>CM067327.1:30780000-32045000 GCA_034376525.1 Nicotiana benthamiana
CGTACTCTTGACCTAGTTTAGTCATCGAGTCGGTATTTTGTCATTTTTAGTCTGTTTTTGTACTTTTCCTTTTAAGAAAAAAAAATAGTTTACCATCTTTGTCATAAGAGTTTTATTAATGAAAATTTGAAAATTCCAAAAATTATTGTCTTATTTTGCATTTATTTGCCATGAACTATACTCGGTCTAATTCATGCGGGGCCATGATACGTAGGCAATCTTCATAGGATTCGACCGTAACCCTAAGAAAGAGACAAAGAGAAAAAAAAAAGAAGACAGAAAAAAATAAAAGAAAAACCCTAAGAGAGAAACAAAAAGACGGAAGAAAATAAAAGAAGAACCAGAGAGGAGGAGAAACAAAGAGAGAAAAAGTAAGAAAAACAAAGAGTGGAAATCAAAAGAAAGAAAATGGGAATAAAAATCCAGGACGACACATGCAACCATTGCAAACATGTAGGCATCCATTTAACTGTATATGTGCATTATACCCCAATGTGCGATTCCCTATCTGTTATCTATCTCAAACTAACCGTTTGTTGTTGTCAACCAGCTTAGGTTTTAAGAAACGGTGGTTGGTTTTTGGTAAGTTGGCATCACATCGGTATTTTACCATATCAAAAGGAAGTACCGAGATGTCATCTGAAATGACCTTGTCGGCAATTCCCATCTCGGAAGGTAGCCCAATTTCAGGCATTCCGGCCTCAGAGTCTGCAATAGCCAAGGAAAACAGGATCCTATGTATTAGGGTCATGGAGATGTAGGATGCATGGAAGAATGGAAAAGAGACTCCGAACACCATCCCTGGATTCCCTGAGCTCTTCTCTAGGTCAGGGGGTACTTCCACTATTCCTATTAGTCATCCAAACATCCCATTGGGACAACCTATCATACCGGCCAATTTTGTTGGAGCACCTTCTGAGGTCCGCCCCCAGGTGTTCACATTTGGCACAGTCCCCAATATCTTTACGGCTCCCCCATGTGCGGCCACCATACAACTCGCCTTGCCCAGACCCACGTTTGATCCATCGGCCTTCACATTCCAAATACCCACTTACCAAACTGAGCCTCCTCAATACCCCACCTACACTTATCCTCAACCACCATATGAGCTTACACCAGCGCAAGATAAAACTCCTAAATCTCCTGAACAAGATGAGATGGCGAAAAGAATGAGGAGCCTTGAGCAAAGTTTAAAGAATATGCAAAGCTTGAGTGGGCAAAAGAGTGTTTCTTATACAGACCTGTGCATGTTCCCTCATGTGCACCTATCTATGGGATTTAAAATGCCAAAGTTTGAAAAGTATGATAGGCATGGCAATCCCATTGCTCACCTAAAGAAGTATTGCAACCAATTGTGCAGGGCTGGCGGAAAAGAAGAGTTGTTGATGGCGTACTTTGGAGAAAGCTTAGTGGGCATTGCCTCAGAGTGGTATATGGACCAAGACGTCTCACGATGGCACATTTGGGACGATCTTGCCAGAGATTTTGTAAGGCAGTTTCAATACACCATCGACATTGCGCCGGGCGGGAACTCCTTGGCAAATATGAAAAAGATGTCTTCAGAGCGTTTCAAAGAATATGCTATTAAGTGGCGCGAAAAGGCATCGAGGGTAAAGCCTCCCATGGATGAAATAGAAATGGCCACTGTTTTCCTTCAGGCCCAGGAAGCAGATTACTTTCAAAACATGATGTCGGCCATGGGCAAGCCTTTTGCAGAAGCAATCAAGATTGGCGAAATGGTAGAAAACGGTTTGAAAACGGGAAGGATTTTGAGTCGGTCGGCCATCAGAGAAACCTCCCAGGCCATCCAAGGTGGGGATGGAGGAGTCACAAGGGGAAAAAAGAAAGAAGAAACCTCGATGGCAGCATCAGGTATGAGAATGATCATCAAAATTGTGGAAAAAAGGTACGAGAAAGTTATTAAAAAGAAAACTCACATGCAAAATTCCACTTCTCAGGAAAGGGAATATTTCCATCACCTACTGAACCAACAGTGGGGGCAGCAACAAACCTCACCCACGGTCCATATCGTCTTCTGGATTGGCCAAGACTCTTTTGCTCCTTGCTACTAAAGTAAAAACTCCTTGATAAAAGAGTCTGGGAGAGTAAAAGTGAATTAAATAAGAGAAATTAAAAGGCACAGTGACCATATTGGTAAAATGCCTCAAGCAGGCAACATCCCTCCACACTATAGGGCCAATTTGACCTAAACAGACGTCGAAAAAATGACAAAACTCGAGGATAACAAGGTCAATAGCAAGTTTGAAACCTAACGTGAAAGAGTATATATAAATTAAAGAAAACCCAATCAAATAAGAGGTGATTCTTTGTTCGCATAGGGAATTATAATAGGGAAGTCATGGCTCAAATGATAGTCTTTATGAACTAAAGAAATCAGATATTCAGTAATCTAAGTTGGGTAGATATCATCACGATCTAAAAAGGACAATTTGTTTCTAAGAGACTCTTTATCATTGTAGAAAGATCCACTGAAGGTTTACAAAGAGGTTCAGAGGGTTCTTTACTTCTAGAAGAAGACCTTTGAGAAAGAGAGCCTCTAGGTCTAGACGGAGGAGTAGAACTCGATGAAGGAATAAAGTGGATTCATGATGAAGAAAACCATAAACTACGTAGCCTCCCCCTTCTCCTACTTATAATAGAATCAAGAGCAAGGCTATCAACAATGGAGACTCTCCAAGGGTTAGGGTCGATGACATAGTAGTACGAGGAAAAAGAAGATTAGAATTGAATATTCTGAACTTTTATGAAAAGGACAAAGATAAAAAGATATATTTATAGTCAGAAGCAACCTTCAAAGGAAAATATACTATGACGGAAACGTCAAAATAGAAACTGACGCTTCATAATTGTTGAAGCCGTATAAAAAAGCCTTAAAAGGCGCTTTAAGGTTGTAGAGTCAACCATGATACACCACGTGTAATGGACATTAAATGGAAAAGACAAATGAATTAGTTGCAGGGAAAAATTAAATAGCGACTAATATTCCTGCTTTAATGAAGTCCACTTTCCAATATTCTATTGATGAATAAATGACAAGTGGGGGGACTATAATGACCTGACTGATCATTTTAAGCTTTTGCACTTTGATCGCCTGTTCTCGAGCATGACTTGCCCCATGTGGTGTACTGCGACTTATGTAAATTGTTGGTTTTAGTTTTCAGAGTAACCGGAAGGAATCTGGAGGAAAACAGTCTCAGTTGAAGGCTTTGAATTTGAATGGTTTGACTAGACATTGACTTATCTGTATATGAGTTCGGATCAGAAATTTTATGATTTGTTTAGCTTCGTTAGGTGATTTATGACTTGGGTGCGTGATCGGAATTGGTTTTGGAGGTTAGGTGTAGAATTAAGCTTGAATTGGCGAAGTTAGTATTTTGGCGATTTCCAGTTGATAAGTGAGTTTTTGATCCGAGGAGTGGAATGGAATTCTAAGAGTCGCTGAAGCTTCGTTATGTTATTTGTGATGTGTGTGCAAATTTTCAAGTCATTCGGACGTGGTTTGGTTGGGTTTTTGATCGAATGCGTGTTTCAGAAGTTTTTGGAAAGAATTGGCTTGAATTCGATGTGAAATGATGGGTTTGGTGTTGTTTGAGGTGTTTTGTTGATTGGAACAAGTTTGAATGATATATTAGGATGTGTTGGTACTTTTGGTTGAGGTCCTGGGGGCCTCGGATGAGTTTTGGATAGCTAACAGAAGGTTTTTAGGACTTAAGAAATTACAAAAATGCAGTAGCATTTGCAGAGGAATTTCGACCTTCACGATCGCGAGAGGTCCTCCATGTTCGCATAGAAGGAAATTGGGAGGCCTGAGATTTTGTCTTCGCATTTATGGTTGATGCTTCGCATTTGCGGAGGGGAAGTTCTGGATGATTCGCATTCGCAAATGAGGAGTTGAGGGTCATGGGCCTTTGCCTTCGCATTCGTAGTGTATGGTTCGCGTTCGAGTAGTGTAGGGAAAGGCTGCATCGTGTTCGCAAGGATTTTATCACATTTGCATAGTTTATTTTGAGGTCATGGAAAATTTTCTCTTTGCGATCGCGAGCCTGGGGCCGTGATCGCATAGAAGGAATACTAGGTCTGGGAAGAAGGTTATAAACAATTCATCCGCGAGTTAGAGCTCATTTTCACTCCATTGTTGGCAATTTTTGAGAGATTTTGAAGGAAATTGAAGAGGGATTCAAGAAGAATCAATTGGAGGTAAGATTTTTGAACTTAAAACTCGTTTTTATTGTAAAATCCACCTAGAAATTCATACTAACCCAAAAATTGAAGAACTATTGCTTGAGAAATTAGAAAATTTTAAATTGGGATTTGACGGACCATTTGAGGTTGAATTTTAGAACTTTTGGTATGTATGAACTCGTGGGAAGATAAGGAACCCGTTGATGTGAAAATTTTTGGGTTTTGAGAAGTGGGCCCGGGGCTTGGTAATTTTGGGATTTTTGATATTTTTCGATTGTTTTCGCTTGGGTTTTGCTCCCTTAGCATATTTTGATATATTCGCTCTAATTTTAGATAGATTCGACACGCGTGGAGGCCAATTTAAGGGGCAAAAGAGTAGCGAGCTAGATATTTCACCGGTTCAAGGTAAGTAATGGTTGTGAATACTGTCCTGAGGGTTTGAAACCATGGATTACATATCATTGTGTTAGTTTGAGATGACTTGCACGCTAAATGACGAGCGTAGGGTGTAGCATCGCTGGGGATTGTGACAGTCTACACCAAATGACTTTTGTTTTAATGAGTAATTGATAGTTACTGTTTGATATTATTATATCTTGGTTGTATGCCATGTTTGGGGCTTTGTGCTGACTTGTTGAGACCCTTAGTGGAATTGGACTGATTTTTCTCACCCTATTTGTTGAAAGTATATCCTAAGTCATGTTTTTTTATCTGTTAATTTCTCAAACCTGGCTCTATCATTATATTCTTAAAAATATGGAAAATTGTTTGGGCTGAGTTCCCAATTTTATTGATATAGACCGAGGGTCTGATTGTGAGGTTGACGATTGAGATAAACTGAGAGTCTGATGGTGATATTAATTATTGAGAGAGGCCGAGGGCCTAGTTGTGAGGATTATATATCTATGAGCAAAGTGTGTATGTGTATATATATATGTGTGTGTGTGTGTGTGTGTGTGTGGGTACGGATTGGGCTGCACGCCGCAACAATGCTTATATGGATCGGGCTACACGTTGCAACGATATATATATATATATATATATATATATATATATATATATATATATATATATATATATATATATATATATATATATATATATATATATATATATATATATATATATATATATATATATATATATATATATATATATATATATATATATATATACTGCACGCTGCAGCAATATTGCATGTGGGTCATAAGGGGCCCCTCCCGGAGTCTGCATACCCCCAGTAAACGCCGTATATGGATCGGGATGCATGCCGTAGCAGCTACTATATGGTACCTATTGAGCGTGAATGCTGAGTGTGAGTATTGTTTGGTAAGAGATGAGTCATGAGTAACATAGAGGCTAGCCCGAATGACGATAGATATATACATGCACATGAGTTACATTTTGCCTGAAAGGCCTATTTATGATCTTATTGATTTTACTCCTCTTAAAAGTGAGTTTTTATCAAATATGTTGATTGAATGACTGTTTTCACTCATCTTTATATTGAGCCTCTATCGAAAAGTTGAACAAATGTTTTTAAAAAACTGTTATTTAAACTAGGGTTTACGAGATGTTCAAAAAATTAATCATTGATTTGGTATTTGGCTATTTCCACCGAAATTTCAAGTTATGAAATGTTTATGATTATTGTTTTGCCCGAGGGTTGTTTTACGAGCTATGTTTTGCCTGAGGGACCGATTATGGATTTAATCTCTATTATCATTTTAAATATTATTGAGTGCGAGTATTGTTTGGTAAGAGATGAGTCACGAGTGACAGAGAGGGTAGCCCGAAGGGCGATAGATATATACATGCACATGAGTGACATTTTACCTGAAAGGCCTGTTTATGATCTTATTGATTTTGCTCCTGTTAAAAGCAAGTTTCTATTGAATATGTTGATTTAATGATTGTTTTCACTCATCTTTATATTGAGCCTCTGTCAAAAAGTTGAAAAAATATATTAAAACTACTTTTATTTAAACTGGGTTTTACGAGATGTTCAGAAAATAATCACTGATTTGGTATTTGGCTATTTGCACCGAGATTTCAAGTTATGAAGTATTTATGATTATTGTTTTGCCCGAGGGACTGTTTTACGAGCTATGTTTTTCCCGGGGGGCCGATTGTGGCTTTAATCTCTATTCTCAATTTTAAATGGTATTGAGCCCTAATGAAACTGCTGGAAAGTATTTTATAATGTTTTTTTTACTAAAAGCCGGACTTTAAAAGGGAATGTTGACTCGTATTATGATTTGAAAGCTTGTTGTGTTTATTGAGCCTAACGTAAATATAGATTTATTATTTCCTACTACTCAGTCTTTATTTACTTTTATTACTTACTGGGTTGGAGTATTCATGTTACTCCCTGCACCTCATGTGCAGACGCAGGTATATCGGAACTCGGTAGCGGGTGTTGATTTGCTCAGACACGGAGACATCAGAGTAAGCAGGCGGCTGCATAATGTTCACAGTACCGTTCCCTTCCTCACATTGCTATTTGTGTATTTGGTACATTATTTTAGACTTCTTGTTATATTCAGACCTTGATAGATGCTCATGAATAGTGACACCCCGATGTCGGGCTTGTATAGTACTTCCGCCTGTTCCTTTCAGATTTATATTATGAAATTTTTCCCTAACCAAAGGTTTAAAAATGACTCTTAATGATTAAAGGGTTAATGTGAGTGTTGTGTCGGCTGACCTAGTCTTCACAAGAGTCGTTATCACGACCGGGTCGGTTTGGGGATCGTGACAGGGACTATCTGTATTGGGAATTTTAGTTCATACATATTAAAGTGATTGAAAGATGACATGTCATGACACGTAGGCTAGTCAAAGAATGATGATCAGCAAAGAAGCATGAGTTGCAACAGGCACGAGCAGAGACACGAGCGGAGACACAAGTAGAGATTCAAAAAGGCTCAGCATTTGTACCTATTTAAGTTCAAAAGTTATAGAGAATGAACCCGCTAACAAAAGAGAATACCGATACAGTATGTAAAAGGCATTAATTACTGGAAACCTTAGAGAATTTGTATTGAATTACAATGATTATCATTTATAACGTAGCATTCAATGCCTTTAATTGTCTATAATGGCATTATTATGACAAAGGCAAAATGTATATCTTAGAGATAGCTATAAAAAGGAGAAGACTGATCATTTGTAAGGACACAAGATATCATCGGAATATACTGATTTACTATTCATCTTATTATTAGAAAAATCAATTTCCTTTATTCATTTTTGATTATCAATAACCCGAGTTCTTCTAAAATAAAGCTTTGATTGAAATTTTACTTTTTGGTTAAACAAATTGGTTCCATTACTGGAAATCTGATAATTGTTTTGCTTTCTTAAGTCAGTTCTTTTGTCAAACAACTTACAATATCGAATATCAATGACAATAGTCAACATGCTCTTCAACAACAAGAAAATAATGAAAGAGACGGCACTCCATATCTTTCATCACATGATTCACAACGTCAATCACGAGAAAGAACTTCAGATGGTTCTGAGACAAACAATGGAGTAGCAAATCAAAATTGTATCGAAGCAATTCAAAATGCAGGAGTTGTGAATGAACAAGCACTCAGTGACGCCTTAAAAAATCTGATTGCTCAGCAAGTCAGTAATGCACTCCGTGCTTTTACTAGTCAATTGCCACTTGCGCCGCTAATACCAACTCCGAATCAGAATACATTGAAAAACCCATGTTCTGGGCTCGTGCATTCACTGGTGGAACTCCAAGCGAGCCTCGTGATAGCAAACCAAGTAACATAGTTAATTCTGAGAATGAAATAACGAAAAAAAAAGAATAATAAGAAAAAAGAAAAAAGTATGAGCAAAAGAAGAAAGAACAAAAGAAGTACTAAAATACATGTCCGCGCGTGTAGCATATCGCTTGCCAAGAGTTTGGTTGTCAGCGTTAAGAGCGCAAATAATTACACTTAAAATAAGTTAAGGGGGTTAATAGAATTCCCACAAAGAAAAAGTGTGTAGTTGAGAATCCGGGTATCGGTCAGAGGGTACTTATGCATTTTTCCTTTTTTATTTTTGTTAGATTAGTAATTTTTTGTTTTAAGTTTCTTGAACTTTTAATGCATTTTATATATTTGATGTGGTTATTTTGCTATTTATTAATTTATAAACAAAAATTTAAAGATTTATGGGCCTTACTGTTTCTTGTTTGGGGGCTTACACCTTACCCCGTGTTAACTAAAGCTCCCACCTCAATCCTCCGCCTCTTAAAACACTGTTTTTAGAATCATGATCTCATATTCTGATTAATGCTTTTTTGATTCATTTGATAAATTGAAGATTGGTTAAGATTTTTCAAAGAAAATTAACAATCACTGCTAAAAAAAAAGCGAAATCTTGTCAGAAATTCATTAAAACTGTACCCATTAGCAAGCATTTCAATTGGAATTTTGCATCTTTTTAGCAATGAATATATATTGGCCAGGAGCTCTTGAAAAATCATAAAGTTTCATTAAATGAAGATTATCATAAACTTGTGAATAATACAATCATAGGAGAAAATACATGCTTCCTATTCCAAAGGTATGGCTGAAATATCCCTAATAAGTTCAAAGAAGGAAGCCATATTTTCATTATCTTGATCAAAGGGATTTGCAATATTTGGAGATTGCGTCAAATAATCCATACAAGTAAATAGATGAAGCTGCGCACCCTCAACCGCTTGAGCAATATTACCATTGAATTCCAAGGTATGAATTAAATTCTTGAAATCTGATTGCAAAAGTAAATACTGATGAAGACAATTCTTATAAATTTGCTTTAATTCTGGATTTGTCTCGTTTGAAGTGATTGTCAAAACCTTCCTTGCAATATTTGTATAGTTTGTTTCTGCCAATACAATTGTAGTATTTTCAAGACTGAACCTAGTTGTTGCCCATTGAGCATCTGGATCATTTCCCAAAACATTATAGCAAAAATCTTTTACATTAGAGAAATCACAAGCTGTTTTAATTAGTTGGGTGATAGCATTTGCTCTTAAATTTGGACCAAAAAGAGCAACATTTAATAGAAAAATGTAGGGGAGGAGGAAGATTAGTGAGATTGATGAAGAAGTAGAAAATGATCTCCCCATTTGTTTTTTTCTCTGTTAGAATAAAATATAAACATGGTTATATATAGTTTGATATAGAAATGTATTTAATTTTCTTTGTAACATGGATATTCTAGTTTTAGAAATTCTCTCGACAAGTTAAAGCACTAATAATGTTCTTGCTAATGTATGATTCTTTTTTAATATGGAATTATGATCATCTAAATTTGTTATAATATCGTTTCCAAACCATTTTGAGACCCAAAAATGGACATTATGCAAATATTAATATGCACCAATTTCCGTAAAAGGCTGATCTCATAATTACTCAGATTCTAAAACACATAGAAAATGCCCATAAAGTAAGGAGGAGACCTAATAAAGTAAAGAGTTTTTTCCCTCCTATGTATAGATGAAACTTTTTACCTTCCCTAATAAAGTTTTAACTAAATTACATGAGTATTTTATTAATTATATAAAAATTGATATTAGTTAGTTTTTCTTTTATATTAGAAATTATATTGTATAATATATGAATTGTTCGATGAAATTTGTATTTAAGTTATAAATAGTATTTTTTTACATAAAGTTCTTGATATGTATCAAAATTGTTATAAGAGATGAAGTTTTAATTGAAATTTCAAATAGGAAGAAGAACATACCTTACAAAATATATAAAAATCATATACAAAAACACATACAAAAGAGATATTGTATAAGATTCATATGAAAATTATATTTAAGTTGATATTTTAATTATATTTAACTGGGTAGAAATGATGCATAAAAGTTGTAGATAAATTGTATACTATAAAATTATTTGTATGAAATTTATTTTTACTATGTATACTAGTAATTGTACCCGCGCGATGCGCGGTTAGTAATAAAAAATATTAATTAAATTAAATTATGATCGGGCTTGTTTGATCCTATTAAATTATATTTCTTTAACAAAATTCAATTATCATCTTACTTGTCAATACGATATACCCAATAATAAAATTTAATAAATTAAAGGTACTTATATAGTTAGTGAATAATATTTTTGTTCTATATTTTTTTAATTATATTAACAAATATCTAATACTCGCTTTCTTTTTGTCATATATGAGAAGATTTATAATTTATTACTTTTGAAATATTTTTTTATTTAAATTTTATTCTATTGTTCTTCATAATATTATCTAAATTTTAATGAAATAAAATCTCTGTTAAACTAACGGGACTTATACATGGAGCGCACTGAATAACCTTTTTATTATATATATATATATATATATATATATGATTACATTATTAATAGACCATCAAATATTTTTTTCTAAAAGTTTATTTTTATTTTATTTATTTTAAAATAATTTAAAACTCCAACTTGAAGCTGTTCCCCAATTTGAATTGGTAATTTATTATTTTTTAATATCGATTTTATTGTAAAACACCAACTTGAAACTACATCCCGATTTGAATGGGTAGTTTTTTTTCTCTTTCTTTGAATTTTTTATCGCTAATTTTTTCTTTTTTATTTTAAGATAATTTATACACTCCAACTTGAAACTACTCCCACCTAATTTGAACGGATAGTTATTATTTTATATATTTATTTTTTATTTTTAATTCTACTTAATTATAGGATATCTATATTTATTAATTTAAATAAAATAACCAATTAATATATATATGTTAGTTTGTATTTTATTTTATTATTTTTTATTTTTTAGATATATTTAAATTTAAAAATAATAACCAATAACTTTTGTTCATATTTTTATTTACTATATTAGCCAATATTTAGTATTCGCTTTCTTTTGTAATATATAAGAAGATATATAATTTATTACTGACAAAATATTTGTTTTAAAATATATATTCTGTTGTTCATAATAATATTACCTAATTTTAATGAATAAAATCTCTCGTAAACTGTCAGGAGTTATATAGGGAGTGTATTGAATAAATTTTTTGTTATGTATTTTTCTTTATTACATCATCTAATATTTCATATTATTACATTTTTAATCGAAATATTTATTAGCATATTACAATATTTAATTTTTTACTCAGAAAGTTTTTTATTTTCTTTATTTCTGTTTTTGTTTTAAAATAAGTTTTAAAAATCCAATTTGAAACTACTTCTAAATTTGAATTGGTAATTCATTATTTTTTATTTTAAAATAATTTGTAGAACTCCTATTTGAAACTACTCCCAATTTTGAATTGGTAATTCATTATTTTTTAATTTTATTTTAAATTATTTTAAAACTCCAACGTGAAACTATTTCTCAATCTGGATGATTAATTTTTCTTCTCTTTTTATTTTTAAAAAGTTCAACTTGAAACTACTCTCACACAATTTGAATGGGTAAAATATTATTTTGTGTTTTCATTTTTTATAGATAATTTTAAGATATCTATATTTATTAATTCAGTTAGTGTAACCAATTAATTTAAAATTCAAAATTAAAAAAAAATTAGTCAGAAAAGTAGTTTATTTTGTATTTACAAAGCCACTTGGCATTTTGTGGTTAAGACACTTGTCTTAATGTAGTGCTTTTGCTTCTCCTAGTCTATAGATATAGATTTGAAATGCTAGTTTTTAACTTATAGTTTTTTTATTGTAAAATAATTTTAAACTCCAACTTAAAACTACTCTCCAAACTCAAGGGAAAATTCTACAGAGCCGTGGTTAGACCTGCGATGTTGTATGGGGCGGAGTGCTGGCCCGTGAAGAACTCCCATGTTCAGAGAATGAAGGTTGCTGAGATGAGGATGCTTAGGTGGATGTGTAGGCACACCAGGCTAGATAAGATTAAGAATGAAGTTATTCGACAGAAGGTAGGGGTGGCCCCGGTGGATGAGAAGATGCGGGAAGCGAGGCTGAGGTGGTTCGGGCATGTACGGAGGAGGGGTCCCGATGCCCCGGTGAGGAGCTGCGAGCGGCTGGAGATTGTTGGCGGTTGGCGAGGAAGAGGGAGGCCTAAGAAGCATTGTGAGAGGTGATTAGGCAGGACATGACTAGAATGCAGGTTTCCGAGGACATGACCCTTGATAGGGGAGTCTGGAGGTCTAGAATCAGGGTTGTAGGCTAGGGGCTCATAGAGTTCTTCGTACGCCTCACCCGGGGTTGGGTGTTGGATAGCAGGGTCACTAGATGATTAGTGTTTTAGCTTATGTCCCCTTATGGTTGTTAGTATGGTAGTTACGGTTTGTTATTATTGCATGCGACTGTATTTATGTTTCTTATGTTTACATAATTATTTACGTCATTTCTGCGGGATTTACTAATGCTTTATTGTTTTGTTTTGTCTTGTTTTTGTTTCTAATTTTGTCTTTGTTTTTGTTTTTGTTTTTGTTTTTGTTTTTGTTTTTGTTTTTGTTTTAATGCAGCTTTTCATTTTATCCTATGCGCCGAGGGTCGAATGGAAACAGCCTCTCTACCCTTTCGGGTAGGGGTAAGGCTCGTCTACATATTACCCTCCCCAGACCCCACCTGGTGGGAACATACTGGGTAGTTGTTGTTGTTGTTGTTGTTGTTGTTGTTGTTGTATTTTGTAAATAATTATAAGATATCCATATTTATTAATTCAATTAGTGTAACCAATTAATTCAAAATTTAAAATTCAAAAAATATTGGTTAGAAAAGTAGTTTAATTTGTCTTAACAAAGCCACTTGGCATTTTGTGGTTAAGACACTTGTCTTAATGTAGTGGTTTTGCTTCTCCTATTCTATATAGATAGATTTGAAATGCTAGTTTTTAACTTTTTATTTTTTATTGTAAAATAATTTTAAAACTCCAACTTGAAACTACTCTCCAATTTGAATGAGTAGAATATTTTTTTGCATTTTTGTTTTTTATAAATAATTATACGATATCTATATTTATTAATTCAATTAGTGTGACCAATTAATTCAAAATTCAAAATTCAAAAAAAATTGGTTAGAAACGTAGTTTATTTTGTCTTAACAAAGCCACTTAATATTTTGTGGTTAAAACACTTATCTTAATGTAGTGCTTTTGCTTCTCCTATTCTATATAGATAGATAGATTTTAAATGCTAGTTTTTAACTTTTTATTTTTTTATTGTAAAATAATTTTAAAACTCCAACTTGAAACTACACTCCAATTTGAATGAGGAGAATATTTTTTGTATTTTCGTTTTTTCTAAATAATTATAAAATATATATATTTACTAATTCAATTAGTGTAACCAATTAATTCAAAATTCAAAAAAAATTAGTTAGAAAAGTAGTTTATTTTGTCTTAGCAAAGCCACTTGGCATTTTGTGGTTAAGACACTTGTCTTAATGTAGTGCTTTTGCTTCTCTTATTCTATATAGATAGATTGTTATAAATATTTAATTTTGCATTAAATTTGCGTGAAATTTATTTTTAATATGTATGTTGAAATTTATATTTACTATGTATTTTTTTATTTTTTTTAATGTAACTGTCAATTTCATTGATCTCAAAAAGATATGTACATCAAATGCCTCTAAGTAGTAGTTTGGACTTACTACTATATTTTACAAGTAACCTCTCTACTATCTTAGCTATTTATACACAAGTATCATAGCATTAAGCATCTAATTTGCAGCAGCTAAGGAAAAAATTAAGTTGTCTTAAACCATTCTGCCAGTGTTTGCAATTCCTCCCTCGAATGTGTAGAAGTAAGCAGTCTCTCTACGTGTCAGTTCCTCCTCAAAAGCAGCCCCTTCAAATCGAATGTGGTTTCTTTCTCTCCAAATGAGTGCAGTAGTAGTGACAAATGCAGAAGCTGTGATTGCATTCTGCCACAGTCTACTTTTTGCTTTACTACAAATCCAATGAAGTTCAGTTTCCTAACAGCCAACTGTTCTGGATTGCCCCAGCCAAACACATATTCTGGACCACAATCTGTTGGTTATAGGACACTCAAAGAATAGGTGATTGACGTCTTCAACATTATGCTTGCAAAATACACAAGTTGTTGGAACTTGAATGCCCATATTCTGCGGTCTATCTACTGTAGGAAGTCTATGGTACGCAGCTAACCAAATAGTGAACTTATGCCTACGTAGGACATTAGTGATCAGCATCAAGTTCTTCCATTCAACCTTATTGAAACTGGGCAGCATGGTGAGATAAAGTGACTGGATGTGGAACTTATCCAGCCTACATACACATTGCAGTCTACCAGTTAGATCTCCTTGAAGCTTATGACTCTCCAGTATCTTAGTTCTGCTTTCCAGCACCTTTCTGACAACTCAAGAAGCTGATTTTGGGATGGAAGTGAAAGCTTCCTTATTTCAGAGTTTCTGATTGGATTAGCTGTCGAAGAGGAAAACAAATTAAAAATAAATTTTGAGATGCTAATTGTGGCAAATTTACTATGTATTTTATTTGTAAATATTTACAAATTTACTATGTATTTTATTTGTAAATATTTAAATTTATACTAAATTTGCACAAAATTTATTTTTAATTTGTTTTCCTCTTTGACAGCTAATCCAATCAGAAACTCTGAAATAAGGAAGCTTTCACTTCCAATTGTATAGGGTGCGAAAATAAATTATCTGATCCTAATTGGTGAATGGTGGAGATTCTTGACACCAATATTTCTGGTACAAGATAGACAATTGATTTGTCCTTAAATGATTGAATTTTTCTAGAATTGTATATAATTAAGTACAATATAATTTTAGCATGGTATATAAAAAAGTTATTTTTCGGATCGTGATCGGAACTCACATGAAGTGGGGCTTCACTACCCACATATTTTGGCTCTCAATTAACGGAATTTTTTATGAAGAGAGGCGGCAGAAAATAGGAAAAGATGAGAGAAGAGAGAAAAAGAAAAGGTATAAATGCATCTTGTAATTTAAGGCATTAATAATTGATTGTATATAAATTGTAAGTAAACTTTATTTAAGACAGATAATATACAAAATTAGAATAATTCTGATAAATAAAATTTAAATATTATACAGAAACAAAAAAAGTATGTAAGCGAGTCACTTATTCGGACCAGGAATTTAAACCAAACACAATAAAATTAGTGCAATTAAACTTTAAAGTAATACATATCACTTAAACATGGTCAAGTGACAAATGTACATATGAGAGACATGTTTGTGAGGCGCGGTAAGTTTTTACGATTAATACTATAGTAAGTGATTGTATCTCTTGGAAGTTTAGGCAAGTGAACGTAGACTTAGCATTTGAGCTGGCCTATGATAAAATAAAGGATTGCTGTTTCTTTTTAACTCTTTATTACTACTTGCTTACTCTATTTTGTTTGATTTTTATTATTATTGTGCGAACATAATCATTCAAACTTAAAGATAACAAGTAGTAACACTTCAAGGAATTCTTAACATCACGAAGTTTATAAATTTTGGCTGTAATGTGGTAACCCAAAAGGTTATTAGTTGTGTTTAAAGTAAATTTTGTATTTTTAATGCCTTAAAAATCTCTTTCAGCATCACCTCGATTTGTATGCGCAGTCTGGGCACGTAGTCGAAAAGCCTATATATGAAAATCTGTGAAAAATGATAAAAGTTGGCTTTAAAATGAATTAAGTTGACTTCGGACAACATTTTGGGTAAATGGACCCAAACCATATGATGCTTTTGAGTTAGTATCACATTTAGTTTGGAGTCCTGAGAGCTCGGGTGAGTTTCAGGTAGGTTCCGGGGTGTCGTAGGCTTAAAACATTGATATTGGAGGTTCATAGAAGTGCAAGTCTCTGAACCTGCTAGGGCGGCCCGCACTACATTTTGTGTTGTCCGCACTGGAGGCTGTGTGGCCGCACTCGATTTTGTGTGGTCCGCACAGGTTCACTGGTCTGATTTTGGAAGCCAATATCTTTTGCTCTACAATGAATTTTGTGATCATTTAAAAAGGAAAGTTGTAGCCCTATGTGTCTAGTTTCCAGAAAGCTAAAGAAATCGCAATTTGAACATCTGTAAAAAATGTTATGGCCAAAATACTAAAGCATGTCACTGCAGTCAACACTTTTAGCTATAAGGCCACAGTCGATTTTGTGCAGTCTGCACAGGGCATCTAAGAGTGGTATATTTAAACGACATTTTCAAGTATTTTTATTTTTCAAAACCCCAAAAATATAAGAGGCGATTTTTCAAACAACCTTTTTTCTCCAAAACACTGGTAAGTGATTTCTAACTCATTTTCTTTATTCCTTAACTTCTTCTTACAAGATTTCATCCTAGAATTTAGGATTTTCATGGTGGAATTGGACATTTTGGTTAAAACCTAAGAATATTAAAATTTGGGGATTTAGACCTCAAATTGAGTTCGAATTCGAAAATGAATTATATATTCGGCCTTGGGGTGAATGGGTAATCGGGTTTTGGTCCGAATTTTGAGTTTAGACCAAGCGGGCCAGGGGTCGATTTTGTAATTTTTTGGGAAATACTTTAGAAAACTTATTTTCGTGCATAATAATTAATCCATTTAGCATACGAGCGAATTGGTGGTGAAATCAAGAGGTAGGCGATAATTGAGACGTGAATTGTATTCGTGACATCGAGGTAAGTGTTTGGTCTAACCTTAGCTTGAGGGATTAGGAGTTGTGTCCTATTTGCTACTTGTTTCTTGTTGAGTATGATGTATAGGCATGGTGACGAGTATCTAGACGTTAATGTCGAGCATGACCGTGAGTCTTGAATTGAAATTTATTGTGTTCTTAAATAATACAACATATGCTTATGTTGATGATTCTCTGTATTGAGTAAAGGATTATGATTATTCTCGTGGAAGTTACTTATGACTTAGTATTGGTGTTAGTTGAGGTAGTTAGATGTTGGAACAAGTTTAATTATAGTTGTTTCTCCCATGCCTGGACATAGTTACTTATACTGTCAATTCCCTTTCCGTAATAGTGTAGCTCTTTATTGATCCCTTGCCGGGACTCTTGTTATGATTGTTGTTAATTTTATATGTGGATTTGGGTTGCACGCCGCAACAGCGATATATTTTTACTGGGTTGCACGTTGCAACAATAATATGATTGGATCGGGTTGCACGCCGCAACAATGATATATATATTTGGACCGGATTGCATGCTGCAACAACATTATATGTGGATCGGATTACACGCTACAATAATAATATGGTTGGATTGGGTTGCACGTGCGCAACAATAATATGATTGGATCGGGTTGCACGCTGCAACAATGATAAATGATATGGAACGGGTTGCACGTTGCAATAATTGTTGATACAAAGTATTTATAGATTGGATAAAAGTTTGTTAGTATTTTGTTGTGAAGTCGTTGTCCTTATGCCTTACTCTTGATTTACTGTTGGTATTGATATACTCCCGCAGCATGTACCCCCTGCCATCTTTACTTGTTTATTCCTGTTTTATTTTACGTTTTATATTATACAACTGCACAAGTATATTTTGTAGTATGGTCCTAGCCGCGTCACTACTTTGCCGAGGTTAGGCTAGGCACTTACCAGTACATGGGATCCATTGTGCTGATACTGCATTCTGCACTAGGTGCAGATCCTAGAGTAGCTTTTGGACCGTATAGGTGGCTACCTTCAGTCCACGGAGATCTAAGGTAGACCTGCAGGCATCCGTATGCCTTAGCATCTCCCTCTATCCCTTTTATCCTTGTTTCATTTCCTTAATTCAGAAACAATTTATCTGTTATTTTCAAACTTTGTATGTAGCATTCTGAGATCTTTTGTGGTACTGTTACACCAGTTCTGGGTGATTAAGTATTAAATGATTATATTAGATTCATATTTTAGATATTTCACTATATTTCTTCCGCTTATTGAATTTTTTGTTGTTTTTATGTTATTGTTTTTTAAATGCTAAAAATGTCCGAAAATGGATACGGTAATTTGTTCAATAATTGGATTGCCTACCTCACATTAGTAGGCACCATCACGACTCCCGAGGGTGGAAAAAATGAGTCGTGATAAATTGATATCAGAGCTCTAGGTTACCTAGGTCTCACAGTTCACAGACAAGCTTAGTAGAGTTTGGTGGTTTTTCAATGCTAGTTGAGTTTCTGCTATGTTCTTTCGCAGATGTCGAGAACACGCGCTTCCTCATCCACCGATCAGTAGCCCGAGCCCCCAGCAACAGCTCTCACAAGGGGCAGAGTGCGAGGCCGAGGCTATACTAGAGGCCGAGGTAGGGGCAGATCTCAGCCCAGGGCAACAGCACCCGCAGTGGAGCCTCAGGTTGACTTTGATGATGAGGTTCCGGGCCCGGTAGTTCTGGTGGGCCCAGCTCAGGTCCCAGAGGGGTTTATTGCTACCGCAGTTCTTCAGGATGCTCTGGTCCATCTAGTGGGCCTTATGGAGAGTTTCACCCGAGCAGGCTTGCTTCCTGTAGCACCAGCTGTCTCTTAGACGGGAGGATGAGCCCAGACTCCTGCTACTTGCACTCCAAAGAAGGTAGCTCCCCAGTTTCAGATTGCAGCGGCTTAGTTAGTTAAAGCAGTTCAACTGGGTTTTGTAGCTCAGACTGGCGATGAAGCAGCTATGTTTGCCGATGCTTTGTGGAAATTGGATAGGTTCACCAAGCTCTTCACTACTACTTTCAGCGGTGCATCTACTGAGGATCCCCAAGATTATCTAGACAGCTGTCATGAGACTCTTCGGAACATGGGGATAGTTGAGACCAATGGGGTTGATTTTGGCACTTTTTGCTTGTTTTGGATCCGCCAAGACTTGGTGGAGAGATTATTGCTTGGCTAGACCAGCTGGATCGCCAGCCTTGACTTGGAAGCAGTTTACACAGCTATTTCTGAAGAAGTTTCTCCCTATCACACAAAGAGAGGCCTATAAGAGGCAGTTTGAGCATTTCCAGTAGGGTTCCATGACTGTCACCCACTGTAAGAGTAGATTCATCGACTTGGCTCGTCATGCTTTTATCATACTTCCCACAGAGAGAGAGAGAGAGGACGACGAGGTTCATTGGTGGACTTATTCAATCGATTCATCTTCAGATAGCTAGAGAGACTAGGAGTGAGATATCTTTCGAGGAATCCGCCAATGTGGCCTGGAGAGTGGAGATGGTGTTGTCAAAGGGAGGTGGTCATGGGTCGGACAAGAGGCCCCGTCATTCAGGTCGACTCAGTGGTACCTCATCTAGAGATAGGGATTCGTATGGTGCCATCCTCCTAGGACTTTTCAGTCACCACTTCAGGTTTCTCACGGTGCTTTAGGTGGCCGTGGTCCTCACATGCAATATTCTGATCAACAGCCCTACAGTGCACCGCCACTCCTAGAGTTTTCGGGGTGGTCATTAAGACCTCCAGGGTCAGTCTCAGTTTCCTCAGCCGCAACACTTAGGTGTGTGTTTTGAGTATGGTGAGTATGGTCATAGAAGGAGGGTTTGTCCAATATTGGTGGGTACTCAGCCACAGCAACAGTGTTCCCGTGCTATGGTTCAGGCACCAAGTGCTCCTCAGACCGCCCAGTGATGACTAGAGATTTTGACGTGTTTCATACTCCTTCTTGTTTATGCTTTGGTTATAAACTACTACAAAATAGTCCAAAAGGCTCACAAGTTGTGCTTGATTGCAACTTCGATCGACAAAGTGACGAAATGTCAAAAATCAGCTTAAAAGGAGGGAAACCTGCTCTAGTACCTAAGATAAGGCAAAACTCAGGAGAACAGGCCTAGTTCGGCCACACTAGTCTTTGTGTTGTCCATACTAGAGAGATTTAGAGAGTAAGAAATCAAGGCTTCAAGCAAAACGGCCGCACTCCATTATGTGCAGTCCGCGTTGAAGTCTCCGCGGCTACACTACCATTATGTGTGATCCACGGAAGAGAAAATCAGAGAGGTTGAAACTGCCCAGGTTCAAGCCATGCAGTCCGCGATCATGTTTGTGCGAACCGCCCTAGTTGCCTCCGCGGCTGCGGTCCATTCTGCGCAGTCCGCGGAGCCCGAGTTCAGAGAGCCGAGATTTGAAGTCCAAGAGCCTAGTGCCGCCGCAGTCCATTTTGTGCGGCCCGAACTCACCCCACAAGGATATTTTTGTCCAGTTTTTCCTGTTTAGTATAAATAGAACCTTTTTCCATTTTTAGGGTATCAGATATTACTGAACATAGCTGTGCTCGTGAGAAGGCATATTTAGCCATTTTTGGCACTTTTACTTAGCTTTAATCATTGAAACTCTGTATTTACTTTAGTAATTAATTAATATATCTTTCTTTTTATCTATTTCTCAGTTTTTCTCTTCTAGCATGAGTAGCTAAACCCCTAGATTGACTATGGGTATTTGTTGTTTGGGTCAATTTTATGATTTAATGTATGAATTGGTGGTTGCAAACATTGGTTTGTGCTAAATTGACTTGACTCTTCTTGAGAAAGAGAGTCTAAGTCTTCAAAATTGACCCAACAAGGAATTGGGATGGGGAAGGTGGATTAGGCCAGTCTTGTTTGGTTCTGGGGGTGGATCCATTTGAGCTTTAAGAAAAATTAAAGGTCTTGGCCCAAAACCAATTCAACTCTTGTCTTCTCTTTTCTTTTCTTTTCAAATTAACTCTCTTTTGTTTAATTTTTTGTTCTTTTTCTTTTTTTAAAAACAAAAAACTAAAACTAAAAGTAAACTTATTGATTCCTACTCAAATTAACTTAGCAAGTTAATTACCACAATTAATAAACTACTAAAAATCCACATTAGTATTAAAAAGGTGCAAAATGACTATTTTGTGATTTTTCATTTTATAAAATAACTAATTAATAATTACTTATTAAAAATACAAAGTTAAATCCTAAAATGCAGATTCACATACTTTGTATTTGTCATTAATTAAAATGCACAGACGAAATACAAACAATTAACAGAAAATGCCATGAAAATCCACAAAATAGCAAATAATACAAAGAAATTATTTTGTTTTGTATTTATTGGAGCAATTCATATAGGGCAAAAATTACATTTTCACAGGTGCCCCTCTTTGCTCAAAAACACGAAGAGTTTTTGTGTAAAGACAAGTGAGCGGATACGAGCAATTTTTGCATGTTTGAATACTCCGCGTGAAGCATTTCTAAAAGATTTGACCGAACCCTGCTTCTGAGGTTGCCTACATATCCTTGGCTAAAAAAGAATTAGGTCAGTGTAGTTCAGGAGTGTTTGATAGCTGGGACTACCGAAACTGTGATCTCACTGTTACTGCTGCTGCTACTACTACTGCTTGCTAGACGTCCTTATTACAAAAATAAAAATAAGCTAGACTAAGATATGAATTACGGATTATAGAAGAACCTATCTATGTCTTAAAACTTGCTCTTGATCTTTGTTGCCTTGTTCATCTTCATGTGAAACTCCCTGTTGCCTCGTTGTCTTGCCTTTTCCTAGTGAAATTTCTTGTTGCCTTGTTGTTTTGCATTCTCCGGTGAACATTCTTGTTACCTTGTTGCTATGTTTCCCTTTCTTTTTGTTGATCCCTGATTGTTACACTTGAATTATATTCCTATGTTCTCCAGGTGGGTGCCTGATTACCAAAACTTGAACTTGAACTGTATTTCCCCTGTTCTCCAAGTGGGCACCTGATTACCAAAACTTGAAACTTGAACTGTATTCCCCTGTTCTCCAAGTGGGCGCCTGATTACCAAAACTTGGAATTTGAAATGTATTCCTTTGTTCTCCAGGTGGGCGCCCGATTACCAAACTTGGAACTTGAAATGTATTCTCGTGTTCGCCTGATTACCAAAACTTGAAACTCTCAATGTATTCCTTTGTTCTCCAGGTGGGCGCCTGATTACCAAAACTTGAAACTCGAAATGTATTCCCTTTTTCTCCATGTAGGCACTTGATTAACAAAACTTGAAACTTGAAATGTATTCCCTTGTTCTTCAGGTGGATGCCTGATTTCCAAAACTTGAAACTTGAAATGTATTCCCTTGTTCTCCAGGTGGGAACCTGATTACCAAAACTTGAAACTTACAATGTATTCCTTTGTTCTCCAAGTGGGCGCTTGATTGCCAAAATTTGAAACTTAAAATGTATTTACTTATTCTCTTGGTGGGCGCCTGATTCCCAAAACGTGAAATTTAAAATGTATTCCCTTGTTCTGCAGGTAGGCGCCTGATTGCTAAAACTTGAAATTTAAAATGTATTCCCTGAAATTACCGCCTTTAAACCCGATTACAACAAAACAACAAAACAAAAGAAATTTTCCTGCCCCAGTTTCGTGCTGGGCGCATCTGTGAGTGTTAATCAAAGTCCGTTACCCAATATCTCGAAAAGTTAAATCTCATTATCCAGGAAGGTCCTGGCAATTCTCTATTAATGACAACTTAGGATTAGGCTATGTTCTCCCCAGGTACTACTTTACCATGTCTTGTTATCCGAGTTATATCTGTTGGGAACCACTAACTAAAGCTATATCCCATTATCCAGGAGGGTCCTGAAAACTCTTAATTAGATTACAAATCACGTCTGCGAGGGATTAGTATTTAGAGCTACATCCCATTATCCAGGCAGGCCCTGACAACTCTTATAATTAAATCCCATTATCCAGGCGGGTCCGGACGACTCATGTTGGGAAAATATTTGTGCCTGGCCATGTTGCCCATGCTTGTTTGAGTTTTTAACTGAGTCCCATTTTTTAGGAGGGTCTCTCAACTTAATCCTATTTCAATATGAAAGTCACTTTATGCTCTTTGCTATTCATGATTATATCCAACCTTCAAATAAGTCCCATTTTCCAGGAGGGGCCCTAAGAATTTCCAATTAAATGCCCCTTTTAACTCTCGGTTGTCTCTTCTGGGGATTGCTAGTTAACGTCACGTCCCATTATTCAGGAGGGTCCTAACGATTCTTATTGGGGAATTATTTGTGCCAGATATGTTCCCCGTTGAATTTTAAATTGAGTCCCATTTTCCAAGAGGGTTCTGAGGTTCTCAATCATACCTGCCATGTGCTTGCTTTCCCCTATGGAGGACTTCCCGGGATCTTACAGAATTTCCTACCCTTGTTTCAATCAAAGAAAATTTGTTAGTTTGAAAAGTGGTGGTTATCTTACGGCATTCTTTCATCTGCCTCCCCACTATCATGTTATATTGTGTCCAATTTCCGTATTGATGATGAGCTGCCTGATTTGCTCGGCTGACCCCTGAACCCTATGGCTTTACTTTGTTCCCCCATCATTGTGTTACACTCTTGACCCTTTTTCCAGAATCCTTACATCCTTCCTGAAATTACCAAGTCAGTTTACTAACGAAACTTTCATTGATTCTTCCCCTTGCCATTTCAACTTTTGCTGCCTTTGTTATGTTTTGACCGGCATATTCTTTGCCACTTAGGAGCTAGTAGTAAGCTTTGAAGTTTCTCTCCTGCTTGCTTATACAAAATGACTTTGGAGACATCTTAGAAGAGTGGAGACTTGAAAGAAAATGAAATGCAATGACTCTGAATTGTTTGGTTTTAGAATAAAAGAATTCTGAATTTGGCGACTATTGAGGGAAAAAAGAAAAGAAACTTATTTGTGGAGGAACAACTGGTTTTCATGATCATAATGTGCACTTTGGCTTAGTCGACCCAGTCTGTCAAATGATCTACCTTCTGCCGTCTATCATGCTTTGTCGATGTGACCTTCTTTAACCCAACTTCTTTAACAAAACCTTGACCTCGCTTAGCTTATGGTGCTCTGAATAGATTTACACCAACAACCCTTTTCCAGTTGTTTATTTCTCTACTTGCCTTTGACTTATGGTACCTGTGAGGGTTTTCACCAATAAGGCTCTCTCATTTTCAATTCTCTTAGCTCCCCTCGCCTTACAGAAAAAACAGTGCCCGTGAGGGTTTTCACCCATAAGACTCTCTCATTTTAAATTCTCTCAGCTCACGTCGCGTTACGGTACCCATGAGGGTTTTCACCAATAAGACTCTATCATTTTCAATTCTCTCAGCTCCCATCGCCTTGCGGTGACCGTGAGGGCTTTAACCAATAAGACTCTCTCATTTTCATCTTTTCTTGCTTGAATTTAGAGTGTCACCTCGGGATATGAATCACCTCTTCTTGCTTGACTCGTCATTTCTTAAAGACTGATCAGAAGGTCTTTCTTTGGACCGTAATGTAGGCCTTTGAATAAGGTTAGAAAGAAAGAGGTATTAAAGTAGCACGACCCAAACCCGGAGCCGGTCGTGATCTCGAGGGGACAAGGCCAGACAACTAAACCCAATTCGTCTTTTCAAAAATAGTTAAACATAAGTAGACAACTGAAAGATGACTTAATATTATTAATTAGCAAAAATATGACCCAACACATCCCTAATCGGGGTGTCACAAGTCACGAGCATCTATCAGAATGTAAATCCACTACTAGGTCTAAAATATACAAAAACCAAAATAATGAACAAAAGAGAGAAATATGATGCTGGGAACGCTGACAGTCACCTCCTTACTCATATAACTTTACCTCTGATCGGCCGAAACCTCCTACTGGGTGAATAGCTACCTGCATCTGAACATGAGGTGTAGGGAGTAAAGCGAGTACTTTCGACTTAGTGAGTAATAAAGGTAAATAACAACTGAGCGGTAAGAAATCACATATGGCAAATCCTCATGCTATATAGAAGCAGTGTAAATCCTTTTTAGAAAATAGTAAAGCCATAAAATCTTTATAAAAATATCTTAACTCAGTTTAAGCCTCTATTGAAATGTCCTTTTCAGTGGTTACAAAAGCGAATGCAAAACAAATAGTGCAGATAAGCACAGAATTTTTGCCCCGCAGGCACAACACTCAGCTATTAAAGAATGCCAGAATATCAGGGCTATATTGCAAGAAATAACACAAAACAACAGATAATAGCAAACAAATAAGATAATGCAAACACATCAAATAGTACCGTTACCGCTGAGGCGTGCAGCCCGCTCCACATATCGCTGTGGCGTGCATCCCGCTCCATTTATCGTCGACGGCTCACTGGGGGTGTGCAGACTCCGGGAGGGGCCCCTTACGGCCAAAGCACAATAATAAGCCATCTCGTGGAATCAACTAGGCCCTCAACCTCATATCAATATTAGTATAACACTGCTGCAGCATGCAGCCCAATCCAAAAGTACCTCACAATACCGGCCCTTGGCCTTACTCAGTCAACAAAATCACACAAGCCACTCAGGAAATAATAACCATGATGCTCAGCCCAAAATATTATTTAGAATATCATTTAAAGTGTTAAAGCAGTGTAAACTTGGCTGTGTTTATGAAAATAATGAATAATACATGATTGAGTTCTAGTATAGAATAAAACAGTGATAAAATATTAACAACCCCCGAAGGGTCCAAAAAGTTGGCACGAAGCCCAAATATAGAAATCAACTCAAATCATAATGATAATATGTGAATTTCAGTCAAATACGTAGTGTATTCATCTACCAGGACAGACCAAGTCATGATCCCCAACCGTGCTCTATCCCACACTCACTATTCGGCGTGCAAGTCACCTCAATACATCACTACAATGTGCAAATACGGGGTTTCAAACCCTCAAAATATCATTACTCACCATGAACAGGCGATATCTCTAGCCCCCGATGCTATTTCCCTTCAATTCGGCCTCCTCGCATGTCGAATCTAACCAAAACCACAACAAATACGTCATAATAGGCCAATGGAACAATACCCAATCGAAAACAATCAAAGAACATCAAAAATTCCGAAATTGGCAAAACCCGAGCCGCAGGCCCACTTTTCGAAACTCAAATATTCTTATCCCAACAGGTTCCCTATCTCGCCATGAGTCTATACATATAAAGTACACCAAAATCGGAGTCTAAATGACCCCTCAAATCCCAATTTGAAATATCAAAACTTAAGCCCTGCTTCTCTCCCTTTTTCCTAAGTTTACATGGACTTCAAGGTTAATTTCACAATAAAATCGTATTTTTTAGTTCATAGGGCTTACTTCCTATCACTACCAGTCAAAACCCTCTTCAATTCTCATCCAAAAGCTCTCAAATATGCTCAACAATGGTGGAAATAGGACTTAGTTCGCAGATGAAATATTATTAAACCCTTCTGTCCAGGCCCGATTTTCTTCTACGCAAACGTAGCCCCAGGCTTGTGATCGCAGTTCACAAAAATTCAAAACCAAAAATTTAACACTGTGCGATCGCATAAACACTCATACGATCGCAATTCATCAACTCCTGATGCTACGCGATCGCAGACTCACTCACGCGATCGCGATGAACAAAACATCACACTCCTAAGATTCCTCTATGCGAACGCGGACTATACCATGCGAACGCGATGCTTCAAAAACTAACCTTCGTGTACTCCCAATCGCGAACGCGTGGAATAAAACTCCATCATGCCAAAATCCTTCTATGTGATCGCATATATCCCTATGCGATCGCAGAGAACAAAAATGCGCTGCAATTGCTGATGTATTTTCTGCAACTTTTCTTAGTCCAAAATTCCCCGTTAACCATCCGAAATCACCCCGAGGCCCCTGGGACCTCAACCAAAAACATCAACGCATCCTAAAACATCATTCAAACTTGCTCCAATCAATAAAATACCTCAGACAACACCAAAACCACCAAATTATATCGGAATCAAGCCTAAGATCTTCAAAACTTGCGAAACACGCAGTCGATCAAAAATCCAATCAAATCACCTCCGAATGACCTAAAATTTTGTACACACATCCAAAATCACATAATAAAGCTACAAAAAGTCTCAAAATTCCATTCCGACCCTCCGATCAAAATCTCACCTATCAACCAGAAATCGCCAAAATACTAACTTCGCCAATTCAAGCCTAATTCTACACCGAACCTCCAAAATTACTTCCGATCACACTCCTAAGTCTCAAATCATCCCCAGAAGCTAACTAAATCATTGGAATTTATATCCGAGCCCTCTAACATATAAGTAAACGTCCGATTGACTTTTCTAAAACAAACCTTCCTTAAAGAGACTAAGTGTCTCATTTCTTACTAAAACCAATCCAAATCAACTTGTTCACACAAGACACTCATAATGAAACATAAGGAAGTAGAAAATAGGGGAAATGGAACGGTAACTCATGAGACGACGGGTCGGGTCATCATATGAAGGCTCAAAATAATTCAAATGGGTTCAAAGATTACAACTTTCGTAATCAAATGTTCTTATAACAACTGCAACGTCTGCCCTAGTTTCTTGCTTGGGGACCTTTGAATTTTTATTTTAATATTACCGAGCCGTGAGGCCGCCTACGTAACCTTTCAAAAGGAATCAGGTCAAACGTAGTTCATGTAGATTCCTTGTTTTTGTGATCTTCTCTTTTCTTTTTTTCCTTGTTCTGTTTCTTCCTTGTCTTTTGTTGTTTTGCTGTTTTGTTGTTGTTTTTTTTTCTTTTCTTTTTGTTTTTCCTTTTTTTTGTCTTTTCCTTTTCTTCTTCTTTCTTTTTTTTCTCTTTTTTTTTCTTTTCATTCTTTCCTTTTCTTTTCCCTTCACTGACTTCTTACATTTGCGTTTTCCACTTTTGTTCTTATTCCGAAAGAGGGGTATGAAAGAAAACAATTAAAGCTCGAAAGGGTTAGCAAAGGATAAAAGTGTTTAGATAGCCGAATAAATGTCTTTGTCATTTCAATCTATAAAACATGCCAAATACAAAGAAACATGCCAAGCACAGACAATAATTTGAACAAAGAAATCGTACATAGTATCTCTTAACTACATCTCAATTGACGACCATTTCCACACACTTGCCTTCTACATCTGTTAGATACAACGCCACACTGGACAACACTCTTGACACGAAGAACGCCCCTTGACACTTTGGGGCGAACGTGCCCTTTGCCTCTACCTGGTGAGGGAGGATGCGTTTCAATACCAACTGACCCACTTCAAACCTTCATGGACGCACTTTCTTGTTATAAACTCTAGCCATTCTCCGTCGATATAACTGGCCGCGACATACTACTGCCAATCGTTTTTCATCAATTAGACTCAATTGCTGCAGACGAGATTTGACCCATTCCTCATCATCAATTTATGCCTCGGCGACAATCCGAAGGACAAGATTTCAAATTTCAACCGGTATCAGTGCTTCTGTGCCATATACCAACAAATACAGAGATGCCCCTACTGAGGTGCAGACAGTAGTGCGATAGCCTAACAATGCAAATGGTAGCTTCTTATGCCATTGCCTAGACCCTTCCACCATTTTTCGAAGTATCATCTTTATGTTCTTATTGGCTGCCTCAACTGCTCTATTCACCTTGGGGCGGTATGGGGTGGAATTACGATGTGTAATCTTAAACTGCTGATTTACCTCTTTCATCAAATGATTATTGAGATTCGCTCCATTATCAATGATGAATGTCTTCGGGATTCCAAACTGGCAAATGATATTTGAACGCACAAAGTCGACCAACTTTCTTGGTCACTGCCTTGAAGGTTTTAGCTTCAAACCACTTGTTAAAATAATCGATAGCAACCAGGATGAACCTGTGTCTGTTGGAAGCTGCTGGTTCGATGGGACGGATGGCGTCCATGCCCCAAGCAACGAAGGGCCATGGTGCAGCCATTGTATGTAATTTGGATGGCGGGGAGTGAATCAAGTCTCCATGCACCTGACATTGGTGACATTTGCGCACGAAACTGATACAGTCACGCTCCATGATGAGCAAATAATATCCTGCCTGGAGAACCTTCTTTGCTAAAACATACCCACTCATGAGCGGTCTGCAAATTACAGAATGTACTTCGGTCATGATGGTTGTGGCCTGTCCATCTATGCACCTCAACAACCAAAGATCCGACGTTCTTTTGTATAGCACCTCTCCACTAAAGAAAAACCCGCTTGATAAATGACGGATTGTTCTCGTTTGGTCACTTGTGGCCTATACTGGGTACACACCCATCCTAATATATTCTCTGATGTCATGAAACCAAGGCTCACCATCAAGTTCCTCTTCTACCATGTTGCAGTAAGCATGTAGATCATGGACTTGGATATGTAGTGGGTCAACATAAGCCTTATCTGTGTGATGTAACATTGACGCCAGAGTAGCCAAGGCATCAAACACCTCGTTTTGAATTCTTGGGATATTCCTAAACTCTACTGACCGTAATCATTGACAAAGATCATGCAAGCATTGGCGGTATTGAGTTGTGAATGACACGCCTCGGGCTATTTAAACTAAAATTAACTAATAGGCCACGAAAACCTATTTCATTATTAAGAAAAGTTTGATCGAAGTTGCGCGAACGCATACTCCGAATTGATTTTTAGAATCGTAATCTTGTTACGCGAATGTATACATAATCACAATTGTATATTAAATGGCCCTAAAGGCTTTTCTACGAATATTACTTTTGGAGAGGCCATCAGCTCTTCAATACATGCAGCCTTTGCATAGTAGACAAAAACACGCTAAAATGTCACACCGTTCGAAATTAGAACAAACCGATGGAACAACTGGAATAAACAACTATTAAGTAGCTAAGAATTCTGCTACACTGAAGATGCAAGGATTTCACAAAAAAAGAAACGTGCACCTAATTGTTATCCATACATATCATAGCATTAAGATCCAAAAATAGAATATTAAGAAAAGAGTCGGATCTATATGTTCCTAAATTGTTTGAAATTACTAGAGGAGGGGTGAAACTTATTATTAGTAGCCAAAATGTAATCCATTGAACCACCAACATCCAGAAAACCAAAATCACCTTAAAGAATCATATAATCGATGTCGCTACTTCAACCTAATATCTACGATTTGTGCTTTTATTTAGAATTAACAACTTCCAACCATTTGAATATCAAAATTCTAATATGCCAGCTTACAGCTTCATCAACTCAACTTCAACATGAAGATCTTCAAGAGTTTGAAGATAGTCAACTTAAACCAAGAAACAAACCATGTGAAGCAAGAACAGTACCTATAGTCGAATCCTCCATCTAACAAAATATTATCCTTATAATTAGCCTTAGAGTTTGAGAGGCAAGATCCTATTCACAAGCTAAATATTGGTAGGAAGAAGATTATGACAATCCAAGAGATAAGCTAAAAAAAAATCATTTTATGCATTTCGATTTCGAATACTACCCAGTAAAACAACAAATACCAAATCCATTACAGAGCTGCCTTAATTTAACCAATTCCAATTTAGAAACATGACCGATTATATGCTAGCTTCCAATTGCTAGTGACTGAATAAGAACCAGACTCTTGTTGAAACATCTAAATGGCGCTGAAGGCTAACTGGCAAATGATTCACTCAATGCCCCGCCAAGATACCTATTAAGTTCAACAGACTTCAACACTAAAATAATAGCAAACTTCTGGTGCTTCAGTATTGCAAGAAATTATCACTAATTCAAAACTGATTTTAGCTAAATTAATAGCATATCTCGACAGAAATCAAAACCAACAAAGAAGAAGCAAGAGGAGAATTTTTCTGACACTTAGAATTTGAACTACAAGATGATGTCAAATTCTCAGATTAAACATGTTCAAAGCAGGGCAGAGCCTAAAAGTGACACCAAAAACACTCTAAGAGCTTTATGCAACCAAAAATAAGATGTTGAAACGTAGCAAAACATTCATTGGTTACGCATTTGACACTAAAAGAAATCTGCGGCTCTAAGCATGAACACGAAACTAAGAAGCAATCACTAAGCTTAATTCATGAGACGATTTTCTTTTAAACATGTCACTGCGCCTTTGAGTACGAAACCACATAACTAAATAGCCTCGTGAGGACAATAATACATCAGCAGATTCCAATTTAATACTATCTCTAGTGGAAATATCTCACAGAATTACAGAGAATTAGAAAGCTACCAAGTTTTACCCATCTAGTTAAGAGAAATCGATGTTTGAAAACTAAAATGATCACAATCATATCCAAGGTGAAAGAAGATCACTGGAAATGTTGACGCATAGAATGATTGGAATAAAAGCGTCCACATAGTCATACATTTCTAGCGTTAAGGCATGAATATGCATAACTCGACTGATTTGTGACCAATACACAAACTAGCATGAAAAGTTCACAAACACACGAGCCATTTAGGCTGAGTCAGCCAGAAAACAAACCAATTTTGACGGCCTATGATAAAGAAAACAAGCATATTTAACCTTCAAACCATTTGGAAATCAACCCTTAAACGTTTACACACAGAAAAGAAATCAAGTATAGCCAGGCACTAAAAGAAGAAGTAGACGAACACACGATTACACGTTTCGATGGATTCTGAACCTAGAAGACCATATGAACATTAATAAGTGCACATATTAAGTCATAGAAAAGGCTAAAAATCTCAGTTACTACTTCAAACATTAGTCCATTTTATAGTTCGTTCAGAGATCGACTTACAACGGGAACTAAAGCGAAGAAGAGAAAAACCTGGAATTAAGAGACTGAACTAGTACCACACTGAAATCACCAAGAAAAAAAAGACAGTAGCAGAAAACCAACTTTCGAGCAACAACAGCCTCTAACTTCTCAAATGACTTCTATTTCTAAAACAAAATCTAGAATTGAAGAGAAACAAAAGACTATTATTTCGAGATGCTAAATAAAAATGATATCCATTGAAATCATGAAACCTCCATAATATATATATATCTTCTGTTATGATATGTGAAAAAGAAAAAGAGCAATGGATAAGAAGATTGAAACTTTTGAACACTCATAAACACCAAGAACTCTAGAAATTTTTTTTACCTCTCAAAACCTCCGAAAAAATTCTCAAAAAAACCTCTGCAAAAATAAATTCAGAGCACCTCTTTTATACCCAAACCTAGAATGACGTGCTCACAACACTTGACTCCATTTCTAGGTCCCTGAGGAAATCGATCCCGACCCTCATATCGGGTAAAAGTTATTTCGACCCTCTCTTATTACTTTGTAGTAGTGTGGAGTTGGCGGACAATCACTTTTTGGCGCCGTTTCCGGGGAGCTAACCGCATTGGCTATCTATTTAGTTAGTTTTATGTGTTGTTCTTCTTTCATTCTTTGTTACTTATTAGTTTGTGTCAATTATTCAGTTACCAAATGGCTTTAAATGCTAATGACCCTCTTGGACATGTGATAGCGGGGGAGGAGGTAGATGATCTTGTGCAAGATGAGGTGCATCTTGCACCTCAAGGACAATAGAGAGGGAAGAAGGCCAATGCTAATCTAAATGATAATATTCCAGACCCTCCTCCGCCACCTCCAAGAATGGCTCCCAGAATATTACCGAATCAAGGGTATGTGAGTGTTATTGTCCTGCACTGAATCTAGGTGGGGAATTTTCAAATAACCATTATGATGTTGACCTTGATCAAGAAACATGGGTATTTTACGGGCACCTCCAATACAAATGCCTACAAGTATCTTAAATGGTTCGTCGATACATGTCGGGGGAGCAAGCAGAAGAATGTGTCCGAGGATGCGTTGAGATTGAGGCTTTTCCTGTTCTGACTTCAGGGAAAGGTTTTAGATTGGCTTGGGAGACTCCCCAACCATTCCATCACTACTTGGGATGAGTTGACAGATAATTTTATTGGCAAATTCTTCTTACCGAGTCATATGGTGTCACTTCGGGATGAAATATTGGCTTTCAAGCAAGAGCCCACGGAACCCTTGCAAATTCTTCACATTCTTTCTTTGCAGTGTTGAAATCCTTGAAATGCGGCATCCATTGATCTTCAGAGAGAACAAAAGGATTTATGAGTGAGGAAGCAGCTCCGGTGTCTATGAAAGCAATAACTCTAGTTGGTTTATCCCATTTGGATGAATAGACTTTGAGTTCTACTTGGGGAACAACTGCAAGAGCATTGATCTCATCCCGAGCTTCAATTACTGGTTCGGAAATCTGGTAGTGATCACTGCCTTTTTCTTCATAGATATCAAGAGAGAATAACGTTTCTTCATTAGGTTCATCATCTACAGAGAATATGGATTCAAGGTCTTCCTCCTTTCTGAGATGTATGCCAGTGCAGTCTTCAATTTCTTCAATGAGTTTGACAGCTCATTGTGGACAATTTTTTTTGCGAAATGTTCAATCTTGTGACAAATAAAACATTTGTTTTTGTTGTGATAGTTCGCTGGCCTTCTGCATCTGAAATATTTTGTATGTCTCCTGGACCTTTCTTTTCCGTCTGGAATTCTTGGCCATTTGAACCTCCTAAAAACTCTCCTTCGCCTAGATGTGTTGCAGGAACATCATAATCCGGTGATTAGATCAGATTTGCGACATGCTTTGTCAAGTGGTGGATTGTGTTTGATAATTTGCTTTATGCCAGAGCGCTTTGTACATATATCATCCAATGCAACAAAAATTGTTTGCCTGATATAAAACATTTGTGGGATTGTTATGGACTGGAACGTTTCTTCAATGATGGTCATTGTTCGGCTTGCCAGCAACTTTGGAAGGGAAGATACAAAGGCATGCTTCAGATTGATGTCTCCTCCGATCTCGAAGTATATCTTCACCATTTTTCAAAAATGTCTATCTTTGTCATTTCTGTCGAACGACACACACTTCATCTCGAAGAGTTGTCTTCGCATTTTCTCCTGTCTTTGGCCAATATCTTCATGTAGGATCCTGATGTTGAAGGCAAAATCTTGGGAAGTAAGAAAAGTATTTTTGTCTTGAATTCCAAGTGAGTTCCACCAGTCTCTCAGGATTCCTGAGAACCATGAAGTTAGTTCTGACAGGATGATATACTTTTCTCGTTCCACCAGATTTTTGGTCACCATCTGAGTATTGAAGTCATGGATCCTTTGAGGCCATTTTGAAATCTTGACATCATCTAAGGTGAAAGTGCGGAATCCAGTTCCAACCGGCTTTGACGCCATGGGCTCATTTCTTCTTTCTGGAATGGTTCATCAGTCATGAATTTTTGTTCCTCATCTACTTCTGATATTTCTGGGTCTCTTGGCTGGTTTATAAATATTCGGGGATCATTTTCTGATGAGTTAGGAGATTCGACCATGGTGTATCTTCTTCTGATATGTATCTTCGCTGGGAGACATAGAGTTCTAGAACATTTTGGTAAAAAATCATCAGATTTTCGGTGTTCGACCTTTTGGACTTTCTCCTTGATGTCGTCTTTTCTTGGTTTGTTTATGTGCTGCAAGGGCATCATTCCTTTCCTAAACCAATTTTGCGATGTCAAAATCATTTTCTTCTTTTGTTGGTTGGGTGAAAGAGATTGCATTTTGTGAGGTAGATGGAAAGGTAGAAATGATGTAGTCTAATTTAGGTGGGGAATATTCTTGTGGAGGCATAGGGAAAAAGGTAGGTTTTGAAGGGAAAACTGGGGTTTTTTGTGGCTCAAAGTGCTCATTTCTCAAAAGTTGAATTTGTTCCTCGATGAAAATCGTCTCCTTTTGTTGTTGTTGGAAAATAGGAAAAGTGAAGTTCCTGGAGGAAAAATCTCATATTGTAAATTTGCCAATCTTGGTTCCAAGGCTTTGATTAGTCCTGCATGCTGAGACGATGTCTGCTCCATCTTCTTCTCAACCGTTTCCACTTTGCTCATCATTTTGTTCTGTGTATGAGCCACGTTCCTTATGGTGCTGCCAATGTTGTTCAACATTTTTTTTGGCAGATGGAATTTTCAGATTGCCAGTTCATTGTTGTTTCGATGTCACTTGTTGGGGGCTTTTCTCCAAAAGGTAGTTTTATGTTCTTTTTGGGGATTCTCGGAGTATAAATGGTTGAAGTGGAGGAAAATCTTGGGAGTGGCTGAAGCTTGTAGGGCTCATAATGAATATTTGTGGGTGTGTGGACTTCTGGGTTGATAGAGTTGTAGGTTCAGGTGGCTTTTTGGATTCTGGGATATTAGGTGATGTTGGTTTGGATTTGGGCGTTGCTTCACTATCCTCCCAGCTTGGTGTGAATTTTTCTGGTAATTTTGGCCATTCATGGGGTTTGTAACTTACAAGAAATTCATATTTACCTGGATGGCTTAATGAGCCAATTGAAGGATCATTATTTTCATATTTGGCTCGGAATTATTTTTTAGTGGTTTTCTCCTTCTTCTTGGATTTTTGTTTGGTTTTGTTACGCTGGTGGTGTTCATCATATTCTCCAATTGGATCTTCCAAACAGTCTTAGCAGTCGCAATCAAGATCCCATGGGCAGTGTCCGGTGAAAGGGCATTCAAACCACCAAACTCTTTTTCATTCTCCGTCAAAATGTTGACACCAGTCATGTTCTTCCATGATGCTTTGTATATTCAAGAAAATCTCTCTGTCAGGTTTTGGGTTGTGTCTGTTGTATCTTCGGGTTGAATAATTTGGCAAGAGAAGATGGTTTTATTGGGTTTTTTGAGATGGGAATGGTCAAAGCTGATGGAAACGGTTTTGCCGCTTCTTTTGGTAATAGTTGGTTCACTAGATTGTAAGGACTCCTCGGATTTTCTTAGCTTTTCATGATTTGTGATCCAGGAATCAGGAAGGATTTTTAAAAGCTCATCTCTGGGAATATGTTTGGGTATTTGAGTGCACATGGTGTTTCCTTTGGGAGCATCAATATTTAAAAGTAATCCATTTTCTCCTCCGGGTAAGCAAAGATCCATGGCATGATTTTGGACTCACCATGCAATTTGGTGGTGAAGGGTTGCTTGAATGGAATCTTTGGCTTGTGGGGCTCCCTGGATTTGGACTTGCATTTTTAGGGCTTCGGTTAGGTATGGGTCATAAAGGGACATGTTGAAATTTGGAAAGATAGTTATGAAGACAGTTCCAGCATTCAAGGAAACTTCGGCAGTGCCTAAATCTTCATGTTGGTACTCAAAATATCTAGTATCTAGAAGAGAAAGTTGAGCTACAACAGGTTGACCTTTTCTTCCATGATATGTTAAAGAGACTCGGATAGCACCAAAGTGGATATAGGTAAAACCATGATCTCTCCATTGTCTGGGAAAATCATCTGGTATTTGAAGGGTGATAAATTGTTCCTCTCGAGTGGCAAGAATATGATGTTGGTCAAGTTTTGAGGCAGCAACATATTCTTTGACTCCTTTTGGTCGGCGTTGGACTAAGGAACAAATTTGGGTCAATGGTGCAAAAGATTTTTTGGCAAACACAGAGTAAGGGTTTATGAGAGGTAGTTCAGTAGAGGATACCTTTTGTTCGTCGGGTAGTATATCTAATTCATGGAGGTAATCATACTTTTTGGACAGGGTTTTATATATAGTAGGGGACATATTCATTTTTGCAAGTGAAGAGGATGATGGAAATGACTCAGACATAGACATATTTAGTAAAACTCCTCCCTCCAAAAGCATGGGTTGGCTCTGATACCAGAGTACAAAGGAAACAGAGGAAGAGACTCCAAGAAAGTAAAATATGCCATATATACGAAAGTTTTCCTACAAAGGGGGCTGGCTTCAACAACCCATAAGGGACGGCTTGCCAAGCTACACAAACAGTTAATTTGCTTATAGTCGCAAAAGTTTTCCTACAAAAGGGGTTGGCTTCAACAACCCATAAGGGACGGCTGGCAAAGCTACACAACTTAGAAAACTTTTGTACTATAAGCAATGTTAGCTATTTATAACTTAGAAAACTTTTGTACTACAATAAGCTAACTTTCTTAGAGTATTCTTACTCTATTTATTCATACATGGACCGGCCTTTCCATGCATTCGAAAGAAAGAACAAGATAGAAATTTGGAAAGTACTCATATGTAGTATTTCACAAAAGATTTAGAAGGATGATTGAAAGATTCTAAGATGATCCTACAACTACTACTGCAAGGCCTCCTTTATATAGGGCTAGGAGGTTATTAAAAGACAAACTGACATAATAAAATAAACAATCTTACATGGCAAACTTATCTTACAAGTGGGTCCTTCTAAGCATGTGAATGACTTTAGGAAAACCACTAATAACAGCTGAAAACATGTGACAAAGGGTAGAATTTACATGATTTAGCATATGAAAGCATGTGGGAGCATGTGAAGCCATGTGAAAGTAGGGTGTGGCATGTGACAAAGCATGTGGAAGCATGCGACAACAAGTTGAAGTGGGGCCCGGATAGTATGTTAAGGATTGAAAATTTGTCTTGGCATGAGTAGGATATTTTTAGGGTTTTTTGGTGGATAATATAGGATTATGGTGGGTTTAGCAGGGATTTAGCTAATTATCCTTCATTGATTTTAGGGTTGTCTGCTAGGCATCTTTTCAAGGACCTTGTGTAGTAACGTGTGGAATTTAACGGCCCTTATTTGCTGTGTTCTTTCTCCTCTGGTTTAGAGTTTTAATCCGCAACCTTAGCCTGGAAATATCTTCAGTGATCTTTTCCCGGATGACTTCGTATGGCTTTAGATATTCTTTTGCTACTTCTCGGACTCTTTCCCAGTGAGGATGATTGCTTGTGTAATTCCAGCTTCCCCAATCTTTTGGCCATATCTCTCTCGGGATGCACCTATTCTGTTGAAAAAGGATTCTTTGTGCCTCGCTATATTCTTCTTCCATTGATAAAATTGACACTGGAAATTTCTACCAGAATGATGTCGCTGCTTGCGCCTGGACTTTTCCATTAATAATCATCACTGGCCTATGAAACATAAATACATTTTCCATGTAGGAATCATTGAAGCACTTTAACCAATATCTTTTAGGTTTGAACCATAGCAAAAGTATTTTGAAAGCTGGTGCGATGTTATCAAAATCCTAGAAGACGTTGTATTTGAATTCCATGAAAATATAATACTTATGGCATAGGTCCCAGAAAACCATAATAATTCTTGTGGAAAATCCTTTGCCTGAGCTATGAATATATGGCAAAACGGATATTCTGGATTGACCCCATATGGCTTAAGAATGGATCCTCCATGTTGTAGAAAAACTTGGAGCTCATAATAAGTTTTTCTTTCCATAATAATTGACGGGTCAAATGATCCATGAGGTTGAATAACTCTAGTGGATGATCTGTTTGCTGATATGAACTTGTTCATGGCATATTTGAGAGCATGAAGAAGTTGCTGATTATGTGTTGCTTCGGCTAAGTTCCTCTCAAACCAATAAGTATTAGAAATGGTGCATCCCAAAATCAGGAAATAAACTCTTCAATAGGAAACCATTCGAACATCCATTCTACTTGGTCCTCTTTTAGATTTTCAAACAGTTCTACCCATCCTTTGGCATCTTCCAACTGAGCAAACATGTGGGCCATGCAGTTCATCCTCTTTGGCTGGTGGAAGGCAATATGATCATCCTAGTCCCTACGCTGAATCTCCTATCTATATTGACCCTTTTGGAGGTGCTCCATGAGCCAGAGTTGGAGTAGCAAGTTGCAACCCTCGAAGTGTTTTGCTCCCTGTTGACATTTCTCCAAGGCTCGGTATATTTCTGCGATGATCATGGGAACTATGCTAAATGGTTGGCCACCAATTCCCTCCATTAAGGTTTTGATGACCATGTAGCCTGCTATGGATCCTTGATTTCTTCATCGGAAACACAATCATCCCCAAGAAACAAAACATGAAGACAAATACCCTTCGATGAATATGCCCCAATGATGTAAGGGCGAACTCGTCAAGATAAGTGCGGTAAGATATAATGTGACCGTAGCTCTCATACAAGTAGTCAAAGGAAATATAAGACTCCTTCAAATAGGTTAAGTCTAGATTCTTCTTTAGACCTATCATCTTGAGAAAACCTATGCCCTTGCGATTTTCTGGCATTAACAAACCCAGAGTTTCCCACGGTATACCAGCCAATCCTCTTATTTCCTCTAGCAGGGGTGTTATCTCAATCTCCCCGAAGCGAAACACAGTCCTATCGCAATCCTAGGAGAGGTTAGCAGCTTCAATAATTTTGTTGTTGGGTTGGATTTCCAGAAGGGAAGGTAAATTCCTCAAGTATTTTTGGACCAGAGTCTGATCACTGGAATAAAGATCTTCCCACCAGTTTAGCAATTTTGGATGGATGTTGGTGACCATGCCAAATTTGGGACTTCGTGTCTCATTTTCTACAAGACAAAAGTGTTAGGCCCTTACCCCTATCGGACTCGACTATTAAATACCAATAATTGGCATAAAAACATTTAGTTCTCCAAATAGATGCACAGAGCATGGTAGTGTCCGTTTGGGTTTCAAGGAAACCCAGTGGACTTTGGACAAGGCTATCTTAAAAAGTCATTATGCGGACAACATAACTGACCGGCTAGGTTTTGACAGTGATGCATGCATGATTAAACAGAGTAGGGTTTTTATGGGGTATTAGACTAGTACCCTTGAGTGGACAACTCAAGAGGGAAAGGCATGAAACCGTCGACTACACTGCTGATCGACTGGTTTTACCGCAAATATGCCTTTGCCGAATTTAAGGGGTGATAATATCAGAAGGGCGCAACCACTTATTATAAGTGTTGCTATGGTACTTTTTTGGCACGAGTGGAATATGATATTGAATATGCAGTTACAATAATTAACAAGTTGTCACATATTTGAATGTTTGTTAAGTAATAATTATAACAGTTTCTCATAATTTACAACAGTATTAAAGGAAAGCGATAAAGGAAAGCATTAAGAGAAAAAAGAAACAAAGAGCCAAGTCAATTTCAAGGTAGAAGAGGAAAAGTACTTAAAGGCATTTAAACAAACAGATATATATAAAGAAGCATAAAGTCACAAATAGCATGAAATAGTAAAAGCCTTAAAGAAATTCCCAGCAGAGTCGCCATGCTGTCGATGGCCCCTTTTTCTCACGAAATCGGGTTTATGACATTTGGGCAGACAACTCTTTTCCTTTCGAGAATTGGGTTGGAATTGAAGAGTCGCCACCTAATGATTAAGTGCATTATGGCACTAAAAAGAAATTTGATTTAGAAAACCAGATATTTGATAAGGGCTTGAAATTATCTCGAGAGGAAGGTGTTAGGCACCCCTCAAGATCCACTAGTGTGATTCCCGACCATGATATAATCGTGAATTTAAATGCAGACAACAAGTAAAAAACTTAGAATTACAAATATGAGGGGGGGTTTTCATATAGTGGTTGGAAGTAATTTGAAGTTAAAAAGAAGTTAAAGAAGCTGAAATTTGAGAAGAAAGCAGTTTTTTTAAATAAAAAATAAACAAGTAAGGGCTGGGGGTCCTAGGTTTATAAAAAATATAGAACACCCCACACAATACCCGATAATTGTTTGTATACGTGGTGTTATCGCATGGTCATCATATCCATATTCTTCCCTTCCCACCCGCTAAGGTGTTTAAAGCGCGTGTGTTGGTCACAAAGCTTATGCTTGATATTACCCGTCTTGTTCTATACGTCCCCGAGGGTGTTTAGGGCTACTAATCCTACAAGGTGAGTACTAGGCTGAACCCCTAAGTTTTAAAGGATAAAATTCTAAACGACAAGTAGAGACAATTAGGACCTACACATATGGGTACATATAAACAGTTGTATCGCTCATATATCCCTTCACAAATAAGGCATGTAAATAGCACGTCTCAAACACAACGAAAGTCTCAGATTCAGAACCTAAACATGAATTCTAGATGTGAAAATAGTGGTAAATAACAAGTTTTAATGAGTTTTAGCAAAAGGAACGAGCGGTTAAAAAAAGTAGTATGTAAGGAAGGCAGGAATTTTAAGTGTGGAGACAGTAGCAAACAACATGATCTAATGAATTCCAGAAAAATAACTGATTCTTTTGAAAGCCATTTTTGTAATAAACATGTGGTGCATAAATGATCGATTTTTGACTGTACCAAACATTAGGCCTAAGGTTTTCCTAAGCGTCTTATTTCTCGAAATAAGTAAAATGCATGCCTCTAAACTTGGTTTTAAAAGACATGTGATGAGAATGAAAATTGTATAGGCATGGTGTCTAAGAATGCAAAGACATCATATTGAAGATGTAGCCAGTTTTAGGTTTTTAGGAAGAGAATGAATTTTTTTTTATTGTTGCAACACATTTTCAATGGGATTATTAACTACCCAAAAGATACAGGAGTTCGATTTTATTTAATTATTGAGACTAGCACATGCTTTTCTACGCATCCAATTGAGTACTTACCCCAAATTTTAAAATAAAGACATGCTAAAAATAGATCATAAAATATATGGGTTTTAATGCAAATAACAATAATACACCTAAGAACAGGATATCTACATATGAGTTATACATGCGGAGACAGCATTTGTTTTAAAAATATTTAGTTATTTAGCATTATTTCGAATGAAGAATGTAGTTAACATCGTTAATATCTAACGTGGATCCTTAAGTGAACATGGATGTGATGAGATGTATACATGAATAGACTTACAAAAACATAATATCTAATGCAAACTATGCAGGATCTCTATTGCGCACAAAGGTGAAGTAAATCCTAGGGCATTTTTTCTACCCAAAATTATACTAAGCATGCATTATTCCATCCTTTTCACTATCCAGTCCTGAAGTATTTTACAAATAATTATTACAACCAATATTGCCTAAATTACACAACTCAATAAAAGAAAAATGAAGAAGCTATACTATAAAAGGCCTAACAGTAGGCCTAAAGTGTCAGATCCACTTGCCATATGCCATGGCCTTCCAACCCAAGTGTGTCATAGTCTCTAAGGACCTCAGAAGATTTGGATAATGCTCCCACCCAGGCATCCTAGCCAAGGATGACTAAGTGAAGTGTAGAAGACCAGCTTTGTGTTTCAGAGTTCAATGGGTACTTAGAGATCCCCAAGGCGGTGCTCACTCGAAGGGGGAAGAACCTACAGTCTAAGAGTAGTGGGGAGGTGCTTGGAGTTGGAAGAGAATTTAAGTTTGAAAAGAGTAATTGAGACAACAGCTTTGAAAAGATGATTTCAGAAAATGATAAAGGATTTTGGTAAAATAGTTTATCTTAGAGAGAGGCAATACAACTGCAGCCAGCAGGTAAAAACTCATGAAAGAGCAAACACAAACAAGGCTAAGGGATTGGGGACAGATAACTTCGATATCAACGTTTAGATGGAGTTATAGTTATCATATAGTTACCACATAGTTGTCACAAAATAGCAAAGATTAATAGGATCAGGACTACATAATACTTAACTAGCATGAGAGGTAGGTTTTATGCACATAATGAGAGTAGCAACAATCAGGTCAGGGTGAGAAACAACAACCCATGAACATATAAGCATACAAGAGTCTCAAGATGAACTGGAGACATATCAGATTCACATAAAAGGAGGGATAGGGTGTCTTAATGACATTATTACAAGAAACCATATGAAAAACAAGATACATGTTTAGACTTAACAAAAAAGGAAGACAAGATAGGAGTTAAGCTAGTTACATGGTAAGCAGTGGAACCAAAAGATGAAACAAATAAGGAACAGTAAGTAAGTAAGTAAACAAAAACTGGGGCATATTGTGTGTAGATGCTATAAAGCTAAATAAATAAAAATATACCGGTTAGATAATAGAGAACAACAAAGTGTTGGAGATAGCACAACAGTAGCAGTATACAGGACAAAGCGAGCAGCAATAGAACATTAACATGCAGGATGAGAGCAACAGCAGTATACAAAAGCACAAGAGTAGTGGCGATTACTCAGTCTTGGGTGTGTTTGTGTGATCAGTGATCTCAATGTCAATCTATGTGTGTGTATGTCAGTGTCTTTGTTCATGTGAATCTCAGTGTGTTTGTAAAGAGGGAATACATGTCTTTATATAGTTTTGAAAGCAAGGAATATATAGGCAAAAATTGCACAAACATGGAAATAACAATCAATTAGTGTCAATGAAGACAATTGGACTCCTTTAATTAAGGAGTCTAGTTCAAACGGTTAGTCAAGGCAAAATAAGGAAAATAAATTAGTTCAGTATGGCTGATTAGGGCAAAGAAACAACATAGTGTATAAACAATGCCAAAAACATAGTGGGTAATCAAGGAAAGTTGAAATATCAATGTATTTATAAAGTAAAAATAGGGCATCGGTTTGGAAATCAACCAGGAGGATCTCGGATCGAATTATAACCACAGGGAATCCAAAGTAATTAAGGAAAGCATCACATAAATATAGAAATAATTCCAAAATTGGTACAGAATTACAAAAGGAATACACAAGATCTTGTATTTAAGGAAAACATCACAAGCATGGGATTTCTTTTTACACAAAAGGATCAGCACAAATCATCAAGCAAAACAACCATTAAGGTAAAGGTCGGAATCATCAAGCATTTAAATAGCATTCACTGATTAACAGAAAGAGATATTCATAGAAATTAACAGGAAAAGGTCATAGTAGTGAATTAAACATGAGTCATAGAGAATACATGAGTGCACACAATTGAGTAACAAACGGATAAACAAATAAAGATTAACCTAAAAATTAGGTTTCAACATAACAATAAAGGAAATAAGAAAGCATAAAATAATTACTTAAACACAATAGAGATGTTTAAAAATCAAAGGAAAACTGTTTTGAGAACAGGGTCGAGAAACCCTAGTTCTTGAAATTGTTAAAAATAGAATTTTTCGGAGAAAACATGAAGAAACTTCATAGAACCTTAAATATAGAACGAATCTTAAAAGAAAAACCAAAATACAGAGGACTAGGGTTTTGTGGAATCCAGAAAAGAGGGAAACCCTAAAAAAGGCATAGATTTACCCGGAGAGACTGCAAACTTACTCAAACGGCCGCGTGTTTTGGCCGAAACGTTTCCAGAGACCCATAGAAGGTAAGTGAACCGCTCCAAGTTCATCTGAAGAGCCTAAGAAATCACTGAGTGGTTGAGCAGCGGGTAGATGAACAAGAAATAGTGAAGAGACATAGGTTCAGTGAGAAAATCAGTCGAAGAAGGTGAACAGACCCCGTCGGAGGGGAGACGCCAAGAGAGCTTCTAGAGAGGAACAGAGAGAATGAGAGATTGAGAGAGATGATGAGTCTCGAAAATGAGGCGAGGAGTAAGAGGGTAGGTGAGGGTTTAATTATGGAAAGGGAGATCTGGATCGTTAATCTTATTTGATCAACGACTGAGATTAGTTCGGAACTAGGTTGGGTTAATTTTGGGATTGGGCAGGGGCGAATTTGGTTGGGTCTTGGGCTAATTGGGTTTAACTAAATCTGCTGGGTTGGGGTTAAAATTGGTTAGGTTTTAAATAGCAAATAGGCCAAATGTTAAATACCCATTTTAAATAAAATATTTAATTAGTTAAAATAGCTAATAAATAAAATTAAGAACAAATAATTAAAATTACGATGATTAACTAGTATTAAAATATAAAATGGTCTGTTATGGATTTTAAAACGATATAAATGTATATTTATATTTTTATTGCAAAAAAATTTAAAATTAGCTAAATAATGCCAATATTGGCTAATTTGGAAAATAATTGATTTCTAATGTGATATGTCGAGTAATAAACATTTTAATTTTACATCATTTATGCATAATTATGAATAATTATGGAACATAAATTATTAAATAAACAGGAAATAATTTGATAAATATGGAAAATTATGTGAAAAATATTATGTATTATAAAAAGGGATTTTGAAGGCATATATGCGAGTCTGAAAATAGTTTGGGAAAAATTTAGTATCAACACTAAGTTGAAAAAGTTGAAGGAGCAGTTGCAAGATTTGCTTGGGAAGGGTTTCATTAGACCCAGTGTTTCATCTTAGGGTGCGCCGATGTTGTTTGTTAAGAAGAAGGATGGGTCGATGATAAAGTGTATTGATTACCGGCAGTTGAATAAGGTCACAATCAAGAATAAGTATCCACTGCAGATGATCAATGATTTGTTTGATCAGCTTCAGGGTGCCAATGTATTTTCAAAGATTGACTTGAGATCTGGCTACCATCAGTTGAGGATTAGGGCATCCGATGCCCTAAGACAACTTTTCGCACTCGGTATGGACATTATGAATTTTTGGTGATGTCATTCGAGTTTACAAATGCCCCAACAGCTTTTATGTATTTGATGAACTGGGTGTTCAGACCTTATTTGGACTCGTTCGTGATAGTCTTCATTGATGATATTTTGATATACTCCGCAGCCAGGAGGAACATGAGCAGCATCTCAGAGTGATTCTTCAAACTCTGAGGGATAGTCAGTTATATGCTAAGTTCTCGAAGTGTGAGTTCTGGTTGAGTTCAGTTGCACTCTCTGGTCATATTGTGTCAGTAGAGGGTATTCAGGTTGATCCGTAGAAGATTAAGTAGTCTAGAACTGGCCTAAACCAGCATCAGCTATAGAGATTCAGAGTTACTTGGGATTGGAGGGCTACTACCATCGGTTCATGGAGGATTTTTCATCTATCGCAGTCCCGATGACCATGTTAACCCATAAGGGTGACCAATTCAGATGGTCGGATGAGTGTGAGGTGAGCTTTCAGAAGCTCAAGACAACTCAGACTACGACACTGGTGTTGGTTTTCCTACAAGTTCAGGGCCTTATACAGTTTATTATGATGCATGTCGTATTAGACTTGGTGTAGTGTTAATGCAGTATGGCAACGTCATTGCCTATGCTTCACGGTAGTTGATGACTTGTGAGAAAGAGCTATCTGGTTCATGGTTTGGAGTTGGCAGCCATTTTTCACGCATTGAAGATTTGGAGGTATTATCTGTATGGCGTGGTATGTGAGGTGTTCACGGATCACAAGAGTCTTCAGTATTTGTTCAAACAAAAAGAGTTGAATTTGAGGAAGAGGAGATTGTTGGAGTTGTTGAGATACTATGATATCACCATCTTATATCATCTGGGAAAGGCCTATATGGTGGTTGATGCTTTGAATAGGAAGTCAGCCAGTATGGGCAGTCTCACTTATATTCCGGTCGGTGAAGACCACTTGATTTAGATGTTCAGGCTTTGTCCAATCAGTTCGTGAGCTTGGATGTTTCTAATCCCAGCCGTCTATTAACTTGCACAGTCGCTCGTTCTTCACTATTGGAGCGTATCTGACATCGACAGTGTGATGATCCCCACTTGTGTGTCCTTAGAGACACGGTGCGGCATGGAAGTACCAAGCAGGTTATTTTAGGTGACGACGGAGTTTTGAGATTGCAGGGTCGAGTTTGTGTGCCTAATGTGGATGGACTCCAAGATTGATTTTAGAGGAGGCCCATAGCTCAGGTACTCTATTCATTCGGGTGCCCCAAAGATGTACCGGTATTTGCGGCAGCATTATTGGTGGTAGAGAATGAAGAAGGACATCGTTGCATATGTGGCTCGGTACTTGAATTGTCAGCAGGTTAAGTATGAGCATCAAAGGACCGATGGTTCATTTCAGAGGATTGAGCTTCCCGAGTGGAAGTGGGAGCGGATCACTATGGACTTTGTTGTTGGACTCTCGCAGACTTAGAGGAAGTTCGATGCAATATGGGTCATTGTTGATAGGCTGGCCAAGACACTGTATTTCATTCTTGTGGCAGTCTCATATTCTTTTGAGAGGTAGCTGAGATCTATATCCGGGAGATTGTTCACTTTCATGGTATGCCCGTGTCTATCATTTCGGATTGAGGTACGCAGTTTACCTCGGGTTTCTGGAGGACATTTCAGCAAAAGTTGGGCACGCGAGTTGAGTTGAGCACAACATTTCATACTCAGACAGACGAGCAGTCCGAGCGGACTATTCAAATTTTGGAGGATATGCTCCGAGCTTGTGTCATTGACTTCGGAGGCTCGTGGGATCAGTTTTTTCCTTTAGAGGAGTTCGCCTACAACAACAGCTACCAGTTGAGTATCCAGATGGCTCCATATGAGGCTTTATATGGTAGGAAGTGTCGTTCGCCGATTAGATGGTTTGAACCGGAAGAGGCTCGATTGTTAGGTATAGATCTGGTATTGGATGCCTTGGACAAGGTCAAGATTATTAAGGATAGGCTTTGTATGGCTCAGTCCGGGCAAAAGAGGTATGCCGATTGCAAGGTTCGAGATTTGGCTTTCACAGTCAGTGAGCGGGCATTGCTTCGAGTATCGCTTATGAAAGGTGTGATGAGATTTGGGAAAAAGGGCAAGCTTAGCCCTAGGTTCATTGGCCCGTTTGAGATTCTTGATCGAGTAGGGGAGGTGGTTTATAGACTTGTATTTCCGCCTAGTTTATCAGCCGTGCACCCATTGTTTCATGTGTCCATGCTTCGGAAATATCATGACGATCCATCTTACGTGTTAGATTTCAACACTGTCTAGTTGGAAAAGGACTTGTCTTACAAGTAAGAGCCGGTAGCTATTCTAGACCGACATGTTTGTCAGTTGAGGTCGAAGTATTTTTTCTGTTCGTGTTCTATGGAGAGGTTAGCCTGCTGAGGTATCGATCTGGGAGTCTGAGACCGATATGTGGAGCTGTTATACCCATCTTTTCCCCGACTCAGGTACTTCCTTCTTATGTCCGTTCGAGGATGAACAATTGATCTAGAGGTGGAGAATGTGATGACCCAAAAGGTCATCCCTTGTTTTTAAAGTAAATTTTGCATTTTTCGAGGCCATAAAACCCTCTTTCAGCATCACCACGATTTGTGTGTGCCGTCCGGGCGTGTAGTTAGAAAGTCTATATGTGAAACAACAACAACAACAACAACAACAACAACCCAGTATAATCCCACTTAGTGGGGTCTGGGGAGGTTAGTGTGTACGCAGACCTTACCCCTACCCTGGGGCAGAGAGGCTGTTTTCAAATAGACCCCCGACATCCTTCCCTCCAAGAACTTCCCACCTTGCTCTTAGGTAGACTCAAACTCACAACCTCTCGGTTGGAAATTGGGGTTGCTTACCATCAAAGTCTATATGTGAAAATCCATGAAAAATAATAAAGTTGGTTTTAAAATGAATTAAGTTGACTTCGGTCAATGTTTTGGGAAAATAGACTCAGACCCATGATTTTACAATCCTGGAGGGTCCGTAGGAAAATATGGGACTTGGGTGTATGCCCAAATCTAGTCTGAGGTCCCAAGCACGAGAAATGAATTTTTAAAGAAAATTATTTTTTTGAGATTATTTATGAGATATAAAAATGAATTGTGATTGGAACTTGACGGTATCGAGCCCGTATTTTGGTTCTGATACTCGGTAAAGGTCTTATATGTGATTTAAGATAAGTCTGTGAAGTTTGGTAAGAAACGAACTTGAAACGATGTGAATCGGATCATTTATGAGAAAATTGAAAATTTGAAGTTCTTAAGAAAATTTCATAGTTTTGATTCTAAATTCGTAGTTAATGATGCTATTGTGACGATGTGATCGCAAGAGTGTGTCCATATGATATATTTGAGTTAGTATGCACATTTGGCTTGAAGTTCCGAGGGCTCGGGTGATTTACGGTCCGGCACAGGACATCTGAGAGTTGTATATTAAATAGAATTTTCAGTTATTTTTCATTTTTAAAAGCCTCAAAAATATAAAAGGCGATTTTTTAAATAACCTTTCTTCTCCAAGACATTGGTAAGTGATTTCTAACCTATTTGCTTTACTCCTTAACTTCTTCTTACAAGATTTCATCCTAGAATCTAGTGTTTTCATGGTGGAATTGGGAATTTTTTGTAAAACCTAAGAATATTAAAATTTGGGGATTTAGATCTCAAATTAAGATCGGATTCCAAAACCAATTATATATTCGGGCTCGCGGGTAATGAGTAATTGAGTTTGGGTCTGAATTTCGGGTTTGGACCAAGCTGGCCCGGGATCGATTTTGTGACTTTTTGGGAAAGACTTTAGAAAACTTATTTTCATGCATTAGAATTGATCCATTTAGCATTTATTGATGTAATTAAGTAACTTGTGGCTAGATACAAGAGAGTTGGTGGTGGAATCAAGAGGTAAAGTGATAATTGAGACGTGATTTCTATTTGTGGCATCGAGGTAAGTGTTTGGTCTAACCTTAGCTTAAGGTATTAGGAGTTGTGTCCTATTTTCTACTTGTTTCTTATTGAGTACGACATATATGCATGGTAACGAGTATCTATACGTTGGTGTTGAGCATGACTGTGAGTCTTGAATTGAAATTTATTCTGGAATAATACTACGGATGCTTAAGTTGATGATTCTCTATATTGAGTAAGGATTATGATTATTCTCGTGGAAGTTTCTTATGACTGCGTATTGTTGTTAGTCCAGGTAGTTAGATGGTGGAACAAGTTTTATTATAGTTGTTTCTCCCTTGTTGGGACGTAGTTACTTACATCCTCGATTCCCTTACCGGGATAGTGTAGCTCTTTATTGATCCATTATCGGGACTCTTGTTATGATTGTTGTTGATTGTATATGTGGATCGGGTTGCACGCCGCAACAATGATATTTGGATTGAGTTGCATGCCGCAATAATAATATGATTGAATTGGGTTGCACGACGCAATAATAATGGATCGGGTTGCACACCGCAGTAATATTATATGTGAATCGGATTACACAGCGTAATGATAATATGATTGGGTCGGGTTGCACGCTACAACAATAATATTCGGATCAGGTTTCACGTTGTAACAGTGAATAAATGATATGGAACGGGTTGCGCGCTGCAACAATTGTTGATACAAAGTGTTTATAGATTGGATACAGGTTTCTTATTGTTTTGTTGTTAAGTATAGGTGGTATTTATGCCTTTACTCTTGATTTACTGTTGATATTGATATACCCCCACAAAATGTACCCCCTCCCATCTTTACTTGTTTATTCCTGTTTTATTTTCCGTTGTATATTATATAACTGCAAAAAATTTATTTGATAGTCTGTTCCTAGCCCCGTCCCTACTTTACCGAGATTAGGCTAGGCACTTACCAGCACATGGGGTCGGTTGTGATGATACTACATTCTGCACTATGTGCAGATCCCAGAGCAGCTTTTGAACCGTAGATTGTGTGGGTATCTTCAGTCCACGAAGATCCAAGGTAGACATGTAGGCATCCGCATGCCTTGCCATCTCCCTCTATCCCTTTTATCCCTATTTTATTTCCTTAATTCAGAAATAGTGCTTCTTTTATTTTTCAGACTTTGTATGTGTAGCACTCTTAGATCGTCTGTGGTACTGTGACACCAGTTCTGGGTGATTAAGGCTTAAATAGTTGTATTAGATTTATATTTAAGATATTTCACTATATTTCTTCGCCTTATTAAAATTTCTGTTGATTTTACGTTATTGTTTTCTAAATGTTAAAAAGGTAAGAAAATGGATAAGTAATTTGTTTAATTATTGGCTTGCTAGGTCATATTAATAGGTCCCATCACGATTTTTGAGGGTGAAAAAACGGGTTGTGAAAGGTAAGAGACAGAGGCATGTTTAAGATTTTTAGAGTACAGGTGGACTGTACTACCGTTTGGTTTTACTGCATCAAAATTTTGCAATGACAACAACTTAGCGAGCAAACCATGGTTCAGACTATTATCAGAAGAAAATGTCATTCAATTTATAATTGTTCTTAACAAAATTTCATACTTTATAAGTGATAATAGTAGCATCATTATTTGAAGAAAACTCACTTCACAAATCAAAAAGAGAATTGAAGGAAAATATAAAGGAGAGAAATGATAAAGAAATTGGTTAGAGGGTGACCATTGTTAGTAAAAATGTTGAGACAAAGAGGGGTAAGGAGATGTGAATTTCGATTTTTAGGGATTTCAAAATTCAAGAATGAACCAAAAAAAATAAACATAAAACAAAGAAAAGATAAAACAATAAAAATACCACAAAATGAAACTAAAAAAGAAAAGAACGAAAAGGAAGACAAGAAACAGAAAAATAAAAGACAAAAAACATAAACAGTAACAGAGAGTCGGATAAAATCACGTAAAATGCAGGGAATTCAAACTTTAATTGTATAATGAAAGGGGCATATGGCCATCACTGGAGCAAAGTGGCGTCTTGCGCATGGGTTACCTAGATATATTTAAATATAATACAAGAAAAATTATAGTGTCATATATAACTAGGGACAAAAGTATGAGATCACGTAAACCTATACCTCTCTATGTAAATCCGCCCATAATAAAAGGTTTTACATGCGATTAAAAGTAATTTCCAACAGATCTTCTAAATACATTTAAGTCATAAGTTACAATATATTCACTCCTCTTCCCTCATGTACTTTCATAGCCCAAATATCAACACAGACATTGCAAGTATTTTCACCAACACAAACATAATTTTCCCAATCCGTCTAACATTTCCGCCATGATAAGTTTGAACCTGACCTTGAGTACTCTGATGCAGTGCCTGTGGGTTGGGACTAGGATTCCAATATGGAATCTCATAAGCATAGCCACCGAAATATTGTGTCTGAGGGAATACAGAAGGTGGAACGTATGTCGTGGTTCCTAGCCATGTTGTTTTCTTTTCACATTGTACCACAAGACAACCCATATGAATGTCGAATTGACATAGTTGACACCTATAACGCCATGAAGAAGGGTTACATGCTCCTCTACAAACAGCACAGGTTCCTGGTTCGGACGAGCCTAGAAGCCTTAAAGGATGGGCCTGAATTTACAATTTTCATTAAAATACTTGCAGATTTATACAACAGTGTGTAACTTGTGATCCACATGATAGAGTTTGTGGATTCAAAATGGTGGACCTTTTATTAGGATACCCAACTCTATCATGTGGTTAATACTTAAAATCATATACAACAACAACCCAGTATAATCTCACTTAGTGGGGTCTGGGGAGAGTAGTATATACGCAGACCTTACCCCTACCATTGGGTAGAGAGGCTGTTTCCAAATAGACCATCGACATCCTTCCATCCAAGAACTTCCCACCTTACTCTTGGGTAGACTCGAACTCACAACCTCTCGGTTGGAAGTGAGGTTGCTTACCATCAGAGCAACCCCTCTTGTTAATACTTACAATCATATATAAAGGATAAATACAATGCTAAATTCTGATGGTAAGCAAACCCCACTTCCAACCGAGAGGTTGTGAGTTTGAGTCTCCCCAAGAGCAAGGTGAGAAGTTCTTGGAGGGAAGGATGTCGGGAGTCTATTTGGAAACAGTCTCCCTACCCAAGGGTAGGAGTCAAATCTGCGTACACACTGCCCTCCCCAGACCCCACTAAATGAGATTATACTGGGTTGCTGTTGTTGTTGTTAAATACAATGCTAAATTCTATCCCTGTATTACTTGTCTGCCACTGTACAAATTATCTTGTTTTCTTCTTCTGTGCAAGCTATCTAACATTATGTAAATCACGCAAGAAACAAGAAGAAATGTACAAATTAGGGGTTTTTGGGTATGGGGACTAAATTATCACGGGATTATACTCTTGAATTTACAATCTCTCTCACCTAAAAGGCGAGACAAAATTATCCCAAGTTTAATCGGATGAGTTAGAGGTGGGATATCCAAAATTAATTATATCTGAGATTAAATTTATACTATGTGTGGTTGATACTATAAATTTATACGGGGAATAAATCTATTACATCAACCACATATAGTATTAATTTAATCTCACACTGGCGTACTATTCTAATTGTAAGAATCACTTCCTTTTCTCACTTTTCCTCTCTTCATTATGTATATGTTTTCATATTAGATTGTTGGATGTTTTACTTCCATGAACTATATATAAATTCTATACTACTCTTTCCTAATTGGACAGTTTAGATTGCTAATAAGTTACCTGATGCAGGACATGGCGCAAAGTTTCAGGCAACTGAGTACAGAGAGGGTGGACATCGAATTCACAAATCTCACACCTATAAAACAAGCCTTCAACAGAATCGCAGCAGACGTTGCAGATGCGGTCGAATTGGCGATTGCCTTGTGGCTTGCGGACGACGAGTTTGAGTGAATGGTAGGGATGCATAAAAGAAGAAAGATTCATTGGACATGTTCCACAGTATTCATGCAGGTCAAATTCGCAGCCATGGCAGCGATATCTTTTACCTATGCCTGGGGTCTTGCAACCATCACATAGATATCCAGTGTTGGAATCACATAATGTTAATGAATGTTCTGGGTGTGTAAAATGTAGTATGGTGTTCTTTATGAGAGGTGCCATTTCTTGAAAGAACTCAGAAGCTAAAAATTTGGAAATAATGGGACCTAAAAATTTGCTCCAATAATCAAAGTCTTTCACTGTTTTTTCTTTTTACTTTTTTCATAGATATATCTAAATACATCAATTAGCTATCTACTCAAGTACTTCATCTGTAACCAACTGGATGCTTCCTAGCAACTTCAATGTTGTAAAATACAAGTTGTGTTAGACTGGTTCAACCATGATGTCTTCGTGAAAGGGAGGAGCTAATGCTCCCATGAATAACAAGAATGTGACACTAATACTTTAAATTCATATACACTGATAGTTGTTTAACCAGAAAATAGGAATTTCGGTCAAAGCTTGTAACTAGAAGAACTCGGATACTAATAATCAAATAAATATAAGTAAATAAGAATAATTGATGTAAATGGTAGTTGCATAGAAAGTAAAGTAAATCAGTGTATTTCAATAGTATTTCGTGTCGTTACAAATATTTATTCTTCATATTTTATATCTATTTCTAAGTAATATAAATTTTTTCTCTCATAATGGAGTTATTATGGGCAATTAATGACATTTATTGTAACGTTATAATTGGTAGTTGTAACTGTTCAATACAGATTCTATAACGTTTCCCGTAATTAATGCTCATCAACTACCGATAATACGTTTCTATACTTTTTTGCTGTCTAGGTTCATTCCTCCGATGCTTCTTCAAATTATCAAGAGGTTCAAGCACCCATTCTTTCTGGTTTTCTTGGATATTTGCTTGTGTCTGTTAAAGCTCGTGCCTCTTCAACCAAACTTGCCAACTGTCATTCTTTTACCGACCTACGTATGATGACATATCATCACTTAATTAATTTAATAAACTAACTTGATTTTTTCTAATACTGATAGTCCCCTCACTTGCCATTTGTTCAACAATAGAACATTTGGAAAGTGAATCTCATTAAAGCGAGAATATTTGTTGCCGTTATATGTTTTCAAGAACTGATGCTTCGTATGTCACTTCCATTTTATGCTCGTAACACGTGGCATCTTCTAATTGGTTTTGCAACTCTTCAGCATTTTTAGGGCTTTTTTGCGGCTACATCAATTAGAAGTAACAGTTTTATTGTGATGTTTCCATCATTACCTTTTTTCTTTGACGGTTTTTGAGTATAAATATAGCTTTTGTCTTTGTCTTTCTCATAAAAGTTACCTATCTTAGAATATTCATTCTTGTTTTCTTCCTCGTATAGTTATGTCTTCTTCAAACCCTAAACCCCGAAGGGTCCCTATTATTGATGGACTTACCTTGCTCTTGTTAGAAACAGAAGAGAGGGAAGATTGCGTAGTTTAGAGTTTTCATCTATATGAGTTGTTTCTTTACCTCCAGTGAGTTCTACCCCTCCTTCTAGAACTAGGGGTTCTCCATCACATAGATCTTCTTCTAGAAGTAAAGACTCTAATCAACCAGTTCGTGAGCCTTTAGTAGATGAAATTGTCCCTTCTGAACTATCATTTACTCCGATTGAGAATCGATTCAAAATCCAGTTTCTTCTATGTCTTCTTTGGATCGTGCTGATGTTTACCCTTCTTAGATTACTGAAGGTTTAATCTCTATTGTCCGTAGGGATTGCCATTGAAGACCTAACTTTCCTATCATAATTCCTAATACAAACCAAATAATTACATCTTACATGACCGAATTTTTCTTTGTGTATACATATCCCTTTACACTAAATTTTAAACCCTCACTGATCCTGTTATCATTGAGTTCTGGAATTTTTTCAACGTTTGTCTTAGACAAATTGGTGCAATTGTGTGGAGGGTTGTTTCTTGTCTAAGGCAGTTAGCAAGGTTGGATAATTTGCCTTTTACTTTTTTCATTTGATCCACCTCTACTCCCATAAATATTTCCGACATGGGATCTTTACTTTAGTAGCGAGTAGTAAGAGAGTGCTAGTTAGCCCTGAGGATGACAAGGACCGTTGTTGGTATGCCAGATTTATTGTTTCTCCTACTATAGGTTTAGTAGGTGAAGAAATGTACCATTCCCTAAAAAGTGGAATTTTGCAAGTAAGTTTTATTTTTGCAACTTTCTCTACTTTTTCCTTTTCCGTTTTGAAGTGGTTTATTTTTCCTGCGGCTGTTTAACTTTCTCTTTTTTCAGCAACTAAGGAAACTGTTGACAAGATTCCCAATTTTCATGGTTCAACAGAGAAATTATTGACTGTTGCTCCGATGGAAGGTAGATCTTGGAAAAGTCTTTCACACAGGTTTGGTTGGAAGGTTAAAACTCATGGTAATACTTTACCCTATTTCTTTTTATATTTTCGTTGATCTTTTCCTTAGAATTTATTTGACCTTTCTTTTTATAAGGGTTCCCTATACGTGGTGTAAGTGTTGATGCAATCGCAGCTTTCAGAGTTTCTTTGGAAAGAGCTCAAGAGATAATTTTGAGTTCTTCATCAAAAAGGAAGGCTGATGCGACCCAGGATTCTGAGGAGGAAGAGGAACATGATGGAAGTTCCTTAGTTAAAAGGACGCATGCCAGCAGACGTGTCTTTTCAGATGATGAAGTGACTCCTCCCCGTTCTATTTTCGTGACTGAGCCTGCTAAAGCCACCTTGGTGAGTTCTGACGATGATACTCATGCGGTAGCTCGTCACTCCGATGAACAACTTTTTTCTCATGGGTTTGATAGTGAAAATTGGGATTTCGTTTTTGATGAAGTATCCCTTACCTCATTTACCATGTCTGTCCCTGTAGTGCGTTCTTTGCCAGTTGTTACTGCTACTGTTTCTGCTCCACCGCGAGCTGTTATGACTTCTTTTACAGCCCTCATTACTACCATTCCTCGTACTGAGGTTGGTTCTTCAATTGGAAATGGAGGGATGAAGCAGATTAGCATTGAGGTCCCTATCGATGGTGATCTTTTGAAAAAGTCAGGTCGGGTTAACGTATGGTTGAAACCATTTATTGGTCCAGTTGAAAAATCCAAGCTAAAAAATCATAGTTTTTTTGACTTGGATGAATGATATAGTGCAATCATCAGTAAATGTATTTTCTTCTTTTTTACGCTTTATTCCATTCTCCTTTTACTATGGTTCATACCCCTTTCTTCTCTTCTTTTAGATCAATGTTATTGGTACAGAGATGATGAAGAGGGTTTCTCATACATAGCAGTTAATGTATGATTATCAAATTGAAGTAGACGATTGGAAAGAACAATATTAAAGTCTTCAGCTTGAGATGGATGTTTTAAAAGAAAGCAACTGTACCTTAGAGTAACAGTTGAAGGTCTTGATTTCAGGGTTAGCATTTGAAAAAGCTTCTTCCAATCATCCTGGCAAGAATACAAATCTCCTTGAAACATTATTTTCTGAGAAACTCTACAAAGCCAGCGAAGAGATTAGAGGATTGAAGGCCTTACTGAATGAAAAAGAAGTTTATGCAGGTGAACTTATTCATACACTCACCCAGATACAAAAAGATCTTCGTGTGTCGTATAATAAAGTCAGATATTTGGAAAGTTCACTTGCCCCTTTGCGGTCTTATTATGATGATGTTTTGGCCGAGAATGGAGATCTCAAGAATGATACTGACCAAAGGGAAAGAGATTATGAGGTTCTTGAGTACAAAACTGCTATTGAAGTGATTTGGGCTGTTTTAAATACACGCCATGATACCCTTGTAGATACTAGCCAAGAAGGTTTTAATTTGGGTGCTGAGTTAGCTAAAATAAAGAAAACTATTGAGAAAACTCAGCAAGCCCAAAATTTTCCTTCTCCCATGATACTCCTGAGTATGTTAAATCTAATATAGCTGCGGTGGATGCCCCAGCTCCATTAGATCAAGTCGAGCCTTTTGTTGCTGATAATGCATCTTTTGAATATTCTTTTGTTCCACAATGAAAGTTTATGAAGTTGACTCTTTTTTTTTCTTGGTGGAATTTGTGGTTTTACCCCTGGTCCTGTTTGTGGGTTAAGTTTTTGGTAATGATAAGTCCCAGGTCTTTTGGGGCGTTTTGTAGATAATTACAATCTTGAGCTTCTATTTTACACTTGTTCCCCTGTTTTACTTTATATATATATATATATATATATATATATATATATATATATATATATATATATATATATATATATATATATATATATATATATATATATATATATATATATATATATATATATATATATATATATATATTTATATATATACATATATACATATATATACATATATATATTTATATATATATATATATACATATATGTAAGTTCGAGGTCTTGCTTTCTAATTCATGGTTTTTGTCTTATCCTTTTTGAATTTTTTTTAAAAAAAATGCCTTGTTAATTTTGTGGATCTTTGAATCAAACATGAGCTTATAAAATAGTTTCCTTTTATATTTGATACTTAATGAATAAGACGTCTAAACTTCATAATGTTGTAAATATACAAACAAACAAAAGAAATAGGAAAATACATGTTTCTTGAAATAACTTTGATAAAATTTTCATATGAACTTTGTCAAGTTTAAATAACATGTTACATGTATTTAAATATCTTCTATTACTTTTCCGTAACTATTTTCTTTACAGTGCAAAAAAGAAAGAAAAGCAAAGGGATTCGTTGTGACCTATTGCTATATGAAGGTTTTTCGATTGGCTTGTGTTATTGGCTCGTGATTTTGCTTTGAACTTGATATATTTGATGAGTAGACTTTTGGGCTTGACTTGAAATTTAATTGTTTTCATTCTTCTTTTAATTCCTTATACATACATCATATGTATATTATATAGTCCCCCAAGTGTTTGAGCTTTGAAGTATGAAATCTCGAGCACTTGATTATTCCTTCAACGCGTTCCTTTTCCTAAGAAGGAAAAACATACATGGCTCGAAGGTACGATTTTAGATGAAGACTGCTTAACCTATTTAAATTTCTATCAGAATAGTTGTAACCCTAGATCGGGAATTATGTTCTTTCCACGTGTCTTTTAGGTTGTAATTCATCATTTAGTGCGGGCTAGTGCTTTCCTATCATCTAAAATCGTTAGTAAAATTTTAATAATTCAAAAATAAAAACTATTAATGAGGATAGTGTCTCTTCAGATGAACAACATTCCGATTTGAAGGTAGAATCTTGCCGTCCAATGTTTCAAGCTCGTTTGCTCCTTAACCTGCGATTCCATGAATCTTATAAGATACTTCCCAAGTTGGACTTAACTTTCCTGCATTAGATGCTCTCCTGAATTGGAAAAGTTTCTTGAGTATGAAATCCGCAACGTTGAAGTATCTGAGTCTAGCTTTCCGGTTGTAGTACCTCTCTATAACTTATTATTGTGTTGCTATCCTTATTAATGTTGTATCCGTCCCCTCTTCAAGTAAATCCAGGTTTTACCACATCTCCTCTTCGTTTGATTCCTTGGTATCTTGAATATATCTTGTACTTGGTTCTCATATCTTGACTAGAATTAAAGCTTCAGCTCTGTAGACAAGTAAGAACAATGTTTCCACCGTACTTGTTTTTGTTGTTGTTCGATAAGCCCACAAGACCATGGCCCTCTGGCCAATTGTCTCTAGATTCCTCCAATCTTTTCTTCAAGTTATTGAAAATGGCTTTATTCATTGATTTGGCTTGTCCATTACCCACCGGATAGTAAGCCGTTGATGTAATCCTTTTCATATGCCAACTTTGAAAAAATTCTGTGATTAGCATGCTTATAAATTGCGGGCCATTATCATATATGATTTCCTTTGGTACCCCGAATTGGCATATGATGTTTCGCTACATGAAATATCTGACCTCTTTTTCTCGTACATGTTTAAAAGCTCATGCTTTTACCAACTTAATAAAATAATCAGTAAGTACTAATAAAAATCTTTTCTTGCCTTAGGCTTGTGGTAATGGTCCCACGATATCCATCCCCCACTTCATAAAGGGCCATGGTGCAATACCGAATGTAATAATTCAGCAGGTCGATGCATGTTGTTACCATATCTTTGGCACTTATCACATTTAGCCACAAAATTTTATGCATCTTCTTCCATTTTTGGCGAATAATAGTCGCCTCTAATCATGGTATTCGCTAAAGATCTTCCTCACACGTGATTTTCACAATGTCCCTCGTATATTTCTCTCATCACATGATCTTTTTGAAAAGGCTCGAGGCGTCTTGGTAAATGACCCTCGAACATTTTACGATAAAGATTGATTAGCTTTAAACAATATCGAGCAACTTTTTTGCAAAGTGCTTGAGCCTTTTTTTTATCTTCTGGTAAAATTTCATACTGCAAAAAATTGACAATCTCGTTTCACCAATCCCAAGTTAGATTATTGAAATTCACCTCATTTTTGTCTTGACCAAGTACTTAATGAAATAAATTAATCACTGAAGCATTTTCTCCATTTTTTACTTCTGCAGTAGATGCGAGATTATCTAGGGCGTCTACCTCGGCATTTTTCTCTTTGGTATTTGCACGACTTTCCAAGTTCAAAATTGCCTGACTAAATCCCTTTCCTTTTCCAGGTATTGATTCATCCTTGTCTCTTTAGTTGTGTTAGTCCCCAGCATTTGATTGACTACGAGCTATGAATCGCTTTTGATTACGACATGTTCTATACCAAGCTCCCGTGCTAGTTCTAAACCTTCAATCCCATCCTCATATTCTACCTCATTGTTAGTAATAGGGTGACATTTTATGGCTTGTCGTATGGTTTATCCCTTAGGTGGTAACAATACAATTCCTAGACCTGTCCATTTTACATTCGATGATCTATCAGTAAATAAGATCCAACTACCTAGATTAGACCCGTTAAATACTTGCATTTCTTGTTCTGCTTCTAGTTGTATCTCTTGACTAAAATCTGCCATAAAATCTACTAAAACTTGTGACTTTATTGCAGTTCTAGGTTGATATATAATGTCATATTCATTCAGTTCTGTGGCCCACTTAGCTAATCAACCTGATAACTCTTGTTTATGTAATATATTATGTAAGGGGTAGACAATTACTAGAGAGATGGGATGATATTGAAAATAAGGCCTTAACTTCCTAGATGCCATAATTAATGCAAGTGCAAGTTTTTCTATATAAGGATACCAAGTCTTGGCATCTAATGATGACTTGCTAACATAATAAATCGGAGATTGTTTACCTTGGTCTTTTCGAACTAACACTGCACTTATTGCTACTTTTGAAACAGCAAGGTAGATAAGTAATTTTTCCCCATTATTTGATTTTGCGAGTAACTATAGATTTGACAAATATACTTTTATACTTTTATGCGCCCGTTGACATTCTTCAATCCATTAAAAATGATCTTGCTTTTTTAGGGCTGAAAAGAACCGGAAGCATTTTTCTGATGATTTGTAAATAAACCTTCCAAAAGAAGATATTCTTCCTATCAATCTTTGTACTTCTTTTTTATTCGTCAGTGTATCCAGAATTTCCTCAATATCTTTGATCTGCATGGGATTTACTTCAATAACACGGTTAGAAATAAGAAATCCCAAGAACTTACTTGATGAAACTCCCAATGCACATTTCTCAGGATTTAATATCATGTTAATTTGTGAAGAATCTGAAATGTATTAGAAAGGTGATGAATATGATCCCCTGTTTGTTGTGACTTGACTGGCATATAATCTATATTGACTTTCATGTTTTTCCCTAGATGTTCTTGGAACATTTTTGTCACCAGCCCTTGATATGTGGCTCCAGCATTCTTGAGACCAAATGGCATTATTTTATAACAGTAAGTCCCTCTATCAGATATAAATGAAGTTTATTCCTCATCTGTAGGATCTATTTTTATCTGATTATACCATGAATATGCACCTAAAAACTTAAGAATTCATGCCTTGCAGTAGCATCGTTAGTTGATCTATATATGGTATTGGAAAATAATCTTTAGGAAAAGCTGTATTTAAGTCAGTGTAATCCACACAAACTCGCGATTTACCATTCTTTTTTGGTACTACTACAGTATTAGCTAACCAATATGGATATTTTACCTTGCGGATGGACCCAATTTTTAAATGTTTTTGCACCTCATCTTGAATCACCTAGTTTTTGACAGATCCTTGCTTTCTTTTCTTTTGTTTGACATGAGGGTATGATGGATCTTCGTTTAATTTATGGGTCATCACTTCCAGAGATATACCTTTCATATTAGAATGCGACCAGGCAAAATAATCTATGTTAGTTTTTAAAAATTCAGTCAACTTATCTTTCATTTCTTGACTTAAATTTGTCCCGATGTAGACTTTCCTCTCAAGCCAAGATGAAAATAGTACTACAACTTCCAATTCCTCAATTGTTGTTTTCATGTTTTTATTTTCCTCTGGTTCTTGGATTGTATCAAGCTTCGAGTCTGCATATGTTTGCCTCGTGCTTAGTTAACGCTTGTGTTGCAGCATCCTCAAAAGAATTCTCTGATTGCTACTTCTCTTCACTTTTTGCGCTTGAATCTGCTATGGAATTAATACTCCTAGACGTTTGCTGATAACAATAGATTTGTCGTACTCCCATCATGAAGGGAATTTAATAACTTGATGCAAAATCGATGGAACAGCTTCCATCTCATGAATCCATGGTCTACCAAGAATCACGTTATTAGACATATCCATTTCTACCACTTGAAATTTGGTGTCTTCCACTACTCCTTCAATGAATGTGGTAAGTGTTATCTCGCATTCTGTTACCACGATCAAGTTGTCAAAACTGGACAATGTTACAGCCTTGGGTATCAATTTATCATCAGCTTGCATCTTATTTACCACTCTTAATAGAATGATATTCACGGAACTATCTAGATCAATCAAAATTCACTTCATGTTAGCATCATGTACAAGTAAGGATATTACCAGCGCATCATTATGTAGGGTTAGCACGCCACCCACGTCTGCATCATCAAATATAATATTATCTTCTTCCAAAACTTGTTGAACCCGCCTCATGTGTGTAGCTGTTATTTTTGACACCTTACTCACTACTGTTACGCCATTGATTTCTTCTCCTCCACTATGACATTAACCGTCCTTTTTGGTGAAGAGGGTTTTGGAGGCTACTGTCTATTTTTCATATATGTTTGCTTTCCGTTTTTACTAAATAATTTAGTTAAATACTTTTGTTTCAATAAATGTTCTACTTCACCTTGTAGTAATCTACAATTCACCATTTTGTGACCGTGATCATTGTGAAATTCGCACAAAAAATCAGGATTTTTCTTGTTCGGGTTTGATCTCATTTCGTTTTGCCAGCTACCTTGTCGCCTATGCTCCTTAAAACAGCCACCAATTCGGATGTGCTTATATTAAAACTGTAATCGCCGATCTTTGCCTTAGAGCTTCTGTCATCACCATGCATCTCTCACGTGTTTCATTCTTTCTCGAACCTTGATGATGAACGTGACTCCATATCTCCTGATCTATGATTGTACCTTGGGTTTTCCTGCTTTAAACGTGAGTCTCTCCCTGCTGGTCCCATGTAAGGCTCGTACCTATTTTTACTGGACCCTTTTTCAGTTTCAGCTCGCCTTGAACTTACCTTTCCTCCCATCGAGATTGAATGATAGTATCCTCTTCTATTCGTAGCTTCGTGTTGTATCTGTTATAAACATCATTCCAAGTTATAGCTTGAAATTCTTGTAGACTTTCCTTGAGTCTCCTTGTGGCTTCTGAACATTTTTCATTTAGATTTCTAGCAAATGCCATAGTCGTCCAATTATCTGGTACATGTGGCAACATCATCCCTTTGCGCTTGAACCTGTCTACGAATTTCCTGAGCAACTCCATATCTCCTTGCTTTATTTTTAAAATTTCCTCTATTGTTTTCTCAACTTTTTGAGCTCCTGAGTGTGCTTTGATGAATGAATCTTCAAGCTTAGCAAAAGAATCTATAGAATTTTCAGGTAAAAAAGAATACCATATGTTAATGCTCCTTTAGTAAGTGTATCTTCAAATTTTTTGACCAATACTGATTCAGTTTCTTGCTTGGTCAAGTCGCTGCCTTTTACACTGGTTGTGAATGTATTTATGTAATCCCGTGGATCAGTTGTTCCATCATATTTTAGAATAACATGCATCTTATATTTTTTTAAAATTGGTAGAGGACAACACTTGGCTTCCAAGGTTGTTGTGAGCATTTGTCCATATCTGTTTCCTTGATTACATGCGGTACTCCAGGTATTTGCTCTATGTGGTCGCTCTGTTCTTTGAGCTATTTCAATTGAGCGATTAGCTTTTTTAAAGCTTAGTTGATAGACTCATTATTTCAAGCTGATCACTTGCATTGATTGAGATCCATGAGGAGTTCTTGCTCGAGATATTCGAGGAGAATTTCATGGGAGAGGGTCTGGGGTTCCATCGCCTTGCTGATTCTCCTGTAATTGACGATCTCCTTGATTGTTGCCATTAATATTTGACATGATTGATTCGGCAAAAAAGTTAATTTAGGAAGTAATAGATTATCATATTCCCGGTAGCAGAACAAAATTATTTAACCAGAAATAAAAATTTCGGTCAAAGCTTGTTATTAGAAGAACTCAGGTTATTGATAATCAAATAAAAATAAGTAAATAAGAATAGTTGATGTAAATGGTAACTCGATAGAAAGCAAAATAAATCAGTTTATTCCAATAGTATTTCGTCTCTTTACAATTGTTTATTTTTCACCCTTTATAGCTATTCCTAAGTAACACATTTCTTTCCCCCCATAATGGAGTTATTTTGGACAATTAATGACATTTATTGTAACGTAATAATTGGCAATTGTAACTGTTCAATACAGATTCTATAATATTTCCGGTAATTAATGCTCATTAACTACCGATAATACGTATCTATACTTTTTTTATGTCTAGGTTCATTCCTCCGATGCTTCTTCAAATTATCAAGAGGTTCGAGCATCCACTCTTTCTCGTTTTCTTGGATCTTTGCCCATGTCTGTTAAAGCTCGTACATTTTTAACTAAACTTGCCAACTGTCATTCTTTTACTGACCCATATATCATGACAAATCATCACTTAATAATAGAATATACTAACTTAATTTTTCCTAATACAATACTATCGACAAAATTGGTTCAGCGAAGTTGGTAGCCTTAATCAAAACTATATTAAGTTATCCTCAAATTTATTTTTTAAAACCCATACAATAATGAGACACACAAAAAACTTGTGTTTTCTGACTATAGATCGATCAAGCATGACAAAGAGAAATTTAAATAATTTATTTATAATGTTAATATATAAAAGTTAGACTTCATGTTGTGTCCAAATGTATATATGACCACAGTTCCATTGCTTTGAGATTTTTAAGCGTTAGACTTTAAGTCCCAAAGATACTCTTTACATGGTGTGATATTATTTGCTTTAGATTAAATTCGAACGGTTTTTCTCAAAAGGTCTCACACCATTAAAAGATTCTTACACCTTATATCTAGGCTTTCAATTTTTTCAACTATCAATATGGGACTTTGCTCGCACATACAATAATCTCTCCCTAGAACTAAGTTCCATGGGACCTGCTATCACGATCCACGGGTCTCCCCCTCCAACCAGTTCCATGGGGCCCATTACCACGATTCACATGTCAATTTTCGAGATTCACGGTACGCCACCCACATTGTCAGGGTATTATGGAAATGGAAGCCTACAACTAGCTTCTTCTTGTGAGCGCACAACCCCGCACCATCACTCTACCATCTCTATACTCGTCTTGTCGAATTTGGACTCTGATATTAGTTGTTGGACTTAAATTACCCAAATATTCTCTTAATACGGTGTAATATTATCCGTTTTGGCTCAAGCTTACATGATTTCTCCCAAAGGGCCTTACACCCTTAAAAGAGGCTCCTAATTGTTTCATCTACGAATGTGAAACTTTGTTCACACCAACAGTAAGAAAACTTTATAATGTTCAGATTAAAGTCTATTGGTGATGACTTTAAAGTAAATGCTATAATATTCATTACATGTCTATTATCGCAGGAAAAAGTTACTTATTTTATACTAATTTTCCGTGTAATCTTATCTAACTACATGAACCTCGATGCTTCCTAATAATTTAATAGAATTTAAAGGCTTGGGCGGTTTGATCTGTCGTTGTTTGTACAATTAGTGACAGTTTATAAGCAACTGCTGAACATTTTAACAAGGTGACAATTAATTTCTTCAAGGATGACAGTGACTCGTGAGGCAGCTAGGTTGGAGGGTTCACATCTAAATTAGAAATCATTTAGAGACCACAGCTTCTTTTTGGGGACCCATAACGCGTTGTTGTTGCTCTATGTTCATCTTCACGTGATTCTACTGATTTTTAGGATTCTTTATGTTTCACCAAGCTCACAATACATTTACGAGTAAATTACGCTAAACCTTATAATATGATTGAGTTGTAGATACATTTCTTATAGTTTTTAAGATCATACACTTAATCTCCTTATAAAATGGAAATCCAGCACAAATATCAGCTTGACTAAAACTTTTCATTTTACAAGGATATAATTTCCTTATATCCTAAAGTCACTTATCTTTCGTTTGTAACAACAAAGTTATTGAACTATGCCTGCAACACTCAGAAGGTCACTCAACTCTGAAATTTTAAAATTTTGGATTATCAAATACCTATTTTATCCTCTAAATTATAAATATTTATCTTATTTTATCATTATAAAATCTTTTTAATATTATGATTTTCTCTTTTTAATTTATATTATGGACTTACAAGGTTACTAAACTAGATTTGTTGTTACAAACGAAAGAAAAGTGACTTTAGGAGATAATTTGGGATTGTTGAGTGACCATTTAAGTAATGGACTCCAATAAAATTACATCAAGAAAATAATCGAAATCGAATAATATTGCAACAATCATAGTATTTGATTTCAAACAATATAATTCTTACAATCTCTAGAATCCTCTAATTCTTCTTTCTAAAAGTAAATAAATTCAAGGGCTTTTGAGCTTGAACTTGATCTTGAATTTGAGTTTAATTGAATTTATTTGTTGTGGCGCTTGGATGATCGCCACGAACATTAATAAGAACAAGTAATCTTGATCTCGAGCACCTTACACTTGATTTGTTCTTAATATTGAACTTGATCATTTCTTGAACTTAAACTTGATTATTTTAGAGAAATTTGCGGCGTTCGATCCACAAGCCCTCTCTTGCTTCTTGTTATAAAATTCTGGCACGTTCGGTGGGATAATCTCTACCTATCATCCCAAATTTTCAATAATCTAAGTTCAAGAATATCGAAATGACTTCATAAAAAATCAACTTAATGTCAATTTACACTAAGAATGCAAATTTCAAGTTCATTAAAATGTGAAAAACATCCTCGATGTTGCCTTTGGAAGTTTTGGGCCAGTTACAAGGAGAAAAGAAAGCTCTTTAGGACAACAAGCATTCCAAGGACCGTCTGCTTCAACCCATATTTTCATATCTTCATTCGCAAAAGGAGAAAGATCCTCTACAAGCACGACCAAAAAAGGAAAAGACGTTTCCAAAACAATCGAAAAGGTTCTTGCGCAACTTAGTTTATGTAAGTCCAAGAAACCTTTCATGCAAGTTGATGATGATGGTTCGAGTGCTGGATGTACTCTAGTCTCCATCAATGAGACCTCTAAGCTCAGTTCTAATAATAATCCATATAATTCTTTATCCTCGGTCGCAGTCATGCAATCAATGATTATTAAAACTTCAACCGTAGAAGAACAACTTGCAAATTTGACAAAACTAGTTGAAGGATTGTTAATGCACGTGCAAGATGAAGACGTTAAACTTTTCAAGTTAAAAAAATAAGTTGGATAGCATAGTAGAAAGAGAATCCACACAAACACCTTTAAATCTTTAAAGGTCACAAGATAAAGGAGACTCCTTCAAAAAGCAAGCAACAACAACCAATGAGATCCAAATCTCTGCTGAAGGTCTGATTCTCCTTGAGAAATTGAAGGACTTTATCATAGAGGCTATTAAAGATAAGTCTGAGTCGCCGTCCAAATTATTTCTCACATATGCAAAGTTGTATATGAAAAGAACTGATAACTTGAAGAGCATATTATATATCAACCTCTTAAGTTTCAACGATTCGACGACAAGGAAGATCGAGATAACATGTTGCGCATATTGTAGAAATTTGCAACAATGCTGGAATGTACAATGATTATCTTGTCAAACAGTTTGTTTGATCTCTCAAAGGTAATGCATTTGATTGGTACACTGATCTCGAGTTTGGTTCCATAAACAGTTGGGAACAGTTGGAGCAAGAGTTTCTAAATCCTTTCAATATCACAAGACACATGGTAAGCATGATATAACTTACAAATGCTCATCAACGGAAGAATGAGCCAATAATTGACTTCATAAAGCGGTGGAGGATCTTAAGCCTCAACTACAAAGATCGCCTTAGTGAAACTTCTGGCATCAAAATGTGCATTCAAGGCATGCAATAGAGTCTTCGTTATATCTTAAAAGTCATAAAGCTCAAAACATTTGAAGAACTCGAAAATCGTGCTCATGATATGGAACTAAGCATGGCAACAAGTGGAGACCAGGGGCTAACTGTCTTTGAGCCTTACGAAAGAAGAACAAGAAGTTAAGGATGGTGGAAAGTTTACATTCGAGAATGAAACAAAAGAGTCTTTTCATGTCACTATGCTCCTCAAAGCACGATCTTATGCTGCAAGTTATGATGATCCTTAACGCACGAGCTTAAACTCCAAGTATGATGCTCCTTAAAGTACGAGTATAAATAGCAAGTACTGATACTCCTCAATGCAAGAGCCTAAACTGCAAGCTATGATGTTCCTCATCATACGAGCTTGAACTTCAAGTTATGATGCTCCTCATTGCACGAGCCTAAACCACACATTTTGATGCTCCTCAACGTACGAGCTTAAATTGTAAGCTATGAGGTTCCATGATGCATAAGCCTAAACTACAGGTACCAAATCTTCAACTAATAAAGCTCATCAAATTTGAGCCAAATATTCATGTCATAAAGCTCTATTCGAGCCAAATATTCAAGTTACAAAGTTCATCAAATTCGAGCAAAATCTTCAAGTTTCAAAGATCTTCATATTCGAGCTAAATCTTATTTCAAATTCGATCCAAATATTCAAGTTGTAAAGATCTTCAAATTCGAGCAAGTCTTGAAGTTGTAAAGCTTCTTAAATTCGAGCATAGTCTTGTTGCACGAATATAAACTGCATAAAAATATATATTTTTCCTAAACTATGTAATGACATGATCCTTCTCGTAGGGGTACGTAGGCAACTTAGAGTTTCATTCTTTGTTCAGTCACATAAAGAATAGTCTCTCTATCATGATGGCAAAGAGAAGTTGATAATGCTCTCCTCCAAAGCTCGAAAAATGGAGCACAGTATGTGTCCTTTCTTCAAGTAGCGAGAAGGACGTTTAATGCACTTCTTTACCAAGTTGCAAGAAGGGGTTGTGTCACACCAAAGCTTGAAGGTTAGGATGCTCCATGAACTTCTTTACCAAATTGCAACGAAAGGTCGTCCCAGCCAAGTCTCGATTGATGGGCTATTTCATATACCTTTTATTGCCTCCAAGACGTGGATGGTGATCACATGCTTATTCACCTGATATGTGATGGAGAACTATATATGAACGTTTCCGCCAAAGCTACAAAATAAACTTAGAAGTATGTTGCCTGAATAATTCTCCCGATTTCAGTGCCTGATTCAAAATGCTGCTGCGACTAGATCAAAAAGGTGGAGCTTCTTTATTTATGTATGTTTTGGATCTCGGAGACTTTTTTCCAACTCTGCAAACGTCTTGTGATTTTGACACTCCCATATTGAGATATGAATTTTTTTGCGAAAGTGCGAAAAGGTGGAAAGTTAGCTTGGCAGATGGCTGGATCAATTTCGAAAAATTGTACAAGTCTATATAGAGAGGGTTCTGCACCAGAATTCAGACATGTTGAAGCTCTGGATGTCTAAGTGTATCACAAATTTTTGGTGATTCTGGCACACCCACTGGGCGTATCAAAATTTGTAACAATTAAATTTCATTCCTGAAAAATAATAATAATAAAGACAAGAAATATAGCGACAAATATTATACTTGATTTCAAGTTACGGGGTTACAATATGTAGAATATCTCAAATATAAGAAGATGTAGTCCTTTGATAATTCTCCTCACTAACGATGATTTAAGGGCTCAAAAGTTTGATCTTAAACTTGTCAGATTTCAAACTTGTGGTGCATCACGGACTAGGATTTGGTATTGGGTTATCACGAACGGAAGATTTGAAGCCACTCGCCTATGATTTGAGTTTGTATTTGGGATTTGACCACTGACAAAGATTAAAGATGTTGAGGGAGACCTTCATGCTATTTTTCGGAGCCTCTTTAGCCTTTTCTTCAGCTAACTTGATTTAGTTCTAGCCTTCTCATATATGGGTCTCTTTTAACCTTCCCATTTGACCCTGTTATATATGTGTGAGTGAAGTAGCTTCCAAGAAAACTCTAGTGGGTCTTTGGGTTGAGGCTTATAGGTCGGCCCATTTGATAGAAGAATGGCTAGCGTTTTATATTGGACTTTTATTTAAATTAATTTGATTAAATTTAAATAATTAAGAAAAATATACTAGTCCATCATATTTATTTGGACTAATATATTTTTTATTTGGGGTAAAGTCCAATTTTTTATATATTTTAATTTAATAAAATTTAACTGTCTACACCGTATTTAATTTTTAAGAACTTGAAGTATATATAACTTATATGTATATTTAAAAAGAATAACTAAAAGAAAAATTAAAATTGCAAAAATAATTAATCCTATGTATTTGGTTTTATGATTATATAAGAAAAAGAATAAACATTTTGTTAGATCTTCTTATTCACATCTTTAATTAAACTATAGAATAAATATTTCTTGGAACACATATCTTTTAAAACACTTAAAAACAATCAAGCATTATTAAATAAGAAATATCAACTACTAGTAGTAACTTTGTTGGATAAAACATATAAGCCATTTGATTTTAAAAAGAAATTAAAAAATTGTGCATAAAATTTCTCATTTTTATTGTAGTTCTCTTTTCTATTGTTCCGCTTCAAGTACTCTTAGGTAATCTAGTTAATTAACTAGATGAACGGTTTCTTGTTGTGGATTTCCTATTTAAGGGGTTTAATTGTTTAAATTTTTTCATCAAAATAGAGATAAGCTATTAATTATTGTACAGAACTTAAGTTTATGGATTCTGGATTCAAACTTTTTGCATAGATATTTTACAAGTTAATTGAATATCTCTTTTGTTTTGTCTCGATTATTCAGTATCAGAATCTATTTACCCGACTCATTTAAATTCGCATCGAATAGGCCAATTATGGAGAGGCGGAGGAGGGATAATAAGCCACTCCCCGTCGAAAATTCTCCGTTCACAAAGCACCTCATGTTAAAATGGCGGGATCCTAATCATATCCCATCCACTCTTGATGGTACGATTAAATCTCTCTGTAACAACCTAATTTGTTCCGTTGATGGTATGATTATTTCTCACATATGCAAAGTTGTATATGCAAAGAACTGATAACTTGAAGATGCATATTATTTATCAACCTCTTAAGATTCAACGATTCGACGGCAAGGAAGATCGAGATAACATGTAGCGCATATTGTTGAAATTTGCAACAATGCTGGAATGTACAATGATTATCTTGTCAAACAATTTGTTTGATCTCTCAAAGGTAATGCATTTGGTTGGTACACTGATCTCGAGTTTGGTTCCATCAACAGTTGGGAACAGTTGGAGCAAGAGCTTCTAAATCCTTTCAATATCACAAGACACATGGTAAGCATGATATAACTTACAAATGCTCATCAACGGAAGAATGAGCCAATTATTGACTTCATAAAGTGGTGGAGGATCTTAAGCCTCAACTACAAAGGTCGCCTTAGTGAAACTTCTGGCATCAAAATGTGCATTCAAGGCATGCAATAGAGTCTTCGTTATATCTTAAAAGTCATAAAGCTCAAAACATTTGAAGAACTCGAAACTCGTGCTAATGATATGGAACTAAGCATGGCAACAAGTGGAGACCAGGGGCTAACTGTCTTTGAGCCTTACGAAAGAAGAACAAGAAGTTAAGGATGGTGGAAAGTTTACATTCGAGAATGAAACAAAAGAGTCTTTTCATGTCACTATGCTCCTCAAAGAATGATCTTATGCTGCAAGTTATGATGATCCTTAACGCACGAGCTTAAACTCCAAGTTATGATGCTCCTTAAAGTACGAGTATAAATAGCAAGTACTGATACTCCTCAATGCAAGAGCCTACACTGCAAGCTATGATGTTCCTCATCATACGAGCTTGAACTTCAAGTTATGATGCTCCTCATTGCACGAGCCTAAACCACACATTTTGATGCTCCTCAGCGTACGAGCTTAAATGTAAGCTATGAGGTTCCATGATGCATAAGCCTAAACTACAGGTACCAAATCTTCAACTGATAAAGCTCATCAAATTTGAGCCAAATATTCATGTCATAAAGCTCTATTCGAGCCACATATTCAAGTTACAAAGTTCATCAAATTCGAGCAAAATCTTCAAGTTTCAAAGATCTTCATATTCGAGCTAAATCTTATTTCAAATTCGATCCAAATATTCAAGTTGTAAAGATCTTCAAATTCGAGCAAGTCTTGAAGTTGTAAAGCTTCTTAAATTCGAGCATAGTCTTGTTGCACGAATATAAACTGCATAAAAATATATATTTTTTCTAAACTATGTAATGACATGATCCTTCTCGGAGGGGTACGTAGGCAACTTAGAGTTTCATTCTTTGTTCAATCACATAAAGAAAAGTCTCTCTATCATGATGGCAAAGAGAAGTTGATAATGCTCTCCTCCAAAGCTCGAAAAATGGAGCACAGTATGTGTCCTTTCTTCAAGTAGCGAGAAGGACGTTTAATGCACTTCTTTACCAAGTTGCAAGAAGGGGTTGTGTCACACCAAAGCTTGAAGGTTAGGATGCTCCATGAACTTCTTTACCAAATTGCAATGGAAGGTCGTCCCAGCCAAGTCTCGATTGATGGTCTATTTCATATACCTTTTATTGCCTCCAAGACGTGGATGGTGATCACATGCTTATTCACCTGATATGTGATGGAGAACTATATATGAACGTCTCCGCCAAAGCTACAAAATAAACTTAGAAGTATGTTGCCTGAATAATTCTCCCGATTTCAGTGCCTGATTCAAAATGCTGCTGCGACTAGATCAAAAAGGTGGAGCTTCTTTATTTAAGTATGTTTTGGATCTCGGAGACTTTTTTCCAACTCTGCAAACGTCTTGTGATTTTGACACTCCCATATTGAGATATGAATTTTTTTGCGAAAGTGCGCAAAGGTGGAATGTTAGCTTGGCAGATGGCTGGATCAATTTCGAAAAATTGTACAAGTCTATATAGAGAGGGTTCTGCACCAGAATTCAGACATGTTGAAGCTCTGGATGTCTAAGTGTATCACAAATTTTTGGTGATTCTGGCACACCCACTGGGCGTATCAAAATTTGTAACAATTAAATTTCATTCCTAAAAAATAATAATAATAAAGACAAGAAATATAGCGACAAATATTATACTTGATTTCAAGTTACGGGGTTACAATATGTAGAATATCTCAAATATAAGAAGATGTAGTCCTTTGATAATTCTCCTCACGAACGATGGTTTAAGGGCTCAAAAGTTTGATCTTAAAACTTGTCGGATTTCAAACTTGTGGTGCATCACGGACTAGGATTTGGTATTGGGTTATCACGAACGGAAGATTTGAAGACACTCGCCTATGATTTGAGTTTGTATTTGGGATTTGACCACTGACAAAGATTAAAGATGTAGAGGGAGACCTTCATGCTATTTTTCGAAGCCTCTTTAGCCTTTTCTTCAGCTAACTTGATTTAGTTCTAGCCTTCTCATATATGGGTCTCTTTTAACCTTCCCCTTTGACCCTGTTATATATGTGTGAGTGAAGTAGCTTCCAAGAAAACTCTAGTGGGTCTTTGGGTTGAGGCTTATAGGTCGGCCCATTTGATAGAAGAATGGCTAGCGTTATTATATTGGACTTTTATTTAAATTGATTTGATTAAATTTAAATAATTAAGAATAATATAATAGTACGTCATATTTATTTGGACTAATATATTTTTAAATGGGGTAAAACCAATTTTTATATATTTTAATTTAATAAAATTTAACTGTCTACACCGTATTTAATTTTTAAGAACTTGAAGTATATATAACTTATATGTATATTTAAAAAGAATAACTAAAAGAAAAATTAAAATTGTAAAAATAATTAATCCTATGTAATTGGTTTTATGATTATATAAGAAAAAGAATAAACATTTTGTTAGATCTTCTTATTCACATCTTTAATTAAACTATAGAATAAATATTTCTTGGAACACATATCTTTTAAAACACTTAAAAACAATGAAGCATTATTAAATAAGAAATATCAACTGCTAGTAGTAACTTTGTTGGATAAAACATATAAGCCATTTGATTTTAAAAAGAAATTAAAAAATTGTGCATAAAATTTCTCATTTTTATTGTAGTTCTCTTTTCTATTGTTCCGCTTCAAGTACTCTTAGATAATTTAGTTGATTAACTAGATGAACGGTTTCTTGTTGTGGATTTCCTATTTAAGGGTTTAATTGTTTAACTTTTTTTCATCAAAATAGAGATAAGCTATTAATTTTTTGTATAGAATTTAAGTTTATGGATTCTGGATTCAAACTTTTTGTATAGACATTTTACAAGTTAATTGAATACCTCTTTTGTTTTGTTTCGATTATTAAGTATCAGAATCTATTTATCCGACTCATTTAAATTCGCATCGAATAGGCCAACTATGGAGAGGCGGAGGAGGGATAATAAGCCACTCCCTGTCGAAAATTCTCCGTTCACAAAGCACCTCATGTTAAAATGGCGGGATCCTAATCATATCCCATCCACTCTTGATGGTACGATTAAATCTCTCTGTAACAACCTAATTTATTTCGGATATTTTTGAATATTATAGCTTATTGCTATTATAGAAAATATACTTTTTTAGGGAAGTATTGTTATATAAAGATATTATTATAGAGAAGTGTGTCTATCGTACTATCTAAGTTGCCACATTGCGAGAAAAAATGTACAGTTTGCTGATCTGCTATATAATTTATTTTTTTTCCAATCTGCTATTTGACTGGATATCTCCTCTTTACGGTGCCCTTTCCCTTGTTTTATCTTGCGGTTTTATTATAGTAAATTTCCAAGTTTTATCTTTGATCGATAGTAACAGACAACAAACAGATAGTGCATAGAGAAGATGGAAATACATCAACCATAAATTGACTAATATTAGTTCTTCATCACCAACATTTGATGCTTCCGATTAGTATAAAGAGACGATTGGAAATGGTTACATTTAATTTGTGGAACGCAACAACTTGTGCAACTTGTAATATATAACCAGTACGTAATATTTATTACTAATATTATCTTTAAATAACAATTTTTAAATATTAAAAAACAACTACTAGCTTTCTACAATTAGTCAGCTACAGAAATCGTCCAAGTCGTCTCTTAATTAATTATTAGGAATCATCATGTTTATAAGTGTTGACGAAATAGTATTAATAAAGTAAAAGTAAGTTGGTGTATTTAATATGAAAAAAAAAGTGAAATCTGTGGAGCAGTATTACCATAAAGTCTTCCATTGTCCTCTAGCCCTAATTAATTTGGAGGTCCCATTATTTCAGAGTTCTTAACTTCTGAGTTTTTTTCAGAAATGGCACCTCTCCCAAAGATAACCATACAACATTTCACACACCCAAAGCATTCATTAATAGTATATGATTCCAACAGTAAATATTTATGTGATGGTTGTAAAATCCCAGGCATAGGTAAGAGATATCGCTGTCATGGCTGCGAATTTGACCTGCATGAATACTGTGGAACATGTCCAACAATTCTTTCTTCTTTTATGCATCCGAACCGTTCACTCAAGCTCGTCGTCCGCAAGCCACAAGCCAATCGCCAATTCGATCGCATCTGTAACGTCTGTTGCGATTCTGTTGAAGGCCTGTTTTATAGGTGTGAGCTTTGTGAATTTGACGTCCACCCTCTCTGTACGCAGTTGCCTGAAACTCTTCGTCATGCTCTACATCAGGTAATTTATTAGAAATCTGAACTATCTAATTGGCAAATGTAGTAAGGAATTTTTGTTCATGGATTGCGAACATTCAACAATCTAAATATTAAAACCAATACATGATCAAGGCCGGCTAGACCCTAAAGCAAGTAAAGCAGTAAATATAGCGGCCTAGCCAGTTTCCGGACTGATCAATTAAAAATAGTTAATGTTTACCAAATCAATGGAAAATAGCCAATATTTTACTGCAACAAAGACCGGTCCAGCATAATATACTGGAGTTTGGTGCACCTGTGTATGAACTTCCAGCATATTATGTTGTACCAGTATACTTTGCTAGCTCCAATATACTCCATAAAGTTTAAGAAAAAATTGGAGACTTTTGGAATGTGTGGTCCTAAAGGCGTTAAAAATGCCCAAGTATTTATATGGTTATAAAATCTTCTCATTAAGGGTAGAATTGTAAGTTTAAGCTAAATTATTACAAAATTTAGAAATTGGTCATTTTTTTGGAACGGACCAAAAAAAAATATATGTTCACATAATCTAGAGCAAATGGAGTAATAATATTGGAGACTGGAGCACCGGTGTTTCAAACTCCAGTATATTATGCTGGACCGGTATACAATACTGGAACTCCAGTATATTATGCTAGAGTATTTTTCTGGATTTTGAACAATGATTTCGTTCAGATTTATCTTTACATGAAAAATGATTAAATTTCGATTATTTATGAAACTGGGCTATTTTTGAACGACCACTTGTAAATCCGACTATTTTTTAATTTCTTCCAGTAAAATACTTGCTTTAGGCCCCAAAAATTTAAGTGCCCCAAAATTATTATTTCTCTCTCTCTCTCTCTCTCTCTCTCTCTCTCTATATATATATATATATATATATATATATATATATATATATATATATATATATATATATTATATAGTTTATATAATTATAGCTTATTATTATTTATTACATTGTTTTCATATTAACGTTGATTTCTTTCGGTGATAAGTATAACCAAATTAGTTTTCTGGTAATCTTATTTTAAGCTTTTACTGAATTATCTTACTCTATTGTCATGTAACTATATATACCTAATAATCTAACTTATCATTTATTTTTCTTACATAAATTGTACTCTCGTCGTCCCAATTTTATATAAATATATTTGATTGGGTAAGGAACTTTAAAAAAAAAAATTGAAACTTGTGATCTAAAATAAATCACAGAAACTTTTATAGCTAGAAATCATCTCATTAAGTGTAATGAGAAAATTTTACAATTGATTATTACCAAATATAAAAAAGTATTCTTTTTAGGACAAACTAAAAAAAAGAGTGTCACCCAAATTAGGATACTTTATAAAACCAAGTTCTCGTTTTCTTTCATTCTACGCTTGTCTCATTTTTTAAATAATGATACTCATTATATATATATATATATATATATATATATATATATATATACACCTGCGTTTTATCTAGAGTTTTCTCATTAACGTCTCTACAATGTTCCACATAATTAACACCTTTTTTTTATTATTATTTAAGTTCCCCGCCCTTTTGATCCCTTTATTGGAGCATTGACAACAACCCGTTTAGTCTGCGTGATTCAACATATGAATAGCTCTTTGGTATCTAAATAAACCAAATACTATACTAAAAGATTAAAAACATAGGATAAGTCATGTAATCCACAAACTCTATCATGTTGATCACAACTTATAAAGTAGTTTTATCTGATTATGCCCATCCTTTAATGATGAAAATTGTAAATTCAGGCCCATCCTTTAAGGCTTCTAGGCTCATCTAAACCAGGAACCTGTGCTGTTTGTAGAGGAGCATGTAACCCTTCTTCATGGCGTTATAGGTGTCAACTATGTCAATTCGACATTCATATGGGTTGTCTTGTGGTACAATGTGAAAAGAAAACATCATCGCACCGAGGCATTCCTACGTACGTTCCACCATCTGTATTCCCTCAACCACAACATTTTGGTGGTTTTGCTTATGGTGTTCCATATTGGAATCCTAACTCTAGCCCATTTTGTCCTAGTCCATCTAACGCGCACCATTACAATGCGCCACAAACACAATATCAAAGTAGTGGAAGAATTGGTCAAGTGATGTTTGGTCTGGTGAAAACACTTGGGGTTGGAGTGATTTCTAACATGATATTTGGAGTGGACGTGTCTCCGTTTTTTTCCGTTTAATTTAACTTCATTTCATCCTAAGGAAATTAAGGTTTACGAGAAAACATTGAATCTCGGATTTCATTCCAAGCAGACCAATGTACTCTCCCGTTGTTTACTTCATTGCTATATGGATTCAATTTATAGAGATTGACAGTGTAATGAAATCTCACACATCAGTGCATATAATATAACTGTTGTAAAATGTTACTACTACTCTTATTCTTTAAGTTATTAATTATCAGTAAATTGCATGTAATTCAAAGCGTTAAGTGTATAAAAATTTACACTTTCCATGATATAGCCATATTTGTCCAAGTCAATGTCGAAAAAGATTGTCAATCCATGTTAAATGAATTCAAAGAAAAGTAAGCTGTAGTTACAATGCACAAGGAGGGTTATGTATTATGTGATGACAATATTTTACGACATTGACTTCACAGAAAATGGCTACCAATCTGCATGTCTAGCAAAAAGTGTAATATAGAAAGAGTTTAACTGTTATATATACTTTAATCGTGTAAAAATAATGAACACTACTAGATCACTTAAAAGGATTATTATGTATTTACCTGTAATAAGCAAAATTAATAATCGTAAAAATATAAGAGAAGTAGCTTGTTGCAGCAAATTAAATGGCACAAATTTCATTATACTATCAATGAATATAAATTAAATCCACTGAACTCAAAGTTTTCTCCTCTGTCTATGTGCCCTAACAAACCAACAAGTATCAAACACACGATAATTTCTAAAGGAGAAGACAATGTTCATACATAGATCCTTGAACAACAGTACATATGTCCCAACAAAGGATAAATGTCAAATCTATGACCAACATAGTTAAGAATATAACCCAAACATAACAAATCAAGTGTCGAGAAGGGTTTTGAGCCTCCAAAAAGCTCGAAAAGTAGATAAAGAAGCCATTGGGACCAGCCCAAAACAAAAGTGCGCACACCACTGGAGATGGAAGTTGCTGCTTATTAAACAACATTGCTTGGCTTGTCTTATCAGTATCTGATATCGTGAAGTAAATTGCATAAATATAATAACATATACATATATTTCAAATAAGTTTCATACAACTCTCTCCAAAAGGTAGGGCAAGTATTTTGTTTTTAAAAAGTGCACCGTAGTATCAAAATCACACTTCATAAATACATCAACATACAGTTAATATAAATGTGTAATCAGAATCATGTGTCCAACAACCTCCGAAACAACATTAAATCTTCACTCAGGAGAGTGGGTCTAGTAAATTGGCATAATTATTCGGGAGAGATTTACGGTAATAAGAGTGCTCATGATTGATAGAGACGATTAGGTAATTCTATGTGAAATATAACCGGGAGTGATTCCATCAATAAGGGAAATCACACCTTAGATCTTTCTATTAACTGCTTGCACCTTAATCATAGATAGTCATTATTTGCTTAATCACTTTCATTCTTAGTATCCTCACTTGTTATTCAGAACGTTTGGGAAGTTGATTACATAGAATTTTGTAAGTCTAATGAGAGTAATTGATAGGTTAATTCCTTGTGGGTTCGACTCTGGGTTAAATACTCAGATTATATTTGCAACGTTCACCTAGTCCTTTTTATAAGGCATAGTTAGGCATGATCAGAGCGTGTGTCATAATGGTGGTAATCACAAACAACGTTTCAAGTTAAACAATGTTTCGGTTCCGAAATGGTCGCAATGGTTTAAGGATATCGAAAGAGTGCTGCTACGCTACTTGAATCTAAAGACCACATCCAAGGGGTAGGTAGCCAGACTTCTCTTATGTAACAATCATAATCCGTCTACCAGAACCGACAAGGGACGACCCTGGCAGACGGAGGAAGACTAACTATATTGGTCAAAATCTAACCACGGTAGTTGACCCAATCGAGGTCCCGTCCAAGCAACGATATAGTGGAGGCCGACATAGTTTGCACCAAACCCCGTGCTCAAAATACCCGACAAGTCAAATACTAACACTCAAGGAACGACGAAAGCGGACGTGGTATGAAAGTATATTGGCCCAAGGACGTAGTAAAAATTTTATAACTATATATAGGTGGAGGAACCTTCCTGGAAGGGCGGCGCTTCTTCTCTTTTTCTTCGCTCTCCTCTGTAATCTTCTTGCAAAGCGGAAGACAAATCAATCTTTCAGGAGATATGTAAAAGAGTTATCTCCATCGATTAGTGAAAGTAATGAAAATGTTTCAATAAGATTGATTTTACTAAGATTTACCCCATCATATTCTTTAATTGATTTAATCAAAAATGTTTCAATATCAATAACAGGCATCGCTCTCGGATCCAAGCTACCATCTCTGGCACCCTCCGCAGTGGTCATGATGCCCTCTTGGGTCTAGGCTGTTACTCCGAGTTGCGGCTTCAAGCGTTGATCAATCTATTTTTATATCAGTTAGGGAATCCAATTTAAACGTCTAGCGTCTTAGATGGGAGATCATATTTAGCCTATAAATACATTACTATCCTCATTTTAATTAAGGGGACCTTGGAGCACGGTAAAATTATCTCCATATGAGGAATCGTTGGCAGAAGGATAGCTCCGCCTCTGTCTACATCATGCCCTTGAATGCGGACCTTTCTTACCTTGCGTGAACGCATGATCGTATTATCGTCATGATAATTTTTACACTGCGCAACTATTTACTTGGTGAAACTATATGTATTTCTTGATGAAGTGTGGAAATCACGCTGATCTAAACAGATAGACAAAATTCCCACATACGTGTTGTTGGCCCTAAAAATGAGATGCCGCTATTAATTCTTGTATTAACGTTAACATCCACTCGATTGTAATTAGAGTACGAACTTATAGAAATGATATTGGTCTAATTGGTTCTTTCTGGATATTATTACTTTTCCGTTCTTGGTATTTCAGTGCCAACGACAAGTGGTAAAATACATTGGTCAGTTATAACCATCTAACATTATAAAAACCTCTGAATTTTACACTTCCTCCGTTAAGCATCACGAACATGCTCGTGCACCTACAGCAAATCTTTTCTTTCTATTTGCATCATTAATCCTTAATACAAAAATTAGAGTCGAAAATTAGGAGATTTTCTTGTTTAGGTAGGATGTGATTATTGTTAAGTAAGATGATCTTTTGCTGAATACATCCGTAGTATTTTATTAGATGACAATCTTTTCCGACATGGATTTAGCAAGATATGGATACATAAAGCTGCTTGCTTATGAAAATTGTAATGTTGCAATGAAAAACGTTTACGAGATTGTACCTATGAATATCAAGTCCACATGCATAGTGCGCCTGAATTGACAATTATCACATAAAATATTTTCTTATTTAATTATACAACAGTTTTAAGTTGTGATCAGCATGATATAGTTTGTGGATTAAGCTCATCCTAAATTTTGGCCTGTTATATTAATTGGTTTAATTTGATATTTAAGTGCTAAATTATTGTAGTTGTATATAACTGAGTAGAAATAATATATGAAAATTGTAGATAAGTTATATAATATATAATTAGTTATATGAAATTTATTTTTACTATGTATAAATTAGATACAAAATATATAAAAGGCATTGTATAAAATTTATATTTAAGTTGTATGTTATTGTAGTTGTATTTAACTAGATAGAAATAATGTGTGAAAGTTGTAGATAAGTTGTATGATATATAATTAGTGGTATGAAGTTTATTTTTACTATGTATAAATCATATACAAAATATACAAAAGACATATTGTATAAAATTTGTATAAAAATTGTGTTTAAGTTGTATGCCATTGTAGTTGTATATAATTGGATACAAATAATGTATGTAAGTTGTAAATAAGTTTTACAAGCCTATGACATAAACTTTGGAATTTTTTCGGTCTCTTTTAATTTAGACGATTTGGTATTCAAAATTCATCCAATATGAATGGACTTAGGTTCATATGCTTTGCATTTCTGCTTCGTCTAATTCTGTCCACAATTCTTAGTAGGTCAGAATTCAATACTACAAAGCATGAGAGGACCTGAATTTGCTGTTGCATTTGGTGCTATTGAAGAGAGGCTTAGGAGAATACCTATATAAGCAAGAAATGTATCTCTCTTGAATAAAAGTGTATAATATTATGTATAAAAAATATAGAAACCTTGAATAAGAAGTGTATATAACATATATAAGTATATAACACGTCACTAGCTACAGAGACTAACTTCTTTTGTAATTTTTAATTACAAATCTTACTCAAAACCAGTCTAAAAGATTATCACCAAGTTGCTGAACAACAGATTTTCTGAACTTTTGCCTAATGATTATCTCCCCTGACCAAAGTGGTTTCACAAAAGGCAGGACAATTGGGGAAAACACTCTACTTCCTCAAGAAAATAGCAAGTGGAATCAGACTGGATATGAACAAAGCCTATGACGGACTGTCGTGGACTTTCCTACGTGGAGTTATGAGGAAGTGATTAGTTAAACAAGTAATAATTTGAAGGTCGTGTGTGGTATTACGACATCTCATACATGTATTGTCAATGCACATTTATATTTAGGATAAAATTAATACAGATATTCTGCATGAATTTGCCAGTATTGTCCATAGAAGAAACACAAATGGTGAAAACGCCCAACTAATAATGTAGAGTTTTATACAATGATTGTTTTTCTCTTATTTATATGAGAAAATAGGGGGGGTGGGGGTGGGGGTGGGGGTGACCAAAGCTGCAATGTCAAACAATCAAGGGGAAAAAATAACTAGGCGTTCCTATTATTTGTTATATGTAGCCCTGGAGAGGCGGATCCAGGATTCAGTGATCGCGGGGACACCATAATATTCAATATAAATTTATCACTGCCCATAGAGATTAATACGGGGGCCTAGGTTAATATTTAACTATTTCTTGAAGACATTTGCATGTACATATGGATTTTTTGCGGAAGTTACAGGGTAAGGACACCCCTCTTGTGAAGGTGTGCATCCGCCTCTGCCCTGGAGTCGTACAAAGTTCTGGGAATAAAACCTCTAATGTCATTATTGACTATATAAGCCAAGGTCCCATCAACAAAATCAATAAATTTTAATAGTAGTAGATCTTCATGTCCTCTATGAGAAAGGCAGTCCATAGCTCTGCTTCCTTCATGTGTCTGATTTTGTATCTTATATTGGTACCTGTATGCTGCAGCTTAAGAAAGTTGTGCAGTTAATGCATAACATTATCATTGCAAGCTACTTTCTACATTTAACGGGTAGATGAATTGCCTGAGAATGAAAGAATCTAATCCACTGAACAAGATCAAAAAAAGCAAAAAACTCAAATTTGTGCAAGGATTTCCTCTACTTATGCTATCTTTTAAAGCTGGCACTACTGTGAAGAAGTTGGTCATCTTCTATGTTGCCGTTTCTTACCACCGTTGACGTTCCAATCTTCATCATCTATCGTCTGACATTACCCAACTGTTTCTTCAGCAATGACATCCTCAGCTACAGAACTACTCAAAAGGAGGAGTTCAGATTGTAAGAACAAAAGTAGAAGTAGATAATAAAACATATCCAGCAAGAGACTCAGCTATAGTACAAACCCTTGCTACACTACTAATAGTTGTATATCCTTAACTTTGAGTTTCAATTTCAAAAGTTAAGGACATGAGTCCTTAAGTTTGACTTGCAGATTAAAAAGTTATGGATAGATAGTCCTTAAGTTTGAATTATACGTTCAAAAGTTAAGAACAGGCAATCCTTAACTTTGAGTTCAAAGTTCAAAGGTCAAGGACTATATGTCCTTAACTTTTGTATATGAGTCCTTAAGTCTGACATGCATGTTCAAAAGTTAAGTACAAACAGTCCTTAACTTTGTGTTCAAAGTTCAAAAGTTCAGGACAGAAAGTTATATTCACTGAAATCTTTATACACAAGCACCATATAGTTATCAAAAAGAATATTAGTAGTTGTGCAACGAAAAGGATAATTGCTAGGATGGTAGCATTCCTTCTTTCTCAGATAATATAGGGTAATGTCAATGTGTTTCATAAAAAGTCAAAAAATAAAACAAATCCATCAGTCATAAAATAATTAACAAATGATAAATTAAGAACAAAGAAAATAAATGCCTTGCGAATTATCTAACCTTATCATCAAGTACAAATCTGCTATCTGAAAGCCCAAGGAAAAATATTTTGTTGATGATACAATTTATATGGATTCTTCCTCAGACCATTATCATCAGTATATATATCATTTTCTCCCCTGAAACTTTTAAAAATATCAAAGTTAAAAGTTAGTCTTGAACTTAGCCTTTCAAGTTAAAAAATTAAGGACAGACAGTCCTTAAATTTGAATTAGAAGTTTAAAAGCTAAGGACACTTGGTCCTAAAGTTTGAGTTTCAAGTTCAAAAGTTAAAGACAAATGGCCTGAACTTAGACTTACAAATTTAAAAGTTCGGGACTCTTTGTCCTTAACTTTGAGTTCAAAGTTCAAAACTTAATGACTGTTTGTCCTTAACTTTGAGTATCAAGTTCAAAAGTTAAGGACATGAGTCCTTAAGTTTGACTTGCAGGTTCAAAAGTTAAGGACATGCAGTCCTTAGCTTGGAATTACATGTTCGAAAGTTAAGGACACATGGTCCTGAACTTTGACTTACAAGTTCTAAAGTTCAGGATACTTAGTCCTGAACTTTGATTTTCAAGTTGAAAAGTTAAGGATACTTGTTCCTTAACTTTGATTTTCAAATTCAAAAGTTAAGGATACTTGGTCCTAAAATTAGTCTTACAATCACAAAAGTTAAGGACACTTAACTTTAGCTATTTCTATATCAATACTGAAATACATTAAGGAACTTACTCTTTCTTGCGACCTCTTCTTTTCTCCTTGCCCAACCACACAATGAACTTTAATAATTTTGCATCATCTGTGGAATAATAAAAAATAAACCTACAAGTATATGTTGATTCTATCCAGCATGAACTTTTAGGAGTATTTTGATTGTCTGTCATTGATTTTCCTAATTTTCTTTCCTGATCAAAAGGAGATTTCAACTGCCAACTTAGCTTCTTGTTCCTTTTACCTCGACCAAGCTCTTCTTCAACATTTCCTTCAACCTCCATAGACAAAGCTCTATCAATGCTCATTTGTGTACTTGGAGGAGTAGGAGTAGGAATAGAAAATGACGGACCATCATAACCAATATTATATCTCTTTCTTTTCCTCGTATATTGGTTAACAACTTCATCATTCTTTTCCTGTGCAAGCTATATATATATTAGGTTTCAGCAAGTCGTCAAATGAAAAGAGAAATTTTAATTACGAATATAATATTTAGGACACAATCAATATCTGTCTTCTTCACACTGCCTTCTTGTACTTTTTCATCAGAAAATTGAACTAAGATATTGCTTGCATCTTTTTCTTTATCTTCCAACTGCACATATTCTTTATGTTGCAATTGTTCACCATGTTCTTCAGTTTCAAGTTTACAAGATTCTGCAAAATATTTACAAGAGCTAACACAATTAGTACTTGTTACTAATGCTTGATTAAAGGAAACATGTATAAAACTAAAAAAAATTATCTAATCATTTGCAATAGTCAAGATCATTCCAATTAAATCGTTATCTTCACTAGCATTTTTTGGATTTCAATATTGCCGGTAAGAGAGCGAGGTGTAGAGAGATCACAGGTTGCATTTATGTATTTCGAAACAATCTCACTTCTACTTGTTCCTTCGGTATTTTCTACGTCTTGAGATTGTACTCCACTTTTCTCTTGATACTCCACTCCAGCTTCTTCTCTTGCAGCTTCAAAAGATTCTATAACATTTGCAATTAATACCCATTCTAATAATTCACTAAAAGTAAAATTCAATATATAATAAAAATTTTATCTAACCTTGATTGGCACAAGTTTGAAATCCAAATTTTTCTTTATATGACATAGGTGTAGACGAATCATATATTCATTCTAAGCATTTGCATACATTCTCGCTTACACTTGTTCCTTATGGGCTCTCTAAATCCTCCAAAGATTGCAATCCACATTTATAAATTTTTTCTGTTACTCCTTTCTCTTTTGAATTTTTCTGGTCTTGACATTCTCCTACATCTTCAACTTCCACTCCATCAATAGATTCTACTAATATTTGTAATCACAAAAAGCTTATATATATATTACACTATTGAATATAAATTTCAACGAAAAAAATTCAAATCTATATCTAACCTTTTCTAATATTAGCGACGTTCTCAGTTTCATCATCTAGATGTGCATCTCTAAAATTGCTTTCATACTAAACTTCTGCATGCACATCCATATCATCACGTTCATCACTGCCTGCATCTTTGTTGATAGTAAGAGTAGACTCTGTAGCACGACAATGATCATCAAATCCATCTTTAGTAATAGGAACACTAGATTCTCTCTCTATGTTCCTTTCATCAGGTTTCCCATAAATCTTCAACAAAGTATCAAGCTTTGATCCTAGAGTTTACTTTAAATCCTGAGAAATAAACTAAGTTAGAAAGTTAAGAACAGGTTGAAAAGTTAAGGACAAGCAGTCCTTAAGTTTGAATTACAGGTTCAAAGTTAAGGACATGACATCCTTTACTTATAGTTTTAAGTTAAAAAGTTAAGGACAGACAGTTCTTAACTTATAGTTTTAAGTTCAAAAGTTAAGGACACAAAATCCTGAACTTGAACTAACTAAAATTAATGATATTACCATGATTCCATTCTCAATCTTTTTTTATGCTACAGCTATTTTCTAATTTATCCTAGTAACTTCAGCTTGCAGATACTTCTTAAAACTTTTTGATAATCTCTGAATCAAAAAACATCAAACAAAAAAGTTACGTAAGCAAAAATAATCAAATAAAGAACTAATGATATTCAAAGGTAGAAAATCTACTTTAACAATTTCCTTAAGCATGGCTTCATCATTATGTGGAAGAAGGCATTGAGCTTTGATCTTGAGAAATTGGCTGGTCCAAACTAAGAGGCTCAGTATCTTCTTCTACAACAGGAATAAATTGTGACACCTCGATTTACTTATACAACTATTATATAACAAAATATAAATATAAGTTTTCATAATTAAAACAAATAAACAAAAAAATAGCTAGCAATTAGATTAACTTACATTTTCATTATGGGAGGATTTTTTACACAGTGAATCAAATTGTGGAGATTTCATTTCCAAATAACATAACATCCTAGGATAACCAGATTCTTGGAAGTTCACAAATTACTTTTCTTGAAAAATAAGAATTACTTTCATAATCCAAACACAAAAGGCAAAAGGAAAACCAAGTATAGTGTAGCTATCCTTTTCTTTATCTTTGTCTTTCTCTTTCTCAATATCATTCTCATTTGGCTTCAAACAACTCTTCAATAATTTTAATAATGTTTCATAAGAAAGAGAGCCCCATTTTAAAGAAGAGCAGAGTTCATCATCGTCTACAATTTTCATTACCTGCTCGGACACATTCATATTCTTCCGTTTGCCCATCAAAATATATTCAACAAAATAAATTTCTGCCAACTTCACAGGATCATCATCGCTGCCTACAAATACTGCAGTTGTACCATGTGGGTGACTAGTAATAAAATTAAATAAGTCACCAAACTCAACTCTATCCTTTCCGGGGAAATTGACTTTCGAAGGCCAATTCTCTTTTTCATGTAAACATTTGATGTCCGGTGAGGAATAACACTTCAAACCAGTAATAATATGAAATGTGTAACATGTAAACTTAATTTCATGGTCAAAAACCTTCAATTTCATCGAATAAGGGTCATTATATACAATTTCTAAAAGCAATATACAGTGAATAAGTTTACCACAGAACTTCACACTTTGTAACTGAAAGAATTTGCCAAAAATACCATCCCTCAACTTCTTCCGCTGCCTATTTGACAAAAAACTATTGATTGTTTGCTTGTACTGTAAATCTCCTTTCTAATACACCATAAAATTACGCCAAACATCAAACTTGAACACACAATCTCCTTCCATTATCACATTACAAAATAGGAAAAAGAAACAAAGATTAGGACTTACAGTTAGTTGGAGGAACTTGGTCCTTAACTTCAAATCCAGTAAAAAACTTAAGGACAAGCAGTCCTTAGCTTAAAGTTTAAAGTTGAAAAGTTAAGGATAATAGGTCCTGAACTTCAAATTTGTAGTTCAAAAGTTAAGGACACTTGGTCCTTAATTTCAAGTTTCAAGTTAAAAAGTTAAGGACAGGCAATCCTTAACTTTGAATTTCAAGTTCAAAAGTCAAGGACACTTAGTCCTTAACTATCATGACCCGGAATTCCCAACCTCGGATGTCGTGATGGAGCATACTAATGAAAGCTAGGCAAGCCAACATTTAACTACCTTCTTCATAACTGATTTATTCCTTTTAGCGAATGTGACAACCCAGAGAGTCATCACCTGTTTCTTTATCCGTTCTGTGTCTCCGAGGCCTTCAAAACCTGATTTAGGGTTGACTCAATTCATGTGTGCAATCCGGGCGCATATCCGAAAAGCTTAAATATGAATTCTGTGAGAAAAAATGCTAAATTTTGATATTAAAATGATTAAATTTGACTTCGGCCAATATTTTGAGTAAACGGACCCAGACCCGTGATTTTACTATTTTGGAAGGTACGTAGGATAATATGGGACTTGGACGTATGCCCGGAATTAAATTCCGAGGTCCCAAGCCCGTGAATTGAATTTTTGAGTAATATTGTTTTCTGGAAATAATTATGGAAAATGGAAATGAAACTCGATTGGAAGACTATGGTGTCGGGCTTGTATTTTGGTTTCAGTGCCCAGTACAAGTCTTATATGTGAGCTAAGCATTTTCTGTAAAGTTTGGTTAAAATCGGACGTCGTTTGACGTTATCCGGGCCCTAATTTGGAATTTATGCTTAAAAGGGAGATTTGAGAAATTTCATTGATCTTGAGGTTCAATTTCATGTTCATCATTTTATATTGGTGATTTGATCACAAGATTACATTTGTAACATGTTTTTGAGGTGTGTGTATGTCTGCATTAGAATTTTGAGGGCTCGGGAGAGCTTCGAGTAGGTTCCGGGATGCCTTAGGCTTAAAAAGATAAGATGTTGCAGGTTCACAAAATTGACAGGTCTCTGAACACTCAAGCGCGGCCCGCCAGAAAATGCGTGCGGCCGCGGAGGGGCCATCACGGCCGTTGTCGCTTTTGCGCGGTCCACGGTGGGTGTTGTGCGGCCGCGGTCGGCTTAGTGCGATCCATACTGGGCAAAGACCCACAGGCCTTCAGCAAGCCTGTGCGGCCGCGATCCTTTTTGCACAATCCGAACAAGGGACCTCAGAGTGGTATAAATACACGTGAATTTCAATTATTTTACAGTTTTCAAAAACCCCAAAACATAAGAGGAGATTTTCCAAACAACTCTTCTTCTCTAAAATGATAGGTAAGTGATTTCTAACTCATTTTCTTCACTCCTTAACATATTTTAACATGATTTTAACTTCAAATCAAAGATTTTATGGAGAAATTGAGTGTTTTGGGTAAAACCTAGGCTTTCTAAAAATTGGGGAGTTGGTCCTCAATTTGAGGACCGATTTCAAAACAAATCATATATTTGGATTCGTGGGGGAATGGGCAATCGGGTTTTGGTTCAAACATCGAGTTTTGACCAGGTGGGTCTAGGGGCATTTTTGACCTTCCAGGGTAAAACTTTGTAAAATTTATTTTCATGCATCGGGGTTGATTCATTTAGAATTTGTTAATAAGATTAAGTAACATACGATTAGATTCGAGCAGATTGGTGGTGGAACCAAGGGGAAAGGCTATAATTGAGGCTTGAGTTGAATGCAAGGATTGAGGTAGGTGTTCGTTCTAGACAAGAGGTGTTGCTCTGATGGTAAGCAACCCCCACTTCCAATCGAGAGGTTGCGAGTTCGAATCTCCCCAAGAGCAAGGTGGGAAGTTCTTGGAGGGAAGGATGCCAGGGGTCTATTTGGAAACAGCCTCTCTACCCCAGGGTAGGGGTAAGGTCTACGTACAAACTACCCTCCCCAGACCCCATTAAGTGGGATTATACTGGGTTGTTGTTGTTGTTGTTGTTGTTGAGGTAAGTGTTCGTTCTAACCCTAGCGTGAGGGATTAGGATTTGTATCTTATGTGCTAATTGCTCTTTGTTGAGTGCGACGTATAAGCATGGTGAAGGGTATCTATATGTTGGTGTCAAGAATGACCGTGGGTCCTAAATTGGAAGTTGTTGTATTATTAAATGACATCATGTATGCCTTAACTAATGATCTACCGTATCGGGCAAATATTTGTTTATCCTCGTAAATCCTAATTGTGATTAAGTATCTTCATTAATCAAATTGAGTTAAGGTTGGTTATAGTTGATTCTCCCATACCGGGATTTCTTGTGATTATGTGATAACATGAAAGGGGTCAGGCGGTACGCCTACCACAAGATAATGAAATGGGATTGGGTGGTACGTTTACCACAAGATATTGATTTGGGATTTGGTGGTACGCCTACCATAAGATATTGAAATGGGAGCGGCTGGTACGCCTAAAACAAGACATTGAAATGGGAGAAGGTGGTAGGCATACCACCCACTCCCATTTCAATATCTTGTGGTAGGCGTGCCACTCGCTCCCATTTCAATATCCTGTGGTAGGCGTGCCACCCGATCCCATTTTATTATCTTGTGGAAGGCGTATAACCCTATCCCATTTCATGTTATCACATAATCACAAGAAATCCCAGCAAGGGGGAATCAACAATAACTAACCTTAACTCAGTTTGATTAATGAAGATACTCAATCACAATTAGGATCTACGAGGATAAACAAATCTTTGCCCGATAAGATAGATCATTAGTTAAGGCATACATGATGTTATTTAAGAATACAACAACTTCCAATTTAGGACCCACGGTCATGCTTGACACAAACGTATAGATACTCGTCACCATGCCTATACGTTGTACTCAACAAAGAGCAATTAGCACATAATACTCAAATCCTAATCCCTCAAGTTAGGGTTAGACCAAACACTTACCTCAATGCGTTGAATTTAACTCAAGCCTCAATTATAACCTTTCCCCTTGGTTCCACCACCAATCCGCTCGAATCTAATCGTAAGTTACTTAATCTCATTAACAAATGCTAAATGAATCAACCCTGCTGCATAAAAATAAGTTTTACGAAGTTTTATCCTGAAAGGTCAAAAATACCCCCGGGCCCACGTGGTCGAAACTCTAGGTTCGAACCAAAACCTGGTTACCCATTCCCTGCGAATCCAAATATATGATTTATTTTAAAATCGGACCTCAAATTGAGGTCTGACTCCCTAGTTTTTAGAAAACCTAGGTTTTACCCAAAACACTTAACTTTCCCATGAAAATCTTTGATTTGAAGTTGAAATCGTGTTAAAAAAATGTTAAAGAATGAAGAAAATGAGTTAAAATTCACTTACCAATCGTTTTGGAGAAGAAGAGTTGTTTGGAAAATCGTCACTTATGTTTTGGGTTCTTGAAAAGTGTAAAATAACTGAAATTCACGTGTATTTATACCCCTCTGAGGTCCCCTGTGTGGACCGCGCAAAAAGGACCGGGTTGCACAGGCTTGCTGAAGGCCTGTGGGTCTTTGCCCACTGCGGACCGCACTAAGCCGACCACAGCCGCGCAATACCCACCACGACCACACAAAGACGATCAGGGACGCGCTGGCCCTTCCGCGGCCACATGCGTTTTCTCACCAACCGCGCTAGAGGGTTCAGAGACATGTCATTTTTCTGAACCTGCAACATCTTATCTTTTTAAGCCTAAGGCATCCCGAAACCTATTCGAAGATCACCCGAGCCCACAAAACTCTAATCCAGGCATACACACACCTCAAAAACATCTTACAAACGCATTCTTGTGATCAAATCACCAATATAACATAATGAACATAGAATTGAATCTCAAAACAAAATTTCTCAAATCTCCCTTTAAGCATAAATTCCCAATTAGGGTTCGGATCGCATCAAACGACGTCCGGATTTATCCAAACTTTATAAAAAGTGGTTAAATTGCATATAGGACTTGTACCGAGAGCCAGAACAAAAATACGGGCCCGATACCATAGTCTCACAATCGAATTTCATTTCCATTTTCTATAATTATTTCCAGAAAACAATTTTACTCAAAAATTCATTTCTCGTGCTTGGGACATCGATATTTGATTCCGGGCATACGCGCAAGTCCCATATTTTTCTATGGACCCTCCGAGACAGGCAAATAATTGGTCCGGGTTCGTTTACTCAAAATGTTGATCGAAGTCAAATTTAATCTTTTTAATATAAAATTTTAGTATTTTTCTCACGGAATTCATATTTATGCTTTTCGGCTACGGCCCGGACTGCACAAGCAAATCGAGGAAACCCTAAATTAGGTATTCAAGGCTTCGAAGACACAGAACAAATAAAGAAACAGGTGATGACCCTCTGAGTCGTCACATTCTCTACCTCTACAAGAATCATTCGTCCTCGAACGGACATAAGAAGGAAGTAGCTGAGTCGGGGAAAAGGTGTGGATAGCGATCCCGCATATCGAACTCAGAATCCTAGGTCGATGCCTCAGGAGGCCAACCTCTCCACTGAACACGAGCAGAAGAAAACTCCCAGATCTCAACTGACGAACCTGCCGGTCTAGAATAGCTACCGGCTCTTACTCATAAGACAAGTCCTTGTCGAACCAGAAAGTGCTGAAATCAAACACGTGGGTTGGATCGTCGTGATACCTCCGAAGCATGGACACTTGAAAAACTGGCTGTACAACTGATAAGCTAGGAGGCAATGCAAGTCTATAAGCCACCTCTACCACTGGGTAAGAATCTCAAACGGGCAAATGAACCTAGGGCTAAGCTTGCCCTTCTTCCCAAATCTCATCACGCCTTTCTTAATAGACACTTGGAGCAATACCCGCTCACTAACCATGAAAGCCACATCTCGAACCTTACAATATACATAGCTCTTTTGCCTGAATTGAGCTGCACGAAGCCTATCCTAATTTATCCTGACCTTGTCCAAGACCTCCCGAACCAAATCTATACCCAACAACCGAGCCTCTCCCGGATCAAACCATCCAACCGTCGATTGACACCATCTACCATATAAAGGCTCATAAGGAGTTATCTGAATGCTCGACTAGTAGCTGTTGTTGTAGGCAAACTCAGTTAAAGGCAAGAACTGATTCCACGGACCACGAAAGTCAATAACACTAGCTTGGAGAATATCTTCCAATATCTGAATAGTCCGCTAGAGTAGCCCGTCCGTCTGAGGATGATATGCTATACTCAACTCCACATGGGTTCCTAACTCTCATAGAACTGCTCTCCAGAAATGTGAGGTAAACTGCGTACCCCGGTCCGAAATGATAGATACGAGCACACCATGGAGGCAAACAATCTCCCGAATATAAATCTCAGCTAACCTCTCAGAGGAATAGGAGACTGCTGCAGGAATGAAATGCATTGACTTGGTCAGTCTATCAACAATGACCCAGAAAACATCGAACTTCTTCCAAGTCAGCAAAAGTCTAGTTACAAAGTCCATAGTGATCCGCTCCCACTTCCACTCGGGAAGATTAACCCTCTGAAATAAACCATCATGTCTCTGATGCTCATACTTAACCTGCTGACAATTCAAGAACCACACCACATATGCCACAATGTCCTTCTTCATTATACGCCACCAATAATGTTGCCGCAAATCTTGATACATCTTCGCCACGCCCGGATGAATAGAGTACCGGGAACTATGGGCCTCCTCTTGGATCAACTCTCAAAGTCCATCCACATTGGGCATACAAACTCACCCCCGCAATCATAAGACTCCATCAACATCTAGTGTAACCTGCTTGGCACCTTCTTGCTGCACTGTGTCTCTAAGGACACACAAGTGGGAATCATCAAACTGCCGATCACGGATACTCTCCAATAATGAAGAACGAGCGATTGTGCAAACCAACACCCGACTAGGCTCAGAAATATCAAACCTCACAAATCGTTTGGCCAAAGTCTGAACATCCAAAGCAAGAGGCCTCTAACTGACTGAAATATAAGCAAGACTGTCCATGCTGGCTGACTTCCTACTCAAAGCATCGGCCACCATAATGGCTTTCCCCGGGTGATATAAGAAAGTGACATCATAATCCTTTAACAACTCCAACCACCTTCTCTACCTCAAATTCAACTCCTTCTGCTTGAACAGATACTGAAGACTCTTGTGATTAGTGAATACCTCACATGCCACACCATACAAATAGTGCCTCCAAATCTTCAATGTGTGAATAATAGCTGCCAACTCCAAATCATGTAATGGATAATTCTTCTCGTGAATCTTCAACTGCCTCAAAGCATAGGCAAAGACCTTGGCATTGTGCATCAACACTGCACGAAGCCAATACGGGAAGCATCACAATAGACTGTATAAGTCCCTGAACCTATGGGCAAAACCAACACTGGTGTCGTAGTCAGAGCTGTCTTGAGCTTCTGAAAGCTCTCCTCAAACTCATACGACCATTTGAACTGAGCACCCTTCTAGGTTAATTAGGTCATCGGGGCTCCAATAGATGAAAACCCCTCCACGAACCATCAATAGTAGCATGCCAATCCTAAGAAACTCTGAATCTCCATAGCTGATGTTGTTCTACGCCAGCTCTTGACTGCCTCAATCTTCTTTGGGTCCACCTGAATACCCTCTGCTAATACAACTTGACCCACAAATGCAACTAAACTCAACCAGAATTCACACTTCGAGAACTTAGCATATAACCGAATATCCCTCAGAGTCTAGAGAACAACCCAAAGGTGCTGCTCGTGCTCTTCCTAGATGCGAGAATACATCAATATATCATCAATGAAAACTATGACGAATGAGTCTAAATAAGGCCTGAACACTTGGTTCATTAAGTCCATGAAAGCTGTTGGGGCATTAGTCAACCCGAATGACTTAACCAAGAACTCATAATGTCCGTACCGAGTGCGAAAAGCTATCTTAGGGACATCGGATGCCCTAATCCTCAATTGATTGTATCCAGATCACAAGTCAATCTTGGAAAATACCCTAGCGCCCTGAAGCTGGTAATGGATACATATTCTTAATCGTTACCTTTTTTAATTGCCGGTAATCAATACACATTCTCATTGACCCATCCTTCTTTTTGACAAATAACACAGGCACACCCCATAGTGAGCCACTAGGTCTAATGAAACCCTTCTCAAGTAAATCCTGCTACTGCTCCTTTAACTCTTTCAACTCAGGCGGGGCCATACGATATGGCAGAATAGAAATGGGTTGAGCGCCCAGAACCAAATCAATGCAGAAATCAGTATCCCTGTCGAGTGGCATACCTGGCAGGTCCGAAGAAAAACATTGGGAATTCAGAAATAATGGGCATAGAATCAATAGAGGGAACCTCCAAAATGTTGGAACATATGTATATGTTCATAATTATATGTTTTGATAATTGACAAACCAATTTAATGGAAAATAATATATGCCAAATAAATGTGAGTTATTATTGAATACACTTTAATTTATATTTTAACTAAAGTGCTATTCATTTTGTAGATATGCAAAAGGAAGATAAAGAATTGATATGCAAAATTACAATGAGCATAGAGGAAGAAAAGGCTATGCAACGTTATTTGAGCGGACAAGAATTGGAGTCCAAGAAGTTCAAGACAAGATCGAGAGAAGCAATGAAAATAAATGAAGACCTTTTGTTGAGTCTTATTTATATTGTCTTTATTGTGATCTTGATCCGACTTTAAGTTTGAGTCTTGGCTTCTCTCATAAAATGATTTTACAACATATGCATATCATAAATGGTTTTACAATATATGCATATCACCAATGGTTTTACAATATATGCATATCATAAATGATTTTACAATATATGCATATCATAAATGGTTTTACAATATATGCATATCATAAATGATTTTACAATATATGCATATCATAAATGGTTTTACAATATATGCATATCATAAATATTTTTATTTGTGATTAAAATATTTTTATTGGTTTTAAATGTTATATAATAAATATTTTCAATACATTTAAAACAAAATGATTTTAAATGTTTTTATTGATTCGGAATGGTCATTACAATTGTTTTTCATGTTTAAGATATTTATATCTTCAAACAAAGCTTTGAAAAATATTTTATAACTTATTTTCAATAAGTTAGTTGTTTTAAAATGGACCATTTCCGCAGGGTCAGATAGTCGAATATCTGATATTGGATAGTCGACTATCCTGATGACCGTTGCCAAGATAGTCGAATATCCATATCAGATAGTCGACTATCCGTGTGACCGTTGCCAAGATAGTCGAATAACCATATCGGATAGTCGACTATCTAACAGATTTTCAGAATCTGTATTTATGATCATAGCAACGGCTAGGAGTGATTTTGGAGCTATAAATACATCTCAAAATCACTCATTAAACACACAACTTCTGACCAAAAACATTCTTAAGCTTTCATACATTTCCAATATCATTTATTGATCATTTTTATCATATTTTGAAAGCCAAGGTCTTGAATATATTGTTGTGTTCTTGAGCGTATTTGTTTACTCATATCCACTCTATTAAGAGAGTCTTGTTTAAGTGAGTGCTTAGTGTTTTGTACACTTGAAGAGAATTGTTATTCTCTTGTTGTAAGAAGGAACTTGTGTTTCCTTGGTTGAAGTCTTGGAGTGTTGTATCTCCGAGCAAAGGTGTTGAGGCTTGTGTCCTCTGGTTGTAAAGGTTTGTTAGGCACCCGTAATCTTAACAGTGAAGTCTTGGGGTGAGGTATCCTCGAGCAAGTGAAGTCTTAAGGTGTGGTATCCTTGAGCAAGTGTAAAGGTTTGTTAGGCACCCGTAAGCTTAACAGTGAAGTCTTGGGGTGAGGTATCCTCGAGCAAGTGAAGTCTTAAGGTGTGGTATCCTTGAGCAAGTGTAACGGTTTGTTAAGCACCCGTAAGCTTAACGAAGTTAGTGGAAATCTCGAGAGAGTCTCTTGGGGACTGGACTAGCCACGGGTTGTGGTGAACCAGGATACATCAGTGTGTTCATTCTTGTTTATTTACTTATCGCACTTATTTATTTCCTGCAATTTTCAAATTCCGCAAGTTTACACTATATTTTATTATAACGCTATTCACCCCCCCCCTCTAGCGTTAAGCGTATTATCTAACAATTGGTATTAGAGCCTAACTCTCTGAAAGACTTAACAGTTTGAGAGAATCCTTCTATGGCTTCTACTAGTAGTGCTTTTGCAGGAATAGGTGAAGGTCACTCTATCTTTTTGCCTCCAATATTTGATGGAAGCAATTACACACATTGAAAAGATCGGATGACAATCAAAATGGATGAAGCTCGATGGTCAGGAAGGTGTCCTCGTTTTAGGATTCCACCGCTATCATCTAGGTAAGCCCTCTAGGTTAGGTTGTGTCAAGGGTTTTTTTGTTTTGTTCAAGGGTCCTTTGAAGAAGATGTGCTCCAAATCTTTTTGATGGAAAAATGGCTGATGATCTTAGGCCTAGTGTGTCTATTTATGGGAAGGGGTCTAGGGTTAAGGATGGATAATGAACTAAGGTTATTTGGGATAAGGCTAATGGTTTTGAATTTAGAAAATTGGGTTGATCATGTCTTTTGAGTTTGAATTTAGGCTAAGAAGATCAAATAATACAATGTATCTATAACGTATAAAAATTATTCTTAATTAAAATAAACTAATATAAAACTAAGCACTAAAAGTGAAACTATTTTTGAATATGTTTTTTTATTTTTATGAAAGGTAGATAAATTAAAAGTAACTAAATAAACTATCAATTAGCTAAATGTAAGAAAATATTTTTTGTAATTTTTAATTTTATGATAAAATAAAGTAAAAGAGTCAAAATTACTTAAAGTAGCGATATTAGACCTAAACTAAATATTTAAACGCTAAACGTATAAAATCTCGGGGAGGGTCAAAAACTACATGTCGACAAAAAAAACAAGAAGAAGAAAAAAAGAAAAAAAAATTTCTTTTGTAGGCAGTGTATCAATTCCTCCTTGATTTTTCTTTGGACCACGGTTCTTTTTCAAGGGTTTTACTTAAACCTGGTGTAGTTAGTTTTTTTGGTTTTTATTTTTTTATTTTTTTATTTTTAGATACTTATGGGCTATGTGATGCGTTGAAAAGAGAATCTCTTAACGTTGTTACGGCTTGAATACAATAGCACTTTAGTGTGACGCTTAGTCTCAGTTGTTGATTTTTGTTAGAGTGCCTTAAATAATATGTTCTTAACTTGACTTAAGTACTCACACGAGAGTGTTTTGATAAGCCAATCGGGAATGAGTCATGTGCCATGTGTGTGGGAGATTTATTGTATTCTGTGTACTGCATTTGATACCTAGAACTTGTCATGTGTGTTTGCAAAGGAAAATTGTAATTTTATTTCGTCTTGGAAATGATATAGCCATTTTTTTGTTGAACCAGATAAGTTTTACCCGGCTCAGTGTAACCTCTTTGAGCCTTTAATATTGAGATAACCTCTTTGAGATAATCTCTTTAAGCCTTTAATCTTGTTTCCTTGGAAACCATATTACAAGCCTCACCCAATTGTTTGAATGAATCATTTGTTTGAACCCTTTCACCTCCCGTAAGCATTTGAATTGTGATGAACTGGTAAAAGTTAAAGTGTGGTGTGGTTGGTTTAGCTTTTGAGTGGAACTAATGAAATCAGGAGAAAGGTGCACAGTTTTGAATAAATAAGAGTCACTTGAATGAAAATATATATATATATATAGTCTTTGATAAATAGTGGTTCTTGTTTAAGTGTGCTTAAAGAAGCATGGAGTTAATATATATAGATGTAAAAGGTGGAGTCTTGGTTTGACATAAGTGTGAGGTTATGAATGTGAAAGTATATGTATTAAAGTGCTTAGGGAGGTGTAGTTACTCTTATATCCAAATGTATCATACTTATCCCTTTGCCTACATTACAATCAAAGATAGTCCTATTTGATCCTAGACTGAATGAGCGATTAGTAGAGTAGTACATTAAGAGCAAGCCAATGGTGCATCTTTTGTAGCATATGAATGTTCTTTTTGAGAGTGAGTGAGTGTTGTCGATTTGAGTTCCCAATTGTCTGAATGTTTATTGCTTTTAGAAGTACTCTCGTTTGCGATGGGAGGGCACTTGATGCATGAAGGGAAGGTACATCTTGACCTTTGTGTAGTAAGTGAGCAAGGAATGTTGCGCGGTGTGTGGGAGTCAACTCTTGAGGCAAAAATGTTACACTATTGGACTCAATTTTTGTTGCATGTTCTTGGTGTGATCCATTAGAGAAGTTGCTTAGTGAAGGAACCTCTTTAGAGTATGGTTGATTTCTTAAGGAAGAACAATGGTTTAAGGGTGGGGTGTTGATATAGGCTATATTCGCGCACTATAGCAACCATTTACACCCCAACTTAGCTATGCTTTATTGTGCTATATTATGTTAAATGGCAACACATGACTCTAATTACAAATTTTGTTCTTTCCAGGAGCAAGTTCTGATTATGAGGACATTGAACAACTTTTGGAGCTAAATTGGAGCAAGAAAAGCCACTCGAAGGTGAATGCCCATGAAAGAAGAAGGAGAAAAGTAGAAAACAGTTGAACCTCATGAGCACGGGTGCGCTCCAGCCGCGCTAGTCCAGGCAGAATAGAACGCGATATGCGTGGCCCAAGCGCGGCCACGCTCGTCAATTCGATGAACCTTATTTCCATGGGTAATTTCGTAAGTTCGGGGGCAACTCTGCTTAATATATAAGAAGTCGAGGTCGCCGAAAAATAGGGTATCAATATTTTTATAGTTTTGTTGAAGGAAAGAAGAGGCAAGAGTCAAGGAGGAAAATTTGGCATCGAGTTCTATCTTTCTTCCTTTTGTGTTGATCATTTATTATGAATTTCGCTGTTGTGATTATGAAAATAATTATGTATAGCTAATTATTTAATCTAGGGTTGATGGAACCAATTGTTTAATGAAGTTTTGTTATAATCAAACCCGATTTATTATATGATTGTTCAACTATAGTTTTTATGGTGATTAATTGAATACGCCCTTGAGTAATCGTGTCTAATCACATTTTGTTGCTTGAGAAACAATAGTAGGTTAGATTGTTGTTGGACAACACCACTTTTGGGTAATTGAAGAGATTCATTACTTAAATTTAAAAGTGGGAATAGAAATAATAAAAATTTGGTGGGATAATTCAGAGTTGCATAAATTATCAGTTAGAGTAGTTCAAGGAATGCTCTAACTAATTATCGTAGTTGATCGAAAGATAATTGTGGCCTATCTCATAATCCTCATAGAGTAGTATAGTGCGATTATAGCAAAAAGTTAAGAATTAATTTAGCAATTGGAGAAATTAATACCCTAGATCTCTCTACTATTGTATTATCTTTAATTTGAACTATTGTTAGTTTTAATATCATTTTACTTTAGTTAAACAAATCTCAATATTTATTGATAAAAATCTTGCATCCCGAAAGCGTTTGAGCTTGTGCTAGCATCACTAAGAGTTGTAATAGATAGGTTAGTTTCCTGAGGATTTGACTCCCGATTTGTAAACCGGACTATATTTGCAACAACTGCTTTATCTTTTATAAAGTATAATTGAACACGATAGGTAACTAAACTGTATCAATTTAGTAAATGTACTAGGATTAAAATTCTAAGAAAGGAGTTTTATTGCTTTTAAGTTATCAAAATATGATACATGGTAACTTTGCTTTCTCAGCTTGACGACTTCACTAATTCAATATTAGTAATGTACTAGAGATCAAATTTCTAAGCCATTGCTTCACGATCATCCCCATCGTGGCAATTAGCCACATCCGCAGTTCTCCTGCTTTGTACATTCTTGTAGGAATAGCTCCTTGCAACAAAGACATAGATGCATAAGCTCATCGCTGTTATAGTAGCTAACAACAAGTAGAAGTAGTCCAGTCTGCTGCTATTCAGATCCTTTCCAAACCAACTCTTACCACTTCTTTCGGTGATATGATCCACAATTGTGATCAACATACTGCTTAGGAAATTTGCTGCACCAACCACACTAAGGTAAAATGCAATGCCTAAACTTCGCATTGTATCAGGTACTTGATCATAAAAGTACTCTTGTAACCCCACTAGCGCGAATCCATCTCCTATACCAACGAGAAAAAACTGAGGTGCTAACCAAAATACACTCATCGAAATTGAACCCTCAAGTAGATTTTTCTCAACAATTCTTAGTCTCTTTAGTTCAACCAAAGCTGCAATGATCATAGTTGTAATCGAGAACATGATTCCAATACCGATCCTTTGAAGAATACTAATGCCTCTTTCGTTTCCTGTTGCTTCTCTTAGCAGAGGTACGAGGATTTTGTCGTAGATAGTGACAGTTACTATCATGCCAATAGCTCCAATGCCATACATTGAAGCTGGTGGAATCTCAAAATTGTAAGTGATCTTTCGGTTAAGTGTCACGCCTTGTTTGATGAAAAATGTTGAAGCTTGTGCTATACAAATGCCAAATGGTAAAGTGGTTAGCCAAATTGGAGTCATGTTGATAAGTAGTTTCAGTTCCTCCACTTTGGTTACAGTTGAAAGTTTCCATGCATTCTGCTTTTGCACTATTGTATCTTGTGTGTCATCAAAGACTGCAGCTTTATCAAGAAACCTACAAGTAGAATAGCAAAAGGTAATATATGTATTCTAAAATAAAGGGCAACATGATTACTAAGCTATCGCTATACCAGGAAGTGCCGGACCTCAAGGTTCTTCTGTTTGCAGCCTTACCCTACATTTCTGTATGAGGCTGTTTGGCTCAAACTCGTGCCCTTCTTGTCACACGAGAGCAACTTTACTAGCTACGCCAAGGCTCCGGGCTAGGGGCAGACCACAAGGGTCTGTTGTATGCAGCCTTACCCTATATGTTTGCAAGAGGCTATTTTCACGGCTCGACCCCGTGACCTCCTGGTCACATGGCAACAACTTTTTCAGTTACGCCAAGACTCCGAATAAGGGGTAAACCACAAGATTCTATTGTACGTAGCCTTACCTTGCAATTTTACAAGAGGCTATTTTCATGGCTCGAACCCGTGACCTCCAGGTCACATAGCAAGGTCCCGTTCAAGGGAAAGGTAACATATGAATACTAAAAACATTAATAAAATCTATTCAAGACTAAGTTGAAAACTTACTTCAGGCTTTTGGTATGACATAGCCTCCTTCTATTAGCTTCTGACTTTTGAGTTTCATGTAAATAAGCAGGATTTGAAGGATGTGGAAGATTTCTTTTTCTAGTTGCAGCAACAATAACTTGTAGCATTGTTGTTAAGGGACTTTCATTTACTTTTCGATAACGATAGACTGGCCTCCCTGTACAGAATATGACTAAACTAGAAGCCATAACTAATGTGAGGATCAAATCTGCTATACCCCAACTAACATGATCTTGTACATAAACAATAAGAGTAACACCAAGCAATACACCAGAGCAAAGTCCAAAACTCCACCAATTGAAGAAAGACATTTTCTTTCTTCTTTCTTTAGGATAATCATCATCAAATTGATCAGCTCCAAAGCTTTCTAAAGAAGGCTTGTGTCCTCCTGTTCCAATTGAGATTAAGTAGATTGCAAAGAAAAAGATCACTACATGGATTTTTCTTGGTTCTTGACAGATGTCACTACCACAAGGTTTCAAGCTTGGTACCACATTACACATTGTCAAGAGAAGCAAGCCCTGTTTGACAAATAGCAGGTAAGAGAGACAATTTTCAGTTGTCTCATAGGAAAATGCTGATCTGGTAATCCATTTATATGAAGAACTCTGTGAGAAAGTACGGGAGAAGAATATAATTCAGATTAAACATAATATAATGAGCCCTATATATAATACTAATAACCTAGAGTTCTACTATAACTAGAGTTCTACTATATTTACATATCTAACACTCCCCCTCAAGTTGGTGCATATAAATCATATGTACCGAGCTTGTTACATATGTAGTTTAACATCGAACCCAGGTTTCTAGACCCGAAAGCATCGATTCCCAAAGACATCGTTGAAAATTTGCTGAAACAGATGAAGGAAAACTGTTTTTTTTTTTTTTTTCCGGAAAATCACTGTAGATGCCGGAAAAACTTCAAAGTTGTCGGAATTGAAAAGTAAAAACATGAGTAGGCTCGGAATTTGAGGGCGATGATACTGTCCTAAAGAAACTTTTTGAAATTCTGGCCGGAAAGTCTCTGTAGCTGCCGGAAAAGTCGCCGGAAAAACTGAAAGTTGTCGGAATCGAACGGAACAAGGATGGGTAGGGTCGGAAATTAAGGCCGACCAAACTGTCCTTCTGGAGCGAAGCCAAAAACTGGCCGGAAACAGCCCCACGCGCCGGCGCGTGGTCTGACGCGCCGACAGCTGTGGCGGCGCGTGGCGGCGCGTGACGGGGTGTCTGCCGGAGAAATTTCTGGGGTTTGGTCGGGATTCTATTCCGAGTCTTGTGGTGGTGTTGGTTTTTGCACAACACTGATAATTAGTGACTTTGACGTCATTAGTCACTTAGGTCACCGGAAAATTGCACGGTGACCGAGTTATTTCTTCCCGGATGTCGTTGGAATGACGCACAACGATAATTATCTCACCAAAGCTCTGATACCATGTGAGAAAGCACGGGAGAAGAATATAACTCAGATTAAACATAATACAATGAGCCCTATATATAATACTAATAACCTAGAGTTCTACTATAACTAGAGTTCTACTATATTTACATATCTAACAAACTCAAAGAATCTAGTATCACAATTTGTGTATAGCAAAGCTATAATTTGATCACAATGTTTGTTAAGTAGGATTCCACAAAAGATCATTTCCCATCTTTATATGCAAAATTGTACCTTCATTTCATTTTATACGACTGTATTAAGCTATCTTGTAAATTTTGCAAGCAGCCGATTTTTCATGCTTTGATCTCTTTATCTCACCTACCAAGACCTCCCCACCACAAAGAGCTTGGCCTTGGTGCAAATCAACATATTAGAATATCAGACTGATGTGACATTCCCGACTTAAAAAGGATTGGTAGACTTCAAGCTGGCAACTAGACCTAAGTAAGTTCACATCGAAGGAGGATTGTAGTCAGAAGTTTTACAATTTAACTATTTTTAAGTTGAAGAATCTAGTGAGCCAATTCCTACTCTTTCGGGGCTTCTGTGGAGTTTTCTTCTCTTGTACGATTTCGAGTGTTTCTTTATTTTATTTTATAAGACGGTGTTTGACTGAAAGTAAAATTTAAGAAAAAGAAAGACGTTTGACATATATCAACAGTATTCTTAGAATTTGTGGTTTTAAACATGTCATGACATTTCTATAGTTATAATAGTATGTCATTAAGGGTAGGATTAGAAGGTTAAAGTTAAAAAGTTGCTAATTATAAAAATATGCCCTTTTTTTTTGGACAAACCAAAAGAAAAAAGAAGAGAAAGAGTGTTAATATAAAATAAAGCAGAAGGAATAGTAGTCAATTTCTTTTGAAATGATATTTGATTCATTTCACTTTTGGAAGCTGATTCCTTTTTTATTTTTCTCTTAATATCCTCCATGCTGCATGCCTTTATGGGATTTTATTAAAAATGAAAAACTTCAAAGAAGAAAGTGTAAGTAAGTAGCACCAAGGACCTTACTAATCCTAGTTACACTTGTCTATTTGGCCTATTTGAATAGCTTAAAATGTGATTACTGAAAATAAAACATTTAAAATGTGATTATTGAAAATAAAACATTTAAAATGTGATTATTGAAAATAAAATATACTCCACTAAATACTGTGATTACCAGGAGGTAGACAGTGGTTGATGCAAGAACTGTGTAAAATCTGCCCAAGTATGCATCAGCAACAAACCCTCCTAGTAATGGCATCAAAGTGGTGACACCTGTCCAATAATTCACACTTTTTGCTGCTGTTTTGAGGTCTTGATGAATAACCTTAGTTAGGTATATAATCAAACTTGTGGCTATTCCAAAGTAACTCAGCCTTTCACTGAATTCAATTGCTGTTTCATTCAAACACAACTCATTAGTTTTCTTCAATTACTTAATAGTAATAAAGGATATAAGATGTATAATACATCATGTATTCAAGAAAATAAAAATATAGTACCTTGCAAATTAAAGACCAGAGTTTCAGATCAAAAAAGCAACTGAAAAAGCTATTGAATTAAACACCCCCCACCCCCCCCCCCACCCCCAAAAAAAAACAGATATAAAATGAATTTATGTACAAATTGCAGAACTCTCCAGGGTCTGGAAGTGAGATAAATTTACGAATCTAATCCTTAGGGCGAGTATCATATTAGCTCCGCTTTTCTTATACTTCCTTCATTTTAATTTAGATTAAAAGCTTTGTGGGCTCACGATATTTGTATGATTATAATTTTTTTTATTTAAACAAATTAAAAAGAAAAGTAATTTATTTGGTGCTTCTACAATTGTAGCTTGTTTGGATGATTGCTATCTATTGTATTGTATCATGTTGTTACTTTAAATATAATATTTGTTTTGATTGCCATTTGATTTTTGTGTATCGTATCGTTAAAATGCGTTGTTACGTAACGAAAAAAAGTGTCACTTTATGGAATTACCGATTTGGTGTGATTGCATTGTTAACTTATTTTTTTCTCTCATTTTACCCTTCCTTATTATTAGATAATCTTATGTTATCCTTTACCCTACCTTTTAATATAATAGTTCTACCTCATACCTTATTGTTTTTCTTTATAGTATTGCAAATTTATTCTTCATATTATTGGTGTTTGACAACGTAAAACGACATCAAACAATACAATCTATTCAAATATTATATAAATCAAAATAAAAAATAGTACATTAATATACGATGCATAACAACCATCCAAATAGCTTATTCTGAAAAATATTTTTCTCATAAGTGCTTTTCAAAAAAAGTACTTTTGACAATACGCAATTTATATTTGAGCAATTAATTTAAACAATTAATATTTGACAAAACTTTCAAAGAGTTTTTAAATGTAGTTTTGTCAAAAGTATTTATGAAAAGTGCTTTTGAGAAGATCCATTTTATATTAATCTTAATACTCCCTCCGATCCATTTTATAAGTCGTTTTAGTCAAACAAATATATTTCAAAACAAGTGTTACTTTAGAAAATCAAGAAGATCTATCATTTTAATAAGCGGTTGTAGAATTTTCCAGTCTTTCAGCACTTATTACTCGTATTGAGGAGAGATATAAGGTAATTTAGTATAAAAAAAAATCTTTACTATTAGTGCTATTAAAATAATCTTTCAATAGATGTATTAAAACCTTAAACAAGTTTACAATCGACTGTATGTACTATATGAATAGTATATAACTACCAAATAGAACTGTACAATAATAAAAGAATATTCTATCAATAATAAAAAGATACACACAATATATTCTAATATATGAAAAGGTTTAAAAGAAAGAAGCACCTGAATGCAACATTAGGAAAAGAAAAACCATCAAGCTCTACTGGATTTCTGTTTAAGGAACTGACCACAGATAATCAGCTCTATTAAAAAACATAGTATATATTAAAGGGGAAGATATTTCAAGATATATGAATACGAGTCCCTATATGTTGCTGCTTAGCAAAGGGCGGAGCTAGAAGCTCGAATACAGGTTCGATCGAATCTAATAAATGTTGTTCAACGATGTATTTAAGTTAACTTACTGAATATATACAAATATAAATTTTAAAATTTAGTTATTAATACTTGAAATAATTGCTATAAAATTCAGAACACATAAAATTAAAATTATAATTCCACCTATGTTGCTTAGTGCTTCAAATGCTGGCATCAAGCACAGCAAAGTTCAGAGCCCAGCCCTCGCCTGACTAATGGAAGTTGCTTTCTGAAAATCTTTTTATGTAGATATCTTTCTTTGCCAATAAAGACCAAACATCAGCCAAATTCATAAAGTAAATACACTAAACTTGGTTCCTCCTCCAAAGTGGTTTCACAACCCTAATAAAAAAGCAGCTCGAATACTAAGCTCCTGTTATATGCGGGGTTCAGAAAAAAATAACACCATAAAAATCTATTATATTTAATTTTATTCTGTATTTTTACAAAAGGTTATTTTTCTAAGAAAAATGGTTTTATATATTGATATTGTAAAATATTTTTGTACGATAAATCAAATCAGGTTATCATTTATCATAGCGGTAACCTTGAACTACATTAAGTAACCTTCTACAACATGTCAAATTCTAGCACTTGTCAAAAAATTCATTTATACGATCAGTGAAAAAGAAAGGGTAATCCGGTGCACTAAGTTTTTGGTATGTGTGGCGTTCGGAGAAAGACCGGACCATGAAGGTCTACTGACAACAACTTTATACGATTAGCGGATATAAGATATATCCGTAATTTTATAACTTTGCAGCAAAAACAAACTGAATTGTTTATTTTTATTCTTGATCATTGAGACGTAGAGGGAATTAAGTGAAACTTGTGTGTGCATGTGACATTTATTAGATGAATTCTTACCAATAATCAAGCAGGAAGCTTTCCAGCCACCAGTTGAAGCTCTGAGAGGAACTCTTCCTTTATGATCAACTGAAGAGTCATAAACCCATTTTTGCTCATCAATTTCTGCCATCTGAATCTCATCCATCTCAACATTTGTCTTTTCCATTTCTGTAAGATAATAAAGAAGATATGTTGTTTGTAAGTTGGCAGTTTTGTTTTGCTTTTATTCTCCTTATGTAGGAAGAGGAATCCCCTGCTGACTTCTGAGACTATAAAAGCAAAAGAATATAATGTTGAAAATAAAATAGATTTTCTTGTCAGTGATTGTAATTAAGTAATTAAAAGCTAAGAAAAGAAACGTTCCACTAGATTAAAGTAGTATCACTGGCTTTAGACAGGAAGAATGGCATCCATATTGCTTTCAATTAGATTCTCCTTTTAGGAATTCATTTACAAAAATGGCCATGATAGAGATAATGTTGATAGACTATAAATATTATGACCATTGACCATATTTACAACAGTTATCAGTCCACGTGTTTTCACTGTTGACTTATGCTAATAAATACAACTCACCCACAATTTCAAGATGAAACAGATTATATGATTTCTCACTAACCATATGATATGATGATGAATCAACGTGTAAGTGTTAATTGACTTGTACTAACCATATGATATGATGATGAATTTTTATTTTGTCGCTACAATGTGTAAGTGTTAATTGACGTGTACAAGAGAGATGATTTCCGTGTCCAATTACTCAAGTCGTTTTCCTCTAGTGGAAAGTATCTCGAAAATAATTTCAATAATTCGAGGTTACCAAACACTAATAATCGACTTCATTAAGGAAATCATCTTCCTAAATAATATTTCTTACCTTACTAATCTGTTAGAAATTCAGTAAATATCGATCAAAGAAACCGATCACCTTTGATCGTTATGGCTAATTACGGAATAACATTGATCGGTTAATTAAATTTAAAAAATACAAAAAAATAACTAAAATTGGTCGGTATTTAATTATGAAATCTGAAGATTCACCATCTGACAATCGAACCGGGTATATATTATGACATGATGCTATTCTAACACTAGATCATTGGTGCATTTTGTTTTAAGATAGTCTTATTTTTTATTTATACTCTTTAATTGTATTTTCACTTGAAAATAACCGACCAAAGTTGATCGGTTTTATTAAAAAATAAAATTGCCGACCAAAGTTAGTCGGTTTTTTAAAATACCGGCCGAATTTACGACCAAAGTTGTTGATTTTTTTAATATTGACTTTTATTTATTTTAATTGCAAAACCGTCCAAAGTTGGTCGATTTTCTAAAAAATAAATTTTGTGGGACTCGAAAATAGTTTCTCGCATTTTTGCGCCAAAAAATATCTACAAAAGTTGGACGGTTTCATAAAAAATTAAAAGTTAAAATATTTTTTAAAAAAAACTAACTTTGATCGGTTTCTAACCAATTATTTTACCGATGAAAATTGGTTGGTTTTATTGATCGATTTATGCCGAATTTCTAATTGTATAACATATATAGTTCTAGTTCATTGTACAGATCTAATTATATAAATTAGACCGGCCATGGTCGTGTTTGACTTATCATTTTTATAGTGGAATATGCTGAAGGATTGCGTATAGGTGTTCGTAACACGCAGCAGAAGACAATAATAATCCTAGATAGATTCTTCATGTTTAAAATTTATTTACGTGTCAAAGATAGGATCTAAGACGTACCTGGTGAAGAGAGTTTCTTTTCCAAAATTTCTTTAATTGTGCGAAGACTCTATGCGTATCCACACCGAGACCGATCCTTGCTATCAACTCTTTGATCAATGAAATCTGCGAACAAATTGAACGAAGAATATTGTGTTGAAATTTTTCTCAAAAATCTCAACTCAAATTAGAAGAACAAGAAACACTTTTCTTGCAGTTGTATTTTCTCTCTTGGCTTTGTGTTGCACTCTTACTTTCACAAAGTAGGTTTTTTTTTCTCAAGAAAAATTCAAAAACTTAAACTTTGCAAATTTTCTCCATCACCCTTTATATAGCATCACCTACAAACCCTTTTCCTATTTGATGAGGTAATAATTTACTTAGGATAAAAATTTAATTCCAAAAGTAAACTAATATCAAGAAATCACATTGGATGATTGAAAATTTGTATGAAATTTCCAATTTTCTTTCTATGGAAAATTTTGTAAGGAAATTTCGAAAATTTCCTTTTCTTTTGTTGCCAAAATTTTCCATTAGAATTTGTATATCCAATTCTCAATTGGATTCAAATTCATAAATCTTTTTTTTTAATTAATATAATTTTTTTTTCTATTAAAAGTATTAATCTCATTCCAAATAGGATAAACCTTCAATTACATTAATAATCCGATTCAAAATTAGATTTATTAACAAGCCATTACTAATATTATATTTTATATACATCTATTATATAAAATAATATTAATTATATATATCACATATATTTCAACCAAGAGATATTGTTTAATTTCTATTCCAAATAGAAACTTCAATTTATTCACAATATTAATTATAATCTTTGTGCTAGCAAAGAATATAATAATATTTCATTTGGACTAATAACTAAATTTATTTGACTAATTAAATTTTTTAATTTAATTATCAAATTATAAATTAATTAATCCTTTAGCAAAGATCAGAACATTCGTTAGTGTGCGACCCCATAGGTTCAATACTAAACCGGTAGTAAATTAATCATATCAATATACTAATCAAGGCTGGCGTCTAGCAACACTCCTTAACGACCGGATAGAATGAAGTATACAATTTACTCTCAAGAACCAGTAGAAGAATAATGTAGTAATTCCTGCTATCCTTATAGCTCTGGTTCACCCTAGGATATGGTTCAAATGTCAAATACTAATAGGCGATCAGCTATGTGTTCACGTCAAATATAATCGACCATTGAATGACCTAAGAAACTCATTTCTCCTTTCGTTCAATTGCCCTGGTCAAGGTCTTAGTTTGATCGTTTACAATTCATGACAACATGGAGCTTAAACTCATTACCAAGAGTTGACAGATTCCGTCTTGATCAATCACTAATTCTACAAGTATTTAATCGTACCCAATATCCTTTCAACTATCGCCCTAGGGCCATAGGTGTCTAGTATCAAAGCACAATAAATAACTTGTCAATTACTATGACGATCTCAAGTCAAAGGAAACGGTTACATCACATTCTTCAAGAAAATATCCTATTGACAATTATGGTAATTCTAATCATTAGGAATTATCCAATGAGTCAGTTCAATGATCATATCTCTATATGCATCATCTATCTATGTGATTTAGTTAATGAGATCAACTAATCTTTATCCGATAAGGACGATCACATAAATATTGATCTAACCGGATTACTAACGTCCAAATTAATAATCCTACGATCAAGAACAAATTTAGATTAAATTGTAAAAGACTTTGCTCTCATTATCATGATCTCTATCACGATGACAAATCTCAAAATTTAATCAAGGACCTTATTAAATTAATCATACAATTAATAATAATGATAAAAGAATATCAAATGCCATATATTTTGTATCAAATAATACAAAAATATGTTCAAGTTATCAAATATGATAGTGGATCTAGGACATATCTACAATATCCCTAACAATCTCCCACTTGCACTAGAGCCAATCGCTCTTGTACTTCATCCCCAATTTCCACTTGTGCTTGTCAAACTCCTTTGCACCAAGAGTTTTAGTGTATGTGTCTGCAGCATTTTCCTTTCCATCAACCTTTTGAATCTCGACGTCTCCACGTTCAATGATCTCTCTTATCAAGTGATACCTTCGCAGAACGTGCTTGGACTTTTGGTGTGATCTTGGTTCTTTTGCTTGAGCAATAGCTCCAGTATTGTCACACAACAATGGAACCTCACCTTCCATTGAAGGAACCACACCAAGTTCAGTTAAGAACTTTTTCATCCATACAGTTTCCTTAGCAGTTTCACTAGCTGCTATATATTCTGCTTCAGTCACTGAATCAGCTATTATAGCTTGTTTGGAACTTTTCCAACTCACTGCACCACCATTTAAGGTGAATACATAACCAGAAATAGATTTGCTATCATCCCTATCTGAAGAGAAACTTGCATCAGTACAACCTTCAAGTTTCAAGTTTGAATCCCCATAGATGAGGAATTGGTCTTTAGTCCTTCTTAAGTACTTAAGAATGGTCTTAACCACCTTCCAATGTTCCTCACCAGGATTTGCCTGATATCGGCTAGTCACTCCAAGTGCATAAGCCACATCAGGACGTGTAAATGTCATGGTATACATGATAGCTCCCACTGCACTAGCGTATGGGATCCTACTCATGCGTTCTCTCTCTTCAGGTGTTTTAGGACAATCCTCCCTACTGAGAGAAATTCCAGTGCCTATCGGTAGATAGCCTCTTTTGGAATTTTCCATGTTATACCTCTTTAAGATAGTATCAATGTACAAAGACTGGGAAAGTCCAAGCAGCTTCCTAGATCTATCTCTATAGATCTTTATTCCTAATATATAAGCTGCTTCTCCCAGGTCTTTTATGGAAAACTGTTTAGATAGCAAAATCTTGGTATTTTGCAATGCCGGTAAGTCATTCCCTAGGAGCAATATATCATCAACATACAACACTAAAAATATAATTGTGCTCCCACTAACCTTTTTGTACACACAAGGTTCTTCTTCGCATATAACAAAATTGAACTTTTCAATTGTTTTGTTAAATCAAATATTCCAACTTCAAGAAGCTTGCTTTAATCTATAAATAGATCTTTGTAGCTTACAAATCTTATTATGATCAGATGAAGATGTGAAACCTTCAGGTTGTGTCATGTCCACATCCTCTTCCAGATCACCATTTAGGAATGTTGTTTTCACATCCATTGCCATATTTCGTAATCATAGTATGCTGCTATAGCAAGCAAAATCCGAATAGATTTGAGCATTGCCATAGGAGAGAAAGTATCGTCATAGTCGACTCCTTCTTTCTGACGATATCCCTTGGCAACAAGACGTGCTTTGTAGGTCTCCACCTTTCCGTCTGCTCCAATATTTTTCTTAAAAATCCATTTACAACCTATAGGTTTTATATCCTTTGAAGGTTCAACTAAAGTCCATACTTTATTTCCTTCATGGATTCCATTTCGGATTCCATGGACTTTTGCCACTTCTCATAATCAGAACTTTGTATAGCCTCTTCATAGGTCTTAGGGTCATCATCATTATGATCAACCTCATTTGATAAATCATCTTGTACCAATAAATTTAATCTAGTTGGTACATGACGTTCTCGTGTAGACCTTCGAAGAGGTACTTGTACAACTTGTTCACCTTGTGTTGGATTTTGTTGTTGCTCAATATGGTTTGGAACTGGTTCATTAACATGTTCTTGAGCTTCATTTAGTTCTTGAGCTTCAACCGTTGAAGATGGCAATTTCCTTAGCAACTTCAAAACATCCAATAAAGGTTCTTCAACTTTGGTCTCATGATCTTTATATTGTGTTGGTTCATTAGTTTCTTGACCTTCATCAAGTTATATTTCTTCATTATAATTTCCTTCCAAAAGGAATTCCCTTTCCAAAAAGATTGCTCCTCTAGCCACAAACACTTTATAGTCAGAAGGGTGATAGAAATAATATCCCATTGTTTCCTTGGGATACCTTATGAACCTACACTTATCAGATCTTGAGTCAAGTTTATCATATTGTAGTCTCTTAACATAAGCTGGACAACCCCAAACCTTAATATGTTTAAGGTTAGGCTTACATCCTTTCCATATCTCATATGGTGTTGTAGAGACTGACTTGGTAGGAACTTTATTAAGTAAGTATGTTGCTGCTTCCAAAGCATATCCCATAAATTTATTGGAAGATCAGTGAACCCCATCATAGATCTCACTATATCTAATAAGGTTCTATTTCTCCTTTCAGACACACCATTGTGTTGTGGTGTTCCTAGAGGTGTCCACTGTGAGAGAATCCCATTCTCTTTGAGATATCTCGTAAAATATTCACTAAGATATTCTCCACCTCTATCAGACCTTAGTACTTTGATACTTTTACCAGTCTGCTTCTCAACTTCACTACGGAATCTTTTGAACATTTCAAAAGATTAAGACTTGTGTTTCATAAGATATACAAATTCATATCTTTACATATCATCAGTGAAAGGTAATGAAGTAAGAATATCCACCTCTAGCTTGAATTTTTATGGGCCCACAAACATCTGTATGAATTAGTCCCAATAATTCAGAAGCTCTTTCTCCACTTCAAGTAAATGGAGATTTTGTCATTTTTCCTTTGAGACAAGATTCACAAGTTGGATATGATTTAAAATCATACTCCTTAAGGTACCCTTCCTTGTACAACCTGTTGATTCTTTTCTCTCCAACCAAGCCTACAATGCCAAAGGTATGTTTGATTTACATGATCATCTCTTTTCCTCTTATGACTTGAAACAGGCATAATCGAATTAGAATTCACACTAGGTATGACATAAACATCATGTTGGAGATAGCCATTCACATATAAATTATCACTATAATAAATAGAGCAAATACCATTGCCTATATTAATGCGAAAACCACGTTTGTCTAACATAGAAGCTGAAATTATGTTCGAAACAAATTTAGGAACGTAATCACAATCATCCAACATAAGTACTTTTCATGTAGGCATTATTAAAGAAATTGATCCTACAGCTACGGCCGCAACTTTTGCACCATTTCCAACATGTAGACTAATTTCTCCTTTCTTTAGCCTCCTACTTATCTTGAACCCTTGCAACATATTGCAGATGTTATAATCACTGCCAGTATCTAATACCCACAGTGAAGAATTAGTAGTAGCTAAGGAAACCTTGAAAATATTTTTCATTAATGTCTCACCTTGTTTCTTGTCCTTTAGAGTTGCAAGATACTCCTTGCAGTTTTTCTTTCAAATATTTATGATAAACCTTGTTGCCTTGAACATCATTCTCTGGAGGGATTATCTTTGCAGGCTTATCGATCATATCCATAAGCTTTTCATGCATGAGAACAATTTTCAAATTTCTATACCAGTCATCAAAGTTTGGTCCTACCAATTTGTTGGTTTCAAGTATTTCACACAGTGATATAACAGACATATTGAGAAATCTAAAATATAGAAAAGAAAAAGCAGTAATATAAGAACATATTTGCATATATCATAAAGACATGGACTTTTATCTAAATGATATTTCTACTAATTATTTTAAACTATTTACCCTCATTATAGTTTACAAAATCTTTATTTCTTTTAGTGGAGTAAAGGAATCTTTTAACATGTATGAGCCCCTTGGAAATCAAGTCGTTTCTCACATATATTTTAAAGGTAGGTACTCTTACCAATTGTATCCCCATACAATTTCCTTAAATAGCTCTATGTCAAATAGTCCCCTAGTAGTCAGGTCGATCCTATTGGCATAGTTGAGTTCAACCATCATGATAGCAAAGAACTTATTAAATAATGTACTCCCCCGGGTAGTCCAGGCGTCTAGTGTAAAATTGAATAATTCTTTCAATCCATACATCTAATGCAATAAATAATTTTAACATATTCTCAAACTATAAGTCTCCTGGTAGTCAGGCCGCTCCTTATAAATAAGAAATAAGTAAAATTAATTACCTTGATGGATAGCTCTATAATAAAATATCTTATATTTTATTATTTAAGAACTAAAATTTTAGTAAGAGGGAATTGTTACAAAAAAAATTTTAATAACACGAAGATCGAATCTTTTATAGCATGTGAATTTAGTTCAAGTTGTATACATGCTTAGCCCTAAATTAATTTACATCACATGTAATAAATAATTCAAAATTATGTAATGAACAAGCACATGGCATAAAACAAAATTCAACATCCTCTAACATATTTATCTTATATATCACATAAAAAGAATTCATGCTAGAATATTATTATTAATTAACATCTCATGAACTAATAACAATTAAAATAACAATAAAATCATGTAACCTATTATAGATTCCCGTTGTATCTAATACAAAATTTCAAATTCAAGTTATGAACGATCTCAATAGTTATATGAATTCATATTTTATTCACAATAAAATAATATCAATATTCAAACAATTTGACTATTGCACAAGGCACATCTATTATGGTTTGAACTCTTCAAATATAATATTAATAATATTTCGTAAATAAATTTTAGACACAATAAACCACGGCTCCGATACCACTGAAGGATTGCGTATAGGTGTTCGTAACACGCAGCGGAAGACAATAACAATCCTAGGTAGCTTTTCATGTATAAAATTTATTTACGTGTCAAAGATAGGATCTAAGACGTACCTGGTGAAGAGAGTTTCTTTTTCGAAATTTTTTCGATAGTGCGAAGACTCTAGCTTATCCACACCGAAACCGATCCTTGCTATCAACTCTTTGATCAATGGAACCCGCGAACAAATTGAACGAAGAATATCGTGTTGAAATTTTTCTCAAAAATCTCAACTCAAATTAGAAGAACAAGAAATACTTTTCTTGTAATTGTATTTCTCTTTTGGCTTTATATTGCACTCTTACTTTCACAAAGTATGTTTTTTTTTCTCAAGAAAAATTCAAAAACTAAAACTTTGCAAATTTTCTCCATCACCCTTTATATAGCATCACCTACAAACCCTTTTCCTATTTGGTTGAGGTAATAATTTACTTAGAGTAAAAATTTAATTCCAAAAATAAACTAATATAAAGAAATCACGTTGGATGATTTCTTATGGAAAATTTGTATGAAATTCCCAATTTTCTTTCTATGGAAAATTTTGTAAGGAAATTTCGAAATTTCCTTTTCTTTTGTTGCCGAAATTTTCCATTTGAATTTGTATATCCAATTCTCAATTGGATTCAAATTCATAAACCTTTTTTTAATTAATATAATATTTTCCTTTTTCTATTGAAAATATTAATCCCATTCCAAAGATAAACGTTCAATTACATTAATAATCCAATTCAAAATTAGATTTATTAACAAGCATTTACTAATATTATATTTTATATACATCTATTATATAAAATAATATTAATTATATATATCACATATATTTCAACCAAGAGATATTATTTAATTTCTATTCCAAATAGAAACTTCAATTTATTCACAATATTAATTATAATCTTTGTGCTAGCAAAGAATATAATAATATTTCATTTGGACTAATAACTAAATTTATTTGACTAATTAAATTTTTTAATTTAATTATCAAATAATAAATTAATTAATCCTTTAGCAAAGATCAGAACACTCGTTAGTGTGCGACCCCATAGGTTCAATACTAAACTGGTAGTAAATTAATCATATCGATATACTAATCATGGGTGGATAGCAACACTCCTTAACGACCGGATAGTATGAAGTATACAATTTACTCTCAAGAACCAGTAGAAGAATAATGTAGTAATTCCTTCTGTCCTTATAGCTCTGGATCACCCTAGGATATGGTTCAAATGTCAAATCCTAATAGGCGAACAACTATGTGCTCACGTCAATTATAATCGACCATTGAATGACCTAAGAAACTTATTTCTCCTTTCATTCAATTGCCCTGGCCAAGGTCTTAGTTTGGTCGTTTATAATTCATGACAACATGGAGCTTAAACTCATTACCAAGAGTTGACAGATTCCGTCTTGATCAATCACTAATTCTACAAGTATTTAATCGTACCCAATATCCTTTCAACTATCGCCCTAGGACCATAGGTGTCTAGTATCAAAGCACAATAAATAACTTGTCAATTACTATGACGATCTCAAGTGAAAGGAAACGGTTACATCACGTTCTTCAAGAAAATATCCTATTGACAATTATGGTAATTCTAACCATTAGGAATTATCCAGTGAGTCGGTTCAATGATCATATCTCTATATGCATCATCTATCTATGTGATTTAGTTAATGAGATCAACTAATCTTTATCCGATAAATACGATCACATAAATATTGATCTAACCGGATTACTAATGTCCAAATTAATAATCGTACGATCAAGACAAAATTTAATCAAGGACGTTATCAAATTAATCAAACAATTAATAATAATGATAAAAGAATATCAAATGCCATATATTTTATATCAAATAACATTTACAAAAATATGTTCAAGTTATCGAATATGATATTGAATCTAGGGCATATCTACTATATCCCTAGCATATGCCTCTATATGGATGGTATTATTTGACCAAAAAAGGATGTTGTTGTGCAACTAGATATTGACAAAAACTAATTATGGGGTCTCCAACTTGGGATTGTTAAAATTTTTCTTGTAATTGACATAATCGTAATAAATTATTTTCTTTTGCCCTTTAAAATGTTTATTGAATCACATTACATTTGTGTGTCTCTTTTTTTTTTTCCGTCATTGTGGACTTATGAAGAAGATTATAATGATTAAAGGCTACTAAATCTCATCGGCCAACTAGAGTAACATTTTAATAAGCAGAAACAACAGCCATTTTGTGAATTTCCATTTATTACTGGTCGTGGCAGCCATAAACAGTGTAATAGCTCAAAATTCATAGTAGCTTGATTAATATTTAAGTAAGCTGAAAAAACTGCTATTTTGTGAAAGTTTCAATGATAGTTTGTCACTGCTTATAGCAGCCACACAAACCGAATTATACCTCAAATCCGTAGCTTGGATTTGCTACACAGATCAGAATCTTGCTTAATTATTACTTATATGGTGCTAGTATTAAAATAAGATATCTGGAAGTTAATGCTAGGAAAAAAAATAATTAGTTTTGACATGCTTTTCTGCTGCATATGTGCCACTAGCATTTAGCTTCCCTAGTAAATTAGAAAGGAAAGTATAAAACTCGTCTGCTTTCCACGGAATAGACTTGTAGAGCTTGGGAGTTTAGGAAAACACTTTATTAAATTTATTGCGTAGTTGGTACGTACTCCCACAAATGATCAAACGGTTCTCTCAACAAATCAAATCAATTAACTATGACAGGACTAACAATGTTCTTTATCTCGTAGGTATTAAAAATTGAGTTTTGATGATAAATAAATATGTTAGGATTTTAAGTATTAATATGACTTCAAAGAGGGTGAATGAATATGGAGAGAAATGTAATTTTTATGTGAAATTTTAAGTTTTCTTCCTTAATAAAAGAATATTATTCTATATTGGAAGAAGATGAGGTTTTTAATGGGTATATAAGCAAATGATCTTCTTATAACTCTCCAAAAGATGAGAAGAAGGCAAGTCTCGCGCCGTCGTCGCTCGGCTTCGGCTTCAGCTTCGGATTTGGTCAATTGATTGATTAATTTTTTGGACCAAATTTGTTTATTAATAGTATATATTAACAGAAATGTTATTAAATATCTAATAAAATATTAATATTAATATTAAATCCAAAAATATTAATATTAAAATCCAGCCGTTTCCATTTTTCAATTTTCTATTTGTAACAGAAAATTAACTACCCTCTTTAATTTTTCGTCTTTATTGTTGAGTAAATAGTCATTTCTGTTATGGCATTTATGCTATTGCCGTTTTGCATAAACCATCATTCTGAAGAGGTGTACCTCTTCAGATTTTAGCCCAACATTGGCTATAAATAAAGTCCATTCTCTCAGATTTTCCATATGATTTTCTGAGTTTCTCCTCCTTCTTCTGCATTGTTTTAACTTTTTAAAAAAGCAAATAGTATGTGTTGATTTGCTACTAAACTTTGTGTTCGCTGAAACACTAGGGTTTGAAGTACCACTACACCAGTGTATAAGTTCTATCCTTGGAGGAAATAATCCATAACCTTAGGTACTAGGAGGGGATTAAATTCCTTAAGAAAATACTGTGAATTCAGTGGGCTCGGATTAACTTTTATTTCATTTATGTTTATGTTTATGTTATTTTATTTTTTCCAGAATTATTTTACAAATACAATATACTAACAAGCTTAAGAAAGAGAAAGAATAAGAAAAAAACAAATACAAAAGAAGGTAGAGAGAGAAACTCCAGCTTCTCTCTAAAATACTCATCTTCTTCCCTGCTCCACCTTCATCTATGCTAAATCTGTGTATGTAATTCACATACACTGATAGTGATGGCAAGAGGAAGAGGACGTGGTCGAGGAAGAGGTAGACCAAGGAAAATTTTAGTCCCAATCTATGCAAACCCTAACCCCCCAATCGCAACGAAATCCCATGCCACAATCAATGTTGATATGCAGGTAACTAGTGATCCAGTTGTTGTATCAAATGGTCGAAGTGATGCTAACTCAGAGGATGCTGGTGGATCTTCAGATGAGAGTACTGTAGCTGCATGCACCAATGTTCCATTGGTGAAGAACACTGTTCCATTGCTAGATTTGGTGCAGAACACTGTTCCATTGATGAAGAGCACTGTTACATTGGCTCATGTGAAGAAATCCAGTAATCTAGCTTCACCTCAGGTACCACTCACAGGATTGGAAGTACCAGATGCTGCCATGCAGAGTCCTCCTCAGAAGCTAGAGTCAAATGCATCAAAGGATGACAAGGATCAACCAAAGGTTTGGGCAAATTTGTTTCAGAAAAATAGATTCTCATCTAATGGTATGGCATTGGAATTTATTCCACCTGTTATTCTAGATGGTAAACCTGTGGGACAATTGTTGAAGGAGGAAATGGAGGAGGAAGAGAGGAAATGGAAGAGTGCATTAGTAATATATGTGTTTGGTAATGGTCCAGGTTTTAATGCCATGAAACGATTCATCAACCAGCAGTGGTCTCATGTCCCTGAGCCGGAACTCTATTACCATGAGGAGGGTTATTATGTTGCTAAATTTTTGACCATTGAGGATGCCAAAGAAGTAATGTATGCAGGACCTTATACAATAGCTAATAGGCCAATGATTCTGAAGCATTGGGCAGCTGATTTTGATTTTAAGGCTGAATTTCCAAATGAAATCCCACTGTGGGTGAAATTCCCTAACCTGCCTATGTCATGTTGGGGGATTAGATCCCTTAGCAGGATTGCTAGTGTGCTAGGAAAGCCATTGTTTGCTGATGAATGTACTACCAATCAGTCTAGGATTTCATTTGCTCGTATGCTTATTGAAGTTAATGTTTCCAAGCCACTACCAAGTGAAATTGAACTCATGGATCCAAACGGTAACAGATTTCTTCAGGATGTTGATTATGATTGGAAACCTACATACTGTGAGAAGTGTCTGCAAATAGGTCACAACTGCTTAACCATGCCCAAGCCTAAGCCAACCAACAAGCCCAAAATTACTCAACAATGGAGACCAAAAGGTGCTAATGAGGAGAACATACAGGTACAAACACATACTCCCCAAGAGCAGGCTATGGCCCCAAGCAAACAAGATCTGCCAGAACAGATGATGGTCCCAAGCAAAGTAAATGGTAGTAATGAAGTGGTGAAGGAAGATAGAGGGAAGCATGTCCTCCCAGAATTCAACATAGACAACTTTCCCCCTTTAACTCCTTTGCTACTGAGTAATAGATTCCAAAGTATGTCTGAGGGTAAACCTAGAATTCATCCTGACAAAGGTGGACCTAGTTTTACTAAATGAAGCTGCTAGTATGGAACATTAGAGGTGTAAATAAGAGATACAAGCAAAAGGAAGCTAAGGAATACTTCAAACAAAATAAATTTAGTATAGTAAGTATAGTAGAAACAAAGGTTAAAGCTCACAATGCAGGTAGAATAGCTAATGCTTTATTACCTGGCTGGAAATTGGTAGCTAACTACAGGGACTCTACAAGGGGAAGGATATGGATTCTTTGGGATGAACAGAAGATTCAGATCACAGACAGTCAAGAAGGAGACCAATTCATTCACTGCAAAGGGCACACTCCTCAAGGGGAATTGATCTGTGAACTTACTATAGTTTATGGTAGCAATGCTTTAGAGCAAAGAAGAGTATTATGGCAGCAGATCCAACAGTTGGCTATTAGCATAAATGAGCCTTGGATAATAGCAGGTGACTTCAATGCTGTGATGGCTATTTCAGACAGACAATCATGTAATCAGGTGACACAATCAGAAATTCAGGATTTCAATCAATGTATTCATAATGCAGGTCTATCAGAACTACCTTGGAGAGGGTCATTCTATACATAGTCCAACAAACAAACTGGTCCTGATAGAGTGAACAGTCGATTGGATAGGATCTTTGGCAATTATGAGTGGTTGATGAAATGGAGTCATTTACAAACTGTTTATGGTCCTCCCCTAATTTCGGATCATAATCCTATGATCCTTACTTTGAATGAAGACTGCAGAATCAGGAAAGCACCTTTTAGGTTCTATAATGTGTGGGCTTCTCATAAGGATTTTCAATGCATTGTCAAAGACAACTGGAAGGATCACCACCAAGCAACTATCAGGGATATCTGGCTTAATCTCAAAGACCTCAAGCCTGTTCTTAAATCTCTCAACACTAGAGAATTTAAGAACATATCCCAAAGGATTGACGACAACAGGAGGGAACTATTGAGCACTCAAATTCAGATGGGAGTTCATTATTCTGATGAATTGCAACTGAAGGAAAAGGAACTCACATTACAATTGGAGAAATGGTCAATGATTGAAGAGAGCATGCTTCAGCAGAAATCAAGGGCTAAATGGATTCAACTGGGAGACTCAAATAACAAATATTTCTCTGCCTTAATGAAAGAGAGGAATCAACACAAGACCATCACAGAATTAACTACAGCTGAAGGAACTAAACTCACTCATCCAGATGCTATCAGGGAGGAAGTGAAGCAGTTCTACAAATCCCTGATGGGCACAGCTGCTAAGGCATTGCCAGCTATTAACAGGACTTATATGGACAATGGTCCCAAACTTAATCACAGACAACAATTACAACTAGTAGCTGAGGTGTCTAAGGAAGAGATTGTTGACAGTCTAAAAGCCATTGGTGATCACAAAGCCCCAGGCATTGATGGTTACAATGCTGTGTTCTTCAAGCAAACATGGCATATTACAGGTGATCAGATCACAGTTGCAGTTCAAGACTTCTTTCAAACTTGCAGTATGTATAAACCTGCTAATTGTGCTACCCTTACTCTGCTTCCTAAAGTTACAAATCCTACTTCAGTCAAGGAATATAGACCTATAGCATGCTGCTCAGTTGTCTATAAAATCATCTCCAAAATTCTGGCTAATAGACTACAGAAATGTATTGCAAGCATCATCTGTGAGACACAGGCTGGATTCATCCCAGGAAGAAGGATAACAGACAATGTTATCCTTGCTCATGAACTTATTAAACACTACACTAGGAATCATATCTCCCCCAGATGCATGATAAAGATTGATTTGCAGAAAGCTTATGATTCAGTGGAATGGATTTTTCTACAACAGGTGATGGAAGCTCTAAATTTTCCTTGGAAGCTCATCAAATGGATCATGGAATGTGTCAAAACTGTGAGCTACACAATCATGGTGAATGGGGAAACCACAGAACCATTTCAAGCTGCTAAAGGACTGAGGCAAGGTGATCCAATGTCACCATTTCTCTTTACTATTGTTATGGAATACCTCAGTAGGGCCCTACTGGAACTCAAGAAGGATTCAAACTTCTCTTTTCATCCAGGTTGCAAAAAACTTGGGATCACACATCTTAGCTTTGCAGATGATCTACTATTATTTGCAAAAGGTGATTACCTATCTGTATGCTCCATGTTCCAGCTTATCACTCAATTTACAGAGGCATCAGGTCTGAAGGCAAACTTACATAAAAGCTCTGTATACTTTGGTGGAGTACCTCATGAAACTAAGCTACTTATTCTGAATCAACTTGGGTTTACAGCAGGTGAATTACCTTTTAAGTACCTGGGAATCCCTCTGTCAACAAGAAAGATGTCACTCATACAATGGCAACCTTTGGTGGACAAAATAACTACCAAGATAACTTCTTGGACTGCAAGGAAGTTATCATATGCGGGGAGAATTCAGCTTGTCCAATCAATCATTTTTGGCATCCAAGCATACTGGGCTCAAATATTTCTCATTCCTTACAAGATACTGAAGCTACTAGATGCAACATGCAGATCATATATCTGGACTGGTAATGCCAGCATCACAAAGAAGGCTTATGTGGCATGGGACAAGGTGTGCTTACCAAAGTCAGCAGGTGGACTAGGTCTCATGAACCTACTACTATGGAATAGAGCTGCTATACTCAAGTTAGGATGGGATTTAGCCAACAAGAAAGACACTTTATGAATTAAATGGATTCACTCTAACAGTTTTCCAATATCAAAATTCCTAACCAAGCAAGTTGGATGGTTAGGAAAATTCTTGAAGGCACTGTTACATTGCATCACCAGCAGCAGATTTCTAACAAGGAGTGCTCTGTAAAGAAACTCTATCTACATCAAATAGGACAGCTGCCAAGAGTACAGTGGAGGAGCTTAACTATTAAGAATCGAGCAAGACCAAAGGCAGTGTTTAACCTATGGTTATTGTTACAAGATAGGCTGCCTACTAAAGAAAGAGTGAAACAATGGAATCCAACCATTGATAGTTTATGTAGTCTATGCAACCAAGGAGAAGAAGACAGAAATCATCTGTTTCTTCTTTGTCCTTTCACTGCCTTATTGATGCAACAAGCACTGAATTGGATTGGAGTGCCGCAGCCTACCAGTCAATCTTGGGACCAATTTATTCAATGGGCTGTGAACATGTCTAAGGGAAGGAATGCACGTGCTCAAAATATTAAACTAATCTTGGCAGAAGTCTGTTATTGTGTTTGGCTTGAAAGAAATGCTAGAGTATTCACAAATGTGTCAACTTGTGCCGGACAGTTGCTTAGAAATACAGCCTATATTTGTCATGTTAGGAGTCCTCTTGTACTTAGTCTACAATCTCAACAGGTTCATGTAATTAGTTAAAGAGATATAGATTAGATGTAGGAGTTGTCCTTTATCTGATAATTCAGCTGTGCGAGCTGAATTATGGGTTTGTAATGACTTCATTGGTGATTAATAAAAGAAAGTTAATTACCAAAAAACAAGCTTAAGAAATTTAATTTGTATTTCATATTTGTGTTATATTCACTATTTTGGTATTTAAAACCTTTGTGGGTTCTTATTCTGTTGGAGAATAAAATCTACGTGATTTTAACATTTGTTTGCGTCATTCTTTTACAAAAATGACTAATGATAACGGGAACCACGACTGTTCCAATTATGATTGTCAATGCATCAACAAGCAGAACACCGGCGTTGGCACCGGCGGAGAAAATCGAAAAATTTTCGGGTTAGATTTCAAGCGGTGGTAGTAGCAGGTGTTTTTTGCTTGACTACTTTAAGTCTGTAGAAGTTCATCAAGGAAGATGTTCCTGTCGGCCCGATGAAACTCCAGAAAATGAACATTTTTTTGTGATTGAGGCGTGGAAGCATTCTGATTTTCTGTGCAAGAATTATGTTCTTAGTGGACTGGAGGACGATTTGTATAATACTTACAATGGCGTGGAGACGTCAAAAGAATTGTGGACTGCGCTTGAAAAGAAAAACAAAACTGAAGATGCTGGATTGAAGAAATTCGTTGCTGCCAAGTTTTTGGACTACAAAATGGTAGATAGCAAGTCTATTATTGTCCATGTCCATGAATTGCAAGTGATTATTCATGATCTCCTAGCTAAAGTTATAAATCAAATTAATACCGATTTTGAAAGAAGTAATCTTAGTATTTTTACTAACAAAATTTTCATTGAAGGTCTTGTCATCAATGAAGCATTCCAAGTAGTAGCGATGAATGAGAAGTTGTCTCCTTTGTGGAAGGACTTCAAAAACTAATTGAAACACAAACGCAAGGAGAAGTCCCTAGAAGATCTCATTGTTTGGTTGAGAATCGAAGAGCACAACAATATTCAGTACTTAAAAAGGATAACTAGAGTAGACATCTCATTTATCATACAAATATTCAAAGTATTCATGAAATTCAAACACAAATAAATCTGATCCGTCTTACAACAATGACAACCTAACATAACATAATACAAAACGAAATTATTGAGTTCATCCTACAACAACGACAAAGGTAACTACTTCTTCTGCTTTCGCGACTTATTCTATCAGCCAATAATCTCATCTTCACTTTGCACGTTCAGTTCATCTTCTTTCAAGCATAATCCCACAAGAGAGCACCGAATCTTGCCGGTGTGCATAGGCATTAAACTTTTTAGGAGGCTTCTTGACCTCAATGAAACACTTGGCAAATGATATTGCAAATATGTCGTAATCATTAGAAAAATAAAAATAATGACAATTATCAAACTGCAGAATCTAAAAAAATATATTGTGTTGAAACAAATTCACATGCTTCGACTTATTGAGATTGTCCTTCAACAGTTTTATATCAAATAGGGTAATCAAGTCCTTTGATTTCTAGACATCAGTGAGCCAATTGATATATTTTTTGTTTAAATAGAAATGCGTGTGCAGGAAAATATAAGGTAGCAAAACATTATTTGCGTATTATGTTATAAACTTTGGCTTGATGAGAAGCTCCGCCGTAAATAGAGTTATAAACATAAATGCACCTATCCTTGAAGGACATCACAACCATTATCCAATTCCATTGTTTCGCAACATTAACTGGCATTAAGACGTGCTCTACAATGTGCACTGGAACATTGGCATCCAAGACATACCCCTGAATATACTCTGTAATGACATGTTTAGGATTGCACACTTCACTATCTCCACCTATATCAATAAACATCTGCCACAACTCATTAATTTTTTCGTCGAAGTACCAATATGTGATGGTGAACGTTACAGATAGGTCTTTGTCATACTTTCCCTTCTTCCTCAAATAATAAAACAAAACATCAATGTGCTAAAATAAAATATAACAAACTGTGAATCACTGTAATAGTATAAAATAGCTAACTAAATGATGAAAAATTTGTGTTAACCAATTTCGTGGTCTCTTTTTTCATTAGCATTATCAGAGGCAAACTTAAAAAATTAAAATTTATTTATCTCCTTTGGAGATGTATTTCAGTAATTAGGATAAGTATTACACTAATAGAGATGTGTTTTGTCAAGCTTAGGCCTTAGAGATCAAAAGGATATTTTATCTGTAGTCACCATTGTAAATGTGACAGTAGAAATCATTACAACTTGAAGGCTCATAAGCTTAAAGAAGCTACGTTTTTTCAAACAAAATTCACATGAAACAAAGGAAAATGAATGCTCAATACTTCCCTTGTGACAGGCAAGATAACAATTAATAATATATTTTAACTTAAGACATCTGATCACGTGTACACTCGCTAAAATTAAAAAATATATATAAAGGTAACCCCTTACATACTGAGTCATCCAAAGGGGGCCATTATATGCCAAAGCATGAAATTATTTTTATCTTCAACATGATATGCACCAAGATCATAAGCAAGATTTACTAATATGGTTCGGATAAATTTCATTTCTGATAACAGATATACACAATGGAGATGCAGTAATTTAATATAAAATAATGTTGTAAATGATAATATATTAAAATATAAAACTAAACAAAAGTCGGAAGTATTAGGAAATATTGTAAATATCTTTTGTGTATCTTTTTATTATTGGTAGAATATTCTCTCATTAATTGTACAATCTTATAGTTGGTAGGTTTTGATTTTCCTTCATTATTGTACAATCCTATAGTTGGTAGGTTTTGATTTCCCTGTACTCTATATAAACTTTGGTGAGCAATACAAGAAATTTACTTCTCCAAAACTCTCTACATGGTATCATACGCCAGTGGCTTATCGCCAAACAAACCCTAAATACATACTACCCGCCGCCGCCGTAGCTCCTCTCATCGGAGCCCATCGCCGCCGCCCTGCACTAATCGGCAGCCCTCTTTTTCTCGACGTCGTTCAGCGCCTCCTCTCATTGCCTCGCGCTCATGGCCGCCACGACGTCAACCGCGCCTCTCTAGCCGATTGCCATCAATGCATCGGCCCAAATCCCACTCAAATTGGACTCCACTAATTACCTAGCGTGGAAATTTCAATTTCGAATCCTCCTTACGGGTTACGATCTCCTCGGCTTCTTGGACGTATCGAAGCCATGCCCACCGGCCACTATCGTCGACAACGACGTAACTTCCCCCAATCCAGCATATCCTTACTGGATTCGTCAGGACAATCTTATTCTCAGTGCCATCATCTCGTCGATCACACCGAGGATCATCTCCTTCATTGCCGCTGCGAAAACCTCTAAAGAGGCCTGTGACATCCTCGCGCGCACATACGGCACCGCTTCTCGTGGTCGTATCATGGATCTCAAACAGCAGCTCCATAATCCGGTAAAAGGTTCTAAATCTATTACTGACTTTATACATGGTATTCGCGTGATTGTGGATGAATTATCTCTCCTGGGTGTTACCGTTGATTCTGAGGATCTTGTCATAAAGGTTCTAAATGGTCTTGATGACCCGTATATGGAACTCTCTCATGCCATCCAAGCCCGTGAGTCTCTCATCTCTTTTGTTGAATTACATGACAAGCTGTTAAGCATGGAGGCTCAGATTACTGCTCGTGTGCCGGCCACCTCCGTCACATCCGACTCGGCTCCGTCGGCTGCCTTCGTCGCCGGACAGCAGCCAGTCCGTCACCGATTTGGTAGCCGCGGGCGCGGGCGCGGCCGCATCAGCCGCGGGTCAGTCTCCGGTCGCGGTGGTTACTCCAGCAATGGCCAATCTCGCGGGTACAATGGGAAGTGCCAACTCTGCAGTGAATTTGGCCACTCCGCGTGCCGCTGCCCATCCTATCCCGTCTCCGGCACCAATCAGCCCCCTTACGGTGGACCATTGCCGCGGCCAGCTTATGCTTCGCCGCCCTATCCAGCTGCACACACAGCCCATCACTCTCCGACGATTCCCTCTGCATCCGATTGGATCCTAGACTCTGGTGCCTCTCATCACATAACCTCTTATCTTGCCAACATGTCTCTTCACAGTTCTTACACTGGCTTCGACAATGTGGTTATTGGTAACGGTGAAGGTTTGACAATTACTCATACTGGACAACTTAACAGTCATTCCTCTCTTTTATTACCTGGGGCTCTCTGTTCCACATATGCGTAAAAATTTGATCTCTGTTGCCCAATTATGTCGTCACAATAATGTTAACGTTGTTCTTTCTGATACTGATTTTCAGGTGAAGGATCGTCGCACGTGGGCAACGCTCGTTCGCGGCCCACTTAGGGGCAACACCTACTACTGGCCGGCGGCTCCTAGTCTCCCATCTGCCCTCACGGCACAAAAGCTCTCTGCGTCATTGTGGCATTCTCGGTTTGGTCACCCGTCAGCTAAAACCCTGCGTCATTTAGTGTCGTCTAGCAGTATAGCGTCCAGTAATGTGTCTGATCTTGCCTGTGTATCTTACAAGCTTCATAAGTGTCATAAGTTACCTTTTTCTGAGTCAAGTCTATTTTCTACTGCTCCCCTGGAGCTTATTTTCTCCGATGTATGGACCTCTCCGATTATTTCTAGTGAAGGTTAAAATATTATGTCATCTTTGTTGATCATTTTTCTAAGTATGTTTGGTTTTTTCCTTTACGCCATAAATCTGATGTCTCACAAACCTTCCCCATTTTTAAATCCATTGTAGAGAAATATTTCTCTGCTAAAATCATAACTCTATATACTGACAATGTGGGTGAATTTCTCGCTTTACGCTCTTTTCTTGCCTCTCATGGCATCTCCTATCTTACGTCACCTCCTCATACTCCTCAGCACAATGGCTATGCTGAACGCCGTCACTGTCATATTGTCGATACTGGTCTCACTCTCCTCCATCATGCCTCTATGCCTCTCATTTACTGGCCTTATGCCTTTGCTACAGCAGTCTACCTCATTAATCGTCTTCCCAAGACAAATCTCTCGATGCGCTCCTCCTTTGAGTCTCTCTTCCAGAAACGTCCCAACCTTGCCGAATTACGTGTCTTCGGCTGTCAATGCTTCCCTTGGCTTCGGCCCTACACCTCACACAAAATGTAACCCAGATCTCGTGCCAGTGTCCTCTTCGGCTATTCCACTACTCAAAGCGCCTATCTCTTCTTTGATCCCTCAACGTCTAAAATCTTCGTCTCGCGTCATGTCACCTTCCATGAGGATGTCTTCCTGTTCTCCAAAATGTCTAACCCCGAGTCTCCCCCTGTATCCATTCCGGTCTCCCTAGAAGTCCTTCCGCTGCCGCCACCAGTACCTGTCGTTGCTCCCACTAGCGATCCTTCACCGGACGCACTCTCCGCGCCACCGACCACGCCACCAGCGCCCCTTTCCGGAACCGCCAGCGGCCCCTGCCGCCACTACACCCATTATGCCGCCACCTGCATCCTCTCAGGGTGGTCATCATATGCAGACTCGCAGCAAAACATCTTTATGCCTAACAAGAAGTTTGGTATATCTGATGTCACCTCTCATGCTGTTACTGAACCTCAGACCCTGTCCAGTGCTATGTCTGATGAGCGCTGGCGCGCTGCTATGTCATCAAAGTTTGATGCTCTGCTACGGAATGGCACTTGGGATCTTGTCCAGCCTGATTCCTCACAGAATGTTGTGGGTTGCAAGTGGGTTTATCGCATCAAACGCAAGCCTGACGGTACTGTGGATAAGTTCAGAGCCCGGCTTGTTGCAAAGGGCTTTCATCAGCGTCCAGGTGTGGATTTCCAGGAGACTTTCAGTCCGGTTGTTAAGCCGGCAACTGTGCGTTTGGTTCTCAGCATAGCTGTATCCAAGGGCTGTCATCTTTGTCAAATGGATGTGAACAATGCCTTTCTCCACGGGAGGCTTACAGAGGATGTTTATATGGCACAACCACCGAGCTTTGTTGACAAAGCCTATCCATCTTATGTCTGTAAGTTACAGAAAGCTATTTATGGTTTCAAACAGGCACCCCGGGCATGGTACAGTGCGCTCCGCCAAAGCCTTCTGACCATGGGTTTCGTCAACACTACCTCTGACACTTCGCTCTTCGTCTTTCAGCACTCTGGTATTACGGCCTATTTTTTGATGTATGTTGATGATCTCATATTGACTGGTAATGATTCTGCTTTCTTGAACCGTGTGATTGACTCTCTTGGGTCTCAGTTTTCTCTTAAAGACATGGGTGATCTAAGCTACTTTCTTGGTGTTGAAGTTCTGCGCAGCTCCAAGGGGTGTTTTCTTTCTCAACGTAAATATGTTGTTGATCTTTTGACTCGTCATAATATGCTGGAGTCAAATCCTGTTCAGACGCCAACAGCCGCGTCAACTCGCCTTCATCTGGCCGACGGCTCGGCCCCTGCCGACGCATCTGCCTATCGACAGGCCCTTGGAGGCCTCCAGTATCTCTCCTTCACTCGTCCTGATATCTCTTTTGTTGTGAATAAACTCTCACAGTTCATGCATGCTCCTACTATCACTCATTGGGGTGCAGTTAAGCGCCTATTTCGGTATCTGAATGGGACGCGTGACTTCGGCGTCTGGCTGCGTCCTTCATCTGCTATACCTCTGCATTGTTTCTCTGATGCTGATTGGGGTGGAAACTGTGATGACCACTCCTCAACTGGTGCCTATGTTGTTTTTCTAGGGCCAAATCCTATTTCCTGGAGCTCCAAAAAAGTAGCGTTCCGTTGCACGATCATCTACTGAGGCTGAGTATCGTGCCATTGCTTCTGCTGCCGCTGAAGTACGTTGGCTTCATTCCCTGCTGTGCGAGCTTCATGTCCCTCTTCCGGCTGCTCCTGTCATTTACAGTGACAACATTGGCGCCACTTATCTCTGTGCCAACCCTGTGTTTCATTCTCGCATGAAACACATCTCCATTGATTGTCACTTTGTTCGTCAATTGGTCCAGAATGGGTCCCTTCGTGTTGCTCACGTATCCTCTGCTGATCAGCTTGCTGATGCTCTCACCAAGCACTTATCTCGTCCTCGGCTTCTTCTGCTGATGTCCAAGATTGGCGTGTCCTCAGGCCCTCCATCTTGAGGGGGCGTATTAGGAAATATTGTAAATATCTTTTGTGTATCTTTTTATTATTGGTAGAATATTCTCTCATTAATTGTACAATCCTATTGTTGGTAGGTTTTGATTTTCCTTCATTATTGTACAATCCTATAGTTGGTAGGTTTTGATTTCCCTGTACTCTATATATACTTTGGTGAGCAATACAAGAAATTTACTTTTCCAAAACTCTCTACAGGAAGTTAAAAATATTCTTCTTTCTGGACTTGCCTTCTTCAACCTGCACCGTAACGACATTCAACAAAGAGTTGTTAATGTCAGTTTTGATTTTACTTTGAAAAGGATGCTTAACACCATAAATTTAATTTTTTTATTTCGCTGCAACAACACCACTATTGGATCCTGAATCAAATACAATAATAAACGGAAACTGAACGGCCTTTGCATGACAGTACAAAATATATATGAACAACACCATTATATATATATATATATATATATATGAACAAACAGTACAAAATTTTGTGAAGAAAAATTGATACAAAACTCAATCAAAACTAGCAAAATCATCTATAACAGATACTTGCAATGATCTCTAACTAAACAATTTAGTCGCGAAAGCCTAAAAACGCAACATCGCTTCTCCCAAAACACATGCAATCTGAAAAAATATATAAAACACGAGATTTTCTGCTCCAAATTACCTGGAATCAGTCGAAAATAACCGTAAATGTATTTTGTTTTGTCGTTAATTTCAACAATTTTGGTTCAATTTAGAAAAAATTTGCATATATATATATATATAGAGAGAGATTTTGTAAAACAAAAATAATGAATACAAAAAAACTTTCATTACTTGAAACTATTTTGGCTTAAAATGGCATTTGAACCTTTTTTAATAGATATTTGATTTTGGGTATTTTTGGTTAGGAAAATTTATAGCGTAACAGTTTAAGTAATTTTCCCAAATTAAAATAATATAAGAATGCCACACCTGGTTTTTGTTATAAATAGAGAGATTTTACACTTCTATTTAAGGTGAATGTCTTTAATTAGAGAGATTCTAGAGTCCTATTATTGGTAGCTAGATCATCCCACTCCCTATAAATAAAGGGGTCTTCTACCATTGTAAAACATCCCTAACAATCTCTAAGTATCAATAAGAATACTTCTCTCTCTCTATTCTCTCTATTGCTCTTGTTCTTGCATTATTGTTCTTGTCTTTATATTATTTCATAACACGTTATTAGCACGAGACTCTACCGTCTTAAGAACCATTCTCGAAAAATCTAAGGTATTTCCCTCTTCCTAATTTAATTTTCGATTATGTCTGACATTACGAAAAGAAAGTTCGTTGCCCTTGAAATTTCGGGCAAGAACTATATGACATGGGTGTTGGATGCTGAAATCCACTTAGATGCTATGGGTCTCGGACACACCATTAAAGATAGAGAAAAAGCATCCACCCAAGACTGTGCGAAGGCCTTGATTTTCTTGCGCCATCACCTTGATGAAGGTTTGAAGATTGAATATCTCACCGTCAAGGATCCACTCATCTTGTGGAACGGCTTAAAGGAGAGATATGACAACCTGAAGTTGGTCACTCTGCCACAAGCACGATATGATTGGGCTCATCTAAGGCTCCAGGACTTTAAGTCCGTTTCTGAATATAATTCTGCACTGTTCAAAATTACTTCTAAATTGAAGCTATGCGGAGATAAAATCTCCGATTATGATATGCTTGAGAAAATGTTTACAACGTTTCATGCCTCCAATATGGTACTGCAACAACAATACAGAGAGAAAGGCTTTACAAAGTACTCTGAACTGATTTCTCTTCTACTAGTGGCTGAGCGAAATAATGACCTGCTCATGAGAAATTACGAAAATCGACCCACTGGGTCTACACCACTGCCTGAAGCAGATAAGGTGCACTCTCATTATGCCAAACATGAAAAGGGCCATGGTCATGGTCGTAAACGGGGTCATAGCCAGGGACGTAGATAAGGAAGAAATTCCAATGAAGTCCGTCAACCCCCAAGGAGAGATAACCGCCGAAAGCAGAAACGGGGTCATGAAGATCCTAAGGCAAATGGTTCAGAAACTATATGTTATCGTTGTGGTGGGAAAGGGCACTGGTCAAAGACTTGCCGTATACCAAGACACTTGGTTGACCTTTATCAAGCATCTCGAAAGAGAAAAGGCCCTGAAACAAATTTTGTCTATGACGACAACTTGGACATCACCCACCTGGATGTGGCAGACTTCTTTGAGCAACCCGAGGGGAAAATAGACCACCTAATCGGTGATGGGTCCGTGATGAAAGAAGATGGAGTTATTTGATTTTGTTCTACTTATTTGTATTAGTTAGTGAATAAACTAATAGTCATTAGTATTAGCTCGTATTAGTTAGTTCATGATGCAATGTTAGCAGTAGTTCTTTAGAATGTCTTCAATATGCTCAAATATCAATAATATTTTTATTTTCCAGTAGGGGTAATCGACTAGCCTGAAAAACTAGTCGATTATCTAATATTTTCGCATTAAAGCTGAAAAACAATTGATTGACAATCGATTGTCTATGTCTAACAATCGATTGTCGTTAGACAGTGTAATCTGGAATTTTTCAAAAATCATCCACAATCGATTGTCTATGTCTAACAATCGATTGTCGTTAGACAGTGTAATCTGGAATTTTTTCAAAATAGTCAACAATCGATTGTCTATGTTTAACAATCGATTGTCTTAAAACAGTGTGATCTGGAATTTTTCAAAATAGTCAACAATCGATTGTCTATGCTTAACAATCGATTGTCTTAAGACAGTGTGCTCTGGAATTTTTCAAAATAGCCAACAATCGATTGTCTATATTTAACAATCGATTGTCTTAAGACAGTGTGCTCTGGAATTTTTCGAAATAAGCCGACAATCGATTGTCTATGTTTAACAATCGATTGTCTTAAGACAGTGTGATCTGAAGTTTTTCAAAATAGCAAATAATCGATTGTGTGTGTTTAACAATCGATTGTCAATGTTCAACAATCGATTGTTTGTGTTTAACAATCGATTGTTTGAAGAAAATGCTTAAACTGAAATTTTCAAACTGCAAAGTAATCAATTATGGATAACATATCTGATTTTGTTAGTCAACTATTAGCAGCAGATTTTGAAAATATTATGTGACACAATCGAATTGAACTTGTTTATTCTTATGTTCGTGTATCTCTTTTGTATGTCAAACTATGGGATAGCAAATATGGATATCTCACAAAGCGAACTTGGATCAACGTCCAACTGTAAAAGTATTTGGCTAGTTGATTCATGTACTACACATACAATACTCAAAGAAAAGAAATATTTCTCTCAACTAAATATGTGTAAGGCAAACGTTACTACAATCTCTGGAAGTAGTAAATTGATTGAAGGCTCCGGAAGAGCAATTGTAACTCTGCCCAAAAGGCACGACGTTAATCATAGAGAATGCAATGTTCTCCTCCAAGTCTAAGAGAAACTTGTTGAGTTTTAAAGATGTACGCCGGTATGGCTATCATATTGAGACAATGGATGAAGATAATCTTGAATATCTCGTCATCACAAAGAATGTCTCCGGCCAAAAGAGGATTATTGAGAAATTCCCGTCTTTATCTTGTGGCCTGTATTGGACAAGAATTAGTGCAATTGAGGCACATTCAACAGTAAACCAAAGGGTTACTGATTCCAATACCTTTGTACTTTGGCATGATCAATTGGGACACCCAGGATCGATCATGATGAGACGGATTATAGAAAGCTCATATGGGCATCCGTTAAAGAATTTCAAAATTCTTTCGAATAATGAATATCCTTGCACTTCGTGTTATCAAGGCAAGTTGATTATCAGGCCATCACCAACAAAGGTTGGGACTGAGTCACCCACGTTTCTGGAACGTATACAAGGGGACATTTGTGGACCTATTCACCCACCTAGTGGGTCGTTTAGGTATTTCATGGTCTTGATAGACGCATCCTGTAGATGGTCTCATGTGTGCCTGTTGTCATCACGCAACCTTGCGTTTGCGAAATTAATGGCACAAATAGTTCGACTACGAGCACAATTTCCAGATAATCCAATCAAGTCCATTAGACTGGATAATGCTGCTGAGTTTACATCCCAAGCATTTAATAATTATTGCTTATCAATCGGGATAAAATTTGAACATTCTGTAGCTCATGTTCACACTCAAAACGGTCTTGCAGAATCGTTAATGAAACGCCTGCAGTTGATTGCAAGGCCGCCATTACTTATGAGAACGAGGCTGCCCACTTCGGTATGGGGTCACGCCATCTTACATGCAGCAATGCTAATTCGTCTCAGACCGACGAATTACCACAAGTATTCCCCGTTGCAATTGGTTTTGGGTCATGAACCCAATATATCCCATTTAAGAATTTTTGGATGCGCAATATATGTGCCTATAGCACCGTCCTCCCGTACCAAAATGGGTCCGCAAAGAAGGTTTGGAATATATGTTGGGTTTGAATCGCCCTCCATCATTCGCTACCTCGAAACATTGACAGGCGACATATTTACTGCACGATTTGCAGATTGTCGATTCGATGAGACACTTTTCCCAAAATTAGGGGGAGAAGTTGGTGAAACCAAACGGAAAATTTTGTGGAAAAATGCATCATTATCTCATCTTGATCCACATACCTCTATTTGTGAAAGAGAGGTACAAAAGATTATCCATTTGCAAAGAATAGCAAATCAAATGCCTGACGCATTTACGGACTTGAAGAGGATAACGAAATCCCACATTCCCGCGGAAAATGTTCCAATCCGTATTGATGTCCCTGTTGGACAATCATCTAGTGTCATATCCAATGAGTCAAATGCACGCCTGAAGCGTGGCAGACCATTAGGTTCTAAAGATCGAAATCATAGAAAGAGGAAAAAGAATGATCAAAATGACACCACGAAAGAATCTCACGATTTAACAAATTCTGAGATTCATGAAGAATCCATTGAGCCCGAGACTCTGGAAAATACGGAACTATCCCTAAATCCAATTAATATTGAGGCAAATATTAATCGAGTGGATATTGTGGTGGATAATGCCTTTGCTTATAATGTAGCATCTAGCATTATGCAAGAATGTGAGGATCTCGAACCTCAATCTGTTGAAGAATGTCGAAAAAGACAGGATTGGCCAAAGTGGCAAGAAGCAATTCAATCAGAACTGAATTCGCTGGCAAAACGTGAAGTTTTTGGCCCTATAGTTGAAACACCTAACGGTGTTAAGCCTGTCGGCTATAAATGGGTCTTTGTACGCAAAAGAAATGAGAAAAACGAGGTACAAAGATATAAGGCACGCCTTGTTGCACAAGGTTTTTCTCAAAGGCCTGGTGTCGATTATGAAGAGACATATTCGCCTGTAATGGATGCGATAACCTTTCGTTATCTCATAAGTTTTGCTGTCCATGAAAAGCTTGACATGCACTTAATGGATGTGGTTACTGCCTATCTTTATGGCTCACTTGATAATGAGATATACATGAAAATTCCCGATGGACTCAAGATGCCAAACGCGCATAATTCAAAATCTCGGGAAATGTTCTCAATTAAATTGCAAAGATCCTTGTATGGTCTAAAGCAATCTGGACGAATGTGGTATAATCGTCTTAGTGAGTACTTGTTAAAAGAAGGCTATATAAATGACGCCATTTGCCCGTGTGTTTTTATAAAGAAAACAACATCGGAATTTGTTGTACTTGCCGTATATGTCGATGACATAAACCTTATTGGAACCCCTATAGAACTCCAAAAGGCAATTGATTATCTAAAGGATGAATTCGAGATGAAAGATCTCGGAAAGACTAAACTATGTCTTGGTTTGCAAATTGAATATTTGGCAAACGGAATTTTTGTTCATCAATCTACCTATACAGAAAAGGTACTGAAACGGTTTTACATGGATGAAGCACATCCTTTAAGTACACCGATGGTTGTTCGATCACTTGATGTGAACAAAGATCCCTTCCGACCACAAGAAAGGAATGAAGAGCTACTTGGTCCTGAAGTACCATATCTTAGCGCAATTGGCACACTAATGTATCTTGCAAATACTACAAGGCCTGACATATCCTTTTCAGTTAATGTCTTAGCAAGATTTAGCTCGGCTCCTACGAGGAGACATTGGAATGGGATCAAACACATATTGCGGTACCTAAAGGGAACTACCGATATGAGCTTATTTTATGGCAAGAATTGCAGCCCGGATCTTGTTGGTTATGCTGATGCTGGATATTTGTCCGACCCACACAAGGCTCGATCTCAAACGGGTTATGTGTTTACCTGTGGAGAAACCGCCATATCTTGGCGATCGACTAAGCAATCAATTGTGGCTACTTCATGCCGAGATAATTGCTATTCATGAAGCAAGTCGAGAGTGTGTGTGGTTGAGGTCTATAATACATCATATCCAAGACAAATGTGGTTTGAAGTGTGATAAACTACCCACAACTTTGTATGAAGACAATGCAGCATGTATAGCTCAATTAAAGGGAGGATTCATAAAAGGAGATAGAACGAAGCATATTTCACCAAAGTTATTCTTCACACATGATATTCAAAAGAATGGTGATATCAATGTTCAACAGATTCGTTCAAGCGACAATATGGCTGATTTGTTCACAAAATCTCTACCAAAGTCAACCTTCAAGAAGCTAGTTCACAAGATCGGGATGCGAAGACTTAAGGACATAAATTGATGTTCTTATCAGGGGGAGTTAATGTGCGTTGCACTCTTTTTCCCTTACAAGGTTTTGTCCCACCGGGTTTTCCTTGCGAGGTTTTTTTAACGAGGCAACCAATAGGCGCATATTCAAACATGTGTACTCTTTTTTCTTACTTTAATTTTTCCCATTGGGTTTTGTTTTAAGGTTTTAACGAGGCACATCATTGAATAGACATTCAAGGGGGAGTGTTATAAATAGAGAGATTTTACACTTCTATTTAAGGTGAATGTCTTTAATTAGAGAGATTCTAGAGTCCTATTATTGGTAGCTAGATCATCCACTCCCTATAAATAAAGGGGTCTTCTACCATTGTAAAACATCCCTAACAATCTCTAAGTATCAATAAGAATACTTCTCTCTCTCTATTCTCTCTATTGCTCTTGTTCTTGCATTATTGTTCTTGTCTTTATATTATTTCATAACAGTTTTGAATTTATAGTCTTAACAATTTTAAAATCTCCTTCGCCATTGCGTAGAATCTTTCTTTACGTCAAGAGAATTCAGTAATTTATATATAGAAGAGAAATTAATTTTTTCCTACTTACGCAAAATTATTTTCAACAAAAGAGGACTCAATTAAATTCCTTGCACTCATGGCTCTACCCGTGTCTATGTTGTTTACACGCGCACAAAAAAACGTGTCTATGTTGTTTACACACACACAAATAATAATAATAAATAAATAAATAATAAAGGATAAGGCTGCATACACTAGACTCTTATGGTTCGATTCGTTCCGAACCTTGCATATAGCGGGAGCTTAGTGCATCGAACTGTCATTTTCCCACCGTCAAAGTTAGGGATGCAAGCAATACCCAATGCACTATCAGGAGCACCAACCACTTATGTCCTCCAGCAGCGCAATTCGTTGAATTATACTGCAAATCAACGAGCTACAGAGCCAGCGCTATTGGGAAATACCATTTTTTAAAATCTTTAGGGATTCCAATTCTTCGGGGAAATGACAAAAATCACAAATGCAACCTGTATTTTCAAGAATCTTTAGCCATAACTTAAATTAAAACCAATGGCATAGTTGTAAACATCTATATATAGTATGCAAAAAACCACCTGGAAATGATGAGAAAAAGGATAACCCTCCAGGCCTCCACCGTCTAATACAACCTTTGCTTGTCATATCAAGAATCAAATCTTTAAACTGCTTTATTTCAAGTCAAATAGACAGCAGCCAGTCCATATCCATATTCTATTCTCTTATGATTAAACACTGACCATAGCCTTCAAAACTTGTACTCATGCTATTAGTTGCTAATAATCCAACTAGACCAAGGGACACGAGATATATAAGGGGAAAAGTATCGTTCAAAGATCAGAATACCTAACACATTACAAGAATGAAAAGAAAAAAAAAGATGCATGGTTACTGTTTGACCAAAAATTATTAAGCTATTTTAATTAAACTAATTAATGAAGAAAATAGAGAATAAATCTTAGCCAAGAATAATTAACTCTAGATCTAAGTACATTGGATAAAATAATAAAATATAACAAAACTCATAGCTCGATCATTAAAACACATCAAGTATGACAATAGACTTACATCTTTGGAGTATCGTTTCGTAAAAAAGGGAAAAGAAGAAAGAGAAGGAATCCATAAATAACTATGAAATTTATATTCATTGATTTGGCAATGATGATTACAGAGATTTGTATTTGCTATCTAAGCCCCTTTCTTGGTCTTCTGTTCTTCTCCTTTTTCTCCACAAGAGCAAGCCCCCGTTTTTTGGTTTCTGAAAATTGTCGAGAAACGATATAGCAAGAGGTGTCGGGAAATGCCCAAGCAGATCAAAGAGGGCGCCAGAACCCAGTCCATTAGGGAGGAGTTAGAGAAAAGAGATGAGGAGTTGATGCGGTCTATCCGTAGATGTAGTGAGCGCGAGTGACTACTTCACGCCAAGGATGAGGAGCTCGAGGTGGGCAAGGGGTTGTCATGGATTGCGAGGAACTTCAGGCAAGGTTCTATCTTTACAAGTTGAACTTGAGCAAACCGCTACTAGAGCCGACGCCCTGCATGAGGAATGGTCGGAGAAGGTGCCCGAGCTAGAAAGGAAAGTGGCCGAATTGGAAAGAGCCGAGGGTGGTCGAGTGTCGGCCTTGGTAAGGGTTGTGGCACTAGAAGACACTATACGCATCCTCAAGTCTAAGAAGGAATCTGAGAGTGCAACGACTTTGTTGAGGGAGGCACGGCTCGAGGAGCGAATTGGTGAACTTGATCGGGATTCTTAGGGCTTGGAAGATCGGGTCGCAACTCTTGAGACCGAGAAGGCGCAATTGTTGTCTCAGGCCGAATATGCCTTCTCTGATGTCCCCCTCCACTTGTATGAGTTATGGGTTCATGCCGAGACCCAACGAGATATATACAAGGGTTTATGGGAGGTGGCAAGTGTTCCCGAGGCCGCCTTTGAAGATGCTCGGGCAAAGGCTCGCGGGGCTCGTATTTCCTGTGGTTATGACACTGAAGGCTAGTGAAGGCATTGAGGTTGAGGATGAACTTTCTGATGATGAGGAACTTGGAGAGAACGGTAGTGGAGATGACGCCAAATGAAACTTTGTCGTAGCTTTTATACTTAGTTTTTTCCACTTTGTTCCTTTGTTATTTTATTTTACCATTTTCTTGAGGGGCAGTTTTGGTCTTTTGTAAGGCACGGTTGTTGTGCTTGTATATTTGAATAAAATAGTCATTTTGCCTTTGACAAGAGGGGTTGCTCTGATGGTAAGCAACCCCCACTTCCAACCGAGAGGTTGTTCGTTCGAGTTTGCCCAAGAGCAAGGTGGGAAGTTCTTGGAGGGAAGGATGTCGGGGATCTATTTGGAAATAGCCTCTCTACCCTAGGGTAGGGGTAAGGTCGCGTACACACTAACCTCCCCAGACCCCACTAAGTGGGATTATACTGGGTTGTTGTTGTTGTTGTTGTCATTTTGCCTTTGTTTGTGTGTATTTGACTTTCTTTCTCCTATTCTTCTTGGAGAGAAGATTTTCGTATTTCTCCGTGCGGAGTCCCTAACCTTTTAATTGGGAATCCGAATGAAGCCAGACCAGTTTTGCTTGATCTGGGTGTGTGAGTTTGAATGAGGTCACCTCGGCTCTGCAGGTTTGAGTGAGGTTGAATTCTGACTTGCCAACTTGGGGTAATCAACCTGGATTTGTACATTTGAACGAGGTCGAATTTAGACTTGTCGATTTGGGTGAAGTCAATTTACTTATATATTCGAACAAGGTCAAATTATTCTTCGATTCGGTGATGGCTGAGGGCGTAGGGGTGTTAATATGAGCGAGGTCAAATTGTAACCCACTGTGAATTCGAGCAAGGTCAAATTATTCTTCTATTCGGCGATAGCCGATAGCCGTAGTGGTGTCAATTCGAGCGAGGTCGAATTGCAACCCATTGTGAATTCGAGCGAGGTCGAATTATTCTTCCATTCGGCAATGTCTGATGGGCATATGGGTGTAAATTTGAGCGAGGTTGAATTGTAACCCGTTGTGAATTCGAGCGAGATCGAATTATTCTTCCATTCGATAATGGCCGACGGCCATATGGGTGTAAATTCGAGCGAGATCGAATTGTAACCCATTGTGAATTCGAGGGAGGTCGCATTATTCTTCCATTCAATGATGGTCGGTGGCCTTAGGAGTGTTAATTCGAGCTAGATCAAATTGTAACTCGTTGTAAATTCGAGCGAGGTCAAATTATTCTTCTACTCTGCGATGGTCGATGGTCGTATGGGTGTTAATTAGAGCGAGGTCAAATTGAAACTCGTTGTGAATTCGAGCGAGGTCAAATTATTCTTCCATTCGGCGATGGTCGATGGTCGTATGAGTGTTAATTCGAGCAAGGTTGAATTGTAACCCCTTGTGAATTCGAGCGAGGTCGAATCATTCTTCTATCAGCGATGGCCGATGGCCGTAAGTGTGTTAATTCGAGCGAGATGGAATTGTAACCAATTGTCTTGCTTTTGTTTGAGAACATTACTCTTCGTCGTATTGTTTATGTGTACGTTTGGATGAGTCCCGGTTTGTTTACCTTTGCTTTCTTTAGAGAGTACTGTATGTTTCATGGGCACATATCTCAGTCCCTGGTTCCGAAGATTATTTCTTAATAACGTTTACCTACTCTGAGCCATTTCTATTATTTATGGTATGGTGCGGCTTAGGGGGATTTGCTCGGTCGTCGCTTGCAAGATGGTATGGTACGAAACATTTTCCCGGTGTTTTTAGTGGTGTTCGCCCCTTGATGCACCTGTGAGTATGCTCGTATTCCTGTTCTGAACCAAAAAGAGAGCATGATAAGTTAAGTCTAAAAGAAATTTCCCATTACCTTGGCCTGGTAAGCTGGCAAAAGGGAAAAATTGTGTAGGGTCGCTGGCTTCACCTCGTGCTCGAATGGCGACTTTAGATTTGACAGCCGTGTTTGGCTTCTTCGCTAGTTGCGTCCAAGATTCTCGTGGGTTGGGCTTACCTTGCATGTTGGGATATTGAAACCGAGTCCCAATCTGATCCCATCTGATATGCACAAAAAATAAGGGAAACATGTCATGTTTTGCTCACAAATCACATAGTGCGCATAGGTGCGAAAATAAGGCAGGATACGCCTATTATTTCAAAGAATCACATAGTAGGTTATCGTCCCTTCTAAGAGGTGGGAGTACGGGCCAATATATAAGGTGAATACGTCAAATAGGATCACGGTCATGCTTAATATGTGATGGTCGTGACCCTACTTTAAACATGCATATGACGTGTCAAACTCGTCGCTACGGTGAGGTGTGGGTTTTATATAGACATCGGACATAATTTTGATTCAAGTAGAGATTTGACCTAGATTGGTTCGGTTGTCTCATGGGCTTATCTATCACTTTTTTGAATCGGTATTTACACCAAGATGGTGAGGCTATGACAGCCTGGAAGTGATACTTGGCTGGTTTTGGATCTAGAGGAAACTAAAAAAAATGGCTAAAACATTCCCACAGACGACGCCAAATTTTTTGACCAAACAGTATCAAGCTTTTTGAATTAAATTAATTAATAAAGAAAATGGAGGATAAATCTTAGCCAAGGATAATTAACTCTAGACCTAAGTGCATTGGATAATAGAATGAAATATAACAAAACTCATATCTCGATTTAAGATCATTAAAAAACATCAAGTATGACAATAAACTTACATCTTTGGAGTATCATTCTGTAACGTAAGAGCAAAAAAAAAAAAGAGAAGGAATCCATAAATAACTATGAAATTTAAATTCATTGATGTGGCAATGATGATTACAAAGATTTGTATTTGCTATCTAAGCCCGTTTTTTGGTCTTCCGTTCTTCTCCTTTTTCTCCCCCAGAGGAAGCCCCTTTTTCTTGTCTTCTTACCCCATTTATATATTATCAGTATTCTCTTTTGTCCAGAGTGCCTTCGTCTCCTTACTGTCCTTCACATCGCCTTCCTTAAATATCACGATATCCCTTTTGCCATAGAGGCTTTTTGATGGCTCGATCTTCGGCCGTGGCCGAGGTCTTTGTTCTTATTATACCTTTGTGGTACGACCACGTCTTAGTCGATCTCCCTCCATTCCTATTAGCACTAATTTATGTGCCGTCAGATTTTGACCCATACAGTATTCCTTCCACGACTATGCAATACATTATCATCTTAGTCGAAAAATGAGAATATTATATGATCTGATATTTTCTTTACGCACGTGGAAATGGTTCAGATTTGACATGTACTATTAGGAATTATTTGATTTTATCCGTTATTAAGCTTTTGGTTTATTTGTAGTTTCATATCATTACTGTTAGTAAATTGTCTCGTAATGTCCATAATTCATATCATTAGTTGTGCTCTAGCATGAAATGGGCGGACTTTCATGTGTCCAAATTCTTCAAGAAAAAGGCTCGTTTACATTACCCTTAGATTGGAAGTCCATTAGAGGTTTAAGGTGAAAATGAGACTTTTTCCTAACAATAGAGTAAGATCAGACCAAAAGTTTAACGGAGGATAAAGTTTCTCAATTTTGATTAATACAGGGACAAATCTTCCTCTGCCTACATATAAGGTCTCACGTTCAGTTAAAGATGAAAAGTTACATGGAGTGACTATTGTATTAAAATGGTCGTATTATGATGATTTGATTTTTGTCATACAACTGAAAGCCATTTCAGGATAAGGTATGCTAACACTTAAGGATTTTGGATGTAGGACAGAATACTTAAATAATGTTAATAAAATCATGGAACCGATTAAAGGTCTAGCAAACTCAACTGGCTGAATAGTACTGAAATAAGGCACGCTAACAATATATCATCTTTCGATGCTACTATCAGTCTCTCTCAATTTATTCAGACATTTCTTCTTTCCTCACTTTTTTTCTTTTATATTCTCTCTGTGTGTCTGTGTTGGCCTAGAACAACAAACAAAGTGGAGAACTTAAACTTGAAGCTGAGAAAAACATCAACTCTTCTTACAGTAAACTTCTACATACTTAAAGACTTACCTAAACTAAATGGAGGTTCCACAAGCTCAAATTGCTGGAAACTAAAATAGCTAACTCTCATTTCCCCTCCTCTCCGGGGCCGGAGGAGAAAGTAATCAGGCATTCTGCAGGTACAATTGTAAGATCAACTTCATTATAAATTGTATATCATTTCGAATTCTACAAAAGGTTCCACCCGCAGTTCACACTTTACGTGCTGAACTCACAGTTCATATTAGTTTTCAATCTAGATTTAATCAGTGAATAGTTAAGTATGCAAAAGTATACACATGAACAAGGATAATTTACACATGCTATCTACCAAATTTTGAGCTTGTCTACTTATCAGAACTCTTAATTCTCGGGATTAAAGTTGATAGCTCCCATCATCTTGCAAATTCAATTCAAACACTGGAGAATCTGAATCATCGAACTTGTCTACCACATTAAACATTCCACCCTCTCCATCACTATCAGCTGGTCTATGACTCTTATTCTTTATTCTAGAGATCCCAGTTTCCGCTGAACTAAATTTTTCAGGGTGACCAAACATCTTCCTCCGATTTGTGTTCTTGCTGAACTTATTTTGCATGCCCTTGCGATTGTTGCCCTCTATTGACATTTTATCGGAATCTTCCATATTCAAATAACCCACTTTTCCTTCTCTAACGGATCCAGTTCTTAGTGTTCTTGAATTTCGCTCACACCTATTACTATTCATTCGCACCTTCCTATCACTTTCACTTTGAGAATCTGAACCCAAATTTGAAGAGTCCTCAAAACCACCAATAGCATTCTCAATTTTTCCACAGGGTTTAATGCTATGAACAACTCCCTTAGGGAAAAACCTTGCTGAGGGTAATCCGTCTTCGGGCTTGAACAGTTCTGGGCCATCTTTGTCAGACCACATATCAAACCCTCCAGGCTTTTGAAACCGATCAGCCAAGACGCTCAATTGCTCATCAGCACTCACAGAGAACAATGTAGGTGCCTTTTGAACCACTTCCCAAGGCCTCTCGAGCTCAGAGACAGCAGCTTTGAGCTCGGCCCGCTTCCTCATCTCGTAGATTTGGCGTTCCCGAGCCTTAAGAAGCTGCTTCGCTTTCTTTGCTTGCATTCGCTTCCACTGCCACTTTGAGACGCCTCCTGGATAGGTTCTTGGACCACCACCCATCCTAATTGTTGAGGTCTTGTAAGGAACATTGGTGATTGTGGTGGTGGTTAGACTAAGAGAAGAGAATTTGGTGAAGAGGAAGAGTTGGGATGCCTCTGAAATTGTTTTGGATGAAGAGAGACTCTGCCGGGGTCCAACTACGAAAGGTGAGTGGAGAAGAGACATCTTTCTCCAGTAAAAAAAAAAGATTTAGAGTTAGGATTTATGCTGCAAGCACATGGGAGAAAACAAATCAGAAACTTCATGAATCAACATGGCTATGGCACAGCATCTAAAACTAAAACATGAAGAAAAAAAACTATATGTAAAAAATAGTTTATAACCAACGAACTTCTGTATCAATTAATTAAGGATTCTCAACTAATTGCCTCACCTCCATGATACATTGTACAGTTATTTTGGCACATGACCATTCTAGTAATCATATAGGAAGACAATTTTCCACCCCTTTGATCAATCCTTTTTCTATGACAGTGGTATCCAAGCCAGCTTGCGTGCACCTCGACTTTTCACCGGGTAAAGTCGCTATCATCCCATGGCGAAACCAAGAATTTCGCTAAAGGTGTTCAAGATTTAACATAGATGTATTAAAAGTACTTAATTTTTGACATATATACACATTATAATTTTCTATATACTCAATACAATTTTACTAGGATGGGTGTTCGACCACCCTTCACTCTATCTGGCTACGTCACTGCTATCATCGATTCATCAATCAATCAACTAGTTTTTGACCTTAAACTAGTTGCTGTTTGCTATACGAATTGTCTATACCGATTTTTCTCTATTCAGACTCATTTCATTCCAATACTAAATCTCTCCCCTAAAACAAACTAAGGGTTCTCTGGAACTACAATTCTCTAAATTGCACTTATCGCACGCTGACATACAAATACCTAATTAGAACCAAAGCTCCTGGAAAACAGCTGACCTACTGTAAGCGTAACAGTGTGCATAGCATAATGGTCTTTTTTTAGTAGTATAATATTCAATGTTCTTCCCACCAGAACACTAATTAAACAAAATACAAAACGGTATATGAAAAAAGATAAAATTGTGAAAAGTTTCACGGAAAGAGATAAGGAAAATTGCGATTATACCAAACAAAGAGGGGAAAATAAGAAATTCAACACTGTAAAGAACAAGGCATATGCAAGATAAATTAAATGCCACAAAAAAGATAAGAAAATGAAGTAAAGAATGGGAGAAATTAAGCTCACTTGGAAAAGAACGCGCAAAAGAGCTGATAAATGAAAAGACAGCGCTTTGATTCTCCGTTCGATAGCAGTCCGTCGCCGGTAGAAACTACGGTTCACTCATCTCTCTCTCCCATATGGACTGATATGGCCACATGGGCGCCGGTGGACTACTCAAACTGCAGATTCGATGTCACTACGCTGCACTCTAAAATAGTTATTTCTGCCACATTGTTCAAGAAGCACCAGTTGTCTAGTGGTAGAATATTGCCCTGCCACGGTAGAGACATGGGTTCGATTCCTGGCTGGCATTTCAATATTTTGTTTATACTTTCCACAATGTGTACCATGATGAAGACAAAGAGGCTACAGACTCTACAAACCTTTATTAAATATTTTGGTTATAATAAAACATCCTTTCACCAAATATTTTAAGCTAATGTTTCCTTTTAGTTAATCAATTTGAAGTAAGAAAATTTGAAAATACATAATTTTATTTTTTGCAAAATATTGAAGCTAATTCTTCCTTTTTGTTACTCATTATAGTAATAAAAATTAAAAATTAAAAATTAAAATAATGTTGTTATAAATAATATTAAGAGCGAATATTCACGTATTATAAAATTATTTGGGAACAAATTAATTGGTCATAAACTAGTCTATTGTTGTAATAAATTATTTCAAACGATTATTTTAAGTAAAAAGACAAACAATTTAGTGTATTCTTTATGAAGACGGCCAAGTGGCATGGCCTTGAACAAATGGAAAGGTGCTTCAACAAATGTCAAGACTCCAAAAAGTGGCAAGGTCTTCTCAAAAAATTTCAAAACTTTCAACAAGTGTCAAGACTTTGGACAAGTATTCTTTCAAGCAAAAGTGGCTATAAATAGGCCCAAACACTTCGAGAAACGTTTATTAATTATCTCACTCTAAATATCTCTTATTTTACTTTATTTTTTATTATTTCATAACACGTTATCAGCACGGACTTTAATAATGTTTACTATCACTTTGGATTTTATTTCATATCCCCTTTTAGAATATGAAAATTTCTCAATCTTCAGTTGAATCCAAGATCAATAAAAATGATATATATCTTTTAGATAATGCCACAACACATACTATTTTAAAAGATAAGAGATATATCTCTTATTTAGTGATGAAAAAAGCCAATATTAATATAATATCTGGTAGTACAAAATTAATTGAATACTCTAAAAGAGCTAATTTTATTACTACCCAAATGAATAAATTTGATTATTAATGAAGCATTATATTGTAGTAAGTCTCAAAAAAAGCTTATTGAGTTTTAAAGATATCTGCCAAAATGAATATCGCATTGAGACTACAAATGAAGAAAATATTGAATATCTTATATTACTACTATAAAGTCGGGTAAAAAATGTGCTTTAAAAGTTACCAGGTCTTTCCTCTAGCGTGTACTATAAAAATATTGGCATGATTGAAACACAACTACAGTAAATCATAAGTTTACTAATCCAAGTGATTTTATCATTTGGCATGACCGATTGAGTATTCCGGTTCAAGCATGATGCGCAAAATAATTGAGAATTCACATGGATACTTATTGAAGAACCAGAAGATTCTTTAGTTTAAAGAATTTTCCTGTGTTGAATGTTCTTAGTGTAAATTTATTACTAGGCCATCAACAACTAAAGTTGAGATTGAATCCCCAGTATTTTCGGAATATATACAAGATGATATATATGGACCATTTATATATTATATGATTTCAATAGATGCATCTACAAGATAGTCATATGTGTGCTTATTATCAACTCGCAATCTGGCATTTGCGAGATTGTTAGCTCAATTAATAAGATCAAGAGCATAATTTTCATATTATGCAATTAAGACAACTCGCCTTGATAATGTCACGACTCAAAATTCACTAGCCGTGATGACGCCTAATCCAACCGGCTAGTTAAGCCAACTGTTAACTATCGAATTTCAATGGTACTAATAAGACAATTAAATAAGGGAATTTCTGAATTTTATACATTTCCCAAGAACTGGTAGTACAAGTCATGAGTTTCTAAAAAATAGAGTTTACAAAACTGATATGAACTAAACACACTTTCTGTTTGAAAAATACATAAACAAAATTTTAACATCTAAGACTACTATGAACAAGAGGCACCTACAATAGGGACGCGGGTACATCTTCCAATCCGGCAACCATCAAGCACAATAACAACAACAGCTAACATCTACAAGCAATGTACAAAACTGTAGTATAAGTACAACTGATCTCATGTACTGGGTAAGTAACAAACCTAATTTTAGATTGAAAGCAGTGACAAGCTGCAACATAGCTCGGGTCCAACACTAATAACTAATAGCAAAGCATAACAATGTAGAGCATATAACTAAGAAAGTAACTTAGATATAAGAGTGCTCATCCTTTTTGTTAGTTTTTCGAAAATAGCTCCGCGTTTTAAGAATATAAATGAAAACTCAATTGTCGTAAAATATGAGATAGTTTGAAAATTATAATTTATCCAAAAATCCTTTTAACGGTAAATAAGATGTTTCTTTTTCTGTCTAGATAGTAACTGTGAAATACCTCTAATGACCTAAGTTATGAATGACGTGATATTGTACAGCATGAGGAAATTGTGTCTCTATGAATGTAAGTCATATATGCATGCCAATGCCATATATCCCAGAGATGAATCATGTACTCACGCTCTCAAAGTACTCAATCTCACAATCTCACTCTTTCTACTCATTAATGCTCAACCACTTGGTACTGTATATGGCCCATACGTTCCAGAAAAATCAATACCAGAATATATATATATATATATATATAACTGACTATCAGTCATTCAGTACCGAGGAAAAGGGTAATCCAACCCTGTGGAGAAATCCATCTCCAGGTTCGGACAAATCCATGTCCAGGAAATCCACCCCTTAATAATATATGCGCTCACTGGGTGTCTTACAAACTCCAGAGGGGCTCCTATAGCCCAAGCTATCATAATCCTCAAATATAACTATTGCGACGTGCAGCTTGATTGCATAACTGTCACTTATAATCAGGCTTTCGGCCTTATTCAGTCATCAATCTCTCCCGTCTCACCCACGGGCTCACAATGTCATGAAAACTCACCCGAAACGATTATATAATATATCAATAAGTAGCAACTAAGACTAAGATATTATATGAATGCATGAATATAACTGAGTATAAAATATCAATAATATCATTGAGATTACAGCAAGCAACAACCGCTAAGGGTCCTAACAATATCAACATAAAGCTTAAACTGTTATCTAGCATGATTGATAGCTCATTTACTTTATCACATGGTGAAAACTCATATATCAACAAGAAGAGGATCATTATACATTTCCATAAAAACAATGGAGTCACAATTCACCAGTTGACGGCCGTGTGCATATGCGTCACCTCATCGTCAATCACATAGGATGAAGTTCGGTGTTTCATACCTTCAGCATTAAGTTTAGAAGAGTTACTTACCTCGAATAAGCCCAATTTTAATATCGAGCAAGCCAAGCGATGCTCCAAGAATGACCTCACCTGTGTAGGGACCTCCAAACGGCTCAAAACTAGCCAAAAGCAACTCAAATACATCAAATAAAGCCTAAGAAAATAATTCCAAATGATAAAGATCAAATTCTAACTCAAATCCCGATTTCGGCAAAACATTACACCCAGGCCCGCACTTCGATACCAAAAAACTCATAAAATCTGACAATCCATTCAATTATGAGTCCAACCATACTAGTTTTACTCAAATATGACACCAAATCGGTGTTCAAAACTCAAAAAGTTATATTATGAAACTTTAGGCCAATGGATATCTACTCCTGAGGTTCCCGTTGAGACCCGCATATCCCGCAATCTCCTCTAGTGTGGGTGTAAGCTCAAAGTCCGAGAACCGGAATACATTACGAGTTGGATCCAGAATGGTATCAGTGATTCAACAATATATGTTCTTAGTTTGATGTTTAACAATCCGACGAGACAACCCAAAATCTTGACCACGATTTCTCTGCTACCTTTTCCCAAGTCATTCCACCATATGCGGAGCTGCAAAGGGATCTCACTCAGGACTGAGAAGGGTTCGATATCAGTGGTATTCATCCTGCACATTTATTTAAAGGGGATTTATTGACTTATTTCGACCTAAAAAAGAAAAATGGCTATTTTTGCAAAACTTCCTCCATTTAGGAAAACAAGGACTTGGTTTTGCCGATACGGCCTTTCAGCACTTCTGAGGGGAATATTTTAAGGCTGTGCCCACAAACCATTTAAGAAAATGACTCGGGGTGCATGTTCTTGAAAAACAGCCCTCCAACATCCTTTTAGGGACATTCGGTTTGTTTTAACAAGAACGGCATTACCCGATTTATTTAGGACAACAATTAAAACTTTGACACATTTCTTTTGGCCATTTTAGCAAAAGAGTGAGGGGGTTGGACCCGATGAGGGTTGCCTAAGTATCCCACATCCGGTGAGAATCAAACCACCGTAGTTTGGGTAAAATAGTTTTGTTAAAAAGTCTATTTTTCTTTTTCTTTTTCTTTTTTTCTGTTTCTTTTTTTTTTCAAAAATCTGGCAGAATTTTGGTACTATTTGAACATTGATTTTCCGAAACAAGTGGTTACTCTCGTTTAGCCCTAACACTGCTATTTTCTCAATTTTATCTCCTTATTTGCAAGCCGGTCAACATAAAAATCCAAAGAAAATAAATGCACAAGTAGCACGTAAGATGCATCAGGATGGTCTTTTTGTTTCGGGTCACCTGTTGGACCCAATCCCAGTGTTGAGTCTCCTAAGTAAAATGCACGTGATGCAAATAAATGTTCCTACTAGGGATCTGGCATGAAGTTTTGTTATACTACGTTTAAAACCTTGCTTTATTTTTCTAGACCTGGCTTACCCGAGCAGACAACTCGAGCCGGGGGATGGGGGGGCAGCATACCGGGGATACAGAAGCTCCTTCGGCTTAGCAGCTTATCGGAACCTCATTCTAAATGGGAAAAGACTCTAAACAGAAGAGAAGCTACAAGAAGTGCACCCTTCTCCATGATGTATTAGACTCATAAAGAGGAAGAGATTCGTAACAGTTTATATATACAATTCATCCAATATCAAAGCGGTAAAACATTTAGCATATATAGCATGAAAGATGTAGGAAAATCAGAAAAGGCAAATATAACAGTTATTCTAAGCTCGAATTCTTGAACCCTGAACCAGAGATTCTGGGTTCGATCCCCGGCAGAGTCGCTAGAGCTGTCACACCTTCTTTTTTACACGGCTACCTCGAAGGATAAATGTATAAGGGAGTTTTTCTAATTTAAGTGACATTATTTGAAATGGGATTATTTATTTATTTAGAGTCGCCACTCTGGATAGGCTTGGATTTTGGTGTCCCAAGTCACTGGTTTTGTCACGACCCAAACTAGAGGGCCATGAATAGCACCCAACCATACTTGCCGCGCACCAACATACATTTTACCTAACCTTTTTTATTATCTGTTAGGGCCAACGAGATCAATATTAATGGTATCCATGGATCACGGACAACTAACAATAAAAGATGATGACATAAACATACATAACATGGGGTAGCCAGACAATCAAGAAACTATATATAAGGTACGAGCTACCACGATACCATGAAAGACAATACAACACAAACCAGCCGACAAGGCATACCAAACTATACATGAGTCGACACATGTCATTGAGCCTCTAAATGAACATAAGTTTTGCAACATAGCCGGAACAGGGCCCCGACATACCCATAATGTCAATAACAAAAATGCATATCAAGACCACGGCAAGTCCGGAGAAGGGATCTCGACAATCACCGCTGAACTGGACAGTCTACTGTAGTGGGGGAGCCGCACCTGCTTGTCTATCATGACCTGCAGCACGACATGCAATGTCCACAAACAAAAGGACATTAGTACGAATAAAGTACTGAGTATGTAAGGCAGGGGACCATAAATACGAACAGTAATATAACTAGGGATAGAGAATATACAACCTATAACATCCGAGTACCTATGAAGGATACTGACATGAAATGCATGATACATATGTATAAATACATAAACTGTTAAAACATACGCCTCTGTGGGCATCATCATCATATCGTACCCGGCCGTAATAGGCTCGGTAAAAACGTACGCGGCCATCATAAGGCTCGGTAGAATCGTACCCGGCCACGTAGAGCTCGATAAACCCAACTGATCAGTGGTTACACAATAGGTTCTACACCCGGCCGACTATAGCGCGGCTCGGTAGAGTAAAATAGATACATATATATATATATATATATATATATATATATATATATATATATATATATAATGCATGCTCGACTCGTGGAAACACGTTCTAGACCTTTTAGAGTGATGTAAGATCGGTATCCTCTGTACATGTTATTAGGACTAACTCTTCACTATGAACCTTATAAGAATCAGGAAGTACCAACAACATTGATAACATAAGAATAAGAGAAACAACATCACATCAATCGTTCCATAAGAGGGGAAACAATGTAAGTACTGCTAGCTTCTAAGAGTACAGTATCTTGGAAGCTCGTTCATTACAATATGTACGACCGGAGTCGTGCAAAAAAAGGAAAGGGATAGCCTCACATACCTTGTATATACTTCCCCAATCTCAAGCTATGCAATAGTCACAACTCCTTAGTCTACAATAAGAGAGACGATATTATCGTTGTCATTTAAGCATCATAACTATTATGTACCGACCACAACCTATTTTGTGATGAAACAGACAACACCTCCCCTATTTATATGTGCTCCCACAAGTGAAAAAAATAACCAAACATCCCAAATAACATCAATGTTAATCATATTAAACCTCCCAAAATAGTCCACTAACCGATAACATTACTACCAAGCCTTTCGATATATATTTCACAAGTTCTAGCTTCAATGACTTAGCCGCAACTTGGATAATATTAAATATATATAGATTAAGAGGTTACTTACCTTTATACAGAAAGTAAAACTCCATCTTGACCTTAATTCTCCACGAAATATCCCTCCAATGCTGCCACAACAACAAGGAAGCAAAACTAGCAATCAATTAGTATTTTTCGGAACTAGAATCACTCTAGAAGGCTTGAAATCACCTAGGGTTGATATTACGAACTTGAGGGAGTATTTACTGAACATAAACCCTTTAAAACAACCTCCCACATGATCTGAAACAACATAAAAATGTGCAACAACAAGAAGAACAAGAGACTTACTAGCGCCACGAGATTCCCGACACTTGATGTGTGTTGTTGGCCATTTGTTTGGGTCTTGAATCTTGAGATAACCTTGAAAAGGTGTTCCTAGGGTTATAAGATCTGAAAATAGTGGAAATAATCGACTTAAAACGGGTTGGAGGTGTCCTATATAAATCCAAATGTCTTAAACCGCCTTAAGTGGGCCCCATAGAGAGGTGCTTGGCGCTGTCTCGTGAAAACACAAATATCTCTCTATTCCGATATCGTATCGACAAAAGGTATAATGTGTTAGAAATAGACTTATAGATCTCCAATTTGGTGTTAATATCACTCCATAATTCTTAGTAAATTGGGAGAAAAGCTTAATGACATTTGACCTAAAGTTTAAATACAACCATGAACCTAAGTTGCGAGAACTTTTGTCGACTTTTGTTTCATAACTCGTTTGACTACAATACTATGAAACGGATATTATAAGATTCACATACCTTAAAACATGACCTCTTGAGTGTATTAATCACCTATAGGTTTACCCGAAAATACGAGTATTCGTTTAACCTCTAATACTTGTTAATCAACCTTATACGTCCTTGTATCACTTAAGATCAATAGGATTAACTTCTTATCATATCAAGGATAATTCCTTCTTGGATTTATGTTAACTAACGTATGGCGTGAACTAACGCCTGTGGATACGGGTTGGAACAGGTTTGTTTTGAATCCCAAATCGAGGAAATTTTTCGACTTTCCGAATGGAGTTTGCAAACCAGAAATTCTAAGTAAGGAATTCTGTTGACCCGAGGGAAGGTGTTAGGCACCCTCGGATCCTGTGGTTCTAGCATGGTAGCTTAAACTATTATAACTGGCTAAAGATCTGATTTTAATACATGTTGATCCTATAGTTCAATTTTAAATTATTTATCGCTTGTAATTGAATTTTTAATAATGTGAACGTCGTTTAGAATATGTCATTGGATCGCGTCACATGAAATGCACCCGGATCCGAAACACATTTTGTCCAATGTTTTGGGATTAGGATTTGGGTTAATGAAATGCACACCCGTATTTAGGAAGGTAAAATTATTAAAAGACGCGCCTAAAGCGACTAACGGATTATTATCTTTGCGGGAAACCGTGAAGTTCGCTAAACGGCATGTCCCGGATTTCTAAGTATTTTTATATAATCTTTAAAGAGGGCCACACAATTTATGAGTTTTATTTGGCACGATGCACCTTATGTTATGTTTTAGAAGGCCATCCTAGAGCAAACTATTATTTTCTATTGAATTTATCTCTAATAGGGTCTAATTAATTAACCTTATAGAATTCGGGTCTCAAGTTCAAGTTCGGATTCAAACAAAAGGGAAAACCTCTTAATTTGAACTCGCTACCTAACTCAAAATCCCAAATCTATATTACACAATTAAACCCATAATCTCAATACAAATTCCAACCGCTTATGGACAACAACCTGCGTTGGGCCTTTAGCATGCACACTTTCAGATCCATTTAAATACAAAGATGCCAGGTTTTAACTTACACGAGCCTAAAAATCCACTATTAACTTCCATATGGATTTCTAGCTATTTGTTTTTAATCCACAGTTAATGAATTGAAGGCTGATTTTAGTTACAGGTATTAATTCTTATCAGATAATCTTGACCCTAATCATCGCAGGACTATATAACTCGTACATTCACACATAAGCAAGCTTAAAAAACATTTTGTTCATGCAAACTCCCTAAACTAACAGATCTGTCATTAAGCTTAACGATTTATTTAATCAGGAGATCTTATTATTCCATATTTCTAATTAAACTGCTACTACTAATTTATGACTTCACATGTAAATTGAATCAGATCCAACATTACTAAATACCACACTCATAGTTGACTTCAAAGACTTATAAGCTCTTAATTAATACTGAATACTGAAGTTAGCATAAAGGAAATAAGCTAAAATAGTTCAATAGTACTAATTCATTACAGGTTATAAAGTACAATCATAGTCCAGTCTTAGTTACAAACAAGTCTATTGAATTTCATGAAATTACATGAATTCTAATATGATAATTAACAAATAAAACCATGCTGCAATCCAAATCATATCCGCAACTTGGAGATTACACGATGCGTACCTGGTTACAGCAAATGAACACCTATGAGTATGTAAGCAGGAAACAATAACAGCAACAAATCCACCTAGCAGATGCAATAATGAAACCAAACTCGAAACCCAGAAGCAAACAAGGACTTTTCTCAAATAAACCAGGACCAAGCAGCCTTAACATAGATTCAAATGATTCCAACTTAAATCATTTTTTTGCATTTTTGAAATCTGGAATTAAACTGGACAAGTTTCAAAGAGTAATTGATGCAAGTAGAACAATATTTTCTGCCTATTTTTGTGTTTTTAATTTTTCAGAGGTTTTCCCTAAAATCAGATCTGTTATTTTTGTACGTTTGCTCTTGTACTTGTGACTCATTCTGAAGGATTTTTTTCTGAAAGGTTTTCTCGTCACTTTTTAGCCAAGAAACTTATGCTTTTATAGGCAAGTAAACTAGGGCAAAGTTTCAGCTCTTATTTCACACTTAGTCCTTTCAATTTTTCATTTTAACCAACCAGTCCCTCAAATCTTAACTTGTTGGTGAAGTTATATCAATTAAAACCTGAATTTCAAATTTGAGCTCCACTCTAGAAGGTTCTAGATTCAACTACAGCATTGTGTTCTATTTAGGAATACCTACACTACCCTTTATTCAACTGTAATTATCAAATCACCCAAGCTAACTTTCATAACTAGTTATCCTTAGTTTTAACCAAGATTAATTGATCAAGGGTTAGTCTAATCAGCTATATCCAAACCAATCTAAAACCAAGTTGACTAATCACATTAACTCTAATTAAACTAGGGCAATCAGTGAACTAACAGTTAGCACTAAAAAAATAAGATTAAAATCAAATTAACAGGAATCTCTAAATCAACTAGTGAAATCAAATACAAAACCAACTAGAAAATCAAAGCAAACGGAGCAAAATTAAACCAAAATTAATAACTAAAACAAACAGAATCAAAATTTTACTGACTTAATACAAACAATCAAAATTTAACACTAAGACCTAAAACACTGGATTAACCTAATAATAGATAAACCAAACAGAAAAGAAAGCTTACTTGACATAACAAAAAATGGACGCAGTATTGTAAATTTAACCTAAACCTATCTAGACTCTTATTAACTTACAGAGAGGTAATTAAAATTAAAGAAAAGAACTCAGAAAACTTAGCTTATATTTCCATTTTAAACCTTGAGTTTTGAATAGTGGTCCTTCATGCATTGTGTTGAAAGCTTTGAAAACCCTAGATCCAAAATTGATGGGGTTTCGCTCGGATTTGAAGGGTTCTAGTTTGGATTCGAACTAAGAGATGTGATGAGGTTATATGGTAGGATTTTGGTTGGATTTGGAGGAGCTAGGGTTTTTGGACGGAATTTGGATTCAAAATTCGAGAAGTTTGGGCGTGTTTTGAGGGAAATTAAAGCCATATATGGGATGGGAGGATGAAGACGGAGCTATGGTGTAAATTTGGGACTGGTTGGGATGACGACCGCCGGACACTGCAGAGACGCCGACACTAACTTTGGATATTCGAGGAGCTGGAAGGGGAGTTGAGGGAAAATAAGGTAGGATTCGATATGAGGGAGAAAATGAGGTTCAAGGGTGTATTTTTGGGCGGGTTTGGAGACCGGCGGAGGTGATTTCCGGCCGGCGACGGACGGTGGGGAATGGTGGTGTTACGTTTCTGATTATGGGAGTGGGAGGGGCGAGGGATTGGGGGTGGGGGGTCCGGCCATTTTATATCCTAAACCTAGGCAGTTGCGGACCGTTCGATCTACTAGGATCAACGTTCGTGATTAAGAGGCCCTAAACGACGTCGTTCAGGGGGGGGGGGGGTTTGGACTGGGTTAGCTGAGGGTATGGGCCGGTCTAGGAGACGGTTTGGAAAGGGTTTTTGGGATTGGGCTGGGATATTTGAACACAGGGTGGCCCAATTTCGAGTCTCTTAATAAGAAGACTAAGTTTTTAACTATTTTTCTTTTCTTTTCATTATTTTAAATGCTAAATTAATTAAAATCTGATTTAAACCTAAAATTAATCTACTTATTTCCTCAAAATTGATTAAATCCTAATTTTAAAAGAAATATATGACAAAATTGCGCCCAAAACCCCTATTGATTATGAAAACCTACTTGTACTTCAGGGAGCGAAAGCGAAATAGATAAATCGTGGCTGGAATTACTGGTTGGTAGTGGTTATCATGGTGTGTTGGAGCAACCCCCAATTCTACAGTCTAAACCATAAACTGAAATTGAGAGAGAAGATCATAGAAAAATACCACAGAGAGTGTATTTTTAATATACACACTAAGTGTACTTATATAGGAAATATTAAGGTTAACTAATAACCTTTTGATCCTCAGAGCACTCCTTATGGGTAGACCCAATATTTTCTGCATCTCCCACTCATACATAATGGGAGTGCTCATCTAGCATGAGAAACATATTTTCAACTCATCTCCTCAATCATTCATACAGAGAAGTAGACGGTACAACCAACATACCGTGAGAGCTAACTGCTATACATCTGTTAGGAGAATATAGCCTCTTGTCGAGCGCAAACTTGCAAGTAAATCATAAAGTATGCAGTACACTAGATTATATAAATCACATTTGATATAGTCTCAAAATCTCACATATTATTATTTCTTGTATTCACAATCATAAGTCATAAGTCATAATTGGTGCACCATGAATAAAAATAAATGAGATTCCATCAATGATCTTCCTCTTCTCATGATTCCCTTAACATTAGTATGATTATTTTTTTAGTTATGCTCCGCTAGACCGAATATGTGTTCATGGTCTTTTGGAAACATACTAAGATGACTAACATCACACTAAATCTCAAGTATCTGATCAGAGTCTCTAAAGGTATAAAATCTTGAGCTATCATAAAAGCTCTGGGTCTCACACAACAATAAGTTGAGAATGGACTTATGTTAACCCAATTGGTCGACATTCGCACACGTATGAAACACGTGCTACAACATTTTCTCCTTTTCTCCAAGGAGTGTATGTCTTTACCCCATAAGGTAGGATTCGATATGAGGGAGAAAATGAGGTTCAAGGGTGTATTTTTGGGCGGGTTTGGAGACTGGCGGAGGTGATTTCCGGCCGGCGACGGACGGTGGGGAATGGTGGTGTTACGTTTCTGATTATGGGAGTGGGAGGGGCGAGGGATTGGGGGTAGGGGATCCGGCCATTTTATATCCTAAACCTAGGCAGTTGCGGACCGTTCGATCTACTAGGATCAACGTTCGTGATTAAGAGGCCCTAAACGACGTCGTTCAGGGGAGAGGTTTTGGACTGGGTTAGCTGAGGGTATGGGCCGGTCTAGGAGACGGTTTGGAAAGGGTTTTTGGGATTGGGCTGGGATATTTGAACACAGGGTGGCCCAATTTCGAGTCTCTTAATAAGAAGACTAAGTTTTTAACTATTTTTCTTTTCTTTTCATTATTTTAAATGCTAAATTAATTAAAATCTGATTTAAACCTAAAATTAATCTACTTATTTCCTCAAAATTGATTAAATCCTAATTTTAAAAGAAATATATGACAAAATTGGGCCCAAAACCCCTATTGATTATGAAAACCTACTTGTACTTCAGGGAGCGAAAGTGAAATAGATAAATCGTGGCTGGAATTACTGGTTGGTAGTGGTTATCATGGTGTGTTGGAGCAACCCCCAATTCTACCGTCTAAACCATAAACTGAAATTGAGAGAGAAGATCATAGAAAAATACCACAGAGAGTGTATTTTTAATATACACACTAAGTGTACTTATATAGGAAATATTAAGGTTAACTAATAACCTTTTGATCCTCAGAGCACTCCTTATGGGTAGACCCAATATTTTCTGCATCTCCCACTCATACATAATGGGAGTGCTCATCTAGCATGAGAAACATATTTTCAACTCATCTCCTCAATCATTCATACAGAGAAGTAGACGGTACAACCAACATACCGTGAGAGCTAACTGCTATACATCTGTTAGGAGAATATAGCCTCTTGTCGAGCGCAAACTTGCAAGTAAATCATAAAGTATGCAGTACACTAGATTATATAAATCACATTTGATATAGTCTCAAAATCTCACATATTATTATTTCTTGTATTCACAATCATAAGTCATAAGTCATAATTGGTGCACCATGAATAAAAATAAATGAGATTCCATCAATGATCTTCCTCTTCTCATGATTCCCTTAACATTAGTATGATTATTTTTTTAGTTATGCTCCGCTAGACCGAATATGTGTTCATGGTCTTTTGGAAACATACTAAGATGACTAACATCACACTAAATCTCAAGTATCTGATCAGAGTCTCTAAAGGTATAAAATCTTGAGCTATCATAAAAGCTCTGGGTCTCACACAACAATAAGTTGAGAATGGACTTATGTTAACCCAATTGGTCGACATTAGCACACGTATGAAACACGTGCTACAACATTTTCTCCTTTTCTCCAAGGAGTGTATGTCTTTACCTCATAAAGAATGTTGTACAGATAATATTTAGACACCATAAGTATCTAAATTTGAGTTCTTTGATCTACAATATCATTTTAACTCGGTGAACGTTTTTCACCCTAATGACCTTATGTCATTGTTTAAGCGACATTCTGATATTAAACTAATAGCTCTCAAATTATCCTTATGATAATTTTGCTTAAAATCATGTCTCATTTCCTCACATCACTAAGATAAAGAGGCAGTTTCCTGTGTGAGAAGGCCAACCTCATGTCTACTCGACATACTTATAAAAATGAATAAAAATGTACATAACATTCAATAATAAAAATATGTATGTATGTAAATCAACTTTATTGACAATCAAAGAACATCATTTGAGAACACATGAAAATAAATAACAAAATAAAGTATCTCAGAGTCTACACAAGCCTTGAAACTTAGTGTGACTCACAATTGCATCTCTAGACAAAAGCTTGGTCAATGGGTCTGCTAGCATATCTTTTGTAGACACATACTTCACATTCACTACCCTACGTCTAACCATGTCTCTAGTATAGTAATAATTGATATCTATATGTTTGGTTTTACAATGAAACTTTGGGTTCTTGGTGTAGGATATTGCAGCCTCACTGTAACAGTATACTAATACTAGTTCAGTATTTTCAGCAATATCTAACAAGTACTCCAAGAACTTTTTCAACCAAAAAACTTTTTGTGCTGCTGATGCGAGAGCCACGTATTCGACTTCCATCGTAGATAGTGATACACATAATTATTTCTTACTACTCCATGATATGGCCCCATCGCTGAGTAAGAATACATATCCTTAGGTGGACTTCCTCTCGTCTAGATCTCCTCCATGGTCAGCATCACTATATCCAACTAATTGCAGATCCTTGCCTCCTTGATAACAAAGGGAAGAATTAGCAGTTCCCTTCAGATATCTCATGATCCTCTTTACTTCTTGCCAATGTGCTAAACCTGGGTCGATCTGATATCTACTTATCAAGCCAACTGCTTAACAGATATTAGGTCTAGTGCATACCATAGCATACATTAGACATCCGAGTATGCTCCTATAAGGATCTCGACTCATTCTTTCTGTCTCTTCAGGAGTTTTAGGACACATCTAACTTCCCAAGGTATGACCTTTATTGATAAGAGTTTCAACTGGGCTACTATTTTGCATGTTAAATCATTCAAGAACTTTTCTAATGTAATTCTCTTACGAGAGATACATTAGTTTCTTTGGAAGATCTCTTGAAATCTTAACTCTAAGAATATATGCAGCTTCACCCATATCTTCATCTCAAATTGGGATGATAACCATGACTTTATCTCGGTTATAAATTCCTTATCATTTCCAGCTATAAGTATGTCATCTACATACAATGTTAAAATCACAAGATTGTTTCTTGATCTCTTGGTATAAATGCAATGGTCTTTATCCATCATGGTAAAACCATTGGATACAAGAACATTTTGAAAGCGTATATACCACTGCCTTGAAGATTGTTTGAGGCCCTAAATAAACTTCAAAAGTCTACAAACCTTTTGTTCGTGGCCCTTTTCAATTAAACACTCAGGTTGTTCTATATAGATTTCTTCATCTAGTTCTCCATTGAGAAAGACAGTCTTTATATCCATTTGATGTAATTCAAGATCCAGGTGTGCAACAATAGCTAGAACCAAGCGAATCGAGGTAAATCGTATAGCAGGCGAGAAAGTCTCTTCGTAGTCTATTCCTTTCTGCTGTGTATACCCTTTCGCCACCAGCTGAGCCTTAAATCTCTCAACTGTGCCATCAACCTTGAGCTTAATTTTGAGAACCCATTTGCTCCTAACTGCGTTGCGTCCTTCAGGGAGATCAACTAGTTCCCAAACTTTGTTGACTTTCATAGACTCCAATTCATCTTCAATTGCTTTTGTCCATTTATCCTTAGAAGGGCATGAGAGAGCCTCTACATTTTTAGGCTCATTTTCTTCTTGTAGGAGAATCATAAAAGTTCTCCGCCTTCAACATCAAATCTTCGGTGAGGAATCTTTTTACAAGAACCATATCTTACTTGTGATTCATCATTGTTCCCATTTGGATCAATGTTTCTCCCACTCGGATCAAGATCATTCATCCTGCTCCCACTTGGAACAAGATCTTTGACCATCTCGCTCCCACTTGGAACAAGATCTATTTGACCACTAAAAGTAGAAGGATTACTTTCATTTGCATCTGATGATGAAGGAGGTCTTTGATGATAAACTAATTCATCATCTACTAAAATTCTCCCACTCGAATGAAGTGATCATTGTACTTCTTGATCCATTATCCCAAATAAGTTCTTGACCTACCTCTCCCTTCTTAGGGAACTCATCCTCTAAGAATGTGACATCTCGTGATTCAAACTCAGTTACACTCCCACTGTCTTGCTAACCTATAACACATAACCTTTGAGGTTTCAGAGTATCTTATAAAAATACTTTTCTTTCCCCCTGGCCCAATTTGCCATATTTGTCAGAGGAATCATGTATATAGGCAGCACAACCCTAAGGTCTTAATACACTTAGGTCAGGTTATCTTCTAGTTCATAACTCATATGGAGTGGTAGTAACTAATTTTGTAGGCACTCGGTTAAGTACAAAGGTGGCAGTAAGCAACGCATCACCCCAATAACTAATTAGGAGGTTAGCTTGTGCCATCATTGACCTAACCATTTCTAGGAGCGTTCTATTTCTTCTCTCTGCAACACTATTTTGTTGTGGAGTATTTGGGATAGTCAACTGGTGAACTATTCCCTTTTCACCTAAATTATTAAACTAAGTTGATAAATATTCACGACCATGATCAGTTTGAAGAGATTTTATCTTTTTGTTTAATTGATTTTCCACTAACCTCATATAGCTTTTGAAGCAACTTATTGCTTTTGATTTGTGGGAAAACAAATAGGCATAACTGAAATGGGTAAAGTCATCAATAAATATGATGAAATAACTTGCTCCATACCTAGACTTAAATTCATATGTCCACAGATGTCCAAATGGACTAATTATAAAGGATATTCGACTCTAGTCGCCTGACCAAAAGATTTTCTTATAGATTTTCTAGCTAGATAATTTTCACAGTGGACAATTTCACATGTTCAATGCTAGAAAGTAAACCTTTTTTGCTAAAATTTGCATTCTGTATTGACCAATATGACCAAGTCTAGCATGCCATATGTTTACATCACTATCATATTTGTGTGAAAAAACAAACATAGAAAAACTAGCATTATTATTAAATGAATAATCATCTAATTCATTATAATTAAACCTCCGGTCACATGACCAAAACCAAATAAAGTTGAACCAAAAGTCAACTTGGGAGAATTGCCATGACAAAACAAGTCAAATCCTAACTTAAGCAAAACTAAAACTAAAATAATATTTCCTCAGGCTCATTCATGACATTGTTGATAGCCTCCAGAGCCTCTTGCTCCTCTAGCACATGCTGGACTTTCAAGCTCCAGGTTTCATAATTGTCACCATTCAGTTTCAACCCTTCGTTGAGCTCAACAATAATATTTTTGAAGCAGTGGTCATTCTTTAACAAAATAAAAAATTAAATAAGGAACATGTAAAAAAAAATAATGCAAGGCACGATGTTCTACATATATACATATTATGATACTAAGCATCAATTGATTAAGTTAATAAATACATATATTAATTATAGAGTCAAAAATTCACTATGTTCCCAATCATCGTCCAAGAATTAAAATATCATAAAAATTAACCTATTCAATTATCTAGCTAACCGTCTTAATCATGTTTAAGACAACATAATCATCTTGCATGATTTAATAATTCCTTGTGGATCATAAGTTAATAAATAACTTATATTATTATGCAAATAAAATTAATGTCAATTAATTAATATTTATTACATGATATTCAAATTCAGGTAAAATTTACTTTAATGTTATTATACATGTTAAACGTATTAACAAGTATTATTAATATTAAACTAATTAATATCGATTTCATGCTAAATAAATTAACATAAAGCATGTGTTAAACTAATTAACTAAAGTAATGTTAAAATAATTAACATTTTAAGCATGTTGAATGAATTAACAAATCAATTTAATATTAAACAAATTGATATCTCAAGCAATTGGGGTAATTAAACAATTATAGTTTTCATGAAAGAATATAAATACTAAAATTATATTCAGAAAATTAAGTCCATAAGATTAATTTTGATAATCTGGAATTTATTAATAAAAATAAAATTCTGTTGGTAGTATTTAATTAGGCCATCAGCCCATAGTAAAAACTAAAAATATTGATATATAATGGGCATTTAGCCCAGGGTAATAAATCTGCCATTTTTTTTTTTAAAAGAAAGTAGTACATGAACTCCAAGCACAATTAAAGGTTAATTTTTCCTTTTTATTCTAAAGTGGGCTTGTAGTCAATCAAGAAAAAAAAGAAACCTTATCTTCTGTAAATTGAAGCCACCAGAAAAACACATTTTTAGGCTTATTTTAACAGATAAATCAAATTTTAAGGAAAGAGACACCCTAAGTTTCTTCTCCACTTTTTCTCCAACTATTTTGGCCGCCACCTCCATTGAAGCATCGAACTTCACCCTCCCCCCTCCCCCCTTCAATTTTTTTTGTTTATTTTAATAGCTAAGCAATAGTAGCTAAGCAATAGTTTAGCTATTAAGTGGAGGCACTCAATAAATTATCTTACTAAACCCGCTGTGATAAACTATCTTGAATAGAAACTCTGGAAATTGTGCTCTAAATTGAATTATTGAGCAAGTTACCTCGCAAAACATCATGTTGTAGGTTAATAATAATCGCACATGTAATCATCTCATAGATGCATCTTATGTAGTATACATGGCAGTTGAATGGGCCCATATTCACCTTTGATACTTCCAGCATTCATGGGATTCAATCTCAATTTTAATTGGTCTATCAATTAATGAGAACAAGCAACCTACGAGAATTCGTAAAGATATAAGAGAATTCATAAATAACTTTCCACTTCTTTAATATTTACTCATGTGAATTCTTTATTATTTTTGCATATCATATTTAAATTGATATGACTAAACTGATTATCCCAACTGAATAAAATATCAATATTGATAAGTTCATGCTTACACCATGACATGTGCAATTATCAATAAAACTCCATGTTTATTATGATATGGGTTTTTACATCAATAAACATCCACTTTACTGTGGCATTCTTTTGTTTGTGTAGTACAAACTAGAGAATAAAGCTGGTAGCTTTTCACATGCATATTATTCGCTGCAAGTTGTAGTAATAGAAGATATCAAATATTTCCTTTATTTATGGTCTCAATATAATCAACTGTTTTTGCGTATACTTTTTCACAAATAGAGACACGTGGATCAAGATGAGATAATGATGGATTTTTCCACAAAAATTCCCGTTTAGTTTCACCAACTTCTCCCATAATTTTGGAAAAAGTGTCTCATCGAATCGACAGTATGCAAATCGTGCAGTGAACAAATTGCGTGTCAATGTTTCGAGGTAGCAAATAATGGGCGATTAAAACCCAACATATATTCCTAACCTTCTTTGCGGACCCATTTTGGTACGATATGACGGTGCTACAGGCACATATACTGCGCATCCAAAAATTGTTAAATGGGATATATTAGGTTCATGACCCAAAACTAATTGCAACGGGGAATATTTGTAATAATTTGTCGGTCTGAGACGAACTAGCATTGCTGTATGCAAAATGGCGTGACCCCAAATAGAAGCGGGCAGCCTCGTTTTCATGAGTAATGGTCTTGCTATCAACTGCAGACGTTTAATTAAAGACTCTGCAAGACCATTTTGAGTATGAACATGAGCTACAGGATGTTCCACTTTTATCCCAATTGATAAGCAATAATCATTAAATGCTTGGGATGAAAACTCAACAGCATTATCTAGTATAATAGACTTAATTGGATTATCGAAAAATTGTACCCGTAATCGAATTATTTGTGCCATTATTTTTTTGCAAATGCAAGATTGTGAGCTGACAATAGGCACACATGAGACCATCTAGGAGATGGGTCTATTAGGACCATGAAATATCTAAACGACCCACTAGATGGGTGAATAGGTCCACAAATGTCCCCTTGTATACGTTTTAAAAACGCAGGGGACTCAATTTCAACCTTTGTTGGTAATGCTATAATAATTAACTTTCCTTGATAACAAGAAGTGCAAGAAATTTCATTATTTAAAAGAATCTTTAAATTCTTTAATGGATGCCCTTGATTTTTCTATAATCCGTCTCATCATAATTGATCCACGATGTCCCAGTCGGTCATGCCAAAGTACGAAAGTATTGGAATCAGTAACCTTTTGGTTTTCGGTAGAATGTGCCTCAATTGCACTAATTCTTGTCCAATACATGCCACAAGATAAAGATGTGAACTTCTCAATAACCCTCTTTTAGCCAGAGACATTCTTTGTAATGATAAAATATCAAGATTATTCTCATCTATTGTCTCAATATGATATCAATTTTGACGGATATCTTTAAAACTCAACAAGTTCCTCTTGGACTTGGAGGAGAACATTGCATTCTCTATGATAAATATTATTCCTTTAGGCAGAGTTATAGTAGCTCTTTCAGAGCCTTCAATTAATTTACTACTACCAAAAATTGTAGTAACATCTGCCTTACACATACTTAAATGAGAGAAATATTTCTTCTCTTTGAATATTGTATGTGTCGTACATGAATCAATTAAACAAATATTTTTACAATTGAATTTTGATCCAAGTTTGTTTTGTGGAATATCTATGTTTGCTTCCAATAGTTTGACATACAAAAGAAAATATACTAATAAATATAAGTATTTTCAAAGATAAAGGGGACCGATTCTTCATATAACTCTACGAATTATGCATAATATTTTGCAGGAAGCTTAACATGTTGCTTATTTATAAGAAACATAAGATTTAGCGCAAAGCATAGAACTATACGAGACTTGAAAATACTTTTAATGCAAATTGTAATGTTGAACTATTCTACGCGGAATGTCACTAGTACTTGCGAGTAAAAAAAAAATTATTCTTTTTTCAACTCTAAAAATTAAAGTCTTACTTACCTCGCTAACTGGAAGTTTCTCAACTCTGCAACGTCTAGAATACTAACCAAACAACTTTCAATAGCCTCGATTTATTAAAAGTATAGAATAACACATCATAATTAATCCAGGTGAATAAATTCCACAATTTTCAGAACAAATAAAAATCGAACTCGACCTCCATCCGATTGATAAAAATCTGTATACATTTAAATGTCTAAAGAGGCACTTTAGCGGAGCAAAGGTTGCGGAACAGTGCTTTCAAAATCTAATTGTATATAATGTATAAAGTCTACTAATTACTCAATCAGTAACAAGTTATTTTGCCTCCCCATAATAGCTCTAATGATTATAATACACAATAACAATTTCCACTCCATTCAATAAGCTAAACACGTAAAGTAAGATTTCAATTTAATTGACATAGCGTTTTTGATCCACTAGATAGTTAAAACCTGTACCTTAACTATTTCAATTCTCAATCATGGCAAAATTTTTGTCCTCTAATTATTAGTTTGATTATATAGCATTTTCTTTTTTCCACAAAATTTCAGTGAGAAGCTATCCAAGATAAAGAGCAGTCAATCCCTACTACTCATCCCTTCTGTTTTGCGATCACCGTGCCCTATGATACTGTCATCGTAATTTGCTATCTCCTTAATCTTCTCAAAAGTTTCTTGAGACGGTAGAATCTCGTGTTGATAACGTGTTATGAAAAATAAAAGAATAAGAATAATATTATAGAGAGAGAGAAAATTCTTATTGAATTTTGGGGTCATTTACAATGAGGTAAGACCCCCTATATTTATAGGAGGAAAAATGACTTAGCCTCAAAGTAAAACTCTCTACAAGATATATATTCACTTTAAATATAATTCTATTCTTAACACAGCTATTATTATTATTGTTATTATTGTGTTTGTTGATTCTTCTTTGCCATTTCTTTTTTATTTTTGATTGCTAGTTTTCAATTTTTTGTATATTTGAGTGGGCTAGACAATGAGCACGATAGTTTCCAAAAGTTCCTCTCAAGTTAAGTAAGATTAAATTTAAAAAGATTAACACACAAAAATAAATGAAGAAGTAATCTATAATTCAAGTATCATTTGGTAAATAAATTTGAATTTGACATAAAATGTTGAGGAAGAATAAATAATTTGTAAAATATTCTAAGAGAATATTTCAACGAATGAAGTATTTGTAAAACAATCTAAAAATTTCAATTATGAACTTTAAGTGACCTCATTCGTTCTAATCTTAATGAGTAAAGTTTATCCAAGAGCTGACTCGTGAATTAGTCGAGACGAGCGTAATACAATTATAAAATTAAATAAATTTTTTTTCATCATTGGTAAAAGCAAAGAAACAAATGAAAAATAAATAAAAAATAAACGTGAAAAAAGAAAGAATAGGGAAAAGTAATTGAGATATTTTGGTTTTGACAATAGACAGTAGCTCCGCAAAGTAACCTAATTACTGTACGGCAATAACTAAACAAAGCCCCTTTCGTTCCCTTTAAACCTTAGCATTTTCCATAAACCCTAAATTTCTCTTTCTACCAACAGTTCTCTCTGCTCGGGGCTACCATGGTTCTTTCTCTCTTTCTCTAATATTTTCTCTTTCTAAGTTTATACTCTTTTGTTTAACTTTATTGAAACTCATTCTTTTTATTGCTTGTTCTAATACACAATTAATTCGATTTTTTGGTTTTGTTAATTGAATTGGTTAATTGCAGGCAACAGAAACTGTGAACCCAAAGGCATACCCACTTGCTGATTCGCAGCTTACAACGACCATAATGGATTTGGTTCAACAAGCTGCTAACTATAAGCAGCTTAAAAAGGGCGCTAATGAAGGTTATATATATATATATATATATATATATATATATATATATTTATATGGTCTTTTAATTATTATTATGTTGCTTTTATAGTTTTTATATCTACCACTTAACTAAAGATAAAGAAAACTGGGTTAGTTTCTTTTCAGCCCCCAAAAAGAAAGTATCTTTTAACATTTATGATATGGTCTTTTGGTGAATAAGTTACTCTTATTTTTAGAGCTTAATTAAAAATAGAGAAAATTGGGTTTGCTTTCATTTCAGGCACAAAAAATGTATTTGATGGTGTTTGACTAGGCACGTTTGACTTTTGAAACTTGTGTACAAAAATAATCAATGGACATTTGCATCACTATAATTCTTTTTTCAGTAAGGCTAAAATGGTAAGTTTGAAGTTAAATTATTTCTTATTATAAAAATATATCATGTTTTTTGGAACAAACTAAAAAGACATCACATAAAATGGGACAGAGGGTATATTGTTTTGAAACTTTATTATATGGTCTTTCGCTGAATAAGCTATGCTTATGTTTAGTGTTTCAGCCACTAAGAATGTTATAATGTTGAGACTTAAAGATATGATTTTTTTTTTCTTTCCATTTGTGATGTGAATGTGTTGCTCTTGAGTTGTATGTTTACTGCTGAACTGAAGATAGAGAATTCTGGGTGTTCTTTTTCTGTTTCAGCCACAAAGACACTAAACAGAGGAATTTCAGAATTTGTTGTAATGGCAGCAGATACTGAGCCCCTTGAAATCCTTCTTCACCTTCCGCTCCTTGCTGAAGATAAGGTGATTTATTGTTTGCTTTTTGCCTTTCAACCCCCCCCCCCCCCCCCCCCCCCCAAAAAAAAATGTGCTATCTTTTCACCTTTTTTTGGGGTTGTGCCTTTTTTATCGAGTAATGGACTAACTCTGGCTAGGTCAACATTAAAACTTGACCCTTTTTTTGGGGTTTTAGTTGTTGGACTTTTCAGAGTTGTGTTTGTAACTCTTTTCTGATACATTGTGTGATGTTATGTTATTTTGATACCAGAATCTATCGAAACTATGTGGATGCTATAACATAATCCAGTTTATAAGCTCGTTATTTGAAGAGTTTGTATTAAACAAGATTCTTCCCCAAACTATGTGTATGCTATACATAAGCGAAACTGGGGTTTTTTGTTGTTGTTGTTGTTGTTTTATTAAACAAGATTCTTGTAGCTGTTTCCTGTTTTTTTCTATGTTTTGACGTGTAATGTTTTTGTTGTCTTGAAATAAAACTAAAAAGACGAAGCCAGATTGTATGTTATACATGTTCAAGTCATTTTGTGGCAATAACTACGAAAATTTATGCGAGCAATACTCTAAGGTGACTTTGGAATGCTTTCACTTTCTCAGCCATCTCTTAGTTCTTATTTCCCCTTCCAAGATGATAGCATTTGCATTAGCATAGCAACTTCCTATGAATATGGTTTTGATACTGCTAAAGTTCTTTCTTTCTGCCTTCCCTTGGAATATCTGACAATCCTTGCGTATTTTAAGATCAACATATCCCCCACCCTTGCCCCAGGGCCTAGCTCAAGTGGCAAAGGGTGGTGGATTTGTGTCTTAGGTCACAGGTTCAAGCCCCCACACTATGCAAATCAAAGCCTGGTATTTAAGTGGAGAAGGATAGAGGGGTGGGCCCATTATCAACCGAGTTTTGAAGGCTACGGTTGATCCAAAGGATCGGCCCTAGACGGATTTCTTGGTCATAAAAAAATAAAAATCATCCCCCCACCTTGCGCAGGTATTAGGCTATAACAAACCAGTATATTCCCACATGTGGGGTTTGGGCAGTATAGTGTGTACGCAGACCTTACCCCTACCTAGTGAAGGCAGAGAGGCTGTTTCTACGGCCATATATTGCCAAAAGAGATGTTATATTTGTCTCTCTTGTGCATACACCATACCCTTGTAATACCCCTCCATAATTTTGAAAACCATTTTGTTTCCTCTACTCTATTTGGCATTCTGATTTTAGATAAAAGTAAGTTGAAAATTTTCCCCAACTGAATGAGTGTTTTCCTTAATGACCGAGATACCGGGCTCACTTCTCTACCATTCTCCACCACTTAATAAATGGTATACTTGGTTAACATATGAACTCGTGACCTGCGCATATCATACATCACACGCAGTGTACCTTTCCCATTGAATCAAAGCAGGCCCTGGGGGTAATTTTTTTTTTTTATCTACAAGGGATTGCTGTGCTTCTTAGCTTCTTATCGTCAATAAGGGATTGCTATGTGGCTGATAAACAAAGAGAGTTGGATAACATAACTTACTAACAGATTTTGGTGTGAGTGTATTAAATTGGTATATGAACGGCATTATCAATGATTTAAATGTATTATACTTTTTTTGAACTAAAAAGTAAATGCACTGAACTTCTGATTTTATCTGAATCATTATGTGCAAAAAGCTTTGACAGCTAAAAACGATAATTCTTATTGGAACTACACAGTTGTGAAGGATGTTATTATCAGCATAAAGGGCTAAACGGGCCTGCTTGTAGACAAATATATTTATTTGTTATTGCTTTATATAGTCTTCTATGATTTTAAACTGTTCTTTTTTGTATCTGCATGGTCTCAGTGATAGTTATACCCAGAATTTTGATGTGTAGTCTTCTAACAATGATCTTAGTATGCATATTCATATATTTCAATTTTTGCTCTTACCTGGACTACTATATCATTTTATTGGTGCTAAATTAGCTATTATTCAAATGATCTTTGAGATAATAGGCAAGTTGGTTTTAAATAGCGATCTCTAACTTTGTCCTTTCATCTTTCCCCCCCTCGTACTTTCAGAATGTGCCCTATGTCTTTGTCCCTTCAAAGCAAGCTCTTGGTCGGGCATGTGGTGTTACCCGACCTGTAATTGCTTGTTCAGTGACAAGCAATGAGGGAAGCCAGTTGAAATCTCAAATACAACAATTAAAGGTAATATTCCAAAGGGCTTTCTTGTCTATTTATATGTTTATTCTTCTACATATAAACCTCCTTCCCTTGTGTAATACTATTAAGATCCTTGTTTCTCCCATTATGCAGGATGCCATTGAAAAGCTCCTCATCTAAATGTTGAGCCTTTGCAGCATGATGGGCCTTTTTGAGGCTTGGACTGAAGTAGTTGTCCTGTTGGCACTTTTTTTTATCCTTATTTCTTTCTTTTTTGTTCCTGGATTTTATGATTAATGTTATAATATTACCCTTAGACGCATGAAATTTGAAATCAGTTTTACCTTATAGTTGAACCTGAGCTTTATTATATCATGTATCTATGTTTAATGTAACTCTGATTTTGCTCTGATCATTTTGTTCCACAGCATCTTTGAAGCATTTGGTTGAATGATTTGCTCATTTCTAGTGGGAATTGGATTTTCATCAGAGTCTATCATTAGTGGGGAATTGAAAAAACTTACCAAACACAGAAAGATGCATTATTTTTGTAATAGACTAGGGAAAAGCATGGTTTCTCGTTGAGGGAAATCTCTCTAATTTACTTCAATTAAGCAGTTATTCTCTAGTGAAACTTTTGAGGTCCTAAGAATCGCACATGCCGAAGATTTGGTTGGTGCAAGGAAGGATCCTCTTTGCTTTCTCTTCGGTATAATTTTGTCAGCTGGTATTCTAAATGATCAGCTCAACCTATTAATCATGAAATTAATCATTTAATCCCAATTTTAGGGTCAGTTCATTTCACCAAGTTTTGATTTACTTGGTCTCAACGATTTTATAATCACTGTGATCATAAAATGCATTATTAAAGTTGTCAAAGTTCCCACTTTTGTTACTTGCTTAATCCAGTTGTCAACAAATAATGCAAAATGCCGTTCTAGAGTCACGGTAAAGTTGTTTTTGTGTGACCTATAGGTGATGGATTCAAGCTGTGGAAGCAACCATTAATGCTTGCATTAGGGTAAGTTGTTTATATCACACCCCTAGAGATGCGACCCTTCTTCGGATCTTGCCTGAATCATGCATCAGGATAGGTCATTTATATCACATCTCTAAAGATGTGGCCCTTCATCGAATCGCGTATGAATACATAATACTTTGTGCACCGGACTATCCAGCATTTCTAAGAACATGTGGGCTTCTGCCCCATTGCTACCTTATTGAAAACATCAGCCCAGACCAGTGTGCACGTGCAACTAACAAACGCATCGCCCCTGTTGGTTTTGATAATTGCAGGGTCTTCAGCTGGCTTTACTTTGCCAGCAAATATCTCTGTTTTAAAATGAATACAATGAGTCTTTCATAATGGAAAATGAGACACAGATGACATTCAACTAATAGTTAATATTGTGGAGTTACTATGGAATCTTTGGTTCAAATTTGCCTTTATTTTATACATTGGTTGTTTCCCATTTGCCGGTCATCATAGTTATTCAAATCCATAAAAAAAGGGTTCTGCAAATGCTTTCCTTGACTAGTTAATTTTATAAATTGCTTATTTTGTCGTAGAAATATACCACGTAGTCACTCAAAAGGGCTGTTACTTAGCAATTAGCCAACACGTAATTTTACTTTATCAATTCAATTTTTCAGGATAAAAATATCTTGAATTGTACTGAAGTTAAAATTTTTATTTTAAAATTTCAGGATAAAATAAGTACTGACTAATCTAAAAAATTATTCCTGAGAATGACTATCTTTGCACTTGACTTATTATGTCCAGAGGCAAACTTATGATTTGAAGGGTGCGATTGCACTTTTTATATTCAACTAAAATCTACTTTAAAATTATTATTTTTAAAAGATATATATAGATAAAAAATTTTCAAGTCCGGGTGACCATATCTTTACAACATAAGTCCGCCTTTAATTATGTCCGTTTGTAAGGTGTTCCTTAAAGGGAGAATTTTTTTTTTCCACCACACCCCGGATTTCCTTGATACAGAGTTGCAACATTTACAAGACAACAATCGAATTTGAAATGTTGTTTTAAGCTAGCACATTATAAAGAATGAATGATCCTAAGTAAAATTGTATGTTTTGGCTGCATCATATGTATGGGACAGTAGCACATTGATAGTGGAAATTTAGTAATCAATTAGATTCTGATTCTCATTTTCGTGAAATTTTCCATGTTGGTATATTCGTCTACCCTTTGCAATGTTTCGCATAAACATGTTGTTTATCAATTATGGTTTTGGTCGAGGAAAAGAAATGCGGATGTTCGTAGATTCTGGGTTCAATAATTGTAAAGTCACGCAACTTCTGAAATTTCATATTGGAATTTGTTGTTGAAAGAAAAATTCAAAAACCTGATTTTGCTCTTAATACTAAGTTCAATAAAAAGATTTGGCTATTGTTTCCCTTAACACTATGGACAAGAAAATCTCACTCACTAGTGATTAATTTTTCTTTGTGAAAAAACGTATTTGCATCCGGTGTTTATACACAGGGGCAAAGCTAGAAGCCCACATGCCGGTTTGGCGGAGCTCAATTATTTTTGTTCAAATTTTGTATTTGTGTTAAGAAATTCATTAAATATGTATAAATACAAAATTTAGAACCCAATTATTAATACTTAAAATTGGTTCTAAAATTCAAAAGTACAAAGTTAAAATCCAGACTCGGCCTCTCTACTAACATGACTAAAACTTGCTAAAAGCAGAAGGTCAAAAGTTCTTTACTTAGGAACAGGAACCCTTAGGTTAAGGATAGTACAGCACGATTCATTAGTGTTTAATAGAGAAACTTCATCTCGGTTTCTTTGTGGATTTTGCTAGATTACAACTGTCAAATTAATTTTAACTACATTAGACACAGCTGTTTGAGTCTAATAGTAAACTAAGCCAGGGAAGGCCACAGCCCCCAATAAAAGATTCAACTTTACATTTATTGAGATCTGAAACGTTCCATTATACTAATCAAATTTAGAGTAATATTTCAAAGTAAATGCATCACGAACATTACAATGAAACATCATGTTCCCTTCATTAATTCAGTAGGTATTCCAAATATTCTATCGGTTTCACGTGCATTTTCTTTGATTTCCCCCACTTTGCAGACAATTACATAACAACAATTAAATTATTCTTCAAAAAACAGTCTAATTAATACAAAGGGAACTTTCCATCCTACCACATGCATGGTTATGAAATCTTCCATTGAAACCCTCTATATATAAGGTTATCAATACACTGTCCTAAGCAACATTACCTCAAAAAACAAGCCGAAAATCATCAACATATCAAGAATAATACAAACCATGTCTAAGTGTTTTGTTCTTTTCTTGATCCTAACAGAAACATTTGTGTATCTAGCCATGGCTGAAAATGCAACAAATTTTGTAAATTCTCCTGCTTCTAGTCCATCGTCTTCGATTCGAAAACTTGGAAAACACCATCAAGAAGAAGAAGAAGAGAAGGGCAATTATTCTAAAGAAGTTGGTTCTCCACATCAACAAGAGATTAATGAAGTTGATCAAGCTCATGAAATCAAGATTAAGCATCATCATTTAGTTGATAAGTCAATTTTTGGAGGTGGGATTATTCTTGGAGGCTTAGCAACAACATTCTTTGTGGCAATTTTTTGTTATATTAGAGCAACTAGAAGGAAACATGTTGAGCCAAGTTCCCCTACTGCTTCTTCCTCAGCACCATAATTGGACAGTTGATATTAGAGATTACCACCCCCTCCTCCCCCCCCCCCCCCCCAAAGAAAAAACCCCGGGTAGAAAATTGTAAAGATACCATAAGTCAATTCTGATTTTGAAATTTTTATTGTATAAAAATGAAACTGTTATAAACTAAAGCAAAAGACAAGAACAATAGAACAAGAACAATAGCAATAGAGAGAAGAGTAGAGAGAGTTCTTCTTATTGAGTTGAGAGGGGTCTCAAGGGATGATCTACAATGGTAGGGGGCACCTCTATTTATAGGGGAGAGGAAGATTTAGCTACCACTAATAGAACTCTAAAATCTCTCTAATTAGATACATTAAAGACATTCACCTTAAATAGAAGTGTAAGAATCTTCTATTTCATAACACTCCCCCTTGAATGTCTATTCAATGATGTGCCTCATAAAACCTTAAAACCAAAACCCAATGGGAAAAATTAAAGTAAGGAAAAAGAGTACACATGTTTGAATATGCGCCTATTGGTTGCCTCGTTAAAAACCTTGCAAGGAAAACCCAGTGGGACAAAACCTTGTAAGGGAAAAAGAGTGCAACGCGCATTGACTCCCCCTAATGAGTACATCAATTTATATCCTTGAGCATTTGCATTCCAATCTTGTGCATCATCTTCAAAACGATCTTTGGTAGAGATTTGACAAATCAACCATATTGACTTGAATAAATATTCCGTACCTTGAAATCATCATTCTTGATAGATATGAACATCTTCATATAATGTCGTGGAATAACTCTTCAATATCTCCATTGATGCATTCTCAATGCCATCATGCTTATAGTTATAGCAAGATACATATGTACACAAATTGCACTTAGGATGTGGTACTTCAGGACCACGAATTGCATATGCTTCAAGCAACTTAAATCTTTCAAGTTAAGTCATGTAAGTCACATAATAGACTTTAGCTGCATATCAAATTTTCATTAGTGATACTAAACAAATAAGGTATCGAAAATTGATTATACATACCTTTGACTTTATAGTTTCAAGCATATGAACTACAGGTTCAAAGCTACATGTCTTTCATATGGAATCAATTCTTCTTGAATTGTATCTCTTCCATTTAGTTGCTTTCTCTGAGTCAGCAAATGCGTATAGCATGCTTTGCAATATGTTGCAATTGCATTTCCCTTTTATGAACTACAGGTTCATATCATGATATTCGGGGATATACATATACAAATGAAAATTCATCCCATGTAACACTTTCTCAAGTGTTTATCATGTCTCCCCCTCATGTTAGTAAAGCTAACATGTTTCCTCAACTTTGGAAAATCATCTTTGTGCATTATGTCAATATACACAGCACCTTAATAATAAGATGGAATTATTTGGTTCCTGACCCTGAACCACTTGTGAGGGGAGAATATACTCTCGTATACAACTTATATCAAACTGATATATATATAACTTAGTTCTCATAAGAAACAGTTTAGCTATTAAGTGGAAGCACTCAATAATTATCTTGCTAAACCAACTTTGATATAAACCAACTTATCAAGATGAACTGTCTTGAGTAGAGAATCTGGAAACTATGCTCGAAGTTAGATTACTGAGCGATTTACCTCGCAAGCACTGCCAGGCTGCGGGTTAATAACAATGGCGCATGTAACCATATCATAGATGCATCATATGTGGTATACATGGCAGGTGAATGGGCCCATATTCACCTTTGATATTTCCAGAATTTAGGGGCTTCAACCCGAACTCTTTAGTTGGTCAGTTCATTACTGAGAACAAGAACTTCTAGTTCTTTGATATTCACCTATGTGAATTTGCACATCATACTTCAAATGAGATGGCTAACACGAATGTCAACTGAATAAATTATCAATATTGGTAAACTTCAAATTTACACCATGACATGTGCACTTATCAATAAACTTCGGGTTTATTATGACATGGGTTTTATACCAATAGATATCCACTTTATTGTGGCATTCTTTCGTTTGTGTAGTACAAACTGGAGAACAAAGCGGGTAGCTTTTCATATACAAATTACCCCGCTACAAGTTGTAGTAATAGGAGAATCAAAGCCTTCCTTTATTTATAGTCTCAATATCATCAATCGCCTTCGCGTGTACTTTTGGAAACTGGATAAGTTTCTTTGAGACTTACTACAACACAATACTCAATTGTGTTTCTCCAACATAGTAATAATTGGCTCTTCGAGAGCTCTCAATTAACTTTGTACTACCACAGGTTCATCAACATCCGTGTGGTGAATATCTTTCTTAAAGAGAAAGTTATACCATTATGGTCATGTCAAACTTATATGCAAGATATGTTTCTTGCATTATCGTTGTCCTTTAATGGTCATATTTCCAAAATACTTTGGCGTACAATAGGTACGCGACCAACGATCATTCATGCCATATATCATCTCAAACCTCCTTCTAGGGGTGAGGGTGGTATCATCTCAAGCCTCCTTCTAGGAGTGAGTGTGGTATATTCAATACCAATTTCATGTTCATATTCTTCCAACATTGAATATGTATTTGTGAATCACATTCACTTCGAGGATATGTGATTTTGTTATCCTTTTCAAATCTATAAATGCTTCAGGCATTTGATTTGCTATTCTTTGCAAATGGATAATCTTTTGTGCCTCTTTCTTTCAAATAGAGGTATGTGGATCAAGATGAGATAATGATGCATTTTTCCACAAAATTTCTCATTTGGTTTCACCGACTTCTCCCCCTAATTTTGGGAAAAGTGTCTCATCAAATTGACAGTCTGCAAATAGTGCAGTGAACAAATCTCCTGTCAATGTTTCGAGGTAGCGAATAATGGAGGACGATTCATACTCAACATATATTCCTAACCTTCTTTGCAAACCCATTTTGGTGCGGGATGGCGGTGCTACAGGCACATATACTGCGCATCCAAAGCTTCTTAAATGGGATATATTGGGTTCATGACCCAAAACCAATTGCAATGGGGAATATTTGTGTCAATTCGTCAGTCAGAGACGAACTAGCATTGCTGCATGCAACATGGCGTGACCCCAAACCGAAGTGGGCAGCCGACGAACTAGCATTGCTTCATGCAAAATGGCGTGACCCCAAACCGAAGTGGGCAGCCGACAAACTAGTATTGTTGCATGCAAAATGGCGTGAACCCAAGTCGAAGCGGGCAGCCTCGTTTTCATGAAGAGTTCAAGATTATTCTCATCTATTGTCTCAATATGATATCCATTTTGAATGATATCTTTAAAACTCAACAAGTTCCTTTTAGACTTGGAGGAGAACATTGCATTCTCTAAGATAGATTCTCAAAACTCAACAAGTTCCTTTTAAACTTGGAGGAGAACGTTTTGATTGATATCATTAAAACTCAACAAGTTCTTCTTAGACTTGGAGGAGAACATTTCTCAATGATTAACGTCATGCCTTTGGGCAGAGTTAGATTTGCTCTTCCGGAGCCTTCAATCAATTTACTACTTCCATAGATTGTAGTAATGTTTGCCTTACACAATTACTCTTCTTTTCTTTGAGTATTGTATGTGTAGTACATGAATCAACTAGGCAAATACTTTTACAATTGGACGTTGGTCCAAGTTCGCTTTGTGAGATATCTATATTTGCTATCCCATAGTTTAACATACAAAAGAAATACACGAACATAAGAATAAACAAGTTCAATTCTTTTGTGTTACATAATATTTTCAAAATCTGCTACTAACAGTTGGCTAACAAAATCAGATATGTTATCCATAATCAATTACTTTGCAGTTTGAAAATTTCAGCGTTTTTCATGAGACAATCGATTATTAAACACACACAATCGATTGTTGGAACATAGACAATCGATTGTTAAACATAGACAATCGATTGTGGATGATTTTTGAAAAATTCCAGATTACACTGCCTAACGATAATCGATTGTTAGATATAGACAATCGATTGTGGGTGATTTTTGAAATATTCCAGACCTCTGTTTCAAGACAATCGATTGTTAGACAAAGACAATCGATTGTTGGCTATTTTTGAAAAATTTCAGCACTGTTTCAAGACAATCAATTGTTAGACAAAGACAATCGATTGTTGGCTATTTTTGAAAAAATTCCAGCACTGTTTCAAGACAATCGATTGTTAGCCAAAGACAATCGATTGTTGATCAATTGTTTTTCAACTTTAATGTGAAAATAGTTGATAATCGACTAGTTTTTCAGGCTAGTCGATTACCCCCACTGGAAAATAAAAGTTTTATTGATATTTGAACATATTGAAGATATTCTAAAGAACTACTGCTAACATTGCTTTATGAACTAACTAATACGAGCTAATGCTAATGACTATTAGTTTATTCACTAACTAATACAAATAAGTAGAACAAAATCAAATAACTCCATCTTCTTTCATCACGGATCCATCGCCGATTAGGTGGTCTATTTTTCCATCGGGTTGCTCAAAGAAGTCTGCCACATCCAGGTGGGTGATGTCCTCATTGTCGTCATAGACAAAGTTTGTTTCAGGGCCTTTTCTCTTTCGAGATGCTTGATAAAGGTCAACCAAGTGTCTTGGTATACGGCAAATCTTTGACCAGTGCCCTTTCCCACCGCAACGATAACATATAGTTTCTGAACTATTTGCCTTAGGATCTTCGGGATCCCGTTTCTGCTTTCGGTGGTTATCTCTCTTTGGGGGGTGACGGACTTCTTTGGAATTTCTTCCTTGTCCACGTCCTTGGCTTTGACCCCGTTTATGACCGTGATCATGGTCCCTTTTATGTTTGGCATAATGCGAGTGCACCATATCTGCTTCAGGCAGTGGTGTAGACCCAGTTGATCTATTTTCGTGATTTCTCATGAGCAGATCATTATTTCGCTCAGCCACTAGTAAGAGAGAAATCAGTTCAGAGTACTTCGTAAAGCCTTTCTCTCGGTACTGTTGCTGCAGTACCATATTGGAGGCATGAAACGTTGTAAACGTTTTCTCAAGCATATCGTAATCGGAGATGTTATCTCCACATAGCTTCAGTTTAGAAGTAATTCTGAACATAGCAGAATTATATTCAGAAACGGACTTAAAGTCCTGTAGCCTCAGATGGGCCCAATCATATCGTGCTTGTGGCAGAGTGACCAACTTCAGGTTGTCATATCTCTCCTTTAAGCTGTTCCACAAAACGAGTGGATCCTTGACGGTGAGATATTCAATCTTCAAACCTTCGTCAAGGTGGTGGCGCAAGAAAATCAAGGCCTTCGCACAATCTTGGGTGGATGCTTTTTCTTTATCTTTGAGGGTGTCTCCGAGACCCATAGCATCTAGGTGGATTTCAGCATCCAACACCCATGTCATATAGTTCTTGCCCGAAATTTCAAGGGCAACGATCTTTCTTTTCATAATGTCAGACATACTCGAAACTTAAATTAGGAAGAGGGAAAATACCTTGGATTTTCGAGAATGATACTTGAGACGGTAGAGTCTCGTGCTGATAACGTGTTATAAACTAAAGCAAAAGACAAGAACAATAGAACAAGAACAATAGCAATAGAGAGAAGAGTAGAGAGAGTTCTTCTTATTGAGTTGAGAGGGGTCTCAAGGGATGATCTACAATGGTAGGGGGCACCTCTATTTATAGGGGAGAGGAAGATTTAGCTACCACTAATAGAACTCTAAAATCTCTCTAATTAGATACATTAAAGACATTCACCTTAAATAGAAGTGTAAGAATCTTCTATTTCATAACAGAAACAAGAATATAGATGTTTTACTCTCTTAAAAATATATCGCCTCTATAATTTTTTTTGGTCATCTTCTATCTACTTAGCTCTATCAATTAGTTTAAAATATGTTTTAGTCATATTAGTTTGTTTACTTTCAGTCTTATGCTTTCTAATAATCTTTTGGTCAGATATGTTTTTAAATACTTTTATATTTATTTGTATTGGCTTGAAATTGAATTTAAATGAAGCAATTGCCAATGAGAAAGCATAGAGCGGACTACTCGTTTGAAATTAAGGCATAATTATTATTGTCATAGTCTAAACCAAAAAGACACAAAATGGTGGATAATTTCTTCTGGGAGGTGGAACAAACTCAAGGAGAAGCAGGTGGAAGCCAGAAGTGTTGGATTATATATCCACATAACACTATAGTCTTCATATCAAATTATATGGAATAACAACATAAGCGGAAGCGTACCTGAATCCATAAGTGGAAGATCCTTAATCCTTCTTGAAGATTGTCTTGAAGTTTTCCCTTTTGCTTGATATACAAGACAAAAATGAGGATTGGTTTTCCACTTGATATGCAAGATCAAAAATGCTCTCTAGTTTCAATGGGAGGAAGAAGAGAATGTGTCTTACATTCTTGTGGGAACCATAACCCCCCTTATTTAACATGTGAGTTATGAAACTCAAAGGTCACAAGAATGTAACCTTAGTTAGCCCATCATTAACTAAGGTTACTCTTTTGGGTATCTACACATTAGTCCTACACTTTATATGACAATATATTGTCCCTCTTAACAATGTCCATAAGACCACAAATTTAGGCCAAACCAAAAGATAGCATATAACATATAATTAATCCATATGTTCATATGTATGTAGATATAAGTCCATATATCTAACAATCTCCCACTTGGACGAGATACTCATACATATGTACAAACCTTAGCATTATATGTTACATTATAACCTTATGAGCTCAGAATTGCTATCATAATAAAATTGTCATGAACAATCCGGTCCATCAATCATACCAGCATAGGATCTAAGAGCTCTTAGTTACTCTTGCGTAACTAGAACCAACATAGATAAAGTATATCAATATAACCAACAACATGGATCAAGTATAGGTGTGTAGCATGGAAATAACATAAAGTGTGGTCTGAAATAGAATGTCTATTTCCAACCGGTTCTCTTTATTGAGATCAATCATAAACCTTAAGAGAACATAAGACTTTAAAACTGAATATCTGCAGATATAACCTTAAAACTGAATTACTGAATGTAATAGACAATACATAATTGTTTAATACAAACTCCCACTAAAATTCATAATCCTTAACTGATTTGACACCCATGCAAGCAATATGCTCATGAAATACTTTTGGTGTCAATCCCTTAGTAAGCGGCCGCAATCATGGAGTTTGTACTGATGTGCTCTATGCACAATTGTCCATTTTTTACCAGCCCGAAATTTGACGTCCATATGTTTTGCTTTCGTCAAACTACTGTTATTGTTAGCATAAATGACTGCTGATCTGTTGTCGCATAATAGCCTAAGTGGCTTTTTAATGCTGTCAACTATGCGCAGTCCACTAATAAAATTCCGCAGCCATAATGCCTCATTGGATGCTTCATAACATGCCATGAATTCCGCTTCCATGGTGGAAGTGGCCGTAAGAGTTTGCTTGATGCTTCTCCAAGAGATAGCACCGCCAGCAAGCATGTAAATATAGTCTGACGTAGACTTCAGACTATCCTGACATCCAGCAAAATCGGAATCGGTGTACCCGATGATCTCAAGCTGGTCCGATTTCCGATATGTAAGCATGTAATCCTTTGTTCTCTGTAAGTACCTCATGACCCTTTTGGCTGCCTTCCAATGGTCCATTCCCGGATTGCTTAGATATCTGCCCAGCATCCCAACAATGTATGCTATATCAGGTCGTGTACATACCTGAGCATACATCAGACAATCTATAGCCGAAGCATAAGGTGTCTTCTCCATTTCCGAAGTTTCAAAATTATTATTTGGGGACTGTTTGAGACTAAACTTGTCTCCCTTAGCAACAGGGGTGTTGCCTGGTTTACAATCCTGCATGCCAAATCTTTTAAGAACCTTATCGATATAGCCCTTTTGTGGCAGACCGAGAACACCTTTGGAGCGATCTCGTTGTATCTGAATTCCTAATACAAAAGAGGCATCACCAAGATCTTTCATTTCAAATTTATTTGAAAGAAATTTCTTAGTTTCATGCAATAATGCTATATCGTTACAGGCAAGCAGTATGTCATCGACATATAAAACCAGAAAAATATATTTACTCCCACTGAACTTATGGTATATACAGTCATCAGCAATATTCGGTTCAAAACCAAAAAATGTAATGACTTCATGAAACTTATAATACCATTGACGGGAAGCCTGCTTGAGTCCATAGATGGATTTCTTTAATTTGCAAACCCTTTTCTTTGATTCTTCCGAAACAAAGTTTTCAGGTTGCACCATATAAATTGTTTCCTCAATGTCACCATTGAGAAACGCTGTCTTAACATCCATCTGATGAAGTTCAAGATCAAAATGTGCTACTAGTGCCATTATAGTCCTGAAAGAGTCTTTCGATGAAACTGGAGATAAAGTCTCTTTATAATCAATACCTTCCTTTTCAGTGTAGCCTTTTGCGACAAGGCGAGCTTTATACTTAACGACATTGCCCCCTGAATCCCTCTTGGTTTTAAATATCCATTTACAACCAATTGGTTTAATACCTTCGGGCAATGTAACAAGCTCCCAAACGCCGTTATCACTCATAGACTTCATCTCATCATTCATGGCATCAATCCACTTTTGAGAGTTAGAACCTTTAATGACTTGACGGAAGTTGATTGGATCATCTTCCTCAAGTCCAATGTCACTTTCTTGTTCTTGGAGAAATACAACGTAATCATCCGGAATTGCATTTCTCCTCTCTCTAGTGGATCTCCTTAATGGCACATCAGTTTCTTGTGGTTGTTGAGATTGATTTTCATTAGTAATATCAGGAACTTGATTGGGGAGATTTTCGAGATTGTCTTGAACTGGAGTTGTGTGATCCGTGTCAGGAATGAGAACACCCTGACCAAGATCAACAACTTGAGGGAAAAACACATGTTCTTCCTCAAAGACAAAATCTCTAACAACTTTATCTCCCCACCCCCCAAACTCAATATCCTCAAAGAACTGAGCATTACCCGTCTCAAAAATAGTTCTAGAAGTGGGATCATAAAACTTATACCCCCTGGATCTTTCAGAGTATCCAACAAAATAGCTACTAACCGTTTTAGCATCCAGTTTCTTTTCATTCGGCCTATAAGGCCTTGCCTCAACTGGACAACCCCAAATGTGTAAGTGCTTAATATTGGGTTTATTTCCATTCCAAAGTTCATATGGGGTTTTGATTGTAGCTTTAGTTGGAACTCTATTAAGAATATATGTTGCGGTTTTCAATGCTTCTTCCCAGAGTGAGTCTGGCAAAGTAGTACGACAAATCATACTTCTTACCATATCCTTAAGGGTCCGATTTCGTCTCTCAGCTACACCATTCATAGTAGGATTGCCTGGCATAGTATACTGAGGGACGATCCCACACTCATCTAGGAATTTAGCAAATGGCCCTGGACGTTGTTCACCTGAACCATCATATCTACCATAGTATTCACCACCACGGTCAGATCTAACGTATTTAATCCTTTTGCTTAGTTGATTTTCAACTTTGGCCTTATATGATTTGAACACGTCTATGGATTGGGACTTTTCATGAATCAGATATAGGTACCCATAACGAGAGTAATCGTCTATGAATGTGATAAAGTATTGTTGACCATTCCTACAAGGTGTAGGGAATGGCCCACAAATATCCGTATGTATCAATTCTAAGACATCCGTAGCTCTCTTAGCACCTAATCTCGTCTTGTTTGTTTGTTTTCCCTTGATACACTCAACACAAATATCCGAATTTGAGGAATCAAGAGAATCAAGAATTCCATCTGACACAAGTTTCTGGATTCTTTGAATGGATATGTGACCCAAACATTTGTGCCAGATTGATAACGAATTCTCATTAGTTAATTTTCTTTTGGTACCACTTGAACTTGTATGCAAAGTTTCATTATGTGAGGTTATTATATCAACCAAATATAGGCTATCACATGTTGATAAAAGACCAGTACCGATAAGATTTGAATTTTGAAAGAGACTAACTTTATTGTCACCAAATGAACATGAATAACCGGATATGTCCAATTTGGGAACAGAAATTAAATTCCGTCTAAAAGACGGTACAACAAAAGTCTCATTCAAATCTAAATAAAAACCAGTCTTAAACAACAGCCTAAATTTTTCAATAGCCTCAACTTGCACCTTCTTGCCGTCACCCACATAGATATATCTTTCACCATCATTTGGTTTTCGGCAGTTTAGGCAACCCTTTTTTTCGCACGCCAAGCGTGGTACTTGGTACAATCTTTCTTTATATGATTAGTCCCCTTACAGAAGAAGCAACCTGATTCTGTAGTTTCAACCTTAGGTTCCTTATTTTGCTTCTTCTAGGGCCTTGCAACCGCAATTTCCTTACCTTTCCTCTTCTTATTATCTTTAGAAGAGGATGCCAAATGAGCACTTTCAGTCTTATCTTGCTTTATCCTTTCCTCCTCTTGCACACAATGTGAAATGAGCTCATTAAGAGTCCATTTCTCCTTCAGGCAGTTGTAACTGACCTTAAACTGATTAAAGCGTGCAGGAAGAGAGATTAAAACTAAGTACACAAGCAGTTCCTCAAGTAATTCCAGCTTGAGTGACTTAAGTTTCGAAGCAAGATGAGACATTTCCAGAATGTACTCCCTTATGTTTCCCTTGCCTTTATACCTCATGGAAACAAGTTTACTCAAAAGAGTACTTGTTTCCGCCTTTTCTTTTTGTGCAAAACGCTTTTCAAGGTTTTCAAGGAAAACTTTGGCATTATTTTCATCATTCATAGTGCCCCTGAATGATTCTGGAATTGCACGTTTCATGATCATTAGACTCATGCGATTTGAACGTTCCCACTTCTCCATCTCCTTCTTTTCATCAGAAGAAGATGTATCCTCAAGAGAAACAGGTTGCTCAATCCGAAGTGCAAGGTATAGATCCATGAAACCGAGAACTATCATAATGTTCTCTTTCCATTCCTTAAAGTTTGTGCCGTTAAGCACAGTGATGCTGTTAATGTTTGCAGATATTGAAACAGCTGAAGAATTCACTGAAAATAGAACACGGATAACTTAATCCATGCTTACAATTACTTGAACTTTAACTTTAGTTTACAGATTCAAAATAGGCAAATCCCATTACAAGATACCTAGCACAACATTGATTTTAGTCTTTGAACAGAAAATCAACTTGTAAGTGGTACTCTTGGTGTAGTAATCAAATATTGACAATAAACTCCTGTCAAATATCAAGCCTTCCTTTGCGCCGACTTAATATTCACATGGAAAACCGAATAATTGTCACATATTTATCACCACAAGCATGTTCGAATTCCTGCCAAATAACAACCTTCCTTTGGGCCGGTGTTAAACGCATGGAAGACTAACACACACAGTCATCTTATACTTCAAAATCAATCAATCTACACAAAAGAGGTTACTTTGGTAATATAATGTTTCAATTGACTAATTTAAAATATTAGATGCTAAACTAATTAGTTCTTTAAGCCATATATTAAATCTTGACTGAAAATTTACATGTTTTGACATGTAAAATCTGAATATTAATTGTTTTAATCTTAATTAGACAATACAAAATCTGAAGCATGATGGACTAAAAAATAATTAATCTTAAAACTGAATATTGATGTACAAAATATTAATAATTTAAAACTGAATATTAATTGACATATTATTAATGTACAATTAAAATCTGAAAACTTAATACTTAAAACGTTTCTTTAATTATGAAAAACGTTTCTTACATTATGTCCTCATTAAACTGCCAGAAAATAAAACGTTTCTGCAATTTATTGCCAGATAATCGATTATCTGAGCCTGATAATCGATTATCTGGGTCTTCTGGAATCTCAAATTTTGCTGAAAAACTAGGATAATCGATTATCCTAATAGGATAATTGATTATCTTGGCTCTCTGGAAGTTCCAATTTTTGTTGGAAATTCCAGATAATCGATTATTCCAGGAGAATAATCGATTATCCTCTGCTTCTGTTTTGCATTTTTTTTTGTGAACAAAATGCAATAATCGATTATTTCAAAAAAAATAATCGATTATTGTATGCTACTCTTTTGCAAAATTTTGGTGAACTTATCAAGATAGTCGATTATCTGGATAAGATAATCGATTATCTTACTATTCTGTCCAACAACTTAATGTTGCTTTCAACAAGAAACTTAAACAAGGAATCATGTTGTTCATCAACCAAAATTATGCAAATTTCAATATTTCATTTAGAGATAACAAGATCTCAATATACTAAGGTTTATCATGAACATATCATTCATGAAATCATGCTATATCATGGTACTAGAATTTCATAAATTCTATCTTAATTTAAACATGAAGCTTTATATACAACATGGATTTCATGAACTTCAAAATAATCTAAATATGAAGGAGGCTCTGATACCAATTGTTGGATTATATATCCACATAAACACTATAGCCTTCATATCAAATTATTTGGAATAACAACATAAGCGGAAGCGTACCTGAATCCATAAGTAGAAGATCCTTAATCCTTCTTGAAGATTGTCTTGAAGTTTTCCCTTTTGCTTGATATCCAAGACAAAAATGAGGATTGGTTTTCCACTTGATATGCAAGACCAAAAATGCTCTCTAGTTTCAATGGGAGGAAGAAGAAAATGTGTCTTACATTCTTGTGGGAACCATAACCCCCCTTATTTAACATGTGAGTTATGAAACTCAAAGGTCACAAGAATGTAACCTTGGTTACATGTATGTAACCTTAGTTAGCCCATCATTAACTAAGGTTACTCTTTTGGGTATCTACACATTAGTCCTACACTTTATATGACAATATATTGGCCCCCTTAACAATGTCCATAAGACCACCAATTTAGGCCAAACCAAAAGATAGCATATAACATATAATTAATCCATATATTGTTCATATGTATGTAGATATAAGTCCATATATCTAACCAGAAGATCTGCGGCAGAATGGTTAAATTCAATATATGAACTTATTAAAATCAAAGATTATTACTGCTGAGAGGGTGACTTTTAATCTTATGAAAGTAAAAGAAATTTTGTTAGTTATAAATTAAAAAGCATTTTGACCTTTTGCTTTTCGAAATTTGTTTAAGAACAATTTTATGTGATACTGCTGTGCGCCAAGTTTTGGGGCGTACCACACCAAATAAGGCCGATCAGAATATCAAATGACATAGTATGTCCATCCAAATTACTTAAAAGCAAATATTTTTAAAAATAAAACCAATCAGACCCTTCAAGTTATCAAGATGATGTGCAATATGAGCAATAAATAACAATCCAATCTATTTGGTCCAATAACTCAATTGAGTCAATCTGCAAGCTGAGTAAAATTGTTTTGTTTACAATCTTTCTTAACTCATTGGTCGTAAAGAGAATCTATGTGTTGCAATAAAAGGTCTAATAATTTAATTGTAAGTACATTTTCTTTTAGGGAGAGCTGCATTTGGTATAATCCTTTCCCCTTGTCGTGTTCATCTAAATTCTCTGTCACACATAAGATGGCCTATTCACATAGTTTACCTTCTTTTTTTTTCCTTCATGAGTCCAGCTTTGTCGGGATAAAGCCTTTTGCTTGTTACCTCTCGAGAATAGAATTTATTTTTTCTCTAAGCTTGTTTTCTAGGGACATATTCTAAGATCGATAAACATCAATCGTGCCGATTGGAACTCTCTTTGTTCGATTTGAATTCTTGAGTTACTTTTAAAGTTGATCTTTTATGGTAATTTTTTTTCTTTAAATAATATATCTTCTTTGTTGTTCGTTCATGGAGGTAATTGTTAGATTATATATCATAGCAGAAATATTCACAATAATCATATTTACATGTGAATTAAACAATTAGCATATATAGAGATTATTCGAATTACCTCTTGAAGTGTGAACAAAACAAATCAATATCCGTGTCCAGTTCCAGAGCAGCAAGACCTCAACAAACTTTCACAGTCTTCTACCGTATTACCAAATAATATCTGGAAAGAGAGAACTTTGGGTGGACGAAATTCAAGGAAGTAAAACGTGTGGTTTTTTCAGTGTAAAAAATGGACAGCCATATGCCATTATATATAGCTACGTTTTTTTAAGGTAAAAACTCTTTTCTAAAACCTGTTATGTTTTCTTCTTCCACCAAGGAAAATTTCCTTTGTTTTCCTATTATTTAAGCACAGTATGGACCACAAAATTTAATTAACAAGGCTTCCTATCATGGAATTAATTTTGAAATTTAAAATTAATTTCTTCCATAATAAATTACGAATTATTCCACTAAATTCGTAATTGCATTCCTTAGTTCAATTTCGAAATTCTTCCATAAAACCTTATTTAACTCTCCATGTTAAGATTCAGATATTAACCAATCAAATTAAATTACTGACAACTTAATTTATTAATTACTTCCTTTAGACTTTCACTTAACTTATTTTATGTGACGGATACAAAATTTACCGGTCGGATTTACACATGAAAACTTATAAGCTTTCAAAAAGGAGTATCATTAATCTCAAAAATCGAGACATGGATTCTATCAACTAATTATTACTTCACCAATGTATATCATTATTATCCAATTTACCAGGCTTATTGACCCACGAAAGAATCTCGCCTTTTAATAAGTCAAAATAATAAATGATATATACAACTAATAATAATTATATCAAGATTAAGAGTATAAGTACATTGAATGGATTAGAGAAATTATTTTATTAAGTTAGTATAAAGTACCTATCTCTACTTGATCCGTTAAATACATATAAAATATACCAGCACAAGAAGTTAGAATTAAACTATTCTCATAATCAAGATAAATTATATTTAATCATGTGCTACAACCATTCCGATGGTTTGTCCAATTCCATCATTAGATTATGAACATAACTTTATGACTTAAAAAACTGATGATTTAATCTTCCGTGTATAAACAAAACTCTATACACTTAATCATCTATTATATAAGCAATTGACATACAAACAAATACATGATCTATTTAAAATAAAATTTTATTGAATTAAATAAATAAACAAACAATTATTCTATAAAGACAATTATAACAATATGCATAATTTATAATATATCCTAACAGTAATTCGTTTCACATACCAATTATTACCTTAGGAGTTTGAATAGGCTTTGAGATTCTTTGTGTTCTTTAATTCCTGTTAAAATTCTTATCCTATTATTTTTATTAATCATTAACAATTATTTTGCTTGTATGTACCCTAAATAATATCAATATATTTGTTAGAGCAAATAAATGCTAAACCAATTAATGATGTGTTAAAAGGTGAATCTCAATTGAACTTAATAAATTCTAGATCAAATAGAATTTTATACTTATATAACGAGTCAACAACATTAAATAGAGAATTTAATATGCTGATTGATAATAAATATGATAGCTCAAATGTGAAATTAAAACAGATAATGACAAGAAATGTGATGGAAAAGGATCTACCACCCATTTATTATATGATTGGGATGTGCCTTTTCTCTAATGGCAGCGTAGAAAGTGAGCCGTCAAGGTGGATATGGAACCTTTAGATTTATGGATAAAGATTGAACAACATGTGTTTCAATAGATCCGTGAATAAGACAATTTCTATTTATTCTTCTCTCTATCTTTACAATGAGTTCTAATCCCAAAGAAATCAGATTCTCCTTTTGTTCCCTATCTCTTCATATATATAAGAGATATTTCCCAAAAGTCCTAAAAAGTATAACATAAAGAATATCCAAAAGAATATTCTTTATTTCCACTTTTGAACCTATATTATCGTTACTTTTTATCACAGCTGCCCACTTCTAGCATCAGCCTTTATGAGATCGACCTTCAATCGTCATGTCATGCTCGAACCCGTACTGCGACTTGCTTATCCGTTATCGTTGTAGCCAAATTTGGACCTTTACAATATTCAAATAATTTAAAGGAGGACATGTTATATTGAAACTCAACTCGTCAAGTCTTAAATTAATACTTTGAAGAGGATAAAATGATATTCTCTCTGAATGTAACTAAGCAGACTATAAATTGTTAATGGAAACCTTCTGACAGGGGACCTATAAGCTTTACACCGATAGTTATAGCTTAACAAATCCAAGGAAAAGTGGTATTGAATGGATCTTTAGAAGCAGTGGCGATTCAGCAATGGGCTTCATGAAAGGTCTAGCATACACCACTAACTCCTTATCAAAATTACTAGCATTATTGCAAGGCTTGCAATTTTTCGTGGATAACAATTTCACTCCACTTGAAGTGACTATTGATTCTATGGAGGTATTACATTTGATAAGCATAGGACTTCATTATAACCCTATCATTTCTGCATGTAGGTCATTCCTAGTAGGGTCGAGGAATCCAGTTGTAAGCCACAATTAACGAGAATCAAATAGGGTAGAAAATATCCAACCAAAGAAGGGGCCTAAAAGCAGATTTTAGAAAACACCACCATTTTCGTAGTTCCTCCGTATTTGCAAATGAAGCACAATAAGCAGATATTTTAGGAGCTACTTCTTTGAGAAACACTTCAGAATGTAATAATGTATATATTGCAATTAGACTGGAAATTTGATTTACCCGAAATATATCCTAATTTTTGGCCTAATTTTTTCTGTGGGTGGCATTGTATACGATGAAAAGGCTACCTGATTTTGTCCTTTCATGGAAAAAGTGATATCACATCGAAAGACCAGGACATCAAATTTCGGGTCGAAGTTCCTTTCCAAGATCGAGGTCGATATTGATTACCGTTGTCAGAAGAGGGAACACTTCGAGATGATGCCGATATAATTCAGTAGCACAAAGAACGAGTACCCGCAACATACTGAAGATCATGACGTAAATTTCAGAATGGATTGATCCTTGGCGGTTATTCAGTTGTCAAATATGATTTCCTAATATAATTAGAAGTGTGCCTTATTTAGGACTCTCCGATTATATAAAGAGGGATCCCATTCATTTGTAAGCATCATTGTTCACTGATAAGAAAATATACGCTCCTTACTTTCTTGCTATTTCACTTATTGTTCATCGAAGTTGCTTTATATTTTGCTATTCCTATTATCACATCTCGAAACTATCATAGATCGAGGTTGAGATTTGGCTTGCATACTGGTTTGATTTAATTTATTCTCTAATTTATTTATTTAATTCCTTGTTTATCAATTGTATTGGATTAAATCACATATTCTTAAAACCACAATATAAATTTAATTATTACTCGAATTAAAGGGTAAACAAGCATAACACTACCTAAACTCAGAATTTTTTATTATATCTATAAGTATATCCAAGTAACCAAAACAAAAAAGCAAATATCTTATAACTCTACTTATTGTTTTTGATTTGGAGATGGAGATTAAATATTTTTTTGTTAACTCATGTTTGAGCAAATAATTGTTAAAAAAATAAATGATAAATCAAAAGGGGGTGAGTTTTAGTTGATCTTAATAAATTCTATTATGGATAAAATAGAAAATTATCAAGTAATGGATTGAATTCAATATAATTGGCAATAAATGTGATGGTGTGAATATGAAATAAATGTGACGATGTAAATACAGAATAAATGTAAGTAACGACATCAAATATGATGAAAAGGGATATGTCCCCAGCTAACATATGATTGGGATGCCCCTTCTCTTTATCTGCGACATGAAAAAGGTATGAAGTTGGGATAATGTGAAATTTCTATGTTTATGGATCCAAATAGAACAACAGGTGCTTCAATAATGTGACGACTCGGCCGATCGTCTTAAGAATTAACGCCCTGATTTCCTATTAACTGCTTTTTCCAAGATTATATTTGTTAATTTGATTTGCCGGGACATTTGGTTTTGAGTTTCGGAGAGTTTTGGTACACTTAGTCCCTAAATGAGAGCTTAAGCGTTGGAAAAACTGACCATAGTCAAAACAATGTGAAGACAGCCTCATAATGAAAATTCGATAGTTCCGCTAGCTTAGTTAGGTGATTTTGGGGTTGGGAGCGTGTTCGAAGTATATTTTGGAGGTCCGTAGCTAATTTAGGCTTGAAATGCCGAAGTTTGAATTTTTGAAGTATCCGATCCGATAGTGAGATTTTGATCCGAGGGTCGGAATGGAATTTCAGAAGCTTTAATAGCACCATCATGTCATTTGGGATGTGTGTGCAAAATTTCAGGCCAGTCAGACGTGGTTTGGTTAGATTTTTGATCTAGAGCGTATTTTGAGGAATTTGAAGTTCTTAGGCTTAAATCCTTGATTAATTCGAGTTCCGACGTTGTTTTAGGTGGTTTAAGGATTGGAAGAAGTTTGAATGATGTTGTGGGATTTGACCGTAAGTTTGGTTAAGGTCCCATAGGCCTCGGGTGTGTTTCGAATACTCAACGGGGCGTTTTTGTGTTGTAAAGAGTTGCTGATCTTTCTTCAGTTCTGCTGCATTTTTCCTTCTCTTTGATCGCAGCTATCCATCCGCGATCGCATATTGTAATTTTGTAGGGTGATGATTTTGTTCTACACGATCGCATTAACTGGTTCACGATCACGGATTTGGCCTTTCCCTTCTCCGCTTTCGCAATTGTTCTCTCGTGTTCGCATAGTAGAAATTAGGAGCAGGTACTTTGTTGCAATTTCCTCTTCGGGATCACGTTGCACTGTTCACGATCGCATTGGTCTATTTTTTTTTTCTGCGATTTCATGGCTTGGGCTGCATTCGTATTGGCCATTTTCTGGAGCCTTTAAGTTTTACTCTTCGCAATCGCAGACTACTTCCTGCGGTGGCATTGAACAAATTACATGGGCAGTGAGTTATAAAACATTTCATCAGCGATTTGAGCCATATTTTCTACCATATATGAGCATTTGAGAGCTTCTTTGAGAGATATTCAAAAGGGAATCAAGGAGAATTGATCGGAGATAATATTTTTGAACCTAAAACGTGATTCTATTGTGAAATTAACCAAGAAATTCATAAAAACTTGGACAAAAATAAAAGAACAAGGGCTTGGAATTTTGAATTTTTAATCTGGGAAATTAACTTTCTTCCACCATTGGCCTATGGCTGGCTCTGTTTGATATGCAACTGTGGAACTGACATTATTTAAGCACAAACTCTCTTTTAGGTGTTTGGAGTTCTGTGTGAAGCTCAGTATTTTCAGAATATCATGCGTGTTGGATTTCGCCTCAGATCTACTTTGGTAATTCAGATTCTTTCTATATTCTATTGTCCTCTCTTCTTTCTAATGTTTGTCCAAGCCTCCTAGATTACATTTAGAGGTGACATAAATTTCTGTAAAGTTGGGATTATGTAACACAATGGATATATATCACCAACTTTCTTCATCCTCTCTTTTTCCTTTTTCCGTGCTCACTTATGTATGAACTAGAATTTCTATTGATAGCTGATATTTCTCTATGAGGTCTACTCTTCTCCCTTTTTTGATTTATCCTAACATACAAGACTTGGATCTCAGGTTTGTCTTATTTTAATAGTTATCAGGAGTCATTTGAATTGCTGGCTCCTGTACTTTTAATTATGTTTTGGCCATAGTCCTTGTTTTTTTTGCATTAATTTTCATGACAATAATTGTGGCATTTTAGTCCTTATATACATATACATATACATACATATATACATATATATACATACATATATACATATATATACATACATATATATATACATATACATACATACATATATACATATATATACATACATATATACATACATATACATATATATATATATATATATATATATATATATATGTATATGTATATATATATATATATATATATGTATATGTATATGTATATGTATATATATATATATATATATATATATATATATATATATATATATATATGTATATATATATATATGTATATGTATATATATATATATATATATATATATATATATATATATATATATATATATATATTTGAGGGGTCATTTGAACTCTTATTTTTGTGTTCTTGTTATGTATAGACTTGTGAGAGTATGAGGTTTCCGAAAATATAAGTTTCACCTGATTCCGAGACGCTGGCCTGAGGGGCATTTGGGCCATTTTACCTAATTTCGCGTCTTAGCTTTGACTTTAATTATAGAATCAGTTGTTTGAGATGTTATTTACGATATGTAATTGAATTTAAAAGATTTTAGACATTTGGAGTCAAATACTCGTGGCAAAGGCGTGATTTCTAGTTGACTTTAAGCCGATTCGAGGTAAGTGGCTTGTCTAACCTTGTGTGTGGGACCTTCTCCTTAGGATATGCTATTTGGTAATTGAATGCCTTGTACGTGTGAAAATCCAGTTTTACTTTAAATATTTAGCCAGAGTTTCTTTCTTACCTACCTTATTCTACTCACAATTACAGCCTGTGTTAGTTTAGAAAAGCATGCTTAGTTGACCTAAATTGCCTATTTGCTTAAGTTGCTTTGATTATACTACGTGAGGCATGTTAGGTTAGAACTACTTGTTGCCTGGTATTTTTTTGCACTCTATTCCCGAATATCTTCTTATTGTGACTGCGTATTCACATTGACACTACGGATGTGGGATTCTGGTAGCTCCCCCCTTATTTGTTTACTTTAGGATTACAGGTTAGATTCTAGGTAGATCCCCTGCATATATACTTCGGGACTACGGGTTAGATTCCTGGTAGATCCCCGTACACATTTACTTTGGGACTACAGATTGGATTTCGGTAGATCCCCGTGCATTAATAGTTGAGTACGAGACGGTATCCCAGGAGATCCTTCATATATACACATATGATAGACTACGGGACAGCATCCCGGGAGATCCTTCTACAGTTGATGAAATAGACTACAAGACGGTATCCTGGGAGATCCTCGTTGTTGGTACTGATATTGAGCCGTTTACTCCGTGTTACCTTATTCTCTGTGTGTTATTTATTTCCTTGTATAACCTATCTTACTTCATATCCATACTCTTTATTTCATACTATTTCAAGACTTATTATTATTTTTATTCTCAGTAGGGCCCTGACCTTCCTCGTCACTACCCCACCGAGGTTAGGCTTGGCACTTACTGAGTACCGCTATGGTGTACTCATGCCCCTCATGCGAATGTTTTTCATGTACAGATCTAGGTACCTCCACCCAGGCGTATTATCCTCGAGGCAGAGAGATCTAGCAGAGACTTCGATGTACATCTGACACGTCCGCAGACCATGAGTCTCTATCTTATTCTAGCTTTAGCAGTTAGCTTTTATTTCGCACTGTTGTTCTAGATATTCTGGAGTTAGAGAAGTGTATTACATTCTATTAACTTATGTACCGTGAGTTTTTGGATTTTGGGATACTATTGTAGTAGTTGAGCTATTGTGTTGTATGTGCCGAGTGGCATTTTACATTCCGCTTTCCATTTTGTTAAATCTTGGTTTTGAGTTATACTCGCAAATTATTTATTTTTCTATATTGTTAGGCTTACCTAGTTGTAGGGACTAGGTGCCATCACACATGTTCATGGAGGGCGAAATAGGGTCATGACAAGTTGGTATCATAGCTCTAGGTTCATAGGAGTCACGAAACACAACACGGTTTATTAGAGTCTCGCTGATCGGTGTGAAAATATCTGTACTTATCTACGAGAGGCTATGTAACTGTTAGGAAAATTCCACTTCATTTGATTTCCTTGTCGTGCGAGATTTTTGATATCACAACTTAAATTGTGTCTTTCTATTCTTTCACAGATGGTGAGGACAGATGCTACTCAAGATGATCAGGAACCCGTGCCCCCTACTGCAACCGTCAAAGTCCGGGGCAGGGGTAGAGGTCGAGGACGTGCACGTGGTGCAGCTTGAGCACCTGTGCGATCTGCCGAGGCTGCTTCCTCCAATTCTATCATCATAAGTATTATATTTGTTTGCCATAGAGATGCGTCGTTTCTATTCGATCCAGGTTCTGCATACTCTTATGTGTCCTTATATTTTGCTCCGCATTTGGGTGTATCTAGGGATTCTTTGAGCTCCCCTGTTTATGTTTCTACTCCTGTGGAGGATTCATTTGTTGTGGACCGCATTTATCGGTCATGCTTACTTACTATTCGTGGTTTTGAGACCAGAGCAGACTTATTGCTACTCAGCATGGTTGATTTTGATATTATTTTGGGCATGGACTAGTTGTCATCCCATTATTCTATTCTTGATTGTTACGCTAAAATTGTAACGCTGGCTATGCTAGGTGTTCCGTGTGTTGAGTGGAGTGGTACTTTAGATCACACTCCCAACAGAGTTATCTCTTTTCTTAAAGCTCAGCGTATGGATGAGAAGGGGTGTGCTCCGTATTTAGCTTATGTGAGAGATATCAGTGTTGATACCCCTTTTGTTGATTCAGTCCTAATGGTGCAGGATTATCCCGATATATTTCTAGCTGATCTTTCGGGCATGCCACCTGATAGAGACATTGATTTTGGCATTGATTTGTTGCCGGGCACTTAGCCCATTTCTATTCCTCCATATCGTATGGCTCCTCCTGAGTTGAAAGAGTTTAAAGATTAGTTACAGAAATTGCCTAATAATGCTTTTATCCGGCCCAATGTTTCACCTTGGGGTGTTCCTATCTTGTTTGTGAAGAAAAAGGATGGTTCTATGCGTATGTGTATTGATTATCACCAGTTGAACAAGGTCACGGTGAAGAACCGTTATCCTTTGCCTCGTATTAATGATCTGTTCGACTAGCTTCAGGGAACACATATGTTTTCTAAGATTGATTTGGACTTAGGTTACCATCAATTGAAGATTCAGGAGCCGGATATCTCGAAGACTACTTTCAGGACTCTGTACGGTCATTACGAGTTTCTTGTTACGTCATTTGGGCTGACCAATGCCCCAGCAGCCTTCATGCATTTGATGCACAATGTATTTCCGCCATATATCGATTCTTTTGTCATTGTCTTTATTGATGACATTCTGGTGTATTCCCGGATCCGGGAAGATCATGAGTAACATCTGAGGACAGTGCTCCAGACTCTGAGAGAGAAGAAGTTATATGCAAAGTTCTCAAAATGTGTGTTTTGGTTAGATTCAGTGGCATTCTTAGGCTACATGGTATCGAGTGAGGGCATTGGGTGGATCTGAAGAAGGTAGAGGCTGTGCAGAGTTGGCCCAGGCCATCCTCAGCTACAGATATTCATAGTTTTCCTTGGCTTCGGGGGCTATTATCGTCATTTTGTGGAGGGGTTTTCATCGATTGCAGCCCCTATGACTAGATTAACCCAGAAGGGTGCTCTATTTCAGTGGACAGAGGAGTGTGAAGCGAGCTTTCAAAAGCTCAAGACAACTTTGATTACATCCCCAGTTTGGGTATTGCCAACAGGTTCAGGGTCATACACTGTCTATTTGTGATGCCTCGAGAGTTGGCCTTTGAGCAGTATTGATGCAGGATGGTAGGGTGATTGCCTACACATCCAGACAGTTGAAGATACACAAGAAGAATTATCCTGTCTATGATCTTGAGTTAGCTGCCATTGTTAACGCACTGAAGATTTGGCGTCATTATCTATACGGTGTGCCGTGTGAGATTAATACTGATCATAGGAATTTGCAGCATTTGTTCAAGCAGAGATCTAAAAATTTTCCCCAGAGGAGGTGGTTAGAGTTGCTGAAGGAGTATGACATCACTATTTTGTATCACCCGGGCAAGTGTAGTGGCTGATGCCTTGAGTCGGCGGGCATAGAGTTTGGGGAGTTTGGTATTTTTACTAGTATCGGAGAGGCCTATGATGATTGATGTTTAGGACTTAGCTAGCCAGTTTGTGAGATTGTATCTTTCGAAGCCCAGTCGGGTCCTAGCTTGCGTGGTTTCTCGGTCTTCACTATTTGGTCAGTGAACGACAGTATGATGACCCTTATTTGCTTGTCCTTAAGGACAGGGTTCAGCATGGTGATGCCAGAGATATGACCATTGGCGAGGACGGAGTATTGAGGATGTAGGGTCAGGTTTGTGTACCCAATGCCGATGGGCTACAGAGTTGATTCTAGAGGAGGCCCACAGTTCGTGGTATTTCATCCATCCCGATGCGGTGAAGATGTATCAGGACTTGAGGCAACACTATTGTTCGAGGCAGATGAAGAATGATGTAGTTGGATATGTAGCTAGATGCTTCAACTTCTAGTAGGTGAAGTACGAGCACTAGAGACCGGGTGGGTTGCTTCAGCAGATAGAGATTCTTGAGTGGAAGTGGGAGCGTATCACCATGGACTTATTATCTGGCTCCCATAGACCTTGAAGAAGTTTGATGCTATCTGGGTTATTGTGGATCGGCTGACCAAGTCCGCTCGCTTCATTCCTGTGTGAACCACTTATTCTTCGGAGTGGTTGGCGGAGATTTATATTCGAGAGATTGTCCATTTGCATGGTATTCCAGTTTCTATTATCTCAGACAGAGGTACTTAGTTCACATCATGGTTCTGGACAGTCGTTCAGCAAGAGTTGGGTACTCGGGTGGAATTGAGCACAACATTTAACCCTCAGACAGACGGACATTCCGAGTGCACTATTCAGATTCTTGAGGATATGCTATGCGCGTGCGTGATTGATTTTGGAGGGTCTTGGGATCAGTTCTGGACATTGGCAAAGTTTTCTTACAACAACAACTATCAGTCCAGCATTCAGATGGCACCGTATGAGGCCTTGTACGGTAGGCAATGTAGATCTCCAGTGGGTTGGTTCAAGCCGACGAGGCCAGACTATTGGGCACAAATTTGGTTCATGATGCTTTGGAGAAGGTTAAAGTAATTCAGGATAGACTCCGTACAGCCCAGTCCAGATAGAAGAGCTATGCGGACCGGAAGGTTCGTGATGTTTCCTTTATGGTTGGAGAGCGGGTTCTCCTCCGAGTTTCGCCTATGAAGGGCGTCATGAGATTTGGAAAAAAGGGAAGTTGAGTCTGAGGTTCATTGGCCATTTTGAGATTTTGATGGGAAGGTTGCTTATGATCTTGCCTTACCTACTAGCTTGGCAGGGGTTCATCCGGTATTTCATTTATCGAAGCTCTGGAGGTATCACGGTGATCCGTCACATGGATTGGATTTTAGTTCAGTCTATCTGGACAAGAATCTATCTTATGTTGAGGAGATAGTTGCTATATTGGACAGGCATATCCGAAAGTTGGGGTCAAAGAACATCGATTCAGTAAAGGTTCAGTAGTGGGGCCAGCCAGCTAAGGAGGCAACCTGGGAGACCGAGCAGGATATATGCAGCCGTTACCCTCATCTCTTCACTACTTTAGGTATGTATCTATACTCGTTCAGAGAGTTTTGGGACACTTAGGTCTAAATGAGAGCTTAAGTGTTAGAAAAATTGACCATAGTTGGAACAGTATGAAGATGGCCTCGAAATGGAAATCTGATGGATCGTTAGCTCCGTTAGGTGATCTTTCTTCAGTTCTACTGCAGGTTTCCTTCTCTGTGATCGCATTGTGTAATATTGTAGGGTGATGATTTTGTTCTATGCGATCACATTAATTGGTTCGCGATGCGGAAGTCAGCCTTTCCCTTCTTCACCTTCGCAATTGTTGTCCCACCGTTTGCATAGTAGAAATTAGGAGTTGGTACTTCGTTGCAATTTCCTCTTCACGATCGCGTGGCACTGTTCGCGATCACATTGGTCTGTTTCTTTATCTTCTGCGATCGCATAGATTGGGATGCGTTTGCATAGGCCATTTTCTGGAGCCTTTATGTTTTACTCTTCGCAATCGCAGACGACTTGCTACGATCGCATTGAACAAATTACCTGGGTAGTGAGTTATAAAATATTTCATCCACGATTCGAGCCATATTTTCCATCATATCTTAGCATTTGAGAGCTTCTTTGAAGGAGATTCACGAGGGAATCATGTAGAATATTGGAGCTAAGATTTTTGAACCTAAAACTTGATTCTATTTTGAAGCTAACCTAGAAATTCATGGGAACTTGGACAAAAATGGAAGAACTAGCGCTTGAGATTTTTAATTTTTAATCTGGGATTTGAGGGGTCATTTGAAATCTGAATTTTGTGTTCTTGTTATGTATTGACTCGTGAGAGTATGAGGTTTCCTAAAATATAAGTTTTATCAGATTCCAAGACGCTGGCCTTAGGGGCGTTTTAGTCATTTTACCTAATTTTGCATTATAGCTTTGAATTTGATTGTAGAATCAGTTGTTGAGATGTTATTTATGATATGTAATTAAATTGAATACATTTGGGCTATTTGGAGTCGGATACTCGTGGCAAAGGCGTGATTTCTAGTTGACTTTGAGCCGATTCGAGGTAAGTGGCTTGTCTGACCTTGTGTGGGGGACCTTCCCCTGAGGATATGATATTTGGTAATTGAATTCCTTGTATATGAGGTGACGAGCATGTACTTAAGCTAATTTTTGAAAATCCGATTTTACTTCAAATATTTAGCTAGAGTTTCTTTCTTACATGCCTTATTGTACTTGCAATTACAGCTTGTGTTAGCTTAGAAAAGCATGCTTAGTTGACCTAAATTGCCTATTATCTTAAGTTGCTTTGATTGTACTGGCATGTTAGGCTAGAACTACTTGTTTCTTGGTATTCTTTTGCACTCTATTCCTGAATATCTTCTTGTTGTGACTGCATATTTACATTGGGACTACGGATATGGGATTTCGATAGCTCCCCCTTGTTTGTTTACCTTGGGAGTACGGGTTAGATTCCTAGTAGATCCCCCTGGACATTTACTTTGGGACTACGGGTTAAATTTTCGGGAGATTCCCCTGCATATTTACTTTGGGACTACGGATCGGATTCTGGTAGATCCCCGTGCATTAATAGTTGACTACGAGACGGTATCCAGGAGATCCTTCAGATATACACATATGATAGACTACGGGACAACATCCTGGAAAATCCTTGGACAGTTGATGAAATAGACTACAGGGAGATCCTCATTGTTGGTAGTGATATTGAGACGTTTACTCCGTGTTACCTTATTCTCTGTGTGTTAATTGTTGCCTTATATAACCTATCTTACTTCATAGCTATACTCCTTATTTCTGTTTATTTCATACTATTGCAAGACTTATTATTATGTTTATTCTCAGTAGGGCCCTGACCTTCCTCGTCACTACCCGACTGAGGTTAGGCTTGGCACTTATTGAGTACCGTTGTGGTGTACTCATGCCCCCCCTGCACATGTTTTTCATGTGCAGATTCAGGTACCTCCACCCGGGCATATTTTCCTCGAGGCGGAGAGATCTAGCAGAGACTTCAAGGTACATTTACCGGATCCACAGATCGGGAGTCTCTATCTTATTCTAGCTTTAGCAGTTAATTTTTTTTTCGTACTTTTGTTCTAGACATTCTGGAGTTAGAGAAGTGTATTACATTCTGTTAGCTTGTGTTCCGGTGAGTTTTTGGGTTTTGGGATTGTATTGTAGTAGCTGAGATATTGTGTTGTATGTGCCGAGTGGCTTTACATTTCGCTTTCCATTTTGTTAAATCTTGGTTTTGAGCTATAAATTCTGCAAATTATTTGTTTTTCTGCATTGTAGGCTTACCTAGTTGTAGGGACTATGTGCCATCACGACATGTTCATGGAGGGGGAACTGGGGTCGTGACAAATAATATTATTGATAAATAAGACATCTCTTGGATATACTCTGTTCTCCGCTTTAGCAGTATGCTTTCTTCTCTTAGTTCCGAAAAAGAAGAAGAAAAGAAGATCTCTTTTCTTTCCTATCTCTTCCTATATATAAGGGATATTTTTCAAATACCTTAAAAGGTACATCATAAAGAATATTCCTGTGGAATATTCTTTTTGCCCACTTATGGAACTATATTCCCGTTACTCTTTTATATCGGCTGCTTGCTTTTGATATAAGCCTTTGTGGTAACAACCTTCAATCATTATATCATGGTCGACCCCATTCTTTGTCTTGCGTGCTCGTTACCGTGGTTATCAAATTTGGATCCATACAACTTAGCCAATTATATACTTAGGACAAGACAATGTAGGGGAAAAAATAGCATTACAATTTGAACTAGTGATTAAAATTTACATATATAAGTAGGACTCAATTTGACATTTTAAACTTTATTTTCAGCCAAATGCCAAAATATAGAATGAAACTGAGTAATCATCAAATTTGATTGTCCGAGGACCTACTTGAATTATATGATGTGCAAATTCGAGAAACAAAGAATTAAGTCGGTGCAGGATATATATTGGCTACTAGTACTAGAATAACTCGGGATTTCCTTTTCATTGGTCATTTCTTCTTCTACAAGACTACAAAGCACAATTGTTCTACTCATCCGAAAATCACATAAACACTACTCTCTTCTTCTCATATTATTTCGATAACAATGGCGAGGGGGTAATCAGTTATGGTAGTAATACGGGCCTCAAGGCCCACTTTCCGCTAAGCCAACGATAAGGTAGCTTTCTCGGTGCACGTTACGTTCCTTGCTTTTGGGTTTGTTCTCCACGCTATTGGGCCTTCCGCCTCCACTAATGACACTCTCTCTATAACAATTCGTTCGGCCATTTTGAGCTTTAGCGCGTTATTTGGCGGTTTGAGTCTGTGAGCAGCTTCACCTAAGACATTATGACTTGTATCATGGTCAGAATTGAATTTTCAGAAGTTCAGAGTTGATTTGGAAAGCAAATTCTCAATTCAGAAGCTTTAAGGTGAAAGAATGGACTACGATTGGATTTTTGAGTAAACGACCTCAGAATAGTGATTCGAAAGTTCCAACAGGTTCGTATGATGATTTCAGACTTTGGCGTATGTCCGAATTGGGTTTTGGAAGACCTAGGAACATTTCCGCACCTACTGTGGAAGTTGGCATTTTTGAAAGAATTTCATAAGTTTGGGTTGTGGTTCATTTCAGTGTTATCGATGTCCGTTTGAGATTCCGAGTCTTGGAATAGCTTCGTATGGTAATTCTGGAATTGGAAGCGCGATTGAAATTGAATTGGAAGGTCTGCGGGTTATTTTGCAGTCACTTGGATAAAGATAGAAATTTGAAGGTTTTTGAGAAGTTTGACCGGAAGTGAACTTTTTCATATTGGGGTCGGATTCCGATTTCGGAAGTTGGAGTAGGTCCGTAATGTCAAATATGACTTGTATGCAAAATTTGAGGTCAATCGAACATGATTGTTAGGTTTCAGCATCGAGTATAGAAGTTTGAAATTCTAATGTTCATTAAGCTTGGATTGGAGTGTAATTCATGATTTTAGCATTGCTTGATGTGATTTGAGGCCTCGACCAAGTCCGTGATACGTTTTGAGACTTGTTAGTATGTTCGGATCGCGTCCCGAGGGGCTCAGGTGAGTTTCAGGGTAGTTTCGAACCATTTCTAGACCATTTTTAGCTACTGGTTTTTGGCTACAGTAGTGTGCTACACGATCGTGGGGAATTGGTCGCGCCCATGATGATTAAAATGGGAGAAAATGGCCAGTGATTAGCAATCGCGCAAGGGCTTTTGCGATCGCGTAGAGGAAAGTTTCTACTGCATTGACCCGAATTTGGAAGCTTTTATCCCGCAATATATAAGGAATTTGGTGATGATAAAAAAATTGTAGACCTTTGTATCGAGTTTTCCGAAATGTAAACTATTTGTCATTTGGAGTTGTGTACAAAAATGTATGAGTTGTACACTACAACCTATCAGGGAAGAGTTTGGAAATCGCGAAGAAGAAATTTGTGTTGCACAGGGCTGATTTTGGAAGCTTATATCTTGTAATCTATATGAAACTGATAGATGATCAAAGCATAAAAGTTGTAGTACTTGTTGTCTAGTTTTGAAAAAGTTAAACCATGTGCAATTTGCTATTTTTTACAAAATATTATGGCCATTATACTCGGGACTGTCTGGAATAGCTGGGCATTTGCTCTTCATGATCGTGAAGTATTTTTTGCAATCACGAAAGGCAAATTTTGGGCAGAGAAATGTTGTGCTTTGAAAATGCAAAGCATTTTCCACAATCGTGAAGAGTAAATACCTGGGCAAAGGCTATTTCAAAGGTTTCGGCCATTTTATCATATTTGGAGCTATGGAGCTCAGATTGAAGTGATGTTTGAGGCGATTTTTACCATATCGATTAGGGTAAGTGGTGTATATCCGAAAATAATTATACTTCATGATTCTATGGTCATATTCATCATTCATTTCGGATTTAAATGGAAGAAATCAAGATTTTTGTAAAACTTTTCATGAACGAAAATTCAAGATTTTGGAGGTCAAGTTGTTATCGGAATTTGACAAAATTGGTATGGTTGAACTCGTATCAGAATTAGTTGTTGGGTTGTTAGCTTGTATAAGTCCACCAAATCATATAATACCTGGTTCTCTACAAGTTTCTACTGAGAATACTTAATAAAATAGTAAGTAAATGAGGCAGATGATTTTTACGTGGAAAACTCCCTCATTAGGGGATAAAAAAACCACAAACTACCTTGTCGGCTTTTAACTCTACTAACTTGTAATCTTACCATTTTCAAGACACTTTACAATACTTTCTATGGCAAAGGATTTACTCAACTAACTTGTGGTACCTTTACCACAAGCCACTTTGTGACTATCCTAGTTACAAAGGCTTTTTATAACTTGTGATGGTATCACCACAAGCCACTTTGTAATTCTATTATTACAAAGACTTTTCCTTATGAATAAATGTAGTCACAACGTAGACTCATCGCATTTAGGGATTTACAAGAGGATTCCTAATCAGTATGCTTCTATGAAGCGATTTTAGGAGATGTATTAAGTACAATAACAAGGTTACAACTCAACTAGAACAACAACAATCAATCTTTTAAGAACTGGTCCGTAGTGACATTCAACCTTGTTCTTCAAGCTTGAGAGAATGATTTTTTTGTTTTTGCAAAAGGCTTGAATGAGAAACAGAAACCTTCTATTGATGTCTTTGTATAAGGCTTCATTTGGTGCACCTTGACCACCTCACTTGAAGTGATGTGAGTGCTTTGTTTTGTTAGAGAATGAGTAGGCTGTCAGTATATTGCAGTGCGGCAGAAACAATGCCGATAGTGTGTCAACCTAACTCTGCACTGCTACATAGGAACCAAATGAGCACCAGGTTCTTTATTTGTTTCTAGCTTCTGAATATGTAGTAGTTTATCCTTAACTGGGATCAGTTCAAGTTTGCAGCAATCCAAGTAGGTAGGGTTCCTTATCTGGTTCTTATCAATAAGTTTGTTAGATCATCAAAAGATAAGGCAAGATTATTTAAGATCTATCAATTTCCCCCTTTTTGATGATGACAGTCTTAAACAGTTATATGTTCATAATTAAGGCAGTAGAAAGCATTGTCAGAGAGTTCCCCTGAGACAATGCCTTAATCCTTTTCAATTTATATATATAAGAACTAGTTGCTTAATGTGATTCCCCCCAATCCATATTCATCATTTTCCCCCTTTTGGCATCATTAAAAAGAACAAAATCACAAAGAAGTCCAGCCAAGCTTACTTAAGCCACATATGTGCACACCAGCATGAGAAAGAACAAAATACACAGAGAAAGTAATAGACAAAATAAAAGAGGATTTTGATTAATAATAGTTTCATATGCCCCTTCCTTTGAAAAAAGGAAGAGGAAACATTTGGTTTTGATCATGGGAGCAGTAGTAGCAGTACATCCCAACCACAACAAAAAAAAACATCCACCAATCATCAACAAAACAAAAAAAGAACACATCCGGTAGCTGGTCACTGAGGGGAAACTTAGGGGGCATTAGGAGGAAAAGGCTTGGAAGCAACGACAAGTGTTTGGAGAACAACGTCTTCTCGAATTTTGCTTGTTGAGCAGTTTGGATTTCATGTTCTCAACGTGCGCCCTGAGATTAGCATTTTCTTGAGTCACACGAATCACCTCATCATTCGACATGGGAACCGCTCCAACTTGCTGACCTTCTAGGATGACATTCCTGGCCTTGGTTGACGTATCTCCTAAGCTGTGTTGTTTTGGGCGTTGATGAGCTGATACACAGTTGAAGTGATTCCTACACCCCATACTTCTCAATACACTTACACTCTTCCAAGGTCATCTGTATGAATGTATGCTTACGGGTCCCTACCTTACCTGTTCCCAGTGGAACCTCAAAATATTTGAACACTTGCGTGAGCAATAATCCATAGGGAAGCCCGTGATTGCCATTCTTGAATTCAACAACCTTCTGCATATGCTCGATCATTATGGCAGGTAGACTCACAAGGTTGAAACCGTCTAATTTCTCCATTAAGAATAAATCAGATTTAGAAGTTGCTCATGGAAACAAGAATTTGTTCACTAGTTCATACAACAATTGGTAGACAGGATGTAGTTCTTTCTTATGAACCTGGTCCCCCTTCTGATAAGAATTATCCTTCACGACTCTATTTTGGAAGTTGTATTAACAAACATCTCTTATGCTAGAAACCCCAATAGTAGGAACCCATAGAATTTCCCCAAGTAATTTCCCGTCAAATACAATATCCACCCATTTACTAAGGCACACACATTGTCGGTATCTACTGGAAAGAGACTGGTGAAGACACTCTTGACCTCCTCCTTATATACTTTAGGAGCGCCAATGTAGAACAGATGCATTCATTGCTAAAACTCCATCATTTCTAGAAGCTAATACATTCCTGCCATCTCAGGGATTGTTGGGTCAAACATATGGCCCAGTAAAACTTTTAGATGCCTTAGTCGCTCAGATCCAAGGCAGGCGTTACTTCTGGCTTTCTTCCTAGAACTAGGTTCTTCAACTGTTTCCCATTTGTGTTTCTCCATTGAGTTTGCCTTTCCCTTTTGACTTGAAAAGAATGTCCTCATCAATCACTTCCTCTTTCATCTTGGAAAGTAGATACTTTCTCCATGGAAACAGACAGCTCTTTTCGAGGACCGCCTAACAAGGGAACCAGGTTCCTCAGGCGTTTCTTACTCCACCTCCACCGCGGGGATGACTTCCTCATTAACAGGTACACATTCTGTTAACAACTTTCTTCTTTTCTTCTTACTAATTTTCTTTCTCTTTTAGAGTGTAGAATCATAGGCTACTTTGACTTGAAGCTTGGTAGTAGGTCGCTTATTTTCAGACTCAGGGGTAGTGATAACCCTGCGCTTACTGACGAATGCGTCTAGGTCCACGTTGTCCAGGTCTTCCTCATCACTAGATCACATCTCTGGTGCTTGAATTTCCAAAGTCACAACATCAAAAGCAGGTACAATACTTCCCTGGGGGTGAGAGTCCTGACATGGGTCCTCCAGAGAGGGATCAGGTTCCTCATGTGATGCCCCAGCTGCGTGACTCTTGTCACTAAGAAATAACTTCATGCAGTATTCTCTCAACAGAAACCACAAACATAGTCATTTCTTCTTCAATCGGTACTTCCGCAACCATGGAGTCAACGACAACGATGGTGGTGCCTTTTGTTAACTTGGTATTCTGACCTTATTCGCTATTTAGGGTTTGACTGAAGTGTACAACAGACGAAACAATGGTTTCGTGGTTTTTCAATTGGGAAGAGGCTAGCAAACTAGTAAAGGCGTGATATTAGCAGGAGTGGTAGGGAGTGATAAAGACTCAGTGAAGTCCGGAGGTTCCATAGATGGGTTAGAGGTGGGAACGGTTGAGGTAGAGAGATCTGAAGTTTTCTCAGCCATTAGAAGAGGTGATGTGATGATCCCTTTCTTTTGGGTGAATCTAACCTAGGACTTATGTTTAAGAAGTGCAGAAGAGAGTGGTTTCTTAAAATGGAGAGGATAATTATGGGGGGAGAAGAATAGGAACCAGTTCTGAATCAACGGTTCGGCATGGAGAATTTTGATTTTTAAAAGGGAGATGGAACGTTTGAATTGAAGGGGCGTGACAGTCGGATCTGCAAAGTTGATGATGTGGCATTTGTATTTTGTGTCTTTTGAGACGTGTATTAAAGGATGCATAGAACTACTAACCTTTAGTACCAGAACCTGGGTTTTGAAAAATATTTTCTTCAAGCCCCCCCTCCCCTTTTGAAAAGAATTAATGCTCTTTTATCAATCATGTACTGCATCTACTGCTTCTATGCCCATCATGCGTGCTTACCTACAATGATATTGAAATGAGTTAGACAAGGCCAGAAAACACTTCGAACAAATTATTTCTTAATAACACAAGCCAAATCAAAAGGGGATCAGGTTCTTAATTGGGCCTCAACAGTCCCAGCTTTACTCTGTTTCTTTCAAACTGTTCCCTACTCAGTGCCTTGGTGAAAATGTCTGAAATTGATCTTATGTGCTGCAGAACTTCATGCATATCAACCCTTTCTCCATATTATCTCTTAGAAAGTGAGGCCTCACATCAATATGTTTTGTCGTTTTATGCTGAACTGGATTCTTTGCCATGTTAAGTGCACTGGTGTTGCCACATAGGAGTAGCACACTCTCAGTGAGTACTCCAAAATCCTCTAGCTGCTTCTTGATCCGCGAAAGTTGAGCACAACAGGATGCTGCAATTACATATTCAGCCTCAGCTGTTGAGAGAGCCACTTAATTTTGCTTCCTTGTACCCTAAGAGATAAGACATGATCCCAAGAAGTGGGACATCCTAGAAGTGCTTTTTTTATCCAGACGATAACCTGCATTCTTTGAGATATCTCAATATTCTTTTGGCACCCTTCAAGTGAGATTCCTTCGGATTTGATTGAAACCTCGCAAACAATCCCATGCTAAAGTAATATCAGGGCGACTGGGAGTGAGATAAAGAAGTGACTCAATGATGCCTTTATACATTGTTTGATTCAGAAGAGGTCCAAAATTCATCCATGTCTAGTTGGGTGGCAGTTGTAATGGGAGTGTCTATTACTTTTGATGCTTCCATGTCGAACCTCTTCAAGAGTTCCCTGATGTATTTTTGATGACAAATATAAGCTTCCTTTGGGGATTGTTTCACTTGAAGACGCATGAAGAAGTTTAATTCACCCATCATGCTCATTCTCCTCTATCCTTCTCTCAGATGCCAGTGGGGTTCCTTGAACTGCATTAACTACTCGTTCTTCAGCTTCAGTGATTGTAATTGAAGTGTTTGTTTCTGTTGATGATGAGGCAACATTATCTTCATTTGGCTCCTTCACTTGACTCATGATATCTGCATTTCCATTTGTCATGTTAATGACTTCACCAGGATTAAGGAGGGGGTTCTCCATCTTGATTTTTCTCAGCCTTCTTCTGAAATGATGGATGAGACTCATCAACAATAACATGACTCTTTCTTCAATACATTGAGTCTGCTTGTTATATATCTTGTAAGCCTTGTTTTGAGAGTAGCCAATAAATATTCCTTCATCACTTTTCACATTGAACTTACTAAGCTGATCCTTTCCATTGTTGAGAACATAACATTTGCATTCAAAAGTTCTTAGGTAAGTCAGCTTGGGTTTTCTTCCTTTCAGCAATTCATACGGGGTCTTGTTCAGGATTGATCTGATCATGCGCCTATTAACTAAGTAGTAGGCGGTGTTGATAGCTTCAGGAAAAAAGTTCTTTGCAAGTCCACTATCAATCAGCATTGTTCTTGCCATTTCTTTCAGAGGTCTGTTCTTTCTTTCTACCACTCCATTTTGCTAAGGAGTTCTAGAAGTTGTGAGTGATGCCATTTTCATTGCAGAATTCATCAAATTTGATATAGTCAAATTCTGTCTCATGATCTGATCTAATGCATACACTCTAGACTCCATCTTCACCTGAATTTTCTTCACAAAGGCTACAAATACTTCAACCGTTTCATCTTTTGTTCTGAGAAACAAAGTCCATGTTTCTGGAATAGTTATCAATGATCAAGAAATTGTATCTCTTTCCTCCTCTACTTTGCACCGTTATAGGTCCACAAAGATCCATGTGCAGGAGCTCAAGCGGCTTTGAGGGGCTTACATCCCTTTTTGACTTAAATGAGGACTTTACATTTTTTTCTCTAGCACAGGCATCACAGACTTTTTGAGTTTTGAATTGTGACACAGGCGAACCATGGATCTAGTCCTTCTCAATTTATTCAGAAGGGAAAAACTTCCGTGGTCTAGTCTTCTATGCCATAATTCCGCATTATCGTCAACCGCCTTTAGACAACTCAGATCACCACTCTGTAAGGATTCAAAGTCAGCAACATAGATGTTCTTATATCTTTTGGCCACCAGAACTATCTCACCAGTCACAAGGTCAGTTACTGTACATATTTTGGATAGGAACTCTACCTTGTTTCCTTTATCGCAAATTTGAGAGACACTCAGGAGACTGTACTTCAATTCGTTGACATAGTACACATTTTAAATAGAGTGAGTAAGTGAATTCCCAAATTTTCAAACTCCAAGAATATACCCCTTTTTGCCATTGCCAAAGGATACTCTCCCTTGCAGGGCTTTTTTTGAGAGAAAGTTTGTGGTGTTCCCAGTCATGTGTTTCGAATACCCACTATCCATAAACCATTGTAGACCACTTCCCTTCACTATTCCCTGCACAACAGATTAGGAATTAGTTTTAGGAACCCAAACAAGTTTGGGTCCCTTGTAGTAATTAGGAGGATGAATAAGAGCTCTTTTAGTCCATGCGGGTAAAGTCAGTTTTCTGTGAGTAGAACTGGTCCCTCTTTTGTAGTTACAGTTTCAACAGCCACTTTATCTTTTGGTACTGATTAATTCTTGGCCTGGAAACCTTCCTTAGAGTGCCCAGTGTTACCACATTGGGTATGAGGCCGGTTATCAGATGCAGTGGCGCTCTTACTATGAGGGTTTTAAAGAGCTTTCTTCCTTGGAACCCCTACTCCCACCCCTTTTTAATGACATTAGTGAACAAGGCAGAAGTAGCTTCTACTGACCAGGTCCACTTTAGCATTACTTTTTCTAGATTGGCTTGGAGAAGCTCATTTTTCTCAATTTCAGCGCTCATCCTACATCTCAAGGCCTTCATCTCATCTTCAAGCCTAACATATTCCTCACTAAATATCTTTTTTCCTCTTTCAGGGTTTTCAGGTTTTGACGTAGTCAATGACTCTTTTATTTGTTTCCTTTGGTCAACAGTTTTTTCCAAAAGATCACTCTTTTCTTTTCTAAGAGTTTCAATGGCATTCTTTTGATCAATAATTACAGCCACTAAGTCTTTTCTAGTATGTTCAGATTCTTTTAGTTCTAAGAACAAGGAATCCCTATCCTTCGCAAGACTACAAAAAGCAGTAATTAAATATCAGCTAAGCACATAAATTTTTTTGGAGAGTAGGATTTCAGATTTTTTAAACATCCCTGAAGTTTACCTCTTCATTGCCATTGTATTCATTGTCTATTGTGCCATCAAAGCAAGCATTGAGTCATATCCAATCTCCTCACCTTCAAGTGCCATCGTAGAACTATCATCACTATTAGATTTATCTTCTCTTACTTGTGTAGTTCCATCATAAGCTATTTGCAAAGACTCCTATATTTCCTTGGCAGTGTCGCATGTAGAGATTTTGTCGTACTTGTTAGGTTCCAAACCATGTACTAGAATTTTCTTTGCACGAGCATTCTTCTTCATTACTTTCTTGTCTGCTTGAGTGTATACTCTGCTGGTCTTGAGTGGAACAAATGGACCATCGTAGATAATATCCTAAAGCTCGCAATCCTTAGCCATGGTGAAATCATGCATTCTAGCTCTCCACTACCAATAACACTTTGCATCAAACTTGGGTGGGTGGTATATGGATTGACCTTCTTCAAAATTTTAGTGGAGCCATCATGATGATCCTTCCTAGGTATTAACTTGATAGGAGGAACCTACTATAATACCAAATTTTAGTTTGTATTGGTCCACTAAATCATATACTACCTCGTTCTCTATAAGTTTCTGCTGAGAGTACTTAATAAAGCAGTAAGTAAATGAGGCAGAGGATTTTTACATGGAAAATTCCCTTACAAGGGGATCAAAAAACCACGACCTACCTTGTAGGATTTTAACTTTACTAACTTGTAATCTTACCTATTACAAGCCACTTTACAATACTTCCTATTGCAAAGGATTTACTCAACTAACTTGTGGTACCTTTACCACAAGTCACTTTGTGAATATCCTAGTTACAAAGGATTTTTCTAATTTGTGATGGTATCACCACAAACCACTTTGAAATTTTACGATTACAAAGAATTTCCTTATGACTAAATATTGTCACAACCTAGACTCAGCGAGTTTAGGGATTTACAAGACGATTTCTAATAAGTATGCTTCTGTGTAAGCAATTTTAGGAGATGTAGTAAGTACAATAACAAGGTTATAACTCAACTAGGACAACAATAATCAATCTTTTAAGAACTGTCCGTAGTGACGTTCAACCTTGTTCTTCAAGCTTGAGAGAGTAACTTTTCTATTTTTGCAAAAGGCTTGAATGAGAAATAGAAACTTTCCATTGATGTCTTTGTATAAGGCTTCATTTGGTGCACCTTGATTACCTCACTTGAAGTGATGTGAGTGCTTTGTTTGGCTAGAGAATGAGTGGGTTGTCAGTATATCGCAGTGCGGCAAAAACAGTGCCGGCAGTGTATCCAACTGACTCTGTACTACTACATAGGAACCACATGAGCACTATGTTCTTGATTTGTTCCTATCTTCTGAATCTGTACCAGTTTATTCTTAGCTAGGATCAGTTCAAGTTTGCAGCAGTCCAAGTAGGTCAGGTTCCTTATCTGGTTCTTATCAATAAGTTTGTTAGGTCATCAAAATGTTGTTGAAACACGTTCTCAAGTCGCTAAACTAAACGTGTGTCCATATTTGTAGGTTTTGATAAATGACAAACCGACGTGAACGGAACATTGACATATGCCGAAGTCCAAGCACAAGAGAAACAAAGATCAAGATTTAGTAAAGCAACAAAGTTATACATGAGTCGTTCTATAATTGTGATCTTGATCCGACAATTGATTCAAGACTTGGCTTCTCTCGTAAAATCATTTTTATCAAACCATGCATCTTTAATTTAAAGCAAAATGATTTTCAAACATTTCATTTTAACCAAAATGAATTTTAAACATGTCTTTCAAATCTGGACAAAGATAATCGATTATGTACTTTATGATAATCGATTATGTTAAAGCAGTGTACACCAGATTTTACAAAGCTGTAAGATAATCGATTATGTACCTTGTGATAATCGATTATGTTAAAGCAGTGTACACCAGATTTTACAAAGCTGAAAGATAATCGATTATGTACCTTATGATAATCGATTATGTTAAGGCAGTGTTCACCAGATTTTTCAACGCTACAAGATAATCGATTATGTACCTTATGATAATCGATTATATTAAGGCAGTGTTCACCAGATTTTTCAAAGCTACAAGATAATCGATTATGTGCCTTAGACTAATCATTATGTTGAGACAGTGAGCATCAGATTTTTCAAAGTAGCAAAATAATCGATTATGGCTTTTCTGGTAATCAATTATATTAAAGACCGTTGCCAAAGTATTTTCAAACACTGAAAGATAATCGATTATGTACAATCAAACAATCGATTATGTTAAGCATAAAATTGGGGATTGATTTTTGAACGTTGTCAGGTAATCGATTATACGATTTGGATAAGCGATTATTCTGCTTAAAATCTGGGATTGATTTTTGAACGTTGGCAGATAATCGATTATGCAGAATCAGATAATCGATTATCCTAGCACAAAATCAGCAATTTGTGATTGTCAATTAAGCAACGGTCTTGGGTGTTTTGAGCACTATAAATACAACTCAAATTCACTCTTCTAAGAACAACAACTGAATACATTCTTGCTAAAGCTTACATACTCTCTTTGCAATCATTTTATATTCATTTCATAAGTTTTTGAGAGCCAAACTCTTGACGAAATTGTTGTGTTCTTGAGCGTATTGTTTTTACTCATATCTACTCTATTAAGAGAGTCTTGTCTTGAGTGCTAAGTGTTTGTACACACTTGAAGGGATATTCTAATCCCTTGTTGTAAGAAGGAAAAGTAGTTCCTTGGTTTGAAGTCTTGAGGTATGGTATCCTCGAGCAGGTTGAAGTCTTGTAGAGTGTATATCTACGAGCAAGTGTAACGGTTTGTTAGGCACCCGTAAGCTTTACGAAGTTAGTGTAAAACTCGAGAGAGTCTCTCGGGGACTGGACTAACCACGTGTTGTGGTGAACCAGGATAAAATTCAGTGTGTTCTCTCCTTATCTTTTTAATTACCGCACTTACGTTATTCCTGCAATTTTTAATTCCGCAAATTTACATTGTTTTTTATTATAACGCTATTCACCCCCCCTCTAGCGTTAAGCGTATATTCTAACAAATGTAAGGCAAGAGTATTTACGATCTATCACGGATTTTATGAGTTTTTCGGAATCTAGGCACATAGGCCCGAGGGCGATGTTGTCAACTTTTCGAACAAAGTTAGGAATTTATCTAAATTGAATTGTTGTGAGTATTAGAGCATATGTTAATGTACTTTATAATTTATTGGCTAGTTTTGGAGTGTTGTGCATCGATTTGAGCGGTCGGAAGGGCTTGGAAGCCGCTTTTGGAACTTTAGAGCGAGGTGAGTCTCCTTTCTAACCTTGTAAGAAGGAATTGTCCCCATAGGTGAGTTACAGATTATGTTCTCCTATTTGTGGGGGCTACGGATGCATGAGGTGATGAGATTCCATGCGTAGCTACTATTGCTTTCGTCAGGGTAGTCTAGGGCCCAAAACATGCTTTACTTGTAATATTTGCAACCTTGTTGTCAATTTAAAAATTCTTAAGCACATATGGAATGTATAAGTTTCTATAAGGCTAGATATCATTTCTTGACTTTCAAAAGAGAAACTTGCCTTTTCCTAAATAATTGCTCCTTGATGAATTTTTGATTTGACTATTTGAATGTGTTTATCTATTATGGAACGGGTCAAACGCCTCGGTAGATTAAATAGATACATCTATGGTTCGTTCCGTTCGACCCTTTGGTAGTGCAAACTTTATATATTTTTGGATCGGACTGTGTCTTTTGCATAATTTGCACATGATCGTATTGCTTGCCTTGATATTTATCAATGAGGATATTGCTTCTCCGGATTGAGAATAAATGTATAAATGACAAAAACGAATTTGGAAATTTCCCTTTGAATAAGAGAATTGTTTACTTGCTTCATACTATTAAGTTACAACCACTTTTTATAAAAATCCTCGATTTACTATATTGTTGGTATATTATTATTAGACCACTAGTAAGTGTCTAAGTTGACCTCTCGTCTCTACTTCTTCGAGATTAGACGGATACTTACCGAGTACACATTATTTTTGTACTCATGCTACTCTTGTTGTGCATTCTTGTTGCATAGGAATATATACCCCTAGCGGCCCAGTGTGCATAGCAACATGGATAATATGGAGACTTAGGTGAGCTGCATCTCTTGAGGCAATCCGCAGCCGACATAGTATATTTTAGTGGATAGTATTTACCTTCTTTCCACTTTGTATTCCGGACAGTTATTGCACTTCATTTGGTTTACTAGAAATAGCTCATGCACTTGTGACACTGGGTTCTAGGATGATTATGAGATTATTAAATGTTATGTTTGTAAAAGACATCATCTAATTTCAATAAATTTTATAATTTATTGTTTAATGTAAAAGGAATGATTTTAATAAATACTAAAATAGGAATTTAATTAACTTATTGGTGTTGGCTTTCCTGACAGTGGTGTCCGACGCCATCACGATCCTTAGTGGATTTTGGGTCGTGACAACACAGTATCAGGGAACTAGATTCAACTAAGTCTCATGAGTTATGATCGAGTCTAGTAGAGTCTTGTGGATCGGTACGGAGACGTCTGTACTTTTTTTTTCGAGAGGCTACAGAACTGTTAGGAGCATTTCCCTTCTTGATTACTCATCGTGCGGTTTTATTCCCTTGAGGCTTATGCCTTCATTTCCTTCCCATTCAATCTTATGTGACTTGAAGCAATGGTTCTAGATCGGAAATTGAGACATTGTAATAGTACTGCAGATGTGTACATGATGTTTCCTCCTTCGTATTTGTTAGTTTGTATAAGTCCACCAAATCGTAGAGTACCTAGTTGTCTACAAGGTTCTACTGAGAATACTTAATAAAACAGTATGTCAATGAGGCAGGGGAATTTTAAATGGAGAAATTCCATACAAGGGGATAAAAAACCATGACCTACACCTGTAGGCTTTTAACTTCACTGACTTGTAATCTACCTATTACAAGCCACTTTACAACAATTCCTATTGCAAAGTATTTACTCAACTAACTTATTGTACCTTTACTACCACAATCCACTTTGTGACTATCCTAGTTATAAAGGTTTTTTTCTAACTTGTGATGCTATCACCACAAGCCACTTTGTAACTGTACAATTACAAATATTTTTCCTTATGACTAAATCTAGTCACAACATAAACTCAAGGAGTTCTTATCAAAATGTTTCTAGGTAAGAAGTTTAAGAGATATAGTAAGTACAATAAACAAGGTTACACTCAACTAGGACAACAACAATCTATCTTTTAGGAACTGGTCCGTAGTAGTGTTTAACCTTGTTCTTCAAGATTGTGAGGATTGATTTCTCTATTTTTACAAGAGGCTTGAATGAGAACAGAAACCTTCTAGTTATCTTTTGTATAAAGCTCGTTGTGAGTACATCTGGATCACATCAATTGAAAGATGTGAGTACTTTGTTTGGTTAGAGAATGAGCGGGCGGACAGGTGGAGTGCGCCAGAAACAGTGTACTATTATGAGGACACCACAAGAGTATTAGGTTCTTGTGTAAGTGCCTAGCTCCTGAATCTATCACAGGATCACCTTTAGCTAGATTTTGTTAAAGCATGTATCATCCCAAGCAGGTCAGGTTCCCTATTTGGTTCTTAATAGTAAGTTTGTTAGATCATCAAAATGTAGGGCAAGATTATTTAAAGAGTATCAATTGCCTTCTTTTTGATGATGACAAACTTAACATTTATAAATAGGAATTTGGGAAGTTAAACCAGTATCAAAGTATCAGGGAACACAGAGTTCCCCCTGAAACTATGCCTTATCATAACAGTATTTTACATGGTCAGAGTAATAGAGATTAAGAACCTTAAGAACCAGTTTCCCCACGTGTTCCCCCTAGGTCCTTATTTTTCCCCTTTTGGCATCATCAAAAAGAACAACAGTACAAAGATGTCCAACGAAACTAACTCATGCCTTATATGTGCACACAACTATGATAGAGAATAGAACACAAAAGAGAGAGATAGAGAGTACTGATATAATAAAATGAGGATTTATATTAGTAAAGATTTAATACGTCTCTGCCTTTTGAAAAAGAAAGGGGCAGCATTGGACTTGTTAACATGAGTAGTAGTTCTTCATCTCAACCAACAAAAAAGAAAGCAAAAAAAATATTCGCCAAAACATCAACAATGAAACAAAACATAATAAACATAACCAGAAAACAGGCCACTGAAGGAAAAGGCTTGGTAGCTGCAGTAGGTTCTTCAACAGATTCTGACTTGCATTTCCCAAACTTCACTTATAATTTTCTTCACTGAACTAGGTTCTTCAACAGATTCTGACTTGCATTTCCCAAACTTCTCTCCACTAACTTTGCCTTTTCCCTTGGACTTGACTAGTACATCCTCATTATACATGGATAACTCACTCACTACCTCCTTTATCTTAGAGCTTGATGTTGACCCTTTTTCAATTGAAACTGGATTTGCCTTTTTTTGAGGACCTCCTAACAAGTGAACCAGGTTCCTTAGGGGTTCCCTCTTCCACCTCAACCATAGGGATAACCTCATCACTTACAGGTGCACCATTCTTTACCAACTTTCCTCTCTTCTTCTTACTACTCTTCTTGCTCTTTTGAAGAGCAAAATTGTAGGCCACTTTGACTTGAAGCCTAGTAGTAGGTTGTTTCATTTCAGAATTAGGAGTGGACACACCCCTACGCTTACTTATGAACGCATTAGGGGCCACGTTGTCTAGATCTTCTTCATTACTGGAGCATATTTCAGGTGTTTGAATTTCTAGACGCACAACATCGATTGAAGGAACAACGCTGTCCTGGGGATGAGCCCTGACTTGGGTCCTCCGGAGAGGGATCAGGTTCCTCATGTGATGCCCCAATAGTATGTGCTACTGCATCCTCTTTAACAACCACAATTGCCCTTTCTTCCTCAATAGTGTATATCTCATTTTTCTGGGAAGTAATTTCATGCAATACCCCATCAACGGATATTATAAACATAGTTAGGACATATTTCTCTTCTTCAGCTGGTGCTTCCACGACCATGGATTTGATGTCAACAAGGGTAGAATCCTTTGTGAACTTAGTATTTTGACCTTTTTCTCCACTTAGGGTTTTACTGGTGGGAACAGTAGAGATGGAGAGAACGGAATAACCGTGTTAAAGGTTTCTGAGTTGGGAAGAGATTGGGAAACTAGAGAAGGTGTGACTGCGGCAGCATCAGTGATAGAGGGTGACGAAGGCTCAGTGAGAGCGAGAGGTTCCATAGATGGGTCTGTGGTAGTTACAGCTGAGGCAGAGAGATTAGAAGTTTTCTCAGCCATTGGAAGAAGTAGCGTGATGATCCTTCTATCCCTTTTGTGATACTAGAGTGGGACTTATGGTTATGAAGACCAGAAGAGAGAGTCTTTAAAAAGGAGAGGATAATTATGAAGGGAGAGGAATAGGCACTGGTTCTGAAATGAAGGTTGGGCTTGGAGAATTGCAATGTTTCAAAGGAAGATGGAACGTTTTGAATTGAGGGGACATGACAGCATGATCTGAAAAGTTGATGGCATGCGAGTTGTATTTTTTTACCCTTTTAAGATGGATATTAAAAGGATGCATAGAACTACTAATCTTTTGGTACAAGAACTTGGTTCTGACATTGTTTTTTTTAAAGAATAAATCCTCTTTTATCATTCATGCACTGCCTCTATCTCATCTATACTTATCATGCATTTTTACCTGCAACGGTATTGAAGTGAGATAGACATGACTAGAAAACACTTTGAGCCAGTTATTTCATATATATGAACTGTTTCCCTACATTATCTTTGAGAAAATGATGCCTCACATCAATATGTTTTGTCCTTTTGTGTTGAACTGGATTCTTGGACATGTTTAGTGCATTATTTTTGTCACATAGAAGGGGGACATGCTCAATGAGTACTCCAAAGTCCTCCAGTTGCTGCTTGATTCATAGAAGTTGGGCACAACGGGATGCTGCAGCTATATATTCAGCTTCAGTTGTTGACAGAGCCACTGAATTCTACTTCCTTGTTCCCCAAGATATGAGACATGAACCTAAGAAGTGATCTACTCCAGAAGTGCTTTTTCTGCCCACACGATAACCTGCATAGTCTGCATAAACATACTCAATTAGATTAAAACTATCACCTGATGGATAATATAGCTCCAGGTCTTATGTCCCTTTAAGGTATCTTAGTATTCTTTTGGCAGGCTTTAAGTGAGATTCCTTGGGATTTGATTCAAACCTTTCACACACTCCCACGCTAAAAACAATATCAGGTCGACTGGCACTAAGATAAAGGAGATACCTTATAATGCCTCTATTTATTTTTTAATTCACAGGAAATCTAGTTTCATCCATATCCAGTCGAGTAGAATTTGCAATGGAAGTGTCTATCACCTTTGATGCTTCCATGTTAAACCTCTTCAAGAGCTCCCTGATGTGTTTTACTGCCAAATGGAAGTACCTTTTGGGGACTGTTTTACTTGAAGACCCAAGAAGAAGTTTAATTCCCTCATCATGTTCGTTTCAAATTCAATTCCCATAAGTTTTGCAAATTCTTCACACAGAGAATTAGCTATTGCTCCAAAAATGATATCATCAATGTAAACCTGAACAATGAGCAGGTTCCTTCCTCATTTATTTAAGAAAAGAGTGTTGTCAAATTTTTCCTCTCTTAAAACCATTCTATAAGAGCAATTTTGATAGTTTTCATACCAAACTCAAGGAGCCTGCTTTATCTTGTAGAGAGATTTGTCCAATTAGAACACATATTTATGGTGCTCATGACATTCAAACCTTGGGGGTTGCTTCACATAGAATTCTGCCTTAAGGAGTCTATTCAAAAATTCACTTTGACATCTATTTGGAACACGGTGAATTCCATATGAGATGCAAATGCGATTAGAATTCTGATAGCTTCCATGCGAGCCACTGGAGAAAACATGTCATCATAGTCAACCCTTCCTCTTGATTGTATCCTTGGACTACTAGCCTAGCCTTAATCCTTGTGGTAATTCCATGTTCATCGAGCTTGTGTTTGAATACCTACCTCATTCCTATAATAGTTTGATCTAGGGGTCTAGGTACCGGGTGCAACATACTGTTTCTCTCAAACTGATGCGGCTCGTCTTGCATAGTTGTAATCCAATCTGCATCTTTCAAGGCTTCCTTGATATTTTTGGGTTCTATCTGGGAGAGAAAGGCTAAAAAGGCAAGTGAATTTCTGGTTCTTGACATGGTTTGAACTCAAGAATCTATATGAGCGATGATGTTGTCTATAGGGTGAGAGATTTGGTGTCTCAAGTTAGACGCCGGAGGTTCATTCTGAGAGGAGGAATGTATGTTGGGCTAATTTTCCCCAATCCTTCTCTTAGGTACTAGTGGATTACCCTCAACTGCATCAACCACCCTTTCTTCAGCTTTGATAGTTGTAATTAAGGTGTTTGGTTCTGTTGGTAATGAGGAACCGTTTTCTTCATTTGGCTTCTTTACTTAACTCATCATATCTTCCTTTTCGTTTGTCATGTTAATGACAAAACCAGGAATGAGCAGCGGTTCTCCATCTTGATCTTTCTCAGTGTTCTTCTCAAATGATGGATAAGATTCATCAAAAATAACATGGACACTCCACAACACATTGAGATTGCTTGTTATATATATATATATTGTAAGCCTTGCTTTGGTAAGAGTACCCAAGAAATATTCCTTCGTCACTCTTGGCATCGAATTTACCAAAATGATCCTTTCCATTGTTGAGAACATAGAATTTGCATCCAAATGTTCTTAGATGAGTCAGCTTGGGGTTTCTTCCATTCAACAATTTATTCGGGGTATTATTCAGAAGTGATATGATCATGCACCTGTTCACTAAGTAGCATGTAGTGTTGACAGCTTCAGCCCATAAGTTCTTTGCAATTCCACTATCGATCGTCATTGTTCTTGCCATTTCTTCCAAAGTTCAATTCTTCGTTTCTACTACTCTATTTTGCTGGGGAGTTCTGGGAGATGAGAAGTTGTGAGTGATTCCATTTTCATAACAGAATTTATCAAATCATTGTCAAATTCTGTCCATGATCTTATCTAATGCATAAAACTCTAGACTCCATCTTCATCTGGATTTTCTTCGAGAAGGCAACAAACACTTCAACAGTTTTATCTTTTATTCTGAGAAACAGAGTCCATGTGAATCTGGAATAGTCATAAAGATTATGAAAATGTATCTCTTCCCTCCTCTGCTTTGCACCCTCATAGGTCCACACAGATCCATATATAGAAGCTCAAGCGGATTTGAGGTGCTCACATTTTTGTTTGTACTTAAAGGAGGACTTCACATGTTTTCCTCTAGCACATGTATCATATATTTATTTAGATCTTGAATTGTGACATACGCAGACCATGGACCAGGTCCTTCTGAACTAGTTTATTCAGAAGTGAAAAACTTGCAAGGCCCAGTCTTTTGTGCCATTGTTTAGCATCATCATCAACAACTTTCAAACAACTCAAATCACCACTCTATAAGGATTCAAAATCAGCAACATAGATGTTCTTGTATCTTTTGTTCACCAGCACTATTTCACTGGCCACAAGGTTAGTGACTGTACATATTTTGGACAAGAATTCCACCCTGTTTCCCTTATCACAGATTTTAGAAACACTCAGGAGACTATACTTAAGCCCATTGACATAGTACACATTTTCAATAGAATGAATGAGTGACTTCCCAGCTTTTCCAACTCCAAGAATGTACCCTTTTTGCCATTGCCAAAGGATACACTCCCTCCTTGCAGGGCTTTAAGTGAAAGAAAGTCTGTGGTGGTCCTAGTCATATGTTTCGAACATCCACTATCCATGAACTATTATTGATCGCTTCCTTTCACTGTTCCCTACAACAGAGATTAGGAGTCAGTTTTAGGAACCCAAACAAGCTTGGGTCCCTTGTTGTAAGCAAGAGGATGAATAAGAATTCTCTTAGTCCATGCAGGAAATGTGCATTTTTTATGAGTGGAACCTGGTCCCTCTTTTGTAGTCATGGTTTTAACAACCATTTTGTCTTCTGAGCTGATTGATTCTTGGCATGGACACTTTCTTTGAAGTGACCAGTGTTCCCAAATCAGGTACGAGTCCAGTTATCAGAGACAATGCCGTACTTACTGTGAGGGTTGTGAGGAGTTTTATCCCTTTGAAACCCTGTTCCCTGCCTTTTTTTTCCAACAACTAGTAAGCAAGGCAGTGGTAGTTTATGAGGACCGAGTCAACTTAAGAGACTTTTCATGATCATTCATTACTTTTTCTAGATTGGTTTGGAGACTCTCATTTTTCTCAATTTCAGCACAAATCATAAATCTCAGAGCTTTCACCTCCTTTTCAAGCCTAGTGTGTCCTCACTCGCTATCTTCTTTCCTTTTTCAATACTTTCAGGTTTTGACTTAGTCCATGGCTTTACTATTGTTTTCTTGTGTCTGCAATTTCTACCAAGAGATTATTCTTTTCTTTTCTGAGGATTTCAATGGCTTTCATATGGTCAATAACTGCAGCCACTAAGTGATCTCTAGTATGTTCAAATTCTCCTAATTCTAAGATTAAGGAATCCCTATCCCCTACAAGACTATGAAATACAATGATTAAAACATTTGCTAAACGTATGAGTTTTTTTGGAGAATAGGATTTCAGATTTCTTTGAACATCCCTGAAGTTTACCTCTTTGTTCCATTGTCTTCATCATCATCTGATTGAGCCATCAAAGAAAAAGTTGAGTCATATCAAATCTTCTCGCCTTTAACAGCCATCATGGAACTATCACCATTGTTAGGTTTGTCTTCAGACTGTTTTGCTTGTGTAGTTCCCTCATAAGTCGTTTGCAAAGCTTCCCATATTTCATTTGCAGTGTCGCAGATAGAGATTCTATTGTACTCTTTAGGTCCCATTCCATACACAAGAATTTTCTTGGCACAAATATTCTTCTCCACAGATTTCTTGTCTGCTTCAATGTACTCTTTTTGCCATTGAAAATAGAAATTCATCTAGTACCTTAATTGGAACATAAGGGCCATCACAAATAATATTCCATAGCTAATCCTTAGCCATGATGAAATCATGCATTCTAGCTTTCCACCACCAATAGCATTATGCATCAAACTTGTGGGGTTGGTATGTGGATTGACCTTTTTCAAAACTTGGTGGAGCTGCCATGAGGATCCTTCCTAAGTGTTAGCCTGATGGAGGAACTTGCTCAGATACCAATTGTTAGTTTGTATGGGTCCACCAAATTGTAGAGTACCTAGTCCTTTACAAGGTTCTACTGAGAATACTTAATAAAATAGAATGTCAATAAGGCAGAGGTTATTTACGTGGAACAATCTCATACATGTAGGCTTTTTGTTAGAACAAGTGCTTAACGCTAGAGGGGTGGTGAATAGCGTTTACAAAAATTATGCGGAATTAAAACTTATTTGTGGAATTGAAATACTGCAGGAATTAAATCAGTGCGGAAATTAAAGAGAGCAAGGAAAGAACACACCGATGTATCCTGGTTCGCCACAACCCTGTGGTTAGTCCAGTCCCCGAGAGACTCTCTCGAGATTCCCACTAAACCCTGTCGAGCTTACGGGTGCTCAACAAACCGTTACACTTGAGACTTGAATCCAACAAATCTCAAACACCTGCTTGAGGATACCTCACCCCAAGACTTTCCTGTTAAGCTTACGGGTGCCTAACGAACCGTTACAACTTGAGAACTTGAATCACACAAGCCTCAAACAACCTTGTTTAAGGAAACCTATCCCTAAGACTTCTCAAGAAGAAATTAAGTATTTCTTCTTGCAACAAGTGTATACAAAACACTCAATACTCACTTATACAATTACTCTCTCAAAGAGTGGATATGAGTACAAAACATTCAGCTCAAGATTACAACAACTTAATCAATATTTGGCTCTCAAAAATAATGTGTATGATATGAAATTTAAGATCAATAATGTAATGTAAACTTTTCAATCTTTCTGGTGTGTTGTTGTTATGCAAAAACGAGTTTCAGACAGGTTTTAATACTGTCAAAAGAGAATTTGACCGTTGCTTAATTGTCAAACAAAATCCCTGAAATTATGCACTGACAATCGATTGTTAAGTCCTCACTATCGATTGTTAAACCATTTTTCAAAAGACAAATCTTGACTTTTCAGACAAAATCAGTTGTAATAAATATGGTTTGAAATTAGCAAGTCAACAATCGATTGTTAGCCACCACAATCGATTGTGGTTCATAAATTCAAAATAATTCGGTCAAGATATTTGAAAATGGCAGATTTTGTGTAATCAAAATTCAACAACTAAATCCTTGATTGAAGGAATGATATTCTGAGCAATGATTTAGTTTGGACTTTGTAAAACAAATTTGTAAATAATTTTCAACCACCAAATCTTGACTTTAAGAAGATTGAAAATATGTATTTGAAAATCTGACACTTAACAATCGATTGTTAACTCTGACAATCAGATTGTGGTTCATTTTTAAAACTTTTGGAAACACACTGCCTCACTGACAATCGATTGTTGAACCTTGACAATCGATTGTTGCCTTAAAAACAATTTTGGAAACTCTGCCTTACTGACAATCGATTGTTGGTCACTGACAATCGATTGTTGAAGTTAAAAATCACAAGACGTGTTTAAAAATCATTTTGGCTAATATGCAACTTATTTATTTAAACTTAAAAGATGCATGATATGATGAAAACTAATTTTATGCGAGAGCCAATATTTAGATTATGTTGTTGAATCAAGATCACAAAATAAAACGACTCAACAATAAACGCAACAATAATCTTCTTTGCGATTCTTGGTCTTGCACTGTTTCTCTTGTACTTGACTGTTAATGTTCCATCCTCGTTGGTTGGTTTGGCATTTATCAAAACCTACATAGATCAACACACGTTTAGTTTGAGAACGTGTTTTCAACAATTTCCCCCTTTTTGATAATGGCAAACCTGTATTGGGATATGCATATTAATAACAGTCCAAGAAATAGTATTTGACAAGTATTCCCCCTCAATTTATTATTCTCCCTAAATATATGCAAACATATATTCTAGTGCTATTCTAGTGCATAGCCAAAATATAATATAATGCGTAGCCCGGTTTCTTCCCCCTTTTGACATTAACAAAAAGTGCAAGAAGAAACATTTCATTAAATGAAATCAATAAGACTCTCAAAAATGGGCTGTTTGTGCGTCATGTTTTTGTAATTCCCCCTGCCTTTAGGGCGATACCTGCAAAAATCTGTTAGACAACTCCGACGCTCAAGTTAGAAATCATGTTAAATGAAAAATGCAATGCATGACTTAGATCAACGTGGAGTCAAGAATCCCGAGTTCACTACGAATTCGGAAGAAGGACTCTTTCTCTAAAGGTTTGGTAAAGATATCGGCTAATTGATTTTTGGTTTCAACAAATTCAATGTCGACATCTCCCTTGAGAATGTGATCTCTTATAAAATGATGTCTAATTTCAATGTGTTTTGTTCGCGAATGAAGAACGGGGTTCTTCGTCAAGCATATGGCACTAGTGTTATCACATCTAAGAGGGATATGATCGAGACTTAGGCCATAGTCCAAGAGTTGTTGTTTCATCCATAGGATTTGGGCGCAACAACTCCCCGCGGCTATATATTCAGCCTCGGTTGTGGACAACGCAACACTTACTTGTTTCTTGCTAAACCAAGAAACTAGAGAGCTATCGAGCAAATGGCAAGTGCCACTAGTGCTCTTGCGGTCCAATTTGCATCCAGCAAAATCGGAATCGGAATAGCCAACAAGTTGGCATGAGGAACCTTTGGGGTACCATAGACCCACATTTACAGTACCAACAAGATACTTCAAAATCTGTTTTACCACAGTAAGGTGAGACTCCTTCGGACCCGATTGATAACGGGCGCATAAACACACGCTAAACATGATGTCCGGACGACTAGCAGTAAGATAAAGAAGAGAGCCAATCATACCTCTATACTTTTTAGTGTCGACTTCCTTACCTTTCTCATCTTTGTCTAGATGATCGGATGTGCTCATGGGAGTAGCCATTGCTTTTGCATTGCTCATTTCAAACCGTTTCAGCAATTCTTTGCAATATTTGGCTTGGCAAATGAACGTACCTTCTTTCATTTGTTTAACTTGTAGTCCCAAGAAGAAGGTTAACTCTCCCATCATAGACATTTCAAATTCGTTTGTCATTAAATCGGAAAATTCCTGGCACAAAGCATTGTTAGTAGCACCAAATATAATATCATCCACATAGATTTGAACTAGTAAAATATCATTATCTTCATGCTTAATAAAAAGAGTGGTGTCAACTTTCCCCCTAACGAAGTCATTTTCCAAAAGGAATTTGCTCAATCGTTCGTACCAAGCTCGTGGAGCTTGTTTAAGACCATAAAGGGCTTTCTTAAGTTTGAAAACATGATCGGGAGATTTGAAATCTTCAAAACCGGGGGGTTGTTCAACATAAACTTCTTCTTGAATAATACCATTTAGAAAAGCGCTTTTCACATCCATTTGATATAAAATAAAATTCATAGACGAGGCAAAAGCAAGCAATAAACAAATAGCTTCTAGTCTAGCTACGGGAGCATATGTCTCTTCATAGTCAATACCCTCTTCTTGATTGTAGCCTTTTGTTACAAGCCTAGCTTTGTTTCTAGTGATTATACCATTTTAATCTAATTTATTGCAAAAAACCCATTTCGTACCAATTATGGTATGATTATCGGGTCTCGGCACCAATTCCCAAACGTCATCGCGTTTGAATTGGTTAAGCTCCTCTTGCATTGCCAAGGTCCAATGCTCATCCCCAATTGCTTCGGAAACAGTAGTTGGTTCAATTTGTGAAACAAAAGCTATTTGACCTACGGTATCTTTGAGAAGGTTTCGAGTACTTACCCCTTTCTCGATATTCCCAATCACCTTGTCGAGAGGATGGTCTTTAGACGTCCTCCAAGCCTTTGGCATCTCGGATGTTTCCTCTTGTTGTGGTGCTTCTTCCGTTGGTTGTTCCACATTTTCATTTTCAATTTCCTTTGTATTTTCCGTATGCTCCTTGTCTTGAATATTCATCTTGTTTAAAGATTCTGCAAGATGATCACAAAAATCCTTTCTCGCCAAGCGAGCATCATTTTCACAATACAATATGAGGGGACTCCTCGACAGTTTTAGTACGATTGTTGAATGCCCTATATGCTTTGCTATGTGACGAATAGCCAAGAAAAATACCATCATCAGATTTAACATCAAACTTTCCCAAATTTTCTTTTCCATTATTATGGATAAAACATTTACAACCGAAAACTCTAAGGTGGGAAATATTAGGCTTTCTTCCCTTATAGAGTTCGTATGGAGTTTTCATGAGTATCGGTCGAATGACTGCTCTGTTTAAAACATAGCAAGCGGTACTCACTGCATCGGCCCAAAAGACTTTGGAAATCTTTGACTCATCGAGCATGGTTCTAGCCATCTCTTCGAGGCAACGATTTTTCCGTTCCACCACTCCATTTTGTTGTGGTGTACGTGGAGCCGAAAAGGTATGTTCAATACCGAGTTTGTCACAAAAATCCGCAAAGAGATTATGATCGAACTCTCCTCCATGATCACTTCTTATGGAAGTGACGGTTGTGCTCTTTTCATTTTGCACACGTTTGAGAAAAATTTTAAAGGCATGAAAAGCATCACTCTTATGGGCAAGAAATAGAGTCCATGTGAATCGAGAGTAGTTATCAACAATAACCAAAGCATAACGATTTCCACCAAGACTTTCAATTCTAGATGGTCCAAAAAGATCCATATGAAGAAGTTGTAAAGGTTTAATGGTTGAAACAAAATTCTTTGATTTAAAAGAAGCTTTTGTTTGTTTCCCTTTTTGACATGGTTCACAAATGTTATCTTTTTCAAATCTGATTTTTGGAAGACCAATAACTAAATTTTGGGAAACTAATTTGTTTAACAACTTCATATTAATATGAGCTACTCTTCGATGCCATAACCACATGTCGTCTTCCTTACTCATAAGGCAATTTACAAAATTTGATGAAGATTTTTCTAAATCAACCATATAAATATTATCGACTCTAATTCCACAAAGAATGATTTTAAAATCACTGCGACGAAAGACTAAGCATTCATTTGAATCAAATAACACAAGATTTCCCTTGTCACATAATTGACTTATGCTCAAGAGATTATGCTTAAGACCTTTAACAAGTAATATATGTTTAATAGAGGAAGATTCATCCTTACCGACCGATCCAATGCCGATAATCTTTCCTTTGTTATTATCTCCAAAAACAACGTTTCCTCCTTCCTTATGTTCTAGTTGAAGGAACTTAGATGCATCCCCGGTCATGTGTTTGGAGCATCCACTGTCAAGGTACCAAAGTACACTTGACCCCTTTAAACATACCTACAAAACAAATCACTGAGTTTTTGGTACCCAAACCATTTTGGGTCCTTGTACGTTAGGTGCATCATGGTAGTATGATTGTCTCGTGTTGATGTGGCGATGTCGAGTGAAACATACAGGGGCTATATGCCCTACTTTACTGCAGTAATGGCATATGACATTTGGATTATGCATACGTCTAGGATGATAATAGTTAGAGGGTTTAAATCTATTTACTCTACTGGTATGAAAACTATTTTCATGCACTTTTCTAGATTCATGTCTAGGTGATCTAATTATGCCAATATTTCTTCTATTATTTTTTTTAGAAAAATTATTCACTATATGATTAGTATTTCTAGGTGGATTTGTTTTACCTTGCCTAGGTTGAGTCTTAGGCGATTTATGAATGGACTCAACTTTTTTTTCATTTTTAAAACCTATTCCATGCCTAGTTGATTTCAGAGTATCAAGCATGACATTCAGGTTTTTGTGTGAAGAATTGAACTTGTGCAAAGTGCTTTTAAGACTATCTACTTCTTCTTTTAAAGAAATACAGGAAGAACATCCTTTGCTTGAGCTTTCCGGTTTGTCGACAATTCTTTTTCCGTAAAAATGATTTTCCTTTTTCAATTTCTCAATTTCAAAATTTAATTTTTCAGAATCTTTTTCTTTTATGGAAAGCTGATTTTTCAGATCTTTTATAATTTTTGAAGCATTAATAAATTCAACGTAAAGCTCATCAAAGGCATCTCGCATTTCTTCTAAAGAAAAAACATTTTCAGAATTAATACTTACCTCGTTTTGAGCTTCCTCCTGTGCCATAAGACACAAATTTGCAGCTTGTTCATCTCCGTCACTCGACTCGTCTCCTGAGTCGCCTCCCCACGAGATGTATGCCCGTTGTTTCTTTTCGGGCTTCTTCTCCTTTTTCAAGTTTGGGCAGTTTGGTTTGATGTGCCCATATTCTCCACATTCATAGCACTTTAGCGGTCCGCTTTTCCGCTTCCCTCTTCGTTCATACTCTTTGCGCATGAACTTGTTGAATCTCTTAATAACGAGTCCAAGCTCGTCATTTTCGTCACTTGACTCTTCCTCAATTTTGGGTTGAGCCGTGTTTGCCTTTAAGGCAATTTTCTTTCTCCCTTGATCAATTAAAGAAGGGTTAATAATAGTAGATTCGTATGTTTTAAGGTTACCTCTTAAACCGTCGATAGTGACATTGGTGACGCCTATTGATTCCTGAATTGCGTCAGCCTTCGAACGCCATTCCGGAGTTAAACTTCTCAGAATTTTACGGACAAGTTCTCGATCCGTAAATGTCTTTTTCAGGGCGTGTAAATCATTTACGATTTTAGAAAATCGTTCAAACATGTCATCTATTTTCTCACCTTCCTGCATACGAAATAACTCATATTCATGGGTTAGAAAATCAATTTTCGCTTCTCTAACCTGGTCAGTGCCTTCGTATGTTATTTCCAATTTGTCCCACATTTCTTTTGCAGTGGAACAACATGATATCTTCCGATAGTCATCGGGATTGACAGCACAAAACAGCATGTTGATAGCTTTGGCATTATTCTCCACTTTTCTAATGTCGTCCGCAGTATATTCTTCTTCAAGCTTTGGGACGTAAATTTCACCTTCCTTTTTAGTAGGGATCTGTTCACCATTTTTGATAATTTTCCAGATCTTAAAATTATTGGCCTGGACAAATATTCTCATTCTTTCCTTCCAGTAGGTGTAGTTCGTCCCATCAAACAATGGCGGTCTTGTGGTGCAAGTCCCTTCACCCATTCCTGCATATGCACTGCTAGGAGCCATAGAAAACTTTCCTCTCAAACTGTTAAGTCTTTCAGAGAGTTAGGCTCTGATACCAATTGTTAGAACAAGTGCTTAACGCTAGAGGGGGGGTGAATAGCGTTTACAAAAATTATGCGGAGTTAAAACTTATTTGCGGAATTGAAATACTGCAGGAATTAAATCAGTGCGGAAATTAAAAAGAGCAAGGAAAGAACACACCGATGTATCCTGGTTCGCCACAACCCTGTGGTTAGTCCAGTCCCCGAGAGACTCTCTCGAGATTTCCACTAAACCATGTCGAGCTTACGGGTGCTCAACAAACCGTTACACTTGAGACTTGAATCCAACAAATCTCAAACACCTGCTTGAGGATACCTCACCCCAAGACTTCCCTGTTAAGCTTACGGGTGCCTAACGAACCGTTACAACTTGAGAACTTGAATCACACAAGCCTCAAACAATCTTGTTTAAGGAAACCTATCCCTAAGACTTCTCAAGAAGAAATTAAGTATTTCTTCTTGCAACAAGTGTATACAAAACACTCAATACTCACTTATACAATTACTCTCTCAAAGAGTGGATATGAGTACAAAATATTCAGCTCAAGATTACAACAACTTAATCAATATTTGGCTCTCAAAAATAATGTGTATGATATGAAATTTAAGATCAATAATGTAATGTAAACTTTTCAATCTTTCTGGTGTGTTGTTGTTATGCAAAAACGAGTTTCAGACAGGTTTTAATACTGTCAAAAGAGAATCTGACCGTTGCTTAATTGTCAAACAAAATCCCTGAAATTATGCACTGACAATCGATTGTTAAGTCCTCACAATCGATTGTTAAACCATTTTTCAAAAGACAAATCTTGACTTTTCAGACAAAATTGGTTGTAATAAATATGGTTTGAAATTAGAAAGTCAACAATCGATTGTTAGCCACCACAATCGATTGTGGTTCATAAATTCAAAATAATTCGGTCAAGATATTTGAAAATGGCAGATTTTGTGTAATCAAAATTCAACAACTAAATCCTTGATTGAAGGAATGATATTCTGAGCAATGAGTTAGTTTGGACTTTGTAAAACAAATTTGTAAATAATTTTCAACCACCAAATCTTGACTTTAAGAAGATTGAAAATATGTTTTTGGAAATCTGACACTTAACAATCGATTGTTAACTCTGACAATTGATTGTGGTTCATTTTTAAAACTTTTGGAAACACACTGCCTCAGTGACAATCGATTGTTGAACCTTGACAATCGATTATTGCCTTAAAAACAATTTTGGAAACTTACTGCCTTACTGACAATCGATTGTTGGTCACTGACAATCGATTGTTGAAGTTAAAAATCACAAGACGTGTTTAAAAATCATTTTGGCTAATATGCAACTTATTTATTTAAACTTAAAAGATGCATGATATGATGAAAACTGATTTTATGCGAGAGCCAATATTTAGATTATGTTGTTGAATCAAGATCACAAAATAAAATGACTCAACAATAAACGCAACAATAATCTTCTTTGCGATTCTTGGTCTTGCACTGTTTCTCTTGTACTTGACTGTTAATGTTCCATCCTCTTTGGTTGGTTTGGCATTTATCAAAACCTACATAGATCAACACACGTTTAGTTTGAGAACGTGTTTTCAACACTTTTAACTTCACTAACTTGTAATCTACCTATTACAAGCCACTTTACAATAATTCCTATTGCAAAGGATTTATTCAATTAAGCTGTGGTACCTTTACCACAAGTCACTTTGTGACTATCCTGGTTACAAAGGCTTTTTCTAACTTGTGATGCTAACACCACAAGCCACTTTGTAACTCTACAATTACAAAGACTTTCCCTTATGACTAAATCTAGTCACAACATAAACTCAAGGAGTTTACGGATTCTCAAGAGGATTACTAACCAAAATGATTCTAGGTAAGAAGTTTAGGAGATATAGTAAGTATAATAATAAGGTTACTACTCAACAAGGACAACAACAATCTATCTTTTAGGAACTAGTTCGTAGTAGTGTTCAACCTTGTTCGTCAAGGTTTTGAGGATTGATTTCTCTCTTTTTGTAAGAGGCTTGAATGAGAAATAGAAACCTTCCAGTGATTTTTTGTATAAAGCTTGTTATGGGACATTTGGATCACTTCACTTGAAAAGTGTGAGTACTTTATTTAGTTAGAGAATGAGTAGGCGGATAGTGTAGTGCGGCAGAAACAGTACCATCCGTCACTTCATTTCCAGCTATTTCCAATTGACTCTGTACTATTATATGGAAATCACAAGAGTATCAGGTTCTTGTGTGAGTGCCTAGCTCCTGAATCTGTCGTAGGTTCCCCTTGAAGCTAGATTCTGCTAAAGCTTGTACATTCCAAGTAGGTCAGGTTCACTATTTGGTTCTTAACACTGAGTTTGTTAAATTATCAAAACATAGGGCAAGATTATTTAAAGTCTATCAGTATTTGACTGGGCAACGAAGAATGTGGAAGAAAATATGGGAAGTGTCTTGTGGTGATTAAACTCCTAGAAGGCTAAGTGTGAGAAATAGGAGTCGAGTAGTTTCTTAAAGGAGTGAGTTTGACCAAAGTGGGAGAGTGGCAGAGTAGCATATGAGTTTAGGGGCAGGATAACTACACACCTTGAGGAAAGGATTAGAGTGAAATAGGATTCATGGTGGTTAGTGACTGGGTCTGTGAGCTCGATTTGGAATATTGGCTGTCATACGACAAGAAATTGGGTGCATCAGAAATGAGTTGCTTGATATGAAGAAGTATACAACATGAATTTGGATTAGAATGTATTTTTGCGCCTCTAGCTGATGTCCATGAGGAGTGAATGGACTTGTGCAGCTAGTGAGTGAGCATAGGCTCAAGATGGGTTGCTGATTTCGTAGTAGTTGGGCAGTGTAGCTTCGTTAGGAGATGTCAGCATGTAATTTCCACAAGTGGGTTATCTCTTGTGAACATGTCAGAGGTTGCGTTGTTAGCGAAGTTTCTACGAAGGATTTTACTGGCTATCCACTAAGAGGTCGAATATGTGGATGTTTCTAGAGATTCATAGTGTTCATGAAATGCTAATGGAAGGATTTCAAGGAATTTGGTGGTTTTATTGTGCAAGATCATGTTAATAAGAGATAAAGGACCTTGGTGGGTTCCAGGGTTGTGTAATAGTAGCTTCAAGCTAAGTGGGAAAGTCCCACCGCCTATGATTGTGTTGCATGGTTGTCTATTTATGAGATTTATGATTATTGGTATATTGGTGAGATATTATGACTATGGAAGACGGTGATCAGTAGTGGTTTGAGCAAAGAATTTGAGGAATGCGTGCTATAATTGGCTTTATTGATTATATTCCGGACCAAGTCAGAGTGGGTGGCTCTCAATAACGGTCCTAATAGATCAAAGGTTAAAGTGTGGTGCCTAAGGATTTCGAATCCATAAATATGGTTAAGAATCAAGATTTTATAGAAGATTATGACAAGAGGCTCGGAATGTTCTATGATATTTTCAACTTGCAATGTAGCATTAGGCAAAATATGAGAAAAACACTTCAGATTTGTAGAGGAATTATCAGAATGAGTGTATCAATTAAAGATGTGAATGTGCGTGCAAGGAGGGTGTGAAAGGGTTCATGGGTTTGGAGACAACGTGGTCTCATGGAACGGGGTTACTCAAGATAAGTGCGGATTTAGGTTGCTGATGCAAGGAATGGAACTATTATTTTCTCTAAGACAAGTTAAGGATGAATTAGAAGAAGTTAGATTTATTAGCCATGGTTGAATTGGCGTAATGGTGGCGATGATCAGTTCCTTCAGCGTGATTTAAGTTAAGCATGTGATTTGTGGCGGTACGTGTGAGGCTTGACGGTCGCTGTAATTGATTTTATTTAGAAGTATTCAAGTATTATGGCCTTGTTATATGTAGGCGGATCCCGGAAGGGTCATAGTGGTTTAGACCACTACTTGAGGATTTGAATGTTCTACGGTTATGAGAATTCACTCGCGTGTAGCTACGGTTATCTTGGAATGAGTTAAGTAAAAAGATTTTATGTGATGAAGTGTTTACCCTAAGTGGTTCAGGAGTTATGATAAAATTCTTGTACTATCATATATTGGCTTGTTAGGTGCAGTAAGCGGTATGAAATTTGAAAGTGAGGATCATGGTGGTGGTTCGGTGTTTGACGAGGATGTCACGAGATCGAATGAGAAAGAAAGGGATTTGGATATTTGGGGTAAGTTGTTATTGTCTTCAGCTTTACCTAAGATCGGCATTTTGTGTCGGAGGCTTTGCGTCTTGGTTATGGTTTCTTGATATACTTTACAACATTAGTGTGAAGGATGGTATGGATGTGCAGACTCGTTATCTAATGTGGAAGTTCCTAGGAGCATATCTCACTGGAAGATTGTATAAGTGTGACTGTGGAGGTTTGCTCTGGATATGAGGGTTGTTCTTGTGAGTTATGGAAAAAGGGTTATTATGGACAATTGAAAGGTTATTAGCCTAGCATAGTGCGGTCAGAATCAGCTCGAGGTCGGTGGGTGGATTTAAATATGAATATGGGCTCTACATCAGGTCGGATGTATTTATTTCAGCATGGCGCTCCTCACGGAGGAGTATCTGAATGTTGGATATTGTTTCATCATCAGCTATTTCATGTAATATTATATTGTACCGTGTGAGATATGAGACGAATTGATTTATTTCTTATGTTTTGAGGTTCAGCGTAGAGATGGTGTTATGTGATCAGGATGGCTCTTGTGGTTCAGATTATATATCTCACCTCAGTTGTGCTTGAGTTTGTAGCTTATGACGCTATCTTTCTCCCCATTGATGGTATTATGCACTTAGCGTGCTTGCAATCGATATTCAATATTTAGTAGTAATGAGCAATTTAGCTCGGTGTGTATCTCCTTATGTGAGTTCTATGTGTGGATCGGGTGGCACGCTGCCACATGTATGTTGTTTGGATCGGGTTGCACACCACAACAGTATGATGTTGAGTACAGTTTCCTATATCTATTATTGTGTGTTTTGCTTCTCATTTTCCGAGGAAGGTTCATAACACCTTTTACGTTTTCTAATTAGTTACGTGGGTTGAGTAGTCCTTTCCCGAGTTCGTTTCTTATGTATCACATTTGAGTTTGTAGTTTGTTGGCATATTGCGGCATTATATGTGAATTTGGAAGCATTTGAAGTGGCTTATTGCTTGGGCAACTTATACTTGGTAAGAGAAAATTATTGGACTTGGGATTCGGTGCAACAGAGTTTGGATGAAGTATATTAAAAGGAAAATATAGCTATTTGGTTCATAATGAGGAAATGGTGTTAGTCAAGAGGAAAGACTCAATGATTGTTGACTTAGTAGTTGGTTATAAGTTTCTACACACCTCTTCCGACGTGGCAGTGTTGCAAGAGTTGGAATAAGACTTATATGTGTCATGAGGTATGTTGTGAGCATCACATTCATAGAATTTTTGCGGTTGTTATCAGAGGATATTATTATGGCCATATGGGTTATGCGAGCATTGTGTGGATTCAACATAGGTATGCAATCATGTATGGGTGCCTCGTATGGTGATTGATACGATGTTCATACGTTGAACGCAGTCCTGACAGAGAATTCTGGATGTTGAAATTTGGCTCTAAGGCTTATTTGCTTAAATGAAAGAGATATCTTCAGATTTGATCAAGCTAATATGCTCAGCTCAGTTGTGGAAGCATAGGTGCACGAGGTATTAAAAAGTGATTTCAGACAACTCCTGCACAATTCTTAGTACGTTCGAGGAGGAACATATGTTAAAGTGGGAGAGAATGTAACGACACCGGTCATTTTGAGTTTTAGCGTGTTCTTCAGTAGTTTGAGCTGTGAGCAGCTTCAGTTCAGGCATTATGGCTTGTACGCATGGTCGGAATTGGATTTCAGTAAGTTCGGAGTTGACTTGGAAAGAAAATTCTCAATTCGGAAGCTTTAAGGTGAAAGAATGGTTAAGACTAGATCTTTGATTAAACGACCTTGAAATCGGTATTCAAATGTTCCAACATGTTCGTATGATGATTTCGGACTTGGGCGTATGATCGGATCGGGTTTTGGAAGACCCAGGAACATTTTGGCACCTATTGTGGAAGTTGGCATTTTTGAAAGAATTTCATAAGTTTTGGTTGAAGTACATGTCAGTTTTATCGATGTCTGCTTGGATTTTGAGTCTGGGAATAGTTCCGTATGTGATTCTGGTATTAGGAGCACGATCGGAAGTGAATTCGGAGGTCTATGGGTCAATTTAGAGTCATTTGGCAAAAGATAGAAATTTGAAGGTTTTTGAGGAGTTTGACCGGAAGTGGACTTTATGATATCAGGGTTGGATTATGATTCCGAAAGTTGGAGTAGGTCCGTAATGTCGAATATGACTTGTGTGCAAAATTTGAGGTCAATCGGACGTGATTTGATAGGTTTTGGCATCGAATATAGAAGTTTAAAATTCTAAAGTTCATTAAGCTTGGATTGGAGTGCGATTCATGGTCCGTGATATATTTTGAGACTTCTTGGTATGTTCGGACGGGGTCCCGAGGGGTTCGGGTGAGTTTTAGGCTAGTTTCAGACCATTTCTAGACCATTTTTAGCTGCTGGTTTTTGGCTACAGCAGTGTGCTACGCGATCATGCAGAATTGGTCACAATCGTGATGAATAAAATGAGAGAAAATGGCCAGTGATTCGCGATCGCTGAAGGGTTTTCGCGATCGTGTAGAGGAAAATTCTGCTGCACTATTTGGAATCTTGTATCTCGCAATCTATAAGGAATTTCGAGATGGTCTAAAAACAAAAGTTGTAGTTTAGGTTTCCGAAAATTAAACCATTTGGCATTTGGAGTTGTGTACAAAACGTTATGAGTGGTACACTACAGCCTATCCGGGAAGAGTTTGGAAATTGCGAAGAAGAAATTTGTGTTGCACAAGGCTGACTTTGGAAGCTTATATCTTGTAATCTGTAAGAAACTGATAGATGAGCAAAGCATAAAAGTTGTAGTCCTTGGAGTCTAAATTTCAAAAAGTTAAACTATTTGCAATTTGGAATTTTGTACAAAAGGTTATGACCATTATACTTAGATATTGTCTGGAAGAGCTGGACGTTTGTTCTTCGCGACCGCGAAAGGCAAATTTTGGGTTGAGAAATGTTGTGCTTCGCGAGTGCAAAGAATTTTCCACGATCGCGAAGAGTAAATACCTAGGCAGAAGCCATATTTCAAGGTTTCAGCCATTTTTATCATATTTGGAGTTATGGAGCTAGGATTGAAGTGATTTTTTGAGGCGATTTTCACCATATGGATTGTGGTAAGTATTCTATATCCGAAAGTAATTATACTTTATGATTCTATGTTTATATTCATAATTTATTTTGTATTTAAATTAAAGAAATCAAGATTTTTGTAAAACTTTTCAAGAATGAAAATTCAAGATTTGGAGGTCAAGTTGTTATCGGAATTTGATAAAATTGGTATGGTTGAAATAGTATCAGAATGGGTTATCGTATTTTGTTAGTTTTTTTAGGAATCCGGGCATGTGGACCCGAGGGAAATTTTGTCAACTTTTCGAACGGAGTTAGGAATTTATCAAAATCAAATTGTTGTGAGTATTAGAGCATATGTTTACGAATTTTCTCATTTATTGGCTAGTTTTTGAGTGTTGTGCATCGATTTGAGTTGCCGGAAGAACTTGGAAGCCGGTTTTGTAACTTCAGAGCGAGGCGAGTCTCCTTTATTACGTTGTAAGTGGAAATTATCCCCATAGGTGAGTTAACTGCTTATGTGCTCCTATTTGTGGGGGCTACGTACGCATGAGATGATGAGAGTCCGTGCATAGCTACTATTATGCTTACGTTTGGGTAGTTTTGGCCCAAAAACATGTTTTACTTGTAATATTTGCAACTTCTTTGTCAATTTAAAAATTCTTAAACATATATGGAATGTATAAGCTTCTACAAGGCTAGATATCACTTCTTGACTTTTAAAAGAGAAACTTGCCTTTTCCTAAATAATTGCTCCTTGATGAATTCTTAATTTGACTGTTTGAATGTGTTTATCTACTGTGGAATGGGTCGAACGCCTCGGTATAGTAAATAGATGCATCTATGGTTCGCGTCATTCAACCCTCTAGTAGTGCACAATTTAAATATTATTGGATCGAGTTGTACGTCCTCGGCATGATTTGTGCATGCCTGTATTGATTGCCTTGATATTTATAAATAAGGATATTGCTTCCTCGGATTGAGAATAAATGTATAAACGATGAAAGCGAATTTGGAAATTTCCCTATGAATAAGAGAATTATTTACTTGCTTCATGCTATTGAGTTACAACCATTTTTTATAAAAACCCTTGATTTACTATATTATTGGTATATTATTATTGGACCACTAGTAAGTGTCAAAGTCGACCTCTCATCTCTACTTCTTCGAGATTAGACGGGATACTTACTGAGTATACGTTGTTTTTGTACTCATGCTACACTTGATGTGCATTTTATTGTACATGCACATATACCCCTAGCGGCCCAATGGGCATAGCATCATGAATGATACGGAGACTTAGGTGAGATGCATCTCTCAAGGCGATCTGCAGCCGACATAGTCTCCTTCAGTGTATAATATTTACCTTCTGTCCAATTTGTATTCCGGATAGTTATTGCGCTTTATTTGATTTCCTAGAAATAACTCATGCACTTGTGACACCGAGTTCTGGGATGATTAAAAATTAAGTTTGTAAAAGACATCATCTTATTTCAATGAATTTTATTATTTTTGTTTAATGTATAAAATGAATGATTTCAATAAATACCAAAATGGAAATTTAATTAACTTCTTAGTGTTGGCTTGCCTGATAGTAGTGTCCGGCGCCATCACGACCCATAGTGGATTTTGGGTTGTGACACTCTCTTTCTCCTCGACTGGTATGTTTTTTTCGTATTTTAGATTCTAGCTTTCCTATTTTCTCTTTGCTTTTAAAGTGTTAGAAGTTTTTAAATTTTTGGTATTGGGTTTTTGATATTCCAGCTATGGACTTATTTTCTGAGATGTCACAAACCCTTCGTATTCATGATGAAGATTCCGATTCCACTCCGTTATTGGTGGCTCTTGCTGTTGGTGGTGAGGATCTCGTGGGTGAGAGTTTTTCTACCATAGAGTAGATAATTCTTAGGAACCCCTTGTCCAGAAGCGATTTCCACAATGAACGTGCACCTGCTCCCTTTCTGGTGATCTCAGAGACTGGGGCGTCTCACATAGCTAAACTTCGATCTACTTATTATATCCCTTCTCACGTCGATATGGTCTCGGCTGGTGGCGACATCGTAGAGGTCCATCGACCTGGATACTGTGCCTTTTATGTTTATCCTTTCATAATAGGCTATACTCTCCCTCTTCTTTCGCTGACGAAGGAATTTTACCAATTTTACATTGTTTGCCCGATGCAGCTATTCCCGTGTTTTTCTAAAAATTCCTAATGTTGACACAGTATGCGGAGTTAGGTGGTTGTAAGGTTGACGTCCGCCACCTATTACACTTGTTTTCACCTACTTTTTACAGAGGCACTATGATACACAAGTGATATCACAAGACCAGGGGTTGGTAGTTGGAATGGATGATAGGACAAATCGGAAGTTCTGGCACAAGTATTTCTTTATCATAACCGAGCACTTGGTGTTAGACCCCGCTGGATTTCCCGAGTAACGGAATCATAACCGTAGGTGTGATGGTATACACTTTTTTCTTCCTTCGCTCTTTTTCGATTTTCATTCATTTATGCACGGGTTATTTTTATTTACCTGAGAGTCGAGCACCCTTTACCGTCATTGGCATTGAATATTGGTTAGCTCGCGTGTTATCTCACATGGCGGGTATTCGAGATTGGACGGTTTTCTACAAATGTTTTGACTGAAGGTCCCATTTAGTAAGTGTTTAATGTTGTTACGGCTTTGTTATTTGCTGCTTTTTATCGATACGACCTATTTGTGGTGATAAGTCGACGTCCTTCTAAAAATAAAGATCTAATGCCAACATTTCTTTCACGTCCCAAAACCGAGGACATGCCGACGCTCAACCGGGTACCCCTAGTCAAGCGGACTTGGGTGCCTTTCCTATCCCACGTGTTACCCCGTGATTTTAATACTCGTTATTTAAGTGAAATAGCCATTTATAATTAAACACATTCTTACGAGAAATAATAACATACATGCTTTCTTCGCGTGATCTACAAGTTACACTGCCCGAATACATAATTACATAACCCACATTTCCTGTCTACGAAGCCTCTAGTTATACAAAAGAGTGTTACAATACTTGCCGGTAACAAGGATCCAGCTATACCTTACACAAATACCAAAATATGACTCCGAGAAGAAAAAGCTACATGAGCCACCAGGACCCCGAGAGGAAAGGGGCTCACTAATACAACTGACGAAAAGTGGAGGAGCTACTGTTAGTGGACTGGAGTACCTGCTATAGAACCACCTACAATCATTACAAGAAAGTAGCACCCCCGGCAAAAGAGACGTCGGTATATTTGAATTGTACTAGTATGTATGAACAAACTCTATCCCAAGTAAAATCAATCAATACACAAATAACAAACAGTAATAGAATCAACAATCAATGCACATGAAAGGAACAACCAAGGCCAAACAAGTTTTACAATATGTCCTTTTCCCCTTTCAACATCATTTCATCATATTAATGATTTCACAAACTTCCATTTTGATAGTAATAATGATTAAATTCGATCCTTATTACCTTGGCCACCCTTATTACCTTGGCCACCTTATCACCCCAACCCACAATTTATCATTTTGTGTTGCAGCGCGCAACCTGATCCCACCGGACAATCACATTTCACACAACATCAATAGTTCACAATTCAATCACATGACTTCAGGCCATTCAGAATATCATTTCAAAACAACAATAATAATTCACAAAGAGTTTTCATAAACATTAATACTATTTCCATCATATACAACAACCCTTACCACATAAACATATTCACACACACACACTTGGTTTATTGCCATTTATTTCACTATCATATCAGGACATTTAACCAACAATGTTCAAGGCATATTAATCACAAGAATTCATAAAATAGGCCATCTTGACTTAACACCCGTGAAACAACCAAAATTCACAAATAATACACATAAGTAACACATACTAATTACTCGTACACCAAACATGGTGACTTTACAAAGGTTAAAGTTAGCCATACCAGGAGTGGAATGTCCTTTTTTAACTCCTACTTTCAATTCAACAAACTGTCTAGTGCCATCAATCTAGTTCACAAGTTAATACATATATCTTAGAATTGAAATTTACAAATACAAACTGAACTCACTTAGATTATCAACCCCTCCTTTTTACAGATCTTTACTCCTACCCAATTCCTCTTACTAAATTTTAGGTATTAAAGAACATGCATGCATGATTCAAATTATATTTTCAAGAATCAATTCATGAGAATCCCCTTTTTGTTTAAATATGAAAACTATTGAAAAACGGTTGGGCATTTTACCTGCAAGAACAAAGAAGAAGATAATTACTCGAAATTTCCAGGCCTGGGTGACTTTGAAAAATCAAATTGATAGAGATGAGACTTTCTCTCTCAAGAACCCTCTCTTCCCTCTCTCTAGTTTTATTCAGAAAATGGGATAAAATGAAGGGTTGGGGTGTTTTATTGAAGAAGGGGTCGGGTTTAAAAATTAGAAAAATAGGAGCCACGACACGGAATGCGGTCAGGAATGCTATCGCATTCCTGACATACGGTTCGCAGACCAGTTGCAGAATGGCCCTCAAAAATAGGCAAAAATTAAAACACACTCTGCAGGTATGCGACCATTATGCGATCCGCATACACGTTATGCCATCGTATAACCTCCAATACCAAAAGTCAATGGACTAGAATGCGATAACTATGCAGTTCGCATAACCATAATGCAATTGCATTCTTGACTGCATAGTTATCCTCTAATTGGGCAGTGACCTGCCAAGGTATGCAACCATTATGCGGTCCGCATACACGTTGTGCGATCATATAGTGCGTCGCATAACGCCTAACTTCTATTTATATTTCAAATTCCAAGGTACTTTTCACAAAGGGACCTACCCAATATTATTTTAGGAAAGAAAGTTTACGAGTCTTTACATCCTCCCCCACTTAAAATCATTCGTCCTCGAATGAGGATTTTAGAAATCAGTTGGTTTTGAAAATATGATATGCAAACTCCTAAATTTTCACTAACTTCCATATTTTTATAATATTTTGCCAGAGTCTCCTTTGTAATTAGACTTGTCTACCTGATAGAGAGCCCTAGAAACATATTTCCAAGCACCATTACACAATTCATGTTATCCCTGCAACTGGTATACAATTCATTACCTCAACGCTTGCACATATTCAATCACTTGTCACATTCTTGCACATAATTTGGTCATTTCAATAAGTTCCCTACAGTTCAAGCACTTCAATACACTATATGCATTTCAATTAATCATTACCAATCTACACTACTATTAATCATTCACTTATCACATGAGTTTTTACAAAACATTCATTTACCAAAAGGGGTTGCACATGACTCAAATAATCACAACACATACAATTCTTGCACAACTTGAGGAGTTACAATAGTAAAGCATTCAGGGGAAAATGGGGTGTCTTTGCACCAAATTGAACACAACATCAGTTCGCTATCCTTTGAGTGAGCCGGTACGACCTGACATATCTAAGGCTCAACTTCCCTTTCTTCCCGAATCGCATTACTCTCTTTATAGGAGATACCCTCAAGAACACCCAATCATCTATTTGGAATTCCAATTCTCTTTGACGTATGTCCGCATAGGATTTCTGGCGACTCTGAGCAGTTTTCATCCTCTCCCGAATGACTTTAACTTTTTTCATAGCCTGGTGCATGAGATCTGGCCCTATCAATTCTGCTTCAACCACTTCAAACCATCCCATCAGAGACATACACCTCCTTCCGTACAATGCCTCAAATGGGGCCATCTGAATACAAGCATGAAAACTGTTATTGTAAGCAAATTCTATAAGTGGCAAGTGATCATCCCAATTACCTTTGAAATCCAAGATACAAGCCCGCAACATATCTTCAAGCGTCTGAATAGTTTACTCTAATTGACCATCAGTCTGTGGATGGATGCTGAGATTCACCTGGTACCCAAACCTTGCTGAAATTTCTTCCAAAAAATTTGCTGTGAACTGGGCCCCTCGATATGAGATAATAGAAAGTGTAGTTCCATGAAGCCTTACTATTTCCATGATATACAACTGAGCATATTGTTCTGCAGTATCGGTGGACTGACTGGTAAGAAGTGAGCTAATTTAGTGAGTCGATCCACTATTACCAAAATTGAGTCAAATTTGCACTGAGTGCAAGGTAACCCTACCACGAAATCCATGTTGATCATTTCCCATTTCCATATTGGTATTTCCATAAGCTGAGTTAACCCACCAGGCCGCTGATGCTCAACTTTTACTTGCTGACAATTTGGACATTTAGATACAAAGCCGCCACACCTCTCTTCATATCGTTCCACCAATAAATTTCCTTGAGATCATGATACATTTTCGTAGAACCTGGGTGCACAGAATACCTGGAATTATGAGCCTCCCCATTACCCTCTCCCAAAGATTACCTACATCTTGAACACATAGCCTACCTTGACATCGCAATACACCATCATCGCCACTGAGCGAAAATGCTAAAGTCTTGTTATTCAAAACTTCCTCCTTCATATGTGCCAATGTTGGATCAATAAACTACTTTTCCTTGACTTCCGCTATGAGTGACGATTCAGCTCCATTATGCACCATAATATTCCTCTCGTATGAGGTCAAAATACAAACCCCCAGACTGGCCAATTGATAAACCTCCCAAGATAAGGGCCTCTGATCCGCTCCCAAATGATCTAAACTACCCATAGACTTCCGACTGAGAGAGTCGGCCACCACATTCCCCTTCCCTGGATGGTGCAAAATACCCATATCATAATCCCTGAACAATTCTAACCACCGTTGCTACCTTAAATTCAAATACTTTTTCTTGAAAAAATATTGGAGACTCTTGTGGTTTGAGAACACATCCACATGGACCACATAAAGATAATACCGCCATAATTTCAAGGTAAACACAACTGCCGTAAGCTCCAAATCATATGTCAGAAAACTTTTCTCATGATTCTTGAGTTACCTTGAAGCATACGCTATAACCTTCCCATGTTGCATCAACACACACCCCAAACCGACGCTGGAGGCATTGTAATAAACCACAAATACTTCCAAGCCTTCTGGTAAGGTCAATATCACCGCCGAGGTCAACCTCGACTTCAATTCCTGAAATGTTTTCTCACAAGTGTCGGACTATTGGAACTTAACTACTTTCTGCGTCAACTTAGTCAATGGGGAGGAGAGGGCAGAGAATCCCTCCACAAACCTCCGATAATACCCTGCTAAACCTAAAAAGCTACAGATCTTCGTCCGGGGTCGTAGGTCTAGGCCAATCTTTCTCTACTGCAATCTTCTGAGGATCCACCTGAATCCCTTCACTGGAAAAAACATGACCTAGAAAGGTAACATTGTCCAACCAAAATTCACATTTCAAAAATTTAGCATACAACTGGTGCTGATGAAGAGTCTACAGAACTACCCGGAGGTGATTGGCATATTCCTTCTAGAAATCACGAAGAAGTCTAGAAATGGCTTGATGACCTGATTCATAAGATCCATGAAAGTTGCCGGGGCGTTGTTTAGCCAAAAAGACATGACCAAGAATTCAAAGTGACCATAGCGAGTTCTGAAAGTTGTCTTAGGAATATCCTGCTCTCTGATCCTCAATTGGTGATACCCGGACCGTAGATCACTTTTGGAGAAGAACCTTGCACCTTGAAATTGGTCGAACAAATCATCTATCCGAGGCAAAATGATATTTATTCTTGAAAGTGACTTTGTTAAGCTGCCGATAATCAATATACATCTAGAGAGACCCATCATTCTTTCTGAAAAAAAGAACCGGAGCACCCCACGGTGACACATTCGGCCATATGAACCCCTTCTCTAATAAATCCTTCAGCTACTCCTTTAAATCCCTTAACTCCGCTGGTGCCATTCTGTATGGTGGAATAGATATTGGCTGCGAAATCAATCTCCCTATCTGAGGAAATCCCTGGAAGCTCGTCTGGAAACACTTCAAGAAACTCATGCACGACTGGCACGGACTCGGGGACAGACACTTCTGAAGTGGTGTCCGCCACCCAGACCAAATGATAGATACTCCTCTTCTTAATCATCTTCGAAGCCTTAAGATAAGAAATAAACCCACCCTTTGGCACCATACCGTTCCCCTTCCACTCAATAACCGGCTCATTAGGGAACTCGAGTCTCATAACTCTCGTTCAGCAGTCAAGTTTAGCAAAGCACAAATAAAGCCAGTCCATTCCTATAATCACATCAAAATCCACCAATCCAAGATCGATAAGGTCAGCCGTGGTAACACGACCACATACAGTAACAACACAATTCCAATAAACTCGCACGACTGTAATAGAATCACCAGCCGAAGTTGATACGGAGAACGACTCACGAAGTTGTTCGGGTTCTATCGATAAACTTGAAGTAATGAATGGGGTGACATAAGACAAAGAGGTCCCCGGATCAATAAGAGCATAATAACTAATGGCCTGAACAGATAAGATACCTGTAACAACATCTGAAGAAGCCTCTGCACTCTGGTGACCACTCAAAGCATAAAACGGGTCCACCTCTACCACGAGCTCTATCCCTAATTGCACCATGCCCTGTTAGAGTTGGAGGACGCACGAATGATGTGGCAGCAAAAGAACTGGATGACTGAGCAAATCCCCTACCCATGCCTTGACTGGGCACACGACAGTTCTGCTAGATATGACCTCTCACCCTACATCTATAGCATACTGGGATATCCAAATAACAAATGTCAGAATAGAACCTCCCACACTTAGGGCATGAAGCCCTCCCCTGCTGCTATAATCTCCCTCCTGAACGACCAGATTGATGGGGTCTCCTAATGTCTGAACATGGTCTTAACTGACCGCTCTGCTGGTAATTGTGCACAGATGGTGGTTCGCTCACTGAAGATTGAGTATATGACTGGGATGGCCCTGATGGCCCTCTCCCCTGAACTGGTCTCCCTGAGTGACCCACAAATCGAGCCCTGCTTCTACTCTCCCTTTCTGCCCGTATCTTCAACTTTCTAGCCTCTGTGGCCTGAGCGAATCCCACAATCTTTCCATAATTCATATCCGAGTGTACGTCCACTATAGCAGCCTCATTCCCCACCAAAGGACTAAGACCCCGAACGAATCGCCGAACTTGATCATCCATGGTCGACACTAACTGAGGAGCATACTTGGAAAATTCCACATGCTCCATGTGGTACTCCTAAACAATTATACTGCCCTGCTTGAGGACCTCAAACTCAGTGGCATGGGTTGCCATAGTCTCGACAAGCAAGTGGTGGTCCATAAATGCATCAAAGAACTCATCCCATCTAGCCGGAGAACTTTCCTCCCCACGAGAATCCTCCCACATTCAAACCACGAATTTGCTGCTCCCATCAACCTGTATAAAGCCAACTCAACTCCCCCGTCTCTGTAGCCTTCATCACTCGAAGGGTCATATACATTTCATCAAGGAAATCCTGCGGATCGGCCTCTAGGTCAGTGCTTGTGAACTCTAGATGGGCCAACCGCAGAAACTGGTTGACTCTGGAGCTGGCGGAATCTCCCTATCCACTGGAGGATATAGGGGCATCACGCGATATCTAGGCTTGAGCGGCCACTAACTGGATCAACATATGGATGGCTTCTCTAAGGTCCCCATCAGAAGCACCGGGACCAGAAGCTGGAACTGTATCATGATCAAGAATATCCGCGGGAGGGATTGTAGCACCATCTACCACAACAGGAACATGAATACATTGATCTGGGATAGATGGTCCAGGTAGATTCAAGACCGGGGAGACACTCTTACCCACGGTATCAGGTATATGGTTCATAGACACACTTGGGGGGGGGGGCATTAGCCTCAAGGCCGAGTCTAGCTCTCTTCTTAGGTGCCATTACTGAAAATTTCAGTACATAGCACGAGTTAGACATAAATACTTTCACTTTTAACTTCACCGCACGGCATAGAATAACAAATAGGAAGGTTATTTCCTATATGTCCATGTAGCCCCTACTTCTAAATGTGGTCGACAACACACTGATAAGAAGGGCTCTACTAGACACGGCTCCGAGACATCTTAAGAATCTTTTAAAACTTTAGGCTCTGATACCAAGTTTGTCACGCCCAAAAACCGAGGGACACAAGCGGTGCTCGAACTGGTAGCCCCAGTCAAGCGGACCTGGGTGACTTTCCTATCCCACGTGTTACCCCGTGATTTCAGTACTCGTTATTTAAGTGAAATAGCCATTTATAATTAAACACATTCTTACGAGACATAATAACATACATGCTTACTTTGCGTGATCTACAAGTTACACTGCCCCAATACAGAAGTACATAACCCACATGTCCTTTCTATGGAGCTCTAGGGATACAAAAGAGTGTTACAATACTTGCTGGTAACAAGGCTCCAACTATGCCTTAAACAAATACCAAAACAAGACTCCGGGAAGAAAAGTGACATGAGTCACGCAGGACCCCGAGAGAAAGGGACTCACCAATACAACTGACGGAAAGTGGAGGAGGTGCTACTATCGGTGGACCGGAGTACCTGCTATAGAACAACCTACAATCATAACAAGAATTTAGCGCCCTCAGTAAAAGGGACGTCAGTACATTTGAATTGTACTGGTATGTATGAACAAACATTATTCTTAGTAAATCAATCAATACACAGATAACGAATAGTAATTAAATCAACAATTAGTGCACATGAAAGGAACAACCAAGGCCAAACAAGTTTCACAATCTCTCATTTTCCCCTTTCAATATCATTTCATCATATCAATGATTACACAAACTTTCATTTTGATAGTGATAATGATCACATTCCATCCTAATTACCTCGGCCACCCTTATTACCTCGGCTACCCTTATCACCCCATCCCATAATTTATCATTTTGTGTTTTAGCACGCAACTCGATCCCACTAGATAATCACATTTCACACAATAAAAATAGTTCACAGTTCAATCACATGGCTTCAAGCCATTCAAAATATCATTTCACAACAATAATAACAAGTCACAAAGAGTTTTCATTAACATTAGTACCATTTCCATCATATGCAACAATCCTTACCGCATAAATACACACACACACACACTTGGTTTGTTGCCATTTATTTACACCATCATATCGGGACGTTTAACCAATAATGTTTAAGGCATATTAATCACAAGAATTCATGAAATAGGCTATCTTACCTCAACACCCGTGAAACAACCAAAATTCACAAATCGTCTATATAAGTAACACATACTAATTACTCGTACACCAAACAGGGTGATTTTACGAAGGTTAAAGTTAGCCATACATGCCTGGAGTCGAATTTTCTTTTTTAACTCCTACTTTCAATTTACCAAGCTGCCTAGTACCGTCAATCTAGTTCGCAAGTTAATACATATATCTTATAATTGAAATTTACAAATACAACCCGAACATTAGATTATCAATCCCTCCTTTTTGCATATCTTTAATCCTACCCAATTCCTCTTACTAGATTTTAGGTATTAAAGAACATGCATGCATAGTTCAACTTATATTTTCAAGAACCAATTCATGAGAAACCCTTTTTTGTTAAAATCTGAAAACTAATGAAAAAGGGTTTGGGATTTTACCTGCAAGAATGAATAAGAAGATAATTACTCAAAATTTCCAGGCCTGGGTGACTTTGAAAAATCACATTGATAGAGATGAGACTTTCTCTCTCGAGAAAATCCTCTCTTACCTCTCCCTAGTTTTGTTTTGAAAATGGATTAAAATGAAGGGTTGGGGTATTTTATTGAAGAAGGGGTCGGGTTGATAAATTAGAAATATAGGAGCCCTGACACGGAATGCGATCAGGAATGGGATCGCATTCCTGACATGCGATTTGCAGACCAGTCGCAGAATGGCCCTAAAAATGGGCAAAAATTAAAACACACTGTGCAGGTATGCAACCATTATGCTGTCCGTATACACGTTATGCGATCGTATAACCTCCCTCACCAAAATTCAATGGGCAAAAATGCGAGAACTATGCAGTTCGCAAAACCAGAATGCGATTGCATATGCGACCATTATGCGGTTCGCATACACGTTATGCGATCGCATAGTGCATCGCATAACGCCAACCTTTTGGAAAATTTTGTTTTTTGAATTTTGGGGTACTTTTCGCACAGGTACCTACCCGACATTATTTTAGGCAAGAAATTTTATGGGTCATTACAATTTCGCCAGGTTATTGCATTGGCAGGGATGTAATTTACTTTGGCCGTGTCTGCTCGCGAACGTGTACTCAAACTTTGTCAATTAGGGACCCCTCTCCTCGAAATACTTTTGCACGGGGCGAGATCTCTTCCCGGCCCATGTACCACCTGGTAGACGACTCATTATCGATACAGAGGACGAGAATGGAACTCAGAAAGACCGTTGCCACTAGCGTTGATAAGAAAAAGGTCATTTCCTCGAGAGCTACATCCTCACCTATGCAAGATGCAGAGACCATTTTTATGGTGGATGCTATTAAGGTAGGGAGGTCCCTTGTGGCCGAGGAGGTATACTAGAGTGAGGATCCTGTATAAGCCGCTAAACATGGTGTGTCGTCGGCGGCTGGAGGAGATGGAACGAAGCTTGCATAGGACAATGATTCTGGCTCAGACATTGATCCCAAAGAGGTACAGGATTTTTTGGAATGAAATACCCACGTGGAAGTGAGGACGGAGGGTCCTGACTGACACGTGATCATTACCGTGGGTTACAATCTCTTGGAAAATACTAAGCAGGCAGTGTCGAACTTGCTCCCTTGTTTTCACCTCTAAGAACGCAATACTTCAGGCGATGAGCAATGCAGAGCTATCGCGAAGCATTTCTGACATGGCTTTGCGATTAAGCATTTTCTCTCTCTTTTTTTGTTAAGGTTTGTTTTGCATGCATAATCAACTTGTGTTGACTTTCTTTCCTTTTTATGTCAGATTCTCATTATGGGGTCGAGCGTGACCGGAGGGCGACTATTTTTAAGAAGATGACCTCCAAGTATAAAGAGTACCATGCCAAGCACCATGCATTTGCCGATATTTTTACTTAAGATAGCGAGTTTCAGCTATTTCGCAACAGGCTTAAACAGAAAGAGGAAGAGTTGGCACAGAAAGTTGAAGAGCTGAAAGAGCGGGATGATGAGCTGATGAAAGCCATAGGTCAGTACAACGATCTTGAGGCGGATCTTAAGGCTAAGGAAGATGAGCTCGAGGTGAGCGTGATGGCTGAGAGCACTGATCTTCAGGTGTGGGTGGCTTTTTTAACTTCTGAGCGTGGGCAAAGAAAATGGAGGTAGTCGATATGAAAGGCGAGTTGAGCGTTAAAGTTGATGAGTTGTCTCGTGCCGAGAAAGGCAGGGAAGCTGCCATATCTAAAGTAGCAGCCTTAGATGATGCCCTCCATGTTTTTAGGTCTGAGTGGGATAATGAGGTGGAGACATCAGCGCTTAAGGTAGCAATGCTAGAAGAGCAGATTCAAGATCTTTAGGCAGAGCTATCCGAATTAAATAAACAGGTCATTGCTTTGAAGGATAAGGAAGTGCAACACAATCGCAGTCGTCTACGTCTCATACTTCTATCAATCTTGTTATGCCGTAGGAGTTGTATGAGATGTGGGTTCATATCGAGGCTCAACTTGATATGTACAAATCCCTTAAAGCTGACGGGAAGGTTTCTAAGATAGAGCTCAAGGGTGTCCATGTTAAAGCACATGTGGCCCGTAAAGCATGTGGTTATGATCCTGGTACGCTTGTCGGGGACGATGTTGATAATGATACGGATAGGCTTGCCTCCAATTCTTGGTATAACAATGAGTATGTCGAAGCGGATGATGTGGCGTAGGGCAGTTATATTCATTTTTTTTGCCTAGCTATTTTTGTGAGGGCGTTTTTGGGCCCTTTGTAAAAAGATTTTGTAATATAAAAATTGTAATGGATTGATTAGCTTTCTGATGTGTATCCTCGACTTGCTTTTTTGTTTTTTGTGAGGTGGTCCTTGGCTTTTCGGCCGCTTGTGTGTAATGATTTGGCATAGCCGATCGCAGTTCTTAACGTAATTTGAGCGAGGTCGAATGTTGATTAATTCGAGAGAGGTCAAATGTTGAGTAATTCGAGCGAGGTCGAATATTAGTAATTCGAGCCAGGTCGAATGTTAAGTAATTTGAGTGAGGTCGAATACTTAGTAATTCGAGCGAGGTCGAATACTAAGTAATTCGAGCAAGGTCGAATGTTAAATGCGGAAAAAAATGATGGAGAGTAAAATTTTCTTTATTTCATTTATTGGAGAATATCTTGGCGGAGAATACAAAATGTTTCTTTATTTCATTCATTGCAGAATATTATACATTTGTTTTTCATAAATATATTGGAGAAGTTTCCATGTATCTAGTCCCTTCATCGTTCGACCTGGAGAAGTAGTCGGTAGGCAGGGCGATTAATCATACCTGAACTTCTAGATGTCCCCTTCGTCGCCTCATTAAAAACCTGCACGAGAAAATCCAATTGGGACAAAACCTGGGTGAGGAAAAAAGAGTACGACTTTGAGGAACGTCCCTTTTCAGAAAATGAAGTATTTGAGGTGGGCGACATTCTAATTGTTTTGTAGTTGTTTTCCTTCCATTGTTTCTAGTTGGAATGCTATTTTGATTGCTAATGTTGTAATATTGTATGGCTAGTGCCAATTGGTTCCCAATTTTCCTTCCTTCGAGTCTTTTCTCGCTAGTGTCTTGGCCTTGAGAACGTAGTCTCTGACTTTGAGCGGCCGTATTTTGACTTTTTGTCGGATTACTTTTTTGCTTGTTGTTTTTGAGCTACCATTCTTATGTAAGCCTTGTCTCTTCATTCTTCTGTCTCATCGAGGTCTTTCTTCCTGTTCTCATCGTTGTTTTGTCTGTTTTTGTTGGAGTATATTAGGCTAGGCTCTCCGACCTCGACAAGTATTATGGCGTCAATTTCGTAGACTAGTGAATATAGCATTTTGCCTGTGCTCGTTTTTGGCATGGTGTAGTAGTCCAATAGTAATTTTGGTAGCAATTCTGGCCATAACCCTTTGGCACCCTCGAGCTTTTTCTTTAAAATGTTCAATATTATTTTGTTGGAGGATTTAGCTTGACTGTTACCGGCGGGATGATATTGTGTGGAGAGTATTCGCTTGTTGTGCCATTTTTCAAAGAACTCTGTGGTCTTTTTCCAGGTGAATTGGGGCCCACTATCACAATTGATTTCATTAGGGATGCCAAAATGGCAAATGATGTTTCTCCATATGAATGTGATGACTTCCTGCTCACGTATTTGGGTGAATGCACCTGCTTCCACCACTTGGAAAAGTAGTCAGTTAAAACCAAAAGGAAATGTATCTTACCTCGTGCTGCTGGGAGGGGTCTGACGATGTCCATTCCTTATTTGATGAACGACAGCGGAAAAGTGACAGAGTGGAGATTTTGGCCTGCTTGATGTATCATAGGTGTATACTTTTGGCATCACTCACCTCTTGACGTAATCTGCGACTTCCTTTTTCATAGTGAGCCAGTAATATCCTACCTGAGTGAGGCATCTGACGAAGGCTCTATTTCCTGTATGGGCACCACAGTGACCCTCGTATACTTCTTCAAGTATGCGCCTTGTTTGACTCTGCCCCAAGAATTTCTCCAAGGACCTCCCAAACATTCTCTTGTACAAGTCATGATTTATGATGTTGTACCTGGCCGCTTACATTCAAAGCATTATGGCTTCCTTTTTGTCTTGCAGGAGTACTCCTCTGTAAATATATCACAATGCGATTGTGCCAGTCCATAGTCAAATTTATAGTGTACCTCAAGTTGGTCTATTGATGAGTGGAGAAGGGTGTCCACGTCTTCTTTAGTGATATTTTTGGTGGGTGTTGTTAGTTTGGCAAGGCCATCTGCCTTAATGTTTTGCACTCGAGGTATCTGGTCGAGTCGACATTCATTGAATTTCGACAGTAGTTTATGAACTTCTGCCTAGTTCTTTTATAACCTCTACCCTTTGATTTGGAAAGCCCATGTGACTTAGTTGATAATGAGTAGTGAGTCGCATCGAAGGATGACTCGTAGTACGTCATATTTGAGATCTAGCTTTATTCCTGCAATTACGGCTTCATACTGGCCCTCATTGTTAGTCATATCGAGGCACTGCATGGATTGGTAGATAATTTTGCCTATTGGGACTTCGAGTATGGGTACCAATCCAGATCTTGACGCGTTGGATGCACCGTCGGTGTAAAGGACCCAGAGGTCGAGTTGCCCAGGGGAGGTACGAGAAGCATTCTACTTGACATTGGGCATTAGTTTGGCACTAAAATCGGCGACAAAGTCGGTGAGTACCTGCAATTTTCTTGTTGTTCAGGTCCGATACGTTATATCGTGCTCGTTTAGTTTTATGGTTCACTTGGCCAGTCTTCCCGACAGCTCAAGTTTATGTAGGATGCTCCGCAAAGGGAAGGTCGTCACCACCGATATGGGATGTCACCAAAAACGGGGTCTAAGATTTCATAAAGCTATAACCAACGCTAAAGCCAATTTCTCGAGGCGGGGGTACCTCGTTTTGGCGTCAACCAAAGTTTTGCTAATATAATAAATTAGAAATTGCGTACCTTTGTTTTTATGGACCAATACTGCGCTTTCCGCGACCTTCGAGCCAACCAAGTATACTAGGAGGTGCTCGTTACTTTCTGCTTTGATAAGCAGTGGGGGCAAGGTCAAGTATATATTTAGTTCCCTCAGGGCATCGATGTATTCTGAATTTCGCTGGAGCTCCTTGTATTTTTTCAACACGTTGAAGAATTTGTTGCATTTGTCAGATGATCGTGAGATGAATATCGACTGGGCGGCTATGTGGCCGTTCATTTTTTGCACATTCTTCTTGCTGATTAGCACTTCTGGTATCCTTTCAATGGCTTTGATTTGTTCGGGATTGACTTCAATGCTTGTTTGTGATACCAAGAAATCAAGAAATTTTCCCGAGGTTACGTAGAAGGCACATTTCTCGGGGTTTAGTTTCATTCCTTACTGCCTTAGTATTCCGAAGGCCTCTTTCAAGTGGTCGATGTGATCTTCTTTCCTTTTTGACTTGACTAGCATGTTGTCGATGTAGACTTCCATTGCTTGCCGAGTTAGTCTTTGAACATTTTGGTGACCAACCTTTGGTATGTTGCTCCTGCATTCTTTAACCTGAATGGCATGACTCCATAACAGTACGTGCCCTAATGGGTGATGAAAATAGTTTTTTTCTGATCTTCCTCCTCTATGAGGACTTGGTTGTAACTTGAGTAGGCGTCCAAGAAGCTTAGCAATTCATGTCATGCTGTTGCGTTGATGGGCTAGTTGATGTGATGCAAGGGGAAGCAGTCTTTTGGGCATTTTTATTAGGTTTCTGAAATCTACGCACATCCGCCATTTCCCGTTTTTCTTTTTTAACACGACCACATTGGCGACCCATTAGGGATATTTTGATTCTCGAATGGAATCATTGTGAGCAGCTTATTTACTTCATCACTGACGGCCTCATTGATTGCAGCGTTGAATTTTTTTCTTATTTGCCGCACTGGTGGATAGAGTGGTTCAACGTTCAGCTTGTGGGTGACAACGTCTTTCGGGATGCCTGGAATATCTGCATGGGAAAAAGGGAACAAATTAGCGTTATCAATTAGATAATTGTGAAATTTACTTGGTTCTGTGAGTTTGTGTCCGATGTAAACCTTTTTGATGTCGTCTCTGCTATCTATTTGGACGGGATCAAGGTATTCTGCCGCTGATTCAGCGGCTTCCACAATTTTGGGGTCCCTGATGACGTTTGTTTGCACGTCGAGTCCGGTCCCCGACTTTAGTGATTGTTATGCTTGAGTCTGTTCCTTTTAGCTATTGAGTATGTGTGGAGTCTTGGGCGATGCATTGTTCACCTCGGATGTTGAATATCCCCCATGGTAGGGAACTTTATCACTTGATATAGGCTTGACAGTATGGCTCTCATGGCGTAAATCCATGGCCGCCCTATGTTAGCGTTGTAAGTTGTATCCGGTTCATGACGTGGAACATTGTTTCTAGGGTGACAACCCTGGCAAAAAGGGGCAGCGTTATCTCTCCAGAGGTTTGCCTAACTGCATTGATAAACCTGTTAGTGTTATGCAATGCAGTACTACCTTGTCTTCGAGTCTTATTTGTATGAGGACTCGAGGGTAGATAATACACGCGCCGCTTCCGTCGTCTACCATTATTATTTTCACATCAGCAACTAAAATACATAAAGTAATAATAAGAGCATCGTGATGGGAGAAGGTCAAATCATTGGTATCTGACTTATTGAAGATGACATTGTCTCCGAGGTCATCGTACCATTTGTGAGTGATCGACCGCTTCAGTTTATGTGTAGTGGTGAGCTTCACATGGTTGATTGTTGTTTCATCGCCTCTGCTGATGATTATTTTAATGGTGTAGGTGGGTGAGGGTGGCTTTGGGGGTCCCTAGTGTTGTTCACGTCTGCAGCCGAAGTTGTCTCGTCCATGGTCACTCATCAATTCCCTCAGGTGCCCTTAGTTCAGCATGTTTACTACCTCTTGCCGTAGAGCTATGCAGTCCTCAATTTTGTGATCCCGCTCATATTGAAATTTATAGAGGACGTTCGAATTTCGAGTACTTAGGTTGAACTTCATCTTTTGTGGCTATTTCACATTTGTGACAAGCTTCTCTAGTGCGTACACTATCTGTGAATGGGAAACACAAAAATTGTGAGCGTATAAGAATGGAGGTAAACCTCTTTCGTTTCATTGAGTCCATGTTTGTGGCTTGGGCGACCCTTCTGCATGCCGAGGAGATGGTGGGCCGAGGTTCTTAAGTGGGGCTGATATCTTTCTCGGTTGAGACGGGGGCCTGGTTGATCTCTCCTACCGTCGTTACGATGATCTTTTCTCGACTCTGTTTGAACTGATGTTAGCCATTGAGTAGGCCATTAAGGTCGTCCTCGTCGGCTCTCACCTCGATTCAATAAGCATTGTTGATTTCTTCACAACTGGTGGGAGGATATTTCATGAGCTTGCTTAATAACTTTCTGGTTGCTCTCGACCCATTCCCCTTCAACCCGTATTGGAAAGCCGTTGCCGTCATCCCTTCTAATACATTTGGTAGGCTCATTCTTACTCTGTTAAATCAGGCGAAGAAGTCCCTGAGTCCCTCACCAGTCGATTTCCTGACGACGAATATGTAGGTCACCCTAGCTTCTGCCTTTCTAGCCCCTGCATGGGCGATGCCGAAATTGTCGGCCATTTCCTCGAGTGTTGCTATTGATCGCGCCGACAGTTGTGAATACTAGGTTAAGGCTCCCCCCTTATGGTTTCGCCGACCTTTTTCAGTAGCACTGACGGTACTTGTTCCTTTGAAAAGTCGTTACCTTTTACCGCTGTGACATAATGGATGGTGTGATCTTCGAGGTACGTAGTACCATCATATATCCTAAGGTAAGGTGAAATTTTGAAGGTTTTGGGAATGAAATGTGGAGCCTCTTTCTCGGTATATGGTTGTTCGACGAACTGAACAACGTCTTGTTTTGGTAGTAGCTTTGGGGCATCCAGTATCTTATCGACCCTTTCTTGATGTTCCGTTATCTGGTCGCGGAGTGCCTTATTTTCATTTTACATGTCTTTCATTTTCTTCAGAATGGCTGCGAGTGCATCATTACATACATCAATAGAGGTGTAAGTGGTACCTATTTAAGGGACGGACTGCTCGCCAGTGATAGTTGTGGTGTCTGTTTGTGCGGTGTTTCCGCTCTCCCTTTGAACAGGTTTGTGGAGCATGTTGTTTAGAGTGCTTGTCATCCATTCTTCCAGTAATATTTTCGTTGCTGGTGGTGCTTCTTCAGCTATAGACGTGGAGGCTCCCTTTCGTGTGAAGCTGTTACACTTTTGGTGTTATGTTCTCGTTATCTCTCCTGCCATCTTCGTTGATGCTGTTCAAGATGTTGGTAGTGATGTCTGCTATTACTTTCAGTCTTGCATCTCCTTTTTCTGTCATCGTAAGTTTGCACAAATGAAGAAAAGATAGTTGTGTTTTTTTTTAATCTAGAAGGAACTAAAACTTCGACTAAAACCTCCCCACAGACGGCGCCAAATTGTTTGAGCAAATAATTACTAAATCTTTTAATGATAAAGTAAATGGGGTGAGTTTTAGTTGATTTTAATAAATTCTATTCCAGATAAAACAGAAAATTATCAAGTAATGGATTAAATACACTATGATTGACAATTAATGTGATGGTGTGAATATGCAATAAATGTGACGATGTAAATACGTAATAAATGTAAGTAATGAAGCAAATGTGATGAAAAGGGATATGTCACCCAGCTAACATATGATTGGGATATCCCATTTCTTTGTCTGCGACGTGGAAAATGTATGAAGTTGGGATAATGTGAAATTTCTATGTTTATGGATCCAGATGGGACAACAAGTGCTTCAATAATATTATTGACAAATAAGACAACTCTTGGATATACCGTGTTCTTCGCTTTTACAATATGCTTTCTTTCTCTTAGTTACGAAAAAAGAAGAGGAAGAAAAAATCTGTTTTCGTTCCTATCGTTTTCTATTTATAAGGGATATTCCCCCAAAACCTTAAAAGGTACATCATAAAGAATATTCTAATGCCCATTTACGGACTTATATTCCTGTTACTCTCTCATCTCAGCTGCCTGCTTCTGATATCAGCCTTTATGGTAACGACCTTCAATCGTTATATCATGAGCGATCCCGTTCCTTGTCTTATGTGTGGTACCAAATTTGGACCCATACGACTTACCCAATTATATAATTATCACAAGACAACGTAAGGAAAGAAACAACATTACCGTTTGAACTGGTGATTACAATTTACATATATAAGTAGGACTCAATTTGACATTTTAAAAATTATTTTGAGCCAAATGGCATGATATAAAATGAAACAGAGTAATCGTCAAATTTGATAGTCCGAGGACCTAATTGAATTATATTATGTGCAAAATTTGAGAGACGAAGACGCAAGTCGGTGCGGGATACATATAGGCTACTAGTACTAGAATAACTCAGGCTTTCCTTTTCATTTGGTCATTTCTTCTTCTACAAGACTACAAAGCATAGTTGTTCCACTCATCCGAAATCGCATAAACACTACTCTTCTTCTCACATTATTCCGATAACAATGGCGACGGAGCAATCGGTTATGGCAGTAATACGGGCCTCAAGGCCCACTTTCCGCCAGGCCCACGATAAGGTAGCTTTCGCGGTGCACGCTGCGTTCCTTGCTTCTGGGTTTGTTCTCCACGCCACTGGGCCTTCCGCCTCCACCGATGACGCTCTCTCTTCCTCCTCCACTGGTATGTTTTTGTTGTATTTCACGTTTCCAGCTTTCCCATTTTCTCTTTGCTTTTAGGGTGTTAGCATTTTTTGAACTTTTGGCATTGGGTTTTTGACATTCCAGCTATGAACTTATTTAATTGGAGTTTTTAGAATGAAATATTTGTGCTTTATGTCTTTTCCCCCCCATTTGATACTTCTTCAACTTGGTTAACTGCAACTTTAGAATTGTGAGTATTATTTTGTATATTTCTTGAGCCAAAGGATCAAACTTGAAAATTTGAGTGCTGGTGATTGTTCTTATTTAGAAGTTTATGGTTTTGGTCAATAATGAATATTATTAAAAAAAAAAGAGAAGCTATTTTTTCTCCCAGGGCTTTGGTCTAGTGGTAAGAATTCAGCACATGATGTGTGGGGGTAAGGTGCACGTCACAATTCGGATCCTGTTGTAGATAAAAGCCTGGTATTTAAGTGGAGAAGGATAGAGGGGCATGCCCATTTATCCACGAGTTTTGAGAAGTGCTTTGCTTATTTCTTATTCCTAAAGACTAGAATTGAGAAACTTTACTAGTATTTGATAGAGATGAACAGAGGAACTTTATAGAGAAACAAGCACCAGAAGGGATTACTGCATTTTAGTCTGTCCTTATCTATTTAAAACAGAAAGAAGAGGAGTATCTGCCTTTTAAAGTCCTGTTCCTTTGTACATCTGTGTGGGTGTCGATGGTTATTAGAAACTTCAGTTTCTGTTGATATGCAATTATGTTCCCTTCCACCTTTTCTTTTGCAGTCTGTTTCTGAGATTTTCAGGTTATTTCAGATAAACTTCTTAATTAGGAATGACTAGGATGCATCATATGTATTTGCAATGATTGTGTCTCTTTCTTTTGAGTAGATGAGGTAGGGATTGATCATTGGAATGAATTTGAGGATAGTTATGCCTTTGTGTATTCAAAGCCTGAGAGGAGCTCCAACAAGGTGTTGGTGAAGTGCCTTGCAATGAACAATAAGCTGCTTATAGATACACTCAGGGATGGCGATAATGAGCCTCTTCATCTTGAGCTTAGGTAAGTTCCTTTCTTTTGTTACATCAACGGCCCTCCAGCTCTGCATTATGACCTCTAAACCAGTGCAAGGAGAAAGTACTTTTTTTCCCTTTAGTTGCTAGTTGAAAAAGGGAATTTGTTCTGAGTGTTCTGTTATTTTTTTGATTTGTAACGTTCTGAGTGTTCTAATTGGTCCATCTGGCTAATTTGCAGCGTCGAGGACTACATTGTCGAAGATGGGGGAACGAATTACAATGCCCAGTTCAAGAATTTGGGTAAGCTGGTTGGTGAATTAAACAAAGAAGTCCTTAGCAAATATAGTGGTTCTTCTGTGGCGAACTCGTCTACTCAGACTTCAAGGTACGTGCCATTGGTTTATTTTTCAACTTGTAATTTGGACTTTGGAGATGTGACAAATTAAATTATAAGTTACGATTCCCTGTATGCAGTTTTGGAAAAGGAGGACTCGAAGACCAGCCTAGTGCTGAGCTCAGATCTGATTACCCGTATCAGCCTGGAAGTTCTTTTCCCTCAGGGTAATGCCAAATAAAAGAGATTTGTTCTTATTCCTGTCAATAATTATTATTGATATATACCTTGATATGTAGCTTATTGGTTGTTCATACCTAGATACATACAGTAGATCCTTGATTCTTAAGAAAACGCATTTTCAGAATCTCACTTTTTATGATTGCATCATAATATTATGTTAGGTATGATTGTATAATGCTCCTCTACCTTGGTATTTTCAACTTGAGATGCATATACCTTGAAGAAGATAAGAGAATGGAAGGATTCCAAGGTATAGGTTTTTGTTAGAGGTGAGAGATGGAGAGCTGCCACTCTCCTCCTTGCCTCCTCTCCAATCCCTCTACTTGTTCCATCTGTATTACCTTGGTTTATGTACTTTCTTCCCTTTTCATACCCTTCCAGAACATTCCACTGATCCAGACCCTTCCATAACTATCTCCTCTCCTCTTCCTCCTGCATCTGTTCCAGAACCTCATTATATTGCTCCAAATTCTACTGATCCAGCTCCCATTCCTTCTTTTAATCCTGATATCTCTCCTGCTTCTCTTCCCCATCTATTCCTGCTCCCAGAAAATCTGAAAGACAGCATAATCCTCCCTCTTACCTTAAGGATTATGTCTGTCAACTTCCTGCCTTTTCTGGGTCCTTTTCCTCTTCTTTGGAATCTGAACCTCCATATTACTCTCAAGCTGCATCTGTTCCCGCATGGCAGGATGCCATGAGAAAGGAGTTTGCTGCTTTGGATACAAACCATACTTGGGATGTTGTTCGTCATCCTCCTGGTAAGAAACCCGTTGGCTACAAATGGGTTTATAAAATCAAATACAAGGCTGATGGCAGTGTTGAAAAGTACAAAGCTAGACTTGTTATTAGAGGTGATACTTAGGTTGAAGGTATTGATTTCACTGACACTTTTTCTCCTGTGGTTAAAATGTGCACCGTTAAGTGTCTTATTGCTGTGGCTGTCAAAAATCATTGGAATTTATTTCAACTGGATGTTAATAATGCTTTCTTACATGGTGATTTGGATGAGGAGGTTTATATGAAGCTCCCTCCAGGTTTGATAGTTTCTGCTCCTGCTTTTGTTTCTACCTCTTTTACCTCTGCTCCCCTTGTTTGCAAATTGAATAAATCCCTGTATGGGCTGAGACAGGCATCCAGACAATGGTATGCCAAATTGTCTTCTGCCCTCTATTCCAGAGGCTATAGACACTCTTTGAATGATTATTCTCTTTTCATCAAAGGTACACCAGGGTCCCTTGTGATTGTAGCAGTCTATGTGGATGATATTATTCTTACTGGGGATGACAGTGATGAAATTTGTGCCCTGAAACTGTTTCTGGATAATCAGTTTAAAATTAAGGACCTAGGGTCTTTGCTTTATTTTTTTAGGCATAAAGATGTCAGTTGTTCCTGGTGGGATGATCCTTAAGCAGCATAAATATATCTCTGACCTGCTGCATCAGTTTGACTGTGCCAGTGTCTCTTCTGTTCTCTGTCCTTTGGACATTAATGCCAAACTTCATGCTGATTCTGGTGACCTTTTATCTTGTCCTGATCAGTATAGGAGCCTTGTTGGTAAGCTCTTAATTCTGACTCATACTAGGCCTGACATCTGTTTTGCTGTGCAACATCTGAGTTAATTTCTGAAATGTCCCAAACTTCCACATATGACTGCTGCCCTCCATGTGTTAAGATATCTTAAAGGTACCTCCTCTATGGGTCTCTTTTGTTCTGACAACAATGATTTCTCTGTTGTTGGTTATTCTGATAGTGACTGGGCTGCCTGCCCTGATATAAGGAGATATGTTACTGGGTTTTGTATTGTTCTGGGTGGTTGCCTGATTAGTTGGAAATCTAAGAAGCAACCAGTGGTTTCTTTGTCTTCTGCTGAGGCTGAATATAGGGCCCTCAGTAAGGTTGATGCAGAATTGTCTTGGCTGTCTCGTTTATTACTTGATCTTGGGGTTTCTATTTCTCTTCTCTTTTATGTGTTTTGTGATAGTCAGGCTGCTATTCACATAGCTAAGAATCCCGTTTTCATGAACGGACTAAACACATTGAAGTGGATTGTCATTTTGTTCGCGATTAGCTCCAGAATGGCCTCATCCAGTTGTTTCATGTTCCTACTTCTCGTCAACTGGCTGACCTCCTGACCAAGCCTTTGCCTGGCACTGTGCTTCATCCTTTGCTGCTCAAGTTGCAGGTGGTTTCCTCCTCCAACTTGAGGGGGTGTTGAGATGAAGGATTATATGGCTTCCAAACCCAAGCATAAATGACATAGAGCTCTATATTCACTGTATATTTATTGTACGGTTAAGGGTCAAAACTGCCCTCAACCTATCGACTCCGGAACAAAATTGCTCTCCGTTTACCTTTGGCGAAGAAAATGCCCCCACCGTTAACTTTGAGGCCTATTTCTACCCCTAAAATCTAACAGAATCTTGAATTTCATTTTTAATTTTTTTAATGCCACGTGTCACGTTTTGATTGGGACATATAAAGAACGAAAAATTGGGACATATAAAGAACGAAAAAAGGGTCAAAACTGCCCTCAACGTATTGACTCCGGAACAAAATTGCCCTCCGTTAACCTTTTTTGGGTCGGGTCGGTCGGGTTGTGTCGGAATGTGGGTGAGAATTGATTTTGGGTCAAGTTTATTTAATGGCCAATCAAAACGTGACACGTGGAATTAAAAAAAATTAAAAATTAAATACAAGCATCCCGACCGACCCGACCCAAAAAACACCAAACCCTCTCTTCATCTTCCTCACAACACACCCTCCCTAACCCTAAACCACCAAACGACCTCTCATGGCTACCCTGTTGCTTCATCTTCCCCGTCCAGCCCGTCACCTTCACATCGCCGGAAAACTTCACAACCAAACAGCCCCCCTCTATCACGAACCAGGCGTCCAACCCGTCCCCCATAACCAAGCCATGAAAAACCAGCCCCTCATTGGATAGGAATGACCAATCCACTTTAACTGAAGATGAATATATGTGATATATCAAGCTCTTTACATTTGTTGGAAAGCGGGAAATCACATTACACTTCAACACGACCGACCCGACCCAAAAAAGGTTAACGGAGGGCAATTTTGTTCCGGAGTCAATACGTTGAGGGCAGTTTTGACCCTTTTTCCGTTCTTTATATGTCCCAATTTTCCGTTCTTTATATGTCCCAATCAAAACGTGACACGTGGCATTAAAAAAAAAATTAAAAATGAAATTCAAGATTCTGTTAGATTTTAGGGGTAGAAATAGGCCACAAAGTTAACGGTGGGGGCATTTTCTTCGCCAAAGGTAAACGGAGGGCAATTTTGTTCCGGAGTCGATAGGTTGAGGGCAGTTTTGACTCTTAACCGTTTATTGTATGTTCATGGTATACATTGTATATGTGGGTGAGCATTGTAGTTGGGCTGTGATGATTGTTGCTGTTGGGCTGTGAATATCTGAGCCCGATTTTATTTTCATCTTGGGTCGTCTGACCCGACCCAAGACTATTGTAATGTGTATATGCACTTGTACAGATATTTTTGTAGGCAGTAGTTTATTTCCTTTGTGGACTCTCTCGAAGCTCTGGAGAGTTCTCTCAACTACTCTCTTTCTCTCTCTTCTTTCTCTCACTTTATTCTTCATGTTCTTCAGCTTAATCTTCACGCTTTCATGGTATCAGAGCTAGGCCCATCCTAATTATTGTTACAGATGTTGGGCCCCCATTTATATTGTCTACGCTCCAGAGATCTGGGCGTGAGGGGGGTGTTGAGTTGTCCCACATCGGAGGGATTTGAGGTCCTTGGTCTCCTTATACGGTTTGGGCAATCCTCACCTCATAAGCTAGCTTTTGGGGTTGAGTTAGGTCCAAGGTCCATCTTTTCATTTCTTTAGGTCTCGGGCGGGGTGAACTGTCTGGGAGAAGACAACCTAGCCTGCTAGCCTTAAATACTATTCACCTCAAAGTACACGTTTCAAGGGGCCATACCTTGGCTCTATACCTAGCTGGCAATGCCTCTTTTTCAATTTCTCGTAATAGTTGTTCCTTTAGCTATTTGAGCTACACTGACACTAGCATGCATTCCGGGCTTTCCTTGTTCCCGGACTTTGTGATGTGAAAAGGCTTGGCTTTTTTGAATCTTCCAAGCAGGCCATTCTTTCCCCACATGATTGTTCCTTCATGGACGCTCCTAATTTCAAGGACCAGAGAGATCTAGATTTTCAAGATCTGACAACAAAAGGGCTCAAAGTACTACAATATGGCATGCTTACTTTAATTCAACTTGTAAAGATGGAGATTCCATAAGGAAAAAAGATGCACTGGACATGCCACAAAATATAAGAATCAGAATGTTGAAGTGAATCGTCAATGTTGGAAGAACTTGAACGTGGTTTTACTTTCTCACCCGATGTCAACAAAACTGGAATAGATGGAAGGCAACGGATCAATTATATACCAAGAAAGAGCACATCCGGCGCCTGCCCCTGTCGTCCCCTTTCCATGTCAAAAAGATGAGATCGTAGGGGGTGACGGTGTAAAAAGCATCCAACAATGGCCTTTGACTTTGAAGAGAACAGCCCCTCTTGCTAAGGTCATACATCATACAACAGAACCGAATTGAAGCCGAAGGCCTATTCGAGGTCAAGGTTGATATTCTCAAGGTCATGTTTGGCCTTGATCTGGAAGGAGATTGGACGGGACGGGAAGACCGGGCCTTCGAGAATCTGCGTATCACCACGGGACAACTCTCCTTCGAATTCTGCAGTATGCCTTTTTTTTATAAGAATTCTGCAGTATACCTTTGTAAGCTCTAGGAGTTGAAGTTCATATTTTAACTGCAGTCAACGCCTAATCAGATAGACCGTTACTTCTCAAAATCTAACTCGAAGTATGGGGGCCCTGTGGAAGGAATATAACTGTTTTCCCTCATTTTCCATCCACAGACCACATGTGGCATGAATCTACTTGGGTGTGATCTGTTGTTGTCTTCCCACTTAATAAGATTCTGGAGCTGACATGGTAATTCCATCTTGTAATAGTCTCTCATCTTTCTCTTATCAAGACCTATATCCTTTACATACAACTAGCTTAATCATTTGGGATGTCAACCTTACACTAGCAGTATTTTGGTATTCCTTGATGCCTTGCTCACCTCTGTCATCTCTATGTTGATCCTCGAGGGAGATCGCTCATCTAGATCCTTGAGCAATACCCCTCTCGACTGCTGTTCAAAGTTGGGATGTATTTGCTCCCCTGTCAGACTGGAAGGCTTTTCAAACACTTCCAAGTCAAGCTTAAGGCTCTGTTTTCCTTCTGTATTTTCTCATACAAAGTCCTTACATAAATCTTCCACTCCTCTTAAGCAATTGCAGTGATTTTCTTCTCTTCCACTCTTTTAACCACTTCTTTTAGTGGCTCTCTTTCTGAGATTATATTAGACCAAATAAAATGAAACCCACAAGGGTATGTTTCTAGTGTTGTTATTTAAGGGTTATTTGAGGGTTTTGCTATTTTGCTAAGTGTTCAGATTTAGTTCATTTGTGGGCCTAATTATGTGATTTGGTGATAGGCTGTTAATGGCCAGTTGTGGCAGTTATCAGTAGATTTTATGGGAAATAGATTGAAAAATTGAGAAAAACAGAAAAGAAAGCAGGTTCTTAGTATAAGTTGCGTGGATAATTTTCCCAATGAAAATCAGATTAGGGATCGAGGAATGGAGGAGCAGGCAGACAGATAAATATGCGATTGATCTCTATTTTTAATTTCTGAGAGGAGGGTAATTTATACTCAGTAGTTAGGTAGCGGTAGGAGTATTATTCTCGAATTCTGGGTAGCATGTTCTACAGTCACCAGAAATATGTGTAGTATTGGTTGTTGACATCCCCCACACACTCGCGCGCGCACACGCAGGCGTTTTAACTTGCCCGTCGCAAAATTTTGTTAAGAGTTTCAAGCTCTGATATCATGTTTTATCGGAAGTGGTGGCACAAAATTTGACTTCCTACGTTACATGGATTATACAGATATGTGGTTCCTCCCATTCCTGGCTCTGGTGGCAGTGATCTTTTCCCTGGGCCTGGTGCTGGAGTTTACCCAACCAGGTTTGATATCTTTTTGTGTTTTCCCCTCTCATGTTGAATGGCACTTGCCAGTTGGTGTATTCAGATTTGTATACATGCTAACTTGTCTTTCCACCATCCCTTTTCTGTCATTGTAGAGGCAGCCCAGGAGGTGGGAGCATGCTTGTAGGTGTGTGACTAGTTTTGTCTTGGTTCAGATAAGGAAGTCCTAATTGTCTTTTGCCAATTGAGCTCTTTACGTTTTATGATGCAGGGCCTAATGACCCTCGCTTTTTTGGTGGAATGGGTGGGGATCCTCGTTTACCTGGAGGACTGCCGTAAGTCTTTGTTTCCGGCCAGTTTTGAGTTTAGGAGTCGGAGTTATTCTCTTTCTCTCTCATTTCAAAGATGGGAAGTGCATATTGTAAGATTGATTTTATTTGGTCTTTTCAAACAGGGGTGTTCTACCAGGTGCTCGTTTTGATCCGTATGGACCGTCGGATGTTCCTGGCTTTGAGCCAGGTCGCTTTATCAGGTACTCTGATGCATATCTCCTGTCGGTTAGTTTTAGGTGAAATTCTGTTCTTCCCATCTAGTGTTTACTTGTTAGATGTAAACACAAAATTGATATAGCAAGGCTTAACTAGCAAGAGGGAAATCTCTAAATCTCTGTTAGGTGCCTTACGCCTTTGTCCTTGAAAACTGTGTACATATTAAGTGCTCTTCTATTGGGTAAACACGACGCAAAAATCTGTTGTTTGCAAATTATTTTGTTGACTGAAAATAATCCAGCTTTGCAAGTTGCTTCTGGAAAAGGAAACATATTATTTCAGCTCTGCGACTTCTGTTTCTTTGTTCTTCTACTAATTTCATTTTAAAATTACATGCAGGGACCCGAGGAGGCCGGGAGGTGGAAGGCCTCATCCAGATCTGCCGCATTTTGGTGGAGATTCTGACTTTATATAGGAGTTGTGACTTTTTTGTTGTGAAAGACAAGTTGGATACATTCACTTTGGTGTTCTTCTTTTGCTTCTTTCTCCCTGTTTTGTTCTCCTAATCTTGTATATTGCGGGTTTAGTGCCTGGTCTGTCAACGAGGTGTATATATGTCTTGTCAGTTTTAAATATATCTAAGATACAATTTCGTTGGCCAGGATTCATGTTACTTGGTTTTGTTCATATTCTCACTGATTTGCATGGTGTTGTGACATCCTTTTTGTCAATATGCTGTCTTCTAGTGGCTTATCGCTCCATTCATTGGTCTAAGCGAAATTCTTTTAGATATGCTATCAAGAAGGGAAGTAACTCTTTCTTAACTTGAGAAATCTTACGTGTAGTAATCTGCTCTCCTCATTGAACTCTTGCCGCAATTTTATAGGCTTTTTTGTCACGCCCCAAACTAGGGGAGGCATGACTAGCCCTTGATACTGTATTTGACCGAGTTAGCCACTAAACATAAATTGGGGGTCCAATAGATCAGAAATGCTAAGGCTGGACCATTAAGGTCATGACCTGAATAACAATAAGCCATATAACCAAAAGTAGACGAGTCAAAATAATAAAGTACTAGCTTGCCGACGAGGCCGTGATTGGAGACATATATGCCTGCATACATATATGTACCTGCCAAGCCTATGGGCTCGAGAGTAGAAGTTGCAAAAAGAACCCAGAATACTATGTCCACAATAGCCTCAAAGAGTGTCATAAGCATTGTCGAGACAAGGCCCCGACTATACCTAAACTGTACTACAAAAGTAACCATCCTATGAAAGTTCCAGGAAGAGGTGGAGCTTACCAACTCACATATGAACCTCGAAATCCTAGTAGAGGGGTCGATCAGAGTCCCTACCTGGACCTGCACGCACGAAACAAAAATGCAGTGTCCCCAGGCAACGGGACATCAGTACGAATAAAAATGTACTGGTATGTAAGGTAGAAAGTAGAATCACACATAGCTGATGTAAGAAAAAAAATAGAGATACCACCTGACATTGAAACTCTGATAGCCTCATGGACGACATCCGATCTCATAGTAAACAAATATGCATGGTATGCTCGTGTAATCGTATGTCGTGAGTGTGTGTGTGTATATATATATACATATATACATATATATATATATATATATATACATATATATATATATATATATATATACATATATATATATATATATATATATATATATATATATATATATATATATATATATATATACATATATATATATATATATATATATTGATGCAAATGCATGACATACCCAACCAAATGCTAGCAGTGGTGGTCTCTTCCGGTAGCTAACCAATATCATATTGCAATTCTGTGGCCATCTATACAATTTATGTTTTTCGGGCAAATATGCCCCTTACCTTCGTTTATAGCTCGAAGTCCATGCATAATATGCCATGTATGATATGAACTTTGAATGCACATAATAAGAACTTAGCCAATCTTGGCTCATAGGTACTCTTATTCTCATGATCTCATAATTACCTTTGTATTGCATATAATTGTCTCGTGGAACCTCATATCTTTCTTTTCTTTTGAATAAGTTTGAGTAGTTTAAATAAGAATTATATTTGAGATTACTGGAAATCGACGTGTCACTTCAGAGATTTTAAAATACATATTAATAAGGAAGAAAGACTGATCGCAAATACTAAATGCCTTTTTTTATTACACAACCCAAAGACGAATAAGAATTCATATATATAGACATATAGTTAAGAAAGCCGACAAAATGACATATATAGATGTCGAATAACTTATTTAGCCGAATGAATGGAACATCAACCTAACAGCGTTATGAAAATACTTCAGTTCCTAATGCCTTCCACAGAAGGTCTTTCTAGCAATATAATAGTAAAATATCCCATTTGATGTATTAGGAATTTCCCAGAATTCGTGTTAAAAGAAAGGACAGAAATTAGCCTTAACATACCTTAAACATATTGATTCCTTAATTCCTTCCAAGTGTCTCTTCAAACAAGTCAACTCGATCTATCATAGCATAAGGAGATTCAAAATCAGTATTGAGCAAAGGCCAAGTCTATAACTTAAGCTAGTAGCTCGTTTTACTTAAATTTGGGCAGCATATCCTTTGTAACAAGGGCCTCCACCAATACCATATACAAACAATAACAACTAGAGAAATCTGTCAATATATAAATGTCAATAACAAGACACCACATAACAACGATAAGTCACAACTACTTCAGGACGAGCGACAAGCTCTAATTGGAATCCGTATAATCCATCTACCCCTTACAGACTTCTTACATTAACTTAAAAGTATCATTAACATGATAATGAAGTAATTCATCAATTATTCCATCCATATACCATATATTTATAACAAAGGAAACAATCCACAACTCTAACTATCTTCGATTATAAACTTTATTCACTAGCTCATGTCTACTCCATCCATTTAACTTAACAAAAATCAATATAACCTTAGGCACATGCAAGAACACAATATACCTACCTCCTACACTAACTTCAAGTCGAAATCCAAGTTATATTCAGCTTACAATAACCGTCAACGGCAATACAACACCATAGAAGTGACTTAAGCCAATCCAAGTATTATCTTATAGTTTATCATCCTAACAACTTAACACACACAAGTAAGCTTAAGAAAAATTAGTAGGCTGTTATACTCACCTTATAAAGCAGCAAAAACTTGGAATTTCATCCAAATACAGCCCAAAACAATCCTCAATGACAACACAACCTCAAAGAGGTGTTGTTCTTCACTAGTACTTGGTTTGATGTTGAAATATGGTGTAATCGCTTTGGAATCACTTCAAACACTTGTGGAACCTGTTTAGAAGGGTTTGGAGAAGTTTGGAGATGAGGTTGAGTTTATAAATGAGCAAAACTAGACATCCAAATCGTTTATAAATTGAAGTAGCTCAACCACCGCCTATGTGGGTCCCATTGGGAGCTGCTTGTGCAGTCTCCCAAAAACTTGAATATCTCTCTACTCAAAAGTTGTGTAGATGAACGGTTTAATGCATTCGAAACTAGACTCGTATATCTTCAATTTGGTATATAGATCATCTCTTTATTCCTAGTATATTGGGAGAAAAGTGCATATACATTTGACTTAAATTTCAGCAAATTTATGAATGTATCTTGTGATGACCTTTGCCAACTCTTGTTCCACAACTTGCTTTCCTTCAAAATGTAGAAAATGAATATCATACAACTAAAATAACTCATAGAATAACCTCCTTATCATGTTAAGAACCCTAGTCTCACCCCAAAGTACATGTTATGATATTCCAAATTTGTCGACTCTCAACGACCTTATTTTCTTCTATTTGTTCAACGTATAAGCTTTCCAACCCTTTTGGTACTTGTTATTCATGATCCTAAAGATTTGTAACCTCCAAGATAACAAGATGAAGCTTACATTATGTACTTTGAAAAATGATCTTATTTATGAGCTTACATCAATTGGTTTATGACGTACTCTCACGTACGAAATCATGAAATGTTACACTTTTTCTGCCAAGTATCGTATGAGGATACTACTTCTGAAGACAACTTCAGCTAAATTGCAAAAAGGAATTGGTAGTGGTGGACTTGGCTGTTTCGGCCGAGGACAGGGGATATGGAAAAAGAATATTCTCAAAGCTGGTTGGGAATTGATAAGAAATCGGAAGGGATTCAATTTATTTGAGATAAAGTCATTCCTACGGTAATTAGTAATTTTGCGTGGAAGGTTGGATTCAATTTGTTTTGGATAAAACTATTACTATTATAAATAAAGTAAATATATATGGACATTTAATCCATCCATATATTCTATACAACGTACTACTTGGATAGATGTACCTACTAATTTCTAGCGTATCTTGTATAATATAAATAGGACAATCTTTGCGTATGTAAGAACATACAAGAAACACAAGATAACTTCTACATTCTCCTCTTAAATGGGTTTAAATTACCAGAGGGTGTCGCCGAGTGGGTGTCACATCTCCGGTGTATGCCGGCAAATCAAATACAATGGACGCTTCGTTGACTCTCCGTGGACGAAGTTGTGCATATGCTCGCGATAGAATCACATTTTATCTTAATGGGACTTAGAAGCATCCAGCCTTACGCCCCGCATCGGGTCTTGAGACAACTTGGAAGATGCCAGACAGTGCCAAAAGAAGAAGATCTCAGCATCCGGGTAATCGAAATTGGGCCTGGTAGTCAGTTCCCCGAAGCAATGGTTAGCAAAATCTGGAACGAATGCCAATACCTAACCGCTGACACTTGTGTACAAGATCCTTCCAGAGGTGAAGTTCTACGGGGTACCTTGCTTGGTATAAGAGATAAATTGAGCACGAAAGTCCATCCAAAAGGCCCCACCTCCAAGAGTTTATCGCGACATCGCAAGAGCAGTGGGATTGGTTAGCGAAGGAACATGAATACCGTGCTACCATAGGAAGGCTGGAAAAGAAAATTCAGGAGTTGCAATTCGAAAACAGCATGCAAACTGCTGCTAGGGAAGAAGAAAAGAAGGTATTGGTGAAAGAAAACGAAACCCTGCGAGCCCATATTCAGAAAATGAAGACAGCTGCAAAAAACCCTCTGAGAAGTATAAAGGATTAAAATCTCATACAGAACCTGCGCCGAAAGGTAACCAAATACGGTTTTGATCTGAATAAGGCAGATGGTGAATTGTCTAGAGCTCAGAGACAATTAGCTAAAAGTGCTGAAGAAACGGCCCGCATACTAGAGCAGTTAAAAGAAGGAAATAACAACGAAAGTGTTGGTCTAATAGAGAGGGTTATCATAGCTGAAAGCAAAATGGCCAAACAGGCCAAAGATTTCAAAGCTGAGAGGGAGCATTGCTATGCGGTAGTAGCAAGGTTGGAAAGAGATTTGCGGCAGTTTCAAAAGCTAAATCAGGCAGCTGAGCGGACTTTGGAAGCAGGAGCTGAACAAATAGGGTGTCTGCTACAAGAAAAGGGGATTATCAAGGAGAAGGTGCGGGCAATTGCAGATTACATTACCACCAAATGCAATCACTGTGAAGACATGACAAAGTCCATGTTTTTGGCCGCTGCTATGACCTTTGTCCGACAAGTAATGGAAGATCTCCATTATCTCCAAGGAAGTTTAGCGCGCAACCCACAAGGCCGAATGATGCCCCGCAAGCTCCAAAAGCATTTGAAGTGTTGATGTACTCATAGATTTATATTTTGCTGAAAAAAGAAGAAGAAAAGATTCTGTTTGTTGTCCTTTCAAGCCTGTAAGGGTGTTGAATCCATGTCTGGTAGCTGCGCTTAGCCATTGTAATTAAAGTTTGTATCTTTACCAAATTAAAAATCCCAAAATATTTTGCTGCGTACTTAACCTTTTGTTTTGCAAGAACTACGCCCGGTTTGATTCATGCGACGACATGATACATAGGCAATCTAAATAGGATTAGACAATAATTGAATAAAATTGGAAATAGAATAAATATGAAAGGGGAGAGAATAGGGCTAAATAAAAGGGAGTTTTGCGGATAAAAGTCGGGATGACGCAAGCAGTCAATGCATATAGGGACCTATTGTCATTTATGTGCATGCATATGTGGCCGCTTACATGTTGGAACTGAACCACTAACGAGTCTTGGGTGTTGTGAATTACAGTTCCAAATTATACATGTGACTAGTACTCGTGGCATCCTGGCAACTCATTCCTACAACACACGGTCAAAAAACAAACAAGTCATGGCCAACCAAGAAGCTGAAGTCAGCATTATGGACCCTTCGAAGGAGGCAGAGGAATAGGACGTTAATGGTCTGAAGGAGGAAATGTATAAGCTTAAACACTAAATAGCTGAGATGTACCAGGCATAGGCAAGAGGACAACCGCCCCCGACCTATCCTGCCAACCCACCCTTCATCCTGCCACTGGCCCAGGCACCTGACCAGTCCGTTACTCATCTGCCTCCAAGTTTTCCTATATACTCACAGCATGAGGGTGCTGCCTCTCAGCCACCAGCGCAACCACCCAAAGTCACTCCTCACCCTCCCCCGCCAATCGCTCCTATCTATGTGGCACCTCTACCCCTGCACTGCATAGGTCATCCAATGAACCACTGCTTCAAGCCTATGACCCTCAATAATATCCCCCAGAACTCGCCTACAAAGCCTAGGAGCCTTACTCTTATGCTCCTCGTCCTGAAATCCCAATGAGAGTTGAAAAGCCGATCAAAGATTCCGAACATGAAGAAATGCTCAGAAAGGTCAAGAGTTTGGAACAATCATCCAGGGACATGCGTGGATTAGGTGGCCAGGTGAGCATGGCCTTTAAAGTTCTTTGCTTATTCCCGGACGTACAGTTGCCTCCAGGTTTCAAAATGCCTAAATTTGACCTATATGATGGTCACGGCGATCCTGTCGCAAATTTGAGAGGGTTTTGCATTAAAATGAGGGGAGCATGAGGAAAGGATGAATTGCTAATGGCATACTTTAGCCAGAGTTTGAGTGGATCGGCATTAGAGTGGTATACTCGACAAGAGCCCAATCGATGGTATACCTAGGATGACTTAGCGCAAGCATTTACATGCCACTTTCAATATAATCTCGAGATTGTCCCGGATCGTCTATCTCTGACAAAGCTGAAGAAGAAACACAACGAGAGTTTCAGGGAGTACGGTCTCCGTTGGAGGGAACAAGCAGCCAGAGTTGATCCTCCCATGAAGGAGAGTGGTTGACTATTTTCTACAAGCTCTAGAACCTACTTATTTTGGGCATTTGGTATCAGCGGTAGGGAAGTCTTTCAGCGAAGTGGTCAAGATGGGAAGTATGGTTGAGGAAGGCCTCAAATCCAATAAAATCATGAGCTACTCGGCAATTAAGGCAACTACTCAAGCCTTACAGGGTGGAGCTGGGGGTGGTTTCGAGAAGAAGTAGAAAGAGGAAGTAGCAACAGTGGAATCGGGAACCTGGTTTGGGCCTCGGGCACCATCTCACTTTGGTCAGCCCTGTCCTCATCGCCAGACATACCCACACGCTCCATATGGCCCACCGCAACATTACTATCCGCCGCTAAAACCTCGCTTCTCAGTCCATCATGCACATGCATATACCCAACCTCCCACTCACACACAATGGCATGCGCCACCCCCTCAAAACACTTACCCAAATCCACAAATTCATTACCCACCTCCAAGAGCTTACCACCAAACCCCGAGGCCTGCCCTTCGAGGCAATCCGGCTATGAAAAATGAGAGGGTGCAGAAAAAGAAGACTTTCACTCCGCTCGGAGAATCTTACACTAGCCCGTTCCACCCGCTGTGACATCTGGATATGCTAAGACCAATTGAGGCGAAGCTTCCAATTCCTCCCCCAAAAAATTTAGATTATTCGGTTAGCTGTGAATATTGTTCTGGTGGACCAGGGCATGACACAGAAAAATGTTGGCATTTAAAGAAGGCCATCCAAGAACTTATTGACTCTCACAGGATCGAGGTGCAAACTCCGGAGGTGCCCAATATTAATCAGAACCCGCTTCCAACCCATCCAGAAACCAACATGATCGAAATTTAGGAAAGAAGGGGAGAGTCTAGCAGGCCTTCACAAACAGTAATGATGATCAAAGCCAATGAGTCCACCAAGGTTGTAAGTAGCAAGAAGATGGCAACTAGGGCAAAAGAAAGCAGTAAAACTGCATAGTGCAGGGGAGCTCAGCATGAATGGTCGCGCCAAAGCGAGAACAGGCAAAGGTAACAATACAGGGGGCAGCTAGAGAGCATGTTGTGGTTGTGGAAGGTGTCCGCATAAAGCCGGTTATTGTGAAGCCAATAATCCAGCCACCAATCATCAGCAACCGAGCCGTTCCTTAGAGATATGAACAAGCAATAGTGATGTACAAAGGGAAAGAAGTTAGAGAGGAAGTATGTGAGGCACGAGGCTTAACTCGATCAGGAAGGTACTTTTCCCCAGAAGAGTTGAGAAAGGGTAGAATCTCTAAAGATAACCCGAAACCCGTAAAGAAAGCTGTATCAGGAAAAGACGCAAAAGAATTCTTGAAGAAAATGAAAATGCAGGACTACTCCATCATAGAACAGTTGAGGAAAACACCGGCCAAGATCTCTTTGTTATCCTTACTAATCCACTCAGATGAGTACCACCGAGCATTGATGAAGATTTTGAATGAAGCTCATGTCCCAGATAAGATACCGGTGAATTATTTGGAAAATATTTCAAACAAGATATTCGAGGTAAATCGAGTCACATTCTCTGATGATGAATTGCCCATGGAGGGCACGGAGCACAACCGAGCTCTTTATGTGACTGTGAAGTATGCCGTGGTCACTCGAGTTTTGGTCGACAATGTGTCCAGTGCAAGCATTTGTCCACTATCCACATTGACCAAGTTGAAGGTGGAAATTGAAAGGGTCTGCAAGAATAACATCTGTGTTCAAGGGTTCGAAGGCGGAGGTAAAGACACCGTAGAGGATGTAGTGCTGGAAGTAACTATAGGGCCCGTCGAGTTCATTATGGAATTCCAAGTGTTGGATGTATCAGTCTCCTATAATCTATTATTGGGCAGACCCTGGATTCATGCAGCCAAAGCAGTACCATACTGCACCAGATGGTCAAATTTGAGTGGGATAGGCAAGAGATTGTCGTGTTTGGAGAGGATAACCAGTGTACCCAGGGTGACGCGATCATGCGTTTCATTGAATTTGAGGAAACTAAAGGGCCATGGGTTTACCAGGTGTTTGATACGGTGTCAGTTTAGAAGATCCCAGAAGGTGAGATTGTTGTAACCCAAAGGATAACAACCGCATAAGTCATGGTAGCTTAAAAAATGTTGAGAAATGGCTTTATACCAGATAAAGGGTTGGGGGCTTCTTTGCAAGGCATTGCGCAACCGGTGTTCCTTCCCAAGAATCTAGAAACTTTTGGTCTAGGGTTCAAAACCACGGCCACAGACATAAAGAGAGCCAGGAGGCTGAGATAGAAGGGCTGGGTTCTCTTGAAGCCTATCCCAAGTTTATCCAAATCATTTGTCAAACCCAGTAATGGTCCTAGACCTAGGATTTCCGGCCCGCTGATCGACGTGGACGGAGATCTTGATAAGGGGCAAGAAAGGCTGTTCAATGAGGTGAATATGGTAGAGGCGGGAGAAGGATCGAGCAGGGCAGATGTGCAGTTTGTGGGAGCACACGCAAGAATGAATAACTGGGAAGCTACTCCTCTTCCCACTTGGAGGGAGTCTTGGTAGTTGGCTTTGATTTTCCTTTCAGTCTAGTTTGTATTAGCGTCATTCAGTTGTTATTTACGTCCATTTGGAAGTGCAAACTCTGTTATCTTTGATTATAATGAAATGCAAATTCCCTTTCAGCAATGCTGATAGTTTCCATTTTCGCTTTACTTTTTCTTCCTTTTCTCTTTCATACAATTATTTTTATGCTGGTTCCGGTGATCTGACATGCATAAGGACTCCACGGCCCAATCTTTGAAACAGGCCTAGTCTAGAAATAATAATTCAAGAAATAGAACATGAGGACGAACAAGGGTACGATGAGGAAGGGCATGGGATGAAATTAGTAAAGAGATGACCCAATTCGAAGAGAAACCCAAACTAAACCTAAATGATACAGAGGCAATCAATCTAGGAAGTCCGGATAATATCAGAGAAACAAAAATAAGTGTCTATCTGGAGCCACAGCTTAGGGAGGAAATAATCAAAGTATTGCTGGAGTACAAGGATGTATTTGTATGGTCCTACGATGACATGCCCGGATTGAGCACGGATTTGGTAGTCCACAAATCACCTACTTACCCGGCCTGCATTCCCGTCAAACAAAAGTTGAGGAAGTTTAAAACTGATGTAAGCGTGAAAATCAAAGAAGAGGTGACCAAGGAGTTTGAAGCGAAAGTTGTCTGAGTCACACGATATCCCATCTGGTTAGCTAATGTCATGCCTGTACCAAAGAATGATGGTAAAACCAGAGTGTGCGTTGATTACCGTGACCTCAACAAAGCAAGTCCAAAAGACAACTTCCCCCTGCCGAACATCCACATATTGATTGACAATTGTGCGAAACATGAGATCGGGTCATTCGTGGATTGCTATGCAGGATATCATAAGATTCTAATGGATGAAAAAGATGCCGAGAAAATAACATTTATCACACAGTGGGGGACATACTTCTATAGGGTCATGCCTTTTGGTTAGAAAAACGCTGGGGCAACATACATGAGGGCAATGACAACTATTTTCCACGATATGATGCATAACAATATCGAGGTTTATGTGGACGATGTGATTGTGAAGTCCAGAAAGCAACCTGATCATGTCAAAGATCTGAGGAAATTATTCCAAAGGCTCCGAAGGTATGATCTCAAACTCAACCCGGCAAAATGTGCATTTAGGGTTCCCTCGGGAAAGTTGTTAGGGTTCATAGTCAGCCGCCGAGGCATCAAGCTAGACCCATTAAAAATCAAAGATATACAGGAGTTGCCACCACGCAGAAACAAAACAGAAGTAATTAGTCTATTGGGAAGGCTGAATTACATAAGTCAATTCATCGCCCAGCTCACAACCATCTGCAGGCCCATCTTTAAGTTGTTAAAGAGGGATGCTGCGGTGAAATGGACAGGAGAGTGCCAAGAAGCTTTTGATAAGATAAAGGGATATCTGTCAAACCCACCAGTACTGGTCCCGCCGGAACCAAGGAGGCCTCTAATCTTATATTTGACTGTCCTGGACAATTCATTTGGTTGCGTGTTGGGTCAGCACGATGTTACTGGGAGAAAAGAGCAAGCCATATACTACCTCGCAAGAAATTTACGGCCTATGAGGTTAAGTACACTCATCTTGAAAGGACATGTTGCGCCTTGACATGGGTAGCCCAGAAGTTGAAGCATTATTTGTCATCATACACCACTTATCTCATCTCATGACCCGACCAATTGAAATACATTTTCCAGAAGCCCATGTCCATAGAGAGGCTCGTGAAATGGCAAATCTTGCTTACTGAATTCGACATCATCTACATAACTAGGTCTGCTATGAAGGCACAAGCATTGGCAGACCATTTAGCAAAGAATCCCATACATGAAAAATATGAACCCTTGAACACATATTTTCCAGACGAGGAAGTGATGCACGTCAATGAAATGGAACAGGATGAGAAGTCGGGGTGGAAATTGTTCTTCGATGGGGCTGCCAACATGAAAGGTGTTGGGATAGGAGCGGTACTCATTTCTAAAGAAGGGCATCATTACCTGGTCACAGCTCAACTCCATTTCTATTGCACCAACAACATGGCTGAGTATGAGGCATGTATTTTGGGTTTGAGATTAGCAGCGGACATGGGTGTTCAGGAAGTCTTGGTCCTAGGGGACTCGGACCTTATGGTACACCAGATCCAAGGGGAATGGGAGACAAGTGATTTAAAACTCATACCTTAACGGCAATGCTTGCATGATCTTTGTCAACGATTCAGGTCAGTAGAGTTCAGGCACATTCCTAGAATTCACAATAATGTTGCCGATGCCCTGTCCACTTTGGCGTCCATGTTGCATCACCCGATAAGGCTTATGTTGACCCAATGCATATCCGGTTCCATGACCAGCATGCTTATTGCAACATGGTGGAAGAAGATCTTGACGGCGAGCCTTGGTTCCACGACATCAAGGAATATATCAGGAAAGGTGTGTACCCGATGCAAGCCACGAGTGACCAGAAGATAAAAATCTATCGTTTGTCAAGTGAGTTCTTCAGTAGCGGAGGGGTATTATACAAGAGAATGCCAGATTTGGGTTTGTTAAGATGTGTAGATGCTCGGCAGGCAACGATCATGATGAATGAGGTGCATGTTGGCATTTGTGGGCCACACATGAGCGTATATGTCTTGGCAAAGAAGATTCTCGGGGCGGGGTATTATTGGCTCACTATGGAACGGGATTGTATCAGCTTTGTGTGAAAATTCCACCAGTGTCAAGTACACGGAGACCTAATTCACTCTCCTCCGTCTGAATTGCACACGATGTCTGCACCTTGGCCTTTCATTGATTGGGGCATGGATGTCATCGGACCCATTGAGCCAGCAGTTCTAATGGGCACCAATTTATCTTGGTTGCTATTGACGATTTCACCAAGTGGGTTGAAGCCAAAACCTTTAAAGCGGTGACCAAGAAGGCCGTGGTCGATTTCGTGCACACAAACATTATTTGTCGGTTCGGGATCCCCAAAACGCTCATCACTGATTATTGGGCAAATCTCAACAGTCACCTAATGAGAGAGGTATGTCAGTTGTTCAGGATCGCACATCGGAACTCTACCCCGTACCACCCCAAGGCGAATGGAGCAGTTGAGGTAGCAAATAAGAACATAAAGAAGATACTTCGGAAAATGGTGGAAGAATCCAGGCAATGGCATGAGAAGCTGCATTTTGCATTGTTAGGCTATCGCACTACTGTCCGCACTTCAGTGGGGGCTACTCCATACTTGTTGGTATATGGCACAGAGGCGGTGATCCCAGCCGAGGTTGAAATCCCCTCTCTACGGATCATGGTCGAAGCCAGAATAAACGACGAAGAATGTTTCAAAGCCCGTCGGGAACAATTGAGTTTGATTGACGAGAAAAGATTGACGGCAGTCTGCCATGGCCAGTTGTATCAACAGAGAATGGCTAGGGCATATAATAAGAAGGTGCGCCCCAGAAAGTTTGAAATAGGTCAACTGGTACTAAAGCGCATCCACCCTCACCAGGCCAAAGCGAAAGGCATGTCCGCTTCGAACTGGCAAGGACCATTCATCATATCAAGAGAGTTGTCCATGCAGAGCATTGTATCTGACGGGCGCGGAAGGGAAATGTGTGGAAATGGCTATCAACGCGGATGCTGTCAAAAGATATTATGTATGATTTTTCTCCGATCGTTGTCTATTCTTGACACTTGATTGTACTTGGCATATTTTGAAGATTGGAATGACGAAGGCATTTTGTTCTGCTATCCATACACTTCCTTTGCCAACCTTTTTGAGCATTAATTATTTTCTTTCATACCCCTCTTTTGGAATCATTAACAAAAGTTAGAAACGCAAGTGTGAGAAGGCAGTAAAAGGGCCAGAGAAGGGTCGGAGGTGCAACATGAAGTAGCGAGTGACGCCGTAGACAGAATGGTTGATTCTGGGAAAGGGGCAAGGTTTCTACCGAAGGAATGAAAGGGTAACACAAAGATAAAGAAAGGGTGAAACTACAAGGAAGGAAGGTTTTACCTAAGCATGGTACATCAACACATCAATCATGGGGGAAAGACACAAAGAGTCTAGCAAAAGGGCTAGAAATGTAGCAATAATGGGAAGGAAGGTAAAGCCATAAAGGTTCTAGGGGTCAGCCAATCAACTCAGGCAACTCATCATCAACATGGAAATTTGAACACAATAGAACATGACAATGAGGAGGCCGCTTCCAAAAAGAATGCCGCAAGCCAACCACCACTTTTCAAACAGACAAGTTTTCTTTGATTAACACATGGGCAGGAAAATTTTAGAAGATCCTAAAGGGGGCCACCCGCAGGGGAAGGAAGGAACATGGCAGGTATGATCAAAGTCTCAGAATCCACCTGGAAGTGGCACTCAATTAAAATTCCAAAGGGACATAGTCCGTTATAAACACCCTCCCCAACAAAGAGCACAATGGGACAAACCCAATAAAAACAACCGAGGGTTAAAAGAGGCATGAAAGTTGTGATGGAATGCAGTTTAAAACAAAAACAAGAGTGGGTAACATGGGCACGCACCAACACCTCCCCAATAAGAGTCGCAGAAACAACCAGAAATTAGAATTGGCATTTAAGTTGGAACCTTCAGGATCCTCCTGAAAAATGGGAATTAGAGCCAAAATCTCCCCATCCAGAGCCAAGAAGAATCAATAGAGTCATCAGGACCCTCATGAAAATGGGACTTAGAGCAAATATTCCCCTAGCTAGAGTCGATAAGAGTCAAGAAAAGTCATCAGGACCCTCATGAAGATGGGATTTAGAGGGAAAATTTAAAATTTCCCCAGGTGAGTCAGCAAGAGTTACCAGACTTCCCTGAAAGATGGGACTTAGATATTTCCCCCACCAGAGTCAATAAAAGTTATTAGGACCCTCCTGAAAAATGGGACTTAGAGCAGATATTTCCCCAACAAGAGTCAATAAAAGTCATCAGGACCCTCTTGAAAAATGGGACTTAGATTAGATACTTCCCCAGCAAGAGTCAACAAGAGTTGTCAGGATCCCCCGAATAGTGGATGTAGCCCTAAATACTAACCCCCAATTGTCACCTTTTGTCATCAAATAAAGAGTTGTCATGACCCGCCTGGATAATGGGAAGTAATTTTAATCACCAATGCCTAGCAGATCCCCAGCAGATATAACTCGTAGCAAGAGTGAAAAATAATACCTTTTCAGAAATACAACATAGTCTTGAAATTGTCAGCAGTTGAGAATCGTCAAGGCCAGTTTTAGCAATCAGGTGCCCACTTGGAGAACATGGGAATATCTTTCAAAATTTCAAGTGTTGTAATCAGGCGCCCACCTGGAGAACAAAGAAATATTTTCAAAATTTTAAGTTTTGTAATCAGGCGTCCACCTGAAGAACAAGGGAATATTTTTTGAAATTTTAAGTTTTAGCAATCAGGCTCCACCTGTAGAATAAGGGAATATTTTTTTAAGTTTTAGCAATCAGGCTCCCACCCGAGAACAAGGGAATATTTTTCAAAACTTTAAGTTTTGTAATCAGGCGCCCACATGGAGAACGAGGGAACATTTTTCAAAATTTTAAGTTTTGTAATCAGGCGCCCACCTGGAGAACAAGGGAATATTTTTCAAAGTTTTAAGTTTTAGCAATCAGGCGCCCACCTGTAGAACAAGGGAATATTTTTATGTGTTAGCAATCGGGCGCCCACCTGGAAAACAAGGGAATATTTTCAAAATTTTAAGTTTTGTAATCAGGCGCCTACCTGTAGAACAAGGGAATATTTTTTAAGTTTTAGCAATCAGGCGCCCACCTGGAGAACAAGAGAATATCTTTCAAAATTTCAAGTTTTGTAATCAGGCGTCCACCTATAGAACAAGCAAATATTTTTCAAAATTATAAGTTTTGTAATCAGGCGCCCACTTATAGAACAAGGGAATATTTTTAAAATTTCAAGTTTATTCAATCAGGCACCCACATGTAGAACGAGGGAATACTTTCAACGGAATACATGTCAAATCCAACAATTAGGCATCAGACATGAATGAAGAAAAAGACAAACTGTCAGAGAGGCCACAAGGAGTTCGCAGAAAGAAATACAAGGCAACAAAGCAACAAGGATCAGGACTGAAGACGTAGATAGACTTTTCTTTGTAATCCATAACCTATAGCTTAGTCTAGATTTCTTTTTATTTTTCGTAAGCAGTAATAAGGAGGTCAGCAAGCAGTAACAGTAGCATCAACAATGCAATCACCACTTCTGGTAGTCCCAGCTACCAAACACTCCAGAACTACACTGACCTGATTCGTTTATTGCCAAGGATATGTAGGTAACCTTTGAAGCGAGGTTCAGTCAGAAATTTTTCGAAAAGCTTCAAATGGAGTATTCAATCGGACAGAAATCACTCATATTTGCTCACTTATTTTTGCACGAAAAACCCTTCGTGTTCCCGCGCAAAGAGGGGCAGCTGTGAGCATATGATTTTTGACTAGTCCAAACAAAATCCTACAGGACTCTAAATTTTTAGGATTTTTCTTTTAAAATATTAGAATTTTAATTTCTAGGATTTAATTGCATGTGCATGTTCGTTACTGTGTGTTTTAAGATTAATTAGGATTTAATTATTAAATAAATTGATTTTACAAATATATATATATATATATATATATATATATATATATATATATATATATATATATATATATATATATATACACATGTCCGGCATTTGAAATTATTTTTGGTTTAATTTTTTAACTTGTTTTTCTTCTTTATTTGTGATAATTGGGAATGTACAGTTTTTAAATAAAGATTAGTAATTAATTTAACTTAAAAGAAAAAGAGAAAATATATGTATATAAATAGCCACTCAGGCTGGCCACAATTGGGCCATACCTGAGTGGCCCAACCTGCTTTCTCCCTTTTAAACAAGACACAACCTAGCCCCAATCGACCATCCTGGCCCAGTCCATGTAACAATAAACCAAACGATGCTGTTTCAAAGGGCTCATCTTAGCCGTGTCTGTGTTCATCCAATGGTCATGGACGTTTCCCCCATTTTGTATACATATGTCCAAATGTCTTCAATAAAATCACATACCAACCTTCCCTTCTTCGTACAGTTCAAGATTGAATGTTATCCCCGCCCATGAACCGCCATAGAACCACCACCCGCCCCCGACCGGAAATCGCCGGCCGCGGCGGCGTAGCCCTAATACCCTCCAAATTTACACCACAAGAGCATCCCATCCCCCTCTTTCCATTTTAATAGAAATTACACCTTAAATCCTCGCTGGCCGGCTCGAATATTCCATCGAAACAAGGCAACTCCGCCGTCCACGGCGGCGGCCGGTGTCAAAACGCCTTCAATCTAACACCAGTAATCCCTCTCACTACCACCACCTATACCATACCAGTATTCACCTTCGAATCCTCTCCCATCACCTCAAATATTCCCTGAAAGGTTGCTAGAAACCCTACCTCCGGCGACCCTGTTCTAAACTTCCCCAAATTTACACTCCTAAAGCACCTCACCCTCCCTGTTCCAACCAGGTATATTACCCCTCTCGTATCTACCTGAAACCCCTCGAATATCAACCCAAAGTTCAACCCAGAGTTACAGAACATGCCGGAAGAAACTTTAAAATCCTTCTAGATGATCACTGATCCCTTTAGTCCCCAACCATGCCACCATTGACTCCCAAACACCCTCAACCACCAATCAAATCCCAATCTGAGACTTTATTGAGGTCTCAGAACCTTGGAAACCCCCCTGAGTTCTTAAACCGATGATACCCCACCCTAGAGGATTTGGAACCCCTGTGGAAAGAATCAAGGTCCAGTTAAATGGGAACGAGAATGAAAAGCTAAGTTGTCTTGCATATTTTTCATCTCTTTAGCTTTTGAATGCTTGATTTCTTTTAATTGATTAGTATCAGTAGCTATATATCTAATAGTTGATGTTCTTTTAGTTGATTTCCCTCAGTTGATTGTTTGTTTGCCCACCAGTTCATCAAAGATAGGTTTTACTATTCATATGTTTTGTTTGTCACTAGTCTGGAAACCTTCACGTCTCTGAAATAGTTCAAACATCATGTTAAAATTGGCATTTGAGCAGTTGATTCTCATAATTTGATGAACTTTATTGATTCACTGATGTTCTGATTGGTTTGATTGTTTGTTTGTGCTACGGAGTTCCTGATCTTTATTTCATAATAGTTTTGGTCCTCAGTGCTGATATATGTATTCATTTCTCTGGTCATTTAGAGTTTTATTTGTTAAATGATGTATAATGTTTGTGGAAGTCTGTATTAAGGCATCAGTGTCAAGCCTTGATCAATTTTGGTTAAGTCTGATTGTCATGAGCCTGTTAGTCTAAAGGGTGACCCAAGTTTAATTGACCAGGGTCAATTGTAAATGAACTAGGGTCAAAACTGACCAGGGTCAAAATTCAGGGGTGGGTAAATAGGAAATGATGTGAGGGTATAAGAGGAATTGGAGTCTTTTAAAATCTGATAGGAATCCTTTAGAACTTTCTAGTAAGGACTAGTACATAATTCCAGCCTCAAACTTGAGGCAGAAGTAAAAAATTTAAGGACTACTTAGGCAAAAATACAATTTGATTTAAGGACTAAAAAGAAACAAGGTAAAATCTGATGCCCTAATAGTTTTACTATAAACTGAATCATTTGGGACATTGGTAAAGGATCTGGAACTCTCTCTTTGAATACTAGAGCTGAAGTACTTATTCCTATATCTGAAAATACTCCTAGTACGATTTTGAATCATTTTTCTGAAGATTTAACTCTCTAAAACTCTGCTGAAATCTGGATATACTATTTGATTGGCTGTTGATTGTTTAGCTGGTCTCTTCTATCTACTCATAGGCTTGTTTCTTCTGCCACATTACAGGTATATTCAATGTTTACGCATATATGAAGTTCAAGTGAAATATATGTTCTCAAATGTGAAGATCTCGGTTGTTATATGTATTCTGAATATTTCCCTTTTTGTTTCCTATTTAGCTTGAATATAAGTGTAATAAATATGATGACTATTCTGTTGTATTTGAACTTTTAGACTATTTCTTTCTGTAATAATGGGACTTCAGGGACTGGAGTACATGTAATAATCAGGACACTCAAACTATTATTTCAAGCATGACTGATTGATAACATAGTTCACTAAGTGATTTGGGTATTTTAGATGTTATTTCATGCGTTGCATTAAGTGAAGGATTCAAGAAATGTTAGTTTAATTGCTAGTTGAAGTTCAAGTATGGTGTAATGTTTTAATTCACTTAGATTTCAACATATTAGCCATGTTTGTTTCAGACCTAATAAGCTGTGATCAGAGTTGTAACAGATTTTAAAAAATAAAATAAAATTAGATTCATATACTCTGACTGATGAGTATATGAATCATTGAGTTCAGATCCAACATTAAAGTTTGATACAAAAAAAGACTGTTGGTATTTCCTTTAGGAATCTGCATATATTCAACTTTGTAAATAATTTTGAACATGGAATGGTTATTAAGAACCGGACCTTTTTGTCCAACACCAACACTGGGCTCATTCGCGAAGCCCATTAAGTACTCAAACGTTTTAATTAAACATGTTCTCTGGATCGAATGATTAAGAGGCCAGGCCAGTCGCAATAGCTGCCAGTCGTAGCCGAGCAACATGTGCTCTTGGGCTGGCCCGAATCTGAAAAAATACGTGCTTAGCCATGAATGAAGCTAAGAAACACATAATATTTTCCAATATACAGCCTGTGCATCAGAACAATTAGTGCATTTAAGCTAGAAAATTTAGCATGAATTAGGACGTCCTCATAAATAAAGCGAGCCTTGTTAACTAAATCAAGCACTACACGAGGCTCCTTAATTAAACAAGACACTAAGAAAATTGGAAGTGCCGATTAGCAATTTTCACGGCCTTTCACGAATTTCTAAAGACGTAGTTGCTATAGGAACAAATTTATTAATGAAAATACCTTCCTAAATTCGGGTGCGCATTTATGTGACCCAAATCCAATTCTCAACGAAGTTGGATCGTGTCAAAATCCACGGGTGCATTTATGTGACGTGGTTTGAAGCGTGTTCTAACGACGTTATAATTCTCTTTAAAATAATAATAAAAGCGGTTTAAGGTTAAAAAGCACATAAGTTAAAACATATTTAAAATAAGATAATATAAGCCAAATATGACAGTCGAGCGACCGTGCTAGAACCACAGACCTGGGAATGACTAATACCTTCTCCCGGGTTAACAGGATTCCTCACTCGGATTTTCGGTTCGCGGGTTGTTAAACAGAGTTATTCTTTCCTCGATTTGGGATTCTAAACGGTGACTTGGGACACCATAAATCTCCCAAGTGGCGACTCTGAAATTCTTTTTAATAATTGAATCCCGCTCCGATTGTCCTTTAATTGCAAAAACTCCCTTATCTGCGCCCTTCGCTGGGTTGTGGACAACCAAAAGGAGGTGTGACAATATATATTAGGTATGAATATCCTTATATTATAAAATATTTGGAACCTATGACTAGATATGTATTTACAGCAAGATTTGATGATTGTCATTTTGATGAATCAGTATACCCAATATTAGGGGGAGAAAGTAAGCAATTGAAAATGGAGATAGATTGGAATGCATTATCACTATCTCATTTTGATCCTCGAACAAAGTAATGTGAACATGAGGTTCTAAAGATAATTTATTTGAAAAATATGGAAAATCAACTACCAGATGCATTAACTAACCTACCAAGGGTGACTAAATCACATATTCCAGCTGCTAATACTTATATTCGAATGATGTCCTATTTGGACAATCCATAAATACAAATGAGTCTAAGACATTCTTGAAATGTGGTAGACCAATTTGTTCCAAAGTAAAAATCCTCGTATGCGAAAAAGAGCAAGTGATCTAGGAGATTATAATATGGAGGCAATTGCTCAAAAAGAGCCTTGTGATGATAAAACCTCAGAGGAGGTCCAGGTACTTGAAAACTATAAGAATGAAGAGATCTCAATAAGTTATGTATCTACGGCAAAAAAGGTGGAACCGAAATAATATAATTGTCGACAACATTTTTACTTATTATATTGCTGTTGAAATAATGAAACAAGATGATGATCTTGAACAAAGATCTTTCGATAAATGCAGATAGAGAAAGTATTGGCCAGAATGGAAAGACGCTATCCAGGCAGAATTAGCATCACCTTAAAAACGTAAGGTATTTAGACGTATAGTCCGAACACTTGAAGGAATAAAACCAATGGGATATAAATGGTTTTTTGGTGTGAAAATGAAATGATAAAAATGAGGTAGTTAGATATAAAGCACGACTTGTGGCACAAGAATTTCGCAAAAAATCTGGCATTGATTATATGGAGACATATTCTCTTGTGGCCGATGCAATCAATTTCAGGTATCTTATAAATTTGGCAGTCCATGAAAAACTTGATATGCGTCTAATGAATGTTGTCAAAACCTATTTGTATAGCACATTAGATAATGAAATTTATATGAAAATATATGAAGGCCTTGAAGTTCCTGAAACTAATAAAAGTTTTTCGGAAACTTGTTCAATAAATCTTCAAAAATTCTTATACAGGTTGAAACAATTAGGGCAAATGTGGTATAATCACTCGAGTGAGTATTTGTTGAAAGAAGGGTATAAGAATGATCCAATTTGTCCTTGTGTATTTATAAGAAGGTTTGGATCGGAATTTGTTATAATCGCTGTGTATGTTGATGATCTAAATATCATTGGAACTACTGGGGAACTTCGAAAAGCAGTAGACTGTTTGAAGAAATAGTTTGATATGAAAGATCTTGGAAAGAATTTTTTTTGTCTTGTCAACAAATTGAGCATATGAAAGATGGAATTTTTGTCCATCAATCAACTTACATTAAAAAGATCCTGAAGCGTTTTTATATGGATAAAGCGTTGCTGATACCCAATGTTTTCCTGTATATTTTTATATATACCAAATACTTTCAAAATAACATATATAAGCATATATAAGAATGCCCAAGGGTTTTAGTAGTTTTCTAAATTTTTAAAAGATTCTTAAAATCAATGTATTGTCCATTTTAGCAGTACAAAATCAATAATGATTCTCAAAATCATCTATTTTGGTGAACAATTTATTTTATTCCTAACTTTATGCCAAAATATAGTTAAGGTAATTTTTTGTATATTTTTTTACAAATTCAGTTGGCATTTTTAAAAAGCTAAATAGCATATAATTGCAATTTTAGCTTATTTTAATAGTAATAGCATTTTATAATTATGAAATTAGTTTCGGTATTTTAAATTAATATTTATATATTATTTAATAATTAATTACTTTAAATTAAATTTTAAAATTATTTTTACTATTTTTTATAAATAAAAGAGAAAACTGTCTATTTAAAACATTTTTACTATTTTTGTTTGCCTTTGCTAGACCTTTGTTTGAGTTCTTTCTAAAACATGTTTCATCTAATGTTTTTTAAGCTTATATCACCTCTTTTAAGTCCCAAAATTTCTTAAAACATATTCCTGCTACTCTAACTATGTTTCAAACCAGTTCTGCATTCTATTTGCCTTGAACCTGCTAAATTTGTTCGTTTTCTCGTGAGTTTCTGAAAGAGACCTCTGAGGCTATTTCAATGGCTTGCCTTCTCGTCTCTGTATCCTACACGAGTTGGAAACCCTAGGGTTTGAGATTTTCTTTTGGCAATTTTGATCCTGTCTGTGGACTGGGGTTCCATTGTGTAAAACTGAATTTTCTCAAACTTATTGTGAGTCTATGAACTGAACTTGAACCTCTTTGTTATGAATTTGCACTTTAAATGCTAAACTCTTTTGTAAATTAGCACGAAGTTCTCTCTTGATTCACATGTCTGTAAACTTTATGTATGATGAATTCTCCCTTCAACAAGGGTTTTGCAAACTTGTGATTGATTCAGAATTTCTTTTAATAAGGTTCGATTGATTGTTACTGATTTCCTTTAATTAACCTTTCTTCACCTTTTTCGGTTGGATTCATTCATACCAAAACTTAATTTTTTATTTTTACTGGGTGTTGATTGATTGCCTTTCCTTATTGGCACAAACCGCGTTTCTATCAAACTCTTTCCTTAAAAATGTTTCTATGTATTTGCCTTTCTTTTACTACTTTGGAAAAGATTTTGAGAAAATTCATTCCTTGATTATTTTGCCCGTTTTAAATCGGAATCCCTTAATTAAAGGGAGACCTTATGTAATTGCTTTCACAACTATTTTCTTACCTTTTTCTTACTTGCTTTCTGCACTATAAAGGGCATAACCTTTCAGCACTAATAAAATAAGAGTTCAATACTTAGCACACAACACTTATTGAGCACTTTCAATACTCTTGCACCCTCACTCTTTTCTGAAATCTTCGGCTGTATGTTTGCAATTTGGCTTTACTATTGCTCTTCTCTCTGTGTTTTCCTGAAACTAGTATGTTCTAATTTCACTTTCAGCCTCATCCATTTTTGTTTGATTTACAGTGTCTACAATCTTGTCAACATTCCTATTTATGTTCAGTATTGAATATGTTGTTCTCTTTGCATCTGTGGTTGTTAGGAATTCCCTATACCATTATTCCCTTCTATGTTTCTGAGTTAAAGTTCAGGCCTAGCAGCATCCCAATTGTTGCTCATGTCTGGAGTTGATCTTTTAATGGATCCTAACTCCCAAACAATATGGCTAACAAGCATGTTGGGTGTGTCATCACTCTTAATTCCTGGGTATGACCACCAGCCTGTCATGGCTTTTTCCCAAAATCCCCTCTATGCACTTGCACTCTCTCTTAGATTCTAGGTTCTGCCCTCCCCACTAATGAGCCTTAGCTTAGGACCTTGAGCTCCCTTTGAACTTGGACATTTGAGGGTTGGCCCTTCCACACTGCACAATAATATAATTCTGCAATATATTTATTTGTAAGCACTGCCCAGAGTCCACTAGAGACTCATAGGGAACTCTGATACATCCCAAATAAGAGAAAGGCTTTAGAATATGTTCTTTGGAGTTGGTTTACTTTATGCTTTAGATAGAAGTTCGAATCAGGCTCTCCTTGGCTGAGATTTTAGCTTTCTGATGTATTTTTCTTACTTTTCTGTATTCATTCTAGGCTGTAATAATTTGTATAACTCATGGGGTTTATAGTGAAAAGGGTAGGATTACTTATTGTATGCATAAAGGTTGATATCATGTTCATTAGGTATTTAATTCTGGAAATCCTGCTTTAAGTTATGCATTTTCATATAGAAATCCTGTTTTAAGTTCTGCATTTCTATACTTTCATATAGAAATCCAATCTTAAGTTATGCACATCTAAATTTTCATATAGAAATCCTATTTTAGGTTCTGCACTTCTGTATTTTTTTTAGAAAGCCATATCTAGAAACTTTTGCACTTTTGCATCTTAGAAATCCTGCTTATAAGTTCTGCATTTCATACATAATATATCATATCAGTCGTTTCTGCATTTCTGCATCCCATATAGAGAACCTGTCTATAGGATGTTACATTTTTTCCTATCATATGGAAATCATGTTTATAGATATTCCTGAATTTTGCATACATATCTATCACAAGGCAAATGAAATACATGTTTAAACAATAAAATCAGTATTCTAGACACCATGTCTATAGGATTTCTGTGTTTCCATAAAAGTTAAGTCAGTCACGCTTAGAGAACATGCCTAGAGGAGTAATAAACTAATCTGAATCCCTCAACTCATTTATAAGCTTAAAATTGGTAATAACAGGGCTTAAACGCTTGCAAAACTCATGTTCCTGCTGTTAATAAGTTTGCTTCTGAAATCAGTTTAGATACCATGCCTGTAGGTTTCACCTAGGCAAGCTATAAGGTAAATTAGTTAATTGAATCAGACTCTATTAATTCTAGCTAGCAGGCATGTCTGATTCCGGTTTATTATATAAAATGTGTAATAAACTAGTTTGCCTCCTTAATGTTTAAGATTAATTCAAACTATAACCAGTATCTGTAAGACATGCTATACAACCAGTCCTTAAGTGAGGATGCTTATTTGAGCCTTTTAAGTTGTTATATGTTTCCCATAATCTGCTCTATAAGTTTTTATTTGTTGCTTTAGAATTTTATCTTTTTAAACCATACAAAACCCAAATTTCCCTTCCCTTTATGACTACTAGTCCAAATGACTCCAGGACTGATAGGATTGGGGCGAGTATTAGCATGCAATAAGTAACAAAACTATTCTGCATTTAATACCTCAGTGGGGTGAGAAAGGGTATATATAGATATGATGACCGGTGCGCTAATACCACATGTAGCCCCTTTTTTGAGGAGTGATTACCGGGTATTGCATTGATGTCATTCAAACTATTTGTAAACCTAGGAACCCCCCCCCCCCCATTCCTTTTATTTGTTTATCATTTTTTAGAATTTTCGAACCACTTCCTCAAAATTTCAGTTTTCTTTATTTTTCTTCAAACTTTAACTTATTTTTAGCCGTTTTGTGACAATCCCTCGTATTTGAAATCCTTGTTTGCCTATTTATTAATTGTTCTTGAAGTCACAATTTTAGCATCGCCAGGAACCACACTACTAGATCTTGAGGGGTGCTTAACACCTTCCGCTCGAGTTAATTTATAGCCCTTACCTAAATCTTTGGTTTCAAAATCAAAACCTTCTTAGTGTCCTAATGTACTTAATCATTAGGTAACGTCTCTTCAATTCAAAAACCTAATTCCCAAAAGGGAATGAGTTGTCTTCCTAAATGTCATAAACTCGATTTTGCGAGAAAAAGGGGGCGCGACAGCATGCGACTCTGCTGGGGACTCTTTAAGGCTTTTACCATTTCATGTTATTTGTTACTCTATGCCTTTTTGAATGTCTTTAATGTCTTTAATTATTTCCTTCTTCTACTACGAAGCTGAATTGTCTCTTTGTTTCTTTTCTTTCACCGCTTTCCTTTAATACTGTTGTAATTATAAGCTGTCACACCTCTTTTTTCCCACACAACCATGTTAGGAGGTTGAGTAAGAAAGTTTTTCCAATTAAAGTGACGTTTTGAATAGGGATTATTTCTTATTTAGAGTCTCCACTTGGAATTGAGTTTTGGTGTTCCAAATCACCTTTCATTTGAATCCCTTTTCAAAAGAAAGGTTTGACTCATAATTTTTGGTCTACGAAAACAGAAGACTGAGTAAGGAATTTTGTTGACCGAGGGGAAGGTGCAAGGCATCCCTCGTGTCCCGTGGTTCTAGCACGGTTGCTTCTATTGATTAATGAAAGGCTTAAATCAATTTTTAGCTATTCTTGTCTTTTATTGATTATGGCTTATTTATTACCACTTCATTTAATTTATAATATTTTTATTAATTTTTTTGACCAAGATGTAATACGCACACAAGGTACTTCCTTGAAATTAAATATTAAACCAAGGTAAGGAACGCACACATGGTAATAACATAATTATTTCAAATTAAAAAGGTATCAAGACGCGTAATGCGCACATGATCCTTTTATTATTTAAGTATATCAATCCAAGGTTCGGTGTATGAACAAATGGGCTAATAGCATATTTAGAATATTTAATTATTTTTGTCTTTTTAATATTCAAGATATCTAGTAATGTATATTCTTATAATTTAGTTGATATTTTGGAATTAATGTATAATATTTATTTTACAAAATTAAAAAAACGTCAACTTTATAGCTTCATTAACTTTGAGTGTAGTTTGTTTTTACCCACTATTTAGTTTATTAATTTAAATCCATACAACCTAACTACTAATAACTCTCAGTAATGCAACATCATCAACAATGTAAGGAAAATATTCGAACTAAAAAATATATATATTTTTAATTATTATTTAAAGCAAAAAGTGAATTAAAACTTTGAAAGAAGCAATGAAAAATTCCGTTAAATTAATTCTGCATACTTACCTACTGTTAGAGAAAAGCCGAAGTCATACCTTTATACTATATCAAAATTTTCTAACGATGGAGGCATGAGGAAGCAACATAGTAGAGTTTCTTAGAATGAAGTAAATAAAAGAAAACCTAAGGGATTCTTATACTATTTTTCTTATGGTGTAGTAAATAATATTTATGTCTCCAAAACGAATTAAAATGGATAACATCGCTCTAAAACAATTTCGATAAATAATCTGACAAACTAATGAAATTATATTTACTAGAGGAAAGTCAATATATAAAGATAAGAAATAAGATTCTGATTGACCAAGTTTATGAAAATTATCTCAAGGGAAGAAAAATTCAAATCCCAAAAAAAAAGTTACGCTAACTCGATCAACATGCCACGGGGATTGAACGTGAAATTGTGGAAAAGAATATATTAAACCTAAGATTAAAAGTGAAGAACAATTTTCAAATTAGTCCGATTTTTTTTCCAAACATACATATACATGGATAAATAACAAGAAGAAATCAACGCCATCTAAAATACCAAAGAAAGCAAAAGAATAACTGAATTTAAATAAACTAACATCGTACATTCAATTATACATTATATTAAATTAACCAAAGAGATTGAGTGTTACCTTTTATAAGATTTCACAACAAAAGAATATCTACATATTTCCAAAGTTTCAATACTAACCTTTTTAGAACCACGAACACAGAACCGCGAACGAAATTCCGAACTCCTATTTCCTTTCTTTCTTTCTCGTTTTTTTCCTTCTTTTCCTTATTTTTATTTCTTTTCTATCCTTCTATTCTATTTTCTTCTTTTCATTTCTTTCTTTCTTTCTTACGTCTTTTGTTCTTTCTTTTACCTCTTTTTTCAACATTTCTTTTCTTCCTTTTTCTTTCCGTTCCTTTTTCCTTTTTCCTTTGTTTTCTTTCTTCGTTGCTTTTTTCTCCTTTTTTTTCTCTCTTTCCTTTGTTTTATGTTTTGTTCCCTTTTTATAAAAGGAATGTGTGTGGTATGTAAAAGAGTTAGAGTTAGAGTTGAATTGGGAAAAGGAGGTTGAGAAGATCATGGTAAGTGCTTAGGATAATTTTTGTTTGAATCTTTTAAGATTTACCCCTTTTTATTAAATTATTACATATTATTATTATTATTATTATTATTTGCTTTTCCTTTTTTTTTTTCGTTAGTTAAGTTTTTATTTAATAACTTTTAATTATTTCATCAATAATGAAATTAGAAAGTAAAATACATAATTAAAAATATTAGTTAGCTATCTTATATTTAAATATTATATACATAAGAAAATTAAATAGTTACATTGTAGTTTAAATTATACTAAGAAAAATACTATAGCTTACATTTAAAATTCTAATTAGATTTTTAAAAATTTTTCTTTTATTTAAAATTAGGAGTAAAACTTATACTCTAAGAATGAGAATATATATATATATATATATATATATATATATATATATATATATATATATATATATATATATATATATATATATATATATATATATATATATATATATATATATATATATATATATATATCTTTCTAAAATAGTACCTACTAAGAGTAAGATAAAAGTTTCAAAATATTAAGATTAGACGAAAAAGAAATATTTACACTAAACTAGTATAAAATTTTGGTGTGGTAAAAAATTAGGTGTTCACACCAAGACCCTCTTTTTCTTGGAAATATGAAGAGTTTTCAGGCAAAGAAAAATGAACAAGGTGACTGATTTTGACCTCACTATCATTCGAAAAGGAAAACAAGATAGAAGAAAAAGGTGTGATCGAGCCTTGGTTTTAGGCAGCCTACATATCCCGGGTTATAAGGGAATCAGGTCACGTGTAGTTCAAGTAGAAAGAAGAGTGATGGAGTATACTTAGATTGAGAGTCCACTGAGGTTCCGTCGAGGTTCCCATCCGCGGTTCCTACTATTACATACAAATGAAAAGAAGATTACATACTCTTGAAATCTAAGAGTTACTAAATTCCTAATCTAAATGCCATCTGGAGTCTCGTCTTGATTCTTGATTTGCTTCTCCCAGTGAATTTGGATTAAAACTTGATGCTCTCGATGCAACATACTATAAAATATTCTTTCATGCTTGTTTCTTGACCCGACGATAGGAAGAAAGATCTTTACCATACGTCTCTACATGCGTTATGCCAAAGCTGGTTGCGGCTAGTATTGAGATCAAACGTTCCACTTTCTCTGGAAAGAACTGAAATCTTATTTTTTTACACATCAAATCCGTGCTTTGCTAAAAAACCTACAAGCTAACACAAACAAACAAAACGAACAAAATTTTTCTGCCCCAGTTTGCACTAGGAAATTATTATGAGATATTGAAAACACATTAAATTATCATTACTAATGCAGAATAAAGAATTGAAAAAGATTTTCTTTTAATAATAAGAAATGTTATACCCTGTGTTAACAGGAAGGAGGCAACCAGGGGATGTAGTACCCTGTGTTGGAAATAACATGAGGCCTGTGGCATCAACTAGGGGATGTCGTACCCTATGTAGGTAGAAAGTAATGCGACCAAGGGATGTAGTACCATATGTCGGCAATAAGATGAGGCTCGTGGCACTCTAACATGCAACTAGGGGATGTCGTACCCTATGTAGAAAATAATGCAGCCAGGGGATGTAGTACCATGTTTTGGCAATAAAATGAGTCTCGTGACACTCTGAAATGCTACTAGGGGATGTCGTACCCTATGTAGAAAATAATGCAGCCAGGGGATGCAGTACCCTGTGCTGGCAATAAAATGAGGCTCGTGTCACTCTGAAATGCTACTAGGGGATATCGTACCCTATGTAGAAAATAGTGCAGTCAGGGGATGCAGTACCCTGTGTTGGCAATAAAATGACGCTCGTGGCACTTTGAAATGCAATTAGGGGATGTCGTACCCTATGTAGAAAATAATGCAGCTAGGGGATGTAGTATCCTGTGTTGGCCATAAAATGAGGCTCGTGGCACTTTGAAATGCTACTAGGGGATGTCGTACCCTATGTAGAAAATAATACAGCCAAGGGATGTAGTACCCTGTATTGGACATAAAATGAGGCTCGTGGCACTTTGAAATGCTACTAGGGGGATGTCGTACCCTGTGTAGAAAATAATGTAGCCAGGGGATGTAGTACCCAATATTGGCAATAAAATGAGGCTCGTGGCACTTTGAAATGCTACTAGGGGATGTCGTACCCTATGTAGAAAATAATGCAGCCAGGAGATGTAATACCCTGTTTTGGCAATAAAATGAGGCTCGTGGCACTCTGAAATACTACTAGGGGATGTCGTATCCTATGTTGAAAATAATGCAACCAGGGATGTAGTACCCTTTGTTGAATATATGGTGTCAATCCCCTATGATGGAACTAAAATAACATGCTAACGTGCATATTGAAAGGAAATCATGGATCTGAGAACTTCACTTGCTGGTTCGTCTTTCCACGAACTGTTTCACTAAACGAATTTGTTCCTGTTGTAAACAAAGAAAGATTTGTTAGTTTTTAAAAATGGTGGTCAATTTGTGGCCTTGACTTCTTGGGCGACTTGACCTTGTGTCCATTGCACTTGTTAGGACCCTGTCGATGATCATACAAATTGCCGGGAGATTCTGACTTAATTTTTTGAAGATCTTTTTTTTTTCTTTTTTTTTTCAACATCAACACCTGACTATTTTGCGCCTATCGCCATTTATGTCTATGGTGCAAATAACTTTGTTCCCCAAAACAAATTTTGATGAGTAACTTTTGTTGCCCTTGAAACATTGCTAAGTCCTTCAAGCCTTTTGCTTGACAAGGAATATCAAAGTCGGCTTTATGGCTTTGCCCGTACTGTTTATACCCCCGAAATTTTTGCTTCATATAACGAAGGAACTATAACAAATTTTGTGGCCTTTTCTTTGCTTTTCTTTGATTTGACAAAATTAAATGAAAGGGACTCAAAAATAATAGTACGAAAGAAAACAAATAGGTGAACTAACAATTACAACTTAATCAAGAAGTGTCCCTTTCAGGGAAAGAATAACAAAAGAATTATCTGGAGGAACATGCTTACTTCAATGAACATGACATGCACTTTAGAGTGGATTTCCAATCCATCTAAACCGTTTAATCCTCAAAATCTGTTGTAAACTTCACTTTGAAACTGAGTTCTTTAACCATGCTTGTGCCGGATATAAGAAGACCTAAAATTGATCAACGATGCCCTTTGTGGGTTTTCACCAATTGACCTCTCTCATTTGACTTTTTCTCAACTCACCATCGCCTCATAGTGCCCGTGAGGGTTTTTCACCAATAAGGCTCTCTCGTTTGTTTTTCTCAACTCGCTATCGCCTTATAGTGCCCCTAAGGGTTTTTACCGATAAGACTCTCTCGTTTGTTTTTCTCAACTCGCCATCGCCTTCTAGTGCCCTTGATGGTTTTCACCGATAAGACTCTCTCATTTCTTTTTCTCTCTTTGCAATGGTTGAATCGCCACCCGCAGTGTACTGAATTAGCATTCTCAAAAGCTGATCAGAAGGTCTTAAAAAGGAAAGGTATAAAGGACTACTCAACTCAATTACAAATTTTGGAACCATTTGATGGAATAACCACAAAAAAAAAAAAAACATGCCCCAGTTTCTTTGAATATTGGGGAAATGTGGACTTTTGTTTGGTGTGATTGAACCTCAGAGAGAGGCTGCCTACGTACCCTTTCGGAATCAAGTCGAACGTAGTTCAAGATGGTATGAAATTGTTTTGATGATGACTTTTTTTTAATAGTTTTTTTAAAGTACATTGGTTCCAAGAGGGTAAACACAAAGAAATATAAACAAGGCTTCAAAGGGCTAACTAGGGTTGACCAGTGTTTGGGTAGCGAGATTGATAGCCTTTCTTCATCCCAACCTGAGAATGCTAAGTATAAACCAAATGCCACAATAGAAACATGTCAGACATAGTATCTCTTGATTGCATCTGCATTGACGGATATGTCTGTCACCTTTCCTTCTATATCTGCCAAGTGTAGAGCTCCTTTTGGAAATACTTTCTTGACGAGGTAAGGACCTTGCCAATTCGGGGCGAATATTCCTTTTGCTTCTTCCTAGTGTGGAAAGATGCTTTTCAAAACAAGCTATCTTGCCTCAAATTTTCTTGGGCGCACTTTCTTATTGTAAGCACGTGCCATTCTTTGTTGGTATATCTGACAGAAAAAAACTGCCGCCAAATGCTTTTCATCAATCAAAATCAACTGTTCCAATCATGACTTCACCCATTCAGTGTCTTCAATCCCAGCTTCAACAATTATCCGGAGAGAGGGAATTTCAACTTCAGCAGGTATGACCGCTTCAATTCCATAAACTAACAAGTAGGGTATTGCACCAACTAATGTACGGACAGTTGTCCGGTATCCCAACAGAAAAAAGCAATTTCTCGTGCCATTGTGTAGACCCTTGGACCATCTTCCTAAGAATCTTCTTGATGTTCTTATTTGCATCTTCAACAGCTCCATTAGCTTTGGTTCGGTAAGGAGTAGAATGGTGATGCTCAATATTAAATTGTTCACATGCTTCCTTCATCAGATGAGCCTTACTTTCATTTAAGTTAGGCTTAGGCTTATTCTCAAATTGATCCAATTCTCTTTTTATTTCCTTAAAGGCCTCATCTTCATCATACTCAACTTATTGATTCATTATTTCTAGATTAGACAACTTTTTAAGATTTGGGCATGAATTCCGCGTGCATGTCATGTTTTTAAAGCCAGCATTAACGAAACTGAAAATGATGAGAAATTAACAACAATTAGGGAAAGGAAAAGACAGAATTCTACTATGAAACTGGAACTTCATTTCATTGAATTTGAAAGTATAGAAACGTTAACATCAAAGTAAAGCAATTAAACTAAAGTATATGGATTACAACCATGAAAATAATCCAAATACAGAAAAAGCAACAAAATAGACTACCAAGACTCCTTCCTGATGGGAAGAGGAGTTGCTTCCCAGTTGTTGAGCGAGGTATCTGGGCCAATCAGCTTAACACTTGCACGGCTAGGGCCCTCGCCAACATGAACCATGTTGATTCTATAGAACATCTCCTTGAGACCCTGGTAAACTTCATCAATGTCATCTTGAGTAGAAATATTTGGGACTTCTTCAAATGTGGCTTGACAAAAGAGTAGGCAATGTGAGGGATTGGTTTTGATAGATTACACCCATTCTTTTTCTGGGCCTTGGCTATGTTTATGTCAGCTGATTTGGTTTAAAACCCAAGCCAAAGGTATCTTTCTTCGAAAAGGGAGAACTGGGGTTCACAATTCCTTGCAGAAATGATCCTAATCCTTTTCCTGGTTCATAGCCGCTTCTCAACATCAGTGAAGCTACCATCATAGATGTGACTGAAAGATGGGGATGCAGAATTGGTTTTCCTTCTTCCACCTGGTCTACCTCAATCACCTAAAATGTTTGATATATGAGGGATTCACATCCTTCCTTGGCCTCGATACATGGAATGGATGGGTCATTATAGAAGGACGAGTCGTCCTCCACATGAACAACAATTTCTTGCCTGTCATATTCGAATTTGACCATCTGATGTAGGGTGGGTGGTATAGCTCTGTCCATATGGATCCACGACCTTCCCAGAAGAAAATTATAGGAAGTTTTCATATCCAACACCTGAAAGACAATGTTAAAATCAACCAGGCCAATTGTCATGGTGAGTTAGATTTCCCCAATAGTGCCTCTTTTTAAACCATAAAAAGCCCTGATGCTGACACTACTAGTTCGAATTTTGTTAGTGTCAATGTTCAGTTGTTGTAGAATATAAAGAGGGCATACATCTATACTTGAGCCTCCGTTAGTCATGACCCCTTGTACATAATGCCCTTTACATTTGACCATAAGATGCGAAGCTTTATTGTGCCCAGACCCTTCCTTAGGAAAATTATTATCGCTGAAAGAAATTTTGTTCACCTCAAAGAATCTTTCAGCCATCCTTTCTAGCTGATTCACCGTTGTCTTTTCTGAGACATATGCCTCATTCAAAGTTTTGATCAACACACGACGATGTTCTTTCGAGTGCAAAAGCAGAGATAACAAAGATATCTGAGCAGGGGTTTTCATTAGTTGATCAATGATTGAGTAGACTTGCATTTTCATCTTCTTAAGGAATTCCTCCTCTTCTTTTTCTGAAACATTTTCTGTCACTGGAAAGTGATTTTCCTTGGCTTGCTTAGCTTTTCTCAACTCCTCTGGCGAGTAGTACCTTCCAGAGCGGGTCAAGCCTCCCATTTCATCTGTTTCTTCCACTATCTCTTTTCCTTTGTATGTCATGATAGTCTTGTTATAGTTCTAGGGAATAGCTTTTGGGTTTGACACTAGAAGTTGTGCCACAGGTCGGATCACAACTGGCTTTGTTATATTTCTCAAAGCATTATTTGAAACAATCTTTTGAATGCCCCCAGGGATATAAAGTTTTGTCCTACCTAATTGAACCTCAATATTTTTTGTGCTCCCAGTGACATAGAGGACCTTTTTTTAGAACCTGCCAAGTTTGAACTAGAACTCGCACCTTTAACAATCAACAGTGCCAATTGCGGAGGGCTTACTATCACTTTTGGCTCTGGCTCTATGGTTCCAACAATCATCTCTGCCTTGCAAGATTGCTTATAATCACGATCATCACAAACCATCCTAAAAAAATATGTATTATCATGAGCTGAGAGCTGATTGTTTGTGATATTTGGAGTATCTTCATTGTTTGTCGCCACAATTTTCCTTGCTTCAATAAAATTTTCAATGGTTTTCTTTAATGTCCAACAATTTTCAGTACTATGACCTTGGGTGTTAGAATGATACTCACATCTCGCATTGGAGTCAAAACCTATTGAATTTGGATTCACATAACGTGGCATGATAGGTTCAATCAATTTCAGATGCATCAACTTCCGAAATAGGCTTGTATACGATTCTCCAATCGGGGTGAACTCTTTCTTTGGCTCTGGTTCTCTCACATATTCCTATCTGGGACGAGGATTATTTGGTGCCTGAAAATTCTGTCGGAGTTGACGTGAGCCTTGTGGAATCGATGCTTGCCATTGTTGGTGATTGGGAGGCCAAGCATAAGCCTAAGCATTATACACTGTGTATTGTTGCAAGGGAAATGAGTATCGGGGACCCTGAGGTGGATAATAATGTTGAGGAGAATTGGATTGTCCTTGTTGGAATTGCACGTATGAAGGAACTATTCCTCATTGAACTCCCCCGAATCCAGACGCCATCATTGATCCTTCCTCCTTCTTTTTCTGATTTCCGAAACTACCTGACCCGCTTTGAATTTCTTTCGTGATCTCCTTATGGACGGCCTGACTCACCATTGTGCCGGACTTCATGCCATTCTCAACTATTTCCCCAATCTTGATCGCCTCGGCAAAAGGCTTACCAATGGCGGCCAACATATTTTAAGCTTGGAGAAAGTAGTCAATCATTTCTCCCTCTTTCTTTGGTGGTTTGCCCCTAGCAGCCTGCTCTCTCCACTTGATTGCATATTCTCTGAAGCTTTCTGTAGATTTCTTCTTTATGTTGACAAAAGAGGAACGGTCTGGCACTATATCAATATTGTACTGAAATTGTTGGACAAAATCTTGAGCCATGTCATTCCAAACGTGCCAGTGAGATATGTCTTGATCTATGAACCACTCTGAAGCAATTCTTGTCAAACTTTCCCCAAAATAAGCCATGATTAATTCTTCTTTTCCCCATGCTCCCCTCAATTGGTTACAATATCTCTTAAAGTGGGCCACATGATCACCGTGACCATCTTACTTGTCAAACTTAGGGGTCTTGAATCCAGATGGCAAATGAACATGGGGAAACATGCATAACTCATTGAATGAATCACTCTTGTGGCCTCCCAAACCCTGTATGTTTCTCATGATTTGTTCCAAACTCTTCACTTTTCTGGTCATTTCCTCTTGTTCCATATTCTTGTCGGGTTTTTCGACCTCGACTGGGAACATGTTCTCAGGAGTATACTTGTATGAATCTGGAACCTTAAAAATCAGTTATGGAGAGTAATATTGGGTATCATGAGCATTCAATTATGGATCATTGTTGAGCTTTTGAGTGAGAGCCGGTTGAGGAATACGTACAGTATGTGGGTTATTTCTGAAGGGTGCGACTGGCGGACGTGGAATGGAGGTACTGGGGATAGTGGGGAGGTTAAAGATCAGACTGAATCCAGGTTGATACAATGGGTTACTTATTATGGAGATAGGCACTTGATTTGCAGCTGACACATTATAAAGATTATCCGAAGGCCCCAAGGGTAGTGATGGCGGTGCCTGTACATTCACCCAAGCTTGGTACATATCTGCCAATTATTGTTTCAACACTCTTACTTCTTCAACCAGTCCTGAACCTTGTTCGACCAATTTTCCATGGACATCATCATTATCTGACTCATTCTCACTATTGTTTCCCATTTTACTTTTTCCTTTTGACATCGTATTGTAAGGGTGAGTCGCCAGTTTAAACCACAAACCAACCACCTCTGTTTAACCTTATTTCTTTAGAAATAACAAACAACAAATGTGTTAGAGTCAGGCATTTTCAGATATTAACCACACATTGATGCCATGCACCTAATGCCATTTTCATTTCTAAAATGATTTTGGAAGGCTTCATGCTTCATCCCACTTGTTGGTTTATTTCCTTTTGAACTTACTACTCTTTTATTTTATTTTAATTTAATTTTTCATTTTTTTCATATTAATTATGGTTGTGATCGCGTCTGAAGGGGATTACCCACGTATCATGACGCTGTATGAATCAGATCACCACGTAGTTCAGGCGAAATAATAACAATTCTAATGAGTTCTTCTCTTTATTTTAAAAAAACATAAGATAAACTAAAAGTTTTTTTCAATTATATTTTTTTTAGAATGAGAGAAAAGGAAATATATACAAACGGACTCTACTGACTCTAAAGACATAAACATGACTGGAATAAAATAAACTTTGATAATAATAATAAAAACAATCTCCAAAAAATAAATAAATACATAAAAACCAAACTATGGGACTAAAAAAATTAAATTAGTAATAGTCATAAAAAACAAAAGGCCTAAATAATTTTTTTTTTTGTAAAAAAACTAATAAAAAGTAAAACTGGCCTCCCATTTCGCATTTTCGATGCAAGTTTCAAGGCTATTTTGACAAAAAGACCAGACACATGGGCAAAACTGGTTAAAAACTTGACAAAGTGACTATATTATTATTATTTGAAAAAATAAAAAGTAATAACTAATAGTCCATAAAAATTATTTTTTTACTCTTTTTTTATATTTATTTAAAATGGAGTTGAACCTGATGAAGGTTGCCAACGTATCTCACATCTGGTGAGAATCAAACCCGCGTAATTCGGTAACTACAAAAGAAAACTATTTTGAAAATTGTTAGTTCATATACCAAAACCTTTCAAAAATTTTGGTATTTTATGAAAACTTGGAAATTTCCTCTTTATTTATCCTTATTTAATTCTATCCTAAGGCTGGTCAACATTTGAGTGAAGCCTACCAGATAACGTTACATATAGCACGTAGATATGAACATGTTGGTCTGAAAAATTAGTCCCTGTCCTAGACGGGCCTAGCCTCTGTGCCGAGCCCCGCTAAGTTTAATACATATGATGTGAATAAAGCGTAACCTACTAGGGATATTCATTGCTTGTGGCTTGTTCTTTTAAGTTTTCAAGTCCTAAAGGAGATGGTATCTAGACCTGGCTTATCCGGGTGGACAACCCGGGCCGAGGAGCGTCAAGCGTCACCAGTAGTAGAACAGTACTGGCTAGCTAACGGCTCTCCCGCCTAAACATGTGTGACTAAATCTTTCACCAGAAGCTGATAGGCTAACTGGCTTTATCTCAAGACAGAAGTTTTGTGATGCTGGTAGGAAAACACAACATAACTACCTATCAGAAGACTCAGAGTGGTGCGAGAGAGGATACAAAACAAGACAAAAGTTTTGTGATGCTGGTAGGCAAACACAACACAACATAATTTATGGTCTACGAAAACAGAAGACTGAGTAAGGAATTCTATTGACCGAGGGGAAGGTGTAAGGCACCCCTCGAGTCCCATGGTTCTAGCACAGACACTTCGGTTGATTAATGGAAGGCTTAAATCAATTTTTAGCTATTCTTGTATTTTATTGATTATGGCTTATTTATTACCGCCTCACTGAATTTATTATATTTTTATTAAGTATTCTGACCATGATGCGATATGCACACAAGGTACTTCCTTGAATTAAATATTAAACCAACGTACGGAATTCACACATGGTTATAACATAATAATTTTAAATTAAAAAGGTATCGAGACGTGGAATGCGCACATGATCCTTTTATTATTTAAGCATATCAATCCAAGGTTCGGGTATGAACACATGGGCTAACAACATATTTAGAATATTTAATTATTTTTATCTCTTTAATATTCAAGATATCTAGTAATTGTATATTCTTATAATTTGGTTGATATTTTAGAATTAATGTATTATATTTATTTTACAAAATTAAAAAAAGTCAACTTTATAGCTTCATTAACTTTGAGTGTAGTTTTTTTTACCCACTGTTTAGTTTATTAATTTAAATCCATACAACCTAACTACTAATAACTTCTCAGTAATGCAACATCATCAGCGATGTAAGAAAAATATTCGAACTAAAAAAAAATATATTTTTAATTATTATTTAAAGCAAAAGGCGAATTAAAACTTTGAAAGAAGCCATGAAAAATTTCGTTAAATTAATTCTGCAGACTTGCCTATTGTTAGAAAAAAGCCGAAATCATGCCTTTATACTATATTAACAAAAATTTCTGATGATGGAGGCATGAGGAAGCAACATAGTAGAGTTTCTTAGAATGAAGTAAATAAAAGAAAACCTACAGGGTTCTTTTACTATTTTTCTTATGCTGAAATAAATAATATTTATGTCTCTAAAACGAATTAAAATGGATAACATCGCTTTAAAGCAATTACGATAAATAATCTGAAAAACTAATGAAATTATATTTACGAGAGGAAAGTCAACATATAAAGAGAACAAATAAGATTTTGATTGACCAAGTTTATGCAAATTATCTCAACGGAAGAAAAATTCAAATCCCAAAAAATATTACGCTAACTCGATCAACATGCCACGGGAACTGAACGTGAAATTATGAAAAAGAATAGATTAAAACTAAGATTAAAAGTGAAGAACAATTTTCAGATTAGTCTGATTTTTTTCAAACATACATATACATGGATAAATAACAAGAAGAAACCAACGCCATCTAAAATACAAAAGAAAGCAAAAGAATAACTGAATTTAATAAACTAACATCATACATTCAATTATACATTATATTAAATTAACCAAAGAGATTGAGTGTTACATTTTATAAGATTTCACAACAAAAGAATATCTACAGATTTCCAAAGTTACAATACTAACCTTTTTAGAACCACGAACACAGAACCGCGAACGGAATCCCGAACTCCTATTTCCTTTCTTTCTCTCTCATTTTTTTCCTTCTTTTGCTTAGTTTTCTTTCTTTTCTCTCCTATTCTATTTTCTTCTTTTTATTTCTTTCTTTCTTTTTCTGCTTCTTTCTTACGTTTTTTGTTCTTTGTTTTACCTTTCTTTTCAATGTTTCTTTTCTTCCTTTTTCCTTGCATTCGTTCCTTTTTTCTTTTTTCTTTGTTTTCTTTCTTCGTTGCTCTTTTCTCCTTTTTTTTCACTCTTTCCTTTATTTTATGTTTTGTTCCCCTTTTATAAAAGGAATGTGGGTGGTATATAAAAGAGTTAGAGTTAGAGTTAAAGTGGGAGAAGAAGTTTGAGAAGATCATGGTAAGTGGTTAGGATAATTTTTTTCTGAATCTTTTAAGAATTATCCCTTTTTATTATATTATTACTTATTATTATTATTATTATTTGCTTTGCCTTTTTTTTTCTTTTTTTTCGTTAGTTATTTTTTATTTAATAACTTTTACTTATTCTTTATTAATGACGAAATTAGAAAGTAAAATGCATAGTTAAAAATATTAGTTAGCTATCTTATATTTAAATACTATATTCATAAGACAATTAAATATTTACATTCTAATTTAAATTATACTAACAAAAATACTATAGCTTACATTTAAAATTATAATTAGATCTTTTATAATTTTTTATTAATTTTGAAATCAGAAGTAAAACTTATACTCTAAGAATGTGAATATATAGTTATTATATTTGTTTTTCTAAAATAAAACCTACTAAGAGTAAGATAAAAGTTTCAAAATATTAAGATTAGACGTAAAAGAAATATTTACACTAAACTAGTATAAAATTAGGGTGTGGTCAAAAATTAGGTGTTCACATAAGCAATTATTGGAATTATTATTTTTATGAACATGCAAATATATGAAAACTTTTTCAATTATTGTAACTGCATATTCAACATTATCTTCCACTCGTGCCAAACAAAATACCATAGCAACAATTATAATGGTACTTGCGCCCTTCCGATATTATTACCACTAAATTTGGCAAAGGTGTATTTGCTATAAAATTAGTCGATCAACTGTTTAGTCCACGGTTTTGTGCCTTTCCCTCTTGAATTGTACGCTCAAGGGTACCAGTCTAATAACTCATAGAAACACTACTCTATCCAATTGTGCATGCACCACTATCAAAACCTAGCCGAGTCAGTTATGTTTTTCACATAATGACTCTTTATGATAGCCTTGTCCAAAGTCCACTAGGTTTCCTTGGAACCCAAACGGCCATTACCACGTTTTGTACATTTAGTTGGAGAACTAAATGCAGCTTATACCAGCTATTAATATTTAAATAGTCGAGTATGGGGGGGGGGGGGGGGGAGGGTAAGGGCCTAACTCTTTTGTTTTCAGAAATGAGGCACGAAGTCCCCAGATTCGGCATGGTCACAAACATCCACCCGAAATTCCTAAATTGGTGGGAAGATCTTCATTCTAGTGATCAGACTCTCATCTGAAAACACTTGGGGGATCTACCTTCCCGTCTAGAAATCCAATCCAATAACGAAATTATTGAAGCTGCCACCCTATTCTGGGATTGTGATAGGTCTGTGTTTCGCTTCAGGAAATTTGAGATGACACTCCTACTAGAGGAAATAGGTGGACTGACTGGTATACCGTGGGAAACTCCAGGTCTGCTAATGTTAGAGAACCGCAAGGGTCGAGGTTTTCTCAAGATGATGGGTCTAAAGAAGAATCCGAATTTAATTTTCCTGAAGGAGTCATACATTCCCTTTGAGTACGTGTATGAAAGGTACGGTCATATCAAATCTTACCGTACTTACCTTGAGGATTTAACCCTTACATCATTGGGGCATATCCTTATGAGGGTCTTCGTATTCATTTTCTATTTCTTAGGGATGATAGTATTTGCTATTAAGAAGGCTAGGATCCATACCAGACTAGCCATAGTCACCAAGACTTTAATGGAAGGAATTGGCGGGTAGCCATTCATTATAGTGCCCATGATTATTGCAGAGATGTACCGAGCCCTAGAAAAGTGCCAAGATGGAGCCAAACATCCGAAAGGGTGAGTATCGACAAGTGATTCAGGTGATATATTGCCTTCCATCAGCCAAGGCGAATGAACTATATGCCCAATATGTTTGCTTAACCAGAAGATGCCAAGGGATGGGTAGAGCTGTTTGAAAATCTGGCGGAGAATCAAGTACAATGGATGTTCGAATGGTTCCCTACTGAAGAATTCATTACATAGTCTAGGGATGCACTGTTTCTGATACTTATCAGTTTTAGAGGAAATTATCCTTATGTCCCTCACCGAGTCATGAGACAGGCTAGTAGGAAGCAGAATATACCGAGGGTCGACAAGATGAGCCACTTCCGAGCTGTCTTTCAGGATGATGAAAGCCCTTACAAATGCCAAGTCCAAAACATGTGACACTGCAAATTCATCATGGGAAGAGATACTATTGAGCCGGACAGGTACCAAGATGGTTATACTATATACTACCCAAGCTGGTTGGAGGATAATCATAATGGTTTGGGTCAACCCAGGTTTGTTCTAGGTCATAGGATTATCGACAAAAAGGCTGAAGAGAAGGTTAAGTACAACCAATTGCGCAAGAGGATTCGGGAATGCAAAAGTGGGCATCAAGAAATTCACTAGGCCAACTGAAAGTTGATTGAAGAATGGAAAGACATGGCCGTCAAAGCCAATAAGCATCTGAGGTACTTGGAACGAGGTTTAGTGGAGCTAGAGAGGAAATTCATCAAAAGGGTCGAAGACTTCTAGAATACTGAAGGAAATAAAGGTGGACACTTGGCCAGAGCCTCCTTGATGCTAGGACTTCGTGAGCTGATGAAGCTGTTCGATGGAACCAAAGATGTCGAGTCTGGGGATGGTTCTTCTGGGACCAAGTAGTAAGGGTTCCTTTTTCTTTTGCTTTAAATGTGGTAAGGCCAATGGCCATTAGTAACATTTTATCTTCTACTATTTTAGTGGTGTTTTGGGATTCGTCTTATTTTTATCAGTAAAATAACGCATTTAGCATTATAAATTCTCCTAATCAACTTGCCGCTAGGCCTACCTCAGGCACAATCAGGCTCCCAAAAAAAGACATGATTTACATTCCCGCACTACATGTTTAAATATTGCAACATATTTTTCTTATAATACGCACTAACTTGTTACCTTTTTGTTTTTACTTTTATTTTATTCCCCTCCTAAAGGTTAGTTTGTGCACTTTGGCATCATCATCATACTCCACAAGATCCAAAGGCCCTCCACCCACTCCTCCCACTAGTCCCGTTAGAAGTAGGAACAAGGAAAAGTAAAAGATTTGAGCAACACCAGAAAGGAGAATTCAGTCGAACGGGTAGAGGTTACTCAGGGTATTCAGGTTTCCAAGGAAAGTGCCTCCCAACTTGAGCAGAAGTTGTTAAAGTTCCAAGAAGAACTTGACCAAGTTTTGAACTTGGGAAGCTTGTCGTTTTCCCTCACCACCTTAGATGTCAACTTTCCTAACACCCAAAAACCCACACCTCCACAAAACATCTCGAAACTACAAAACCACCGCAGTTCTCACCACCACTGTAGCACTTGCCACACACCCAACAACACTCTACTGCTCATCCCGAAACCTGTGAACTCCACAAATGACCATGTTAATCCTAACCATAACACCCCCATCTATGTAGAAACTGTGTCGCACCCTACTCAACCCATTTAAAACATGCCCGAGTCTAATGATAAAGACTTGCTTATTAGGAATCTGGCAGAAGAACTCAAGAGGCTGACTAGCAGAATTCAGGGCGTCGAGGGAAGTAAGGGGATTGAAGGGCTAAATTACGAAAACCTTTGCATATAAACAGATGTCGAACTGCTCGAGGGATACAAACCTCCTAAGTTCAAGATGTTTGACGGTACAGGGGATCTGAGAGTTCATCTGAGAACATACTGCGATAAGATGGTTGGAGTAGGAAAGGACGAAAAGATTTGCATGAAGCTTTTTATGAGAAGTCTGAAGGGATATGCATTTTCTTCGTACATTCGCCAAGATCGGAAGAAGTGGTCAAGTTGGGTAAGGATGGCATCCGATTTCATGGAGAGGTTCAGATTCAACACCAAAAATGTGCCAGATGTGTTCTACATTCAGAACCTAAAGAAGAAACCTACAGAGACATTATGCGAGTATGCTACTTGTTGGAGATCAGAAGCTGCTAAGGTCATACCATCTTTAGAAGAAAAACAAATGAAAAGGTTTTTTGTTCGAGCTCAAGACCCACAGTACTATGAAAGGTTGATGTTGATTGAAAGACAAAAATTTTCCGACATCATCAAGCCATGGGAGAGGATCGAGGAAGGAATCAAGAGTTGAATAGTCACAAACTTGAAGCTTTGCAAGTTACCAACAAGGCTCTACAATCTGGTGGCACGTCCAAGAAAAGGTACATGAGCGCCGTGATGGTTGCAAAGAGAATAAAGTCCCAGTCAAATATCAAACATGCCCAATACCTCCACTCACCTATCAACCTACCCCAAATTACCAATCACCACCACCACCCACATATTAGCCTACTTCACCCAGATACTCCCAATCCGCAAATGTCTACCAAGCCTACAATACTAAACCCTCTCACTATCAACCACCTCCCACTTGCCAAAACATTCCTAGACCTTGACCAAATTCGACCACAAACCTTCCAATCAATATACCACCATTGCTGAACCAATCAACCAACTGTATGAAAGGCTCAAAGCTGCTGGTTATGTTACACCTATCCCTGCCATAACCCCTGAAAACCCTTCCCGATTGGTCAATTCAAATAAAACATATGCGTACTATTCTGGCATGAAAGGGCATACCATTGATGAATGCCGCTCCCTGAATGATAAGATCCAGTCTTTGATTGACAGCGAGATCATCGTTGAAAAGGAGCCTACTCCGAATGTCCGCAATAACCCTCTACTATATCAAAAAGGCGGAGGCATTCACATGATTGAGATAGAGGATGACTGGGACCCCAAAGGATCGATCAGATTAATCGCAGAAGATGACAAACCAAAGAAACCAACAGTCACCCTTAACACGATTGTGGTCCAGATTCAGCCTTCTAGGAACGCCGAGGTGAATATGTCCATACCACTTGAGTTCGAATCGCCTTCTTTTGCGAAGATGACAACACCGATTGAGGTCGAGTTAAGGTCCCCAAAGGCGCCTGTGCCATTTAAGGTTGCCGTGTTACCTTCCAAGGCAAGGTACCCATTCCAGCAATGTCGACAATAGCACTATTCCATACAAAGGCCATCCCTTGGTATTACACAGTCAAGGCAAGAAGGAAAGGGAAAACCATGTTTGGAGAAGCGGTTGCAATACAGGGTATGACCAGGACCGACAAGGTTTATACTCTAGAACACTTGGCTAAGTCGAGTAAGAAGGCACCTGGACGGCCAGCCATCACTGAAGCTAGGCCTGACGACCTCTGGAGGAAGATACAAGCCAAAAAGTATTCATTCATTGATTACTTAAACAAAATACCAGCCAGATTTCTATCTCATCTCTGCTACAAAGCTCTGACGCACATAAGAATGCCTTATTGAAGGTGCTGAGTGAAGCATATGTGCCAAGCAACATCACCGGAGGAGAAATGCCAAACATGGTGGGCAGGTATTGGAGAGTCACAAGATCACTTTCCATGAAGATGAATTTCCACCAGAAGGTTTGGGTCACAACAAGGCACTGCACATCACTGTGCAATGTGAGGATTAATTCATCACCAAAATCCTGATTGACGGAGGGTCCAACCTCAATATTTTTCCATTGGTGACTCTCAGGACATTAGGAAAAAGCTTGCACGAGATCAAGGATGGGGCTATCAATGTCAAATCTTTCGACGGTTCCCAAAGGTCCGTTACTGGGGAAATTAGATTATGTCTACAATTGGGGCCTACTTTTTTATGTTGATTTTCAAGTGATAGACGTACTCGCATCTTACAACTTGATTCTGGGTTGACCTTGGATGCATGCCGCTGGGGCTGTAGCATCAACTCTACATCAGCAGTGAAATTTGAGTGGAATCATCAAGAGGTGATTATTCATGGAGACGGTAGCAATCCCACATACAGTCTCCAGGCCATCCCAACGATCGGAGGAAGAAGGAAGATAGATGGGGAGACCTACCACCACATCGAGAGAGTTAATAGCGTTGATAAGGACAAGTGGTGGGACAATAAAACTGGAAGCATACTAAACTGGAGCAGATATGAACCTGGAAAGGGACTTGGCAACAACCTCCAAGAGATCGCTAAGCCTATCAAGCTGAGAAAACATGGTAGCACCTTCGGTCTAGGATACGAGTATACCTGGAAAGAGTTCAATGAATGGTTGCCATTATGGAATGGACCTTATTATCCACTGGAACAGCCGATACCTCACTTGGAGCAAATTTTCCAGCCAGCCAATACTATATATGGGTCAGAAAAAAGGAAGCACTGGTAGCGATGAGGAGTTTGTTTTTGGAAGATGATGACATGGACTGTTGTTTCATTTTCTAGGGGGATGGGGAGGAAGGCCCTTCCATATAGGCTATGATCCAAGGAGCACGCCTCAACAATATTGGACCATCAGAACCACAAGATTCCAGAAAGCTTCGAGGTAGCGAGGCTGAACAAACCACCACACATTATTTGTTATTTTTTTGCTAGTTGATTTTCTTTTCGCATTTTTCTATTCAAAATAAGAGCTCCAATGTTCAAAACAGTTATGAAATATATCAAAGCACTTTAGTTTTTTATAAATCATACTCTTATTAATTTCTCTCATTTACTTTATTTACACAACATTACTATTATTTATCTTGATAAACCGATGGTTGTGACATGCAACAAAACAACACAAAAAGCAAATATAGGTTCAGAGGAGGATGAAACACCCGAAGAAGTTGTTCAAGAGGTTAAGGATTTTGAGAATAGACCTAAGTCCGGATTTTGAGAATAGACCTAAGTCCAACCTAGACGAGACTGAGGTTGTTAACCTGGGAGATGCAGAAGATTTCAAAGAGACACGCATCAGTGTTCATTTGTCACCATAAAAAAAGGACGAGTACACAAAATTTCTAAGGGAATATGAGGACATACTCTCCTGGTCGTATATCGACATGACTGGTTTGAGTACATCAATTGTGGCACACAAATTGTAAACTGATCCGACATGTCCATCGGTAAAGCAGAAGCTCAGAAAGTTCAAGCCTGACATGAGTTTGAAACTCAAGGAAGAAGTTACCAAGCAAGTCAAAGCTAAGGTTCTCAGAGTAGTAGAGTATCCAATATTGTGCCAGTGCCGAAGAAGGACAGGAAGGTCAGAGTCTGTGTCGACTACCGGGACCTCAACCGGGCCAGTCCCAAAGACGATTTCCCCTTGCCAAACATACACATTCTAATTGACAACTGCACCAAGCATGAGCTGTAGTCGTTTATTGATTGTTTCCACTTGGTATCATCAGATATGGATGAATGAGGAAGACACTGCGAAAACAACTTTCATTATGCCATGTGGGAATATATTGTTACAAAATGATGCTGTTTGGGTTAACGAATGTTGGGGCCACCTACATGAGGGCCATGAATACCATTTTCCATGATATGATACACAAAGATATCGAAGTATATGTAGATGATGCTATCATCAAGTCCAAGAAAGCCACTAATCACATGGAAGATTTGAAGAAGTTCTTCAAACAATTGAGAAGGTAGAACTTGAAGCCGAATCCCGCAAAAATGTGCATTCGAGGTTCCCACCGGAAACTGCTTAGGTTTATTGTAAGTCACCGAGGGATAAATTTGGATCCCTCAAAGGTCAAAGCTATTCAAGATTTTCGACCATCAAAGAACATTTTCCACCACCAAAGAACAAGAAGGACGTTATGACTTTTTTGGGGAGACTTAATTACATCAGTTGATTCATAGCACAATCTACTATCATCTGTGAGCAAATCTTTAAGATGCTGAAGAAGGGCGCTGCTACCAAATTGACTGATGTCATAAAGACTTCGACATAATCAAGGATACCTGTCAACACCGCCAGTCTTGGTCCCGCCCGAGCCAAATAGACCCCTATTACTCTACCTTGCAGCATTGGATGGAGCGTTCGATTGTATTTTAGGGCAACATGATGAAACGGGGTGGAGGAAGCAAACCATCTATTACCTTAGCAGGAATTTCACCCCGTACGAGGCCCGGTATTCTTTGTTAGAGCGCACATGTTGTGCTCTAACTTGGGTAGCTCAGAAGTTTAGGCACTATTTCTGTGCCTATACTACATATCTCATATCAAGAATGGATCCACTGAAGTACATCTTTCAAAAGCCCATGCCCACTGGCAAGCTAGCCAAGTGGCAGATCCTATTAAGTGAATTCGACATTGTCTACGAAACTTAGAAGGCGATCAAAGGACAATCTTTGGTAGATCATCTTGCCTATAATCCCATTGACGGAGGATACAAATCCCTAAGAACGTATTTGCTTGACGAAAAGGTATCCTTCATAGGGGAAGGTATTGTAGAATCCTATGACGGTTGGAGGATATTTTTTGACGGAGCAGCAAACTTCAAAAGAGTTGGCATAGGAGCAGTTCTAGTATCAGAAACTGACCAGCATTATCTAGTGTCTGCTAAATTCAGGTTTCCGTGCACCAACAATATGGACGAGTTTGAAGCCTTCATCATAGGGGTCAAGATGTCCATTGACATGAACATTCAAGAATTGCCAGAGATCGGGGATTCGGACTTGCTTATATATCAGGTATGAGAAGAATGGGAGGCCAAGAAATCTAAGATACTCCTTTATCTGCATCACATACATGGATTGAGAAAGAGGTTCACAAAGACAGAGTTCCGGCATATTTCCAAAGCTCAAAATGAGTTTGCCGATGCATTGGCTACCCTATCGTCCATGATACAGCACCCAAACAAGAATTTCATTGATCCTATCCCTGTAGAGATCTATGATCAGCCAGCTTACTATGCTCATGTCAAAAAAGAAGCGGATGGCAAACCTTGGTTTCATGATATCAAGGGATACTTGCCAAAAGAAGAATACCCAGAGCTTGCAAATCCCACTCAGAAGCGCACACTTTGGAGGTTATCTAACAATTTCTTTCACAATGGAGGACTCCAGATTTGGGATTTCTAAGACACGTCGACACAAGGGAAGCATCTAAACTGCTCAAAAAAATTCATGATGGGACCTGCGGTCCATATATGAATGGTTTTGTCTTAGTTAAGAAGATACTCTGGGCAGGTTATTTCTAGATGACTATGGAAACAGACTGTATCCAGTTCGTCCAAAAATTCCATCGCTGTTAAGTACATGCAGACATGATAAAGGTGCCTCCAAATGAGCTTAATGCAACAAGCTCACCATGGCCATTCGCCACTTGGGGAATGGATGTTATCGGACTAATCGAGCCCTCTTCTTCTAACGGGCACATGTTTATCTTAGTGGCAATTGATTATTTCACCAAATGGGTTGAAGCAGCATCTTACAAGGTAGTGACTAAGAAAGTCGTGGAAAATTTTGTCTGCGACCGTATTGTCTGTCGATTCGGCATTCCAGAATCAATCATCACTGAAAATGATTTCAATCTCAACAGTGACTTGATGAAGGCCATGTGTGAAACCTTCAAAATAAAACACAAGAATTCTACAGCATACAGTCCTCAGATGAATGGACCCGTAGAAGCCGCCAATAAGAATATCAGCAAGATACTTAGGAAAATGATAGAAAAGCATAAGCACTGGCATATGAAGTTAGCATTTGCTTTATTGGGGTACCGTACCGCAGTCCGCACATCAACTAGGGCAACCCCCTATGTGTTGGTATATGGTACAGAAGTAATAATTCCCCTTTAAGTAGAAATTTCTTCCTTAAGGATCATACAGGAAGCTGAGCTCGACGACGTAGAATGGGTGATAAGTCATTACGAGACTCTAGCTCTTATACATGGGAAGAGAATGAATGCAGTTTTCCACAGTCAGCTTTATCAGAACAGAATGGCTAGAACCTTCAATAAAAGATTCAAGCCAAGACAATCACACTTGGACAGCTGGTGTTAAAGAAAATCTTCCCGCACCAAGATGAAGCCAAAGGGAAATTCTCTCCCAACTGGCAGGGTCCATACACGGTTCACTAGGTTCTAACAGGAGGAGCCCTGATACTCGTAGAAATGGACAGAGAAGTTTGGCCAAAGCCAATTAATTCAGACACAATCAAGCGATACTATGTGTAGCCTTTATGATTTCCTTATATGATGTATTTTGAACTACGCCTTACCCGATTCCCATTTAAGAAGGGATACGTAGGTAGCCCTAGGGGTTCGGTCACAATTCAATAAAATTTTTTATTTCCCCCTGCTATTGGAAACTGTGGCAGAATATTTAGAAGGACCCTCAAAATTCCGAAGTTGATTTCAGCCATTTATCGCATGCAACCGTCAAAAGAAGCAACCTACTAAACTGGGGAAAATTTTTAAGGAGGACCCTCAAAATTTCAAGGCAAGAGAGGTTGCAATGTCTTGAACCATGTCGTAGTCATCGGTTCATCTGAAGAAAACTATTTTCGGTTATATATTTATGTCGTATTTGTTTTACTAAATCATGCATGCCTATTATCAAAATTGCTTTGTTTAGCAATGCTACCCCAGGAAAACATATAGTATCACCAAAGCAGAGCCGAGCTAGCCAAGCAAAATCAGCGGCATACAAATTAACCCTCCCCCTTTACAAAACTCATGATTTTTCTTTGGATGCAGGCACCCGAGTAACAAGTTACCGAATACATTTATACACACATACTTTTCAATATTATGACTCTCAGAACCGTCACTTATCTGTAATCGCAATACATGCACAATGTCCCCAGCAACCGCAATATCACAATCAACTATCAGCTAAGAAATCGTATTATTACACACCTTTCATTTCTTGCATTGCATAAGGCTACCATTCTGCATTCCGAGGTTAAGCACTACCTCCATCTGCATTTCTTGCATTGCATAAGGCTCCCATTCTACCTTCCGAGACTAAGCTCTGTCTCCGTCTGCATTTCATGTATTGCATAAGGCTACCATTCTATTTTCCGAGGTTAAGATCTACCTCCATCTGCATTTCTTGCATTGCATAAGGCTACCATTCTGCCTTCTAAGACTACGCTCTGTTTCCATATGCATTTCCTGCATTGTATAAGGCTACTATTCTGCCTTCCGAGACTACGCTTTGTCTCCATCTGCATTTCCTGCATTCGATAAGGCTACTATTTTGCCTTCTGAGGTTATGCCCTACCTCCATCTGCATTTCTCGCATTGCATATGGCTACCATTTTGCCTTTCAAGGTTATGCTCTACCTCCATCTTTATTTATTGCATTGCATAAGGCTACTATTCTACCTTTCGAGGTTAAGCTCTACCTCCATCTGCATCTCTCGCATTGCATAAGGCTACTATTCTGCCTTCCAAGGTTAAGCTCTACCTCCATCTTGCATGGCTGAAAGATCACCACTTATTCATCTTACATTGGCTGAAATATTGCCACTCTTAATTAGATGTGCATCGGCTAAAATATCGCCACATATTCATCTTGCATTGACTGAAATATCGCCACTTTTATCTACATCTACATCAGCTGAAATATCGCCACTTTTATTTACATCTGCAACGACTGAAATATCGCCACTTATTCATCTTGCATTGGCTGAAATATCTCCACTTTTATTTACATCTGCATCGACTGAAATATTTCCACTTTTATTTACATCTGCATCGGCTGAAATATCGTCACTTATTTACCTTATATTTGGAAGATCGCCGCTTACTGCATTTGCATGGGCTGAAGATCTCCACCTTTTGCATCTCATGGGCTGAAAGATCACCAAATTGTCCAAAGGCATCATTGTTCAGAGGCACCATTTTCATAGACCGAGAACTCCATGCCATGGCCTGAGGAATACACTTTTATCTCTTGCAGACCATTATTCAAAGGCATCATGGTTCTGAGGCATTATTCTTATAGCCCAAGAGTAGCATTTCACAGCTTGCGAATCCTTTATTATATGCTTCGTGGCACAGGACATCATGGTATGAGGACGTGATCCTAGCTGCCCAAAGACAACATTCATGGTCCAACAGGAACTTGCATCATGTTTAAATTTTGCACCATATACATTTGTATTGTTCATTCGCAGGTAAACCGGCTATCAACGGCCGTCTCAGAAGGAGCGATCCCGCTCCAGTTCTCGCAGCCCCGACTATACCTTAACTATCCTTCCTAACCTAAATACCGCATCTGTTCCTGTAAAACCTCCATCAGCATATTCTGCCAATGGATCCTGAACTATATATGGCCTGACTTCTGTAAGACCAGGGATATATAGGTGGCTCAGGAACTAGAGCACGATCGAATTCTTCAAAACTATTTCGTTCGGTCAAATGGCCATCATATCTTTACCCGACAACTCTTTCATTCTTCCCAGGTAAAGAGGGGCAGCTGTTGATACCCAATTATTTCTTGTAAATTTTCATATATATAAAATACTTTCATATATATATATATATATATATATATATATATATATATATATATATATATATATATATATATATATGCATATATAAGCATGTCCAGGGGTTTTAGTATTTTTCCAAATTTTTAAAAGATTTTTAAAATCAATTTATTGTCCATTTTAGCAGTACAAAATCAATAATCATTCTCAAAATTATCCATTTTGGTGAACAATTTATTTTATTCTCACATTTATACCAATATATAGTCAAAGCAATTTTTGTATATTTTTACAAATTCATTTGGCATTTTAAAAATCTTAAATTGCATTTAACTGCAATTTTAGCCTATTTTAAGATTAATAGCATTTCATAATTATGAAATTTGTTCTAGTATTTTTAATTTAATATGTATATATTAGTTACTAATTCAGTACTTTCAATTTAATTTCAAAATTATTTTTACTATTTTTTATAAAATAAAAGGAAAAAGTGGCTATTTAATATAACCCCGATTCATTTCATTTATAGCCTCATTAAATTTCAATATTTACCTCCAATTGACCCAATCTTAACCCCCAGTTGAAGAGGCCCAATTTCAATACCCCTTAACCCGTTTATCCAACCCGCTCGGGTTTTCTAATCCAGGCCGTTGATCCTTTTGATCAATGGCCACGAATACCCATTTCCTTTTTAGTCACCTAACACCACCCTAATTCCCCCATTTCATTCTGTTGGCTGCCTTTGGATACTCTCCCTCTCTCAAACTCTCTCGAAGGTTTCCCAGAGCCCTAGCCTCTCTCTTCCTCTCCGACCATAACCTCACCGGAATCCATGGCTTCTCCGGCTATAGATGGCTTGTACTTCGCCCCCCACCACCATTAAACCCTTGGTGTCCAAAGTTCCAAGGTCTGAAATCGATGGTGTCTTTTTAGATCTCTACAGATTCAAGGTTCTATAGCCTGTCCGGCCTTGCTCTAGCGTATCCAAGCATTAGGAGCCTATTTCTGACCTCTCCAACTCAAGATTGGACTTTGTTCCAAGCATTTCTCATTTCTAGGGTTTCTCTAAAACCCTAAGCTATTCAAGGATTTTCTCTGGTTGTTTTCTTAGACCTATGCTATATCTGCGTTCTACTGGAGTTCTAAAACGTTTTCCCAAATCTTTTCTTTTAAAATTTGTTTCTCCTAGATCTAGGCTTTCTGGAAAAGTTAAAATGTTTTTTGCTCTTCTTTTTCTTCTTTTCTTTGTATGAATCTATCTATGCTATGTTCTTATGTTCTCTCTTTTTTTTACCTTGCATGATTCTTCCTCTGGATTCTAATGTCACAGTATTATGCATGTTCTTATATTGTGCTCCATTCTTTCTTCTATTGTTTTCTATATCATTCTTTCACATGTCTATCTTATGCATTCTTTACCGTATTTTTTACTAAGCTTTTAATTCTTTGTTTGCCTTTACTAGAACTTTGTTTGAGTTCTCTCTAAAACATGTTTTATCTACTGATTCTTAAACTTATATCACCTCTTTTAAGTCCCAAGTTTTCTTAAAATATGTTCCTGCAATTCTCATTATGTTTCAAACCAGTTTCTGCATTCTATTTGCCTTGAACCTGCTAATTTTATTTATTCATTTTCTCATGAGTCTCTGGAAGAGACCTCTGAGCCTATTTCAATGGCTTTCCTTCTCATCTCTGTATCCTACTCGAGTTGGAAACCCTAGGACTTGGGGCTTTCTTTTGGCGATTTAGATCTTGTGTATGGACTGGGGTTCCATTTTGGAACCCTCAATTTTCTCAAACTTATTCTGAGTCTATGAACTGAACTTGAACCTCTTTGTTATAACTTTGAACTTTCCATGCTAGACTTTTTTCTAAATTAGCATGACAGTTCTCTCTTGATTCACATGTCTGTACACTTTATATATGATGAATTCTACATTCAAAAAGGGTTTTGCCAACTTTTGATTTATTCATAATTCCTTTTAATAAGGTTTGATTTATTGGTACTGATTTCCTTAATTAAACCATTCTTCACCTTTTTCGTTTGGATTCATTCATACCAAAACTCAATTTTTTATTTTTACTGGTTGTTGATTGATTGCCTTTCCTTATTTGCACAAACCGCATTGCTATCAAACTCTTTCCTTAAAAACGTTTCTGTGTATTTGCCCTTCTTGTACTACTTTGGAAAAGATTTTGAGCAAATCCGTTCCTTAATTATTCTGCCCGTTTGAAATCAAAATCCCTTAATTAAAGGGAGAACTTATGTAATTGATGTCACAACTATTTCTTACCTTTTTCTTACTTGCTTTTTACACTATAAAGGGCACGACCTTTCAACACTAAAAAAACAGTAGTTCAATACTATAACACACAACACTTATTGAGCACTTTCAATACTCCTGCACCCTCACTCTCTTCTGAAATCTTCTGGTTGTGTGTTTGCAATTTGGATTTTCTACTTCTCTTCTCTTTGTGTTTTCCTGAAACTCGTATGTTCTAATTTCACTTTCAGCCTCATCCCTAAGTGTTTGCTTTACGGTTTCTACAATCTTGTCTACTTTCCTGTTTATGTTCAGTATTGAATATGTTGTTTTCTTTGCATCTATTTCTGTTAGGAATTCCCTATACCCTTATTCCCTTCTATGTGTCTGATTTAAAGTTCAGTCCTGGCAGCATCCCAATTGTTGCTCATGTATGGATTTGATCCATTAATGGATCCTAACTCCCAAACAATGTGGCTAACAAGCTGGTTGGGGTGTGCCAGCACTCCAAATTGTTGGGTATGATCACCAGCTTGTCATGGCTTTTTCCTAAAATCCCATCTATGCACTTGTACTCTCTTATATTCTAAGTTCTGCTCCCCCCTCCTCCTATGAGCCTTGCCTTGGGACCTTGAGCTCCCTTTGAACTCTGATATTTGAGGGTTGGCCCTTTCACACTGCACTATAATATAATTATGCAATATATTTGGGTGTAAACACTTTTCGGAGTCCACTAGAGACTCTTAGGGAACTCTGACACATCCCAAATAAGAGAAAGGCTTTGGAATCTGATCTTTGGAGTTGGTTTACTTCATGTTTTAGGCAAATGTCTGAATCAGGCTCTCCTTGGCTGGGATTTTAGCTTTTTGATGTATATTTGATACTTTTTGTATTCATTTTGGGCTGTAATAATTTATAATAACTCATGGGATTTATAGTGAAAAGGGGAGGATTACTTATTGTAAGCATGATGGTAGATATCATGTTCATTAGGTATTTACTTCTCCAAATCCTGCTTTAAGTCATGCACTTTCATATAGAAATCCTTTTTTAAGTTCTTTACTTCTAAACTTTCATATAGAAATCTTTCTTTAAGTTACACATTTTCATATAGAAATCCTATTTTAAGTTCTGCACTTCTTCACTTTCATATAGAAATCCTTTTTTAAGTTCTGCATTTCTACATTTTCATATAGAAATCTCGTTTTAGGTTCTGCACTTATGTATTTTTTAGAAAGCCATGTCTATAAACTTCTGTACTTTTGCATCTTAGAAATCCTACCTATAAGTTCTGCATTTCATACATAATATATCATATCAGTCGCTTCTGTGTTTCTGCACCCCATATAGAGAGCCTATCTATATTGCATTTTTGCCTATCATATAGAAATCATATCTATATGGCTTCCTGAATTCTACATAGGTATCCATCACTTGGCAAATGAAATACATGTTTAAATAATAAAATTAGTATTCTAGATACCATGCCCACAGAATTTTTGTGTTTCCATAAAAGTTAAAATCAGTCATGCTTAGAGAGCATTCCTAGAGGAGTAATTAACCAATTTGAATCCCTTAACTCATTTATAAGTTTAAAATTGGTAATAACAGTGCTTAAACGCTTGAAGAACTCATGTTCCTGCTGTTAATAAATCTGCTTCTGAAATTAGTATATTTCCCTCATGTTTAGATACCATGCCTATAGGTTTCACCTAGGCAAGCTATAAGGTACATTAGTTAATTAAATCGGACTCTATTAATTCCAGCCAGCAGGCAGATGTGAATCAGGTTTTTTATCTGAAATGTCAAATCAACCAATTCGCCTCCTTAATGTTTAAGTTAATTTAGACCATAACCAGTATCTGCAAGACATGCTAAACAACATATCCTTAAGTGAGGAGGCCTATTTGAGTCTTTTAAGTTGTTATGTGTTTCCCATAATCTTCTTTATGTGTTTTTGTTTGTTGCTTAAGAATTTTATCCTTTTAAACCATACAAAACCCAAATTTCCCTTCCCTTTAGGACTAGTGGTCTCAAATGCCTCCGGGACTGATAGGATTTGGGCGGTATTAGCATGTAATAAGTAACAGAGCCATTCCGTGTTTAATACCTCAACGTGGTGGGAAAGGGTAAATATGGATATGATGACTGATGTGCTAATACCATGTGTAGCTCATCTTTTGAGGAGTGATTATCGGATATTGTATTTAGGTGATCCATATTATTTGTAAACCTAGGACCCCCCCCCCCCCCTTCCTTTTATTTGTTTATCACTTTTTAGAATTTTTGAACCATTTCCTCAAAGTTTCAGCTTTCTTTGTTTTTCTTCAAACTTTAACTTATTTGCATCCATTATGTGACAATCCATCATATTTTAAATCCTTGTTCGCCTATTTGTTACTTGTACTTGAAGTCACAATTTTAGCATGGCGGGAATCACACTAGTGGATCTTGAGGGGTGCCTAACACCTTCCCATCGAAATAATTTTTAGCCCTTACCCAAATCTCAGGTTTCTAAATCAAAACCCTCTTAGTGTACTAATGAACTTAATCATTAGGTGACGACTCTTCAATTCAAAAATTCAATTCCCAAAAGGAAACAAGTTGTCTTCCTAAATATCATAAACCCAATTTCGCGAGAAAAAGGGGGCGTGACAAGCACATCCATTGAGTATCCCGATGGTTTTGAGATCGCTTAATATAAATAAAGATCTATTCCACCTCATGAAAATGATGGAGAGCTTCTTGGTGATGAAACTCCATATTTTAGTCCAATTGGGGCACTAATGCATCTTGCAAATAATACTCGACCAGATATAACTTTTGCAATAAGTTTATTAGCAAGATTTAGTTCCTTTCCAACAACAAGACACTGGAATGGTGTTAAGCATATTTTTAAACACCTCCGAGGGACTAATTATATGGGATTATTTTATTGTTATGAATCTGATTCATAGTTGATTGGGTATGCAGATGCAGGTTATTTGTCTGACCTACATGAAGCCCGATCTCAAACATGCTATCTATTTACTTGTGGGAGTTTAGATATTTCATGGCGTTCAACAAAACAAACTTTAGCTGCTACATCTTCCAATCATGCAGAGATAATAGCTATTTGTGAAGCTAGTCGAGAATGTGTATGGTTGAGATCAGTGACTCAACATATTCAACAATTGTATGGTATTTCTTTAAAAATGAAGTTTTCAACGATATTGTATGAAGACAATGTTGCTTGCATAGCTCAACTTAACGGAGGATATATCAAAGGAGACAGAACAAAGCACATTTCACCAAAGTTCTTTTTCAAACACAATCTTTAGCAAAATGGTGAGATAGATGTTCAGCAAATCCATTCAAGTGACAATCTAGTAGACTAAGGTACTTCCAACAAAATATTTGAGAAGCTGAGGCATAAGATTGGAATGCATAATAGTTAGTATTTTTACATGAAAACTCTTATACGGATTTGTATGCAGTTCTCCTCCAAAAGTAAGAAAGAGGACGGGCATAAAAACTAACATGTTAAATAAATAAATAAAAATAAGAAGTTAAAGAGAAGACTTTGTAGACCAGAGGAAAACAAAATGACAAACGGTGTAAATAAGATATACCATCCTGATGGGAAGCATTAACGATATGCACTTGTGTCATTATATCGGTTTAAGTTACCATCGTCTCTCATATTCCCATTGTGCAGTTGTGTCATCTTTGTCCTCTATTTCCATTCCTATGTCTACAGGTGAAGCACTATCTCATCCCGGATGGCGACAGGCTATGATTGATGAGATGTCTGCTTTATATACGAGTGCTACTTGGGAGCTTGTTCCCCTTCCTTCAGGTAAATCTACTGTTGGTTGTCGTTTGGTGTATGCATTAAAGTTGGTCCAAATGGCTAGATTGATCGACTTAAGGCTCGTCTTGTTGAGAAAGGATATTCTCAGATATTTGGACTTGATTACAGTGATACTTTCTCTCCCATGGCTAAAATTGTATCAGTCCACATTTTTCTATCCATGGCTAATGTTCACCATTGGCATATATATCAGTTGGACATTAAGAATGCTTTTCTTCACGGTGACCTTGAGGATGAGGTTTATATGGAGAAAACACTTGGTTTTGTTGCTCAGAGGGAGTCTAGTGGCCTTGTATGTCAGTTGCGGCGGTCCCTCTATGGTCTAAAGCAGTGTCCTCGAGCCTGGTTTGGTAAGTTCAACACAGTTATTCATGATTTTGGCATGACTCGTAGTGAAGCTAATCGCTCTATATTTTTTTTTGATATTCTGCTTCAAATCTCTGTATTTATCTGGTCGTTTATGTTGACGATATTGTTATTACCGTTAATGATCAGGATGGTATTAGTAAGTTGAAGTAACATCTCTTTCAACACTTTCAGACTAAGGATCTGGGCAGATTAAAGTATTTTCTAGGTATTGAGGTCGCTCAGTCTAGCTCAGGTATTGTGATCTCACAATAGAAGTATGGCTTAGATACTCTTGAGGAGACAGGAATGACAGGTTGTAGACCTGCTGACACTCTGATGGATACAAATTCTAGACTTCTGCCATGACAAGGGGAGTCTCTTAGTGATCCTATAAGAAATAGGTGGTTGGTTGGTAATTAAATTACCTCACGGTGACTAGACATGATATTTTCTTTTCTTGTGAGTGTTGTGAGTCATTTTAATGGATTCTCCCTGTGATAGTCATTGGGATGCAGTTGTCTGCATTCTTCGATATATAAAATCAGCTCCACGTAAAGGCTTATTGTTTGAAGATCGAGGCCATGAGCAGATCTTTGGATACTCAGATGCTGATTGGGCAAGATAACCTTTTGATAGACGTTCTACGTCTGGATATTGTGTCTTAGTAGGAGGAAATTCGGTTTCTTAGAAGAGCAAGAAACAGAATGTAGTTGCTCGATCTAGTGCAAAATCATAATATCGAGCAATGTATATGGCCACATGTGAGCTAATTTGGATCAAACAGTTGCTCAAAGAGTTAAAATTTGGTGAGATTAGTCAGATGGGACTTGTGTGTGATAATCAAGCTGCTCTTCATATTGCGTCAAATTCTTCCATGAGAGCACTAAACGCATCGATATTGACTGTCACTTTGTTAGAGAAAACATACTCTTGGGAGATATTGCTACAAAATTTGTAAAGTCGAATGATCATCTTGCTGATATTTTCACCAAGTCCCTCACTGGTCATCGTATTAGTTATATATGTAACACGCTTGGTACATATGATTTATATATACCAACTTCTAGGGGAGTGTTAGTTTCATTCGATAAATAGTAGAACATAAGCCTAATCCCTTATGTAGTAGAAGTAGGACATGTATTATATATATAAGGATCGTTGTATCATTGTCATAATTAATCATAATATATTTTCTCCCCTGCATTCTCATAATTATAATATGGAGGCAATTGCTCAAAAAGAGCCTTGTGACATAACAAATGATAAGACCTCAGAGGAGGTCCAGGTACCAGAAAATAATAAGAATGAAGAGATCTTAATAAGTTATGTCTCTACGGCAAAAAGGTGGAACCAAAATGATATTATTGTCGAAAACATTTTTGCTTATAATTTTACTGTTGAAATAATGCAACAAGATGATGATCTTGAACCAAAATCTTTCGATGAATGTAGAAAGAGAAATGATTGGCCAAAATGGAAAGACGCTATCCAGGCAGAATTAGCATCACTTGAAAAACATAAAGTATTCGGACGTATAGTCCGAACACCTGAAAGAATAAAGCCAGTGGGATACAAATGGGTTTTTGTGCGAAAACGAAATGAAAAAAATAAAGTCGTTAGAATAAAGCACGACTCGTGGCACAAGGATTTTCGCAGAAACCTGGCATTGATTATATGGAGACATATTCTCATGTGGTGGATGCAATCACTTTCAGGTATCTTATAAATTTGGCAGTCCATGAAAGACTTGATATATGTCTAATGAATGTTGTCACAACCTATTTTTATGGCACATAAGATAACAAGATTTATATGAAAATCCCTAAAGGGCTTAAAGTTCCTGAAACTAAGAAAGATTTTCGGGAAACTTGTTCAAATAAAGCTTCAAAAATTCTTATACGAATTGAAACAATCAAGACGAACGTGGTATAATCACCTGAGTGAGTATTTGCTGAAAGAAGGGTATACGAATGATCCAATTTGTCCTTGTGTATTTATAAGAAGGTTTGGATCGGAATTTATTATAATCGTTGTGTATGTTGAAGATCTAAATATTCGTTGGAACTTCTGGTGAACTTCCAAAAGCAGTAGACTGTTTGAAGAAAGAGTTTGAATGAAATTGGAAAGACAAATTTTGTCTTGGTCTACAAATTGAGTATATGAAAGATGTAATTTTTTCCATCAATCAACTTACACCAAAAGATCCTAAAGCGTTTTTATATGGATAAAGCACATTCATTAAGTACCCCGATGGTTATAAGATCACTTGATATAAATAAAGATCCATTCCGACCTCATGAAAATGATGGAGGGATTCTTGGTGATGAAACTCTATATCTTAGTGCAATTGGGGCACTAACGTATCTTGCAAATAATACTCGATCAAATATAACTTTTGCAGTAAATTTATAAGCAAGATTTAGTTCGTTTCAACAACAAGACACTGGAATGGTGTTAAGCATATTTTAGATACCTCCGAGGGACAATTGATATGGGATTATTTTATTCTTATGAATCTGATTCATTGTTGATTGGTTATGCAGATGCATGTTATTTGTCTGACCTACATATAGCCCAATCTCAAACGGGCTATCTATTTACATGTGGGGGTTCAGCTATTTTATGGCGTTCAACAAAACAAACTTTAGCTGCTACATCTTCCAATCATGGAGATATAACAACTATTCATGAAGCTAGTCGAGAATGTGTATGTTTGAGATCAGTGACTCAACATTTTCAACAGTTGTATGGTCTTTCTTTAAAAACAAAGATTCCAACGATATTGTACGAAGACAATGATGCTTGCATAACTCAACTTAAAGGAGGATATATCAAAGGAGATAGAACAAAATACATTTTATCATAGTTCTTTTTCACACACGATCTTCGGGTAAAATGGTGAGATAGATGTTCAACAAATCCGTTCAAGTGACAATCTAGCAGGTTTATTCACTAAGGCATTGTCAACATCAATATTTGTGAAGGTGAGACATAAGATTGAAATACGTCATCTCCGAGATATCAAATAAAGCTTTCATCAGGGGGAGTATAATACACGACGTATTCTTTTTTCCTTAATCAAGATTTTGTCCCAAATGGGTTTTCCTGCTAAGGTTTTTAATGAGGCAGCACTCAATGCGTATTACAAGATATCTGTACTCTTTTTCCTTCACATTTTTCTCACTTGGTTTTCCTAGTAAGGTTTTAACGAGACATATTATCTCTCAAATAAACATCCAAGGGGGAGTGCTATAAATAAAGTGAATGTATATGGATGTTCATTTAATTTATTCGTACACTCTTATACAATGTACTACTTGGATAGATGTACCCATTAATTCCTAGGATGTACTTAGTGAGTTTTGGGTGTATCTTGTATAGTATGAATAGAACATTCTTTGTCTATGGAAGAACACCCAAAAAACACATTGAAACAATAACTTCTATATTCTCCTCTTATACATTTTGTCTCTATTGTTATAAATAGAGAGATTTTACACTTCTATTTAAGGTGAATGTCTTAATTAGAGAGATTCTAGAGTCCTATTATTGGTAGCTAGTTCATCCCACTCCCTATAAATATAGGGGTCTTCTACCATTGTAATACATCCCTAACAATCTCTAAGTATCAATAAGAATACTTCTCTCTCTCTCTATTCTCTCTATTGCTCTTGTTCTTGTATTATTGTTCTTGTCTTTATATTATTTCATAACACGTTATCAGCACGAGACTCTACCGTCTCAAGAACCATTCTCGAAAAATCTAAGGTATTTCCCTCTTCCTAATTTAATTTTCGATTATGTCTGACATTACGAAAAGAAAGTTCGTTGCCCTTGAAATTTCGGGCAAGAACTATATGACATGCGTGTTGGATGCTGAAATCCACTTAGATGCTATGGGTCTCGGAGACACCATTAAAGATAGAGAAAAAGCATCCACCCAAGACTGTGCGAAGGCCTTGATTTTCTTGCGCCATCACCTTGATGAAGGTTTGAAGATTGAATATCTCACCGTCAAGGATCCACTCATCTTGTGGAACGGCTTAAAGGAGAGATATGACAACCTGAAGTTGGTCACTCTGCCACAAGCACGATATGATTGGGCTCATCTGAGGCTCCAGGACTTTAAGTCCGTTTCTGAATATAATTCTGCAATGTTCAGAATTACTTCTAAATTGAAGCTATGCGGAGATAAAATCTCCGATTATGATATGCTTGAGAAAACGTTTACAACGTTTCATGCCTCCAATATGGTACTGCAACAACAGTACAGAGAGAAAGGCTTTACAAAGTACTCTGAACTGATTTCTCTTCTACTAGTGGCTGAGCGAAATAATGACCTGCTCATGAGAAATCACGAAAATCGACCCACTGGGTCTACACCACTGCCTGAAGCAGATAAGGTGCACTCTCATTATGCCAAACATGAAAAGGGCCATGGTCATGGTCGTAAACGGGGTCATAGCCAGGGACGTAGACAAGGAAGAAATTCCAATGAAGTCCGTCAACCCCCAAGGAGAGATAACCGCCGAAAGCAGAAACGGGGTCATGAAGATCCTAAGGCAAATGGTTCAGAAACTATATGTTATCGTTGCGGTGGAAAAGGGCACTGGTCAAAGACTTGCCGTATACCAAGACACTTGGCTGACCTTTATCAAGCATCTCGAAAGAGAAAAGGCCCTGAAACAAATTTTGTCTATGACGACAACTTGGACATCACCCACCTGGATGTGGCAGACTTCTTTGAGCAACCCGAGGGGAAAATAGACCACCTAATCGGTGATGGGTCCGTGATGAAAGAAGATGGAGTTATTTGATTTTGTTCTACTTATTTGTATTAGTTAGTGAATAAACTAATAGTCATTAGTATTAGCTCGTATTAGTTAGTTCATGATGCAATGTTAGCAGTAGTTCTTTAGAATGTCTTCAATATGCTCAAATATCAATAATATTTTTATTTTCCAGTAGGGGTAATCGACTAGCCTGAAAAACTAGTCGATTATCTAATATTTTCGCATTAAAGCTGAAAAGCAACAATCGATTGTCTATGTCTAACAATCGATTGTCGTTAGACAGTGTAATCTGGAATTTTTCAAAAATCATCCACAATCGATTGTCTATGTCTAACAATCGATTGTAGTTAGACAGTGTAATCTGGAATTTTTCAAAAATAGTCAACAATCGATTGTCTATGTTTAACAATCGATTGTCTTAAAACAGTGTGATCTGGAATTTTTCAAAATAGTCAACAATCGATTGTCTATGTTTAACAATCGATTGTCTTAAAACAGTGCTCTGGAATTTTTCAAAATAGCCAACAATCGATTGTCTATATTTAACAATCGATTGTCTTAAGACAATGTGCTGGAATTTTTCGAAATAAGCCGACAATCGATTGTCTACGTTTAACAATCGATTGTCTTAAGACAGTGTGATCAAGTTTTTCAAAATAACAAATAATCGATTGTGTGTGTTTAACAATCGATTGTCAATGTTCAACAATCGATTGTTTGTGTTTAACAATCGATTGTTTGAAGAAAATGCTTAAACTGAAATTTTCAAACTGCAAAGTAATCAATTATGGATAACATATCTGATTTTGTTAGTCAACTGTTAGCAGCAGATTTTGAAAATATTATGTGACACAAACGAATTGAACTTGTTTATTCTTATGTTCGTGTATCTCTTTTGTATGTCAAACTATGGGATAGCAAATATGGATATCTCACAAAGCGAACTTGGATCAACGCCCAACTGTAAAAGTATTTGCCTAGTTGATTCATGTACTACACATACAATACTCAAAGAAAAGAAATATTTCTCTCAACTAAATATGTGTAAGGCAAACATTACTACAATCTCTGGAAGTAGTAAATTGATTGAAGGCTCCGGAAGAGCAATTGTAACTCTGCCCAAAGGCACGACGTTAATCATAGAGAATGCAATGTTCTCCTCCAAGTCTAAGAGAAACTTGTTGAGTTTTAAAGATGTACGCCGAAATGGCTATCATATTGAGACAATGGATGAAGATAATCTTGAATATCTCGTCATCACAAAGAATGTCTCCGGCCAAAAGAGGGTTATTGAGAAATTCCCGTCTTTATCTTGTGGCCTGTATTGGACAAGAATTAGTGCAATTGAGGCACATTTAACAGTAAACCAAAGGGTTACTGATTCCAATACCTTTGTACTTTGGCATGATCGATTGGGACACCCAGGATCGATCATGATGAGACGGATTATAGAAAGCTCATATGGGCATCCGTTAAAGAATTTCAAAATTCTTTCAAATAATGAATATCCTTGCACTTCGTGTTATCAAGGCAAGTTGATTATCAGGCCATCACCAACAAAGGTTGGGACTGAGTCACCCACGTTTCTGGAACGTATACAAGGGGACATTTGTGGACCTATTCACCCACCTAGTGGGTCGTTTAGGTATTTCATGGTCTTGATAGACGCATCCTGTAGATGGTCTCATGTGTGCCTGTTGTCATCACGCAACCTTGCGTTTGCGAAATTAATGGCACAAATAGTTCGACTACGAGCACAATTTCCAGATAATCCAATCAAGTCCATTAGACTGGATAATGCTGCTGAGTTTACATCCCAAGCATTTAATGATTATTGCTTATCAATCGGGATAAAAGTTGAACATTCTGTAGCTCATGTTCACACTCAAAACGGTCTTGCAGAATCGTTAATTAAAGGCCTGCAGTTGATTGCAAGGCCATTACTTATGAGAACGAGGCTGCCCAATTCGGTATGGGGTCACGCCATCTTACATGCAGCAATGCTAATTCGTCTCAGACCGACGAATTACCACAAGTATTCCCCGTTGCAATTGGTTTTGGGTCATGAACCCAATATATCCCATTTAAGAATTTTTGGATGCGCAGTATATGTGCCTATAGCACTGCCATCCCGCACCAAAATGGGTCCGCAAAGAAGGTTAGGAATATATGTTGGGTTTGAATCGCCCTCCATCATTCGCTACCTCGAAACATTGACAGGCGGCGTATTTACTGCACGATTTGCAGACTGTCGATTCGATGAGACACTTTTCCCAAAATTAGGGGGAGAAGTTGGTGAAACCAAACGGGAAATTTTGTAGAAAAATGCATCATTATCTCATCTTGATCCACATACCTCTATTTGTGAAAGAGAGGTACAAAAGATTATCCATTTGCAATGAATAGCAAATCAAATGCCTGACGCATTTACGGACTTGAAGAGGATAACGAAATCCCACATTCCCGCAGAAAATGTTCCAATCCGTATTGATGTCCCTGTTGGACAATCATCTAGTGTCATATCCAATGAGTCAAATGCACGCCTGAAGCGTGGCAGACCATTAGGTTCCAAAGATCGAAATCCTAGAAAGAGGAAAAAGAATGATCAAAATGACACCACGAAAGAATCTCACGATTTAACAAACTCTGAGATTCATGAAGAATCCATTGAGCCCGAGACTCTGGAAAATACGGAACTATCCCTAAATCCAATTGATATTGAGGCAAATATTAATCGAGTGGATATTGTGGTGGATAATGCCTTTGCTTATAATGTAGCATCTAGCATTATGCAAGAATGTGAGGATCTCGAACCTCAATCTGTTGAAGAATGTCGAAAAAGACAGGATTGACCAAAGTGGCAAGAAGCAATTCAATCAGAATTGAATTCGCTGGCAAAACGTGAAGTTTTTGGCCCTATAGTTGAAACACCTAATGGTGTTAAGCCTGTCGGCTATAAATGGGTCTTTGTACGCAAAAGAAATGAGAAAAACGAGGTACAAAGATATAAGGCATGCCTTGTTGCACAAGGTTTTTCTCAAAGGCCTGGTGTCGATTATGAAGAGACATATTCGCCTGTAATGGATGCGATAACCTTTCGTTATCTCATAAGTTTTGCTGTCCATGAAAAGCTTGACATGCACTTAATGGATGTGGTTACTGCCTATCTTTATGGCTCACTTGATAATGAGATATACATGAAAATTCCCGATGGACTCAAGATGCCAAACGCGCATAATCCAAAATCTCGGGAAATGTTCTCAATTAAATTGCAAAGATCCTTGTATGGTCTAAGCAATCTGGACGAATGTGGTATAATCGTCTTAGTGAGTACTTGTTAAAAGAAGGCTATATAAATGACGCCATTTGCCCGTGTGTTTTTATAAAGAAAACAACATCGGAATTTGTTGTACTTGCCGTATATGTCGATGACATAAACCTTATTGGAACCCCTATAGAACTCCAAAAGGCAATTGATTATCTAAAGGATGAATTCGAGATGAAAGATCTCGGAAAGACTAAACTATGTCTTGGTTTGCAAATTGAATATTTGGCAAACGGAATTTTTGTTCATCAATCTACCTATACAGAAAAGGTACTGAAACGGTTTTACATGGATGAAGCACATCCTTTAAGTACACCGATGGTTGTTCGATCACTTGATGTGAACAAAGATCCATTCCGACCACAAGAAAGGAATGAAGAGCTACTTGGTCCTGAAGTACCATATCTTAGCGCAATTGGCGCACTAATGTATCTTGCAAATACTACAAGACCTGACATATCCTTTTCAGTTAATGTCTTAGCAAGATTTAGCTCGGCTCCTACGAGGAGACATTGGAATGGGATCAAACACATATTGCGGTACCTAAAGGGAACTACCGATATAGGCTTATTTTATGACAAGAATTGCAGGCCGGATCTTGTTGGTTATGCTGATGCTGGATATTTGTCCGACCCACACAAGGCTCGATCTCAAACGGGTTATGTGTTTACCTATGGAGAAACCGCCATATCTTGGCGATCGACTAAGCAATCAATTGTGGCTACTTCATCTAATCATGCCGAGATAATTGCTATTCATGAAGCAAGTCGGGAGTGTGTGTGGTTGAGGTCTATAATACATCATATCCAAGACAAATGTGGTTTGAAGTGTGATAAACTACCCACAACTTTGTATGAAGACAATGCAGCATGTATAGCTCAATTGAAGGGAGGATTCATAAAAGGAGATAGAACGAAGCATATTTCACCAAAGTTATTCTTCACACATGATCTTCAAAAGAATGGTGATATCAATGTTCAACAGATTCGTTCAAGCGACAATATGGCTGATTTGTTCACAAAATCTCTATCAAAGTCAACCTTCAAGAAGCTAGTTCACAAGATCGGGATGCGAAGACTTAAGGACATAAATTGATGTTCTTATCAGGGGGAGTTAATGCGCGTTGCACTCTTTTTCCCTTACAAGGTTTTGTCCCACCGGGTTTTCCTTGCGAGGTTTTTAACGAGGCAATCAATAGGCGCATATTCAAACATGTGTACTCTTTTTCCTTACTTTAATTTTTCCCATTGGGTTTTGTTTTAAGGTTTTAACGAGGCACATCATTGAATAGACATTCAAGGGGGAGTGTTATAAATAGAGAGATTTTACACTTCTATTTAAGGTGAATGTCTTTAATTAGAGAGATTCTAGAGTCCTATTATTGGTAGCTAGTTCATCCCGCTCCCTATAAATAAAGGGGTCTTCTACCATTGTAATACATCCCTAACAATCTCTAAGTATCAATAAGAATACTTCTCTCTCTATTCTCTCTATTGCTCTTGTTCTTGTATTATTGTTCTTGTCTTTATATTATTTCATAACATCTATTACTATATTGTTCTATTTTGTTCATATTTCTTAATAATTATTATAATAATTACTATTTTTACGTGAAAGCTCTTATTCGATTTTGTATGCGGTTCTCCTCCAAAAATAAGAAAGAGGACGGGCATAAAAACTAACATGTTAAATAAGAAAATTAGAAAAAAAAGAAGTCAAAAGAAAAGACTTCGTAAATCAGAGGAAAACAAAACGACAAACGGCGTAGAAAAGATATACCATCCTGATGGGAAGCATTAGCGATTTTGGGCTGTCAACTCTTTATGCAATTTCAGCAAAATTAATAGAAAGTGAAAAGAAACGAATAGCGGAACAGCTTGTGGGCGTGCCAGGAGTGATTATCGGGCATGACTAGAAATCATGTGGGCTCTGCCCGAGCTGGTTTGTCCAGTTTTATACACTAAGTACCATTTATTTATTTCTTGGATTAAATCATTTGTTGTCATCATTCTGAATTTACTGCATATTTCACCCTTTCTTCTTAGTCATTCCAATAAAATTTAATACCCTGTCATTGGAGTGTCTGTGAAAATGATCAATCAGATATGATGAATTGATAACTTAAGTTAGATGACTACAATAAATTGAGAAATCAGTAGAGCTTATTAATTTTTTTTTATTACTAATACTTTTGGGGTTTCCAAGGAAAAGACTTTACAAAGAACATAAGAGCTTTAGCAAGATGATAAGCTAATTAATTTGCAAGGGAAATGAAATAATAATCAAGTGTAAGAATTCTATTTGTTTTTAGGTATGTGTATTAGTACAAGGCATGTGGTGTGGTGGTGGGGGGGGGGGGGTCTAGAAGGGCGGTTTCATCTAGAAAACCAACTACTAAAGAAAAGGAAAGTTCCTACTTATTTAACAAACAAATAATTGCATATGAACATTGGACCTTTTGGAAACGTGTGGGTCGGGCTTTTCTGTCGTGTTGTACACTCTCTCATCTCTAGAAGCTCACATTATACCTTTCAAGTTTCAATCAAACTAGAGGAAAACAGCCAATCTTTCTAGATTTAAAAATGACTCTATCCATTGCTTTATTTAAACTCACTTTCCTTTAAATTCTACACAAGGAACATCTAAGAACCTCCACATATATATGTATTTATCTTCTGCTTTCCAATCATTAGCATATAATAGGTTGTGTTTCCGAAAGTCTGAAACCAAAAAAAAAAACATAACATGTCATCATTTAAGGTTTATTTGCTCTTGCTATCACTTTTGGTTATCAATTTCTCATTCCAAGAAAAATCAAGATTTGGACTTGCTGATGCTGCAAGACCACTTTCTCTACAATTCCAGAATAGTAAGTTTTCCTCTTCAGTAGAGTATTTGAAGATATTTAAGACTCTTGGAATGGTTTGCAAGTGCTGTGATGGTGTAGATTCTAGAGAAGGAAGAAAGCAAGATTTGTGTAGTGCTACTTGGGATGGTTCTTGCTCCAATCTTCAGTGCTTTCCTTGGAAATTCAAATGATGCTCTGATGTATTTTCATTTGTGTACAAGAGGCTTTTTGCTTTGTATGTATGCTATTCATAGAGATCATTCATTAGCCACATTGCTGGCCTATTCTTTTTTGCGTTTTCCAATTTATTTATTATTCGGCACCTATAGTTTACTGGCTCAACTAATCAGAATTCGCGTAGGTCGACCAACGAAGTAAAGCACGTTCTTTATGAAGAAATTCTCAATTCCTATAGCTCAAATCCTAACATTTTGGTTAAGAATAGAGGAAACTAAACTAACCTTAAAAAATGATTCAACCTCGTAAACTAACCTTAAAAAATGATTCAATCTCATAAACTAACCTTAAAAAACGATTCTACAGAAAATAAGAGTACATGAGCCTTTTTTAGAGCTACCAATGAGAGTTTTAAAAGTGTACGTTTCACTGTAAACAACGTATATATAGACACGTGGATTAAAATAATTTCATTAGTAAATTACGAAGAAAAAAGAAAACAGCATAACTATTCTTTAAGAAAGAACAAGCATGTATTTTAGATAAATTCCATCCGAACTAGGCCTAACAGGGAAGCTTCTTCTGGAATATACTATTAATCATACGATTTAAATATAGTATTATATTTTATTTTTTATGGAATAATTATTTATTTAATATAATTCAATAAAGTATTATATTAAATAGATCATTTGTTATATGTGTGTTCTTTTAGTTATGTAGTTTGACAATTTAATGCAATGGAATCTTTGCACAAAAAATTAAATTGTTGGTTCTCATAATTAATAAATTATGTTCACAATCAAAGATATTGTTGGAAAAAATATCTTGATGATTGTAGCGCAAGATTATCTTATAATTTGTCTTGATTATGGGAGTAATTTTTGTCATGATCCCAGTCCATCCTCCGTGAACATGTCGTGACAGCACCTAATACCTATGACCAGATAAGCCTAACAATGCGGAAACAAATAACTTGCGAAAATTATAACTCAAATCAAGATTTAACAAAATGAAAAACGAAATATAAAATGCCACTCGGCACATACAGCACAATATCTCAACTTCTACAATACTATCCCAAGGAAATGTAGTACAATGCTTTAACTCCGAAATGTCTAAAACAATAGTAAGATGGAAGGCTAACTACTAAAAAGTAGAATATAATAGAGACTCCTCAGTCTGCGGGAGCGGAAGATGTACCTCGAAGTCTCTGCTAGATCTCTCCGCCTCAACTGTGATACGCATGGGCAGTGGTACCTGGATCTGCACATGAAAAACATGCGCAGAAGAGGCAGGAGTACACTACAGCAGTACTCAGTAAGTGACAAACCTAATCTCGATCGGGTAGTGACGAGAAAGGTCAGGGCCTTACTGAGGTTAAACATAATAATAAGTTCCAACAGTATGAAACAAACAATATAAAGGAGAATAGCAATGAAATAAGACAGGTTATACCAGGCAACAATAATTATACTATAACAGAGTAAACTCGGAAACCAGAACAACTCAATACCAATAGTAACACGAGGATCCCCAGGATATCGTCCTGAAGTCCATTTCATCATCTGTCCACCGGATCTCCCGGGATACTATCCCGTAGTCCATCATATGTATATATCCGAAGGATATCCTTGGATATTGTCTCGTAGTCCAACTATCAATGCACAGAGATCTTCCCGATTTCCGGTCTGTAGTCCCAAATGTAAATGTGTAGTGGGGATCTATGAGGAATCGAACCTGCAGTTCTAAAGTAAATATGCAGGGGAATCTATCAAGAATCTAACCCGCAGTCCCAAAGTAAATATGCAGTGGAATCTATCCGGAATCGAATCGACAGTCACAAAGTAAACAGATAAGGGGAGGGGGGAAGCTACCAGAATCTCACATCCGTAGTTCTAATGTAAATACAAAACAACAACAAGGAGATGTTCAGAAATGAAATTCCATCCCAAGGCAACCAGTAATCCTAGCCTAACATACTTCACGCAACAAAACCAAGGCAATAAATAGGCAATTTTAAATCAACTAAACATGCTCTTCTAACTAACAACAAACTAAGATTTTGCAAGTATAAAAGGAAGCATATGAGAAAGGAACTCAGTTTTTAAATACTTAAAGAAAAATCGGATTTTCAATAATTAGGTCAAACACGCTCATCACCTCACATACAAGGTGTTCAATTACCAAATATCATATCCTAAAGGGAAGATCCCCCACACAAGGTTAGACAAGCCACTTACCTTGAATCAGCTCAAAGTCAACAATAAATCACGCCTTTGCCACGAGTATCTGACTCCAAATGTCCCAAATCTATTCAATTCAATTACATATCATAAATAACATCCCAAACAACTGATTCTGCGATTAAATTCAAATCTAAGATACGAAATTAGGTAAATGACCAAAACAACCTTCAAGACAATGTCTCGGAATCAGATGAAACTTATATTTTCGAAAACCTCATACTCTTACGAGTCTATACATAACAAGAACATAAAAATCGTAGTTCAGATGACCTTTCAAATCTCAGATTAAAATTCAAAATTTCAAGCCCTAGTTCTTCTATTTTTATCCAAGTTTCCATGAATTTCTAGATAGATTTTACAATAAAAATACGTTTTAGGTTTATAAATCATACCTCCAATCAATTCTCCTTGAATCCCTCTTCAATCCGCCTCAAAGAGCTCTCAAAATTGTAAACAATGGAGTAATTGAGCCTCAAACTCGCGAATGAAATGTTTATAACTTTTTACATAGTTCTGATGTTTTCTTCATCGCGATCACGAAGGGCAAAATTTCCAAGGCTTCAAAAATATACTATGCAAACGTGACCAAAGCACCGCGATCGCGATGCTTCAACCTACGCGAATGCGAGGTTCCAGCTGCGAATGCGAAGGATAATCACCTCCGAGCCACAATTCCTTATTCGCGAACGCGAACATCCCTCTGCGAAAGTGAAGCACAAGGCCAACGCCCTCCGCAAACGCGATTCACCAAAGGCGAATGCAAAGCACAAACTCAGGCTAGCCCAAAATCCTTCTATGCGATCGCGACTAGCACCATGTGATCGCGAAATGAAATTTCTCTACAATATCTGAACTGCTATTTCTGCAACTCTTAAAGCCAAAAATGGTCCAATTGACCACCTGAAACTCACTCGAGGCCCTCAGGACCTCAACCAAACATGCCAATGTATCCTATATCTCATTCAAATTTTTTCCAATCATCAAAACACTTCAAACAACACCAAATCTACGAATACACATTGAATTCAAGCTTAAGTTTTTTAAAAAATTCCGAAATACGCTTTCGATAAAAAACCCAATCAAACCACGTTCGAATGGACTGAAATTTTGCACACACATCCCAAATGACCTAATAAAGCTACAAAAACTCTAAGAATTCCATTTCACCCTCGGATCAAAATCTCACTATTGAACCGGAAACTTCCAAAATTCAAACTTCGGCATTTCAAGCCTAAATTAGCTATGGACCTCCAAAACAAAATCCGAACATGCTCCTAAGCCTGAAATCACCTAACAAAGCTAGCAGAATCATTGGATTTCCATTCTAAGGCCGTCTTCACACTGTTCCTACGATGGATAACTTTCCAAAACTTAAGCTCTCATTTAGGGACTAAGTGTCCCAAAACACTCTGAAATTCAAAACCGAATGTGCCAGAAAACTAAATTAACATAGATAAACTTGGAGAACGCAGTTAATAGGATATTGGTGCGTTAATTCTCAAGACGACCAGCCGGGTCGTCACAGTTTTACTACAACTTCTTGTGCTAGTATACTCAGTGTATATTGAACGGACCAAGTAAAGAAAAGATATTTTTGTACTGAATATATATAAAACATTTTCTCTTATTCATTAAATGAGCTGATACTCCTAATTTTGATATAATTATTATAATCAGTGTAACTTATTTATTGTTTTGATTTATCAAGAGGTACGACTCTATTTAGAGTTAGTATATGCCAAATAGAATGGACAATAACGAATAATATTTGTGAATAATAATTCATTGATAGAATCCATGACTCGATTTTGGGTTTGATGATACCCTTTTATGTAAGCTTATAAGTTTTCATGTGAAAACCCGGCCGGTGGATTTTGTATCCGTCACATGAAATAGTTTAAGTGGAATTATAAATGATTTAGTTAGTTAACTGAATCAAATTTTCAGTGATTTAATTTAATTAACTGGTATTTAAAATCTTGACATGGGGAGTTAAAATAAGTGTTAATGAATTTTTGAAATTCATATTGAGGAGTTCAGTTGCAGATTTTAGTGGAATAAATTGTAATAAATAGTAAGAATTAATTCATGCTAATTTTAAATTAATAATATAATTAGTAGCCTCTTATTATTTGTGTGGTCCCTACTATGCCTAGTAAAAACCTGGATAGACTTGGGTAAAAGGTAGCTTGGGGGAAAAGTTATCCTTTTGAGTTAGAGTTTGATTCTACTTGTAGAATCGTACTCGTTTTTGAGCCCTATTGCGGCTTAATTTCGGGTCTATTAGAGGAAGACTAGTTTCACCTAATTACCTTACCGTTCAGTTGTATTATTCTTGCCCTCCCAAAAGCAAAATCGTCCAAGATTTTACTAGGCAAATAGTAGAAGACTGCAACCCTCAATTTTTGGTGCTTGAAAAGTTTGTGCAACTATTTCAAGATGTTAGTGCTTCTAATCGCGCTATTATTATGTTGTCTAGTTTACATGTATTTGATGCATGAATTGCATGCTTGCTTCCGCTACGCATGTTCTAACAATTGGTATTAGACGCCATGTTACATCTAACTAGATAATGTAATACATCATGCATAGAGTAACATTAAAACGTGTTATTCATTGATACATGTTTGAGATAATTATTCTATGTTAAAAACGTGATGGTATTCATTAGTATATTAATTCTGTAATTCTGAATTAATATACACATGTATAAACAATGGTGCTATATTTAAATAACAGTGTGTTTAAGTTACGTTTTTTTGTTGCTGAATAGAAATTTTTTTGATAAAAATGTGACCGTGTTTTTGAATGTTATTAATGTTGTATATATGTGTAATATACATATGCATAAACAGTAAATTAATGCCATTAATCTGTATTAGTTGCATTCTGTCCATAACCACAATGTTATATTAATAAAAAAACTTGACTGTTTTGTATGGTATTAGTTCTATAATTTTGAATTAATATACAGAATTATGAACAGTACCGTTTTTGTCTAGTGAAAACATACTGTTTTTACTATTCTATCTAAACACATTTTTATTTAAAAAAATATTATTTTGAGTTCTGAAATCATGTGTTAACAAAACATCAATATATTATGTGACTTGAACAAGTCAAAATAATTAAAAACCCAGAAAACGCCAAAGACAGAATTCTAGTCACGCGTAGAATCCTTATATTCTGTCGAACTCCGATTGACCACAAATTTGGTGGGTTCATCGAAAACGGCCCAACTTAACAAACACATCAGCTTTGCTTATGATATATGTCATTGTTTGGGTATTCGGGTTGTTTAGATGGAGCTTTGGCCTTTTTTTAATTTTCTAGAAGTTTTTTAATTAAAAAAATATTAATAGAAATCTGTGATGGTAGGGTGTGAGCACGTGATGTTTATCTCGCATGAACTACTCCTACAGAATTTCTAAAATTAGAATTTTTCCTTTAATTATTTGATCTTGGGGAATTAATTGCCTAATTTTCGTGTTTGTTTGAAATTATATGTGTGCATGTTTAATTTATTTAATGCATATAAAATCTAAAAATACATTTCATTTGCATCCATTTTTCTATTTTTGGGATACTTAGTTAATTAGTGTTACAAAATGACATAAAATAACAAAAATAGCTCTTTTGTATTTTTACTATTAAATTTTTAAATCTATCATAGTTTTATTTTTAATTTAGGACTTAATTATTTTTGAGAAATAATTAGTTTTAGAATTAAATTAGTCCTTTTTATATCTTTAATTTGTAATAAAAAAATTTGGAAAAAAAAAAGAAAGGATGAAAAGGATTTGTTAATAAAGAGAAAATCAAGGGCCAATACCCAATTAAAATACTTGGTCCAAAAATCCTCCAAAACCGTCCAAAATCACCTAGCCCGGCCCAAGATCACCCCCGAACCGGTCCAAACCACCTCCCATACAAAGGGCCTCGTTTTGAGTTACATTGAATCAGGACCATCAAGGTTCTCTTCATCCAACGGTCTGGAATCTATGGTCATTTGACATATATATGTCCGAATAAGACCCCCTACCCCATCCCTAATCTCTCACAGCCCCTCTCTTCACAAACCTTAAATAACAGTCGCCCCAAAATCCCTCAGCCCTTTCTAATGGCGGCTCAACCCTAAAAAACCACAAACCACTACCAAACTCCCCCCAAATTAACATCATTGAAACCCCACACCTCCCTCATATCAAATCCACAAAGATCTTCCTTCGAATATCCCTCAAACCTTTCGAATCTGGAAATGAAAGTCTGAGACCTAAAATCCCAAAAAGCATTAAAATCAACATTTCTTCGAGGATTTAGATTTAGTTCGACATTGTTCATGTGTTTTTAGCAAGAACATACAAATAAGGTCAAATTCGACCAAATTTGGAAGATTTGAAGGTTTTTCGAGTGTTCACTGTCCAGGATATTAGGGTATTTTTCTTTGCTTTAGTTTGTCAATCAGTATCCATTTCTTATCTTCTTATTCTTTTTATTTCTTTTCTTTTCTTATTGTCTGTTTTTTTTTCTATTTTTTATCTCATCAGCACATCCATGTTTGCATGTTTAGCTTTAGATTCGTGTAGTCAATAATTGGTTCTGATTTTTATTTTAAACGTGTTTTCATTTTCTTCCTAGTTGGACCTAAATTCCACGAGTTTATAAGACTCTGTGGATTGGCCCTGGAGAGTTTTCTGAATTTTTAGTGCCAAGGTTGGATTCTGAAAATTAAAGGGCCCAACAAGAATTTAATTTGGGTCTATTCAGACCCATTAATTTTGGTCAATTGAGACCCGGATTTTGGTTGGCCTGTAAGGGGTAAAATAGGATAACTATGGGGGTACAAAACCAACAACAACAACCCAGTATAATACCACTTAGTAGGGTCTGGGGAGGGTAGTGTGTACGCAGACCTTACCCCTACCTCTGGTAGAGAGGCTATTTCCAAATAGACCCCCGGCATCCTTCCTCCAAGAACTTCCCACCTTGCTCTTGGGGAGACTCGAACTAACAACCTCTCGGCTGGAAGTGGGGGTTGCTCCTCTTGTCTAGGAAAATTCAGTAAGAGAATCTTTGATAACTGTTTAAGAAGCTTCTAGCTGAAAATAGCCTTGTTAGGTTAGCAAGCCAAAATTTGAGGGATTAAGTAGCAATAACGAAAATTAGAAAATGGTAGAATTGAAAAATGGAATCTGACAGTTGCCCTATTGCTTTGCCTATAAAAGCATCCCATTCTTTCCTTTCAAGGAAAAGATTAAGAGAGCAAAACATTCTAGAAAACCTTGAGGCGGCTAGGCATTTTGAGTGGACCTTGAAATAGCACCTGAAACTCTGAATTCTTTGGGGGAAGTTTGCTTGAATCACATTAAGTTTCTTGTTCTCTCGTGTTTGAGTATTAAAACTTCAAAAACGGTTACTCGCAAGTCATGGTGTTTGGTTTAGAAAGGTTTTGAATTTGAGTTTAGGTTTCCAAAAGTGATTCTGGTTTGCTGATTCTATATTATTTCATAACTGTTGCTGGATGTCTGCCTGCCTGCTGCTGTTTGTTCTATTGATCCCTCACTTCTTTTGCTTTCCCGATATTTCCAGGTACACCTCCTCTGAATTCTACCTAATGTAAAGTTCAATTTGAAGGTGGAGTAATAAATAGAGTTGAAAGCATGGCCATGGCTCTATCTGCACTTTAGTTGCATTTCTTTCGTGGTGTTTGTGATTGTAGTCATTTGGTTCATCATGTATTCTATCTTGTGGTTGTTTTTTTAATAACTTAATTCTCATAGTTGTATTTGATTTGAGGACTGTTGGAATGTTGTGTTGAAGAATCGAGTCAAGTTTAATCATTCCAAATACATAACTAATGACCCCGTTAATGTGAATATCTCTCAGATTAACCATGTCTTCATTCAACCCACCTACCTCAATATTGAACAAAAACAAGTTAGAAGGACCGAATTATGTTGACTTGAAAAGGAACCTTGATATTGTCCTAACTGTTGAAGGTTACAAATTTGTAGTCACTGAGGAGTGCCCAGAAAAACCTGAAAATGCTACTGATGATCTAGTTACGGCCTATGACAAATAGGTTAAGGTTGATAAGATGGCGCGATGTTACATTCTTGCCTCTATGGCAAAGTTTTATCAACATCAACATCAGTCTATGGGGTCTGCTTATGATATGCTCGAAAGTCTCAAAGAGATGTTCGGTGAGCAAAATCGTGCAGCTAAGTAGATAGCCATAAAAGCTCTTTTGAACACCAAGATGGCTGAAGGGTCATCGATCAGGGACCATGTTTTGAATATGATGAGTCTTCTGAATGAACTGGTGGTCCTTGGAGCTGTGACTGATAAGGAGTCTCAACTTGAGATGGTCCTGCAGACTCTGTCTGACATTTTTCAACAGTTTCTCTTGAACTACAATATGAACAAAATGGATTTGTATTTAGCGAAATTGTTGAATTAGCTGCAAGTGGCAGAATCTATTTATCAAACAACAAGCTCCAGTTGTGGTTCGTAAGGCAATAAGAAAAAGAAGAAGGCTCAAAAGGTTTTGGTACCTGGTGGTGCGGCTGGTGTGAAAAAGCCCAAAGTCAAGTGTTATCAAAGCAACCAACCTGGGCATTAGAAGAAGCAATGCACTTCATATCAGGAAAAGTTTAATAAGAAAGGTAATTCAAATTTAAATGTCGTTGAAACTTGTTTAGCGGTTGTTTCTACTATGTATTGATGTGTAGATTTGGGAGACACTAATCATATCTGCACTGATTTTCAGGAGTTTCAGGAAACGCGGCGGCTAAGTGAGAATGAAGTTTGCGTTTTTCAAGCCAATGCGAGCCAACACCAGCTTTAGCTTTAGGAGATATTAGAATTTCTTTTAGTAGTCATAGAGTTTTAGTTTTAAAATATGTTCTCTATGTACCTTTTATTAGAAGGAATCTAATTTCGGTTTCGAAAATAATGGATGCTGGTTATAATGTTTATTTTGCTAATAAATCTGTCGTTATTAAGTTTAATAAACGTTTTATCTACACTGCTACTAGAGTACATGGCCTTTTTATTCTTGATATATCTCCTCATGTGCTATAACAAACAAAATCAGAGCAAGATAAGGTCAATCTACATTTGGGAGGTCTCACCGGGTTGTTAAAGATCAGATCTAGAGGAGATATCATATTGCTTTGGTTATGTTTTGGGACCCGGCCCATAATGTATTTCACTTCTTGGATTTTGAACTTGCCCTAACCTTGGAAGAGATAGTAGGTTATATGGACAATGTTGAAGGACTGAGGCATAAGTATCTGATCACCCCAAGAGCTATTAACTATCACAAATTCATGGATTTGCTAAAGATAAGTAAGGGAGTCCCGTACTCCGAGTTGGAGGGAGGTTTTTCCACTTTACGTTTCATATACTTTAGGTAAGGACATGTAGAAGGGTTCAACCATCCGGAAAATAGGGTTTGTAGCAAAGGGAACTGAAAAAAAAGGGATGAGCATAGGTGTTTTTATTTCATGGTAGCTTTCTAGGCCTCGTAGTGTTTCCTTGAAAGACGGGAATATTGATCTGCAGGTAGCTGGAGTCGTCAAAGTCTTGATTATCAACACCAAGATCACCCTTTCCCCTATGATATTATATGAGATATACCGAGCTCTCACAGCTTGTAAAGTTGGGGCAGATTTCTTCGAGGGATGCAATTTACTATTAGAGATGTGAATGATCGAGCACTTGTGTCATCGCCCTCAGTATATGAGTTATGGATACGCAGAGAAAAGTTGCATCGAAGATTTTGACGCAAGGATTTCAGGGTTCAAGCTACCAGAAGGGTTTGGAGCTTGGCTATCCCCCCTTCGCTCCATCACTATGGGACAAATAGAATGGACATTCCTGTTGAAGAAATTGTATATATGCCCGCCACTGGTCCTTACTTCCTCCTAATGGGTCTTCGAGGTATTCAGCCTTGCGCTCCCTACCAGGTAATGATGCAGTTGGGAAGGTGTCTGGTGATACACCCAGATGAAGATCTTAGTGTTTATGCGGTTGAGATTAGCAACGACGACCAATTTCCTGATGAAACAGTTCGTTCTATTTGGAATGAGTGCCAGTATCTGACGGTGAACACTCGAGTGCGTATCCCATCTAGAGGTGAGGTCTCACCCGCCTATCTTGCCTGGTATAGAAAGAAGAACACTGGAAGGGTCGAACCAGAAAGACCATCCAAAAAGCCTTACATTCAGGAATTTGTTGAGGCTTCGCAATAATAGTGGGCTTGGTTGGACAAGGAAAATGATAATAGGGCCACGATAGGAAAGTTGGAAAAACAAGTAAAAGAACTTCAATTCAAGAATAGCTTGCAAGCAGCAGCAGATGAAGGAAAAAATAAAAAGCTCGCCAAAGAGAATGAAGCCTTTCGAGCCCAGATTCAAAAAATGAAAATAGCGGCAGAAAATCCCACCAGAAGTGTAAAGGATGAGAAGCTCATAGACAATATTAGGCGGAAGGTATGGGAATATGGTTTTGACCTGAACAAAGTAGAGGGTGAACTAGCCAGGGTCCGAAAGAAACTGGCAAAAAATGCGAAAGAACGAGCACACTTGATTGAACAGTTGAAAGAAAAGTACGAAAACGAGGTTGCGGGATTGAATAAAAGGGTCATCACCATTGAAAATAAAATGGTTAAGCAAGCAAAGGACGTTATGGCCGAAAGAGAGCACTGTTACACAGCAATAGCACAACTAGAAAGAGATTTCCATCGATTTCAAGAACTAAATCGGGTAGTCGAACAAACTTTGGAATCCAGGGCCCTGTAGATTGGGCGATTGTTTCAAGAAAAAGGGTGTCATAAGAGAGAGTCCGAAGGATCGCTAATTACATCGCAATAAAGTGTAGTATTTGTGAAAATATGACTAGGTCCATGTTTTTTGCCGCCACAATGACCTTCGTCTGCCAGGTAATGGAAGACCTCCACCACCTCCAAGAGGATTTAGCACGCAGGACCGTGGAGTGACCGAATGATGTCCCGCGGGCCCCAGGAGTAGTAGAGGCACTAATGTATTCATGATTTTCGCTGGAGTCTGTTAGTCTATTTGTGAAGTCTGTATTCCTTTATTGGAGTCTGTTAGTTAGTTGTCGAATCTGTTGTTTTCAAAGTTTGCTGGTCCTATTTTGAGTCAGAATCTGTTAATTTCTCTTCTCAGATTTGTTAGTTTTATAATTTGGTGGTTGTAATCAAAAAACTTTTACTTTATGAAAATTGAAATTCCCAAAAAATAGTTTGTTATTTTATTTTCTACACTTATCTTCCAGAACTACGCTTGGTTTGATTCATGTGGGTCATGATATATAGGCAATCTCCATAGGATTTGACCGTACCCAAAAGAAAAGGAAAAGAAATAAGAAGAAGAAAAAAAGAGGAGAGAAAAGAAACAAGAGGGAAAAAAAGAAACCGTGAGAAAGAAACAACAACAAAATAAGAAAGAGAATAAAACAAAGAGAAATCAGGCAAAAACAAGTTGAATAAAGAGAGAGAAAAAGAGAGAAACAAAGAGAAGTTGTATATAGGGTAAAGCCGGGATGACGCAAGTAGCCGATCCAATGCATAATAGAAACCGATAACTGCTTAGGTGCATTCATCCCCGAATGTGTAGTTGCCTATCTATTAAACCCTGACCCCTAACAAGTTTATTGTTGTCTTTTCAAATACAGACATATTGTCAGTTTTGTGGCATTCTGGCAACCTACCTCTACAACACCCACTCCAAAAATAAGTTGACTATGGCCAACCAAGAGCCTGACACAAGTATCATCGATACCTCAAGAGAGGTGGAAGAGTTTAATGAAATGAAAGAAGAGGTGTACAGATTGAAACAACAAATGGCTGAAATGTACCAAGCATGGATAAAAGGGAAACCACCACCAGCTTATCCCGCCAACCCTGCCTTCATCCTGCCATTAGCCCAATCACATGATCATCCTGCCACAAATCCGCCCCCAAGCATTCCCATCTACCAATACTACCAAGGCACAACCTCCCAGACACAACCGGCTCCACCACCCAAACCAGTTCCATACCCTCCTTTACTAGTTTCTCCTATCTTCATGGCACCCCCACCCACTACACTCCACAGATCTTTTAGTGAACCTTTGTTCCGAACCCACGATAACCAGTATTACCTCCTGGAGCCTTTTTTGAAGCTCCATAACCCTATTCATACACTCCTCGTTTTGATCTCCTTGCAGAAGCTAAGAGGCCATAAAAAAATCCCAAGCAAGAGGAGATGTTCAAGAAAGTTAAAAGCATAGAACAACCATTCAGAGACATGCGGGGGCTGGGAGGTCAAGTAAGTGTGGTGTACAAAAATCTATGTCTGTTCCCAGATATGCAATTGTCGGCAGGGTTTAAGATGCCTAAATTTGATTTATACGATGGGCACGGTGATCCAGTAGCACACTTGAGAGGGTTTTGCAGCAAAATGAGGGGAGCTGGAAGGAAAGGCGAGTTGCTGATGGCATATTTCAGTCTAAGTCTGAGCATTTCAGCATTGGAATAGTACACCCGGCAAGACCACAGAAGGTGGTATACGTTGGATGATCTAGCCCAGGCATTTGCTTGCCACTTCCAGTACAATTTTTAAATTTTTCCAGATCGTTTGTCCTTGACGAAACTTGAGAAAAAGCATAATAACAGCTTTATGGAGTATAGCTTCCATTGGAGAGAGCAGGCAGCAAGGGTCGACCCTCTAATAAAGAAAGTGAAATGGTGGATTACTTCTTGCAGGCTTTGGAACCAACTTATTTTGGTCACTTGGTATCGGCTGTGAGCAAATCCTTTAATGAAATGGTAAAAATGGGAAGCATGGTAGATGAGGGGCTCAAGTCTAACAAAATCATGAGCTATTCAACAATCAAAGCAACCACCCAGTCCATCCAAAGCGGAACTAGAGAGCGATTGGAAAGAAGAAGAAAGAGGAGGTAGAAACAATTGACTCAGGAGCTTGGTTCAGATCCAAGGGTTTATAACATTACAACCAGCCTCGATCCCACCACCAAACCTTCCCCTACACTCCATAAATCCCACCACAACACTACTACCCACCCCTAGACCCCCATTTTTCTGTCCATTATGCACAAATATACACTCAACCTCCCGTCCATGCGCAATGACATGCGCCAATCCCACAATACTTACCCAGCTTCACCAAATGCCTATCCGCATCCAAGAGCCTACCAAACCCCCCCCCCCCTCGAGACCGGCTTTTTGGGCCAAGCAAGCCTTTAAGAATAAGAGGTCGCAGAAGAAGAAAACCTTCATTCCATTGAGAGAATCCTATACTAGCTTATTCCACAGGTTGAGACAGTTAGATATGTTGAGGCCGACTGAAGCAAAGTTGTCGATTCCTTCCCCGAAGAATCTTGATTATTCGATCAGTTGTGAATATTGTTCCGATGCTCCAAGGCATGACACAGAGAAATGTTGGCATCTAAAAAATGCTATCCAGGAGCTTATTGATTCACATCGGATTGAGGTACAAGCTCCAGAAGCACCCAATATTAACCAGAACCCACTGCCCACCCATAAAGAAACGAACATGATTGAGATAGTGCACAAATAAGGGGGAGCCTTAAAAGCCTTCGCAAACTGTCATGATGATCCGAGCTAGTGAAGGGAAGCTGGTTGAAAAACAAACAAGCGAGATGTCCATGCTCAAGTTGAGTAGAACAAGCAGCGAGCCTTTTGCTGTAGTAAAGAAGGGATCCTCAATAGATGGGACAGTGAAAAAAGAAAATGCAAAAGTGGTGGTACGAGGGATGGCAAGCAAGCCTGTTGTAGTTGTGAAAGGTGCTCGTACAGATCTCGTCATCATAAAACCTGTAACTCAGCCACCAATAGTCAATAGCAGGGTTGTCCCTCAGAATTACGAGTGAGTGACAGTGATTTACAAAGGGAAAGAGGTTAGAGAAAAAGTCTGTGAAACCCATAGATTGACCCGTTTGGGGAGGTACTTTGCACCCGAGGAGTTAAGAAGGCCTAAACCCTCCAAAGATAATCCAATATTGGTGAAGAAAGTTGTGACTGAAGAGGGAGAAAAGGATTTTTTGAAAAAGATGAAGGTGCAATACTATTCTATTGTGGAACAATTAAGGAAGACGCCTGCTCGAATTTCACTGTTATCACTATTAATCCATTCAGACGAGCACTGTCAGGCACTGACAAAGATCCTGAACGAGGCCCATATTTCTGAAAAAATCTCAGTCAGTCACTTGGAAAATATATCCAACAAGATTTCTAAGGTAAACAGAGTCACATTTCCTAATGGCGAATTGCCCATACAGGGTATTGAGCACAATAGAGCCCTTTATCTCACGGTGAAGTGCGAGGATTCTGTGGTTACCTAGGTATTGGTCGACAATGGTTCAAGTGCGAACATTTTTTCTCTCTCCACTCTGAACGAGCTAAAGTGGATGATAAAAGAATTCACAAGAATAGTATTTGTGTATGAGGTTTCAATGGCGTGGGGAAAGATTCGGTCGGTGACATAGTACTCGAGCTGACAATCGGACCAATTGATTTTACCCTGAAATTCCATGTGTTAGATGCGGCTGTCTCTTACGATCTTTTGTTGGGGCAACCCTGGATCTATGCCACTAAAGCGGTCCCCTCTACTTTGCATCAAATGGTAAAATTTGAATGGGATAGACAGGAAATAGTTGTACACGGCAAGGACAATCTGAATGCTCATAGTGATGCCATTATACCATTCATTAAAGTTGAGGATGACAAAGGGCCTTGGGTATATAAGATTTCTGACACGGTATCAATGAAGAAAATTCCATAAGAGGAGTGTGTTCCAGTGCCGAAGGTAGCTGCTGCATCAGTCATGGTGGCCGTTGAAATGTTGAGAAATAGTTTTGTCCTAGGGAAGGGTTTGGGCGCACCACTTCAAGGTATCATACAACCGGTGTCTCTCCCCAAAAACATGGACACCTTTCGTTTGGGATTAAAGCCCACAATTGCAGACATAAAGAGAGCAAGAAGGATGAAATAGAAATCATGAGTCCTTCCAAATCCTGTTCCGCGTCTCTTCAGGTTATTTGTTAGACCCGACACCAAAAAGCACCCATCAACAACAAGTTCCAGTTCTGTGGTTGGTCCTGATAAGGAATTGCTTTAAAGGTTTGAGAATTTGTTTGAAGATGTGAATATGGTAGAAGCTGGAGAGGGCTCTAGCAAGGCAGATGTGCAATATGGGCCCTGTGCAAAGATCAACAATTTGGAAGCTACTCCTCTCCCGACCAGGAAGGAGTTTTGGTAGTTTGCTTTGATTTTTTTTTCAGTTTATCTGGATTATTCCAGGGTTGTAATTCAGATTCTATTTTCCATCCGTTTGGATGTATAAACCTTGTTATCTTTCAATTTCAATGAAAATTTTCCTTTTCATTATTTTTTATAGTTTTTTATTTTCTTTGCTTTTCTTTTCCTTTTTGTACAGTTATTTTTATGTTGGTTTCAATGACATGACATGCATAAGAAATCTTCGGCCCAGTCTTGAAAGCCAATATAATTTGAAAATAATAATTTAAGAGGAAAAATGTGATGCTGAATCAAAGTATGATGAGGATGGGGCTTCTGAAGAAATTAGTAAAGAATTAAGCCATTTCGAGGAAAAGAACAAACCAAACCTGAGCGATGCAGAAACAATCAATATAGGGACCCAGATAATATCAGAGAGACTAAAATAAGTGTCCATCTTGAGCCGCAGCTCAGGGAAGAGATAATAAAAGAATTTCTTGAATACAAAGATATTTTTTCATGGTCATATGAGGACATGCCGGGTCTAAGCACTAACTGGGTGGTTCATAAATTGCCCACTGACCCAACATGCCCTTTCATCAAAAAGAAGTTAATGAAATTTAAGACTGACATGCGCGTAAGGATCGAAGATGAAGTCACAAAGCAGTTCGAGGAACATGTCATTCGAGTCACAGGGTATCCCACCTGGTTAGATAATGTTTTGGCTGTGCCAAAGAAGGACGGTAAAACCAGGGTGTATGTTGATTATCATGATCTCAACAAGGTGAGTCCAAAGGATAACTTCCCACTGCCAAACATCCACATATTGATTGATAATTGTGTAAAACATGAGATTGGTTCTTTTGTGGATTGTTACTTGGGCTATCACCAAATCTTAATGGATGAGGAAGATTCGGAAAATATGGTATTCATAATGACGTAGGCAAAATACTGCTACAGGTTCATGCCTTTCGGTTTGAAAAATGCTAGCACAACTTACATGAAGGCAATGACAATCATATTCCACGACATGATACACAAGGAGATCGAGGTTTATGTGGATGATGTAGTTATAAAGTCCAAGAAACAGTCTAACCACGTCAAAGATTTGAGAAAATTATTCCAAAGGCTCCACAGGTATAATCTAAAGCTCAATCCTGTAAAATGAGCATTTGGTGTGCCTTCTGGAAAGTTGTTGGGATTCATAATCAGTTGTCGAGGTATTGAGCTGGACCCGTCAAAGATTAAAGCTATTTAGAAATTACTTCCTTCGAGGAACAAGACTAAGGTGATGAGTCTGTTGGGGAGATTGAAATATATCAGCAGGTTTATTGCTCAACTCACAACAACTGGTGAACCCATCTTCAAGTTTTTGAAAAAGGATGTCACGGTCAAGTGGGCGGAGGAATGTAAAGAAGCATTTGATAAGATAAAGGGGTACTTGTCAAACCTACCGGTACTAGTCCCACCAGAACCGGGGAGGCCTTTGATTTTGTATTTGACGGTGTTAGACAATTCATTTTGTTGTGTGTTTGGTCAGCAGGATATCACCGACAGGAAAGGAGCAGCCATATACTACCTTAGCAAGAAGTTCACATCTTACGATGTTAAGTATACTCATCTTGAAAGGACATGCCGCGCTCTAACTTAGGTAGCACAGAAGTTGAAACATTATTTTTCATCCTGTACTACTTACCTCATTTCTCGCTTGGATCCGTTGAAGTATATCTTTCAGAAGCGTATGCCCATAAGGAGGCTTGCAAAGTAGCAGATCTTGCTCACAGAATTCGACATTGTCTATGTGACTCGGACTGCGATGAAAGCACAGACGTTGGCTGACCATTTGGCTAAGAACCCAGTGGATGAAGAATATAAACCTTTGAAGACATACTTCTTGGACGAGGAGGTGATGCATATTGATGAGTTGGAACAGGTCGAAAAGCCAGGATAGAAACTTTTCTTTTATGGGGCATCCAACATGAAAGGCATTGGGATAGGAGCAGTAGTTATTTCTGAAACAGGGCATCACTACCGTGTTATGGATCAGCTTCATTTCTATTGCACTAACATCATGGCGGAATATGAGCCATGAATCATGAAAGGCGTTGGGATAGGAGCAGTACTTATTTCTAAAACAGGGCATCACTACCCTGTTACGGCTCAGCTTCATTTCTATTGCACTAACAACATGGCGGAATATGAGCCATGCATTTTGGGTTTGAGGTTAGCAGAAGACATGGGTATCTAGTAAGTCTTGGTCTTGGAGGACTCATACCTTCTAGTGCACTAGATTCAGGGGGAATGTGAAATACGAGATTTGATGCTCATACCACACCGGTAATGTCTGCATGATCTTTGTCAACGATTTCGATCAGTAGAGTTCAGGCATATTCCAACATTCCAGAACGAGTTTGTTGATGCTTTGGCTACCTGAGCGTCGATGTTACATCATCCAGATAAGGCTTATGTTGACTCGCTGCAAATCCAAGTCCATGATCAACATGCTTACTGTAATGTGGTGGAAGAGGAACTTGATGGTGAACCTTGGTTTCACGATATCAAGAAATACATCATGATGGGGGTGTATCCAGTACAACCCACATGTGATCAAAAGAGAACAATCCATCGCTTATCAAGTGGATTTTTCTTCTGTGGAGGGGTATTGCATAAAAGAACTCCTGATCTTGAGTTGTTGAGATGCATAGATGCTAGACATGCCACAGCCATCATGACTGAGGTATACTCCGTAGTTTATGGACTACATATGAGTGGATATGTTTTGGAAAAGAAGATTCTCCAAGCAGGTTAGTATTGGCTCACCATGGAGCGAGATTGTATTAACTTCGTGCAAAAATGTCATCAATGTCAGGTGCATAGAGACTTGATTCATTCCCCACCACATACATTGTCTGCACCATGGTACTTCGTTGCTTGGGACTTGGATGTGATTGGGCCCCTCGAGCAACCAGTGTCCAATGGGCACATGTTTATTCTAGTGGCCATTGATTATTTCACCAAGTGGGTTGAAGCTAAAACTTTCAAGTATGTGACCAGAATGCCATGGTCAATTTTATGCATTCAAATATCATCTGTCGGTTCGGGATCCCAAAGGTAATCATCACGGATAATGGTGCAAATCTCAATATTCATTTGATGAAAGAGGTATGTATGCAGTTTAACATTACACATCGTAATTCCACCGCATATCATCCCAAGGCGAATAGAGCAGTCGAGGCAGCCAACAAGAACATTAAAAAGATACTTCGGAAAATGGTAGAGGGTTCCAGGAAATGGCATGAGAAGTTTCCCTTCACATTGTTGGGTTATCGCACTACTGTTCACACTTCAGTAGGGAAACTCCTTATTTGTTGGTGTTTGGCACAGAAGCAGTGATACCTGCAGAGATTGAAATCACATCCCTTTGGGTTGTTGCTGAGGCCGAAATTAATGATGACGAGTGGGTCAAAACTCGCTTGGAGAAATTGAGTTTGATTGAAGCAAAAAGATTAGCAGCAGAATGTCATGGCCAGTTGTATCAACAGAGAATGGCCAGAGCATATAAAAAGAAGGTGCGCCCACGGATATTTGAAGTGGTTCAGTTAGTATTGAAACGTATCCTCCCTTATCAGGCGGAGGCAAAGGGCAAGTTCGCCCCAAATTTGCAGGGGCCGTTCATTATAACGAGAGTGTTGTCCAATGGGGCTTTGTATTTAATAGATATAGAAGGCAAATATGTAGAAACGACCATCAACTCTGATACAGTCAAGAGATACTATGTATGATTTTCTTTGGTTAAATTGTATTTGTTTGTACTTGGCATATTTTGATGATTGGAATGACGAAGGCATTTTGTTCAGCTACCTAAACACTTTATCATTTGTTACTCCCTTTGAGCCTTATTTCTTTCTCTCATATCCCTCTTTCAGAATCAGCAGCAAAATCAGAAACGTAAGCGTGAAAGATAAGTAAAGGAAAGGGAAAAGAAAAAGAATGAGAAGAGAAAGATAAAATAGAAAAAAAAAAGAGAAAAAGAGAAAAGAGGAGAAAAAGGAAAAGGAACGAAAACAAAACAACAACAACAACAACAACAACAACAACAACAACAACAACAAAAGAAAAGGAAGAAAGAAAGAAAAGAAAAGAAGAAAAGACAAAAAAAGGAAAAATCAAAACAATAAAGCAATTTCCAACAAGAACTACGTTCGACCTGATTCCTTTTAAGGATACGTAGGCAGTCACATGGTTCGGTCCCATTAAAATAAAAATCCAAAAGTCCCTAGGCAAGAAACTGGGACAGAAGTTGTGGTTGTTATAAGAAATCTGATTCCGAGAGTTGTAATTTTGAACCCTTTCGAATTATTTTGAGCCTTTGATACCTTTCTTTCTAACCTTGTCCAAAAGCCAACATTACGGTCCAAATAAAGACCTTCTGATCAGTCTTCGAGAGATTCCAAGTTGAGCAAGTAGAGGTGATTCACTTCAAGGGCAACACTCGGTCCAAGCAGGAAAATAATGAGAGAGTCTTATCGATAAAAACCCTCACAGGCACCGTAAGGCGATGGGAGCTGAGAGAAATGAAAAACGAGAGTCTTATCAGTAAAAACTCTCACATGCACCGTAAGGTGACGGGAGCTAAGAGAAATGGAAAATGAAAGAGTCTTATTGGTAACAACCCTCATGGGAACCTTATGGCGAAAGTGAGTTAAGAGATGAACAAATGAAAGAGGTCGGTGGGTGAAAACCTTTTACGATACCGCATGATAAACAAGGTTAAAGTTTGGGTGAAGAAATCAGGTTATGACATTCCAAGTCAATAAAGCATGCCAACTGAGAGTTGATTGGTTGGACAGATTGGGCTGACTAGTCCGAAATATATGTCATGATCATTGGCACCAGTTGTTCCACGCGGACAAGTCTCTTTTCTTTTCCCTCTTAGCAGTCATCCAGTTTTGGATTCTTCTTATCTTTAACAGTCAAGTCACTATATTTCATTTTCTTTTGGATTTTCATTTCTCTAAGATGTTTCAAGGTCAATTTTGTTTGAGCAAGTAAGAAAGGATTTCAAAGCTTAATACCAGCCCCTAAAAGTGCAAAGCATAGTATGGCCAGAACATACCAAAGATAGCATGATGTAAAGTGGGATATAAAGAATCACCGGAAGCTTCATCGATAGGATGATTTACTAATTTCAAGAAAGATGCGAAGATTCTGATAGATGGGGCAGGGATTTAATACAACCGTTTGGGTACATAACAATTAGTTCATCCAAGGTCATGGGGTTTGAAAGTCAGTCAGAAAGTCAGGCGGTTCAGGGCAAGTTCGGGGAAGCCAGTCAAACAAAGAATGATGGCATCGAGGCCACTTCCAGCATGAATGCCACAAACTAACCACCACATTTCAAAGTGACAAGATTTTTCTTTGATTGAAACAGGGGCAGAAAGTTCTGCTTGTTTTGAGAAATCCTCCGTAGGGGAAAGGCAAGCACCTGGCAGGTATGTCCGTAAATGTTCAGGACCCTCCTGGAAAATGGGATCTAGTTTAAAATTCAAAACAATCATGAGTAACATGAGCTAGCATAAATTTACCTAAAGGAATATAAGTTGGTTTCAAAGATTGCATGTTTAAGATAGGATTTAGTTAGGAGTTTTCCGGACCCTCCTAAATAATGGGACCTAGCTTTAATATTTCCATTAGATAAAAATATTTAGCATTAGTTCTGTTGTAGGGTAGCATAAGTCAGCCATAAAGAATTATCACTCTTAGGATGAAATTTGACCTTAGATTTTCAGGACCCTCCTAGGTAATGGGATGGAGCTTTAATACCTTCTTAAATAGCAAGATATAGCGGAAGTGATACCTTTAGAATATATAACTTCGTTTAACAAGGAGTTTTCAGGACCCTGCTGGATAATGTGATTTAGATTTTCAGGACCTCTGGGTGATGGGAATTAATTTTTTTTTAAAAAGTTCTCAGGACCCTCCTAGATAATGAAATTTAATTTAAAATTTCAGGGCCCTCCTGTATAAAGGAATTTAGGCTAAAACTTCTCAGTACCCTCCTGGATAATGTAATTGAATTTTAAAAGCTTTCAGGACACTCCTGGATAATGGGATTTAATTTAAAATTTCAGGACCCTCCTAGATAATGGGATTTAGGCTGTAAGTTCCCAGGACTCTCCTAGATAATGGAATTTAATTTATAAAATTTTTTTGGGCCCTCCTGGATACTGGAACTTAATTTTAAATTTTCAAGACCCTCATTGATAATGGAATTTAGTTTTAAAATTCTCAGGCCCCTCCTGGATAATGGGATTTAATTTTAAAAAAGAGATTCTTAGGACCCTCCTAGATAATGGGATTTAATTTAAAATTTTTCGGGCCCTCCTGGATAATAAGATTTATTTTTAAAATATTTCAGGACCCTCCTGGATAATGAGATTTAGTTTTAAGTTTTCAGGACCCTCCTGGATAATGGGATCTAGCTTTATGTTTTAGCGTAAGTTTTCCCTTTAGAAAATATAATTTAGTTTTAAAGTTATCACTCTTAAGATGAGATTTAATTTGAAGTTTTTAGGGCCCTCCTGGATAATAGGATTTAGCTTTCAAATTCTTATAGCTCTGTAGGTAACATGATTCGATTAACACTCACAAATATGGCCAGATCCCAAACTGGGGCAGAAAAATTTCTTTTGTTTTGTCTGTTTTGTTGAAATTTCAGGCGCCCACCTGGATAACGAGGGAATACAGTTTCAAGTTTTTGGCAATCAGGCAGCCGCCTTGAGAATAATGGAATAGAATTTAAGTTTTGGAAATCAGGCACCCACCTGGAGAACAAGGGAATATAATTTAAGTTTCGGAAATCAGGCACCCACCTGGAGAACAAGGGAATATTATTCAAATTTTGGTAATCAGGCGCCCACCTGGAGAACAAGCAAATACAATTTGATTTTTGGCAGTCAGGCACCCACCTGGAGAAAGAGGGCATATAGTTCAAGTTTGGTAATCAGGAGCCCACCTGGAGAACAAGGGAATACAATTCAAGTTTTGGCAGTCAGGCACCTACCTGGAGAACGATGGAATATAGTTCCAGTTTGTGTAATCAGGAGCCTACCTGGAGAACAAGGGAATACAGTTCAAGTTTTGGTAATCAGGCACCCACCTGGAGAACAAGCGAATACAACTCAAGTTTCGACAATTAGGCGCCCACATGGAGAACAAGGGAATACAATTCAAGTTTTGGTAATCAGGCACCCACCTGGAGAACAAGGGAATACAATTCAATTTTTGGCGATCAGGAGCCCACTTGGAAAACAAGGGAATACAATTCGAGTTTTGGCAATCAGGAGCCCACCTGGAGAATGAGGGAATATAATTCAAGTTTGGTAATGAGGCATCCACCTGGAGAACGAGGGATGACAATCCAAGTTTTGAAGGAATACTGTTCAAGTATAGTAATCAGGCATCCACCTGGAGAAGGAAAAGCAACTCAGATCGCAACTCAAGTCGACGACAAAGGAATTCACTGGGAGAATACAAGTCAACAAGAACCACAAGAGCAACTTTAAAGGTATAGATAGGATTTTATTAATTCATAGATCATAGTTTAGTCTAACTTCTTTTTATTTTGTCATAATGTAATAAGGGGTCCAGTAAGCAGTAGCAATAGTGAAAGCACGGCTCCATGGTAGTCCCAGCTATCAAACATTCCAGACTACACTAACCTGATTCATTTATAGCCAAGGATATGTAGGTAACCTCTGAAGTAAGGTTCGGTCCGGCACTTTTTAAAAATGCTTCTCATGGAGTGCCAGATAGGCAAAAATCCATCATAATTGCTCGTTTTATCTTTGCTCAAAAATCCTTCGTGTCTCCGAGCAAAGAGCGACAGCTGTGAGCACCTGATTTTTGCCTCGCATGAATTACTCCTAAAGAATTCCTAAAATTAGGATTTTTCCTTTAATTATTTGATTTTCAGGAATTAATTGCATAATTTTTGTGTTTGTTTGTAATTTTATATTTGCATGTTTAATCTATTTAGTGCATATAAAAAATACAAAAATATATTGAATTTGCAACCAATTTTCTATTTTTGGGATAATTAGTTAATTAATGTTACAAAATGAAAGAAAATAACAAAAATAGCTCCTTTTTTATTTTTACTTTTTAATTTTCGAATTTATCATAGTTTTCTTTTTAATTGAGGACTTAATTAATTTTTGAGAAATAATTAGTTTTAGAATTAAATTAGTCCTTTTTGTTTTTAATTTGTAATTAACAAATTTGGAAAAATGAAAAAAAAAAAGAGAAAGGAAGAAAAGGATTTGTTAATAAAGAGAAAACCAATTTGGGCCAATACCCAATTAATATACTTGGTCCAAAAATCCTCCAAAACCACCTAACCCAGCCCAAGACCACCTCTAAACCAGTCCAGACCCCCTCCCAACCAAACAACCTCGTTTTGAGACAAATTGAATCAGGACCGTCGAGGTTCTCTTCATCAAACGGTCTGGAAATCTATGGTCATTTGACATATATATGTCCGAATAAGACCACATACCCAATACCTCATCTCTCACAACCCCTCTGTTCACAAATCTTAAATGACAGTTGCCCCAAAATCCCTCAGCCCTTTCTAATGGCGGCTCAACCCTAAGCAACCAAAAACCACTACAAAACTCCCCACAAATTACCATCATTGAAACCCCAAAACTCTCTCATATCGAATCCACAAAGATCTTCCTCCGAATATCCCTCAAACCTTTCGAATCTGGAAACGAAAGTCTGAGATCTAAAATCCAAAAAAGCTTAACAATCAAGATTTCTTCGACGATTTAGGTTTTGTTCTCCTTTTTCGTGTGTTTTTGGCAAGAACATACGAATAAGGTCAGACTCGTCCAAATTTGGAAGATTTGATGGTTTTTCGAGTACTCACTATCCAGGATATTAGGGTGTTTTCCTTCGCTTTAGTTTGTCAATCATTGTCCATTTCTCATCTTCTTCTATTTATTTCTTTTCTTTTCTGATTTTCTGTTGTTTTGTTTTCTATTTTTTTTTTCTCATCAGCACATCCATGTTTGCATGTTTCACTTAAAATTCGTGTAGTCAATAATTGGTTCTGATTTTTAGTTTAAACGTGTTTTTAGTTTGTTCCTAGTTGGACCTAAATTCCACAAGTCCATAAGACTCTGTGGATTGGCCTTAGAGAATTTTCTAAATTTTTAGTGTCAACGTTGGATTCTAAAAATAAAAGGGCTCAATAAGAATTTAATTTGGGTTTATTAGGACCCATTAATTTGGGTCAATTGAGACCCGGATTTTGGTTGTCCTGTAAGGGCCTGTAAGGGGTAAAAGTTGGGTTTGGGTTTTCCAAAGTTATTCTGGTTTGCTGATCCTATACTATTTCATTATTGTTGCTGGATGTCTGCCTGCTGCTGTTTGTTCTATTGATCCCTCACTTCTTTTGTTTTTCCAATATCTTCAAGTACACCTCCTCTGAATTCTACCTAATGTAAATTTCAATTTGCAGGTGGAGTAAAAAATAGAGTTGAAAGCATGGCCATGGCTCTATCTGCACTTCAGTTGAATTTATTTCATGGTGTTTGTGATTGTAGTCATTTGATTCATCATGTATTCTAGCTAGTGGTTGTTTTTTTAATAACTGAATTCTCATAGTTGTATTTGATTAGAGGACTGTTGGAATGTTGTTTTGAAGAAAATCTAGTCAAGTTTCACATGTCTTAAATTATTTTAGCTTTAGATGACACAAGTACCTAGGCTTTACCTTCCTAAACTTGGGTGCGCTTTTTTGTGATCCAAATCCAAATCTGAACGTTGGATAAAATGTATTGCAGACTACGGGTGCACTTTGTGACATGGTTCAAAACATATTTTAAATAACGTTGCAATTTTCCTTTAATAATGAATAAAAGCGGTGTAAAGTTAAAATGCATATAGGTTCAAAAATGTATTAAAATCAATTAAATAGGCCAATTATAAAGGTTGGGCGACTATGCTAGAACCACATAACGCGGGAATGCCTACCACCTTCTCCGGGGTTAACAAAATTCCTTACTCGAATTTTTGTGCTCGCGAACTGTAATACAGATTCAATCTTTCCTCGATTCGGGATTTGAACCGGTGACTTGGGAAACCATTAATTATCCCAATTGGCGACTCTGAATTCAATAAATAAATAATCACGTTTTGATTGTCCTTTAATTGGAAAACTCCTTTAACTATGCCCTTCGCGAGGTGTCATGTACAAAATGAGGTGTGACATAGGGTTCAATTGCCATTGTTTCCAATTATGTTTTACAGTAATATAATGAATTTATATGTTGACATAGGTCTTCTTCCATATCGGATAAATTCATTATAGATGATTACTATTGTTTTGTCTGTAGTTATTTCATTACTTGCATTAACTCTCCAACTGACTTACATGTTTATTGAATGAGACTAGAACTTATAAAAGTGATATTTACCTATCTTAAATTAACAGTTTACTCTCCATCTGAGTTGGTCCTGTTTAAATTTATGTGGTTAATATCTTACATCACTCATTTATTTTGCATGAGTAGTTAAGTTTCTCTAACGAATATAACTGTTCAATGAGCATGGTTATATGTGTAATGTATTATTTTTGAATTTAATCATTCTAAATACATAACTAATGATCTATTTATGGTTAATATCTCTCAGATTAACCATGTATTCATTCAACCCACTTACCTCAATATTGAACCAAAAAAAAGTTAGAAGGACCGAATTATATTGACTGGAAGAGGAACCTTGATACTGCCCTAACTGCTGATGGTCACAAATTCGTAATCACTGAGGAGTACCCAGAAAAACCCGAAAATGCTACTGATGATCAGGTTAAGGCCTATGACAAATAGGTTAAGGTTGATGAGATGGCGGGATGTTACATTCTTGCTTTTATAGCGAATTTTTTGCAACATCAGCATCAGTCTATGGGGTCTGCTTATGATATGCTCGAAAGTCTCAAAGAGATATTCGGTGAGCAAAATCATGCAGCTAAGAAGACAGCCATAAAGCCCTTTTGAACACCAAGATGACTGAAGGATAATCGACCAGGGACAATGTTTTGAAAATGATGAGTCTTCTAAATGAAGTGGAGGTCCTTGGAGCTGTGACCGATAAGGAGTCTCAAGTTGAGATGGTCATGTAGATGATTACTCAAAATATGGATATATTTATCTGTTGCAATGTAAGTCTGAATGCTTTGAGAAACTCAAAGAATGTAAGACGGAAATGGAGAAACGAATTGATAAATACATCAAAACATTGTGATCTGATCGTGGTGGTGAATGCCTTTCTGCGAAATTCATAAAGTACTTTTCAAATAATGGAATTACATCTCAATTATCTGCCCCAGGTACACCACAAAAAATGGTGTGGCAGAAAGAAGAAATAGGACCCATATGAAAATGGTTAGATCAATGTTAAGTAATTCCAATTTGCCTTCTTCCTTTTAGGATATGCTTTAGAAACAACAAACTACATTCTAAATTTGGTTCCTTCAAAGTCAGTACCTTTAACTCCGGTAGAATTGTGGACTGGGCACAAGCCAAGTTTACGACATATTCGGGTTTGGGGTTGTCCAGCACATGTGTTGAATGGGAAAGCGGATAAAGTAGAATAGAGGACAGAAGTATGCATTTTTATTAGATATCCAAAAGGAACAAAAGGCTGTTTGTTTTATTGTCACATAGAAAAGAAGGTAATTGTTATGACAAAATGCCAGATTTTTAGAAAAAGACTATCTGTCGAACCATATTCCTAGAAGTAAACTAGTTTTATAGGAATTCAACATAACTAAAGACTCATCTCTAGAACGTATCTCGGAAGCCAGTATTGACATACCATTGCATTATCATAGTGGAGAAATGTCAATAGGCAGCAGATTGCACAAGAGCAATTGCTGGACATCTCCCAAAGTAGTGGGAGTAATGTTGAGCAACCTTAGATAGTTTAGCAACCTCAGATTGTTTAGCAACCTTAGAATGTTGAGCAACCTCAGATTGTTGAACAACCTGAAATTGTTCTGCAACATGCATTCCAAGAAAATGTTAATGATATCCTAACACCACAAGGTATGGAGGATAACATTGAGGCTTCAGTTCCAGGAAATGATCATATGATTCAACAACAAAATCAGCCTCCACCTGTAGTGACTAGTGGTAGTGGGAGAATTATTAGAAAACCTCTTTGGTTTGCGCTCTTAGGAAAATCTTAAGATAGAATCCCTGAAGAGCCTAATACATAACCTATTGATTATGACGAAGCACTACATGATGCAGATGATGATAAATGATTTGATGCTATGAAATGTGAAATGGAGTCCATGTACTCCAATCAAGTCTAGAATATTTTAGAACCACCTACTGGAGTCAAACCCATAGGTTGTAGATGGATCAATAAGAAAAAGAGAGGAGTGGATGGAAAAATTCAAACTTTTAAAGCTAGGCTTGCTGCAAAACGGTTTACTCAGAAGAAGGTATCAATTGTGAGGAAACATTTTTGTCGGTAGCCATGCTTAAATCCATCATGATTCTCTTATTCATTGTTGCTCATTACGATGATGAGATCTGGCAAATGGATGTCAAGACCGCTTTTCTAAATGGAAGTCTTGATGAGTGCATCTATATGGCACAACTAGGTTATTTCATAAATAGTGACAATGAGCACATGTCGTGTAAATTAAAGAAATCCATTTGTAGATTGAAACAAGCTTGTAGGGCATGGAACACTTGTTTTGACGCATCGATTAAGACCTTCGGTTTTGATCAATGTGAAAATGAGTCTTGTGTCTATAAGATGTGGAATGAAGATAAAGGCAAATTTTTGGTTGTGTACGTAGATGATATTTTGCTCATAGGAAATAATGTGACCATATTGAATTCAATAAAGAAATGGTTGTTCTCACATTTCAATATGGAAAACTTGGGACATGCAACACATATCCTTCGGATCAAGCTCATGCGAGATAGCAAGAAAAGGATATTAGGCTTGCCCCAAGCACTTTATATTGATACTACTCTCACCATGTTTAGCATGAAAGATTCCAAGAAAGGGTTTCTTCCCTTTAGACATAGAATCTCTCTGTCAAAAGATCAGTCCCCAAAAACTACTGATGAGATAGAAAAGATGATGGCGGTCCATTATGCTTCTGCTGTAGGGAGTCTTATGTATGATATGCTATGTACTAGACCTGATATTTGTTTTACTGTTGGCATGGTTAGTAGATTTCAGTCTAACCCTGGTCGATAACACTGGACTATTGTTAATCATATAATCAAGTACTTGAAGAGGACTAGGGATTATATGTCAGTATATCACTCAGGTGATCTAGCACCCATTGGCTATACTAATTCAGATTTCCAATCAAATAGAGACTCTAGAAAATCTACCTCATGATATGTTTATACCTTAGGTGGTGGAGCCATAAGTTGGAGGATCATCAAGAAATCATGTGTTGTTAATTCCACCATGGAAGCCAAATATATGGCTGCATCTGAGGCAGCTAAAGAGTCTATGTGGCTCAGGAACTTTTTGAAGATATTAATGTGGTTCCTTTGGTTCAAGCATCAATTATACTTTATTGTGATAATAGTGGTGCAGTTGCAAACTCAAAGGGACCAATAAGCCATAAAAAGAGTAAGCATATTGAGCATGAATATCACTTAATTCGGGGCATAACTAAGAGAGGTGATAAAAGAGTGTTAAAGATTGCATCAGAGGACAATTTGGCAGACGCGTTTACAAAGAGCTTGACATAGAGAATTTTTGACAAGCATGTAGAAGGAATGGGTGTTAGAGTAGTAGACGCATGGTTATGAGTCTAAGTGAGATATTGTTGGGATATACTATTAACCAAGCGATTTAGACATAGTATTATATATTATTCCTTATGGAATAATTATTGATTTAATTTATTCAATTCAATAAAGTACTATTTTAAATAGATCATTTGTTACATGTGTATCCTTTTAGTTATGTAGTAGACAATTTAGTGCATGGAGTCTTAGCTCATGCAGAGAAGATTAAATTGTTGGTTCTCATAATTAATAAACTATATTCACAATCAAAGATATTGTTGGACAAAATATCTTGATCATTGTAGCACATGATTATCGTATAGTTTTTCTTTATTATGAGAGTAGTTTTACTCCAACTTCTTGTGCTAGTATACTCAGTGTATATTGAACAAACCAAGTAGAGAAAAGATGTTTTTGTACTTAATATATAAAATATTTTCTCTAATTCATTAAATGAGTTTATACTCCTAATTTTGATATAATTATTATGATCAATATAATTTGTTTATTATTTTCATTTATCAAGAGGTACGACTCTATTTAGATTTAGTATATGCCTAAGAGATTGGACAATAATGAAAAATATTTGTGAATAATAATTAGTTGATAGAATCCATGATTCGGTTTTGGGTTTGATGATACCCATTTATGTAAGCTTATAAGTTTTCATGTGAAAACCCGACCGATGGATTTTGTATCCTTCACATGAAATAGTTTAATCGAAATTATAAAGGATTAATTAGTTAATTGAATTAAATTTTTAGTGATTTAATTTAATTAACTGGTATTTGAAATCTTAACATGGAGAGTTAAAATAAGTGTTAATAAATTTTCGAAATTCATATTGAGGAGTTCAATTATAGTTTTTAATGAAATAAATTGCAGTTAATTATACTAAGAATTAATTTATGCTAATTGCAAATTAATACTATAATTAGTAGCCTCTTATTATTTTTGTGGTCCTTGCTATACCTAGTAAGTACCTAGAAGCCTTGGGTAAAAAGTAGCTTGGGAGAAAAGTTATCCTTTTGAGTTAGAATAGTAGAATCCTACACGTTTTTAAGCCCTATTGTGGTTTAATTTCGGGTTTATTGAAGTATGTCTAGTATTACCTAATTACCATACTTTTAAGTGATATTGTTCTTGCCCATCCAATAGTAAAATCGTTCAAGGTTTTACTAGGCAAATAGCAGAAGACTGCAGCCTTGGATTCTTGCTGCTTGGAAGGTTTGTGCAACTATTTCAAGAGGTTAATGCTTCTAATCTCGTTATTATTATGTTATCTAGTTTACATGTATTTGATGCCTGGATTGTATGCTTGCCTCCACTGCGCATGTTCTAACAGCTTCAGCAAGAGTCTTTTTGTATATAGCTATGGAAATGAGAGAAAGAGAAGTAGTTTTGCTGATTCTTGTTGTTTGTCTTTATAATGAGTAAAAATGTTGTAATTTATAGTTAAATTTGCGGAGACAAAATCCTTATATCTCACTCTCTTGAAGATGAACATAAACTCATCTTGATAGCTAAGGCTGTAAAACTGGCGGTTCCGAACCGGAACCGGACCGGAACCGCGGCCCTGGCGGTTCTGCCGGTTCCGGCGGTTCCGGTTCTGGCGGTTCCTGGGAACCGTGGCGGGGCGGTTCTACCCGTTGGAACCGCCAGAACCGGAACTGAAACCCGACCGGTTCTGGCGGTTCCAAACGGTTCCGGCGGTTCTGTAACGGTAATTTTTAAAAAAAAAATTCTTTTTTTTAAAATAATTTCCAAACGGCTCTTTTTCAAAAGTAGCCGTTTGGAAGTTTAAAAAATAGCCATTTGACCCCCAAACTTTATATAATTACACTATTTCCCATTTCTCAACTATAAATACCCCCTCATTCATTCATTTTTATTCACCAATTCATCAATATCTCTCAATATCTCTCAAGCTCCCTTTCAATCTTTCTAGTGCAAGTGCTTAATTTATTGTTGCAAATTCGTGAAACATTGTGAAGTTGTTGAATTGAAGTTTTCAAGTGTTCAATTTCAACGATTTTCAATTTTCAAGAAGTTGTTCGTCAATCCGGTAAACTCGTTTCAACTCTTACGTGCTAAGAATATTTTTGTGTGTTGTTAGTTTGCATAATTATAATTATTATGGCATTTTCGTTGAAAAAAATGTTCGGTAAAGGAAAAGCTAAAACCGGTGAAAGTAGTGGCCAAAATACTACCCCTCCCCCGGCTCCCCAACCTAGAAAAGATAAGCAAGTTCAAAGTAGTAGCCAACCTAGAAATCCTAATGAACCCTTCGGAATCCTTGATAGTGATCACCCATGTTTTCAATTTAGCGATATTGATTTTCTACATGATGTAGCAGTTGGTGATAGAATAGACGATGATATTATGAATGCTCTTTATCCTGATGCACCTATCTTAGAGGGAAATGAGGATGATGATGATGATGAAACCCAAGCTCCAGTAGATTTAGATGATACACCTACTAGTCCTGCTCATAACTTAGGTGATGAACCGGCACACCCACCCGTACAAACTCCCACTTTTAGTAGACAACCTCCTAAACGTATAGAAACATCATTAGCTTGGCAAATTTTTATTCAACTAAGAGAACAAGATAAGGCTAAGTGTAAATCTTGTGCGAAATTACTTGTTCATAGGTATACTGGAGATCGTAGCGGCACGGGTAGATTAGTTAAGCATATAAGATTACACCCTAGCGATAAGGCTAGATATTTGCAATTGAAAGCGCAACAAGAGGGGAGGACAAGTGCTTATTCTACAGTTAACCCAATGATGTCTCGGGATGTTCTTGCAAGGATGGCTCGGGATGTTCTGTCGATTCAAGCGTCAACTGTTGCATCGGAGAGCGCTATTAGTCAAGCAAGACTACAAATAGGTGATCACAGAGTGTCGATGCGGGACAGCTTGGAAAAATCAGTGCTTTTTCGAGATTGGATCCGCGCAGAAAGAAGGAACTTTGGCCTAGCTGAATCACAACCAGAAATAGATGAGTGCTATGAAGAAATGATAGCAGAACTTGCTCAGGAAGCAACTTCACCCGGAAGTGGTGATGAATAAGCTTCATTTCCACCACCGCCAACACAACCACCTCCAAACCTTGAAGGTTTTATGAGATTTGTTAGAAATAATGCATAAATTATGATGTAACTTGTACATTGGCATGTCTTCTTTTAGTTTTTTTCCTTTTAATGGTGGTATTAATACCATGTTGTGCTCATTCCATTGGGGGAAGGAAGACTAAGAAAGATATGCCATTTTGGCCAATAATTATGCTCTTTATCATATCCTTGAATATCTTTTGTCTCAATATTTCTTTGTCTTTACTTCTATATCAATCCTTGAATATTTATACAACATATAATATATAACATACAACACAATATACTAATGACAACATTCTATTATCAATATATACTACTTATATACAATTTATATTAATTACTAACTACAACACAATATACACTACTTATATACAATATATACTACTTAAATACAATATATACTACTTATATACAAAATATACACTACTTATACACAATATATACTAATTACCAAACAAAATTATACTAATAACATAGTACAATGTATAAAATATATTCTACGATATACTAATGACTACTATACAAGATATTGATTAATAAAAAAAAATTCAGAACCGCTAGGAACCGCCGGAACCGCCAGAACCGCCGGAACCGGAACCGCCAGAACCGGAACCGGATGGTACCCGGAACAGTATGGAACCGGTTCCACCTTCAGAACCGCCAGAACCAGAACCGACAGAACCGCCAGAACTACCAGAACCGGAATCGAAGACCCAAATAGACCCAGAACCGGAACCGGATACATTGAAAATAAAAGCTGAGATTTTATGTAACGGCTCTCCCTTTAATGCTATTTTCTTCAGCTTTCTTTCAATTTTACTTCTCCAATCTGGTCCTCGGAATTCATATAATGATCGTCATATGTCTGTGCCCGACATTAGCTGACTGCCAACTCATCTCCATCTTATCACCACTATCATGTGTCTCCTCAAGAGACGTCCATCTATAAGCTTACCCTTCTCATCACTTTTACTTTACTCTTTTCCAATTCACTTCAGCAAATCCTTCAATTCTCTGCAACTTCTACTCCCAACAAAACTTTTGATTTTCAACAGCAAATTTTTCCCCATCTGCCATTACACTTTGAAATATCTCATCATGTCTTCTACTATTTCCATCTCCCGCAACTCATCTGTTGTCGTTAAAAAATATGACCTCGCGGTGGTCATGACTTCACCCCTTTCATAAATCGTCGTCGTCAGAGCTTGTATTAGCGGCAGACCGTCCATGTAAAATAAATTCAAAAGTACTGATGTTGAGCCCCTACCACGGGTACGATCATTCCAAAAGAATGGTCTTTCATCAAGGATCTTCAAATCCAAAATACCTCTTTTAATACAAACAATGAAGAAGATAGAGCGGTCAGCGAGTTTCCTTCATTCATTCGGTTAGCCATGATTCCTATTGTGAATAAATATTGCGACCGAAAAAATATTGAAGTATTGGTCTCAGTTGATGTGTAAAGGATCACTGTCACGATCCCAGATCGCCCTAATCACTATTAAGAAAATCTTACCTAAACACAAAATATTTAACTTCTTTCCAATTAAGACCAATTAATTGCACGAGAGATAGAAATAATGCTTTCCTAAAAAAGACAAGTAGTTAGGAATGATAATGTGACTATAAATGGGTAAATGACCACAGTTAAACAAGTAAAAATCAATTCGGCAACAAGAATAAACCAAAAAGGGAAAATTAAATTCCGAGTAAGTCATGTAGAGGTGAAACTAATAATATGGACTCAATCGTATTGAGGACAACTGCATATTCGATGATTTCGAGGATCTAAGAACCTAAAAGGTATAATTTTTCACAAATAAATTCGAGCACGCACTCGTCACCTCGCGTACAGGGAATACAATCAGCAAAGAAGACTCAAATCAAGAGGAAGTCCCCCACACAAGGTTAGGCAAGATACTTACCTCGAACCGGCTAGCTAAATTCAACTAGAAACCACGTTCTTTCCACAAGTACTCGACTCCAAATGGCCCAAATCTATGCAATTCTATCACACACTATAAGTAACATCTCAAGCAACTGATTCTATTATTTAATTCAAAGCTAAAGCACAAAATTAGGCAAAATGACAAAAATGTCCATCGGGTTGATGTCTCGAAAGCAGATGAACTTAACATTTTTAGAACCCTCGTACTGTCACGAGTCTAACCATATAAAAATCTTTCAAATCGGAGATCAAACACCCCTTCAAAACTCAATAATTTGGTCTATGAAGTTTTACCCTTTTTTATTCAGTTAAACATTATATTTATATATAGCAAAAACAAATTTACAAAGTATCCTTTTAGTAGTTGTTTGGACTATCAACTACTCATTCTATTTGCATGTACTATTCTAACATATTTACCAAAAGAAGCGCAACAAAAACATTTAGTATAAGGGGGTCTAAGGGCTGAACTAAGGAAAATTATTTAGTTGTCGTAGCCCAATCTGCCAGCTTCTACTGTGCCTTCCTCGTATGTGAAGGAGCAGAGCAATTTCTCTAATTAGTCGATCTTCATCATATACTGAATTCTGAAACCGAATGTTGTTCCTCTCCCTCCATTTTAAAGGAGTAGTTGTTGTAAAACTAGCTGCAGTAATTGCATTGTTCCATGCGCGACTACGAACTTTACTACAAATCCATTCCAACTCATTGTCCCAATCAAGAATTTGTCTACGAATACCCAGCCAGCAGCATATTCTGGACCAAAGCCTCCTAGTAATACAGCATTCGAAGAAAAGGTGCTGGAAAGACTCATTCTGCTGCTTGCAGAATACCCATTTTTTCATTCAAAATATGAAATTAAAGGATGAAATTAAGAGGAGATTCATGGAAATTGATCTAAATTGAGGGACAAGCATTTACCCAAGACGCCCAGGTGAAAATCCCTTCAAAAATTGCCAAGACCCGAGCTCTAGAAGTCAAAAGTGTGATAAAATGGTGAAACCCTCGAATTTGGGATTTAATTTTGTCTGCCCAGCGATTTGTTCATCGCAATCACGGAACAATGGTCGCGATCGCGTAGAGGAAGGTTAAAGAAGGCCCAGAAATGTACATCGCGTTCGCGATGGTGAGAACACGAACACGGAGAAGGGAGAAGCAGTGCTTATAGATTGCGGAAGTATGATTGCGAACGCGTTGAAGGAAAAGTATCGAGGTTCAGAAGTTGCTCTATGCGAATGCGTGAAAGCGCCTGCGAACGCGAAGAGCAGACATAGTAGAGGTACGAAAACGCGAGGTAGTCTATGCGAACACGAAGAGAAAATATCCAGGCGGGTAAAATAAGGCATCGCAATCGCGGGAGACTTTTCGCGATCGTGTAGAAGGATATCAGAAGCAGCAGTTACATCAGTTCAAAATAGGAGGAAAATGATCCGTAGCCATCCGAAACACACCCGAGGCCCCTAGGACCCCGTCTAATTACACACACCAGTCATATAACCTAACACGGATTCGCTCGAAGTTTCAAATCACATCAAACAACAACGGATTGACGGATCAAACCAAAATCAAGCTTCTCAACTTCAAATATTCAAAATACGCTTTCGATCAAAAACCTAACCAAACCATGTCCGAATGACCTGAAATTTTACACACACATCCCAAATGACACGACAGAGCTACTTCAAATTCGGTAGTTCCATTCTGACCCTCAGATCAAAATCTCACTATCAGACCGGAACTTCGAAAATTCAAACTTCAGCATTTCGAGCCTAAATCAGCTACGGACTTCCAAAACACATTCCAAACACACTCCCAACCCTAAAATCAACTGATAGAGCTAACGGAACCATAGGATTTCCATTCCGAGGCCGTCTTCACACTGTTCCGATTGCTGGCGACTTTCCAACACTTAAGTTCTTATTTAGGGACTAAGTGACCCAAAGCTCTCTGAAACTCAAAATCGAACATCCCGGCAAATTCAAGTTAGCAGAAATAGACTTGGGGAAGGCAGTTTAATAGGGGATCGAGGCGTTAATTCTTAAGATGACCGGCTGGGTCATTACATCCTCCTACACTTAAACATTCATTCTTCCTCGAACGAGCTTATAGAGACATACCTGAAGTCCTCAAGTCGCTGAGTGCGCACTTCCAACATACACAGGGTATAACTACACAACATGACACATCACACATAGGCCTGCAATAATATTTCTAATAGAAATACTTGCTTGTGACCAAATCCTTACCGGTCATAAGCCTCATATTCAATAGGAACTCTTTTCTAACCTCCACAACACTGGCGATGATACAATAACCACAAATACCGCATAACAAAACACTCGAATAACCAAATCTCAGCCAACACCAACGGGTACACACCCCACAAGCTAAAACTCAAGAAGCATAGAACGAAAATGACTGAATATGGGAAGGGAAACACCAAAGGGAACTATAAAAACATCAAACTAGCACAAATTCTTCTAAAACAAAAATCTACAAAAACATCTAACAAGAAAGAATGAAAGCGTATAAAAGACTCACAAGGGTCTTATACTGATATAACTCTTACCACGGTACACAGCCCGGTCTCAACAAATCAAATCATCTAAAATCATGAAAGTCCCACCCTCAACACTATATAAAAAGTGGGGTACACATCAACCCATCTAAAGACTCTCACTAGATCAATTTCGTCTATAAATTACAACAGAGACTGGCTCCACATCGGTGGAGCATAGAAATCACAGCTCGTAACCAAGAATACTCAGAAATCACATCAAACCTATCGAAACGGACAACAGGAATTTACTGTTAGCCTCATAACTCTCGACAACAGCTAGAAACAGACTATAGACACAACTATCACTCATAGAACCTCCCAACAGGATAATCACATAGACAGAGTGCAAATCATGAAGCACTCCCATAAATGGAACAAAAAACAAGGAAACCCCGATAAACAAAACTGTGATGAATTATAGATAGTGCCCCTCTATAACAAACTGAATTCCTACCTAAATGAAACTAGCTGGTGCACCGACGTCGACCTACTATATGAAACACATCAACGAGCTGGGCCTCCCCCTCTTAGGCGCCTTCTACCTACCTGAATACCTCGCTGTGACACATCGGTCCGAAGTCTGGGACAATCTCTCACCATGTGGCTAGCATCTCCACACTCAAAGCACCCTCTCTACTAACGAGGCAGTGGGAAGTGTGCGGTATGGGTGCTCCAAGACCTATGAACCCCTGAGTCACCATACGAAGCCTAAAGCGCAAGCTGAACTGGCTGACCCGCAAAACCTCTACCGTGATGCACTCTGCCTCCAAAATAAAGTCCAGCATATCTCACCGGTCTACGAGGCCTCCTCGCCTCCTCAAACTCTCTCTTCTTCCCTCTTCTGCTCTCTCTCTCATAACCCTACATGCTCTCCTGCTCTCTAGCTTGCATCCCATCTACCCTCCTAGCAATGTTCACCACCTGCTGATATGAAATATTTATCTCCAACTCACGAGCCATAATGGATCTGATGCTAGGGATAAGCCCCTCAAATGAACCGATGAACCTTCTCGTGAATAGTAGAAACCAAGGCTAGGGCATGTCTAGCCAAACTAATGTAATGGACAACATACTGCGAGACGGCCATAGCACCCTGCCGCAAATGCTCAAACTACGCACCCTGCATCCCTAAGGCTCCATGGAACAAACTCTCTCAGGAACATATCTGAAAACTGGGTCCAAGTCAATGAAGCCACCTCGTCCGGGTTGTCTAACTCATAGGTGCGCCACCAATCATAGGCGACTCCTCGAAGCTGCAAAGTAGCAAAAGAAACCCTGCTCGATCCCAAGATACCCATGGTACGTAGAATGCGGTAACACTCATCAAGAAACCCCAAGGCATCGTCTGATGCTAACCCGCTAAATACCGGAGGATCATACTTCTTGAACCTCCCTAGTCTCATCTGCTCCTGCTCGGAAGTTGCTGCCATGCCCTCGGGCTGAACTGGTGCCACAGGCGACGTAGGAATAATGTCTAGGACCTGCTAAACATGCGCTCGCTGCTCAGGAGTGCGAGCGAAGGGAGTCTATGCTCCTCCTCTGGCCTGGGATGTGGCTGCAACAAGGGGAAGCAATCTTGCCTGAGCCAAAGTGGTGTACATACTCATGAACTGTTCCAAAGTCTCCTAAAGGGCTGGAGTAGTAGTAGCAGTAGGTGTGTCAGGTGCCTGGACTCCGGCTGGATATGCTGGTGGTACTTCTGCACCGCTTGCGCATGGGCTCTCGCTGTACCACGTGCGCGTACTCGAACTCTACCCCGGGCCCGACCTTCGACGGCTGGAGCAAGGGGCGCGGGTGCCTGATCATCTCGGGTAGTATGTGTCATCGCCATCTGTGAGAGAGTAGAAGACAAGGGTTTAGCGGATTTTTGAAGTCAAAAATCTCGCACAATAGGAAAATCAAATGAAGTGGAATTTTCCTTACTGTTACATAGCCTCTCGGAGATATGTACAGATATCTCCTTACCGATCTACGAGACTCTAATAAACCGGCTTGTGATCTGTGACTCCTATGAACCTAAAGCTCTGATAAATGAGGGCGTACCTCCCTCCTAAGCAAAGACAGGAGAAATTTACCTCTAACGAGAGTATATAACTACGTGTATGCTTGTGCAAGTGTTCTAACAAGAATTCTACCAACTTGTAAACATGAATAGGAGAACGGACCGCACGTAGGCTGTTTCCTCATAACTTCCGAGCGATAAAGCTCATACAAGTAAGCGACCCACAATCACAATAATAACAAAGTGGAAATGCCTCCACAGGGCATCACAATTCATTACAATCAACCCCTGACATAGCCCACCTTGTTTCGCCACGTGTGCAATAATAAAAGAACAAGCACCACCTTATTTTTCTACACATGCATCACAATGTTCCCACCTTATGTCTCCACATACGTGACCCACATATAAGCATATAACATATCCCACCTTATTACGCCGCATGTGCAAAACATCAATAACAACAATATCACACAAAGACCTCGTGCAACCCCTCAACAACAACCGCACGACAGAGACCTCGTGCATCACAATACTAATAGCCGAACGGCAGAAACCTCGTACATCATAGTATCAACAACCGCATGACAGAAACCTCGTGCATGACAGTATCAATAATCGCACGGCAGAAACCATGTGCATCATAGTCTCAAGTACAACACAATAAATGACAATATATACAGGAACAAAGCATGGGAATCAACTCAGGTATTTTCGTTCACCAAAGACGGTACAACCAACTTACAAGGAATAGATGTAACAGATAAATACTAAGCGCAATAAGAACAACTCAACAAGGACGAAATAACACGAGACAACGATTCCAAAATACTCAGTTCAACAACAAGGAAATTAACATGAAACAAATAATCACAATTAAGGAAGATATTACCTAAACACAAGATATCTAACTTCTTTCAAATTAAGACCAATTTTTCGCACGAGAGATAGAAATAATATTTTCCAAATAAAGACAAGCAGTTAGGAATGACAACGTGACTATGGAAGGGCAAATGTCCCCGATTAAACAAGTAAAAATCAATTCGGCAACAAGAATACACCAAAAAGGGCAAATAAATTCCAAGTAAGACATTTATAGGTGAAACTAATAACATGGACTCAATCATATTGAGAACAACCTCATATTCGGTGATTTCAAGGATCTAAGAACCTAAAAGGGATAATTTTCCACAAATAAATCTAAGCACGCACTCTTCACCTTGCGTACAAGGAATACAATCAGCAAAGAAGACTCAAATCCTTAGGGGAAGTCCCCCACACAAGGTTAGGAAAGATACTTACCTCGAACCGGCTAAATTCTACTAGAAACCGCTTTCTTGCCACAAGTACTCGATTATAAATGGCCCAAATCTATGCAATTTAATCACACATTATAAAAAACTGATTCTACTATTTAATTCAAAGCTAAAGCACAAAATTAGGCAAAATAACCACAATGTACCTCAGTTCAACATCTCGGAACCAGATGAATTTACATTTTTAGAAACCCTCATAATCTCACGAGTCTAACCATATAAAAATCTCTCAAATCGAAGGTCAAACACCCCTTAAAAACTCAAGAAATGTACATCGCGTTTGCGATGGTGAGAACGCGAATATGGAGAAGGGAGAAGCGGTGCTTAGCGATTGCTAAAGCATGAATGCGAATGCATTGATGGAAAAGTATCGACGTTCAGAAGTTGCTCTACACGAACGCGTGAAAGAGTCCGCGAACGCGAAAAGCGAACATAGCAGAGGTACGCGAACGCTAGGTAGTCTATGCTAATGCGAAGAGGAAATATCTAGGTGGGTAAAATAAGGCATCGCGATCGCGGGAGACTCTTCGCGATTGTGTAGAAGGATATTAGGAGTCGTTACAGCAGTTCAAAATAGGAGGAAAATAATTCGTAGCCCATCCAAAACACACCCAAGGCCCCTGGGACCCCGTCTAATTACACACACCAGTCATATAACCGAACACGAACTCACTTGATGTTTCAAATCAAATTAAACAACATCGGAACGGCAGATCAAACCAAAAATCAAGATTATGAACTTCCAAATCTCAAAATACACTTTCGATAAAAAAACCTAACCAAACAACATTTGAATGACCTAAAATTTTACACACACACCCCAAATGACATGAGGGAGCTACTGCAACTTTCAGAATTCCATTCCGACCTTGAGATCAATATCTCACTATCAAATCGGAACTTCAAAAATTCAAACTTCAGCATTTCGAGCCTAAATCAGCTACATACTTCAAAAACACATTCCGAGCACACTCCCAACCCTGAAATCAACTAACGGAGGTAACGGAACTATCAAATTTCTTTTCTGAGACCGTCTTCACATTGTTCCTATTATGGGCGACTTTCCAACACATAAGCTCTCATTTAGGGACTAAGTGCCCCAAAACAATCCGAAACTCAAGATCGAACATCCCGACAAATTCAAATTAGCATAAATAGACTTGGGGAATGTAGTTAAATAGGGGATCGGGGCATTAATTCTTAAGAAGACCGGCCGAGTCATCACAATCACCTTTTGCAAATCGGGTATATTTTTATATATACGTACCCTTTCACCCTCGGTCTCGGAAAGAAGATTAACCCTGTTATCCCCGATTTTACTAGAGTTACCAAATTTATTTGGCTCGAGTAGGTCCGGCAATATGGCTTATGGTATGTATCCGATATCTATCTTACCGGGCATAAAAATCTCACTTTTGTGCATCTAACCCATTTTATGATCTCAAAATCTTTTGTGGCAGCGTGATAAAACCCAATAAATATGGTCACAATGCTATCATCACGAGCTTGGACGTTAACAACAACCGTAGTTGGATAGAGAGAGTCGTTGCCGTCGCTCCAGGGGACATTGTATCCTCGTTAGAATCTCCAAATCATGAGACTTGACATTATAATCTTATATTCTCTTAAATGCATAGTTTTCTTTATCATTTTTATTTGTTATTTATTTTCAGCTATTCGCTGGGTCCCCCCTAGTAGCTGAAGGCCTACCTCGGTGGATTCAAAAAAATTTGGACACCTCCATGCCGGAACTCTGAACGTTGAAAGAAATTTCAATAAAGAAAAACTGGAAATGCAAGAATCATGGTGAGAATACCTTCATTCATCCTTGTTGTTAATGTGTGTCTTCATTCGACAATAAACTATTCGACAATACAGTTTTTCATGTTCGGTCATGTCACAATCCGGATTTCCCACTCTCGGAGTCGTGATGACACCTACTAATGAGAACTAGGCAAGCCAAAATATTATTTAGTTACTTCATTAACCAATTACTTCTTATTAGACATTATAGAGCGATAATTATGGTAATAGCGAAGATTTAATAAATAAGTAGAAGACAACGATAAAATAACTGAAATCCATGTCTATTACATCAACTTAAACCTTAACCACCAAAAACCTGGTGTCACAGTATCACAGACGTTCTAAGAATGCTATTACAAAGTCTAAAAATAAAAACACACTGTCTCAGAACGAGGAGATGAAACAGAGATATAAAAGATAGAGGAGACGCCGGGCCTGCAGACGCCAGCAGGACTCGAGATCTCGTGGACTAAAGGCATGCTCCAAAACTACTACTGCGCACCATATGCTGCTCTGGTATTGGGATCTGTTCGAAAGAGCACAGAGCGTAGTATCAGCAAAACCGACCCCATGTGTCGGTAAGTGTCTGGGCTAACCTCAGAGAGGTAGTGATGAGGCTAGGACCAGACTCTAGATAAACCTGTGCAGTTATATTTATATACAGTGGAAAATAAACAAAATAAACATTTTAATAGGAGGGGAGCATGCTTCAGGAATAACATATAATACGGAACTTTAAAGGAAATATAATGGACAGTTAACAATTTAACTCTAGCACGGATAAGGGAAATAAAAACAGGTTTTCAGTACACATCTCGTTGCAGACAAGGTACAACTAAATCTGCCTAAATGACGGGGCCTCTTGTCCGACCCATGACCACCTACCTGTGATAGAACCATCTCAACTCTACGGGCCACATTGACCGCCTCCGGAAAAGTGATATCACTCCCGGCCTCTCTAGACATCTGGACCGCTAGAGTCTGAATCTGAGGAGTTACCTACTCCGGAGAGCGAGTAGCAGAAGTCTGGGCTCCTCCTCCAGCCTGAGAGACGTCTGGTGCTACAGGAAGTAAACCTACTCGGGTGACGCTCTCCATGAGGCCCACCAATCGAACCAGAGTGTGCTAAAGGACTAGGGTAGCAATAAACCCCTCTGGGACCTGAGCTAGGCTAACTAGAACTACTGGGGCTGGAACCTCCTCCTCAAAATCAACCTAAGGCTCCATCACTGGTGCTGCTGCTCGGAGCTGAGCTCTACCCCTACCTCGGCGTCTAGCACAGCTTCTCGCCCTCTGCCCCTAGTGGGGGCTGCCTGGGGCTCGGCCTGCTAATAAATAGATGAGGAAGCTGGTGTTCTCACCATCTGCGAAAGAACAGAGTAGAAGTTCAATTAGCATTGAGAAACCAAACCGCACAACAAGAAAGAACAAATGTGAAACTTTTTCTAACTCTGTAGCCTTTGAGGGATAATCAGACGTCTCCGTAGCGATCCCTCAGACTTTACTAAGCTTTTCTATAAACTTTGACACCCATGTAACATAGAGCTCTGATACCAACTTTCACAACCCCTATTTCCTACCCTCAGAGTCGTGATGGCGCCTACTAATGAGAGCTAGGCAAGCCAAAATCTTATTTAGTTACTTCATTAACCAATTACTTCTTATTAGCAATTATAGAACGATAATTATGATAACCATGGAGATTTAATAAATGAGCGGAAGACAACGATAAAATAAATTAAATCCATGTCTATTACATCAACTTAAATCTTAACCATCCAAAACCTGGTGTCACGGTATCACATACATTCTAAGAATGCTAAATATAAAGTCTGAAAATAAAGACACACTGTCTCAGAAACGAGAAGATAAAAAAGGGATATAAAAGATAGAGGAGACGTCGGGCCTGCAGACGCCAGCAGGACTACCTCGGGATCTCCTGGACTAAAGGCCTGCTCCAAAACTACTAATGTGCACCATATGCCGCTCTGGTATTGGGATCTGTTCGAAAGAGCACAGAGTGTAGTATCAACACAATTTACCCTATGTGTTGGTAAGCGTCTGGCCTAACCCTGGCGAGGTAGTGAAGAGGCTAAGACTAGACTCCAGATAAATCTGTTCAGTTATATTCATATACAGTAGAAAATAAACAGAATAAACATATTAATAGGAGGGGAGCATGCTTCGGGGATAGCATATAATACAGAACTTCAAAGGAATATATGGAAAGTTAACAATTTAACTCTAGCACGGATAAGGGAAATAAAATAGGTTTCACTGTCAGTACACATCTCACTGCAGGCATGAAACCCGATCTCATTTCTCATATTTTCGTTGTAGGCATACCACCCGCTCCTATTTTATTAAATCTCGTGGTAGGAGTACCACCCGCTCACATTTTATCAAATCTCGTGGTAGGCGTACCACCCGCTCCCATTTCAGCAATAACTTGTGGTAGGCGTACCACCCGCTCCCATTTCATCAATACTTGTGGTAGGCATACCATCTGATCACATATCATGTTGTCACACAATCACAAGAAATCCCGGCAAGGAAACATGCAATACAATAACATCCCGGCAAGGTAACAAGCAATATAATAACTTCCCGGCAAGGGAACAACAATGTAGAAACAATTATCCCAGCAAGGGAGAATCAGCTATTACCAACCTTAACTCAATTAGATTAATGAAGATGGTCAACCATAAATGGGATCTACGAGGATAAACATATGTTTTATCAATATGGTAGATCATTTGTTAAGACAAACGTAATGTCATTTAAAAATAAAACAACTTTCAATTTAAGACTCACGGTCATGTTTGACGCCAACGTATAGATACTCGTCACCATGCCTATACGTCATACTCAACAAGGAGCAAATAGAAAATATGACTCAAGTCTTAATCCCTCAAGCTAAGGTTAGACCGAATACTTACCTCAATGCCTTGAACACTACTCAATTATAGCCTTGCCCCTCGATTTCACCACCAATTCATTTGTATATCTAATAAAACATCACTACTTACATCAATAAACGCTAAATGAATCAGCCCCAATGCATGAAAGGTTTCCCAAAGTTTAACCCAAAAGTCAAAAATCGTTCCCGAGCCCATATACTCAAAACCTGAGGTTCGAACCAAAACCCGATTACACATTCCCCCACGAACTCAAATATGTAATTTATTTTGAAATTGGACCTCAAATTGAAGTCCAAATCTCCAATTTTTGTAAAACCTAGGTTCTACCCAAAACACCCAATTTTCCCCATCAAAATCTTTGATTTTAGTTTGAAATCATGTTAAAAAAATGTTAATGATTGAAGTAAATGAGTAAAAGCTAATTTGAAATCGATTTGGAAGAAGACTTGTTCTTGATAAATTTCCCAAAGGAGTTTGCGTTTGAAAAAGATGTGAAAATGACTTAAAATCGGCTAAGTATAGAAAAATGCATGTCTCAGATGTGTTCCAAACCCATCAGAAATTCCCAGCTTTTGCATTTGTGAGAGATTTGTCGCATTTGCGGTATTGCATTTGTGATAGTTGTGTTGTATTTGTGATCCCATGCGGAAAAAGTGAAGTTCGCATTTGCGATCCCAGATGTCGCATTTGCGACGAGCCTTTGCATTTGCGAACAAATGGCTCGTATTTGCAACCAGGCCTACCCAGGTCTCATCTTGCATTTGCGAGACTGGCTTCACAAGTGTGAAGCCTGCAGATCATAGATACCAGTTATTTTTTACAAAGTCTAAAATGCACCTATGGCCCATCCAAAACTCACCTGAGCCCTCGGGTCTCCAAACTAAATATACACACAACCTCAAAAACATCCTACGGACTTATTTTTACGATTAAATCGCCAAAATAACATCATATACATCGAATTAAATCACAAAATCCATGAATTCTTTCAAACTTTCCAAAACATCAATTTTCCATTTTACGCCCGAATCACATCAAACGACATGCGTTTTCAACCAAAATTTAATAGAAATGTCTTAAAACATATATATGACATGTACCAAGCGCCGAAATTGAAATAGGGGCCCAATACCATTAAACATATCCAAAAACCAATTTTACAAAAAAATTTATTTCTCGGGCTTGGGACCTCCGAATTCGATTCCGAGCATACATCCAAGTCCCATATTTTCCTACGGACCCTTCGAGACCGTTGAATCATGGGACCAAGTGCGTTTACTCCAAATATTAATCGATGTCAAATTTATTTATTTTAACATCAAAACTTAGTATGTTTTACAAAAATTCATATTTAGACTTTCTGGCTGTGTGTCCGGACTATGCACGCAAACCGAAGCAGTTCTAAAGGAGGGTTTCAAGGCCTCGAAAGCACAAATTTGATTAGAAACAGGTGATGACCCTTTGGGTCGTTAGAAGTCATCGAAGTTTCGCTCGACCCGAAGGTGACCCAACACCATCTTCAATAAGTCCTTTATCATAAAAGGGCTCATGATGCAGCGTCTACTTTTAGTGAAGTTGCATCATCTGTCAGTCCCCATTCCAAGGGGAAGAGGGCTAGAAGAAATTACTCCTTCAAAGTTAGGGAGAAGGTAAATTCCTTTGTTGTAGATGGAATTCCTAAAGGGCCGAACATAGTGGTCCTTGATAAAGAAGAAACCAAGGACAATGTTGGAATAGTTTCTCTTCAAAGAAGAAGAAGAAAATATATAGCTCCAATAGTCCACCGGGAGGAGGCGAAGAGACTCTTTCAAAAGTCTATATTGGTTGAAATAGCCAACTTTCCCTTCCGGGCTTCGCTTGCTTCTACTGCTCGAAAGGTATTACTCCAAGTGCTTCCCCAATTTATGCTCCACCATTTTGAAGGATTGCATATAGGTGTTCGTAACACGCAACGGAAGACAATAACAATCCTAGGTAGAATTTTCATGTTTAAAATTTATTTACGTGTCAAAAATCGGATCTAAGACGTACCTGATGAAGACAGTTTCTTTTTCAGAATTTCTTCGATACTGCGAAGACTCTATGCGTATCCACACCGAGACCGATCCTTGCTATCAACTCTTTGATCAATGAAACCCGCGAACAAATTAAACGAAGAATATTGTGTTGAAATTTTTCTCAAAAATCTCAACTCAAATTAGAAGAACAAGAAACACTTTTCTTGTAATTGTATTTTTCTCTCTTGGCTTTGTATTGCACTCTCACTTTCACAAAGTAGGTTTTCTTCTCAAGAATAATAATAAAAAAATGAAAAAAGAACCATGAAAATTTTCTCCATCACCCTTTATATAGCATCACATACAAACCATTTTCCTATTTGGTTGAGGTAATAATTATCCTAGGGTGAAAGTTTATTCCAAAATAAACTTATGGAAAATTTTGTACATAAACAAATCCAAATTTTCTACATAAACAAATCCAAATTTTCCTTTTATGTTTAGTGCCGCAAATTCTTACCAATTTTGTGTGGAAAATCCAATTTTCCTTTCTTTGTACACGTGAGAAGGTCTAAAGATTTATGGACTTTTTTTTTATGTCCAATTATAAATTGGATACTATTAATATAAACTTTTATATTAATATAATATTTTTCAATTGAAAATATTAATCCCATTCCAAATAGGATAAAACTTCAATTACACATTAATAATCCAATTCAAAATTGTTTGGAACTTTTTCCAACTCACTGCACCACCATTTAAGGTGAATACATAACCAGAAATAGATTTGCTATCATCCCTATCTGAAGAGAAACTTGCATCAGTATAACCTTCAAGTTTCAACTCAGAATCCCCATAGATGAGGAATTGGTCTTTAGTCCTTCTTAAGTACTTAAGAATGGTCTTCACCACCTTCCAATGTTCATCACCAGGATTTGCCTGATATCGGCTAGTCACTCCAAGTGCATAAGCCACATCAGAACGTGTACATGTCATGGTATACATGATAGCTCCCACTACACTAGCGTATGGGATCCTACTCATGCGTTCTCTCTCTTCAGGTGTTTTAGGACTATCCTCCCTACTGAGAGAAATTCCAGTTCCTATCGGTAGATAGCCTTTTTTGGAATTATTCATGTTATACCTCCTTAAGATAGTATCAATGTACAAAGACTGGGAAAGTCCAAGCAGCTTCCTAGATCTATCTCTATAGATTTTTGTTCCTAATATATAAGCTGCTTCTCCCAAGTCTTTCATGGAAATACTGTTCAGATAGCCAAAGCTTGGTATTTTGCAATGCCGGTACGTCATTCCCTATGAGCAATATATCATCAACATACAACACTAAAAATATAATTGTGCTCCCACTAACCTTTTTTTACACATAAGGTTCTTCTTGGCATCTAACAAAATTGAACTTTTCAATTATTTTGTTAAATCGAATATTCAAACTTCGAGAAACTTGCTTTAATCCATAAATAGATCTTTGTAGCTTACAAATTTTATTATGATTAGACGAAGATTTGAAACCTTCAGGTTGTGTCATGTACACATCCTCTTCTAGCTCACCATTAAGGAAAGCTGCTTTCACATCCATTTGCCATATTTCATAATCATAGTATGCTGCTATAGCAAGAAAAATCCAAATAGATTTGAGCATTGACACGGGAGAGAAAGTCTCGTCATAGTCGACTCCTTCTTTCTGACGATATCCCTTGGCAACAAGACGCGCTTTGTAGGTCTCCACCTTTCCGTATGCTCCAATATTTTTCTTAAAAACCCATTTACAACCTATAGATTTTATATCCTTTGAAGGTTCAACTAAAGTCCATACTTTATTTTCCTTCATGGATTCCATTTCAGATTCCATGGCCTTTTGCCATTTCTCATAATCAGAACTTTGTATAGCCTCTTCATAGGTCTTAGGGTCATCATCATTATGATCAACCTTATTTGATAAATCATCTAGTACCAATAAATTTAATCTAGTTGGTACATGACGTTCTCGTGTAGACCTTCGAAGAGGTACTTGTACAACCTGTTCACCTTGTGTTGGATTTCGTTGTTGCTCAATTTGGTTTGGAACTGGTTCATTAACATGTTCTTGAACTTCATTTAGTTCTTGAACTTCAACCGTTGAAGATGGCATTTTCCTTGGCAACTTCAAAACATCCAACAAAGGTGCTTCAACTTGGGTCTCATGATCTTCATATTATGTTGACTCATTAGTTTCTTGATCTTCATCAAGTTCTATCTCCCCATTGTAATTTCCTTCCAAAAGAATTCCCTTTCCGAAAAGGTTGCTCCTCTAGCCACAAACACTTTGGTCAGAAGGGTGATAGAAACAATATCCCCTTGTTTCCTTGGGATACCCAATGAACCTACACTTATCAGATCTTGAGTCAAGTTTATCAGCCTGTAGTCTCTTAACATAAGCTGGACAACCCCAAACCCTAATATGTTTAAGGTTAATCTTACATCCTTTCCATATCTCATATGGTGTTGTAGAGACTGACTTAGTGGGAACTTTATTAAGTAAGTATGTTGCTGCTTCCAAAGCATATCTCCATAAATTTATTGGAAGATCAGTGAACCCCATCATAGATCTTACCATATCTAATAAGATTCTATTTCTCCTTTCAGACACACCATTGTGTTGTGGTGTTCCTGGAGGTGTCCACTGTGAGAGAATCCCATTCTCTTTGAGATATCTGGTAAAATCTTCACTAAGATATTCTCCACCTCAATCAGACCTTAGTACTTTGATACTTTCACCAGTCTGCTTCTCAACTTCACTACGGAACCTTTTGACCATTTCAAAAGATTCAGACTTACGTTTCATAAGATACACAAATTCATATCTTGACATATCATCAATGAAGGTGATGAAGTAAGAATATCCACCTCTAGCTTGAATTTTCATGGGCCCATAAACATCTGTATGAATTAGTCCCAATAATTCAGAAGCCCTTTCTCCACTTTCATTAAATGGAGATCTGGTCATTTTTCATTTGAGACAAGATTCACAAGTGGGATATGATTCAAAATCATACTTGATAAGGTACCCTTCCTTGTACAACTTGTTAATTCTTTTCTCTCCAATATGACCAAGCCTACAATGCCAAAGGTGTGTTTGATTTACATGATCATCTCTTTTCCTATTAAGACTTGAAACATGCATAATCGAATTAGCATTCACACTAGGTAAGACATAAACATCATGTTGGAGATAGCCATTCACATATAAATTATCACTATAATAAATAGAGCAAATACCATTGCCTATTTTAATGCGAAAACCACATTTGTCTAACATAGAAGCTGAAATTATGTTCGAAACAAATTTAGGAACATAATAACAATCATCCAACATAAGTACTTTGCCCGTAGGTATTATTAAAGAAATTGATCCTACAGCTACGGCCGCAACTTTTGCACCATTTCCAACTTGTAGATTAATTTCTCCTTTATTTAGCCTCCTACTTATCTTGAACCCTTGCACCATATTGCAGGTGTTATAACCACTGCCAGTATCTAATACCCACAGTGAAGAATTAGTGGTAGCTGAAGAAACCTTGAAAATATTTTTCATTAATGTCTCACCTTGTTTATTGTCCTTTAGAGTTGCAAGATACTCCTTGCAGTTTTTCTTCCAATTATTTATGATAAACCATGTTGCCTTGAACATCATTCTCTGGAGGGATTATCTTTGCAGGCTTATCGATCACATCCATAAGCTTTTCATGCATGAGAACAATTCTCAAATTTCTATAGCAGTCATCAAAGTTTGGTCCTACCAATTTGTTGGTCTCAAGTATTTCACACAGTGATATAACAGACATATTGAGAAATCTAAAATATAGAAAAGAAAAGCAGTAATACAAGAACATATTTGCATATATCATAAAGACATGGACTTTTATCTAAATGATATTTTCACTAATTATTTTAAACTATTTACCCTCATCATAGTTTACGAAATCTTTATTTCTTTTAGTGGAGTAAAGGAATCCTTTAACAATATGTATGAGCCCCTTGGAAATCAAGTCGATTCTCACATGTATTTTAAAGGTAGGTACTCTTACCAATTGTATTCCCATACAATTTCCTTAAATAGCTGTATGTCAAATAGTCCCCTGGTAGTCAGGTCGATCCTATTGGCATAGTTGAGTTCAACCATCATGATAGCAAAGAACTTATTAAATTTTGTACTCCCCCGGATAGTCCAGGCGTCTAGTGTAAAATTGAATAATTCTTTCAATCCATACATCTAATGCAATAAATAATTTTAACATATTCTCGAACTATAAGTCTCCTGGTTGTCAGGCCGCTCCTTATAAATAAGAAATAAGTAAAATTAATTACCTTGATGTATAACTCTATAATAAAATATCTTATACTTTATTATTTAAGAACTCAAATTTTAGTAAGAGGGAATTGTTACAAAACAATTTTTAATAACATGAAGATCAAATCTTCTATAGCATGTAAATTTAGTTCAAGTTGTCTACATGCTTAGTCCTAAATTAATTTACATCATATGTAATAAATAATTCAAAATTATGTAATGAACAAGCACATGACATAAAACAAAATTCAACATCCTCTAACATATTTATCTTACATATCACATAAAAAGAATTCATGCTAGAATATTATTATTAATTAACATCTCATGAACTAATAACAATTAAAATAAAAATAGAAGCATGTAACATATTATAGATTCCCGTTGTATCTAATACAAAATTTTAAATTCAAGTTATGAACGATCTCAATAGTCATATGAATGCATATTTTATCCACAATAAAATAATATCAACATTCAAACGATTTGACTATTGCACAAGGCACATCTATTATGGTTTGAACTCTTCAAATATAATATTAAAATATTTCGTAAATAAATTTTAGACACAATAAACCATGGCTCTGATACCACTGAAGGATTGCGCATAGGTGTTCGTAACACGCAGCGGAAGACAATAACAATCCTAGGTAGATTTTTCATGTTTAAAATTTATTTACGTGTCAAAAATTGGATCTAAGACGTACCTGGTGAAAACAGTTTCTTTTTCAGAATTTCTTCGATACTGCGAAGACTCTATGTGCATCCACACCGAGATCAATCCTTGCTATCAACTCTTTGATCAATGAAACCCGCGAACAAATTGAACGAAGAATATTGTGTTGAAATTTTTCTCAAAAATCTCAACTCAAATTAGAAGATCAAGAAACACTTTTCTTGTAATTGTATTTTTCTCTCTTGGCTTTGTATTGCACTCTCACTTTCACAAAGTAGGTTTTCTTCTCAAGAATAATAATAAAAAAAACGAAAAAAGAACCATGAAAATTTTCTCCATCACCCTTTATATAGCATCACTTACAAACCATTTTCCTATTTGGTTGAGGTAATAATTATCCTAGGGTGAAAGTTTATTCCAAAAATAAACTTATGAAAAATTTTGTACATAAACAAATCCAAATTTTCCTTTTATGTTTAGTGCCGAAAATTCTTACCAATTTTGTGTGGAAAATCCAATTTTCCTTTCTTTGTACACGTGAGAAGGTCCAAAGATTTATGGACTTTTTTTTTATGTCCAATTCTAAATTGGATACTATTAATATAAACTTTTATATTAATATAATATTTTCCTATTGAAAATATTAATCACATTCCAAATAGGATAAAACTTCAATTACACATTAATAATCCAATTCAAAATTGGATTTATTAACAAGCCTTTATTAATATTATATTTTATATACATCTATTATACAAAATAATATTAATTATATATATCACATATGTTTCAACCAAGAGATATTATTTAATTTCTATTCCAAATAGAAACTTCAATTTATTCACAATATTAATTATTATCTTTGTGCTAGCAAAGAATATAATAATATTTCATTTGGACTAATAACTAAAAATAATTGACTAATTAAATTCTTTAATTTAATTATCAAATAATAAGTTAATTAATCCTTTAGCAAAGATCAGAACACTCGTTAGTGTGCGACCCCATAGGTTCAATACTAAACCGGTAGTAAATTGATCATATCAATATACTAATCAAGGGTGGCGTCTAGCAACACTCCTTAACGACCGGATAGCATGAAGTATACAATTTACTCTCAAGAACCAGTAGAAGTATAATGTAGTAATTCCTTCTGTCCTTATAGCTCTGGATCACCCTAGGATATGGTTCAGCTGTCAAATCCTAATAGGCGATCAACTATGTGTTCGCGTCAAATATAATCGACCATTGAATGACCTAAGAAACTCATTTCTTCTTTCATTCAATTGCCCTAGCCAATGTCTTAGTTTGGTCGTTTATAATTCATGACAACATGGAGCTTAAACTCATTACCAAGAGTTGACAGATTCCGTCTTGATCAATCACTAATTCTACAAGTATTTAATCGTACTCAATATCCTTTCAACTATCGCCCTAGGACCATAGGTGTCTAGTATCAAAGGACAATAATTAACTTGTCAATTACTATGACGATCTCAAGTCAAAGGAAACGGTTACATCACATTCTTCAAGAAAATATCATATTGACAGTTTATGGTAATTCTAACCATTAGGAATTATCCAATGAGTCGATTCAACGATCATATCTCTATATGCATCATCTATCTATGTGATTTAGTTAATGAGATCAACTAATCTTTATCAGATAAAGACGATCACATAAAGATTGATCTAACCGGATTACTAATGTCCAAATTAATAATCCTACGATCAAGAAAAAATTTAGATGAAATTGTAAAAGACTTTGCTCTCATTATCATGATCTCTATTACGATGACAAATCTAAAAATTTAATCAAGGACCCTATCAAATTAATCAAATAATTATTAATAATAATAAAAGAATATCAAATGCCATATATTTTATATTAAATAACATTCACAAAAATATGTTCAAGTTATCAAATATGATATTGGATCTAGGGTATAACTACTATATCCCTAACATATTTGTCACTTCTGATCGAGAACAAGATATCTGTTCCCCCGACCACTAGATCAAAAGAACATAGAAAATACCTTTCCAGCTTCAATCCGAAAAATTGATGTTCTTTCTGCTGAGGGTCTACTAAACAACAATATGCACCTTTCCGCTCAGATACCTTATGACTTCCTCTCAGAATTTCTGTTTTTATCTTTTACTTCTTTCTCTATTAACATTAGATTTACCTTTTTGGCCAACTTTCTTGCCTCTAAATGTCTCCAAAGGGTGATGTTAGAGAAGGAAGAAGTTCAGCCTGAGCAAGACCAACTTGTTGAGTGTCTTCTTATTTAGAGGCAAAACTTACACAAATGGAAGAGCTCGAGACCCGGTTGGAGAAAACAGATCAAGAAAATAAATCTCACAGTCAAGAAGACACTCGGCTACATACTAAACTTGCTGAGCTAAAGGGCAAGTGGTAGGAGCAGCAGGATATCTTGCTTCGACTGCTTAATAGGAGTCTGTTTCTAAGGAAGGGGTTTGAACCTTGGAAGCTGACTTACGTTCTAAAAATGAGGAAGCTACTACAACCAAAGAGAAAAGGACCAAAATGGAGAAAAGGTTCCAAAAGATGATGGAACAAAATCGGAAACACGCCCATTTTTTACTTGGCGGAGACCTATAACATTTTAAGGATTGATAACGAGCTGCTGCTGTTGAAAATACAAAGAACTCCGAGCAAGATTCTAAGCTAAAGAGGACTCATTAAGCTTGACAAGACTTATGTTGTTTAAAACATGCGGAGGAAAACTCTAGAGGATGCCGAAATTAGCATTAAAAATATAGATGACTGCATTGTCGAGGCTCGTTCTTTAGAAACAACCTCATTTGAAAATATATTTGCGTGGCCTGCTGCTTCAAGTTGTTCAGAGACTTGCTCTGGATCTTCTGAACTTGAAGAATAAGATGAAGATGTTGAGCACGAGGATGTAGGTTGTTTGGTCAAGCTGGTAAAATTAACTTATTTTGATAAGTGTTTTTCTTAAAAGTGTTTTCAAAAAAGTATTTTTGGAGAAAAATAATTTATATTTGGCTAATCACTTTGAAAAATATTTTGGATACTAATTTGTATTTGGGCAACTTTTTAAAAAAAGTACTTTTAAGCGTCAAGTTACGAATAAAGACATCAAGATATTACTTCATAGTCAATGTTATATAAGTAGATAAATAATTACAAATATTTATTATTAAAGATAATAATTAAGTTTTTTATTTAATTTAAGTAAAATATAAAAATAAAATTGAAACGTACTTTATTCTTTCAAGATAATTTAATATATTAAAAATCATTCAATAAATAAGAAATATCATCCAAAAACGCATTATATATTACTTAATAGTTTAAACTAAGTAAGGTTAATTTGGTATGTATAATATTTTGCTAAGGGTATTTTTGGTAGAAAAAAATCAAAATTGTTTTTGCTTATGGGAGAAACTACTTTTTTCTACTTCTCAAAAACTGCTTCTACTTCTAGCCAAAAGCATTTTTCCTCCCAAAAACGTTTGGCCAAACACTTCAAATTCAGATAAAAAGTACTTTTTTGAAAAGAAAAAAAACACTTTTAACTTGGGGAGAAGCTTGACAAAACAGGCTAGTAGAATCACACGAGCAGTCTTCGGATTCGAAAAATACAGGCCTTGGTGAATGCCCTAACATTTGAGGCTTCCAACCAGAAAATATATACCCTATTTATTATAAGTCAAAATTATTTTAAAATATTATTTTCTATAGTTATCTTTTATATTTTATAGCAAAATAAGTAATTATGGCATATACTACCATTGATGCATAAAATACACTATTTATGTTTCCTTCTCTTTAGACAGCTGGACATACATATTATTAAGGTGTGTGTCGTTATTGTATTCATAAACACATGCGGGTAGAGTTGGACTACCCTGAGTTTAGGTGCTTTTTACTGTTGTATTCACAAATACATCAACGCGAATACATGTAAATACATGCACGTACAGCTTGACTTCCTTGATTTTAGGCGCATTTTGCTGCTGTATTCAAGAATACATGGCGCGATACATGAGAATACATGCGCGTACCGCAGGTCTGCTCTGATTTGAGGCGCTTTTTACTGCTATATTCATAGATACATCAGCATGAATACATGCGTGTACAGCTGAATTGCCCTGATTTTAGGCATTTTTTGCTGCATGGTGCGAATACATGTGAATACATGCGCGTACAACTGGACTACCCTGGTTTTTAGGTGATTTTTACTGCTGTATTCATGAATATATCTGCGCAAATACAACGAATACACTACCGTACTAACTGAATAGCAGTTATAGGAAGTAATTATGTATATGATAGTTATATGAAGTTAATAGACACTAAATAATAGTGATTTTTGAAAATTCCTCTGAATCAGATTAATTTATCTTGTCATTTTTTTACTCTTGTATCTATTATGGGCTTTATTTTTGGGGGCTAGGGCTTTGAAATGAAAAGGGATTTTTACCTAAATATACCATATAGCAAACCTTATTACCATTATTGTGCCTTGTTTGGTTATTACCCGCATATTCCATGTTTTCGTTACCAAAAATGTACAAAACCATATCTTGCTGATTTTATAGCCTAAAATAGCGCCAGATTTTAAGCATCCCAATTAATGTTTGGTCTTAATTAAATGATCTTTTTAAAACCTTAAAAGATCTAATCCCAGCACAAATCTCTCTGCGTGATCTCTCATACGTAGCCATCAGTTTCGAAAATCTCTCATTCTTCTACATCAAATACCGAAAATCAGAATTTACAGTGTGATAGTCAATCAAATTGTAGTTCTTCCAGATTTCAGTTTCGAAAATCTCTCATTCTTCTACATCAAATACCGAAAATCAGAATTTACAGCGTGATAGTCAGTCAAATTGTAGTTCTTCCAAATTCCAGATTATTGAAGTTAGGTTTGTTTATACAAATTGTAGTTAAATTGTAGTCAGTTTATAGTTAATTGTAGTCTGTTTGTAGTTACTTGTAGTCAGTTTGTATTTAATTGTAGTCAGTTTGTAGTTATTTGTAGTCAGTTTTGATTTAATTGTAGTCAGTTTGTAGTTACTTGTAGTCAGTTTGTAGTTAATTGTAGTCAGTTTGTAGTTAATTGTAGTCAATTTGTAGTTAATTATAGTTTTTAAAAAAATATGTCTGAAAATTGATTTTTTTTGTAGCTACTGGCTTGTATGTGTAGCTGAGAACTGCAAATGGCATTTCAAGGCAAAGTCAATTCATGATTCTTCATTGTTCAAGATAAGAAGTTTTAGCCGACAACACACATACTGCCGAATGGACGAAACATTGATACAGCGCAAATGTACTGCAACAATAGTTGGTAGCATTGTTGTTCCAAAGTATTGTGATCCTAAGACTGTTTACACGCCAAAAGACATACAAACTGAGATGGTATCCGACTTCAAAGCAGAGAGAGAGAGAGAAATCGGTTTTGAAGAGGGTTTCTGGCTTTGATACTATTTTATAGACTGAAAGTATGGTGGATTGAGAAGAACTTCTCGATCTGAAACTGTTCAAGCTTCGACAATGGCGAATGAAATTCAAGCAGAGAGAGAGAGAGGTCAGTATTGGTAAAAAAACGTGGGGGGAGGGTAATTAAAAAAGGGGAGAAAATCGTGGGTTTTGTTTGTAAGAGAGAGAAGAAATGTGTACAATAAAATTTGAAAAGATTTTCAGTTCCACAAATCAAGCCTTTAATTAATAAGTTGATAATTAAACCTTAAATAAAATTTTGGTACATAAATTGAAAGGTGGTATACTTAAATGTAATAAACACAAACCTTAAACATGGGTGGTAATAAGGTTTGCTATATGGTATGTATATGTAAAAATCCCAAATGAAAACAATTGTATCTCTTATTCTTTTGATTTACTTTAGCTTCTCGGGGTTTTAAGTTAGCAAAAGATATTTCTTGATCTATGTTTTTTTATTAATAAAGTGTTGTTACCGGATATTTAGCTTTTGGTTTATAACTTTAGCAAAATACATAGATTACCACCTCAGCTTATCCCTAAATCCCTGTTATATATTTGTACTCTACGGAAATAATTTTATACACTCAATCTTTTAAAAATGTGTTTATGACGTACCACTTTTGTGTTTGACCACTTCTTTTAAATAGGTATATTTTTACACCAATTAAATTATGACATGTATCATGAAGTTAAAAGAAAAAAGAAAGAAATACATCTTCTTCCTCGATGAAAACCAACCACCGTACAATCTTTATGTGAGTTTCAAGATCAGAGAACATGGATACAAATCAAAAATCAAAGTTTTCAACATCAACCTTAGATTTCTTCAAGTTTAACCCAACTCAAAAATTCAAAGTACTCTTATTCGTCCTTCTTAAACAAATTTCGATACAATAATTTCAAATAATAAATTTCAGGGTCTTGGGCAATTTGTAGAAACAATGCGTTAAGAACGGATGAAAACAAAAAATATTAAGACGATTTTATGTTGGAAAACAACCCCCCCCCCCCCCCCCCCCCCAAAAAAAAAAGCAAAGGTCAAGAGATAGGTGTAAAAGAAGGGTAAAGGGTCTAGGATTGCAGCGGGGTAGGGTTGAAGGGTAATATTTGAGGAAAAAATACATTATAATGAATTTGGGGTGAGATTCAGGTTCATGAGTTAGAGAAGGAGCTATTGAAGTTATTAGAAGTGTTCTTTTTAAGTATCAACGGAGGAACTGGATGAAACTTGATTCGTAAAAATGAAAAAGATAACTAAAAATTAAAAAAAGTGGAAAAGTGAAAAGAATTGGACATGTGGCGTCCAAATGATGCTTTAGATAAAAATAATAATTACAATTCACGTGTCTCATTTGTGTGTAAAATATGTGCTTGTCACATAGTTAAAATAGTGTGTCATAAATATATTTTTTAAAGGTTAAGTGTGTATAGTCATTTTCATATTCAACATATGTGTAATAAGGATTTGAGTATAAAGTCATGTGATATTTTATGTATTTACCCTTTTAACCTTTAATTGGAAAGGTTTCATAAGAGAGGACTCTTATTTTAATGATGCTCCGGGACATTTCCTATTCATTCCGACTTAGTTAGATACATCAGAGTCTCATCATGAGCCTATGACAAGGGAGAAGCTTAAGTGAGTAGATGGAAGAGTAACACCTACATTAAAAATTACTCCTTCAGGGTACTGATTCTTAGCTAGGAAATTTGGAACTTTCAAAATATTTTAGGCGGCATCTAACTGAGCTTTGGACCTACTTGTTCATCTAGTAACTACAGTTGTCATATTCAAACTCGTAGTCGTATAGCACAATTTGTTTTAAGAAAGTACAAGTAAATTCCACTGGAGTTGAAAATTTCTCATAGTTGGTGTTGCAAAGGATGACAAAAATGCCTTAAATATTAACTTTCAAACTAGTGATATCCTTTTTATTGATGATCAGAAGTTGATGGTTCATTATAATATGATATTAGGATCCCTTTATACTTTCTTGTTACAATTATAAATAGATGAGTCAACAGGTAGTGCCTTCCCAAATTAATGTCCGAAAAGGTCACTAAAAGACCTAGTCACAAACGGTCGGAAATTAAATGAATTGGCTGCATACCTGCTATAAGGAATCTGTCTCCGACTAATTTCCTTATAATTTTCGGATTCCTTTTCTTTTTATTTTATCTCAATCAAACTATATTGTTAAGTACAACAACAAAGTACACAGACCTTACCTCTACTCTGGGGTAAAGAGACTGTTTCCAAATAAACCCCGGCATCCTTCCCTCCAAGTACTTCTCACATTGCTCTTGGGGAGACTCGAACTCACAACCTCTTGGTTGGAAGTGGGGGTTGCTTACCATCAGAGCAACCCCTCTTGTCTATATTGTTAAGTACGTTTAATGTATTAACGACATTTAACTCCTAATATAATTCTATTGGAAAAACACAGTCCAATGGTCTAGATCACGGTCTCAAACGTACTAGTATGAAGGATCTAAAAAGTGGCCTTATGTGTAAAGTCGAATTTGTTAGAGGGAAAACAATCTAAACATAACTATGTGTAGTTCTATTTATGGACACAGGATTTTGAAAGGATTTTTTTATTTTTATATCATATATGAAATTTTATTATCAAATATGTGCATATTTTCTAATTTATCTTACCTATCCATATTTTTTCTACAATCTTTATATTATTCATTAATTACTAATTATTAATAGTTGAATCTTCCAAAATAGGCGTGCTACAAATAAGAAAACAAAATATTTTAATTGATGTTACACAAAAGCCTATATTCTGTTCATGAAATTATCCGTTTTTGCCTCCTCGTTTTTGTTCTTTTACCTTTTTTCTTGTTTACCTTCTTTTGAAAAACTTAGTTCTTTCTTTCTTTTTTCAGTTTAATTTTCTCTTCAACAAAAATTATTCCACCCATTTTAATTATTTTAATCTAAACACAAAAAGTAACAATTAAACTAACCTTAAAAAAATTAAATGGGAAAAATCTAATTATAAAAAATGGGTCTCATCTATGTATTTTTTGAGAAGGAGAAGGAATGGAGAGGATGAAGAAAGGGAAGGGGAAAAACTACAAAATTACAAAATACAAATCAGTTTAAGGAGAGGAGAAAAAACTACAAATCAGTTTAAATATGTATAAAGCAGTATTGTTTTTAAGGGTATCTACAAAATCAATACATTTATACTACAATTACACTACAATTTATGTTGAAAAACGTTGACTACATAATTTTTTCTTTATCTACAAAATCTCTACCGAAAAACTACAAATAAATTATAAATCAGTTTAAGTATTGTATAAAGTTGTATTATTTTTAAGGGTATCTACATAATTATTACATTTATAGTACAATTAAACTATAATCTATGTTGAAAAAAATGTTGACTATAAAATTTTCTCTTCATCTACAAAATTTCTACAAAAAAAACTACAAATCAGTTTAGGTAATGTATAAAGTTGTATTTTTTAGGGTATCTACAAAATTATTATATTTATACTACAATTAAACTACAATCTTATGTTGAAAAAAAAATGTTGACTACAAAATTTGCTCTTCATCTACAAAATTTCTACAAAAAACTACAAATAAACTACAATTACACCCACACTGTCACACTTATATTGGATCAGATGTTTGTTAACCAAGTTTTTTTCTAGTTTGGCCAAGAACTTGTGTATCAATGCCGGATAAGTGTGACACTTGAAGAATCTCTACCTTTAAAGAACCTCTAAATTGCCTAAAAAAACAAATTATTTAATATTAAAATAATATAGACAAAATAGAGCCGGAGGTTACATAAGATTCATATGGCTATCTCACAAAATTTACGATTGAGAATTGTTGATTGATCGATTGAGGAAGTCTTATGTGTCATACATCTACTCTCGATCTCGTAGTTGTTAAATTTAGAACAATATCTGATAATTACCAGAAATTACAATAACCGAAACAATGAATTTCATATTGAATCTCTTTGGCTAAAAATTTGACTATAAAAAATGGGTCTCATCTATGTATTTTTTGAAAAGAAGAAGGAATGGAGAAGTTAAAGAAATGGGAGGGGAAAACAGCGCTGGTTAGATCTTAGGAATTAAGGGAGAGAGAAACGTGGGATATATGAACACCTTTAATTAAGGAGTAAAAAACTGTCAGTTAATTATACCTCTAAATTAATTATGGTATATAATTGGTAATTTGGTATATTAAGTGTAATTAAGTCAAACCTTAAACATTGAGGGTAATAAGATTTCCTATGTGGTATAGGAATGTAAAAAATCTCAATTTTGAAAATGTGTGGGGCGGCCTTATATGTCGCATTGTACGCTCTCTCATCTCTAAAAGCCCACATTATACCTTTCATTAGGGATCGGGATTCTTCGGATTTTCTAATTACCAAACATCAATTGTATCGAGTTATTAAATTTAAAAATCAAACCAAATAAATAAAAGTCGGTTTTTAATCTCAATTTTTCGGCTTTTCGAGTTTTTCGATTTTTTTTACAAAGTTTTTATAGCACAAAAATAGAATTTGTGCTCCAAATATTTCTACAAAACTATATAAGGCGTTTTTTCAATAAAATAACATAAATATGAGATGAGTCATGACATCGTATAACATATTTAGCAATAAAAATAATAAAATTGCATAAAATAAATATTATTAATAAGCCATAATGAAAACAAACATTACCTAAAATTACTAATGAGTTGTTAAAATAAGTACGACTAATAAGTACTATTACTTACATGATTAAACAATAAAGAAAAAGAAGTTATGCATTTTATTTAAACCATTAAATAACAAAACAAATTATATCCAATAATATTTTCATTCATAGTACAATTGAATTGAATGTCTTTTATTGTATTAATATGGATTTGATTTTAGTTTAGTATTTATTTAAGTTCATCATATTTATGAACTATAAAATTTATTGGAAAATTAAAAAATTATAAGTCCAAACTTGAAATAATACGTTGAAATATAAAGCTATGAAAAAGCTTAAGAAATATTTATAAACTACACTTCGACAAATATTTTTATGTATTTACAACTTTTATACATATAACATTGTGTTGGATTGGTTTCTGTTTGACTATTTTTAGTTAAAATCAATTCAAATATGGTCGGATTTTTTCCCAATACCAAACCATAGTCAAATTTTTTTCTCGATCGGGTTAGTACAATTTGTCGGCTTCATTTGTACACCCCTACCTTTCATTCACTGAGCTTTCACTCAAATTAAAGGAACGCCGTGATGGCGTCCAACACCGTTGTTGTCACAACCCTAAAATCGACCCGGTCGTGATGGTGCATATTGTGAAACTAGACTAGCTGACACAAGTCCCGAATTAACCATTTAATCAATAATAATTATTTTTAAGCCTTTAATTAATTAGTTATTTCATAATGTAAGTCTAAATGAACAGTGCAGAATAAGTACACAAGCCCGACGTCGAGGTGTCACAAACCACGAACATCTACTAAGGCCTGAATACAACAACGAGTCTAAAAATATACCAAATACAATCAAAGGAAGACAAGAAGGAGAAAATCACTGTTGCGAACGTTGGACAGCTACCTTGCTAACTCCAATGACTTTACCACTGAGCAATCAACACCCGCTACCCGGTTCAGAACTACCTCAATCTGCACACAAGGTGCATGGAACAATGTGAGTATGCCAACTCAGTAAGTAATAAAAATAAATAAAAACTGAACAGTAAGAAAACAAATAAGCCACATCAATATGCTATAGCAAATGCAATATATTTTCAAAACAGCACAAAAATTATTTGGTTCGTAAATCATGCTCAATTTCGGTAAAACCTTTTAAAACAACTTTCAATAGTTTTAAACGAGTGATAACAGAGTGAGTAAAAATGATAGAAACGTAAACAGCCCCTTGGGAAAAACATGTATCATAAACCGCCCCTCGGGCATAATATCAATAGAACTAGCCCCTCTGACTAACTCAGAATCACTCGTAATTAGTCCCTTGGGCCCAAATTAACCTGACCTTATTATTTGTTCTCGGGCCAATAACTCTTCTCAACCCAATAGCTATTTATGTGTTAATATCTTTATTAGCCTGGAGTTAATTCATAACAAAAATAAATACATAAGACAACCAAGAAAAGAATACTAGATAAGAATAATATTATTATATAATTTGGTGAAGTGACCTAGATTTAAAAGATTCAATATAATAAAAGAGAGAGAATAAAAATATTGAGAGAAAGTTTTTCTCCTAAACAAAATTTCAAAACTTAAGAAACTACATTGTGAATGCTGTGTTATTGTGTAATAGTGAATCAATTTATAGAAGTGCAAAAAGTTTTCCTTTTGTAGAAGATTAGCCAAATATGAAAGAGACATTTTCTATCAAAAAACTGTTTTTTAATTAGGATAGAAAACATGGCAAGCTCAAACAATGTCCAACAGATACACATGGTGTCACGATTATTAGTGGCTAATCCTCAAACAAACTCTTATTAGAGAAGCGGTTGGATACATAAGAGTAGTGCACGTTTGTGAGACTTTAGACCAATGTGTCAGCCTACGAGCGCTGAAGAGCATGATATCTCTACCCTATAAATGACTTCATCTAAAATACAACAGGGACAGCTATTTTCGGCTGCTCATTTCGTATCTTGAAAAAAGGGCATGCTTAAGTAATGTAATATGGGTCAGGTCAATAGTAACTATGCTATTTCCCTACTAATTTAAAGCCTCCGTCCGATCCCTAATGCATATTTTTTCGGGTTTATCTTCAATAACCTTTCGAAAATCTTGCGTAAATTTTTTATGTGATATGTTTTTTCTAAAGACTACCAAATCTTCCACGTAAGGCTCGCATATATTATATAGGAGGTTAATGATAACTTTTGTCACCACTCTTTGATATGTTGCACTTTTTTGGGTATATTATAGTAAGGAAAGGAAGTGAGGCACTATGCGAATCGAATAGCTGAAACTATTATAACTCTTATTTTTCTACTTTAAAAGAAGCCTGCTTGCTTATTTTAAAGCGTTAAAGAGAGATAGAACATTTTAAAGATAATTTGATATTATGCAAACCTAACGACCGGATCAATTCTCGTTACGTGAGCTACCTTGTAACAATTGCATTGTTGTTGTCAGCTTAACAAAGTGGGTGACCAAAAGAAAATTTATTAAGATGCCTTAAATATTTTTTTAACATCTTTCATATATATTTTTATTTAAATTATTTTATAACTATTTAAATTGCAGAGTTATTAGCAGCAGTTCGAAAGGTTGCCCTATTCGGGAATCTCTGGATCTATGTTGATTTTCAACTCCCCGAAGCATTTTTTCTTTTGAACAAGCCTTCTAAATACGATCGAACACTACTTGAAAACGGCTCTTCTGTTCCAAAGCGGACTGTTCCAAATGTTGCTGAAAATTCATAAATTTTTAAGCAATTTCTTTTTTCTGTTGACAACATAGTAATTGATCAGATGACTAAATAGTTTTCTTTTTATGTTTTATAAAGATCTTGTACTTTAACCGTGAATACTAAAATATTTTCTAAATAAAATCAGCCATAGAACCCTCTCTTAATGAAAAAGTCCCCATAAATGTCCTAAAGCCTTTGCCTCAAGTGTCATGGGCCTAGAGCTGGTGCCTCTCAATAAGTCCAACATTATTTACTTGAAGCTTCGTGGTTACTTGGAACTATTTATTCTATTTCTGATAATAACTATCAATAAAATGTTTCCTTTTTGCATTTAATAATTATCATCTTATTGTTCCACTTCAATTACCTAGTTACTCGTCTTTCTGTTCTCGATCGATCCCTTTATATATTTTAGCATAAACATAGACTTCATATGTAGTATTCACGGAAGCGAGAGGGAGAAATCAGGATTGAAATTTATAAATTTCTCTAACGATCTCAAATTAATCTTAAGATATAGTTTAAATTATAATAAATATTCATAAATATATAATTTATATATATGCATATTATTAGAGCTGTCAAAATGGCCAGCCAGCCCAGCCTCGCAGGCTTTTAAATTTGATGGGCTAGGACGGATCGGCCCCCTACATGAACGTTGCTTGAAATGGTCAGCCCGACCCAGCCCTAAAAGGGATACGGGCTAGGGCAGGGTCGGCCCTTCAATTGTTTTAAGAATTTTTTTTAAAATTCTTAAATATTTTTCCGTGACATAATCAATTAATCATGTAAATAACTTTTGCTTGCTTAGAGCGTAAAAGAAGTTTGATATTTGACAAGGAATCTCATATTGAAATGCAAATTCCCTATATCTCCAACTCTTCTTTTTAAAATTTACATGATATTTTCTTGATGTTTTTGTTTCATTTTCTTCAGATTCAGGGATTGCTTCAATAAGTTTAAATGCTGAGGTTTTTTAACTTAGGATTAATTATTTGTTCATTTTATTATTATAGTCCATAAAATTCTTAAAATTCTTAAAATTTGCTAGTGGTCAACTATTTTTTTGGTATTCAAAATTGATCTTTTTCTATACTAAAGAACAATTTAAATATTAATAGTATACTAAAGTAATTCAAACTGATCATTAGCTACTTAAAGTAATATTTTTTTTTGAAAAATAATTATTATTGGCCAACTAACAGGCTCAGGGCTATGTTCAACCTTCAGTTAAGCCTCAAGAACTAGTGGATTGATTTGAGCCAGAATTATAAACCTTAGTTTTAAATGAGCACAAAAATATTAGTTCAATTCTATCCAAGTAACGAAATAAATCGGACTGATCTTACGGGCTAAGCCCATTCTAACGAATACCTATTATGAACAAGACGTATTGAATTTAGGGAGTTTTACATATCTATACCATATGGCAAACCTTATTACCAAAATTGTGTATGGTTTGGTATTTACTCGCCTATACCATATTTTGTTTACAAAAATTGTACCAAACCAAAAATAGCTGAATTCTATCCTAAAATAGCGCCACTTTTGTAGCTGTCAGAATTAATGTGATTCTGTCACAATTAAATTCGAGTTTGAAAATGGAACAAAATCATAAACCAGCGTGATTCTCTCCTTCTCCATATATTTTCCACCATTGATAGCCATTAAAAAGCTTGAAAGCTTTGAATTCAAATTTGGATTTTCAAAAATCATTATTTGTTTGGATTGGGTGTTGTTGTAAATAATTCGAAATATGTTTAGGAGTTTATATCTCAATTATGAGGGGTTTTGGTGAAGATTATACTTGGTTTTGACTGAATTTCAGATTGAAACTCGTCGAAGAAGAAGAGACATATTTTTCCAGAAATTGTAGTTAAATTGTAGAATTGTAGATAAATTGTAGATAAGTTGTAGATAAATTGTAGATTGGGAAGACTAAAACTTCTACAAGTCTTCTACAATTATGTCGAAAATGCCAATTATGCTACAATTGAAAATCCTTTAGATTGGGTGTTGTTGTAAATAATTCGAAATATGTTTAGGAGTTTACATCTCAATTTTGAGGGGTTTTGGTGAAGATTACACTTGGTTTTGACTGAATTTCATATTGAAACTCGTCCAAGAAGAAGAAAATATATTTTTCCAGAAATTGTAGTTAAATTGTAGAATTGTAGATAAAATGTAGATAAATTATAGATTGGGAAGACTAAAATTTCTACAAGTCTTCTACAGTTATGTCGAAAATGCCAATTATGCTACAATTGAAAGTAGCATTGTTGAGATGTGCAGAAGTTGATTCAAACACCACATTTATAAAAAGAAGAAGAGAGTACAATTTTTTAGTCATCAAAAATAATCAACCAAGGAAAGCTGGTCATATATAAATTACTCTGAATCCAACAATTAAAAGAAAGAATTTCCTTAAGAAGTGGAGATTAAGTGCGCAAGTCAGTTCTAAAATACTACATAGTATATTTGTGCTAAAGGAGCTTCTTTTGGGAGAAAAGATAAATTCCTTTGATTTGTTATACCGATGAATGCAAACACGTGTCTTTCATGATCACTTTAATGCATATTATCAAAGAGGGAGCATTTTCTCTATGGAAAAGAGTTTTTTCCCTTAATTCCACATAGGTGACTAATTAGACAGTAACATGTAACCCCTCTAATCTGAAACACAAACAAGTCAAAATTACATAAGCACTCACTTTTAGTTTAAAAGTTTCCTATCTTACTGGTTTCTTCCATCACCTAATGACTACTTTGATGCATTTTCGCTATTGCACTGAAGAATGATAACAAGATGGCCAACTTATTGTTGAAAATGACCTTTTTCTGTAGGTTCATTTAATCCAAAAGTAGTTGACTAGTTATTGGCTTAAAAAAGATATCAACTTTCGCATTAATTTTACCTTTTTTTCTGTTTAATATTTTCTTGAAGACGTAGCTTTGTGAATCTTGAGCTTTACATGTACACAGAACACTAGGAAAGAAAAGAGGAAAAAAAGGAAAAATGAATATATGCTCCTAAAATCATGCCTAGAATAAATAAAACAATAATTATACCCTTAACTTGAATTATGGTAAATAAATTAAATTTAATATGCTTAAATATAATAAACACAAATCTTAAATATGGGAGATAATAAGGTTTGCTATATATATATATATATATATATATATATATATATATATGTATGTAAATATCCCTTGAATTTACGTCCAACCTAACTAACTTCCAAAAAATCCATTACATAAAGAAATAGGGGTAGTATAGTCAATAGAATGGGCTGTGATATAACATGTGGCAAAATATTGGACACACGTAGATCATGCGCCGATTCATAGTGCTTCTGCTTCTATTTCATTTCAGTACTAAAATACAAAACATTGCCAATGTAACGTAATCTTCAAATGTAGGTCCCATTTTCCACTTTGTCATCTTCAGCCTCTTCTCGCTATCAATTCCATTAAAAGTGGGACCCTGGTATTATCTCAAAATCTTTAACCCTTCCGTAGATTAGCTGATTCCGCCCAACTCCACCCCCACCCCCCCGAAAAATACCACCCACCTTGTTTTCTTTCTTTTCGCATTACCTTATTGTTTTCTTTTTATATGGCCATTTGCTTATTTTTTTCTTCTTCAAATTAGAAAAAATCGTCAAATTATCTGAAATTGAGTAATTTTATCTTTGAATTGAAGGCTAACTTACTTGGTGAAATCTCTATCTTCCACAATTAAGGTGTAAGATTCAAATTCCATTAGTAGGTTAAAATTCCCTTTTCCCTTCCAAATGTAATTTAAAAAATTTATTAAAAAAGAAGACTTTGTCCTTCGTTTAACTTTTTGTTATTATTACATCCTCGGTTACAAGAGAGTCTCATGTCTTACCCTTTAACCCTAATTGAGTTTAAACTTGAGCATAATTTTAAACTACAATCAAAGTTGAGGGGTGAAGTTGAATTTTCTTTCCTTGAAAAAATAGACAAGTAACTACCCATTTCATATTACAATCTCTTTGGATTATTGTTACGCGGATGCTTCATAATGTATTGGATTGAATTCTATTATATTACATTGCATGTTTATGAATATAATATTTAAATATATTATATTATTTTATTATTCTTAAATAATATTATGCTATTTGGTTTGACTGTCTCGTACTGTACTGTAACTGATAAATTTATTAGAATACTCTTAATTATTTTATTATTAAATTTAACTAGAATTACGCATAAAAATAATTTTACAAAATCCCTTTATATTAAAATCAAAGATTAAGTATTATTAAAAAAAAAAAGAACGATGATAGAGAAACGAACAAAGACCATGTAATTAGCAGAACAAAGCAACGAAGATAAATAAGCAATACTTTGCACGCTTAAAAATAACTAATAGGATACAACTAATAAGAGAGTAACCTAATTAGAATTAGATTTTAAATCAAAGTAGGAATAAAAAAAGGATAATTTATTCTTACTGTTGAGATACATGATGTTGTATCATATTGTAATAGTGTATACACAATGTATTTATAGTGTATAGTTGGTATACAATTGGGCAATGATGATAAAGTCTGAAATTGGGCCTTTCTCGAGTCTAATACTGAGAGTCATATCTGAGCCCAGATATGTGACCCGTCCATTCTTTATTATAGTGGGTCATTGACCCGACCCGAGTGTGCAAGTATAAATATCGGGGTCACCGACATTAGTGACCTCCGGACTTCATTTTCCTTTATTGTTTCTCGGTTAACGCAATTCTCTCTCTGACATTCGAGAGACTTCTCACCTACTCTCCTACTTCTCTCTACTTTCTCTCTCTATAATTTGTATGATTCTCTCGTTTAATCTTGATGTTAACATGGTATCAGAGCCTCATAGACGATCCGATCATGTTTCTGAGTGTTCGTGGTCATGGATGAAGTCTGTATCGAGGTTTTTGGGGGTGATTTCTGAGACCGCTTCGTCAATAATGATTTTAGTCCATCGGAGACTTTTCTGAGTGTATCCGAGTGTGTTTTTCTCTATTACACACTCCGGAAAGACTTTGTGATGATTTTGGACGGTTGATTTTGATGACTTATCGGCTTCTAAGGTTTCTGACGGTTTGACCTACGGTTTTACCGCATTTCGGTGGCCCGATTGTCATTCTCTAGACGGTTTGGGTGTGTTTCCGACGTTCCTCACCAGCTCTCTGGTAAAGTTTTGTTTTTTCAAAAATTTAGACCTAGGGTTTCTCTGTGTTTGAAGGTCGATCTTCTCCGGTTGCGAAGAAGGAGGGTAACTCTGTGTCCTTCTCCTCGATTTATGTGTGCTTATTTGACTTTGTAATTGCGAGTATCTGGTGGTATCTATGATTACTTGACCTAATTGATGTTTGTCTGTTGGTTATTGTTGGTTACTGTGTTTGTACACTTGTTCTGGTAGTATCCTGTTTGTTGACAAGTTATTTGTCTAAGCCGGTTCATTATGGCTTCTAGCACAAGTACTGGTGCTTCTACTACTGTGGATACCTCTAGTCCACTTTTTCTGTACTCGTCTGATCTCCCTGGGGTACCACTTGTTCCCATCCCATTCTCGGGTACTGGTAATGGGGGTTGGAGACGAAAAGTTCTTGTTGCCTTGTCGGCTAAAAATAAAATCAGCTTTGTTGATGGCACCTATGCCCGTCCTACTACCAATGTTCCTCAACAGAGGTTGTGGGATAGGTGCAACAATATGGTGATTTCCTGGTTGATTGCCTCCCTTTCCCCTTCTATTGCTGAATCTGTACAGTATACTGATACTGCACAGGGTATATGGACCCAACTTCAAACCAGGTATGGGACTGCAAATAGGTCCAAAATATATGAATTGAAGAGAGAACTGTCTCGTATCTCTCAAGGATCCTCTGATGTTGCTTCCTATTTTAACAAATTGAAAAGTGTGTGGGATGAGCTTGATTTTATGTGTGTCAATCATGGTATGCAATGTACATGTGCTGCTAAGGAAGGTATAATTAAGGAATGTGATGATAACAAGGTGTTTCAGTTTTTGATGGGTTTAAATGAAGTGTATATGGGAGTTAGGAGTAATGTCTTGATGATGCAGCCTCCTCCTTCCCTTGACAGTGTGTATAATATTGTTTTAAATGATGAGATGCAAAGACAAGTACAGTCTCCATCTCAATTTGATCCTACCTCTGTCTCCTTTAATGTGCACACAAATAAGCAGCCTGTTGCATTCAACAAGGCCACAGTGCCTGCCGCCCCTCCTCCTTTCAGACAGAGGGTTAATTTTGATCAAACAAAAGGGACTTTGTTCTGTCGATACTGTAAGAAGTCTGGACACTTAATTGATAAGTGTTTCAAGCTGCATGGGTATCCACAGAGTCCCACATTTAACAAGGGAAGGAGGTCTGCTGCTGCCCATCTGAGTAGTGATTTGGATTCTAATATTTCTGATGGTATATTGCCTGTTCCTCAAGGGAATGCTTCTGTTGACCATCATTCTGCTGCAAGCTTAGATGGTCCAAGCTCTGTGATCCCTGGGTTGAGCAAGCATTATTATGACCAGCTGATGATGATGATACACCAGTCCAAGCTGGGTGAATCCACTGCTCAAGCTCCTTCTCCCTCATATGCAAACTTTGCTGGTACTTTGTTGACTGAGAATCCTGTATCTGATTCCAAACTTTGTTTGCTCCCCCACATTCATTCTTTCACCTACATAATAGATTCAGGTGCTTCTAATCATATGACTCATGATAAGAATTTACTCTTTAATATTGTCCCTTTAGCTCTGCCTTACCTTGTTAGTCTTCCAAATGGTTATAAAGTCAAAGTAACCTGTACTGGCTGTTTTGCCTTGACTCCTTTCATTACCCTTCACAATGTGCTACGTGTCCCCTCTTTTAAACACAACTTGATATATGTTCACAAGTTAGTGAAGCAGTTACATTGTATTGTTATGTTCACTGAACATTCCTGTTTTCTACACATGATACAGGACCCTTCTCTGAGGAGGCCAGTGGATCTTGGTAGACAATCTGCTGGACTGTATAAACTATCTTGGTCTCCTGCTTCCCCTACTCTTTGTAATCCTGTTCCTGTTTCTTGTAATGCAAGTAATAAACAAGTTGTTTCTTGTAATACAAGTACTAAACAAGTTGTTTCTGTGCCTTCTTGTAATGATGATCTTTTATCTGAAAACAAGACTGTTTCTATGCATTCTCATGTTAATAGTTCCGCTTGTAATGATGATTTTAATTCTGATATGAATTACTTGGCACTTAAGACTTGCACACATTCCATTTGCTAACATGAAATGCATTTCTGGTCTTCCTTTCCAATTTGCTTCTAAACAGTCATTTCCTTGCTCTGTCTGCCCTATGGCCAGACAAACCAGGCTCTCTTTCTCTGATAGCTCCATTAGAACTTCTAAACCTTTCCAACTGATTCATGTGGACACTTGGGGACCTTACCATACTTCAACCTCTTCTGGTTGCAAATACTTTCTTACCATTGTTGATGATTATTCAAGGGCAACCTGGACACACTTGTTAGGCTCCAAAAGTAATGCCTTTTCTATGCTTAAGTCTTTTATTGCCATGGTCAGAACTCAATAATTCTGTAGTTCAGACTGTTAGAAGTGATAATGTTTTAGAGCTGGGCTCTAGCAATGAGGGCATCTCTTTCTTTAGCAGTCAGGGTATCATTCATCAAACTTCTTGTCCTCACACACCTCAACAAAATGGTGTAGTTGAGAGAAAACATAGGACCCTTCTTGAGGCTTGTAGAGCTTTGCTCTTTCAATCTGGCTTGCCAGTATCCTTTTGGGGGGATTGCTTATTGACTGCTACTTACCTCCTTAACAGGGTCCCAACCAGATTATTAAATAACAAGTCTCCTCATGAGATTCTGTATGGCCACATTCCTTCCTATGCTCATTTGAGGGTTTTTGGTTGCCTAGCTTATGCCACTGTTCCAATTTCTCAAAGGGACAAATTGAAGCTTAGGGCTATTCCTTGTATTTTTCTGGGATATCCTTTTGGTAAAAAGGGTTACAGGCTTTATGATTATACTTCCAAGAAGTATTTAGTCTCCATGGATGTCCAATTTCATGAATCAGTTTTTCCTTTCAGAAATGCCTCTCTTTCTGTTCCTTCATCCACTCCTATTTTTCCTTTCATTCATTCTGGAGAACATGATTCTACTTCTAATGATTCTGATTCTCCTCTTCCTTCATCTCCTTCTGATTCAGCTTCACCTGTCCATCTACCTTCTTCTGCTCCACTCAGTCCTCCTGTCTTGGATACTACCTCTGTTCCAGCTCCTAGAAAATCTAGCAGACCTCATAATCCCCCTTCCTACCTTAAGGATTATGTGTGCCAACTTCCTGCCTTCTCTGACTCTTCTTCCTCCTCTATGGAAGTTGAACCTCAATACTATTCTCAGGCAGCATCTGTTCCAGCTTGGCAAGCTGCCATGAGACAGGAGTTTGAAGCCTTGGACACAAACCAGACTTGGGATGTTGTTCCTCTTCCTCCTGGTAAGAAACCCATTGGTTGCAAATGGGTTTACAAAATCAAATATAAGGCAGATGGCACTGTTGAAAGGTATAAGGCCAGGTTGGTCATAAGGGGTGACACTCAAGTTGAGGGGATTGACTTTACTGAAACTTTTTCCCCTGTGATAAAAATAACTTCTGTCAAGTGTCTCATTGCTGTGGCAGTCAAAAACCACTGGCCCCTGTTTCAGCTGGATGTGAATAATGCTTTTCTTCATGGTGATTTGGATGAGGATGTTTATATGAAACTTCCTCCTGGTTTGACTGTTTCTGGTTCTCCTTCTTCTCCTTCTCCTCCTTTGGTTTGCAAACTCAAAAAATCTTTGTATGGGTTAAGGCAAGCCCCCAGGCAGTGGTATGCCAAGCTATCTTCTGCTCTTTATTCCAGGGGTTATCATCATTCTCTCAATGATTACTCTTTATTTCTCAAGGGTAAACCTGGTTCTTTTGTGGTAGTTGCTGTGTATGTGGATGATATCATTATCATTGGGGATGACAATGATGAATTGACTGCTTTGAAGCAATTTCTGGATGCTCAGTTTAAAATCAAGGATCTAGGGTCCTTGCATTATTTTTTGGGTCTTGAAGTGTCTACTGTCCCAGGTGGGATGCACATTAATCAGCACAAATATATCTCTGATTTGTTGCACCAATTTGACTGTGTAAATGTGTCCTCTGTTGTGTCTCCTTTGGACATCAATGTCAAACTACGTGCTGATTCTGGTGATCTTTTGCCCTCTCCTGATCAGTACAGGAGCCTTGTTGGCAAAATGCTCTTCTTGACTCATACCAGGCCTGATATTTGTTATGCAGTTCAACATCTGAGTCAATTTCTTAAGTCCCCCAGACTTCCCCATATGAATGCTGCCCTGCATGTATTGAGATATCTCAAAGGCACTCCTTCCTTGGGTTTGTTCTTTTCTGATCATGCTGACTTTTCTGTTACTGGTTATTCTGATAGTGATTGGGCAGCCTGCCTCGACACCAGACGTTCTGTTACTGGTTTTTGTGTGTTTTGGGTGGTTGTTTGGTATGTTGGAAATCGAAGGAACAGCCTGTTGTTTCTCTTTCCTCTACTGAGGCAGAATATCGTGCCCTGAGCAAGGTTGTGGCTGAATTAACTTGGTTGTGCCGCTTATTGGGTGATCTTGGGGTCTTTGTTTCAACTCCTGTTTCTGTTTATTGTGATAGTATGGCTGCTGTACATATTGCTAACGATCCTATTTTTCATGAACGCACGAAACACATCGAGGTGGATTGTCATTTTGTCCGGGATTTGTTGCTCTCTGGTTTCTTACGGTTGCTTCATGTGCCAACTTCTCGTCGGCTGGCTGATTTGCTCACCAAGCCGCTTCCGGGTACTCTGCTGGCTCCGCTGCTTTCCAAGTTGCAGGTGGTTCCCCCCTTCCAACTTGAGGGGGGGTGTTGAGATACATGATGTTGTATCATATTGTAATAGTGTATGCACAATGTATTTATAGTGTATAGTTGGTATACAATTGGGCAATGATGATAAAGTCTGAAATTGGGCCTTTCCCGAGCCCAATACTGAGAGTCATATCTGAGCCCAGATATGTGACCCGTCCATTCTTTATTATAGTGGGTCATTGACCCGACCCGAGTGTGTAAGTATAAATATCGGGATCACCGACATTAGTGACCCCCGGACTTCATTTTCCTTTATTGTTTCTCGGTTAATGCAATTCTCTCTCTGACATTCGAGAGACTTCTCACCTACTCTCCTCCTTCTCTCTACTTTCTCTCTCTATAATTTATATGATTCTCTCGTTTAATCTTGATGTTAACACTTACTATCTTTGACGTTGGAGTTGGAAATAGTAAGCGGCAAAAGGAAAAAGGAGACAAAGACAAAATATGTTAAAGGTTGGAAATTTGGAGTTGAAAAAAAAAGGTAAAGAATAAAATATAATTCTAAAGCAATAAATTATGGCATAATTGGAAAGAAAAATAGAAAACAATCCCGCCACACCAAATCGGTTGTTTTAACAATAAGTTTAACAATACAATATAACCAATTTTATCTAAACAATCAACTAAACATTGCTTTAAGATAATAATATAACACAATACAATGGGCGACAACCATCTGAACAAGCTGTTAGAGTTCCATAATTACTAAAATCACATACAAAATGATTTGTTAACATCAAGGACATGAATGAATGAAGAGGGTAACGAACGGCATTATTTATCCATTAAAAGCTAAACCTTTTCCCTTTTTGTATATGAATTGCTTTTCTTTTGTCAAATTCGGTTTCGTATTTGCATTCTCTACTGGCTTTGGAAGTATTTGTTTGTGTAACGCATCAAAAGCCGTAGAAACAGATGAATATTACGCTGTCAGTTTGCTCAATTTTAATTGAGTTTCAAACTAAAAGTCCTAAGCAGATTTGACTGTCAATTTAATTAACCAAATCTGATTCTGAGTTCGGAAAATATTGAGTTGTCCCACATCGGAGGGATTTGAGGTCCTTGGTCTCCTTATATGGTTCGGGCAATCCTCACCTCATAAGCTAGCTTTTGGAGTTGAGTTAGGCCCAATGTCCATTTTTATCATGGTATCAGAGCCAGGCCCATCCCAATTATTGTTACCGATGTTGGGCCCCCATTTATGATGTCCACGCTCCAAAGATCTGGGCGTGAGGGGGGTGTTGAGTTATCCCACATTAGAGGGATTTGAGGTCCTTGGTCTCCTTATATGGCTTGGGCAATCCTCACCTCATATATACATCACACTGACAGCCTCAAAGTTCGTTGATTTGTGATTCATGTTAATATGGTTGTCCTCTTGGAAAGAAAGAGAGAATATATGTAGGTAAATTGCCATCTTTAGCGTGTGACTTAGTAACCGAGCTTATGCACCGCTCTTTAATCATAATAAAATGTAGGTGAATTGCCTCTTCGTATCCATTGAAGAGAACTTTATGGTGCGTACGTTGGATTTTGGAGTGACCTTGCAATATCCACTGTTAAAGATAAGATTAGATAGGAAGATTGGTGAAAAAAGAAGCCAAGTGCAATAGGTCCTTAATCGAGTACACTTATCTGTTACCAATTACGGATGTCTGACACTGCATTCATTATTGCAAATTTGCAATAAAGATTTGTAATCAAAGTACCCAATCAAGAAAATTTCTTCTTATACTTCATTCTTGTCCAACTGAGGGGAGAGATCAGTTTTATGTTATCGTGAATGAACTCTTGATCAGAGGCGAAATTAAACGTGTTTACCTGGATAATAATTAAACTTATATATAATTTTAAGAATATGTAATTTCATCTAATATCAATTGATAAACGTAAAGATAAATAATGTAAATTGACAATATATAAAGCAAACCAACATCTCGACAATGCCCTCGAGCTAATGAACCCTTGCACTTGATAAAGTAAGAATAGTTAAAGAGCAGCAAGTTGATAAAGAAAGAAATATTATATTGCTGCGATAATCGCAAATGTAAGGTGTCTACAAATAATGAGGACTCCCCTTTATATAATAGAAAATTTCTAATTATGGTATAACTCTAATTACAGAAGTAAATCTCATGATTGGTACAAATAACCACCCTTGATTCGATTTGATCTGTTCCAGGATTTCTGCCATGATCTTCGCCCGGTTACGGATATCTCGTATTTCTGTTATTGCGCTTCACTCGAAGTTGGTCATACTTAGTCTCGATTACTGCTGGCCTCGATCTCGACGGGCACCTCGATTCTTGAAGTCGATATCTCGTCTTCGTGCTATAGCTCGACCCATTACGAGGCTGACCCTCGACGTGATCCCCTGGTCTTAATTAAATAGCAAAATCAGGAAAACCCGATTTTAATCGTATACCGATTGTCTGCTGTTTCTTGGAGTGTAATGAAAAGAAACAATTTGAGCCTTTGATTTATACTTCGACCAATTATAACGTCACTTTCGTGACGTAAGCGACAGAAACGACCGAAGCATTGCGTCGATATGGTTCCCAATATCATTAATTAGTGTCAGTTGATGGTCGGCCACTAGTGCCCTTGAACCATCACCGTAAATCCTTAATAGTCATTCTTCTTACTTCTTTAAACTTTATTTTGAAATTTTCTTGTGCTAATCTTCAAAATCCTTCTGAGTTTTTTCAAGTTTTTCTCCAAGTCTTCAAAGCTCCCCATACCTTATTTAGCATCTCCGTTCTTGCACAATTTCTAGGCCTCGCTACTATTCTTCCTTTAAAACTATAAATCACATCTTCTATTTCTCTTAATCTATACCAAAATGGCAAAAATATCAAAAAATGTTCCTCAAAAGGAGAAGGCTTCTTCATCGCGGCCGGCCGGCGATAAAATGCCCGGTCGCGTAATGTATTCCCCGGGCATGTGATCTCACATCCAATTTCAAAGTTGAGAAACCTTCATCCGTCCCTTGCCGATGTGAGCCAATGTCAAGATATATATGCCCGATAACTAAGGGCGACCTTGAGCAAGTGAAGAAGGATTGCCACTGGGAAGAAAAAGAGCTGGTGATTCCGACCACCGAAGAGGACATCACTACTTACGTAGAAGGGTTCTTAAGTGTTTACACTTACCTTTTTATGTTGGGTCCTATCGATCCCGTTATCTTCAACTTCTGCCGTTAATACTGAATAACCCTACATCCTTATTTCTAGCGTATTGTTATTTGGTTTGATTCTTCGTGAGCAAGGTCGAAAAGATGACTTTTACCCTCGATCATCTCATTAGATTGTACATCCCATGTCGCTATCGAGGCGGATTAATACAGCTCCATCGTCGGGCCACCAAGGTGTTGTTCTCGAGCATAATGAGGACAAGGACCGAGGATGGATGGATGGTTTGTCCGAGTGAGGACTTCTGTCATAATCTTGGCTGAGAAAATGCCATTCCCCGAATAGTGGAACATTAAGTGTAAGTACACACCCTGCCCTTGACCTCCATTTGCTATTTTGTTTCTTTTTCTTTTTCTCAACGATGTTCCTTCCTATGATGCAGCGGTCTCTTGGGTGCCTGGTGCGATTTCAAATCTCGAGGGTTGGGTTTGGAAATTGGCTTGAACTTCTACATATGTTGAGCGCTCATGGCGCGATTTGGCAAAGGGCTAATGGGAGGCCAAAATTCATGGTGAGTTTCTTTTCATGTGTTTGACGCTCTTCTCTGAGATGTCTTTTATTATTTATTTCTACTTGTTTTACTTTCATATAGGTCTCGGGGATAATGCTATCATGAGGCACCTGTCTAGAGAAGAGGAGGAGGCCCTAAAACAGGCCAAGGATAAGAAGAGAAAAAGGGTCTCGCCCTCCGATACTCCAAATCCTAGAAAGAGCAAAACTCATAGGTCAACTAAAGATACCGCCTCTAGGCCTAGGGTTGTAGTTCAGAAGCTAAGAGATGAAGAATAGGAAAAAGAAGATGCTGACTACGAGCTGGTGGCTCGAAAGAGGAGCGCTGAGATCCTAAAGGTCGCTGAGCCAGTGACGATCGAAGAAGTTCAACCTGAGATCGAAGAGACTTTAGAGGGTGGCTCGAGTTAAGTCCATGAGCCATTAGAGGCCAAACATATCTCATGTTGTGATGGGAGACTGGCGGATGTATCTGAAGGGGCCAATAACCCGCTTGGGGCAATAAATGTTGATGATTCACCTCCTCTTCCATCATTTTTCGGAGGGGGGGGGGGGATTCAGGGATCCTAGGCCATGGAGACCCCCGATGTGAGAATTTCCTACAAAGACGAGGACCTTTTCCACGATTGTTTCATGGGAGTCAAAGATGCTTCCGATCTTGGTGATGTGTCGAGCATCTTTGATAAGGCCCATCGACTTTTGAGTCAGGTAAGCCTTAGCTCCCTTTATCTATACTGCTTTTGCTTTCGTTTCCTCTTGCCTGACTTTCCTTTCTTACTTAATATTCCTTGACGCTTATCAGGAAGCATTTTCTAAATCTCGCGTAGAGCTGGACCAGTGTGAGGCTGACCTTAAAGGCTTATGAAGGAGAAGGATGCCTTAAAAACTTCTTATTAGGCAAAAAGAAGATGAGATTAAGGACCTCCGAGTTGAATTGGAAACAGCTTACAAAGGGCAAACCGACCAGATTGAGAAGGTAATGTAATTTTTTGGAAGCTCATTTTATTAATTCGAAGACGACGACAAACAGTTCAATCCTTAAAATTCAGTAGAAGGCAAAAAAGATCGAGCAACTTTGCGAGGAAGACAAGATAAAGGAGGCAGATACCTTGGGGTGGAAGCAAAACATAGACCGCCTTGCCTCAAAGAAAGACACTACTCGAGCCAAACTGTCTTTGGTCGAACGTTAACTCCAAAGCTCGAAAGAGGATATCTTTTCCCGGGCCACGAAAATTGGGGAGCTCAAGGTTCGGTTGGCCGCGAAACTTGCAAAGGCCACATCTGAGGTAGAAATAGTAAAGGATGATGCGGAGTTGGTTGTGGCCATCTGCGGAGCTGAAGCGAAAGCCGCTCATGCTCGAGCATAGAAAATTTATGATGCTGCTCAGGTTTAATCGTTCTACATTGTCGAGCATGCCAAATGCCAGTCTAGGAAAGAGACTCTCAAGGAGATTCATGCTCTTGGCTTTGATCTTACTGTCGATATCGAGAACGTAAAAGTGTTAGATGCCGAGCCAGAACTTTTCTCTCTGATAATGATGGTTCCGGGAGCACGAGTGGGTCCGAGAGTGAAGGGGATGAAGATGAGGCTCTTGGAAGGATTAGACTCGTAGTATTTTTTTTTCTTTTTTGGATTTTTGTGTAAGACCCTAAGTGGTCTTTATAAATATTGTTGCATATATGAAAGATCCCTTTTCTTTCTGACTAGTCTCTAACTTCTGTTTTGTGAATTGTGAAAATTCTATTTTGCTTTTGGCCTTATGGTAATTTTGATATACTTTATATCTTTGTCAGGATTTTCACTCGCTTCGTTGTCTTGTGAAAAACTTGTTTGTGAACCCGAAACTTAAGTGACTTTATCGAAGTCAGACTAGTATAGTCTATATAATTGAGTGAGTACTTACTCGAACTCGAGGGAAAAAACCCATATGTTTTAATTGAGTGAGGGTGGATTCTCGAACTCGAACATATAATGGCCCTTAGCCTCTTGAATTGGGCCAATATGGCCTTTAAAAGAGTGCCTTGTTCCCCTTTTTCGGCTTAAAAAGTTTAATCAAATAACAAATTATTATGCCTTAGCATGAGATAAATCTGTACCCATTAGGATTCAGTGTTATCGAAAAACTTTGTTAGACCTTAGAATAAGTGTGTCCGAGAGTTTGAATAATTTGGTACCTCTTTAAGGTTTTCGACGGTTAATATTATCGAAACCCTATGTAAACTTGCCGAGGGTAGCTTTTCTAAAGTGCTTTTATGAAAATATTTGAAAGCCTGATTGATTATAGAAATCGAACGTCTCCGAATCGTGTTAGTTTGACCGTAGCTTTTAACTTGAGATTTGCCTTTGAGCTTGTTTCTCAATTATACTTCGAACTTATTCGAAGTGTCAGTCCCCGAGTGGGGTGTCCGTGGCCTATAAAATTGAGGATTGCCTTTTTAAGGTCTTATAATTTCGAAGTTTAATAAATCGAGCATATCGAACTTTGGACGGCGGTCCCCGAGTACGAGGTTAATTGCTCGAGCTTTAGTTTCGATTGGCTCTTGAGCTAGCTTTCCACAATACATCATAAGTATGAATTTTAAAACTAGAAATTTCACTAAGGCATGGAACATTTGGTAGGTAAAGGATAATTCTTTGAATAGATTATTTACGCGTACATGTTTTACTACTAGGGCTCGAGTAATCTACACATGCACGGTTCATTTTATCGTTTGGCCCTTTACAAAGTTTACCTATCGAAATCATGTCGAATCGAAGTATTTTCCTTGAAAACATAACATCTGAGGGTGACTCCCCCAGTATTCGAGGTTGATTGTAAAGAAGCCTCAGATACTGTTGAATTATCCTCAGGTAGAATAGATGATTGTTGCCTCGTTAAAATATCGCTAAAAAATCCAATTAAGGTAAAAGCCGATCTAAGGAAAAAATAGTGCAACGTGTGCTTTAAAACTTGAGGTCTTCGTGTTGAAGAATTTCCCGATGTCTTCGATCGAACACTTGCAATAAGTTAGTATCAAATATAAATGAAAAAAATGAAAGAGTCACACCTTATCAATAATATCGTTTGAGGAGTGATATTTTCCAATTATATGGCAATTGTTTTCCATTCATCCCCAAGTTTGTAAGACCCTTTTCTGATGATGTCGAGGACCTGATACGGTCCCTCCTAATTTGAACCAAGCTTTCCCTTATTTGGGTCTTGAGTGTTGATGGTGACTTTTCTTAGAACCCCAATTTTGAATTGTCGAAGATTGTCTCTTCTATTATAATATCTTTTGATTCGCTATTTCTAGGGCGGCCATTCAAATGAGGGCGCTTTCCCGTGTTTTGTCTAGCAATTCGAGGCTTGTGTTCATAGACTCATGAAATGATTCTTCCGTTGTTATCAAAACTTGACGCTTGGTTCCCCGACTTTGAGTGGGATCAGAACTTCGGCGCCACATACTAAGAAGAACTGTGTTTCCCCCATACTAGATTTTGTCATTGTCCAATATGCCAGAGGACTTCGGGCAGAATTTATCTCTATTTCCCCTTAGCATCGCTCAACCTTTTCTTAGGTTCTGAATGATAGTCTTGTTCATTGATTTGGCTTGTCCATTCCTAATAGGATGATACATCGTCGATAATATCCTTTTATTTTGTGATCCTTGAGGAACTTCGTTACTTTGCTACCGATAAATTATTTGCCATTGTCGCATACTATCTCGGAGGGTATCCTGAATCTACATACTATGTGATGCTATATGAAGTCCATAACTTCATTCTCCCTGGCCTTTTCAAAAGCATGCACTTTATTCCATTTAGAGAAATATTCAGTCATAAATAGAATGAACTTAGCTTTATCTGGGGCCGATAGCAGAGGACCAATGATATTCATTCCTATTTCATTAACGACCATGGGGATAAGACTGAATGAAGCTTCTCCCTAAGCTGGTGGATCATTGGTGCATGTCTTTGGCATTTGTCACATTTTTGAACAAACTCCATAGTATCTTTTTCCATGGTGTCCCAATAATACCATGCTCTGATGACTTTCTGAACCATTTATTCAACACCAAAATGGTTCCCATAAGTCCCATCGTGAATTTCTTGTAGGACGTAATCGGTGCATCCCGGACCTAAGCATATTGCTAACGACCCATCGAACATCCTACTGTACAATGTTTCATCTTCACCCAATATGAATCGTACAGCTTTCGTTCCCAGAGTCCTCGATTCTTTAGGGTCTGATGGAAGTTTCCTATTCTTCAGATAATCGATATATTTGTTCCTCCAATTCCAAGTTAGGCTTGTGGAGTTTATTTTGGCATGGACTTCTTTGACTACCGACTTTGAAAGCTGTACGACAATCCCCGAGCTAATTTTGTCATCTTCGACTACCAAATTTGCAAGGGTATCGGCCTCACTGTTCTGATCTTGATGGATATGTTGTAGGGTCTATTATTTGAATCGATGTAGGGTTACTTGCAATTTGTCCAAGTACTAGTTCAGTCCTCTCAAACCTCCAAGGTTTTGTTGACTTAGTTAACCACGAGTTAAAAATCACACATGGCCTTGATGACCTCTACTCCCAAACTTTTAGCTAACTCTGTTGAAACACGTTCTCAAGGCACTAAACTAAACGTGTGTTCATATTTGTAGGTTTTGATAAATGACAAACGACGCGCAATTGACATATGACGAGGTCCAAGCACAAGCGCGCAATTGACACATAACGAGGTTCAAGCACAAGACGAACAAAGATCATGATCAAGCAAAGAAATAAAGTTATACATGAGTCGTTCTTTAATTGTGATCTTGATCCGACAATTAACTCAAGACTTGGCTTCTCTCGTAAAATCATTTTTATCAAACCATGCATATTTAATTTAAAGCAAAATAATTTTCAAACATTATATTTTAGCCAAAACGATTTTTAAACATGCCTCTCAAATCTGGACAAAGATAATCGATTATGTACTTTATGATAATCGATTATGTTAAGACAATGTACACCAGATTTACAAAGCTGAACAATAATCGATTATGTACCTTATGATAATCGATTATGTTAAGGCAGTGTACATTAGATTTTTCAAAGCTACAAGATAATCGATTATGTACCTTATGATAATCGATTATGTTGAGGCAGTGTCCATCAGATTTGTCAAAGCTATAAAATAATCGATTATGCACATTATGATAATTGATTAAGTTGAGGCAGTGTCTATCAAATTTTACAAGACTGTAAAATAATCGATTATGTACTTTATGATAATCGATTATGTTAAGACAGTGTAGTCCGAAGTTTTTCAAAATATAATAGATAATCGATTATCCTTATAGCATAATCGATTATGCAAATGACCGTTGCCAAAGTATTTTTAAACTCTGAAAGATAATCGATTATACACAATCTGATAATCGATTATGCTAAGTAAAATCTGAATATGATTTTTGAACGTTGTCAGGTAATCGATTATACGATTTGCATAATCGATTATTCTGCTTAAAATCTGGGAATGATTTTTGAACGATTGGAAAATAATCGATTATGCAAATCAGATAATCGATTATCTTAGCATAAAATCAGCAATTCTTGATTGGCAATTAGGCAACGGTTGTGGGGGGTTTTGAACACTATAAATACAACTCAAAATCAGTCTTCTAAGTACAACAACTGATTATATTCTTGCTGAAGCTTGCATACTCTCATATTCATCATTTTCTATTCATTTAATAAGTTTTTGAGAGCCAAACTCTTGACGAAAGTTGTTGTGTTCTTGAGCGTATTTATTTTACTCATATCTACTCTTAAAGAGAGTCTTGTCTTGAGTGCTAAGTGTTTGTATACACTTGAAGGGAAGTGTTAATCCCTTGTGGTTGTAAGAAGGAACGTTTTCATTCCTTCGGTTGAAGTCTTGAAGTGTGGTATCTTCGAGCAAAGGTTGTTGAGGCTTGTGTGACTCAAGTTCTCAGTTTGTAACGGTTTGTTAAGCACCCGTAAGCTTAACGAAGTTAGTGGAATCTCGAGAGAGTCTCTCGGGGACTGGACTAGCCACAGGTTCTGGTGCACCAGGATAATTTCGGTGCGATTGTTCCTTATTATTTACTTACCGCACTTATTTCAATCCTGCAATATTTAATTCCGCAAGTTTATATTGTTTTTTATTATAACGCTATTCACTCCCCCCCTCTAGCGTTAAGCGTATATTCTAACAAACTCGAGACCTCCAATTATAGCCTCATAATCGGCCTTATTGTTAGTCAACTTAGGGGATTTGATAGATTGTCCAATTGTATTGCCAATAGGCGGCTTCAAAATGATGCATGGCCCGGACCCTTTTACATTTGAAGCATGATATGTGAAAAGGGTCCACACCTCCGAGGATGTACCCGATTTTATTAATAGTTCCTTTTCGACCTCGAGTACAAGGGATGGTTTAAAGTTGGTCACGAAGTCCGCTAAGATTTGAGACATGATGGCCACTCGGGGTTGATACTTGATATCATACCCACTGATTTTAGCGGCCCATTTGGCCAGTCGACCCGAGAGTTTGGGCTTGTGAAAAATGTTGCAAAAGGGGTAAGTGGTTGCAATAAAAACTTAGGTGACATTGAAAATATGATTTTAATTTCCTATAGGCGCTTATTAGAGAAACCGCTAATTTTTCTAAGTGTGGATACCAGGTCTTGGCTTTACCTAAAATTCGACTAACGTAGTAAATAAGAAATTGCGTATGTTGCTCTTCTCGAACTAGGTCACAACTTACCGAGACCTCCGAGACTACCAAATATAAGTAGAGTTGCCCGTCCACTTTTGTAGTATGAAGAAACGGTGGGCTTGAAAGATACTGCTTTAATTCTTCCAATGCTTGTTAGCATTCCGGGGTCCAAGCGACATTGTTCTTTTTTTTAGCAGTGACAAGAATTTGTGACTCCGATCCAAAGACCTCTATATGAATCATCCTAAAGCAACTATCCGTCCTATTAACTTTTGTACGACTTTAACGCTATCCACGACTGTGATGCCTTCAATTACCTAGATTTTATCGAGGTTGATCTCGATACCCTGATTTTACACCATAAAATCAAGGAACTTGCCTGAACCGGCCCTGAATGCACATTTCTTAGGGTTAAGATTCATGTTGTATTTTCTCAATATGCTGACGGTTTCTTTCAAATATGTCAAATGGTCCTCTGCGTGCAAGGACTTAACTAGCATGTCATCACTATAAATCTATATTGATTTACCTATTTATTCTTTGAACATTCAATTTACTAGGCGTTGATAAGTAGCACGAGCATTGTTTAGCCCATACGGCGTTACATTATAGCAATAAGGACCGTACCTACTGATAAACAAAGTCTTTTCCTCATCATCCGAGTTCATTTGTATTTGGTTTCACCCAGAGTAGGCATCGAGAAAGATGAGGATCGCATGGACGGCCGTGGCATCGATCATTCGATCGATATTCGACGGAGGAAAAGAATCCATAGGTTGTGCTTTATTTAAGTCATAGTAGTCCATGCACATTCTAAATTTATTCCCCTTCGTGGGGAATACAACTATGTTTTCCAACCATTCGGGATAATTTACTTCCCAAATGGATCCTATTTTGAGAAGTTTGGTTGCCTCGTCCTTGATGAATGCATGCTTTACCTTAGATTGTGGCCTTCTCTTTTACTTTATTTGTCTGAAATTTATGTCCAAACTCAATCCATGGGTGGTGATCTCACATGGGATCCCTGTCATGTCAAGGTGGGACCAAGCAGTTTTTAATAAGGAACTTAATGAGTTTTTCCTGAGCTCGAAAATTAACCATGTGCCCAGGTACACCTTTCGATCTGGAAAATGCTCGATCAGTATGATTTGTTCCAAATCTTCGACCATTGACTTTGTGTCATCAAAATCATCGGGGATTATGATGGTTCGATGTATCATACAACTATCATCCTCGATAATTTCCTACAGATCCAAAATGGTCGAGATCGGCAACCCTTTGTTGATGTTAGTGTCGATACAGGTACTACATTGACAATTGCAAACATATCTTTAGCTATCGATTGTTCACCATACACCATTTTGACTCCTTCCAATGTTAGGAATTTCAAGGCTTGATGAAGCATTGAAGGTACTGGCCTCATATTATGCATCCAATATCTTTCGATCAGCGCATTGTACCTCATATCACCTTTGATCATGTGGAACTTCATTTCTTGGATAGTTCCGTCCACGTTAACTAGAAACACGATTTCCTTTTTGGTGGTTTCACTTGCTATATTGAAGCCGTTGAGTACTCGAGCTGCATCCACGATCTGATCCTAGAAAATGAGTTGTTCTACGACTATCGACCGGATAATGTATGCCGAGCTATCTAGTTCAACTAACACATGGTTAACTTTAATTTTATTCATAATGATAGACATTACCAATAAGTCATTGTGAGGCCGTTCGATCCCTTGCATATCCTCATTGTTAAAAGATAGGGTATCTTCTGGTAAGTAATCCCGAGTGCGTTTCTCCCTTGTGGTTGTTACTTTGGTGCTTTTGAATATCGCGCCTTGAGGAACATCGACCCCTCCAACGATCATATGAATCACATGATTTAGTTCTTCCTATTCGTTTTTCCTGTTTGCGTCCCTCTCTCTGAAGTGATTTTTAGCTCGGTCACTCAAGAACTCTCGAAGGTGACCCTCGTTGAATAAACAAGAAACTTCATTCCTTATGTCTCCAGTCTTCGGTTCTATGAACATGGGTTCCATGGTACTAGCACATTTTATTTGGATTCCTTTGAGCTAGATCGGTCTGTAGAGCTCTAGGCCGCCTATATCCTTGATTAGTCCAATGGATGACACAATACGTGAAGCATCAAGCTGAAGTTGCATTCCGATAACTGTGGCGCTTCTTTAGGCTCGAATTGTTTATCGAAGCCACTCTTACTGATGAGACATCGTGTTGACCTCGATCATTCCTTCGATCATTTTGAATAGGATTACGTCCTGATCCATTGTTCCAACGATCTGCTCTATATGGTTGGTACCGAACTATGTTCGGTGGAAGCTCTCCATCGATATCTCTTTGAATCCTACCTTCAGATCTACTTGGGTAAACAGAACCGGACGGGGTTCCAACTGATAATCCTCGATTCTGATCTTTGACTAATATGATTATGCACATCGACCCAGGTTAGCACTGAATATTCAATCAAATTCTACTTTAGTTGACGTTTTGCCACCAAACTTTGCTCGTTCTAACCTTGAGTTAAGGCTTGGACATCCCAATCATCAGTAACCAGGTGTAGGTCCATGCGTTCCATCTAAAATCGTGATACGAATTCCCTTAGCATTTCATCATCCTTTTGTCTTACTTTGAAGAAGTTCGAGTTCCTAATCACGACCTTTATTGATCTGGTGTGTGCCATTAAGAACGAATTGGCAAGCATGGCAAAAGAATCGATGGAATTGGGTGGAAAATTGTGGTACCATATCATTGCCCCATTTGAAAAGTTTCTCCAAAATTTTTCAACAGAACAAATTCAATTCCATCATCTTCTAAGTTATCCGTTTATTGCACATGTATAATAAGTGACATGCTCATTAGGATCTGTGGTTCCATTGTAATTGGGAATTTCTAGCATGCAGAATTTCTTCGGAATGAACTTCAAAGCCGCACTTGTGGGAAGGCTTCTGTACAAACTTTTTCGAATCCAAACCATTCTAGAATCGGGGGTGCCCCTAGTATTTGATCAACCCGTGAGTTGTACTTTTGTACCTTTTTATCATTGGCCTCAATTTTTTTTTCTCCTGATTCAATCTATTTAGTGAGTTCCTAGAGTATCATCACAATGGCAGGTTCAATTCCCGATCTATTATCGTTCAATATATCCTATAATGGATAGACCCTATGAAAAACTTCCTGTGATGTGTCGAGTTTGATTCGTAACATGTCAAATATCATTCGAAGGCTAATCCCGCCTTCTTCAATACTCTATGTGTTCTGATCCGCTGCTCCAGCATCTCCGTGGACGCTATTTTTAGGGTCCGCACCTAAATCTCCACGAATGTTGACTCGAGAACTGACATCGGCTGGTTATACGCATGTGATACGTCGGAATTGATTGGAGGTACTCCGTTTCCTGGGGTGATCATGTGCTCTTTCTCACCATGAAGACCGAGGCTAGTATCCGTGTGAATAACCATTGCTTGAGAGTTCGACATGTTGATTCTGAAATCAAAAACACTTATGAGAACAAGCGTAAAAATAATGTGTGTTATGAAGGTCAATATTAAACAATCACTATTATCCTTGGCCCACGGTGGGGCGCCATACCGTTTACCCTAAAACTTTGATAACAGTTAAACTTATAATGTAGTTTTAAGGATATGTGATTTCACCTCATACCAACTGATAAACGCAAAGATAAATGACGCAAATTGAATAATATAAAGCAAACCAGCATTTGGACAATGCCCTCGAACTTGATAAAGTAAGAACAATTAAATTAAGAGCATGAAGTTGATAAAGAAAGAAATATTATATTGTTGTGATAATTGCGAATGTAAGGTGTCTACAAATGATGGGGACTCCCCTTTATATAATAGAGAAATTCTAATTATGGTATAACTCTAATTACAGAAATAAATCCCATGACTGGTAGAAATAACCACCACTGATTTGATCTGTTTCAGAATTTTCGCCCTGATCTTCGACCGGTTACGAATATCTCGCCTTTCTGTTATTGCACACTTGAAATCGGTCATACTTAGTCTTGATTGCTGCTAGCCTCGGTCTCGATGGGCACCTTGATTCTTGAACTCGACACCTTGTCTTCTTACTATAGCCCGATCCGTTACGAGGTTGACTTTCGACCTGATCCCCTGGTCTCGATTAAATAGCAAAATCGGGCAAGCCCAATTTTTACCGTATATAAAATATGGTATAATAAATTAACACTATGATTACAATATAATTAATCTTGAAATTACCAATATATTAGAATCAAAATTCAATCAAAATTGAGATAAAATAATTTTGTATTTTATTCGGAATTTGTTTATTCTCATCCCACAAATCAAATGATGTCTAAGAACCTTCTAGTAAGCATTAGCATTCTAATTGGCATCACTTGTATATATACATTTTCAGTTTTGTTATGAAATAATATAAGAACAAGAACAATAATACAAGAACAAGAACAATAGAGAGAAAAGTAGAGAGAGGAGTATTCTTATTGATACTTGGGGATGGTTTACAATGGAATAGAACCCCTATATTTATAGGGAGGTGGTGACTTAGCCACCAAGTAGTAAACCCTAGAATCTCTCTAAATATAGACATTCACCTTAAATAGAGTTCTATTTATAACACTCCCCCTTGAATGTCTATTCAATAATGTGCCTCGTTAAAACCTTAAAACCAAAACCCAATGGGAAAAATTAAAGAGAAGGAAAAAGAGTACACATATATGCACCTATTGGTTGCCTCGTTAAAAACCTTGCAAGGAAAACCCAGTTGGGACAAAACCTTGTAAGGGAAAAAGAGTGCAACGCGCATTAACTCCCCCTGATAAGAACATCAATTTATATCCTTAAGCATTTGCATTCCAATCTTGTGCACCATCTTCAAAACAATCTTTGGTAGATGTTTGATAAATAAATCAACCATATTGACTTGAATAAATATTCCGCACCTTGAAATCATCATTCTTGATAGATATGAACATCTTCATATAATGTCGTGGAATAACTCTTTAATATCTCCATAGATGTATTCTCAATGCCATCATGCTTATAGTTATAGCAAGATACATATGTACACAAATTGTACTTAGGATGTGGTACTTCAGGACCAAGAATTGTGTATGCTTTAAGCAACTTAAATCTTTCAAGTTAAGTCATATAAATCACATAATAGACTTTAGATGCATATCAAGTTTTCATGTCATGCTAAACAAATAAGATATCAAAAACTGATTATACATACCTTTGACTTTATACTTTCAAGTATTTGAACTATATGTCCAAATCTACATGTCTTTCATATGGAATCAAGTATTTGTCTATACGCTTTAAGCGTATCAAAGACTTTGTCCTTTTGGGACTTAATATGAGTATTTGTAGTGAGAATATAGTTACTTTCTTTGGGTCAGCAAATGCGTATAGCATGCTTTGCAATATGTTGCAATTGAATTATCCATTTTATGAACTTCAGGTTCATATCATGATATTCGGGGATTTACATATACAAATGATAATTCATCCCATGTAACCTTTTCTCAAGTGTTTATCATGTCTCCCCCTGATGTTAGAAAAGCTTACTTGTTTCCTCAACTTTGAGAAATCATCTTTGTGCATTATCATGTCAATATACACAGCACATTAATAATAAGATGAAATTATTTGGTTCCTGACCCTGAACCACTTGTGAGGGGAGAATATACACTCGTATACAACGTATATCAAACTGATATATATAACTTTGTTCTCATAAGAAACAGTTTAGCTATTAAGTGGGGGCACTCAATAATTATCTTGCTAAACCAACTTTGATATAAACCAACTTATCAAGATGAACTATCTTGAATAGAAAATCTGGAAATTATGCTCGAAGTTATATTACTGAGCAATTTACCTCGCAAGCACCGGCCAGGCTGCGGGTCAATAAAAATCGCACATGTAACCATATCATAGATGCATCATATGTGTTATACATGGCAGGTGAATGGGCCCATATTCACCTTTGATATTTCCAGAATTTATGGGCTTCAACCCGAATTCTTTAGTTGGTCAGTTCATTAATGAGAACAAGTGATACAAGAGAATTCGTAAAGAACTTTCTAGTTCTTTAATATTCACCCATGTGATTCTCTATTATTGCACATCATACTTAAAATGAGATGGCTAACCCGAATGCCAACTGAATAAATTATCAATATTGGTAAACTTCAAATTTACACCATGACATGTGCACTTATCAATAAACTTCAGGTTTATTATGACATGGGTTTTTATACCAATAGATATCCACTTTATTGTGGCATTCTTTTGTTTGTGTAGTACAAACTGGAGAATGAAGCGGGTAGCTTTTCATATACAAATTATCCCGCTACAAGTTGTAGTAATAGGAGATATCAAATCTTTCCTTCATTTATAGTCTCAATATAATCAATCGCTTTCGCGTGTACTTTGGAAACTGAATAAGTTTCTTTGAGACTTACTACAACACAATACTCTATTGTGTTTCTCCAACATAGTAATTGGCTCTTCTAGAGCTCTCAATTAATTTTGTACTACCACATATTCATCAACATCCATGTGGTGAATATCTCTTTTAAAGAGAAAGTTATACCATTATGGCCATGGTCAAAATTATATGCAAGATATGTTTCTTGCATTATCGTTGTCCTTTAATAGTCATATTTCCAAAATACTTTGGCGTACAATAGGTACGTGACCAACGATCATTCATGCCATATATCATCTCAAACCTCCTTCTAGGGGTGAGTGTGGTATCATCTCAAACCTCCTTCTAGGGGTGAGGGTGGTATATTCAATACCAACTTCATGTTCATATTCTTCCGATAATGAATATGTATTCGTGAGTCAAATGTTGTCACATTCACTGCGGAGATATGTGATTTTGTTATCCTTTTTGTTGGAAATCATGTATACCTTTGATATGTGCGCTTTGGTTGTATGAGCATGATTTTCAGGTATAGGTTTTGATGAATGACAAACAATGAAGTCAAGTGTCAAACAACGATATAATCAAATGGCGAGAAGCATACTGATGACGGAATTGCATGAACGAGCCAAAGAAGTTTATGACCGAAGACCCAAGATGTAGGTCGTTTGGTAGAACCAATGTAAGGACAACGATTAAGTTATCTTATCCTTTGGCTCAACATTAGGTCATCATAAACATGCATAAAATCACTTTATTAAATTATATATATCATAAATATTTTTAATATATACTTCAAACAAAATGATTTTAACGTTTTCATTTCAACCAAAATGGGTTTTGAAGTAAGTTTTCAATTCTGGTATACTCTGGTATACACAGTGTATATCAAGTGTATATCAAGTGTATATAATCGACCGTTGCCAAAGTTTTGAACACTGGAACAACATAATCGATTGTCTACTTTAACAATCGATTGATGAAAATCGATTGTCCACTTTAACAATCGATTATTTTGAGACAGCAACCGAAATTTTTAAATATCAAAACAATCGATTGTCTTTGTCCCACAATCGATTGTAAACAATCGATTGTCACTTTCATACAATCGATTAGCTTTTGACCGTTCCACAATCCTAAATTGATTTTTGAACTTTGAAGAACAATCGATTATTCAGGGTTAACAATCGATTGTTTAGCCTAAAATCAGGAATCTTTTTTGAACGTTGGTCAGACAATCGATTGTCACCTCCAAACAATCGATTGTTGAAGCACAGAATCAGGGGTTTTATTTGTCAATTAAGCAACGGTCAGCACCACTTTTTCACCTATAAAAAGAGGTCTTTTGAGCTGATTTTAAACACACAACTCCTGCATATATTAATATACATATTGATCATTTTCAAGCATCATTTTAGAGCTTTTGTTGAGCCATTTGATAGACAACTTTGTGTTGTTCATAGAGCTTATTTTGTTTCTCTTTATCCACTCTATTGAGAGACTATTTGTTGTAAAAGAGAGTTGTTTGAGAAGAACATATCTTCTCATTTGTCGGGTTTGCTAAGTACCCAAAGCCTTAGTGGTTGAAGTCTTGGGGTGAGGTATCCTCAAGCAAGTGAAGTCTTAAGGTGCGGTATCCTTGAGCAACTGTAACGGTTTGTTAAGCACCCGTAAGCTTGACGAAGATAGTGGAATCTCGAGAGAGTCTCTCGGGGACTGGACTAGCCACGGGTTGTGGTGAACCAGGATAAAATACGGTGTGTTTCTTTCTTGATTATTTCAATTACCGTATTTACTTATTCCTGCAATTTTAAATTCCGCAATATTTCAATATTCTCGTGCCTCACTATTCACCCCCACCCCCTCTAGTGAACGGCATAAATTCTATCAATTGGTATCAGAGCCTAACTCTCTGAAAGCCTTAACCGGTTGAGAGCTATATATTTTTGTGTATAGAATATTGAAAGCAGGATTGATGAATGAAGGACAATCCACCACTTGCGTTCCATTATTTGACGGAACAAACTATACATATTGGAAAGGGCGGATGAGTATCTTCCTCAACGCAAACAATTTTCGTTTGTGGAAAATCATCAAAAACGGTGAACCAATGCCGACAAAGAAAGTTGGAGAAATCACGGTTCCAAAGAAGGAAGATGAATATGATGCCAAGGACATGAAGATAGTTGAAATAATGTAAGGGCCATCCATGTATTATATTGTGCGGTGAATCCGAATGACTATCGGAAAATCTCTTGCTGCACAACCGCCAAGGAGATGTGGGACAAACTCGAGATCATTAATGAAGGTACGCCTCAAGTCCAAGAATCCAAAATTGATTTTCTAACTCATAAATATGAAACTTTTAAAATGGAGAAGGAACCTATTGGTGTTATGTTTGAACGATTTTTAAGAATCGTCAACGATCTCCATGCTCTCGGGAAAGTTTACACGAACAAAGATCTTGTTCGAAAAGTCCTACGGAGTCTCACTCCCGAATGGCGTTCCAAAGCCTATGCCATCCAAGAGTCGATGGAATACACGAATATCACAATTGATGGACTAAGAGGTAACCTCGAAACTTATGATAGCACAATTCTTAATCCTTATCTTAGAAGTGATTCGAATTTTGCCTTCAAAGCCTCATCCTCTAAAAGAGAAGAGGTAAGTGATTCGGAAAGGGATGATGAAAATACTTCCAGTGATATATTTGAAAAGTTTTGTAAGTCTTTGAAGAAGGACAAGAAAAAGAGGAAACACCATAGGCGCGTATCACGGGACTCAGACAGCTCGGGCAATGAAGCCGGCGCATTATGTCTCATGGCAAACGGAGAAGAAGAGGTAAGTACATCTAACTCTCACTCATTTGAAGATTTACAAAATGCCTATGATGAATTGTATGGTGAATTTGTCAATGCTTCCAAATTGATAAAAGAATTGAAGAAAACACTTTCTTTGCAGAAATCACTTTCTTTGCAAACAGATTTTCAGAAAACACTTTCTTTACAAGAAAAAGATTATGAAAAATCCTCTTCTTTGAAAGAAATAGATTTTGAAAAATTGACTAATGAAAATGGTGTTCTTAAAAACAAAATTGAAGTTTTAGAAAAAGAAAACAAATTTTTGGAAAATGACATTACTGTTTTTAAAAATAAAATCAAGGAATTGAATGAAGCTTCTTCTATTAATACATGTTCAAATTGTTCTTCTTGTAGTTCTTTAAAACTAGAGAACACAGAACTTAGGAAAGCACTAGAAACACGTAGTGTTGATATTCCTAAAGCTGAAACAAAGAAGAAAAAGCCTAGGAATAACAATAGGCGTAAAATGAATAAGAATCATGATAGAAATGGAGTTGCGCAACCTAGAAATGATTCTAGGATTTTTGCTAATGAGTCTAGGAATAATTATTCTAGACCACCTAGAGATGACTCTAGGAATTTCAACGCGTCTAGGAATGACTTTAGATCACCTAGAACGCATTTGGCTCAACCTAGACATATGCACAATCCTAATGTTATATGTCATTATTGTAATCGAGTAGGACACATTGCACCCGTTTGTTTTGCTAAACATAGAAATTTATGTGTTGATTATAATTGTTATTATCCTAACCCCCAAGGACCCAAAAGAAGTTGGTACCAAAAATCTATTTTTAGGTTCTTTTTGCAGGTGTGCTTGAAGACTACAATATTGTAGTGGATGCACCAAGCACAAAACCTTAATGCATTAAGGGGGAACGTCGGTTAGTTATCGTATTTTGAATAAAAACACAATGAGTTGATATGTGCAAATAATCTATATCAGTTTTGGTTGATACATGCTTTAATCAGTTCTTTTTGAATAACAATTAGTATCAATTTGGTTTATAATAATTGATTGATTCATGTTTTGATGAACATTCTTAGTTTAAAATAACAATTGATATTGTTGAGAAAAATGACCGTTATCATTAGTATGCCATTTACTAACATTTGATATGATCTTGTTTATAACGATTGGTATCGTCAATGGTTTAAATTTTTTTTGGTATAGTCTTTTTGCTAATGCCAAAATGGGGAAGAATATGAGCGATATGCATGCCTTAATTGAGGGGGAATATTCAATAAAGGGGGAATTATATTGAATTGATTTCTATGAATTGTTTGCTTAAATTGTATGTTGAGATATAGATGAATTTAGGGGGAATTCAATATGCATATCTTCCGTTGTTTGTCATTATCAAAAAGGGGGAAATTGTTGGAAATCATGTATACCTTTGGTTGTATGAGCATGATTTTCAGGTATAGGTTTTGATGAATGACAAACAATGAAGTCAAGTGTCAAACAACGATATAATCAAATGGCGAGAAGCATACTGATGACGGAATTGCATGAACGAGCCAAAGAAGTTCAAGACCGAAGACCCAAGACGTAGGTCGTTTGGTAGAACCAATGTAATGACAACGTTTAAGTTATCTTATCCTTTGGATCAACATTAGGTCATCATAAACATGCATAAAATCACTTTATTAAATTATATATATCATAAATATTTTTAATATATACTTCAAACAAAATGATTTTAACGTTTTCATTTCAACCAAAATGAGTTTTGAAGTAAGTTTTCAATTCTGGTATACACAGTGTATATCAAAGATATATCAAGTGTATATAATCGACCGTTGCCAAAGTTTTTAACACTGGAACAACATAATCGATTGTCTACTTTAACAATCGATTGTTGACAATCGATTGTCCACTTTAACAATCGATTATTTTGAGACTGCAACCGAAATTTTTAAATATCAAAACAATCGATTGTCTTTGTCCCACAATCGATTGTCAACAATCGATTGTCACTTTCATACAATCGATTATATTTTGACCGTTCCACAATCCTAAATTGATTTTTGAACGTTGAAGAACAATCGATTATTCAGGGTTAACAATCGATTGTTTAGCCTAAAATCAGGAATCTGTTTTTTGAACGTTGGTCAGACAATCGATTGTCACCTCCAAACAATCGATTGTTGAAGCACAGAATCAGGGATTTTATTTGTCAATTAAGCAACGGTCAGCACCACTTTTTCACCTATAAAAAGAGGTCTTTTGAGCTGATTTTAAACACACAACTCCTGCATATATTGATATACATATTGATCATTTTCAAGCATCATTTTAGAGCTTTTGTTGAGCCATTTGATAGACAACTTTGTGTTGTTCATAGAGCTTATTTTGTTTCTCTTTATCCACTCTATTGAGAGACTATTTATTGTAAAAGAGAGTTGTTTGAGAAGAACATATCTTCTCATTTGTCGGGTTTGCTAAGTACCCAAAGTCTTAGTGGTTGAAGTCTTGGGGTGAGGTATCCTCAAGCAAGTGATCTTAAGGTGCGGTATCCTTGAGCAACTGTAACGGTTTGTTAAGCACCCGTAAGCTTCACGAAGATAGTGGAATCTCGAGAGAGTCTCTCGGGGACTGGACTAGCCACGGGTTGTAGTGAACCAGGATAAAATACGGTGTGTTCTTTCTTGATTATTTCAATTACCGTATTTACTTATTCCTGCAATTTTAAATTTCGCAATATTTCAATATTCTTGTGCCTCACTATTCACCCCAACAGCATAAATTCTAACACTTTTCAAATCTGTAAATGCGTCTGGCATTCGATTTGCTATTCTTTGCAAATGGATAATGTTTTGCGCCTCTTTTTCACAAATAGAGGCATGTGGATCAAGATGAGATAATGATGCATTTTTCCACAAAATTTCCCGTTTGGTTTCACCAACTTCTCCCCCTAATTTTGGGAAAAGTGTCTCATCAAATTGACAGTCTGCAAATCGTGCAGTGTACAAATCCCTTGTCAATGTTTCGAGGTAGCGAATAATGGAGGACGATTCAAACTCAACATATATTCCTAACCTTCTTTGCGGACCCATTTTGGTGCGGGATGGCGGTGCTATAGGCACATATACTGCGCATCCAAAGATTCTTAAATGGGATATATTAGGTTCATGACCCAAAACCAATTGCAACGGGGAATATTTGTGTCAATTCGTCAGTCAGAGACGAACTAGCATTGCTGCATGCAAAATGGCGTGACCCCAAGCCGAAGTGGGCAGCCTCGTTTTCATGAGTAAATGAGGTATTCAAGATTATACTCATGTATTGTCTCAATCGGATATCCATTTTGAGTGATATCTTTAAAACTCAACAAGTTCCTTTTAGACTTGGAGGAGAACATTTTGACTGATATCATTAAAACTCAACAAGTTCTTCTTAGACTTGGAGGAGAACATTGCATTCTCTAAAATATCGTTCCTTTAGGCAGAGTTATAGTTGCTCTTCAGGAGCCTTCAATCAATTTAATTCCCATGGTTTGCCATACAAAAGAAAATATACGAACATGAGAATAAACAAATTCAATCCGTTTGTTTCATACTTAAACAATATTTTCGAAATCTGCTGAGGTTATTCGACTAACTAAATCAGATAGTCGATTATATGTTTTCCATAATCGATTACTTTGCAGTTTGAAAATTTCAGTTTAAGCATTTTCTTAAAACAATCGATTGTTAAACATACACAATCGATTTTTGAACATTCACAATCGATTGTTAAACATACACAATCGATTATTTGCTATTTTGAAAAACTTTCAGATCACTGTCTTAAGACAATCGATTGTTAAACATACACAATCGATTGTTGAACATACACAATCGATTGTTAAACATACACAATCGATTATTTGCTATTTTGAAAAACTTCAGATCACTGTCTTAAGACAATCGATTGTTAAACATACACAATCGATTGTTGAACATTCACAATCGATTTTTAAACATACACAATCGATTATTTGCTATTTTGAAAAACTTCAGATCACACTGTCTTAAGACAATCGATTGGTAAACATACACAATCGATTGTTGAACATACACAATCGATTGTTTTGAAGTTTTAATGCGAAATATTAGATAATCGACTAACTGTTAGGTTAGTCGATTACCTCTACTGGAAAATAAAAATATTATTGAAATCTGAGCATATTGAAACATTCTAAAGAACTAATACTAACATTATATCATAAACTAACTAATACGAGCTGATACTAATGACTATTAGTTTATTCACTAACTATTACAAATAAGTGAAATAAAATCAAACAATTCCATCTTCTTTCATTACAGATCCATCACCGATTAGGTGGTCTATTTTCCCCTCAGGGTGCTCAAAGAAGTCTGCCACATCCAAGTGGGTGATGTCAAAATTGTCGTCAGAGACAAATTTTGTTTCAGGGCATTTACTCTTTAGAGATGCTTGACAAGGCTCAACCAAATGTCTTGGTACACGGCAAATTTTCGCCTAGTGCCCTTTTCCACCCCAACGATAACATATAGTTTATGAACTATTTGCTTTTGGATTTTCATCGTATCGTGCTTGTGGCAGAGTGACCAACTTCAGGTTGTCATATCTCTTCTTTAAGCCATTCCATAAGATAGGTGGATCTTTGACTGTGATATATCCAATTTTCAAACTTTCATCAAGGTGATGGCGCAAGAAAATCAAGGCCTTAGCACAGTTTCAAACCTTCATTAAGGTGATGGCGCAAGAAAATCAAGGCCTTAGCATAGTCTTGGGTGGATGCATTATTTCTGTCTTTAATGGCGTCTCCAAGACCCATAGCATCTAAGTGGATTTCAGCATCTAACACCCATGCCATATAGTTCTTGCTCGAAATTTCAAGGGCAACGAACTTTCTTTTTATAATGTCAGACATAAGACACAATTACATCAAGAGCGTGTTCATACTTACAGGCTTTATTACAATTATCACATTCACTTCAGGGAATGGATCATAATGACGATTATAATTCCGTTTATTGCCACGTTCACATTCATTGATACCATCATGGTAATAATTTTGTCTTCTTTCAGACTTATCACATACTGCTACCACATTCTCTAAAGGGAATGGAGCAAATTCAATGGGACGGAATTTTAATTCTTTGCCACAATCATACATGAATTTGATCATGGCAAGGCATAGAAATTTTACCACTTCATGTGAGTGTAATTTCTTACGAACTCCATTAGAATTATAATCAAACTTAGTTGTCTTTGTTTGTATATAAAATCAAATCGTAGAATTTCAAGAATTTGAAAGGGAAAAGTAAATTACTTACCTTTAAGGTATATCAATAAATGTTGTGATATCAAATATACCTCTTGAGTTTCCATTCCGTTGCATTACTTTATGATGATACCATCTCTTCTATTTTTCCGTATAGAAATTAGAAAAAGGCGGCGATTGAGTTGAGAGAGCCGAATCGGCTATGAAGCAAAAACCCTACACAAACAAAAGTTAAAATAATCGAAAATTTCAATTGGTTAGAGACTCGTGCTGATAACGTGCTATGAAATAATATAAGAACAAGAACAATAATACAAGAACAAGAACAATAGAGAGAAAAGTAGAGAGAGGAGTATTCTTATTGATACTTGGGGATGGCTTACAATGGAATAGAACCCCTATATTTATAGGGAGGTGGTGACTTAGCCACCAAGTAGTAAACCCTAGAATCTCTCTAAATATAGACATTCACCTTAAATAGAGTTCTATTTATAACAAGTTTTTTTATTTTCATTCTTATGTTAGATCCGCCCTAATTTTGAGATATTTTAGATCTTTTGAAATAATTGATTTTCATGTAATTTTAAATTTTCTATTTTTCTGTTTAACACCTCCAATCATTATATTTAACATTTGTTGTTGACTCGTAAAGATAAAAACACAAAGAGGATCATATCAAAGATTGTCCACTTTGTAATGTAAATTTATAGGAAAATGCATAAGTACCTTCTGATATATACTCAAATTCTTAGTTATATATATATATTTTTTTTTTTTTTTGAAATTTTATTATTCTCCTAAACTTATTTTAAATGTAATTATTTGCATCTTTAACGCTGACAACTAAACTCGTGGCAAGTGATAAGCTACACGTGTAATTTTAGTATTTTTTTTATTCTTTCTTCTTTTTCTAATCTTTTTTTCCTATTTCTTATTATTTTTATTTTTGTTGGTTATTTCATTCTCCTTCTTTTTGTTTTGGTCACTAACGACATAAAATGGTAGTCGTCGCAATTTCACAAATATCATTTTTTCCGATAATTTTTTTTCTGACAATATATTTTTATCCCGAAATATATATATATATATATATATATATATATATATATATATATATATATATATATATATATATATATATATATATATATATATATATATATATATATATATATAAATTCTTTGAAAGTGTAATTTATGTGTGGGAGGACGAACAAAAGAAATAAAAAAGAATATAAGATGAGAACATTTTTTCAGTTAAAATTTTAATGCATCATTTTTTTTCCTGACGTGGGAAGATTTTTCAATGATGAATTTTTCTCTCCTAAATCTGAGTGTATTTTGCTTTGCATGTGAATTGATTTTTTTAGAGTTTAATTTGTATGTGAAAAAAAAAATGGAAGAAAAGCTGTTTTTTTTTTGTAATTAAAATTTTTATTAATCACCAAAAGGATGCCTTACAAAATCATAGGACAGTTTAATCTCAACTGCCTATCAAAACTGGAACATGAAGTATCAATGCTACTCTAATCATTCAGCATTTATAACATGAAATGCTGAATATACGAACTAAGCCTAGAAGGAGCTCGAACATTACAAATATAGGCTATACTACTTAGGAGTTTATCACAATTACAATAGGTGTTTTCAAAGATTCTCGCATTCCTTTCTAACCATAAACTATACAGCATTTCTGTAATTGTCATCTTGAATGTGTGAGCTCGGAGAGATTTCCCTTTGGATTGTATGATGATCCAGTGGCAGAATTGTGTCCAAACTTGTCCAGTGAAGTCGTCAATTCCCAGCCATTGCATTGTTTGATATCTAAACTGGGAAGCATAGGTGCAATGCAGAAATAGATGATCTCTAGTTTCCAATTCTTGTTGACACATAACACAGATGCCTGATATGTTCAAATTCCATTGCAGCAGTCTGTTCTTGGTAGAAAGTCTATCCTGCAGTAACAACCACAAGCTGAAGATAGCTTTAGGTCTAGCAACATTTTGCATTACTAGATTCTTCCATGAAACTCTAGTTGATTCTCCAAGGAGTTGCAAGTATACCTTCCTTATGGTGCAGTCAGTGTTGTCTAGCAATTGATACTGATGAAGTAGCTTAGCTCCCTCCACAATTTTCCTTACCATCCAGCTAGCATTAGCTGGGATAGTAAGGTTCTCCAACTGGTGATGTTTGATATAAACAGAATGGATCCATTTCACCCAAAACAAGTCTTTCTTATGTGCTAAATCCCAACTTAGTTTAGCTATGGCAGCTCTATTCCACAATGAGATATTTGTTAAGTTCAAACCTCCAACAGACTTAGGCATACAAACTTTCTCCCAAGCCACATAGGCTTTCTTTGTGATATTAACAGACCCTGACCAGATATAAGTTCTGCATATAGTCTCTAGCAGTTTAACAACTTTTGATGGTATGATAAACAATTGAGCCCAATAAGCTTGAACTCCAAATATGACTGACTGAACCAACTGGCATCTGCCTGCATAAGACAGGTATCTTGCTGTCCAGGAAGTAATTCTTGCAGAAATTTTATTAACCAGAGGTTGCTATTGAGCAACTGACAGTTTTTTGGTAGTTAAAGGGACTCCCAAATATTTAAAAGGGAGGTCCCCTTTAACATAACCAAGATGATCAAGAATTTGTTGTTGAATTTCAATTGACACCCTACCAAAATACACAGCACTTTTGTGTAAATTAGCCTTAAGACCAGTAGCAGCAAGGAATTGAGAAAAGAAAAAGAACATGGAGCTTACTGATTGAAGCTCCCCTTTGACAAATAATAGCAGGTCATCAGCAAAGCTCAAATGAGTAATTCCCAACTTCCTACAACCAGGATGATATATGAAGCTTTTAGTATGTTTCAACTCTGCCAAAGATCTACTAAGATATTTCATTATAATAGCAAACAGAAAGGGAGATATTGGATCTCCTTGCCTCAATCCTTTGGCAGCTTGAAAAGGCTCTGTTGTTTCTCCATTAACCACAACAGTATAGCTAACAGTTTGGACACATTCCATGATCCATCTAATAAATCTGCTAGGAAAATCCAGTTCCTCCATAATCTGTTGCAAACTGCACCATTCCACTGAATCATAAGCTTTTTGAAGATCAATCTTGATCATACATCTGGGAGAGATATGTGATCTAGAATATTGTTTTATTAGCTCATGAGCTAATATAACATTATCTGCTACTCTTCTTCCTGGTATAAATCCAGCTTGAGAATTACATATAATGCTACTCATAACTTTCTGGAGTCTGTTAGCCAACAACTTGGAAATAATCTTATATAAGACTGAGCAACAAGCTATAGGCCTGAATTCTTTAACTGTCTGAAGATTGGATACCTTAGGCAGTAAAGTGAGTGTGGCACAATTAGTAGGTCTGTACATCTTGGAGGTCTGAAAGAAATTCCTGACAGCTAGTATAACCTGGTTACCAATGATGTGCCAAGATTATTTGAAGAACATGGCATTAAATCCATCAATCCCGGGAGCTTTATCATTTCCAATACCCTTCAAACTGTCAAGTATCTCTGTGTCAGTAATATCAGCAACTAGATCCATCCTTTGAAGGTGAGATAGTTTTGGTCCATTCCTCATGTGCATCTTGTTCACAGCTGGTAGTGAATTGGCTGTAGTTCCCATTAGAGCTTGATAAAAATCCCTAATCTCCTTCTTCAAATCTGCATGATCAGTTATCTTCAGTCCTCCTTCTGTAGTGAGTTCAATAATCTTCTTATACTGGCTCCTCTCCTTCATGACTGCTGAAAAGTATTTATTAATGGAATCCCCTAGTTTGATCCATTTAGCTCTAGACTTTTGCTGCAAGGCTGACTCTTCAATTAAAGACCATTTCTCTAGTTGTTGTACCAGAGATTTTGCTCTTTGCTGAAGTGTGTCTGAATAAGATATAGCCATTTGATGCTGCACATCTTCCAGTTCTTTCCTGCTGCTTTCAATCTTTTGAGAAATATTCTTAAAATCTCTAATATTAAGAGATTTTAAGGGAGGTTTGAGAGACTTAAGATTATTCCATACTCCTTGAAGAGTATTCTGCTCCTTGGTTTTCCAGTAAGTTGAAAGAATAGCCTGAAATTCCTTATGCTGGATCCAAGCATTAAAGAATCTAAATGGTGTTTTCCTTGTAGATATATCTGTTGTCAAGGTTAGTAACATGGGATTATGATCAGATATGAGGGGATGGCCATATACAGTATGCACATGGTTCCACTTCATCTGCCATTCAAAATTACCAAACACTCTATCCAGTCTACTACATACTCTGTCATTACCACTTTGTTGATTAGACCAGGTAAAATAATTTCCCTTCCATGGCAGCTTAACTAGTCCTGATTGCTGAATGCAATTATTGAAATCAACAAGGTCCCTTTGCTTCACTTGTTGGCAGGATTGTCTTTCTTTGCTGGACAGAATTGCATTGAAATCCCCTGTAATAATCCAAGGATCAGTAATACAAGCTGATAAATTTAGGATAGAATTCCACAGCATCCTCCTTTGGCCACAGTCATTAAAACCATACACTACTGAAAGCCAGCAGATAATGTCACCAGTGGTATATTGAACTTGACAATGAATGATCTGAGCTTCCTCAAGATATCCAGTAACCACCACTTTTGTAGGATCCCACATAATCCAAATCCTCCCATTTACAGCATCACTATAGTTAGTTATCATGTTCCAGTTAGGCAACAAAAAACTAGCTATTCTACTAGCATTGTGTTGTTTAACCTTAGACTCAACAAGTCCTACAAGGTCAAACTTATTATTTCTAAAGTAATTTTGAGCTTCTTTTTGTTTAAACCTTTTATTTACACCCCTAATATTCCAAAAGATCCACTTCATTGAGTTTTACTAGTTCCCCCTTCATCCAGGGGATGATCAGCCCACCTAACTGTCCCTACTTCAAATCTGTTAGACATCACAAGAGGAGATAAAGGAGAAAAATTAGCAATGTTGAAGACTGGAGAGTCTTGGACAACCTGCTTCTGTCTGTTTCCAATATCAGCTGTAGGTGTATTGCTTGGCTCTTTAGTTACCTCTTGACACTAGATGTGAGGCATCTGGTTGTGTTGGACTGCTGTACCTGGTGCTTTCACTCTCCATTCTTGTATCACCTTATTTTTCTGTGTAGGTTGAGCAGTTTTAGTTACACAGTTATGGCCAACCTCCAAGCATTTCTCACAATACATAGGTTTCCACTCATACATCACATCCTGTATGAAACTCTTTCCATTTGGATCTAGAATCTCTATTTCACTAGGTAACTTTTTTGACACATTTACCTCAATGAGCATACGAGCATAAGAGATTCTGGATTGTTTAGCAGTACACTCATCAGCAAATATAGGTTTACCAAGGACACTGGCAATTCTACTTAAAGACTTGCTGCCCCAACAAGACATAGGTAAGTTAGGAAACTTTATCCATAAAGAAATTTCTGAAGGGAAAGCTGCCTTGAAATCAAAATCCACAGACCATTGCTTCACAATCATAGGTCTGTTGGCAATAGTATAAGGCCCTCCACACAGAATTTCCTTAGCATCTTCAATGCAACTAAATTTAACAATATAATAACCCTCATCATAATAAAACAGTTCAGGCTCAGGAATATATGTCTGAATTAAAGAAAAAACTAAAAAAACAATAAAAGAAAAAAGACAAAGAAAAAGGGAAAAAATAAGAAAAAATGGTAAACAAGAATAAAAAATAATTTTAAAATCATTTTTCCTTTTTCTCATTATCCTTTGAGAGAGTGCAATACACACGTTCTACCGCGTCAGCGTTAAGTGTGTAAATAATTTTATTTAAAATAAATTTAAATAGGTAAAAGAATTCTCATAAAGAAAAAATATATAGTTAAAAATTTGAATATAAATCATGAGTACTTATGTATTTTTCCTAAATTTAAGTGAGGCAATTATTTCATACATATTTGCAATTTGACACCTTGATCATATCACCATCATATCAACACGTGAACTAATAAGTGGGCGACATTATCATTATCAGGCATTGAACCCCATGTCATTGCTTTTTCTTACTGCCCTGGCATCCGTGATGAAGTAGGATTTCCACTATAAAGTTTAAAATTTTTTAAAATATTTTAGCCAGTGAGAATTGATCTTATTATATTATAAAAGTTTTATTCTTTAATTATTAAACTATATTTTTAGATTGTGACTAAGAAATTCAAAATTTTAATATATAAAGATAAAAAGTGAATTTTGTCATATATATAATATTATTTTTCAACTAAGAATCCGCCCCTATTTGGCATCTCTCAAGTATATAAACCCCTGCATACCATGCATGCATGCATCTTTGTCATGATCAGTTATATACATCAGGTGAATGGGCGTATGTTATGGGGCGTTTTATCGTGAACGAGGAATTTTTCAGCACACGGATTCGAATTTAATTGACCCCTAATAATAAATGTGGACGCCAAGTTAAAAATTAAAAGAGAAAATTAAATGAAAAGAAAGAATGGACGTGTGTTAAAGCTGCAATCTTATCCTACCAAACAGCGAAATTAGTTTACCATGCAAAGTTAGAGTTGCATACGTAATAGAAATCGTCTTTTAAGACAAATTTATATAGAAAAATAAATATTTTGGGTTTATTTTTGGATATACTATGAAGTAGGGGTGTACATAAATCAATTCAATAATTTGAGTAAAATCAAGCAAATTTTTTTGACTATGATTTGGTTTGGTTTTGGAAAGAAAACCCCGACCATAATTGGTCTGGTTTGGTTTAACTAAAGAAAATCAAACAGAAACCAAACCAACCTGACATTTTATATATATATATATATATATATATATATATATATATTAGATAAATTCAATATATAAATATATTTATTACGATGTAAATAATAAATATTTCTTAAAAAATTTAATAATTTAATTTATAAAGTATTATTTTAAAGTTGGACTTAGAACTTTTGATTGTTCCAATAAGCTTTATAGCCATTAATATTAGTAAATTAAATAATGCTAACAAAAACCCAAAATAAAATCTAATCAATACTAATGCTAACAAAAGACATTCAATTTAATTGTCAATACTACAAACGAGATTTTATTGAATATCTATTTTTTTTGTTTGTAGTAATTTAAATAAAAATGCATAACCTACTTTATCTTTTCTTTATCGTTTAGTCATGTAATTAATTCTCTCTTATTAGTCTACTTATTACTTTAGCATGACTTAGTAATTTTAGATTATGTTTATTATTATGGTTTTTTAATTAGCAATATTTTTATTACATAATTTTATTGTTTTTATTGTTAAATATTTTAGGATAATGCCATGGTACATCTCATATTTTATATTATTTTCTTGGAAAATACTTTATATAGTTGTATCTTACTAGGATTAAAAAAATACTTTGAACACAAGTTATATGTTTTGTGCTACGAAGATTTTACCGAGAAAAATATGAAAAATTCGAAAAACCCGAAAATCAGAGAAAAACTGAGATTGAAAAACCCCGATTTTATTGGTAATTGGTTTGGTCTTTAATAACCCGATACAATTGATTTGACTTGATAATTGTAAAATCCGAACCAGTCCGGCCTATATACACCCTACTCAAATAAACATACATAAAGAAAATAACTTTAGTAGTTCGATTTGTTGATTTAAAGAAATAAGAAAAGAAAAAGGTTCTAGTTTAGTTGCCTGGGTTATGAGCTATTGTTTAATCTAATTGCGCATTTTGATCTAAGCAAACATTGAGCGCGATATACGAGTTATGACTTCGACCAATACTTATTTTAATTACTCTAGGATTTAACGAACAATGAGAATAGTGAAAATTAAACTCAGTTACTATGTTAAAAAATTTACTGCTACAAATAATTACCGTGTCTTGATGGTACTCGTCTATTTAACACCCTTAAGTAGGAATTAATAAGTCACGCAAATAGAAAAATTGAATTATTTTCTAATTCTATCGATGAACATCCGACGCTCACTGAAACCACAATATCAACATCTAGTATAATTTTACTTATTGGGATATGGGAAGAGGGAAGCCGCCGCCGGACCTCTCTCTCCATAAACCTTCATCGGCCGTCCCTCCATCCTCTCAAGAGAGAACCAAATAGATCCCTCACCATTCTTCAATGTAGCAGCTAAAAAAAAAGCTTTCAGATCTGAAAAAGAAAGAAAGATTTCAGTTTGTTGCATTGTGGTTTTCTGGGATTTCAAGAGTGTTTAAACTCTCCAAAATTGCTGGTTGATTGTTTAATTTGTGGCTCCTTTGGCCATGTCTTGCCGTCTCCATTTCTTCACTGTATTTGTCTTTCTAGTCTAGGTACTAGTCGCGGCGGCGAGGCCAGTTTGCGGCGTTTGGGAGTGAAGAGCTAAGCAACACCGACCGGAACGTGCAAGAGTTGGTAGCAGTTGACCTCAGGCGCATCAACGCCTACTTTCAGGTTTTTCCACCGGGAGTTGGTACCTCCCGCTCTCTTGTTTACTCTGTACACCTTTTTACGTGATCTAGCTAGCATTCCGTGTGAGGTTTACTTTGTTGCTATCTAGTTTGCATCTTTTTGCGTATTCCGCTATAGTGCGTGTGTGCGTCACTATTCTCCATAGTGGGTTGGAGGGATAGTAGCCGCGGCAGGGGATGATAGTGTAAGGTCATGTCCTCGGGGGGTGGGGGCGGTGGCGGGGGTGAGTAGGGGGCAGGGAGTGGTCCTACGGGTAGGGCGGGAGGTAAGGGTGGGAAGAAGGTAGCAGAAGCTCATAGATTAAAGATTGGGTCGTGGAACATAGGCACTCTGACGGGTAAGTCCATTGAGTTGTCAAAGGTTCTTCAGAAGAAGAGAGTTAACATAGCCTGTGTCCAGGAGACTAGGTGGAAAGGGTCGAAGGCGAGGAATGCAGACGGGTTTAAGCTGTGGTATTTTGGGGTCGTGAGAGGCAAGAATGGAGTGGGCATCTTGGTAGATAGATATCTAAGGGAGTCCGTGGTCGAGGTTAGGCGAGTGAATGATAGGTTTTTTTTTTCTATTAAGTTGGTTATTGGGGGTTGCGTCCTCAACATTATCAGCGCTTACGCGCCGCAAGCGGGCTTAGACAAGGAGTTTAAGAAGCGCTTTTGGGAGAGCTTGGATGATATGGTGAGTAGTATTCCCCAATCTGAGAAGTTTGTTACTGGAGGGGACTTTAGTGGTCATATTGGGGCTGATGCTGGTGGTTATGGTGAGGTGCACGGTGGCTTCGACTTTGGGGTTAGGAACGGATGAGGCACGTCACTGCTTGATAGGGGTATGTGCATGGACTGCAAGGTTATTCCAGGAGAGTCCCTTTCGACTATTCATAGACTTCTAGTGATGGATGTTGGTCTCTGGGTGAAGAGGAAGAGGAGGGGTGCCCGGGGACAACCGCGAATTAGATGGGGTTTTTTTTCTCTAAGGAGAAAGCACATGAGTTGGAGAGGAGGTTAGCTGAGGGTGGAGCTTGGAGGAGTTCTGGGGAAGCGGAAGCTATGTGGTCAGAGACGGTGAAATTATTTAGGGAGGTAGTACGGGACGTGCTCGGGGTAGCCAAGGGCTATTCATGCAGACATTAGGGTGACTGGTGGTGGAACGATGTAGTCGAAGGAAAGGTGGAGGTGAAGAAGGCAGCGTTTGCTAAGTTGGCAGGGAGCACAAGCGAGGAAGAACGAAGAGCGAACATGGAGATCTACAAGGTGGCGAGGAAAGAAGAAAATGTGGCGGTTACGGAAGCTAAATTCGCAGCGTTTGGTCGCATGTACGAGGAATTAGGGGAAAAAAGGCGGGGACGGAAAGTTATTCTGGTTAGCTAAAGCAAGGGAAAGGAAGGCGCGTGATCTTGACCAAGTTAGGTGCATCAAGGGCGAGGATGGTAGAGTTCTGATGGGACAGTCTCAAGTCAAGCAGAGGTGGCAGGCGTACTTTCGAGACTCACTTAACGAGGAGGGGGATTGTAACATAGAGCTAGGGGAGCTGGGGCATTCAGAGCAACATAGAGACCTTGGGTACTGCAGGCGCTTTAGGGCGGAGGAGGTCATGGGGGCTTTGCGTAGGATGAGTAGGGGTCGAGCGACCGGGCCTGACGAGATCCCGGTGGAGTTCAGGAAATGCATGAATAGGCTAGGAGTGGAGTGTCTCTCCAGGTTGTACAATGCAATCTTCAGGACCAAAAGGATGTCGGAGGAGTGAAGGTGAAGTATAGTGGTGCCCATGTACAAGAACAAAGGGGATATCCAATGCTGCAACAACTATAGGGGTATCAAATTAATAAGTCACACCATAAAGGTCAGGGAGCGGGTGATCGAGGCGAGGGTGAGGGAGATAATATCTATATCTGTGTACCAGTTCGGTTTCATGCCGGGTCGCTCTACTACAGAAGCTATCCACCTTGTCAGGAGGCTGGTGGAGCAGTTCAGGGATAAGAAGAATGACCTGCACATGGTACTTATCGACTTGGAGAAGGCGTTTGACAAGGTCCCAAGGAGGTGCTTGGAGCCGAAGAGTGTGTTGGAAGCCTACATCAGAGTAATCAAGGACATGTACGATGGAGTTAAGACTAGGGTTAGGACGGTGGGTGGCAACTAGACCTGTCTAACGGGCCAGTTTGACCCGGGACCGGACCGGCCCGGTTCTTAAGGGGTGGGCTGGGCTGGGTTGGGGAGGGGGGACGGGTTAGAACAGTTAGGATTTTAGAAGTAGGACCCGGGACCGGACCGGCCCGGTAAGCCAAACAGTGCTTGAACCGGTCGACTCGGACCGGGACCGGACCTGTACAACGGTCAAAAAAAAAATTTTTTTTTTAAAAATTTTTTTTCTGCGTATGTGGGCCCCACAGGACCGTTGGCAACGGTCCAGAACCGTTGGCCAACCGGAGTATTTTCAGAAATGGCCACTTTTTTGTTTTTTATTTGTATTTATTAAATTACATTATTAACCCTTCTTAAAATCTATAAATACCCTCCCCTCTTCTTCATTTCCTCACTCAAAATTATCAATCTCTCTCTCAATTCTCAAATTATCAATCTCTCTCTCAATTCTCAAATTATCAATCACTCTCTTCTCTTCAATTTTCAAGAATTCATATTCTAATTTTATAATGTTATTGTCTTTGTTTTCCCGAATTTAATTTATCGTAATTTCTCATTCGGAAATCGGAATTCTAAGCTTGAAGTTCAAGTGTTCAACATTGAAATACTTGCTTGACGTTTGTTCGTGGTAACACCGGATTTGCGTAATCAAGTGCTCAATTTATTGTCGAATTCGGTGCACTCTTTCCAACTCTTTCTCTTATTTAATATTTTAATTGCATATTTAATTTAATCTTATATTTTCATTTTTACAATATGTTTAATGATGCTAGTCCTGTAGCTTTTGGTAATAATAGTAATTACCCGACTTCTAATCGTAAAAGAAGAAGTCCGGTATGAAATTTTTTTGAAATAATAGAAGGTACTAATAGTGTTAAGTGCAAATTTTGTAACGAAACTTTTCAATATTTGACCGAAGGAAAAGAGGGACTGGACCATTTGCAAGACATATGAGAGCTGTCCATCCTATAGAATGGGTCAATAATGATGCTAATCCTGTAGCTTCTGGTAGTACTAGTAATAATGATGACCCGAGTTCTAATCGTAAAAGAAGAAGTCGGGTATGGAATTTTTTTGAAATAATAGAAGGTACTAATAGTATTAAGTGCAAAATTTGTAACGAAACTTTTCAACATTTGACCGAAGGAAATTTAGGAGGGACTGGACCATTTACAAGACATATGAGAGCTGTCCATCCAATAGAATGGGTCAATAATTATGGGAAGCAATGATTTGTAAGTTTTAGACTTTTAGTATGTTTGACTGTTTGTACTTTGTTTCAGAGATTGGATTAGATAGATCGGAACGAAGAAATCAGGAAAGGAAGATGTTCACACTTTACAGTTCATACTTCATAGCCCAGAACACGAAGAACTTTAACTTGGAGATATTGATTATGATGAAGATGAAGTGATGAACTGATGAAGTGATGCAAAACATTTGAAATTACTACTTCACTATAAAAAATGTAAATATTTCATTATCTACTTATTAATTTGAAATTTAGAAATAAAGTAGCACTTGCAATAAGTGCAATTTTTCCCCCATCTTTTGTTGTGTTCATTCAATTATTACAAAGTATTAATATAACTTAATATTTATACATAATTCTAAAAAAAATACAAAATAACGAAACCCGGCCCGGCCCGGACCATTACAACCCGTAACCCGTACGGTTCAATCTTAACCCCTAACAACCCAGCCCGGTTAAACCCGGCACTGTTTGTACCCGGCCCGACCCGGACCGGTAACCGGACGGGTCGGAAAAAAGTCGACCCGGACCGGACTGGTGGAACCGGTTGACACCTTTAGTGGCGACTCAGACCATTTTCCAGTGATTATGGGGCTCCATCAAGGATCGGTGCTTAGCCCTCTCTTGTTTGCGTTGGTGATGGATGCTCATATTCAAGGGGATGTGCCTTGGTGTATGCTATTTGCTTATGACATAGTCTTGATAGATGAGACGAGGGTCGATGTTATTGAGAGGTTAGAGGTATGGAGATAGACTCTCGAGTCTAAGGGTTTCAAAATAAGCAGATCTAAGACAGAATACCTGGAGTGCAAGTTTAGCGCCGAGCCGAGCGAAGTAGGAAGGGACGTGATGATTGGATCTCAGGTCTTCGCCAAGAGGGACAGTGTCAGATATCTTGGCGGTGATTCAGGGGGACAGAGAGATTGACGGGGACTTCACTTCATCGTATTGGAGCGGGGTGGTCAAAGTGGAGACTTGCATCAGGAGTCATGTGTGATAAGAAAGTTCCACAGAAACTCAAGGAGAAATTTTATAGAGCTGTGGATAGACCTGCCATGCTGCATGGAGCGGAGTGCTGGCCAGTGAAGAACTTTTATGTTTAGATAATGAAGGTTGCGAAGATGAGGATGCTCAGGTGGATGTGCGGGCTCACCAGGTTAGATAAGATTAAGAATGAAGTTATTCGACAGAAGGTGGGGTGGCCCCGGTGAATGAGAAGATGCGAGAAGCGAGGCTGAGGTAGTTCGGACATGTGCAGAGGAGAATTCCTGATGCCCCGGTGAGGAGTTGTGAGCGGCTGGTGATGGCCCACGTACGACAAGGCAGTGGGAGGCCTAAGAGGTATTGGAGATAGGTGATTAGGCATGACATGGCTAGAATGCGGGTTGCTGAGGACAATGACCCTTGATAGGAAAGTCTGGAGGTCTAGTACCAGGGTTGTAGGATAGGGGCTCCTAGAGTTTTTCGTACTCCTCACCCGGGGTTGTGTGAGGCTTGGCAGAGCTATCCATAGATGATTTGTGTATTGGATTGCGTCTCCCTTATGGTAGTTATTTATGGTAGTTACCATCTGATATTATTGCATGCTATTTTATTTATGGTTCTTATGTTTAGATAATTATTTACGCTATCTCTGTTGGAGTTATTAATGCACTTTTGTTTTTGTTTTTGTTTTTGTTTTCTTTCCTTCGCTGAGACGAGGGTTGATTGGAAACAGTCTCTCAGCCCTTTCGGGTAGGGGTAAGGCCCGTCTACATATTACCCTCCCCAGACCGCACTTTGTGGGACTATACTGGGTAGTTGTTGTTGGAATCTGGGAAGGGTAGTGTGTACGTAAATCTCACTCCTAACGTGAGGTAGAAAAGCTATTCAAATAAAACCTTGACATCTTTCTCTCCAAAAACTTTCTACCTTACGCTTGAGGAAACTCGACTCACGGTCTCTTAATTGTAAGTGTACGTCATTTACTGTCAAAGCAAATATAACGAAAGGAAGTTAAAGTGAAGATAGTTGAGAATTGGAAATTAGAACAAATCAAATAAAGCGTCTTTTTTTAATATTATACACAAAAACCTCACACATTATGTCTGAATTCTTTGTCCCACCAGCCAAATAGTAGTCGCAAACTAATTAAAGTCGTCAACAACTTGCAGATAAAAAGATAAGCTCACAGTCCCTTAAACAACCTCCTCCCTTACTTCGGAGAATAATTACTTTGAAATTTACGCTAAATCGCACTAATATTTTAATTTTTATGGTAAACGGGTAAACGAAAATGAAAATATACACGGTAATTAAGTGTAAACAGAACTTGTATATAAAAAGACACATATAATTTATTTGTTGATATAATTACAGGTAAAAATTTACACCCTCTCACCACCCCGAGCCTCTGTTCCTCCTTTCTCTAATTTGCCTTGGAAAAATTAAAGTGGCAGCCTTTATTGATCTTTTAAGTTTTTTAGATTTAATTTATGCAATAATAATACTGCAATCTTTTTTTGAGGTCCTTTAAATAAAAAACTGAGTCTGTGACGACGGATGAGCAATTCTCTAACAAGGTTTTTCTTTTGTTGAGATGTTGGATTTAGACCACTTATAAATATTTTAATTGATTACTGAATTTTGTTACCTTATTTGTTTCTTCAGTAAGAGCTTTTCTACAAATTCAGTAGTTTTTGTGAGGTGTCTCACAACCAAAACAAGGGATTTGCAGGGATGATCTCATGATCATAGAAAATTAAATCAAACCGAAAATTGAACTAAATCGATAAAAAAGATACTTCTTAAATTAGGTTTAGTTTTTGTTTTAATAAAAAAATAACAAAAAAATCGAATCAAATTGACTAGAAAAGTAGCTATTTAAATTTATTATTACACTTATATATATGTATATTTTTATATAAAGTTTATAAAATTTTATGGTATATATTAGTCATTTGTATTTTTAGTCTAACATTTTGATATTATGATAATCTAATTCTTTGACTTTACATTCTAGTTTGATTGGTAGTTTTTTTTTGCTAAGTACTATAATTTGTTTCATGTTAAAAGTAATCGATTTTAAATTGAGCACCTAAATTTATCGCTATTTGATTCAATTATCATAAATATATCTTAGTAAATGATAGATTTCTCAAAGAGCAATCGATTTGATAAGGTTACGTTAAAAAAGTAATCGCAAAAATATATGTTTGGTAATGTATATTCATATTTAAGAAATCGATAAATAAACAAAAAAATAGAAAAAGAAACAAAAATTGAATCGATAAAAATCGACTTAATTTAATATTTGAAGAATTAATTTACTCGATTTAATTCCATTTTAGAAAAAAATCGATTTAACCTGAACCATGAACGCCTCAGATTCAGCAAACTACACAGATTATTAAGATAATGCCACACTCCTACAAAAGTGAAAAGAATAATTCCTTACAAATCGTCAAAGAATCAAAACAGAGTAAACGTGTAATACATTTTATGATAAAGAATTTAAAATTTTAAACTCATTCAAGTTAAAGTCTTAAATCTCTTCTCCATTTGAGACTTATAGCTCGTAACGATTAGTTGACTATAATATGATATCCTATGAATCACTCATGTTAATTCGATTATTGTCGAACACGGATATTCTATTCTATCGGTAATAATGGAACAATTATACTCGTAGGATCAATGAGATTCTATGAGGCGGATCCAGAATTTGAGATTTATAGATTTCTATCCGTAATTTTAAATTAATATGCAATAACAACTGGGTTCATAAAGATACTTAGAAATATTTAGTGAATTTTTAATATAAATACAGAATTTATGCAAGAGTTACTGAATTTTCGGGAACCCGTATTCCATTCTCTACATCTGCCCCTATACTCATGGGGAGGTTGATCTCACTTTTTGAGTGAATGATTATGTTATACTTCAAGTTTCCGTACGTAAAAGTGCATCGTAAGTAAATTAATGTAAGATAAAAAATGAGATCATCTTTGGAAGTATATAAAGTAAGTTATCATGTTACCTCGAATGCTACATATATTGAAGATCATGAAAAATAATTACAAAGAGGGCTGGAAGGTTTAGAAACTAAGAAATTGAGGAAAATAATATTTCGTTGAAAGTCAACAAGTTTTGAATGTTATAACATGTACTTTTGGGGTGAGACTAGGGTGCTTAACATAATAAGGAGGTTATGTTATGTGTTATTTTATTTGTATAATAGTTGTATGTTATGTTTTGAAGTCAATCGAGTTGTGGAATAAAAGTCGATGAAAGTCACTACAAGTTACGTTCATAGGTTTTACTAAAATTTGGGTCAAATGTAACTGCGATTTTCTCCCAATATAATTAGAGTTACGAGGTGTTCCACCCATCAAATTGAAGATATATGAGTCTATTTTCTAATGCATTACACCGTTTGTCAATAGGACATATGAGTAGAGATATATATATATATATATATATGTATGTATGTATTTTTAGAGACTGCGCAGACTGCTCGGTGACAAGTAGGTGTGTCCTGCTTGCTCAAATAAGAGTCCAAAAATAGGCCAGTTCGGGACATCCAAAGAGACCTTTTAAAGGTATGTTCATTCATATAATACATTGATCACAATAACCAAAACTAAATCCCAGCAAACATCCTCCCAAAAATTGAACACAAACCCTAATTGAATTTCTCTTCTTTTCGAGTTCTAGTTAGAGGATAAACCTTGAGTTTGAAGAACCAAGATAGGAGCTGAGTTATTCAACAAATAAGATAATTTTACTACTATTTCATCTATTTTTTATGCTGGATATGTTTGGAAAGTCTTTCTTTAATTATAAAAACATACGGGAAAGTGATCTGAAGCCGTGAGGTCTAGATATGAACTTGTAGTGGACTGTTTTCTGTGTATACCAGAGTATACCAGAATTGAAAACTTACTTCAAAACCCATTTTGGTTGAAATGAAAACGTTAAAATCATTTTGTTTGAAGTATATATTAAAAATATTTATGATATATATAATTTAATAAAGTGATTTTATGCATGTTTATGATGACCTAATGTTGAGCCAAAGGATAAGATAACATAAATGTTGTCCTTACATTGGTTCTACCAAACGACCTACGTCTTAGGTCTTCGGTCTTGAACTTCTTTAGCTTGTTCATGCAATTCCGTCATCAGTATGCTTCTCGCCATTTGATTATACACTTGACTTCATTGTTTGTCATTCATCAAAACCTATACCTGAAAATCTTGCTCATATAACCAAAGCGCACATATCAAAAATATACATGATTTCCAACAATTTCCCCCTTTTTGATAATGACAATCAACGGAAGATATGCATATTGAATTCCCCCTAAATTCATGCTATATCTCAACATACAATTTATGCAAACAATTCATAGAAATCAATTCAATATAATTTCCCCTTAATTGAATATTCCCCCTCAATTAAGGCATGCATATCGCCCATATTCTTCCCCCTTTTGGCATTAGCAAAAAGACTATACTAAAAAAAAAATTTAAACCATTGACGATACCAATCGTTATAAACAAGATCATATCAAATGTTAGTAAATGGCATACTAATGATAACGGTCATTTTTCTCAACAATATCAATTGTTATTTTAAACTAAGAATGTTCATCAAAACATGAATCAATCAATTATTATAAACCAAATTGATACTAATTAGTATTCAAAAAGAACTGATTAAAGCATGTATCAACCAAAACTGATATAGATTATTTGCACATATCAACTCATTGTGTTTTTATTCAAAATACGATAACTAACCGACGTTCCCCCTTAATGCATTAAGGTTACGTGCTTGGTGCATCCACTACAATTTTGTAGTCTTCAAGCACACCTACAAAAGTACCTAAAAATAGATTTTTGGTACCCAACTTCTTTTGGGTCCTTGGGGGTTAGGATAATAATAATCGTAATCAACACATAAATCTCTATGTTTAGCAAAACAAACGGGTTCAATGTGTCCTACCCGATTACAATAATGACATATAACATTAGGATTGTGCATACGTCTAGGTTCAGCCAAATGCGTTCTAGGTGATCTAAAGTCATTCCTAGACACGTTGAAATTCCTAGAATCATCTCTAGGTGGTCTAGAATAATTATTCCTAGACTCATTAGCAAAAATCCTAGAATTATTTCTAGGTTGCGCAACTCCATTTCTATCATGATTCTTATTCATTTTACGCCTATAGTTATTCCTAGGCTTTTTCTTCTTTGTTTCAGCTTTAGGAATATCAACACTACGTGTTTCTAGTGCTTTCCTAAGTTCTGTGTTCTCTAGTTTTAAAGAACTACAAGAAGAACAATTTGAACATGTATCAATAGAAGAAGCTTCATTCAATTCCTTGATTTTATTTTTAAAAACAGCAATGTCATTTTCCAAAAATTTGTTTTCTTTTTCTAAAACTTCAATTTTGTTTTTAAGAACACCATTTTCATTAGTCAAATTTTCTAGATTTATTTCTTTCAAAGAAGAGGATTCTTCAAAATCTTTTTCTTGTAAAGAAAATGTTTTCTGAAAATCTGTTTGCAAAGAAAGTGATTTCTGCAAAGAAAGTGTTTTCTTCAATTCTTTTATCAATTTGGAAGCATTGACAAATTCACCATACAATTCATCATAGGCATTTTGTAAATCTTCAAATGAGTGAGAATTAGATGTACTTACTTCTTCTTCTCCGTTTGCCATGAGACATAATGCGCCGGCTTCATTGCCCGAGCTGTCTGAGTCCCGTGATACGCGCCTATGGTGTTTCCTCTTTTTCTTGTCCTTCTTCAAAGACTTACAAAACTTTTTAAATATATTATTGGAAGTATTTTCATCATCCCTTTCCGAATCACTTACCTCTTCTCTTTTAGAGGATGAGGCTTTGAAGGCAAAATTCGAATCACTTCTAAGATAAGGATTAAGAATTGTGCTATCATAAGTTTCGAGGTTACCTCTTAGTCCATCAATTGTGATATTCGTGTATTCCATCGACTCTTGGATGGCATTGGCTTTGGAACGCCATTCGGGAGTGAGACTCCGTAGGACTTTTCGAATAAGATCTTTGTTCGTGTAAACTTTCCCGAGAGCATGGAGATCGTTGACGATTCTTAAAAATCATTCAAACATAACACCAATAGGTTCCTTCTCCATTTTAAAAGTTTCATATTTATGAGTTAGAAAATCAATTTTGGATTCTCGGACTTGAGGCGTACCTTCATAAATGATCTCGAGTTTGTCCCACATCTCCTTGGCAGTTGTGCAGCAAGAGATTTTCCGATAGTCATTCGGATTCACCGCACAATATAATACATGGATGGACCTTGCATTATTTTCAACTATCTTCATGTCCTTGGCATCATATTCATCTTCCTTCTTTGGAACCGTGATTTCTCCAACTTTCTTTGTCGGCATTGGTTCACCGTTTTTGATGATTTGCCACAAACGAAAATTGTTTGCTTTGAGGAAGATACTCATCCGCCCTTTCCAATATGTATAGTTTGTTCCGTCAAATAGTGGAATGCAAGTGGTGGATTGTCCTTCATTCATCATTCCTGCTTTCAATATTCTATACACAAAAATATATATAGCTCTCAACCGGTTAAGGCTTTCAGAGAGTTAGGCTCTGATACCAATTGTTAGTATTTGTGCCGTTCACTAGAAGGGGGGGGGGTGAATAGTGAGGCACGAGAATATTGAAATATTGCGGAATTTAAAATTGCAGGAATAAGTAAATACGGTAATTGAAATAATCAAGAAAGAACACACCGTATTTTATCCTGGTTCACCACAACCCGTGGCTAGTCCAGTCCCCGAGAGACTCTCTCGAGATTCCACTATCTTCGTCAAGCTTACGGGTGCTTAACAAACCGTTACAGTTGCTCAAGGATACTACACCTTAAGACTTCACTTGCTTGAGGATACCTCACCCCAAGACTTCAACCACTAAGACTTTGGGTACTTAGCAAACCCGACAAATGAGAAGATATGTTCTTCTCAAACAACTCTCTTTTACAACAAATACTCTCTCAATAGAGTGGATAAAGAGAAACAAAATAAGCTCTATGAACAACACAAAGTTGTCTATCAAATGGCTCAACAAAAGCTCTAAAATGATGCTTGAAAATGATCAATATGTATATCAATATATGCAGGAGTTGTGTGTTTTAAATCAGCTCAAAAGACCTCTTTTTATAGGTGAAAAAGTGGTGCTGACCGTTGCTTAATTGACAAATAAAATCCCTGATTCTGTGCTCAAACAATCGATTGTTTGGAGGTGACAATCGATTGTCTGACCAACGTTCAAAAAACAGATCCTGATTTTAGGCTAAACAATCGATTGTTAAACCTGAATAATCGATTGTCTTCTTTCAAAAATCAATTTAGGATTGTGAGAACGGTCAAAATATAATCGATTGTATGAAGGAAAATCGATTGTTGATAATCGATTGTGGATAAAGACAATTGATTGTTTTGATATTTAAAAACGGTTGCACAGTCTCAAAATAATCGATTGTTAGAGTAGACAATCGATTGTCAACAATCGATTGTTAAAGTTTACAATCGATTATGTTGTTCCAGTGTTCAAAACTGGCAACGGTCGATTATATACACTTGATATACACTTGATATACATTGTGTATACCAGAGTATACCAGAATTGAAAACTTACTTCAAAACCCATTTTGGTTGAAATGAAAACGTTAAAATCATTTTGTTTGAAGTATATATTAAAAATATTTATGATATATATAATTTAATAAAGTGATTTTATGCATGTTTATGATGACCTAATGTTGAGCCAAAGGATAAGATAACTTAAACGTTGTCCTTACATTGGTTCTACCAAACGACCTACGTCTTGGGTCTTCGGTCTTGAACTTCTTTAGCTTGTTCATGCAATTCCGTCATCAGTATGCTTCTCGCCATTTGATTATACACTTGACTTCATTGTTTGTCATTCATCAAAACCTATACCTGAAAATCATGCTCATACAACCAAAGCGCACATATCAAAGGTATACATGATTTCCAACAGTCTTAAACTCTTCCGAGTTCATTCTAGGTGTACTGAGTTTTTTTAACTTATAGAAACCATCAGCTCTGTTGTTTTGATAATGTTTAATCTTGAGGACTTACCTATTCTCATCACATTCTTACTTACCTTGTCTTATCCTTACTCCCGTCTACCTAAAACCTTGTTGCTCTACCGTACTTTAGCTTGCGACCTACACATATATATTTATTCTACTCATAACGTTCCTTTAACTTGATAGAACCACATATTTCCTTATGTAAATCTGGAACCCCAAATGAGACATCACATCGCCTCCAACACTTCTTTAATCTCTTAACTAGACCTCTCGATACCTGGAAACCATAGGCTAGAAGATATGCCACTGACGACACAACTATTATTTGTGGATCGTGAATCACGATTTCTATATTTATTTGGGTCTAATAATAAGACTCCCGATTCACTTAGTTGATGTAACTCTTTAGTTTTCTCTTCTCTCTCAGCCTTTAGGTAGTCTTACGCTATCTTCCTATCTGCGACTTAGGATTTCAGTTATTACTTTTGCCTTTGGTGGACGTTATGTAACATCCATAATATAATCTTCTAACAATTCAAGTCTTTGTCTATGAGGTGGACTCAATTCTTTCTTTTAACTTATACTGAAGTCTCCTATAGCTGTAGGTATGTCAACATATATGTTGCATTAATAATACTCCAAAACCTTAAGTGTGTTCATACTGTAATTAATTTTGGCTCATTGATCGAATAATTCCTTTCGCGCCTTCTCAATGTTTTTTTTAAAAGTAAGCAATTACTTTTCTTGGTCGTTTTGCCACTTGTTGCATGAGTACTTGGCTTATCTTAGTGCACACACTTATTGAAATTTTGTTCAACTCATATGATCTCAAATATTAATGTTGATTTTACTTCTCGTTCCTTAGTCACGACGGGTTTTGTTATGGAGTACATACAATATCGTAGTGATACTGTTCTAAGATCATTTCCTCTTTCAGTAACTATGCTCAGCTTGAAGCCTTCTTCCTTATTTTGTCAGCTAGTCTTTCATTTCTAGTGCTTAGGGAAGAGTCTCTTACTCTTGTAAAGCACCGAGCTTATGACATTGTATTCCCTATGGAATTTCTGATGTTCTTACTCGCCTATCATTATACTTAGCCACTTACCTCCACGCCCTTGTTCTCGTAGGGTTGCATCTAAATTGAAATTTTGATTGTCTTCCTAGTGACACTCTCTTTTATTTTTGTAACACTTATATTGTACCTTCTACTACCCCAACTTCTATATGAATATTTATCAAGGTTCGATGTCGTATCTGCGAGACTGAATTTCCTATATTGGGTTTCACTACATTTATCTTACATGATCTATTGATTTATCTGAGACCTCTTGTCTATCCATAACTAAGATTTTTCTGAATCAACTACTAACTATTTGTCAGTCTATTGTTGCGGACAGCCCAATTTGATCGCCCAATCGCCCACAATCTTGGGCTAGAGATCCAACACAAGGCCAAGAGTCCTATCTTGGCCCAATTCCGGAAAGTTCTAGGAAACTCTAGCCCATTTGACCTTGTAAATACTCTAGAATCCTCCATAGAATTCCAGCACATGTACATAGCTAGAAATCTCTAGACTTTCTAGAATTCTCCATAGAACTCCAGCACATGTACATAGCTAGAAAGTCATAGAACTCTCTAGACTCTCTAGAGCTTGGCAAGCCTACCCTATACATATGAGATGGCATTTGGCATTTGCGTAACGCACAACAAGGAGAAAATACTACAACAAGCAACTCAAGCATTGTAACTCTCTCTTAAGTGCAATACAAGTTTCTCATTTGGCTCCATTGCTTACTCCTCTAGTTCGAGAAGCTCTAGGCTTACTTAGCAACCTTTGGCAAAGTTGTCTAAGTGCCGCACAGGTTAGCTGCACAAAATACTCATCCCGTGACAAGTGGTATCAGAGCCAGGTTTGCACACACGCAAGTTAGCTCACAAGCAATGGCCAACACTTCGAACATAGCACAAGTGGGTGTTGTTGGTGTGGATGTTCCACCGGAGCCAAGCCACAGCCGTGATAGAGAACGAGGCCAAGGCAAGACTCGTAGCAAGTCCAAGGCCCCATATGTGGATGCGCTAGAGCCTCGTGTGAACACTCTCGAAAATATATTCTCCGCCACTCAAGAAAGCCTCGAGGGATTGGAGGAACGAGTGGATGGGATTGAGGGGGAATATGCCGAGTTCACGGTGGAAACAAAGGCACTCATCCAAGAACAAGCGGACCTTCTCCGAGGGGAGTTTCATTCATTTCATGACGAGTTGCTAACACTTCGTAGTTTTGTCCAGGAAGAACTACGTGTTGTCTGTGCGGAAGTGGAAGAAGTCCGCTCGGATTGGGCATGGCACAAGCGCACACTCTCCCCAAGTCCAGCTTCCGCCAACTCGAGTGATGCGCGCCGCATTGACGTGCCAAAGCCTAACACCTATGATGGCACACAAAATGCAACCATCATGGACAACTTCCTATTTGGACTTGATCAATACTTCGATGCCGTTAGTGTAAGAGATGAGGCATCGAAAGTGAGCACTGTACCCACTTAGCTTAGAGGCGCTGCACAACTATGGTGGCGTCGCAAGCATGGAGAGATGGGCAAGGGAATCTACACCATCGACACTTGGGCCGACTTCAAGAAAGAACTCCGAAAGTAATTCGCCCCAAACAATGCGGAAAAGGAAGCGCGAGCATGCTTACGTCACCTCAAACAATCGGGTAGTATGTGGGACTACATCAATGCGTTTACTACCCTCATGTTGGAGATAAGCGACATGTCCGACAAGGATTTGCTCTTTTACTTCCAAGATGGCCTTAAGGTTGGGCCAGGATCGAGCTTGATAGGCGTGGTGTTCAAACGCTCGACGACGCCATCGCCGTTGCGGAATCGCTCACCGAATACTCTACCCAATCTAACGACAAAAAGGCCAACCAAGGCAAAGGTGGGGGAGAGAGTCGCAAGGACAAGGGCAACAACCGCAAAGATTGGGGGCAGAAAAAGCCGCCTAGCAACAGGAGTGGGCAAGAAAAATCGGAGGGCGAGAAGGAGGCACCGAAACCGCGAAGCCCATGTATGCAATGGCCCTCATTGGGTACGCGACTATCCGGAAAAGAAGTCGCTCAACGCTCTTGCTTCCCAACTAAAGAGCAACCCCACAATGTCCTCGGAGGAACCCAAACTTTGCATGGGTTCTCTCCAACGCATCGGCGCACATAATCGCCAACAACCCACACCTGTCAAGAAAGGGCTCATGTATGTTAGCGCAAAGATAAATGGCCAGTCCATTGGTGCACTGCTAGACACGGGAGCGACAGACAACTTCGTGACCATAGACGAGGCCAAGCGCTTAGGCCTCAAGGCCACCAAGGAAGGAGGCATTATCAAGGCGGTAAACTCACCCGCCAAGCCAATTGCGGGAACTGCACAAGGCGTGCACTTAACACTCGGAACGTGGAGTGGAAAGCTCGATTTCTCTATTGTTCCCATGGATGACATTAAGATGGTCCTTGGCATGGAATTCTTCGACCAAGCCCATTCCTTCCCGCTGCCCGCTACAAACTCCCTAAGCATACTTGACGAGAGCAAATCATGCATGGTACCCATGGAGAGAGGCAAGTCCGAGGAGAAGACACTCTCCACCATGAAATTCAAGAAGACTTTCAAGAAGGACCCAAGCTTCTTGGTCTCCAATCGGGAACTAAACGAGGAAGGAAATAGCGGAATATCGCCAACCCAAGTCCCTCCACGAATTCAAGCCATCTTTAATGAGTACAAGGATGTGATGCCGCCAGAACTTCCGAAGAAGCTCCCACCTCGGCGAGAGGTAGATCATGCGATCGAGCTGGAACAAGGCGCGAAGCCACCAGCCTTGGCGCCCTACCACATGGCGCCACCCGAACTTGAGGAGTTGCGTAGACAACTCAAAGATTTGCTGGATGCGGGATACATCCATCCCTCAAAGGCCCCATTCGGTGCACCAATCCTCTTTCAAAAGAAAAAGGATGGATCGCTGCGGATGTGCATCGACTATAGAGCGCTCAACAAGATCACCATCAAGAACAAGTATCCAATTCCATTGATTGCGGACTTGTTCGACCAGCTTGGAAAAGCGCGGTACTTAACCAAACTCGACTTACGCTCCGGGTACTACCAAGTGCGCATCGTCGAGGGAGATGAACCGAAGACAGCATGCACTACAAGATATGGGTCTTTCGAGTTCCTTGTGATGCCTTTTGGACTTACTAATGCACCTGCCACATTTTTCACGCTTATGAACAAGGTATTCCAACCATTTCTCGGCCGCTTCGTAGTCGTGTACTTGGAAGACATAGTGGTGTATAGCACCACACTCGAGGATCATGCTCAACATTTGCAACAAGTCCTCCAAGTACTCCGAGACAACGAGCTCTTCCTCAAGCTAGAGAAATGCTCGTTTGCCCAACAGGAAGTGGAGTTCCTTGGTCACAAGATTGCGAGTGGGAAGATTATGATGGAGAACACGAAAGTAAAGGCTATCCTTGAATGGGAACCTCCCTCGAAAGTGCCCGAGCTTCGCTCATTCCTTGAGATGGTGAATTACTACCGCCGCTTCATCAAGGGCTATTCGGCTAAGGCAACACCCTTAATAGATATGCTTAAGAAAAATAGAGCGTGGCATTGGTCCGAAAAGTGCCAACGCGCATTTGAAGAACTAAAGAAGGCAATTTCGGAGGAACCTATCCTTGCACTTCCGGACCACACGAAGCCCTTCGAAGTCCAAAAAGATTCCTCGGATTTTTCCATAGGAGGAGTCCTCATGCAAGACAGCCACCCTATAGCATTCGAGAGTCGAAAGTTAAATGATACGGAACGCCGCTACACGGTGCAAGAAAAGGAGATGACAGCCATCATCCATTGCCTAAGAGTGTGGCGACATTACTTGCTTGGATCACACTTCACGATCATGACGGATAACGTAGCGACATGCTACTTTCAAACACAAAATAATTTGAGTCTGAAGCAACCACGGTGGCAAGATTTCCTTGCGGAATTCAATTATCAGCTCGAGTATAAGCCGAGGAAAGCCAATGTCGTTGTGGACGCTCTAAGCCGCAACGCAGAGTTGGCAACACTTAGCATGAGCCAACCGAAGTTCGACCTTGCGCACGCATCAAGGAAGGCCTCCAATAGGATTCGCTAGCAAAGAATTTTCTGGAGAAAGTGCTCGAGGGAAAGACAAGGCGCTTTTGGCGAGAGGAAGGCATCCTCCTCACCAAGGGAGATCGGCTATGCCAAGGTGGGGAAATTTATGAAGAGAAATTATCAAGGAGTGCCACGACTCCAAGTGGGCTGGTATCCCAGGAATCGAGCGCACCATCGCACTAGTCCAAGCCTCGTATTTTTGGCCGCACATGAGGGACGACATCGAGGCATATATGTGAACTTGTCTTGTGTGCCAACAAGACAAGATAGATCATCAACTTCCAGCGGGACTATTGGAGCCGCTACCAACAGCAACAAGACCATGGGAGAGTGTCTCCATGGACTTCATCTCATCACTGCCCAAGTCTGAAGGTTGCGGAAGCATCATGGTCGTTGTCGACCGATACAGCAAGGTTACTGAGTCCTCTTTGAGGCCGGGTACGATATGATGATGATAATTTCCACATAGGAGAATTTTTTTAAAAATTTTATGTATATATATGTATTATACATTTCAACTCAGTAGCCCCCAGAGGCACTCAGATGTTACAGGTTGTATCTCTTCTATCTTTCTTTATATTACTATTCTTGTTAATGCTTTCTTGTCTTACATACTCGGTACTTTATTCGTAATAACATCCCTTTTGTCTGGGGACACTGCGTTTCATGCCTGCAGGTCCCGATAGACAGGTTGACATTCCTCCTAGTAGGCTATCTGCTTAGAGGAAGGTGTTGGAGCACTCAACTTGCTCCGTAGCTTCCTATTTGGTTAGTATGATTTGGACATATATTTATTGGTATAGAGGGGCCCTGCCCTGACTTTATGATGTGTATGTACTCTTAGAGGCTTGTAGACATATGTTATGCATATGAAAATTGTATGGCCTTGTCAGTCTAAGTTCAGTATATAAGTGTTCATTTTGGTTTTATAGGACTACATGTCACATGTATAAGTTTTTATTACATGTTGCGTCATCATATGTCAAGTATTCCCTTATGTTTTATTCTGATTATATCATGACGGACCATTTACCCATGATGGTATGATAAGAAAGAATACGTTACATTGGTACTCGGTTGGGTAAGTCAGCAGGTGCTCGTTCCGGCCCTTCGATTTGGGTCTTGACAGAAATTCTCTTGATGTCGACTATTATCACATCATTCTATCCCTATTTGATGTTCATTTTATCTTTTTCACTAGCCCATGCTAATTTCTCTTACTCCGGGGGTCTAAAATTTTGTTCTGGTAATCACATTGAACTTACAAACTCATTTCTCAAAATGAGGATAGGACTTTTGGCCTATACTCTTTTATTGTCTCAAGACTTGTCACCTCTTCTTTTTTTCCTTCACTTGAATATTGACTCTATCATCATCATATTTGATTTATCGTTATCACCCATTTATCACATCTTACTCATAATACTTTATTTACTCTCTTCTTATTCTCCTGCTAATATTTTCGTCTATTACCTTATTCTAAAAACTTCAACAAAATATTCTTTCACTTTTAGCTCCCCTTGATCTATACACTGGCTCTTTGGGTCACCTAGCATTCTATCTTTACTAGGGACGGGATCCATACAAAGGTAAATATTTATCCCTTCTAGGATTCCACAACGTGTCTTTTGAAATTTTTCTAGACATTCTATTATTCATATCTAAATGTACTATTCTAGAGTGCACTATCGAGGTGTTTCACACGGAGAACTATTACCACATTTGCAATACTCTTCGAAAATATCATCTAACGTCAACAATCTATTCACCATTTTGTGTTACTCTAAGCCCAGCTGGATCATTATATCTCATTCTTCTCTAAAGCAATATATGTTAGCTCCGATAGGGCGAAACTAAGATGGGTGTGGCAATTGTACATACTTTTGTTACTGTTGACGAAAACTCAAATACTTATATTTCTCTGTCTGAAGTTTAAATACTAATAATCTTCACTAACTGAGTACCCGTACCCTTATCCACCTTGCTTCTTTCATGTAATAACCCATTTTTTAAATATACTTATTAATTGTGAGACTAGAGAATAAATTTTATTTATAACTATTGAGTCAAACATTAAGTTAGTAGGAGGAAATTTATTATTACATATAAGATAGTTATTAAATAAATTATTAGTGGGCCTAATTTATAATTAGGTATACCTGTGAGAAACATTAATAATTTTCGATAATAACAGGGATGAAAAAAAGAAGAAGAACGGGCCTTACCTTATGCTGCTATAATTAGGTTTGGAATATGTATATATATTACACTTGGGTCTTCGACGTAAACGAGTCCTAATTGTGTGTCAATACCGACGAAGATAAGGAGGGGAATAAACTTTATAGGCTTCAGGAACAGATTGAGACCATTGGAGGCTATTTGGTTGGTGTTCTAGACGTCGCAAGGTTGAGAAATTTTTCGTTAGTGAGGTAAGTGAGACTTTAAGCTTTGCGCTTGGTATAATCGATGGTCGTTGACCGGCCACAAATAAATATTATTTTTTAACAAGCTAAAATTATTTAATGAGTGATTTATGATGTAGTGTGGTGTGGCTTAGTCTCATGCTATGGCATTGGCGCATTAGAAATTATTTTTTAGTTGTTGTTATAGATTTGGGGCATTCTGTTTACCGCCAATATAAATTGGGGCATTGTGTATGCCTCCATTATAGATTTGGGGCATTGTGCATGTCACTGTTATAAAATTTGGGACATTGTATATTCTGTCGTTATAGATTTGGGGCATTGTGTATGCTTCCATTATATAATTTGGGGTTTGTGAATGTCGCTGTTATAAATTGAGGCATTATGTATGCTGCTGTGGTAGATTTGGAGCACTGTATATGTTGTTATGGACTAGTTGTAGTGTTTGGTTAATTTCCTTCACTACCGTAAATAACAATTCCTTAGTGTAGATTGTGTTGATATATATATATATATATATATATATATATATATATATATATATATATATATATATATATATATATAGTATTGTTGTTGAATAATTATTTGGACCTTATAGAGTAATCATATGGTGAAAAATTTCTATGCATATTATTTATGTACTTGTTGTGTGTTTGTATTTTCTAACACTTGTCCCAGAGGTATTGAGAGTAGCAAATCGAGGATCTTACTGGGTTATATTTACGTATAACTCACTCTTTATCTGCATGACCATACAGATACTGTTTCTGAGGGCGAGGCTAGTGGCTATTCGCTGAGTGGATCCTCGTATTGAGGTGAGCCGCCGCATTGTTCGTGGAGGCTGCCCAAAGATACTTTATCATTTATCCATATGAGGTCTTTTATGATTTTCTTAGATGCCCAATGGTCTAGTGTGGGATTTGGACTAAAGTTTTAATCTAATATTTTGAGATTTTAATTGTTCGTAATGGTTATCAGATTATTTGGATACTCATTTAATTAATCAAATGCTGCAAAGAAATGGCTAACGGAAGAAAGTATGGTTCACCCAGCACAGCTGGCTTCCAATCTCTAGGGGGTAGTTTAAGACGTGACATTATACCTATTGAAACTTGTATCTATCTTCTGATTCTCCCGTTTCTTTTTACAATATGGATGGATAAATATTCATTCCTTATGGGTTCTTACCAAGAAACTTACATGTCTTAGTACACACATGATTTGCTGAAGACCTCACATTTACTCATCGTAAGCATGATGAAAAATCGAGTTCTTCTGTATTACGAATGAAATAAAAGTTAGGAGTTTGAATCTTACAACTGAACTCAACCCTGTAGACTCCCTAGAATAGAACTGCTCTAACACCAAATTTGTCACGCCCCAAATCTGAAGAGGTGTGGCTGGCTATAAGACCCCGTTAAATTTTCTACTCAAAACCCGAGAGCACGTAGTGCCAAGTTAGGAATACGTGTTAAAATTTTGTAAATCCCCCGCGGCACCCTTTGGACTCATCTGTGCATTAAAAAGTCAAGGAATAGTATTTTTTAGAAAAGTGTATTTCAGTGGTCCAATATGCGATCGCAGAATTGCTATACAGACTGCATAGTTCCTATAGAGTCAGTCAGTGTGATGGATAATTTGAGGTCAACTATGCGGCCAATTATGCGATCGTATAACCACTACATGGGCTGCATAGTCATCACATAATCCCCTTGGGATTTGGTAAGGGGTTGTTTTGCGGTGCATTATGCAACCACAGAACAGGTATGTGGACCGCATTTGGTTGCGTACCTAGGCAGTCTGTATAGGTTTTGGGGCCATTTTTGCGGTCCATTATGCGGTCCACATGTCAATTTTGAGATCGCAAATGTGAGTCGGGGCTCCAGATTTCTAAATATTAAATTCGACCCCATTCCATTAAAAACACCCTATTAGACCACTTTTCTGTTATTTCACGACATATTGAGAGTAGGAGTTCTAGGATGAGACGGAGTAATCTTCATCAATTCCTCTTTCAATCCTTGCGCCAAATCATTGAAGATCGTCAATTGAAGCTATAAGGTCTTCATCCTAAGAGGTAAGAACTGTACCCTCATCAACAATTTCAAATCTATTAAAATAAGTAATTGACAAGTGGGTACAAGGGCTAATAATCTTGCGTGCACAAGAGATAACAGGGTATGGGGAGGATGAGAAATAAATAGACAACAATTGGGGTATAATATTGGAGAAATTTCTTTCAAAAGGGGCCTAAGATCATAATGCACCTTTTATGTTTGATAATATGCTCAAACGAGCTAAAGTCTTAATCTCGTCTCTAATTGTGGGTTCAATCGTATTTCTTATACAATAGATTGAAGTGCAAAGAGTCCCAGAATTTTATAAGAATTAAGGGAAAGCTTTATTGAGGTATGTATGGCTAAAACCCCATCTTTAAGAAATTGAGATTCATCGATATTTGTGTGAATAAGGTAAGATTAAAGTGAAATTGTTGTATTAATTATTGTTTTACATGAATTTGGGGTTACGACCTTATATGCGTGAAGGATGTGTCTCAATATGATCAATGTATTATTTTTGATAACTTGATGGGGTGCAAGGAATATGAATCATATATTGAAATGCTTAGGCCTTCAATTTAGATCGAAGTTGTAATGTTGTGCCATCTACTTGAAGTCTTACCTTTGCTTACAATTTAAACTGATCTTGTGTGCACCTACTATCCTAAATAGCAAAGTTAATATTGAAATTGGGAAAGATTGCGGATTAGTGCCAAGAATGATATGATAAGTTGTGGCCCCAAGTGCCTATGAAATGATATATGTGAAACAAATTGATTAGTGAGAAGGGAACAATGCCTTGGCGAGGCAGCCTATCTGATCGCGCGAGATCAGAATCCGCTCAAGATAGCGGTGGTATCGTGAATGAATTCTGAAATAAAGGAAAATGAGATTGTGATTGAAGTATATGTCCTTAATGAGGTGACCTAGCCGACCGGGTCGAGATCATACAAGATAGCGGTGGTATTGTGAATAATGATGAATAGTGTGAAGTGCCCCAAATTAAAAGCTATGGAAAAACGACGTAAAAATTGTATGGTTCTTTTATTTGGTAAGGTGGTGATCGTTTAAAGATTTGAGTAATACTTGTTATTTCTTATTCTTGTATGAAAGTTCTTTCTAACTAAATGGTGTTTAGTTATACATACTATTATTATTTCATAGTACCAATGTCCCTTTTGCCGAGGCCGCTACATTTTTAAATGAATGTAAGTGGATCCATTGCGGATAGTGCCGATCGCGCATAGTGGAGTACCTTCTTCTCAACGTACTGGTGATCCCTTTTCTCTTTCAAGGGGTTATATTATACGTCTTTTGTTGTGGACTTACACTTTTGAAGTATAGCCGGAGCCTTGTTGTCGCCATTGTCATACTTATCTTTTGTATCCATAGAGGCTCCGTCGACAGGTTATGGGTAGTGTTGGGTATTAGAATTAAAGTAGAAATATCGATAATTGGAAAATATTTATAAATTTTTTAATATTTTGATAATTATGTTTTAAGTTGTTAATGTAATACTTACTAAGTATGATTAATGGAGTTCATCCCCTATTTATTCATGAATTAGTTTGGGTAGAAGGAAACCTAACATGCTTGCTCAGTCGGGTTTACCCGGTTGAGCGGCGGTCATGCTCCTCGATTTTTGGGGCGTGAAAAACTTCGTATCAGAGCCTAAGGTTTTAAAGTGTCCTAGGATGTCTCAGAACCGTGTCTAGTAGTCCCTCTTATCAGTGTGTAGTCGACCACATCAATAAGTTGGAGGCTACTTGTACATTTAGGAATAAAACCCTTCTTTGATATTCTGGATCGTACGGTGAAACTGTTCCCTCTCTAATTAGTGCATTGTTATATCTTACAGTAAATGGCCCTAAGAAGGAAGCAAGAATTGGCCAAGAAGCCAATGCCACCTCAGGAGTGTCTGATGAATCATTGCTTGATGTTGTAGGTGAGGACAGTCGCCCTACTATCACCCTGCATGGTTCTCCTATTCCAAAGCAAACTACCCTAGTTCCTACACATACGAAGGATACTACTATCCCTCCGATTGATACTCCTATTCCGCCTCTAACCCCAACTCTTGGTTCTGGTATATCTGATGGAGATCTTAGGGGAGCTATTGAGATGTTGACTCATCTAGTGGCCTCTTAGGACCAAAGGTCAAATGCCGCACCCAATTCGTCTAGCCAGCAAGGGGATTCCACCAGTTCCAGGGTGAAATGATTTCTTCAGTTAGACCTTCCGGTGTTTACAGGTGCCAATCTGGAAGAAGACCCTCAAGATTCTATTTATGAGATGCACAAGACCCGCATGGTTATGCGTGCAATTCAGACAAAGGGAGTAAAGTTGGCTGCCTACCATCTGAAAGAGGCGGCCTATAAGTGGTTCGAGTTATGGGATAATTCCTGCAAGGAGGAGAGCCTTCCGGCAAGGTAGAGTGAGTTAGGTGACGCCTTTATTGATCATTTCTTGCCTACTGAGACAAGGGAAGCCCGTGCAACAGAGTTTGAGATTCAGAAGCAAGGTAGTAAAAGTGCTTGGGAGTACCATATGGAGGTTTCCTACCTATCCAAATATGTTATTCACATGTTGCCTACAATGGAGGCTAGGGTGCACGAGTTTGTTCAAGGACTTAATCCTTTAACCTTTAGTGAGTCTTCTACAATTGCACTAAATTCTAACATGAAGATGGTGGCATTTTCTCAAGCCATAGAGAATCGTAAATTGAAGAATAGAATGGAGAGAGAGGGTAACAGAAAGACCCGGTCTACAGGAAACATGAATGAGTCACAGTGGAAGATAAGCTTTTTGGGGAGGGACATCAGGGCCATCCCAGTCAGTTGTACAGTCTTTAGCTAGTGCACCACCATCAGGGCCCAGCCAGCAGTAGCGGTGGCTCATATCAGGCCCAATCAGGGTAGCAGAGGATCCTATCAGCGGGGTCGATCAAGAGATAGATCCCAGCAGCAGTAGAGGTCCCCGTGCCCCCAGTACAGGAAGATGCACTCAGAGATTTGCTACATGGATTTTCCCTTATGTTATGGATGTGGGATAAGGGGTCATATTTAGAGGCATTATCGTGTATCCCACCAGGGAGCAGGTAGGGGCACAATAAAGCCCGCCAGCCCAGCAGCTGCTACATCTTCAACCCCCTCTAGCTCCAAGTACCCCAGCAACCGCGGGCATGGTGCATCTATGGGTGGTGCATAGAGTTCAAGAGGAGCCAGCGGGTTCTATGCTGTGAATGGTCGCCAGGCTGAAAAGACTTCTCCAGATGTTGTTACAGGTGTTTGACTGTCTAGTCTCATAATGTGTATGCACTTATTGACCTTAGTTCCACTTTATCCTATGTTACACCTTTTGTTGCTATGGAATTCAGGATAGCACCAGAACAACTTTATGAACCATTCATCGTATCTACTCCAGTTGGTGAGTCAATTTTGGCTACTCGAGTTTATAGAAGTTGTGTTATCACGGTGCGTGGTAGGGATACCATGACTGATCTTATTGAATTGGGGATGGTTTATTTTGATGTAATAATGAGAATGGATTTGCTTTTTCCTATTTTCCCAAGCTTGATTTTTGAACTAGAACTATGAGGCTTGAGTTTCCTAATAAGCCCACGGTTGAATGGAAGGGGGATAATGTAGTGCCTAAAGGTCGGTTTATTTCTTACCTTAAGGCCGCAAAGATGATCAAGAAGGGGTGTATCTATCATTAGTCTATGTTACGGACATCGATGCCGAGGCACCTATCCTTGAGTCTGTACCAGTTGTGAATGAATTTCTGAATGTCTTTCCAGATGAGCTCCCTGGGATTCCACCAGAAAAGGAGATTGATTTTGGGATCAATGTGATGTCAGGCACGCAGCCTATATCAATTCCACCTTACAGAATAGCACCGGTAGAATTGAAAGAGCTAAAGGAACAATAGAAGGATTTGCTAGAAAAGGGTTTCATCCGGCCGAGTGTGTCATTATAGGGTGCACTAGTCTTGTTTGTAAGGAATAAAGATGGGTCATTACAGATGTATATTGACTATCGACAACTCAACAAAGTCACAATCAAAAATAAATATCATCTACCAAAAATAGATGAATTATTTGACCAATTGCAAGGTGCTATGTGTTTCTCAAAAATTGACTTACGGTCCGTCAATTGAAGATAAGGGAGTAGGATATTCCGAAAATAGATTTCGGAACTCAGTATGGGCACTTTGAAATTATGGTGATATCTTTTGGGCTAGCAAATGCCCCAGTAGCTTTCATGAATCTTATGAAACGAGTCTTCAAGCATTTTCTAGACACCTGTGATAATATTCATTGACGATATTCTTGTGTATTCCCGGAGTCGATAAGATCATGCTAACCATCTCAAGGCAGTTTTGTAGACTCTTCAGCAACACCAATTGTATGCAAAATTTTAAAAATGTGAATTTTGGCTTGAATCTGTCGCATTCTTGGGTCATGTCGTCTCTAGAGAAGGAATTATGGTTGATCCTCAAAAGGCTGCAGCAGCAAAGAATTGGCCTAGACCTACTACTCTAGTAGAGATTCACAATTTCTTGGGTTTTGCTGGGTACTACAGACATTTCTGGAAGGGTTTTCTACGCTTGCCTCTCCCTTGACCAAATTGACCCAAAAAGCAGTTAAGTTCTAGTGATCCGATGCTTGCAAAAGGAACTTCCATGAATTGAAATCAAGACTGACAAAAACACTGGTATTATCCCTACCAGAGGGTACAAAGGGATTTGTGGTGTATTGCGATTCTTCAAGGATCGGGCTCGGGTGTGTGTTAATGCAACATGGCAAGGTAATAGCATACACTTCGAGGAAACTCAAGAATCATGAAAAGAACTATCCAACTCATGACTTAGAGCTTGCGGTAGTGGTGTTTGCGCTAAAGAATTGGTGATATTATCTATATGGGGTCTATGTGGATGTATTCACGGACCACAGGAGCCTTCAATATATTTTCAAGCAGAAGCAGTTGAATCTGAGGCAGAGAAGATGACTAGAGTTACTCAAGGATTACGACATTGATATTCTCTATCACCCCGGAAAGGCTAATGTTGTGGTGAATGCTCTTAGTCGAAAATCTATGGGAAGTTTGGCTCTTTTGAGGGCAGATAAGAGGCCATTGGCCTGGGAGGTTCATCAATTAGCCAGTTTGGGAGTTCCCCTTGCGAAATTTAATGATAGAGGGGTAATTCTGCAGAATAAGGCTGAATCATCGCTTGTGGCAGAGGTGAAAGGAAAGCAATTCAACAATCCATTATTAGCACAACTGAAAGAAGGGATCCATAATCACAAGACCACCTATGTTTTCCCTTGGCATGGATGATGGTACCATACGGTTCCAAGGCCGCCTATGTGTTCCAGATATTGACGGTCTTCGAGGAAGGATCACGGCAGAAGCTCATACTTCCAGGTATTCAGTGCACCTAGGTTCTACAAAAATGTATCATGACTTAAGGAAGTTTATTGGTGGAACAACATGAAAAGGGATGTGGCGGACTTTGTGGCTAGATGTCCAAACTCTCAACAAGTGAAGGCCGAACATCAAAGACCCCAAAGACTGGCTCAAAGCATAGAAATTATAATATGGAAATGGAAGATGATGAACATCGATTTTATAGTAGGGTAGCTGCGCACTCCCCGCAAGTTTTACTCGATTTAGGTGATTGTGGATCGACTCATAAAATCAGCACACTTCTTGCCAGTCAAATCTACCAACCTAGCAGAACAATATGCCTAGATGTATATTAAGGAAATAGTCAGGTACCATGGTACTCTAGTCTCAATCATTTCTGATTGAGGGGCTCAGTTCACAGCCAACTTTTGGAAGAAATTTCATCAAGGCTTGGGCACGCATGTAAATCTTTGCACATCTTTTCACCCCCAGACTGACAGGCAAACAGAGTGGACTATCCAGACACTTGATGATATGTTGCGTGCTTGTACTCTTGATTTCAAAGGTAGCTGGGATGATCATTTTCCACTTATAGAGTTCGCTTATAGAAACAACTTCTTCAAAAATTGAGCACAAAACCTAATTGAATCTCTCTTCTTTTCAAGTTCTAGTTGGAGGAAAAACTTTGAGTTTGAAGAACCAAGATAGGAGCTAAGTTATTCAACAAATAAGGTAATTTTACTTCTCTCTTTCATCTATTTATTCTGTTGGATATGTGTGGAAAGTTGTTCTATAATTATAAGAACTCACGGGACAGTGATCGGAAGCCGTGAGTTCGAGATATTCACTTGTAGCGGGCTATTGTAGACTATTTTGTATTGCTATTGGATTGCATGTTTTACTACCATTTTATGGATATTTGGAGGAGGAAGGAGTAGAGAAACACCTCATAAATGCAATACGGTGGGTTGGTCGTTCATCATAATATTTTCGGATCTTTTGGCACACTGGCGGTGGTCATTTTGTGTATGAATAGATTGTGGTATGTTAGGATATTTTATAGTATTTTACGGTGTATATAAGACTGGAAAATAATGTATATATGTTATTATTGTTTTGTTCTTGTGTTGTTGGTGTTATCTTGAATTTGGAGGAAGTAAGGATTATAGGGGAGATGCTACCTGTTTTAATACAAAATAACTTTGTCGTTTATTGTGCGATAGTTGTACCTTTAGTAACTTTATGATAGAATTATTATCGTGGTTCTAGATTAAGGTGCGAAGATAAGTTCAACTTGGTCATTGAAAAGATTGTGATAAGGTATGATAAGGCTAAACTTTTCTTTCATTTTGGCATAATCTCAAAGCTACATGCGTTTGATAACTAGGCATAAAGAGAAGCTCTTATTCCTGAATTTATGTACATTATCCTAGTCTCATAAGCTACAATATTCTCCATTATCAAGATTTCATATTCAATTTAATTGAGAGTCTATATATACAGTATTACAATATTTATACCACCATCGAGCTATAATCGATGGGCAGACCCTTATTGGGCAACCTCTGATATGATGGTAAGTTATATACTGAGTCTATTATGGTGGAGCGCCTATGAGCAAGCCTAGAATGGCCGAGATACAGAGCCTAGTATGACCGAACGGTTATGAGCAAGCCTACTATGAAAGTGTAGTTACACATACCGAGCCTTATAAGGATGGACAACTATTTTACGTACTTCATTTCGGCAGGTGATCATATCTTCAGATTATCTTTGACTCCCAGTTACTTTCAGTGATTATATTATCAGTTCAGTTTCAGCTTTCAATTATTATGTTGCCTTACATACTCGGTACATTATTTTGCACTAACGTCCCTTTTGCTAGGGAAGCTGCATTTCATGCCTGTAGGTCCTGATTGATAGCTGGACAGATCCTCCTAGTAAACAAAGTCAAACATTAACTTTGTTGGTAAGCTCCACTTCCTCGGAATTACCAGGTCTATACCTTGGAGTCCATTTTATATATACAGGTTTGATGGGTAGGTCGATGTTCTATCCTGATCATGGTATAGTCTAGTTATCCCTAGAGGCTTATAGAAGAGTCCTATGTATATGTTTAGTTTGGTATTACTGGTTGCAAACGTTATTTTCAGATGATTCAGAATATGACCTCATCGACCTAAATTGAGGGTTACCCCTCCAAAGTTCACAGTTACAGAATGGTACGCTTGGTCCGAGTATAACACCGGGTGCCAACTACGCCTCTTTCAGGTTTAGGGCGTGACAACTTATTTATCATAAGAAAGACTTATTCATAATAATTTGAGTTTATTAATTTTATCTTTCTTTATAAATTTTTATAATCTAGAATAAAATAAATATAAATATTATGAAGACAAAAAAGAATTATTACATCTCCGCCTCAAAATATCATTAATAGTATCTTTATCTCGAAAAAAGAAAAGTGGAGGAATGAAAAAAAAAATATAAAAGGACAAAAAGGGTGGGAGAAAGGGGGTTGGTTACGAACTTATGAAGGATTATGGAATTCGTGGCGATATTGGTTGGAAGTATAATAGTTGGTCCCATTCGGGCAGATCCATTGATCCACGTGGCGTCAATCTGATCGATTTTCGGACAGGTATGTCTTATTTCAGAAAATAACGCCGTGTAACCGCAACTGAACAACCGAAAACTCGCAGAATATAGAATAAGAGAGAGAGACAAAACATAATCGTCGGTCAAGAAAAAAAGATGAACATACAAAGCATTCAAACTTTTTTCACATAATAATAACACCAAATTCCTCTGTGTTCGATTGAGATAGTTTAAAACGCTAAGGCAAATTTTTCTGAGTTTTTCTATTTAAGTTTAACATTTTCTTTGCGTCACCCCATCTTTTCACGTGTCTTTCTCTTTATTCTTTCCTTTTTTTCTCTGTTTTCTGTTTGTTTCTGAGGAGAAAAGGCTGTGGGCCTTTACGTTTTATCTGATCCTTCTTTTGACGGTGGTTTTCCTATATAAACTAAGGTGAATCTCGTCAAATTAATATTTCAAGAAAGAGTTTTTTTGTAAGGGCAAAATGGAAGGAACAAAGCCAACGAGTTCTTCATTTACTTCTGATCTTTTTGGTTCTAAGGAGTCTTCTGCTACTTCAACTTCTGGGATTTTTGGTTCTATTTTCCCACCTCCTTCTCAGGTATGATTTTTTGGGCTTTCAATAAATTTTGCAATGAATTATGGTATATTTGTTGTGGGTGTTTATGCATTTTTTTCTTCATTTTGCTCTAATGACTAAGAGTTGATTGATGTTTGAGTTCTAATGGTATCTCTTGTCTGTTTGTAACAAGGGGAGAAAAAAAATCTTTTATCGTACTCCTCCATCCAAATTTATGTGATTTTCTTTCTTTTTAGTTTTTCCAAAAATAATAGTAATATCTTTCACTATTTTGTAAAATGTAACTTTAAACTTATTATTTTACTCTCAATAAAATGATTTATAACCAAACAAATATTTATGACTTGTTATAGACCACAAGCTTTGAACGTTTTTTTTTAGGTCGTGTTTAATCAAATAAAACCACATAAATTGGGCTGAGGAAGTAGTTATTGAGTTACGACCCTGTTCTCTGTGTCGCTGTTTCCAAGTGTATTGTCTTCTTGACATGTTGTTCGTCAGCAAGATAGATTAGGTGAAAAAGGAATAAAAAAATTAAGAGTGGGGCTTTGGGGATTGTAGGCTGTAGCCCTGAAGAATTGTTGGATTTTTAGGTTAAAAGTTGACCTATTTGTTACAGAGCTTACTGAATTTTGAAGTCGGACAGACAGAATTATAGACAAGAATTGAATTGAAAAAGCAGAAGTTGCTATATTCTTTTGTGATGCCTTTTGACATTGGTAATTCTAGTGAGTTAAGGATGCCTGAGAATGTTCTTTTCTATTATTCTTGATTGATGCGATATTCTCATATACCTCAATTCCTTTTGCTTTTAAGGGACATGGATCCGTACATTCGAAGACGGTTCAACCGAAGCAAGATTCTGTGATTCAGGCAAAAAATGCTAATTCAGGTTAGTTATCCATGCTTATAGCTTTGGGAAAAGGAATTAGTTTGGAATCAAAGCTATTCACCAGATTATGCTGTAGCAGTTACAACTTAGGTTTATTTTTCACTCTTGTTCATGTATGTGAACATAATTCAATTTATCATGAAAATTCTTTTTAGCGATGGGTGGCGATAAGACTTGAATCAGGTCGTCTGACTTCTCTGATATGATGTTGAAGCATTTGACCATCTCATTATCAAGAATGACATCTTTCTTAGTTTCCTGGCTTGGTTTCTAACACTAGTTTTTTCACAAGCTTTCACTTTCCCATCCCAGCTAGTTTCTTGTATTAAACTATTATGGTCTATAAGAAAAAAGGAGATCGATTCTTTCTTTGCCTGTATATATACTGTATATCAAAATGCAATGAAATTCTTGTTTATGCAGGAAGTACTACTCCTAGCAATGAAGCTGCACAAAATAAGCAGACAAATTCATTTTATCAGAATGAAAAAGTACAACCATGCCATCTTAGCTCATCAATATACTATGGGGGGCAAGATATCTATTCATTTCCTCAAAATAACCAGAACTCTAACTACACAACTGTGAGTACATAATATCATGTAAATAATGCGTTAGTCTTTAGGTTTATTGGCGCAATGCTTCTAAAGGTCATTGCTCATTCTGATGTTTCTTCCTTTGAGTTCAGTTCAATAAAGATAATGGTGAAGATGATTCTGGCAGCGCGTCTAGAGGAAACTGGTGGCAAGGTATATATGTAGCGGCTTAAATTGTTAAATTAGTATAATTTCATCTCATTTTTTCATCAATAAATCATGGTTCTTCATTTTGCAGGGTCTTTATATTATTGAGATCTCTTTACCAATGACATGATATACTCTAGGTATATAAACCACTTGGTTTTATTCATCTAATATTGATCAGAGTACCTTTGGTCTTTTACTCTTTTTTCTTATCAATTCAACCACAGATTGCAAGTTTCAAACTTCAGCAATTATTTGTTGGTTTCAATTTCTTATCTTATCATTGAACTTATCAGGTTATATATATATTTTTTGGTTTGTTCTAATGTATCTTCTTTGTTTATGGCAGGAAGTTAAGATTAATGTAGAGAGAAGCAGATATCTATATATAGTCCATACCAAAGATGGATGATTACTAGTAATTAGCTAAATATGACCCTTAGTTGGTTGGACCTACATATTATCATAATTATTATAATATGTTGTTAGTTTTTCTCTTTACTTTCCTTGTAAAGGATTATAGACCTTATGCACTTGCTTTATAATGTAAAAACGTTCTGTTTAGGAACTAGCTTATACCATAAAATTCTGTGCTCTTAGTAATTATTATTTTTTGGCTTCAATTCATCTCAAGTACGTAAATTCTTTTGTAGAAATATGATTTTATATACTTTCTGAAGTTCTTAATATCATGTCTAAAGGTGCTTTATGTGTTTATTAATGTATGGTGGTCAAACTCAAAAAGATTGCGACTTCACAAGAACTATCTTGTGAGGTTTTATGTCCATTCATTTAACCGTCGAATCAAATCCAATGAATGTGGCCCATGGCCATGAGAACAATATTATCTTCGTAATAAGTTCAAGAAATTGTCCGATAACTGTTTAGTAGAAATCTTATGTGATTTTTAATAGAAGCTGTGAGAATAATATTATCTTCGTTACATGTCCAAATATTTATCCGAGAACTATTTACTTAGCAAATTATACTTGATTTTAGTAGAACCAGTGAGAACAATATTATCTTCGTAATAAGTCCAATATATTTACAAATTTGTTTGAGAGCTGTTTAATTAGAAAACCGTATGTGATTCTCAATAGAAGCAAATTTCGAATTTAAAGTTAAGATCCTGTCGAACCCATAGTTTCTTTGCTAGCTCCGTTTTGATCTTTGAACTTACGAGATTAAGTTACTTATTCAGTCGAACCCATTATTTCTTTGCTAGCTCCGGCCCTATTCCTCAAACTTACGAGATGAAGCCACGTTCAAATAAGGGCCACAACTGTCTTTTTCAGTTCTCCGGTGGTTAAAGTGTCAGTTCTGATAAGGTGAAAAGACTTGGTCAGAACATTTGGATGTTACTGTTGTACTTCTTCTAATGGGTATCATTCAAGATGCACCTTATCAATAGATATTTTTGATTCTTGGGACTTCTTTTTGATACTATCTCCGTTACTTTGTTATCTTTAATTGTCACGTGAAAGGTTGTTTGGTTCTTTTCTTGGTTCATTCATTGCCCAATCAAAAACCAAACATCATTATCTATTCCCATTGAAATACTTAAAAACTATTTTTTGAGATGCAAATGTATTGTTGATAAATACTACAAATGTTACTGTTGGAATCTCATGCTTTCAATTTCTTATCTATTGTTTTGTCCACCGACTAACCGTCTAAAACGGACTTATCCTTTATGGATAACTTTAAGTGAATTGTTCCATACCCACTAAAGTTTTCTTTAGAAAAAGACAGGTTAAAATGAGGACGAGATATCTGTATATGTGGCAGAAGGAGATTTACAGTTTCTGTTGATCAAAGACTAGAGAGCTCTATAGTTGTTCTTTTCGACCGCCTCCATAATTAACACAGTAAGCAACAATAATATAGTTATATGAAATATTAGATTATGATGGATGTCCATAACTTTTATAATATCCATTATCTTTATTCATTATTTTCATAACTTTCACAGTTCCAATATTTCTGGTTGAAACTCCCACACCTTCATGATCTCCCCCATGATCTTCCTCCGTGATCTCAAAAGCTTAATGACATATTTATGGAATTCTTTTAGTATACCTCTATGTAGTACTATAAATAGAGGATGAGAAATCATTTAGTAATACACTTGGATACATAGAAGAAATATATTCTCTTCTCTATTTCTCTCTACTTTGTTGTCTATCTTTTTGTTTATTACTTTGAGCTAAGTTTTGTAACACGTTATCAGCACGAAGCTCTACTATCTCAAGAATCTCTTTGAGAAAATTAAGGTATTTTTTCTCCTTCTAATTTTATTTTAATTATATCTGACATTATGAAAAGAAAGTTTGTTGCCCTTGAAATTTCGGACAAGAACTACATGACATGGGTGTTGGATGCTGAAATCCATTTGGATGCAATGGGTCTTGGAGACGCCATTAAAGACAGAAATAATGCATCCACCCAAGATTGTGCTAAGGCCTTGATTTTCTTGCGCCATCACCTTGATGAAGGTTTGAAAATTGAATATCTCACAGTCAAAGATCCACTTATCTTGTGGAATGGCTTAAAGAAGAGATATAACCACCAAAAGCGAAAATGGAATTATGAGAATCCAAAAGCAAATAGTTCAGAAACTATATGTTATCGTTGCGGTGGAAAAGGGCACTGGGCAAAAAATTTGCCGTGTACCAAGACATTTGGTTGAGCTTTATCAAGCATCTCTAAAGAGTAAAGGCCCTGAAACCAATTTTGTCTCTGACAATAATTTTGACATCACCCACTTGGATGTGGCAGACTTCTTTGAGCACCCTGAGGGGAAAATAAATCACTTGATCGGTGATGGATCCATGGTTAAAGAAGATTGAGCAGTTTGATATTTTTATTTTTACTTATTTGTAGTAGTTAATGAATAAACAATTATCATAGTTTGCATAAGTTATCTATTATTGTGATATGGTTCAAATTTTATATTTTCTGCTTTAAGCTAGTAAAGCTAAGTTTTAAGTTTTGACAAATAATCTATATTATGGTTTTAAAATATATAACATTAGATTACACATTCATCTTATGCTTTATTTGTAATGATTTTTCAGTAAGTTTATCGATTAACATAACAGATAATCGATTAACCAATATATTCTATTAAACTGGACCTTTTCCGCAAGGCATGTTAGTCGACTATCCGATTTAGTTAATCGATTAACCTTATGTCTGTTGCCTGTTCATCGACTAGTTTTTAAAACGTTGAAACAGGTTAGTCGATTATCTATTTGGTTAATCGACTAACCTCAGCAGATTTTGAAAATATTTGTTTAATTGATTCATGTACCACACATACGATATTCAAAGAGAAGAAATATTTCTCTCATTTAAGTATGTGTAAGGCAGATGTTACTACAATTTCTGGTAGTAGTAAATTGATTGAAGGCTCCGGAAGAGCAACTATAACTCTGCCTAAAGGAACAATATTTATCATAGAGAATGCAATGTTTTCTTCCAAGTCCAAGAGGAACTTGTTGAGTTTTAAAGATATCCGTCAAAATGGATATCATATTGAGACAATAGATGAGAATAATCTTGAATACCTCATCATTACAAAGAATGTCTCTGGCCAAAAGAGGGTTATTGAGAAGTTCCCATCTTTATCTTGTGGCCTGTATTAGACAAAAATTAGTGCAATTGAGGCACATTCCACAGTAAACCAAAAGGTTACTGATTCCAATACTTTTGTACTTTGGCATGATCGATTAGGACATCCTGGATCAATTATGATGAGACGGATTATAGAAAACTCATATGGGCATCCATTAAAGAATTAAAGATTCTTTTAAATCATGAATTTTCTTGCACTTCTTGTTATCAAGGCAAGTTAATTATTAGGCCATCACCAACAAAGGTTGGAACTGAGTCACCTACGTTTTTGGAACGTATACAAGGGGATATTTGTGGACCTATTCACCCACCTAGTGGGTCCTTTAGATATTTTATGGTCTTAATAGACGCATCCTCTAGATGGTCTCATGTGTGCCTATTGTCATCATGCAACCTTGCGTTTGCAAAATTAATGGCACAAATAATTCGATTACGAGCACAATTTCCTGATAATCCAATTAAGTCTATTAGACTAGATAATGCTGCTGAGTTTTCATCCCAAGCATTTAATGATTATTTCTTATCAATTGGGATAAAAGTGGAACATCCTGTAGCTCATGTTCACACTCAAAATGGTCTTGCAGAATCTTTAATTAAACGTCTGCAGTTGATTGCAAGACCATTACTCATGAAAACGAGGCTGCCCACTTCGGTCTGGGGTCACGCCATTTTGCATGCAGCAATGCTAGTTCGTCTCAGACCGACGAATTATCACAAATATTCCCCGTTGCAATTAGTTTTGGGTCATGAACCTAATATATCCCATTTAAGAATTATTGGATACGCAGTATATGTGCCTGTAGCACCGCCATACCGCACCAAAATGGGCCCGCAAAGAAGGTTAGGAATATATGTTGGGTTTGAATCGCTCTCCATTATTCGCTACCTCGAAACATTGACAGGGGATTTGTTCACTGCACGATTTGCAGACTGTCGATTCGATGAGACACTTTTCCCAAAATTAGGGGGAGAAGTTGGTGAAACCAAATGGGAAATTTTAAGGAAAAATCCGTCATTATCTCATCTTGATCCACATACCTTTATTTGTGAAAAAGAGGTGCAAAATATTATCCATTTGCAAAGAATAGCAAATCAAATGCCTGACGCATTCACGGACTTGAAACGGATAACAAAATCTCATATCCCCGCAGAGAATGTTCCAATCCGTATTGATGTCCCTATTGGACAATCTTCTAGTGTCATATCTATTGAGTCGAAAGCACGCCTAAAACGTGGCAGGCCATTAGGTTCCAAAGATCGAAATCCTAGAAAAAGGAAAGCAAATGATCAAAATGACACTACGAAAGAATCTCATGAGGAAATTCACGATTTAATAAATTCTGAGATTCAGGAAGAATCCATTGAGCCCGAGACTCAGGAAAATAAGGAACTATCAATAAATCCAATCGATATTGAGACAAATTTTAATCGAGTGGATATAGTGGTGGATTATGTCTTTGCATATAATGTTGCATCTAGCATTATGCAAGAAAGTGAGGATCTTGAACCTCAATCTGTTGGAGAATGTCGACAAAGACTTGATTGGCCAAAATGGCAAGAAGTAATACAATCAGAATTGAATTCACTTGCAAAACGTGAAGTTTTTGGGCCTATAGTTGAAACACATAATGGTGTTAAGCCTGTTGGCTATAGATGGGTCTTTGTACGCAGAGAAATGAGAAAAACAAGGTACAAAGATATAAGGCACGCCTTGTTGCACAAGGATTTTCTCAAAGGCCTGGTGTCGATTATGAAGAGACATATTCACCCGTAATGGATGCTATAACTTTCCGTTATCTCATTAGTTTTGTTTTCCTTGAAAAGCTTGACATGCATTTAATGGATGTGGTTACTGCCTATCTTTATGGCTCACTTGATAATGAGATATACATGAAAATTCCAGATGGATTCAAAATGCCAAACACTCATAATTCAAAGTCCCGGGAAATGTTTTCAATCAAATTGCAAAGATATTTGTATAGTCTAAAGCAATCAGGGCGAATGTGGTATAATCGTCTTAGTGAGTATTTATTAAAGGAAGGCTATATAAATGATGCCATTTGCCCATGTATTTTTATAAAGAAAACAACATCGGAATTTGTTATACTTGCCGTATATGTCGATGAGATAAACCTTATTGGAACTCCCATAGAATTCCAAAAGGCAATTGATTATTTAAAGAAGGAATTCGAGATGAAAGATCTCGGAAAGACAAAATTATGTCTTAGTTTGCAAATTGAATATTTGGTAAACGGAATTTTTGTTCATCAATCTGCCTATATAGAAAAGGTATTGAAACGGTTTTACATGGATGGAGCATATCCTTTAAGTACTCCGATGGTTGTTCGATCACTTGATGTGAATAAGGATCCATTCCGACCGCAAGAAAAGAATGAAGAGCTACTTGGTCCTGAAGTACCATATCTTAGTGCAATTGGCGAACTAATGTATCTTGCAAATACTACAAGGCCTGACATAACTTTTTCAGTTAATGTCTTAGCAAGATATAGCTCTGCTCCCACAAGGAGACATTGGAATGGAATCAAACATATATTGCGGTATCTAAAAGGGACTACCGATATGGGCTTATTTTATAGCAATAATTGCAGTCCTGATCTTGTTGGTTATGCTGATGCTGGATATTTATCTGATCCACACAAGGCACGATCTCAAACAGGTTATGTGTTTATCTGTGGAGGCACTGCCATATCTTGGCGATCGACTAAGCAATCAATTGTGGCTACTTCATCTAATCATGCTGAGATAATCGCTATTCATGAAGCAAGTCGAGAGTGTGTGTGGTTGAGGTCTATAATACATCATATTCGAGACAAATGTGGTTTAAAATGTGACAAACTACCCACGATTTTGTATGAAGACAATGCAGCATGCATAGCCCAATTGAAGGGAGGATTCATAAAAGGAGATAGAACAAAGCATATTTCACCAAAGTTATTTTTCACACATGATCTTCAAAAGAATGGTGATATCAATGTGCAACAGATTCGTTCAAGTGATAATATGGCTGATTTGTTCACAAAATCTCTACCAACGTCAACCTTCAAGAAGCTGATACATAAGATTGGAATGCGAAGGCTCAAGGATGTGAATTGATGCTCTTTTCAGGGGGAGTTAATGCGCGTTGCACTCTTTTTTCCTTACAAGGTTTTGTCCCACTGGGTTTTCCTTGCAAGGTTTTTAACGAGGCAACAAAATGCATTTTGTTAGATATGTGTACTCTTTTTCCTTTTCTAGAATTTTTTTTTTCCCATTGGGTTTTATTTTAGTTAAGGTTTTAACGAGGCACATTATCTTTGGACATCCAAGGGGGAGTGTTATGAATATTAGATTATGGTGGATGTCGATAACTCCTATAACATCCACTACTTTTATCCATTATCTCCATAACTCCCACTACTCAAATACTTATGGTTGTAACTCTCACACCTCCATGATCTCAAAAGCTTAATGACATATTTATGGAATTATAAATAGAGGATGAGAAATCATTTTGTAATACACTTGGATACATAGAAGAAATATATTCTCTTCTCTATTTCTCTCTACTTTGTTGTCTATCTTTTTGTTTATTACTTTGAGCTAAGTTTGTAACATGAAGTATATATATTGCCCCTAATAGAAAAATGGATGTTTTGATTATTGTTCCAAGATTTTCTATCAAAACAAATAACGCCCACCGTGGGGCTCGAACCCACGACCACAAGGTTAAGAGCCTTGCGCTCTACCAACTGAGCTAGACGGGCTTCTTGAAGCGGAAGACTTAAAGATCTTAAATGATCACAAAACGGGAGTTTTATCGCCTCAATTTTCTGGAGATGAACACTCCACAAGGCCCTGGCACACCTCCAAATCCTAATGGTGCTTTTAATCATTTTCTTGTAGAATTTCCTTTTTATTTACCAAGAGATCAGCTGGTGCAATCATTGTAGAATCAATAGATAATACGCTCATCCCTCTAATATTCTTTATTTAAATGCTAGATATTTATCTGTAATAGTATTCGAACTAGTAATAGGATTCGAACTCGTGATATGCACCTAATTCATACATCACTCCTTGCGTTCTTAACATCCGATCAAGCCCCAAGGCCTTATTTTTTTAGTATTTGCATAATTGCTCAATTGAATCCTATTTTCTGTTAATTCCAACAAAGGTTACAATAGGTAACCCTTCCGATCATGATTAGTTTTGGAATATCGAATTGATGAAAACATTTGGAGGATGGTACGCGATTCTTTTTCTTATTTTAAGTTGTTTTTACGGGAATGGTTTGATGATATAGCTACAACAACATATTTAATATTACTTTTAACTTTAGTGTCTGAGAAGGGTAGTGTAGATGAGAACCCTATCCTACTTAGTGAAAATAAAAAGACTACTTTCAATAGACCCTCGGCTCAGGATTGATGATTCAGCTAGTGAAATCAATATAAATATTGCACCACCCGTTATACTTGTTGAGTGGGAAGCAAAAAAAGTACTTTTGAGGAGAAACAGAAGCAGAAAAAAATAGCTTCTCTCCAAAAACATTTTTTTGAGAAGCACTTTTGAGAAAAAACACTTAGAAGAATTTTCTTAAAGCTTGGCTAAACATTAATTGTTGCTCGGAAGTGTTTTTCAAACTAATTAACAAATATAAATTGTTTCTAGCCAAAAGTACTTTTGAGAAAAAGCACTTTTGAAAAAATACACTTCTCAAAATAAGATGATTTTTGCAACTTGCTAAACGAACTAGTAGACTAGTAGCCTGTTTGGCCAAGCTTATTTTTGGCCAAAAGTGTTTATTTTTTTTTCAAAAACACTTTTGGCCAAAAATGAGGTGATTGGCCAAGCTTCTCGAAGAAAAAAAAATACTTCTGAGGAGAAGCAGAAGCAGTTTTTGGGGAAGTAGAAAAACGTAGTTTCTCTCTAAAAGTACTTTTTTGAGAAACACTTTTGAGAAAAATACACCTAAAAGCAGTTCTTTAAAGCTTGGCAAACACTAATTGATGCTCAGAAGTGTTTTTCAAACTAATTAACCAAACACAAATTGTTTCTCATCAAAAGTACTTTTGAAAAAAATACTTCTAAAAAAAATAATTTTCAAAATAAGCTGATTTTTGCAGATTGACCAAATGAGCTATGGATCGAACACCATCCAATATAGCTTGTCAATCGGGAGCTATAGCTCAACATTTCCTCAAACGCCAATAAGGTGAGTCAAGAGGTAATTTAGCTAATTAAAGTCTCTCTTCAAGACCTTAACAAAATCCATGGAATACACTATCTACAAAAATTCAATAATAACTGCACTTCAATTCTAAATTAGCTGGGATTGATACACAAACTCTGAATATCCAGATCTCAGGACATCACGGTGGGACTGAGATTAGTTTAAGACAACTGGATGAAATCCAAAGTCAAAATTTCCAGGGCATTAAGAAATTGTCCTTTCGAGTACGAGAAAAGGAAGAAGGGAAATACAAAATTGACTTGAAGCACATATTCTTTGTGAGTGAGGAAAAAGCTTCCTAGTTGATACAACAGCGAACTATATACTTGTGCTTGGAGGGATGAGAAAACATCAACCAATCGTAATAAAAATAAATTAAACAATCGAACCCGGGTCACCCGAGTGACAGGCGGGAATACTCACCACTATACTACAACGACTTCTTGTTGTCATTGGTCAGTGGATCTTATTAATAATCTTGGGCAACTCAGTTCGAACATATCATTAATCGAGCAGCTTAACGATGATAGTGATTTAAGTTTTTAATATACTATTTATAGTGATATGAGATGGTATAGTGAATATTTTCAGTAATTATCTTTAATAGTGACACAAAACGGTAAATGAATTACTTCCTTTACTTAGAGACACAAATCAAATTCTTTTATAAAAATTTCAACATTTATGTCAAATCATTTTGTTTGATTATTATCGGCACCCTTTAATAGTAAAAAATATCATCAAAATACTATCCTTACTCTATGCTACTCTTTGTAGGAAGACGATGATGACAACAACAAATATGTCAGTACCATCAAGAGAATCATATGAGTAATAATTACAATATATATAAAAACTAGAAAATAGATGAAAAATAATAACAAAATCAATGAATAAAGCCCGATATACTACTCCTTGTATGAGTACCATATATTAACTCTGTTTTTTATTTAACAAAATATTAGAGAATAAGTCTAAAGATTATTGTTGTGAGGCCAAAATGCTATACTTCTTACACATTACTCGCCCTATATTTTGTTGTTCTAATGAGTTATTGTGCAACATTTGGGCTAAATTGTGTTGTTTTGTGTGTAGGAACATGGGAATCGTCAAATGAAAGTTGCAAAAAAAGTGGAAAAGATACAAAAAAAAGAACACAAAAACATTAATTATCCAAACTGTGCTATAGAGTAAGCTTTGCGAGGTCTATAGCCGGGTTAACCATGCTATAGACCAGGCTTCGCCAGGGCCACCACACTATAGACCAGGCTTTACGAGGTCTATAACCAAGTTAACTGTGCTACAGACCAGGCTTTGCGAGGTCTATACCCAGGTCAACTGTGCTACAGATTACGTTTCTCAAGGTATATAGCCAAGTCGTCGGTGCTATAGATCAGACTTTGCAAATCACCAAGTTGACCGTGCTATAGATCAGGCTTCGCAAGGTCTATAGTCAAGTCGACCTCGCTATAGACCAAGCTTCGCGAGGTCTATATCCAGGTCAACCGCGCTATAGACCAGGCTTCGCGAGGTTATAACCGCATTATAGATCAAGCTTCGCGAGGTCTATAGCACAATAATTAGGAAAGTCACGGGTTAAAAGACTCTGCCCAGATTTGGACTCAAGGACTTCAACCCTAGCATATAAATACACCCTAAACATTTCAAGGGTCTAGGGTGTAAGGCAAGAACATATCAAGAGCAAGGAGTTTTCACTTCCTTCTTCCTATTTTCATTATTAGTTATGAATTCTAATTTGTTATCTAGAGTTTTGATAGAACTTTTTGCAGGAAAATTCTTGTTATATTTTTATTATTTGAGCCCTTGAATTTCTCTAGATTTTTAACTACGTATTTATTGTTGTTAATTGAATAACCATAGTTTAGTTGTGCCTATTTTGTGTGTATATTGCTTCAAATCAAAACTACTGTTTGAATCTTGCATTAAACCAGCATATTTTGCTGTAACAAAATGCTCGTACAAAAGTAATCTTTAATAGCATTACTGGGACAAAAATACATTTAGGTAGCACTGGCTGATAAATATACATGGTAACGACGACGATCAATATAGCTTTATACATTCTAATGTCTTAATTGCCATAAGATTAGGCCTGTAAGAAAATGATAAAACTGCACAACTGGAACAGAGAAATGTTGCAAGAAATAGAGAAGATCAACTTAAACCATCAAAGACATATACAACCTATATCACACAACTCCTTCTTTGTCATCAGTGATAAAGAGCAATTTTTAGTGTTGATTTATTACTCTTCTCCAGGTGAGTCATGTGTCAATGGGCTGATTCAGAGGAGCCTACTGATGCTGTTGCTGAAACTTCTTGAGCTGTGCTCGAAAGTGAATCTGATCTCTTAAGTTCATTGCTGCAGTAGTCCTTCCCTTTAGAATCACTAACACTCCAATAGTCAGTCAACATCTTTTTCACACCAAAACCAAATTGAGAAAACTGTGATCTGTCTCCCTTTACTGGACTAATATGCTGAGAAGGCGAGAAGATTGGTGTAGTGAAAGGAGCTTTGATCTGACTACCTGAGACGTGTCGCGACAGTGGAGTTCCAATACTTTTATGAGCAATGATGCCTACTTTGGAGATTGGAATAAATTGATCTGAGTGCTTAGTCAAATCATCCACGTAAATAAGGTCATCGATACGAGCCACAATATTGAATGCCATGCTCTCAAGCACTCTTGAGTAGCTCTCCAATATTGATTTCCCAACATCCTAAGAACATCATTTAACAACAGTTGTCAAACACTCAGTAGCTAAACAAAAGAATAATAATAGTACTGATGTCTATTACTATCATTGGCAAAATGACATAAAAGATAAAGGGTGAGTTGATTTCAAGTGAAACCTTGTTATATTGGATCTTGCTCATGTCTAAGGTGGTCTGAGGAAGACCAGGAAACTGTTGTTTTAAGCAAAGCAAAAGGCTTTCAGCTCTATCCGCGAGCAGCTCCCTCTTATCAACATCACTTACTAAATCTTTAACCATATCCCACGAGAACTTTGAATTGGATCGGAGCATATTATTTGAGGATTTTGGGTGAGTTCTTCTGCGCCACACGTAAACTGAGGCCTCCACTCTGTTTGTAATTTCTAATGCTTGATGCTCAGAAGACAAATCAAGGCAGTCAAGCAAACATTCAGGTGAAAATTGATCTGAGGTGATATATCGATGAATAAGATCCCCTAAGCTAGATTTTCCATTCTGTAGGTGGATAAAACACAATGCTAAATCAGCACCAATCTGGTGGTTTTCGTTACACAAACTTAAGAGTCAGTATCTGCAAGGAAATTGTACCTTAGGAAGATTTTCAAGATATGATTCAGGAACCTCCATTTCAGCTAAGGTGTTGCTGTTAATAGCCATTGCAGCTTTCAAGATTTGGTTCGTGCTGTCGCGTTTGTGCTGCAACTGCTTTTTTGCATTTTCGCTGAGACCATCGATGGGGACTCTAGGAACAGGAAGCCACCATTTCTCCTCTTGACGAGGGAGAGGATTTCGAAAAGAGGACGATCCATCAGTGTCTTCCCCTAAGATCCCCTGATCAACATACCAGAATTCATTGTTTCTGAAACTGTCTAAAATCTCCTGTGAAAGATTCAGACAGCTTAGAATACATCATTCAACACCAAAAGGCTAAAATCTCAAGGAAAGGAATGTGTGTATCTTACAAGTAACATATTGTCTAGTTTTCGGAGTGCTGGAAGGTTGACATAAAGGTCCAACCGTGGCCTAGACGTCATAACCTATAACAAAACATAGGAAGAACAAATGAACACAAACTTAAAAGTTTGTCACTCCTACCTAAGTATACATAGGCATTCTCAAGCAACAAATCAAGTTTAAATCACATTTACTAGCAACAAGTCACGTTCAAGTCCAAGTTCCAAATATTTGGTAACCATGTAAGACATAGTAAAACTTGACTATCAGAAACAACCTCTCTACCCCAAAGTAGGGGTAAGGTCCGCGTACACACTACTCTTCCCAGACCCCACTCGTGGTTGTTGTTGTTATTATTATTGTTGTAAGACAGAGTAAATCTTGCAATTTACATCATTCATTTTGAGAAGCAGAAATAGAAGTCCAAGTAGACATATTTACCTCAAGCTTAGTGCCATCTGGAAATGTTTGCCAAGAGGGTGTCAATTCTACAATGTAATTACTAACACAAAGAAGCCATTCCATTTCTCTTCTCCACATTAACCTCTTCTCTGTAGGTAAAGGTTCCAATCTCCAAATTTGCCCAAAAAGTGTAGCTAAGGGCAACAAAAGAAAAATTGGAAACACAAAACACATTCAATTAGTACAACAAAAACACCAAAACAAACCAACCCATATTAATTGAAACTAAAATAACAAAGAAACGTACCACATAGATTAGTTATAGCATTTGAAATTACAAGTGCTGTGCAAACCCCATTTCCACAACCAGACATGTCTTCACCCAACAGCAGCTTTGAAAATCTTTCTTTCATCATCTCAACCTCTACAGAAACCCCAAAAAGCTTCAACCAAAAATCCAATTTCCCGATTTCTTGAATTTAATAGATTTTATTTCAAAATTTTGAAATAATATTTGGAGATTTGTTAATCAAACTGGCCCATTATTTCAACTTCATACTTGAAATATGGAATTTTAAGTTTGAAAAACAGGTTATAGAAGTTTTTCAAGTCTTTATTAACAAAACTTCAACTATGTTGTTATGTTTAGCCCTGTTTGGCCGTACATTTTGGCAAAGTTTTTTAAAAATATTGTTTGTTCATATATTAATGATATATTTTTGAAAAAATTTTGAAATTATTTTTCAAGTTTCCAAAATCTAATTTAGGGTAGATTTTTGGTGAAATTTGTTCTCTCACTCGCAAAACTTTAATTTTTTTTCAAATAAAAAGCATGTCTAAACATAATTTTGACTTCTAAAAATTATTTTCCAAAACTACTTCAAAAATTAGTTTCAACTAAATCGATGTCCAAACGCTAGCGAAAGACCAACTTCCAAACATCATTTTTTAACTTAACTTCAAACACTATTTTTTCCCCAATATCACCCAATTGATGTCCAAACGCAAAAGGTCCCGTTTGGCCATAGATTTTGGATATTTTTTCTAATTTTTTTTTTTTGAAAATATTGTTTGTTCCTAGAATATGATCAGTTTTTGATTAAGTTTTCAAAAACTAGTTTCAGACAATCTTTTGGTGATTTTTTTTCTACTCAAAAAAATTAAATTATTTTTAAATAAAATACATATCCAAATATAATTTTCAAATTTCAAAAGTTAATCAACAAGATTTCAAAAACTTTTTTTTTTCAAGTTTCAACCAAGTCTATGTCCAAAAGCTTGCTAAAAATATGTAAAGAAACATACCTGATAAACAAGACCCTTGTTTTGCTAACTTCCTATTATCCTTCTCTACTTCTTCAGACTCATCAGAATTGGCACAATGCTGCTTCTCATTCTTCTTAATATGCCAAACAATTGAAGGTGGTGAACATGAATCTTCAGAACTACTATGTTCATCATTCACATTTCCCTCAGAAATCAAGAAGTCAGAACTTAAACTGCTCTCTCCTCCCTCCTCTTCATACGCTAAACACTCAACTTTACTGTCATTCCCCTCAAAACCATCAACATTCTCTTCTATTCCATCTATTTTGTCACTCAAAACCTCCATTTTATGATCAAGAAGAAAACCTGGAGAAGCACAATAAACTGAGTTGTTTGTCAGTAATACAACCTCATCAAATTCAAATCTTTTACTGCCAAAAACTTTTGACACTTTTGCCTTTTGATACAGATTCTTGAAAGATTTACAAACTTGGAATTTGAATGCTGAAAAAGGGCCAGGGGTATGATTCTTGGATTTTGTACAAGTGTTTATAGGAATAAAATGCTTGAGCTGTGGCTGAAATTGCAGAGAAACCTCTTTTTCCATAAGGTTTCAACTTTAAACATGTCTGCTAACTGAGAAGTTGTATAATTGACAAAAAAAATTACAAAAAATAAAAGCAGCAATGATAATAATATGAGTAATGAAGAGAAAACAATGATGTAAATAAGTGTGAGGATTTGGTTGGGCTTAGTTTATAGATAGTGTGTACTTAAATGAGGAGCCTATACAATTACTGTATGTCACTGTCACTCGTGTTGTTTTCTTGGTGTTTGCTTAAACAAAAACTCTTGAATAATTATTGCTAATAACTACATTTTTGTAATAGTATAAGACTTCAATATTCAAGCTCCTTCTGAGACTTTATTAAAGTTATTGTTGGTGTAGATTACTTGGTTGTGGGAGTCGTGTAATTGATGGATCAACCCATAAAGTCTTTTATATATGTTTTTTATTTTTATTTTTGTGGCTTAGATATGATATAAATATGACGTTAGAAAATATTTTTCCATAACAATATTTTACCAAACTATATTACCAAACTATACATAAGTCATGTATACATTAGTTTTTAAAATATTGTGTCTAATCAAACAAGTTCACATAAATCAAAATAAAAGAAGTACTATATTGTGACATTACATACTGCATTAGACTATTACAACCATATGTATAAGACGGCATCTCTAAAACTTATTTCCACTACAGTCAAACCTCTAAAACTTATTTCAACTACAGTCAAATCTTTCTATAATAGCCTTATTTGTTTTAAAGATTTTTGAATGTTATAGTAAAGTACTATTTATATATATTATAATATAATACGAAAACTGGTTCCGAAAAAACTTGACTTTTATAATAAGGTATTGTTATACAAAAATATTATTATAAAGCGGTCTAACTATACATATACGGTTAGAATATTACTTGTATTGCTAAGGTTTGAGTGCCCAAAGAGGAAAAGAAGTGCAACTTGAAACACATATTCTTAATTAAATAGATTTTTCAACAACTATAGTTGACTATTACTACGGTATATATTTTTAATATATTTGAAAAATTCATGTGTTTCGAGCTATTTTTTAACTTTCACTTAGAGAAAAATTAATATAATGGTGATATTATTGAAACAAAAAGAAAAAAAATGTTAATGTCTCTCCCCTCGATTGTTGTCGACCCAACAAGCTAAATAACAAAGTTAAAGTTGGGTTTTGTCATTATTATCTTGTTTGGTAAATAAGATTTAAAACTCGATCTAAACTTAGCTTACACTGAATGTCAATCCATGGAGGAAAACCCAAGACAAAAATATTAAAACCGAAAAAAAGGTCTACTAATTATGTCCTTTTTCTTTTTCCTTTAATTTTGTTCCCTTTGTTATAATTCTCTAAAGAAGATTTTGTTGTCGTCTTCGGCATTATAAGTTTATAACTAGGAAAAACTACGTATAGTACAGGTCACAGCGACAGATTATAATTTAGAATCCATGTACCTCTATTTTGTTTTTCAGCAAAAACATTGAACTTGAAAGCTTTTACCATTTTGCAATACAAAAATAACAATTAAATCATAAGCGGATTTAGAATTTGAAGTTATGGCTTACTATAATAATTTCAAGTTAATATATATTACAAATATTTAGTAAATTTAAATATATATTTATATAAAATCTAAACAAAAATTACTGAATTTACGTGAATCCCTAACTTACTTGATAGGTCCGCCACTGACTTAGAGCTATATTGAAATTTCAATGGGTAGTACCCATGGATATTTAGAGCACAAAGATGAATCCAAAATTTTAGGTTAATATATAGGTACAAAATTACAAAACATTTACCATTCACTTAAGGTAACATTTAAATATTATGCAAAATTTTTAATGATCAATCGATATTAAATACGTCCAAACCTACTGTCAAATTAAACAGCGTACAAAATGAAGTTGAAAAGCATATTTGATAATCTAAGCATAATTTTAGGCGCTATTTATGTTGGGATCGAAATAATATGATGTATACAGAAAATAATAATACAAAATTTGGGGCACGATAAATTAGACAACAAAAGAAAAATATACTAAACTAAGAATAATAGTTTATAATAATTTGATCAATTGATTTACATATGATAAAACTAATATAAAAGAAGAAAAATTATCATGAAAAAAATCTCCCCCTAAACAAAACCCTTTAATGATTATATTGTGGATATTTTTTTTTTGTGTTCTTGTGACAAATAGAGATCTTTAATTTATAGATATAAAAAACTTGTCTTTCAAAAAAAGGATAAAACATATTAAGGAGATTTAATCGTTTTAGGAGTGTTTTTTCATTCTTTCGAGAAAGAGAGTCCTAATAGATTAAAAATTTAGGGCAAAATTCCATATAATTTTGTCTTTTTCCTTATCATTTTTGTCTTTCCTCTTTGCTTCTTTCGCTTTCGTAGCAAGTTGACGAGGTTCATGTCCTTTAGCTCAACTAAATCTTTGATCTGCAGAAAATGAAGAGCACTCGTCAATAGCAGTGTTTTATTCGAATTATCTTTACAAGCTTTGTGCAGTGCTTTTTAAGAGGATTCTTTTTTTTTTTAAAGAAAATATTCATCAGAGATTTTAAATGGATTCGTCGCCACTCGCCTGCCTTCTTTCGTACCAAAGTTTCATAATAAAAGTTGATAAAAGGAACGTATATTATTTTTTCTTCCGTAAATCTCTTGATGAGCATTAACTATTAATCTGCTAAAGATGGTAGGAAACCTACTTTCATAGATTAAAATTTATAGCGCCACGAGCATGCAGTTGTATTTTTATTATTTTAAATTTAAGAAAGGGTGGGTGGGGTAAGAAAAAAAGCTACAATTCACTGATAGAGCAAAAGCAAATTACACTATAAGTGAACGTAATTTAAAATTTGACTTCATAATAAATAAGATAACAACAAGGGATTGAAAATGGTAAACATGCCAAAACAGGTATGAACTACAGGAAATGTAACTTCCTAACAGAACGGTGAGGACCTTTTCTACTCCAGTGGAAATTTGAAAAAGTAAAGAAAAGGCAAAAATAGGGATATCATTCGAGATATAGAGCTAGGAAACTGAAATTAATTCGTTATAACTACAGATGGCAATATAAACGGACCACAATAATCATAGTATTTCTCGACATCATATATCTTACACCTTAAAACTCCACTTAATATTTATTTTATTTTGTAGCTTTACTTGTAAGGTTTAAGTTCTCCATGCCAATGAATGAATACTTGTTTGATAATAATGCCGGTTGGTCCAACTGAAAACAATGAAAGACGAAAAAAGAAAAAAAATGAATAAACCATACACAAACAAAAAAAAGGAGTAGAAAGAATCAGGGAAAAATTATGGTACTACTTACGGGTTAGAATAAACACGATAATTTTTGTTTAGAATTCATATTCATATTAGAAAATTTATTAAATATATATAAATATTTTATTACGAACCCACTTACTAAACGAGATATGAATTTTAAATTCATAGAGTCAAGTTCAGAATTCATAGATTTTAAATAATGATTTGCAAAAAAATAAAAAAGCAGTGGAGATCTTAGAAAAGCTCCTTTCAACGGCTAGAGTTATTGTTTGATTTCATATGAATGGAAGTTGATAGTTGAATTTAAACAACCTCCATTCGTACTTCTGACCGTTTAGTAAAGTTATAACCTACCATAGGTTAAAGACTATTTATGTAAAAGTAAAGATACTCTTCTTTTTATTATATTTGAACAGGATCCCTCCAAAATTTTCGAATGTAGAGTATGCTTTATTTTCTTTTTCTTGTTTTCACTTTATGATTGACAATTTTTCTAATGTTTAGGAAACTTGTGGAAGGCTACAATTATATATGCTATGGTGAAACATCAATGCTTTTAATTTTATTCCACAAATACGAATTTCTACATTTGACCTAAGATATGTTTTGTTGGATAAACCAACATTTTTGTTCCCACTCAGGTCTCAGTAGCTAGTGCTCTTCCATTTCTTCTCTATCTCTTTTTGTGTCTTGTTCTAGTTATGCATATATACAGATGAATTTAGGATTTCAAATCTCCCTTCTTACAAAAAATTACCAGTAGAATATATTCTAGCGATTATTTCCTTGCACTATCAAAGTATATGATAAATCATTATCGAGTGAGTACTCGATTGTCATCCCTAATTTGGTTTAGGATTAATAGTTTCACAGTTAGTTAGCTAGTTCTTTTTCTTTGAATTTTTGCACGCCCCCCTCCGTTCGATATTCTCAGTAATTAAGTCTTCACCAAGATTCACAAGGTAACTACTTTTCATTGATTTATTTAATAAATTGTGCATAGAACATAACATTTAGTAACTTATGCACAAGGGATACAGTGTTACAATCCATTCATGAATGTACTTATCTCTAGTTTGCAAGTTCAAAAGAGAAGGCCAAACTCTAACGACAATTAGACCCAATTTTTCTACAAGAAATTCAAAAGCCATTAACATTTAGCAAGGAGGCCAAACTTGGAGAAAAGTGCTTCACGTCGTCTTCGGTCCTCTATAAGTATTTTTGCACTTAATTTTAGTTCCAGTGAGAGAGAGAGAAAAGTAAAATCTTTTATTTATATAACTAGTTCCAGAAATGGAGTGATATGTATCCCATCACCTTAAACAAGATAGATTTACCTAGCTATGAAATAGAAGGGGCAGGAAACAATCACAATCAGTATAACAACAACGATAATCAGTTCGTGCAATTCTACAAGTGCGGACTAAAGATGTTAGTATATATATAGACCTTATTCTTACTTTGTGAAAATATTGTGAGGATAAAAAAGTTATTTTTGATAAATCCTCGGTTCAAGAACAAAAGAAAAATAAGCAATAACAAGCAATACTGACAAGTAACAAGAAGATATGATGCTAAGAAAATTGAAGTAAAAGAATTAATTAGTACATAGTAATAGTGATCTACGAATAAGAAACAACGAAAATAATAATAATACTAGGGGACGAAAAAGAGATGCGTTCAACTACCTACTTATCAACTATCTTAATTCTTGACCTTCACACATTCCTATCAAAGGTCATGTCCTCGGTCAGCTGAACTTGCACCATATCCTGCCTAATCACCTCTCTCCAGTACTTCTTTGACCTACCTCTACCTCTCCTCAGGTCCACCATGACTAACCTTTCACACCTCCTCACTGGAACATCAATGCATCTCCTCTTTACATGCATGTACCATCTCAGCCTCGCGTCCACCGTCTTGTTCACCAAGGAGGTCAAACCCATACCTTGTCTCGAATAACTTTATCTTAATATTGTCCTTCTTTATTTGTACACATATTCATTTCAGTATTTTCAATTCTGTTACTTGCAATTTTTGAACGTAAAAAATTTTTAATTGGCCAATATTTCGCCTCATACAATATTATTGGTCTAACCATCACACCAGAAACAATGAGTGGCAGATCAAAAATTCTAATGAGGGTTTAAAAAATGCAAGCATCACGTACACCTAGTATTCAACCTTGCAACCTAAAGCCATTTAAAACCATTTTTTCTAGTGCACCGAAGTTCTCCTAATGCATGCGGATCCGATGATTGATGTATTTATAAAAACTATTTATACCTTATTAGTATTGTATATTTTTTGAGCAAAAGATATTCGGTCAAACTCCATCATTATATATAACTGATCTGCCATTATATATATTTTTTACCAGTAAAATGATATAATTAATTTTTTTTATGTGGTTTATAAACAAATAGACTGATTTGATTCAAAAATAATAAAGAATTAAGATTAAAAGTAAAATTTAACAATTGAGATTGGAGAAGATGACAAGCCTGGCTCCAAGAGCAGTGTCTCTGAGAACAAAAATGAGGGCAATGTAAAAGAACAAATAAAGTTGTTTAATCGAGAGCGAAAATAAAATACATGCAACATATGTTTTGTCAATAATTTCCTCCCTTACAATGGTTGCTGAGCCTGCTATTTATTACTATTCCTAGGGAAACAAGATCCTAGGATCAAGCCCCACTTAAATGACAATAAAGGAATCATTGATAAAAAGGTAACAGCACGTCAAGAAAGCAAATATTCTCTGCAACGACTGTCGTTTAATGTTAGAGAATATTATTCATTGAATGCTATCTAAATGACAAATATTTGACATGTTCCCGTTGACTATACTCCTTTCGGGATTTATATGATGTCAATTGCAGCTGTTGTTCCTGGTACTGACTGTTACTTTATTAGTTTCTTACTTGTTTTTGGTTCCACGTGTCATGCTCATATTCGACCATTTATTATAAACTAATTGTATCCTACACAGATAGTCTTCTTGCTTTCCAATGACATATCCTTATGTTATCGGAAAGTCGGTGAAGATTCCTTTCTTAGCTGGAGATCCCTTAACAGTCTCTGACACTTGAAAGGATGCACGTCTTCTCGCATTTAATACCCCGAATACGTGTTGCCCTATGATTCCGCAAATATTTTCATTGGTTTTTGAGGAAATCATGACCACAATTTTTTCGTCTATAACTTCACCCTACTCTTTATTTTATATATTTTACTTCCAAAATTTTCATAAGTCCTTCTTCTCTACACTCTTTTGCATAGAAAACTTCCATCCTTTCCAACTTTCTTTAGCAAATGTTTACTAACCCTTTATTATAATGTGTTTTTCACTGCACCTGTGGAAATTCTTGCTTTCTCTTCGTTGGAGGCCCAAAGAAAAATAAAGAGGCTGATGTTGATTCTGAGCCTCCCACCATAAACATCATTATATCCCAAAAAAAAACTCAGCATTGTTAATGACTTTCAAGAGAAGGCCTTTACGGCGCCTTTAAGAACTTGGATTGTTAGTAGGTATCCTTTCTCCATTTGGCCTTCTCGTATCCCCACCTTAAAGGAGAACTACAACTGCCCTAACCTTGACATCCTTACTCCGGATATTATAGAGCGGTCACTTTCACCAAAAAGAATTTTATGTATGTTATATGTATCCTTCACCTTGGGTCCTTTTTCTCTAGGGTCTAGTATAGGGCTTGACCCCGTAGTTTTATAGTTTTGCCATCAGTACCAAATCTGCGTAGCACAAGTAGGCCCATCTATATGGCAAATGGTGGCTTGCCTTCGCCGACTGTGTACAAAGACTAGGAAAACTCTAACCCTTGCACACATGATGAATTTCAGCTCCCCCAAAATTTTATGTGGGGGGAAATAAGCTTTAGCAAACTTGGCCACAACACTCTTCTCACCAGCGTGGATGGTGACAATGAACACGAGTCGATGGAGCAGTTTGTCATCATTGCTACCTCGCAGCTCCATCTTTTCCTAAATCATGGAATCGATTTCATAAGTTTACGATTTATTCATTTCCTTCCTCGATGAAAGGATCATTTTGCATTATTATTCTCTTTGTTTCCCGTTATTCCAGCTAACCGGCAGGAACCACCACAGGTTCAAAGCATGGGCCAGTAGGTTCAGAAGATTCTGGATATTACAATATCAGAATCCCATCAGTGGAAGGAATGTCCCTCAAATATAGGCGGAATGTCATGAACCATGGTAAATCGAGTCCTTCTTCCTTTTGTCTTTGTATAAACATAGGTAACTTTGCTAACTCCATCTTTTGTTTGATTCAGGACTCCTAAAAGGCTCTGTCACCTGCCTCGAGGTTGACATTTCGGCTGACCCTAAGGAGGCCACGAGGGTGCTATAAAAAGCCTTTGCTTGAAGCTATGCCCGCAGATCTACTTCTGGTGAGAGTGCCAACTAGGGGCGAACACACCTTGTAGAAAAGGGGTTCAATTGAACTCGCTTCGGTGGAAAAATTAATTATTTTTACCTAAGAATTTTGTCAAAAAATCATGAACTTTGTATATATTGATCAACTGAACCGACCTCACACAAACTGAAGGGTGGAGCAGTGGCAAGCGGGTTCCATGTAAGGCTTGAGGCCGCAAGATCAAAGCTCCGCTGATCTTGGTTTGCTAAACGAGTATATTGTTTTGCTTATTGTTAGCCTTGTTGTTTCTTATTTTATTTTTATTTTCCTACTTCTCTTTGTAATATTTTTTCTTTATTTAAATCCAACATAAGCTATTCTTATTAAACTCCTCCATTTAACTTCACAAAAAGTTAATTCTTTCAACAAAGTGAATATTATTCTTTTTTCATAATTTTTTGCTAAAAATGAGAGTATCGAAATTATTTGTAATTTTTTAATTTAATTAGTTTAGCTTATACTGAAATTTTTAATTTGTGTTATGATAAAAAAATAAATTTTGTCTAAACTATATTTCTCTTTAATAATTTTTATCAATTAGTTTAGTTTATCGCTTTTTTTTCCCCGTGTTTTTTTTGTTTGTAACAACTTTGCATATTTAAATTTCTTAGAGTTATAGTATGATTTTTAAGTTGGTAAAATACTTTTTTGTTAAAAAATTGCTAAATTTGCGGAAAAAAATTTGTTACTTTTTATAGATACATCTTTAAAAAATTAAAGGGCCAACTTATTTTCTAAAAAAAGAAAAAATTTCCGCACCCTTTTTTTTAAAATAAATGACTTCATTTTGAAGTCATATAATGAAAAGAACCGTGTATAATTTTTATTTACCGTTGTGCTTATACAATCGATTATCATGATCTTTGACTGAACCCGTTTGTATAAAATTCTAAGTCCGTTATTGGTGTCAATCATAGTGGTCGTAGTAGAGGACAAGGAAGCCAGTGATGAAGCGGTTCCCTTTCAACGAAAAAGAATATTTTCATAAGCTTAACCGGATATTCAGTCGCGAGAGCTTCAAAACCCGTTCTAAAAAAGAACTTGCGTTTTGGGGCGGGAGGACACCACTTGACATTTTTGGCTTCTTCGGATGGTCGAATCAGCATCAAGTAGGGGTGTGCATTCGATTTATCGATTCGATTTTGACCCTTATCGATAATTACTTATCGATTTGTACATATGCTTATCGTTATCGTTTCAATTGTTGAAAATCATTGATATCATTGATATGTGTTCTTTGGTTGTATTAGCATGATTTCCAAGTGCAGTTTTTGATGAATGACAAACAACGAAGTCAACTGTCAAACAACTGTATTAGTGTATGACATATGACAAACATGAAGATGCATTAGCAAACGATCAAGATGGTTGACGAATCAATGATGATGAATCAAACAATCAAGACTGAATGCCAAGAAGCATATTGATGAAGGGATTGCATAGACAAGCCAAGACGAGCTCAAGAGTTCTAGCTTTTGAAGACCCCAGACGTAGGTCGTTAGGTAGAACCAATGTAAGAGCAACGTTTAAGTTATCTCGTCTTTTGGCTCAACATAGGTCATCATAAATATGCATAAAATCATTTTATCAAATCATAATCATCATAAACATTTGTGATATACTTCAAACAAAATGATTTTTAACGTTTTCATTTTAACCAAAATGATTTTTGAAGTAAGTTGTCAATTCTGGACAGAATAGCCACATAATCGATTATGCTATAAGAATAATCGATTATGTTAAGTTCCAGCTTAAACTGGAAATTCCATAACACAAGGATAATCGATTATGCTAAGTAGATAATCGATTATGCTTATAAGTCCCACAAGATAATCGATTATCTACTTAGCATAATCGATTATCCTTGTGACCGTTGCCTTCCAACGTCTAGTTTTTTGAACGTTGAAAGGATAATCGATTATGCAAGTTAGATAATCGATTATGCTGAGCCAAAATCGGATTTATTGTTTAAACGTTGGGCAACGGCTATATCACCTCCACACCCTATAAATAGAGGTCTTTGGAGCTGATTTTATATGAACAACATCTCTCATTATTCTTGAACATATTGATAACATTTATGCATCATATTTAGAGCTTTTGTTGAGCCATTTGAGAGACAACTTTGTGTTGTTCATAAAGCTTATATTGTATCTCTTTATCTACTCTTCTTTGAGAGTCCTGTTGTAAAAGAGAAAGGTTCTTGAGAAGACCATACCTTCTCATTGAGCGTTGGGTTTGCTAAGTACCTTCAATCTTAGTGTGTGAAGTCTTGAGGTGCGGTATCCACGAGCAAGGTGAAGTCTTGAGGTGAGGTATCCTCGAGCAAGGTGAAGTCTTGAGGTGAGGTATCCTCGAGCAAGTTGAAATCTTGTAGAGCGTACATCTACGAGCAAGTGTAACGGTTTGTTAGGCACCCGTAAGCTTAACGGAGTTAGTATAAACTCGAGAGAGCCTCTCGGGAGACTGGACTAACCACACGTTGTGGTGAACCAGTATAAATTCGGTGTATCCTCTCCCTACTCTTTTAATTACTGCATTTACTTTACTCCTGCAATTTTAGTTCCGCAAAATTTATCGATATTTTCGTGCCTCACTATTCACCCTCCCCCCCCCCCCCCAGTGACGGGCATAAATCCTAACATCAATAAGGTTTCGATTTTTTCGATTTCGATTTATCATTTTGGGAGTTTATCGATTACACCAATAAGAAAATTTGTGGGATTCAACGGAAAGTATATCACTATGAACGCACCTCCTAATATGGACAAAAAGAAGCTAAAATAAGACGAACACCATTTATAATATATAAATTGTGTCAACAAGCACATGCAACAAAACTAAAGCAAGGGATCAAATGTATGCCACCAACACTCCAACGGTATAGAAAAACAAATAAAACAAAACACATCATCACGGCTAATTCTGTTTTCCATTAATTTGAACTTTATTCGCTTGATCTTTAAATATGATCATTCCTTAAATATGGTAGAGGAAATAATAGGGTAAGGGACTTAGGATAAAGGAAATGGTATAGATTAGGGAAAATAATATTGTATAGCCGCTTTCAAAATAGTAGCGGCATATATATATATATATATATATATATATATATATATATATTACTCATTTAACAAGTGTCTACAGTCTAGGGGTGTGCATTCGATTTTGACCCTTATCGATAATTACTTATCAATTATCGATTTGTACATATGCTTATTGTTATCGTTTCAATAAGATTTTGATTTTTTCAATTTTGATTTCGATAACAAATAATCGATTCGATTTATCGATAAACCGATTCGAATGCACAACCCTAACATCAAGTGCTATCTCTTGTTTCTTTTTTAATTTTTTCTATTTCATTGAAGCTAGTTTAGACCTAGTTTTAGCTTAAACTTTTCTGTTTGTTTCTTAATCATGATGATCTTTTAGTTTGTGTATTTTCTTTGGATCAAATAATTTAGATGTCTTAGCCGAAAACAGTAGCTCAATTGCTCACCGAATCTTATTTAATTCTTGTTTGTAATTTAGTAGTTTGGTATGTAGTGTAGTGTTCTGATTAGCTGCTCGTAATGGTCGTTTAATTATTGAGTTTGTATTTGTTCAGTTTGAGTTAGTGACTTGTTGATATTGATAGAGGTAGTTGTTTAAATCAAACTGATTTAGGGTGGGTTTGGTATAACGGAAAATATTTTTTGTGGAAAATATTTTCTTAAAAAATAAGTAGTAATCTTATTTATTTTTTGATGTTTGGTACACAAATTAAGGAAACTGACTTCTCAAGAGTATTCATAAATAATTTAGATATAATAAACTTCCAGATCAATAACCTTCAGGACCCACAAATTTTATAAACTTTCGAGCCGCTAAACATTCAAAACCACATAATTTCAAACGTGTAAACTTTATAATTTTTAAGCCCGTAAACTTCCAAACATATAAACCTCCAAACTCATAATTTTGAAACTTGCAAAATTTTAAGCCTTAAAACTGATAAATAATAAAATTAAAATTTTAAAATATATTTATAAAAATTTTCCATGGGGAGGGGGGAGGGGATTGGATAGGGGTGGGTGGCTGGGCTGGAAGGCAGTAAAACGAAAAAAAAAATAAAAATTTAAATTACAAAAAAAATAAATTTTTTATGCGGGGAGGGGGGGGGGGGGTGTGGTGCAGAAAAATAAAAAAAATAAAACTTTAACATTACAAAAAAAATTTAAGGTAAAAAATATTTTTGTGGAGGATGGAAAAAAACAAAATTTTATAAATTACAAGAAGAAAAAATTAAGGTAAAAAATATTTTTTCTGCGGTAGGTGGGAGGGGGGATGGGGGGATAGTAGAGAGAGTGGTAGCGAAAAAATTGAAATTTTGAAAAAAATTAACTTTTTTTCGTAGAGGGGGTGGGGGTGGATTGGTAATGTGGAGAAGGTTGAGAAGGAGTTTTGGAAAATATTTTCCCTTCTCTTGGTAAGGAAAATATTTTTTTCCAATTGGAGGAAAATGAATTAACAAAGAAAATATTTTCCAAAGCACTTAAGTCAACCAAATATGAAAAAATTGAAAAATATTTTCCTTTGTACCAAACCACCCTTAATCTAATTCATTGATTATTTAGTTTAGTTCATTTCATGATTGGATTAAGTTTGGGTATTTGAGTTTGTGTTGATAAAAGCTGAAAATAAAAAAAAGAAATAGTACATATTGTTATATCAAACGACCAATTAGTCGACGATACTTCTCTACATCTTGCAACACATCTCCTCTCGCCAGGGCTAGTTTGTGATGTTGCTCCATTGGGAAATCTGCAGGCGAGGAATCAAGCATACCTGTTTCTGTAATGATGTCCATGGCATATTTGTTCTGACAAATAAAAAATCCCTGTTTGCTACGAGCTACCTCCAAACCCAAAAAATATTTTAAAAGACCCAAGTCTTTCATCTTGAAACAGTTCCCCAAGTATTGTTTAAAATTGAGCATAGCAGATTTATCATTACTTGCAACAATCAAGTCATCCACATATACCAGCACATTTAACTGTGTTTTACCTTTCAACAAAGTAAATAGGGAATAATCAGAATATGACTGTTTAAAGCCATAAGTTTTCAAAGCTGTTGCGAGCTTGGCAAACCAACATCGGGGAGCCTGTTTCAAACCATACAGTGACTTTTTCATCCTGCAAACTCTGCCACAATTTATATTATCAAAACCAGGAGGAATTTTCATATATACTTCCTCTTCAAGATCTCCATGGAGGAATGCATTATGCACGTCCATCTGATGAACCTCCCAGTTCTTCACTGCTGCTACTGCTAGAAAAGTACGAACAGTTACCATTTTAGCTACCGGAGCAAATGTCTCATTGTAATCCAAGCCTTCAATCTGATGATGACCAAAAATGACCAAACGAGCTTTCAATCTTTGCAAGTGTCCATGCTCGTCATACTTCTCTTTATATACCCATTTGCTTCCGAGGGCCTTTTTGCCGGGAGGCAAGTTAACAAGTTCCCAAGTACCTTGTTCCTCTAGAGCCTTAATTTCATCTGCCATTGCCTTTCTCCACCCCTCGTGTCTCATAGCTTCTTTGAAATTTCTTGGCTCATTCCCTACTGAAATAGCTGCAATATAGTTTCTATGTTTTTGAGAAAAATTGTGAGAATCAACGAAATGTGTTAATGTAAAGACCATACCTGAGGGAGATGTTGTCACGGGAATAACCGGAGGCGGAGATGGACGTTTATTATTTCGCACAGTGGTCACAAAGTCACGATATTTCACATTTGCATACTTAGTACGCATTCCCTTTCCCATAGCATCACCTTGCTCGCGCACCACAACCCGCTCATCAACAAGCTGTGGTTCACTGACCACAGGCTGCGTTACAGCAGCCTCCTCGCCACCAGCAGCTACCGCGCCACTGGCAGCCTCCTCACCACCAGCAGCTGCCTCGCCACTGGCAGCCTCCTCGCCACCAGGCTGGGCAGGCTGTGCAGCTGCGGCACCAGCACAAATGTCCTCATCAACAGCCCCCCTAACTCGTAGTCCACCCTCATAGCACTCATCTTCATCGTCACTTAACACACAATCCCCCTTAAACGAGGCCGGAGATGGATTAGATGTCACACTATTGCTAGTTATGAAAGGGAATTCATGCTCAAAGAATTGCACATCACGAGACACAAATCGTTGGTTAGTTTCTACATCAAAAACTTTCCACCCTTTTTTCCCAAAAGGATATCCTAAGAAAACACATTTCCTACTACGACTTGCAAATTTATCCCCTTTTCCCCGTTGATCATGAGCATAACACAGGCATCCGAAAACTTTGATGTGGTCATAAGAAGGGGTTTTATTGAACAAAATTTCAAAAGGAGTTTTATGTTTAAGCAATCTAGAAGGGGTACGGTTAATCAAATGACATGCGGCTTGAACACATTCCCCCCAAAATTGAAGCGGTAAATTTGCCTGAAATCTTAAAGCTCTGGCTACATTCAATATGTGTTGGTGTTTTCTCTCAACCCGCCCATTTTGTTGGGGGGTACCGACACACGAGGACTCAAATATTATTCCATTAGCCACAAAATAATCATTCAGATTATTAAACTCTGTTCCATTATCACTCCGGACTATTTTAATGTCACAAGAAAACTGACGTTTAATCAAAGCAATAAACGAAAGAAACAAGTATTCAACTTCCGGTTTATTGCTTAACAAATATGTCCACACACTTCTAGAAAAATCATCGACGATGGTCAAAAAATAACGAGATCCACACAAAGAGGGTGTCCTGTAAGGCCCCCATAAATCAATGTGAACCAATTCAAATAAACGACTAGCTTTACTATTGCTAATTGGAAAACTATTCCTATGATGTTTTGCACGAGGACAAATATCACAGGATTTATTTTTAATGTCTCTAGTAGAACCACTCACAAACGGAAGATGTTGTAGAACTCTTCCCGACGGATGTCCCAACCGTTGATGCCATAACTCTGCAGAACTACTTCGATCAATCTTCAAAGCTTTCACCCCTGGAACCCCGCGGAAATAATAAAGTCCATCCACCCGATCACCCGCTCCAATCACCTTCCTCGTCGCTAGGTCCTGTATAACACACAATGTTTTAGTGATTTGCAAAGTACAATTTGATTCATCACATAATTGTGAAGCAGAAATTAAATTGCAGTTTAATTCTGGAACATAGAGAACATTTTTAATAGTCAATCCTCCTTCCAGTTCCACCGAACCCTTCGAAGAAGCATTTGCACATCGGCCATCCGGTAAACCTACCGGATAATGAGACACACGGACCGCATTAATCAAAAGAGACGCATCACATGTGACATGATTTGATGCGCCGGTGTCGATTATCCAATCAACATCTTGCTTACCATGGAGTTTTGGCTTGAGAGTATTAAGATGGTCTAGGAGTTGCTGAACCTGAGCCGCGGAAACCCCCGCAAGAGCTGAGCCATCAGCGTGAGTAGCAGGCTGCTGCGTTCCTTGAGCAGCAGACCCTCCTGTCTTGTTTGCACGAGCAGGAGGTGGTCGCATTCCACGACCTGCTGTACCTACTGCACGGCCCCCTCCGCGAGCCGAAGACGTGCTACCACGACCATTACCACGGCCTCCTCGAGGCCTATCACCCCACCAATCCGGGTATCCATGAAGCTGAAAGCAAGAGGCTTCGACATGCCCCTCACGATTGCAATAGGAACAAAGTTTATCCGAATTATCAGGTCGATTAAACTTTGGTCGCGGGTCAGATTGCACCTTGAAAGCCATGACGCTTTCTCGATTAGAGGCCACTGTGTCGGCCGAGCTTAGCCTCTCTGCCTGAATAATTTGCTGATATGATTTGTCCACCCCCGGAAGAGGGTCTTGAGCAAGAAGTTGTCCTCGGATGGAGGCAAACTTGTCATCCAAACCAATCAAAAAATGATGTACGTAGTCATCTTCCCGCAATTTTTCCACCTGGGAAACAATATTACATGAACAATTCCCACAAGAACACGACGGAACAGTGATATACGTGTGGAGTTCATCCCAAATTTTGGCCAGACGACCAAAATACATTGCAACAGATTCATTTTTCTCCTGCCTACACAAGCCTAAAGAGAGCTTCAATTGACAAATCCTAGTGCCATTGACAACACAAAAACGATTTTTAAGGTTTGTCCATAGCAAGTGAGCATCATCATATTCACCAATCGTAGAACGAATAGACGGTTCTAGAGTATTGGTAATCCAAGAGACCAACATTGAATGAACGACCTCCCAATCCTCTCGCTTCTGGACATCAGTAGGCTTCACAATCGAGCCATCAACAAAACCAAACTTTCGTTTGGCCTTCAACGAGGTCTTGATCGCCCTCGCCCACTCATCGTAGTTTTCACCACGAAGCTGAATAGGAGTGATGATATTTCCTGGACCATCACTTGAGCCCAAGTGATAGAGTAAATCGACCTTGGGTACTGAGGTGTCTTGCGCAGCTGCCATGACAGCGAAGTTGGAGGGGAAAGAGAAAAAAAAAAAAAAATTATGTGATAACTCTTTCTCAATTATACGTGATTAATGAATAATACGTATAAGGAATTGAAAAAAACCTAGGCTCTTGATACCATGTTAAAACAATATGATCAATATGATCAATATGCAATCTGATATTTTCTTCTCTGTCATTTACAAGGCCAGCAGCAGCCCTTTTTATACAAAATACAATGGCAACCAATTCCTAACTTGTAGGATGTGTATTGAACTAGGATTCTATCATATGTGTATTGAACTAAGATTCTATAATATTATCTCTAATATTATCTCCAATACATAATTAGTTACTTTTACTGTTTTAAGCATATGGAATCAATTCTTCTTGAATTGTATCTCTTCCATTTAGTTACTTTCTTTGGGTCAGCAAATGCGTATAGCATGCTTTGCAATATGTTGCAATTGAATTATCCTTTTTATGAACTTCAGGTTCATATCATGATATTCGGGGATATACATATACAAATGATAATTCATCCCATGTAACCTTTTCTCAAGTGTTTATCATGTCTCCCCCTCATGTTAGTAAAGCTAACTTATTTCCTCAACTTTGGGAAATCATCTTTGTGCATTATCATGTCAATATACACAACACATTAATAATAAGATGAGATTATTTGGTTCCTGACCTTGAACCACTTGTGAGGGGAGAATATACTCTCGTATACAACGTATATCAAACTGATATATATAACTTTGTTCTCACAAGAAACAGTTTAGCTATTAAGTGGAAGCACTCAATAATTATCTTGCTAAACTTACTTTGATATAAACCAACTTATCAAGATGAACTGTCTTGAGTAGAGAATCTGGAAACTATGCTCGAAGTTAGATTACTGAGCAATTTACCCCGCAAGCACCGGCCAGGCTGCGGGTCAATAACAATTGCGCATGTAACCATTCCATAGATGCATCATATGTGGTATACATGGCAGGTGAATGGGCCCATATTCACCTTTGATATTTCCAGAATTTATGGGCTTCAACCCGAACTCTTTAGTTGGTCAGTTCATTAATGAGAACAAGTGATACAAGAGAATTCGTAAAGAACTTTCTAGTTCATTGATATTCACCTGTGTGAATTTGCACATCATACTTAAAATGAGATGGCTAACACGAATGCCAACTGAATAAATTATCAATATTGGTAAACTTCAAATTTACACCATGACATGTGCACTTATCAATAAACTTCGGGTTTATTATGACATGGGTTTTTATACCAATAGATATCCACTTTATTGTGGCATTATTTCGTTTGTGTAGTACAAACTGGAGAACAAAGCGGGTAGCTTTTCATATACAAATTACCCCGCTACAAGTTGTAGTAGTAGGAGATATCAAAGCCTTCCTTTATAGTCTCAATATAATCAATCGCTTTCGCGTGTACTTTGGAAACTGAATAAGTTTCTTTAAGACTTACTACAGCACAATACTCAATTGTGTTTCTCCAACATAGTAATAATTGGCTCTTCTAGAGCTCTCAATTAATTTTGTACTACCACAGATTCATCAACATCCATGTGGTGAATATCTTTCTTAACGAGAAAGTTATACCATTATGGTCATGTCAAACTTATATGCAAGATATGTTTCTTGCATTATCGTTGTCCTTTAATGGTCATCTTTCCAAAATACTTTGGCGTACAATAGGTACGCGACCAACGATCATTCATGCCATATATCATCTCAAACCTCCTTCTAGGGGTGAGGGTGGTATTATCTCAAGCCTCCTTCTAGGAGTGAGTGTGGTATATTCAATACCAATTTCATGTTCATATTCTTCCAACATTGAATATGTATTTGTGAATCACATTCACTTCGAGGATATGTGATTTTGTTATCCTTTTCAAATCTATAAATGCTTCAGGCATTTGATTTGCTATTCTTTGCAAATGGATAATCTTTTGTGCCTCTTTCTTTTAAATAGAGGTATGTGGATCAAGATGAGATAATGATGCATTTTCCCACAAAATTTCCCGTTTGGTTTCACCAACTTCTCCCCCTAATTTTGGGAAAAGTGTCTCATCAAATTGACAGTCTGCAAATCGTGTAGTGAACAAATCTCCTGTCAATGTTTCGAGGTAGCGAATAATGGAGGGCGATTCAACCTCAACATATCTTCCTAATCTCCTTTGCAAACCCATTTTGGTGCGGGATGGCGGTGCTACAGGCACATATACTGCGCATCCAAAGCTTCTTAAATGGGATATATTGGGTTCATGACCCAAAACCAATTGCAATGGGGAATATTTGTGTCAATTCGTCAGTCAGAGACGAACTAGCATTGCTGCATGCAACATGGCGTGACCCCAAACCGAAGTGGGCAGCCGACGAACTAGCATTGCTTCATGCAAAATGGCGTGACCCCAAACCGAAGTGGGCAGCCGACAAACTAGTATTGTTGCATGCAAAATGGCGTGAACCCAAGTCGAAGCGGGCAGCCGACAAACTAGCATTGTTGCATTCAAAATGGCGTGAACCCAAACCGAAATGGGCAGCCTCGTTTTCATGAAGAATTCAAGATTATCCTCATCTATTGTCTCAATATGATATCCATTTTGAATGATATCTTTAAAACTCAACAAGTTCCTTTTAGACTTGGAGGAGAACACTTTGATTGATATCATTAAAACCCAACAAGTCCTTCTTAGACTTGGAGGAGAACATTGCATTCTCTATGATTAACGTCATGCCTTTGGGCAGAGTTACAATTGCTCTTCCGGAGCCTTCAATCAATTTACTACTTCCATAGATTGTAGTAATGTTTGCCTTACACAATTACTCTTCTTTTCTTTGAGTATTGTATGTGTAGTACATGAATCAACTAGGCAAATACTTTTACAATTGGACGTTGGTCCAAGTTCGCTTTGTGAGATATCCATATTTGCTATCCCATAGTTTAACATACAAAAGAAATACACGAACATAAGAATAAACAAGTTCAATTCTTTTGTGTCACATAATATTTTCAAAATCTGCTACTAACAGTTGGCTAACAAAATCAGATATGTTATCCATAATCAATTCCTTTGCAGTTTGAAAATTTCAGCGTTTTTCATAAGACAATCGATTATTAAACACACACAATCGATTGTTGGAACATAGACAATCGATTGTTAGACATACACAATCGATTATTTGTTATTTTTGAAAAACTTCAGATCACACTGTTTAAGACAATCGATTGTTAGATATAGACAATCGATTGTTGGTCATTTTTGAAAAATTCCGGACCTCACTGTATCTGACAATCGATTGTCAAATATAGACAATCGATTGTTGGTCATTTTTGAAAAATTCCGGACCTCACTGTATCTGACAATCTATTGTCAAATATAGACAATCGATTGTTAGTCATTTTTGAAAAATTGACCTCACTGGATAAGACAATCGATTGTCAAATATAGACAATCGATTGTTGATCACTTTTTGAAAAATTCGTTATAAAGACAATCGATTGTTGATCATTGACAATCGATTGTTTTGCAGTTTTATGCGACATGAGATAACCGACTAGTTTTTCAGGTTAGTCGATTACCTCTAGTGGAAAGTAAAGATATTATTGATATTTGAGCATATTGAGAACTAATACAAACATCATATCATGAACTAGCTAATACGAGATAATACTAATGGCTATTAGTTTATTCATTAACTAATACAAATAAATCAAACAGCTCCATCTTCTTTCATCACCGATCCATCATCGATTAGGTGGTCTATCTTCCCATCGGGTTGCTCAAAGAAGTCTGCCACATTCAAGTTGTCGTCAGAGACAAAATTCGTTATGGGGCGTTTACTCTTTCGAGATGCTTAATAAAGGTCAACCAAATGTCTTGGTATACGGCAAGACTTAGACCAGTGCCCGTTTCCACCGCAACGATAATATATAGTTTATAAACTATTTGCTTTTGGATTCTTATCGTATCGTGCTTGTGGCAGAGTGACCAACTTCATGTTGTCATCTCTCTTCTTTAAGCCTTTCCACAAGATGGGTGAATCCTTGATGTTGAGATATTCAATCTTCAAACTTTCATCAAGGTGATGGCGCAAGAAAATCAAGGCCTTCATACAGTTTCAAACCTTCATTAAGGTAATGGCGCAAGAAAATCAAGGCCTTAGCATAGTTTTGGGTAGATGCACTATTTCTGTCTTTAATGGCGTTTCCAAGACCCATAGCATCTAAGTGGATTTCATCATCCAACACCCATGTCATATAGTTCTTGCCCGAAATTTCGAGGGCAACGAACTTTCTTTTTATATGACACAATTACATCAAGAGCGTGTTCATACTTACGGGCTCTATTACAATTATCACATTCACTTCAGGGAATGGATCAAAATCATGTGCTTTACACAAGCTGCTACCACATTCTCTAAAGGGAATGGAGCAAATTCAATTGGACGGAATTCTTTGTCACGTCCACATTCATTGATACCTTCATGGTAATTAGTCTTCTTTCAGACTTATCATATACTGCTTCCACATTCTCTAAAGGGAATGGAGCAAATTCAATGGGACGGAATTCTTTGTCACGTCCACAATCATACATGAATTTAATCATGGCAGGACATAGAGATTTTACCACTTCGTGTGGTTATAATTTCTCACAAACTCCATTAGAGTTATAATCAAACTTTGTATATAAAGTTTATAGAATTCCAAGAATTTGAAAAGGAAAAGTAAATTACTTACCTTTAAGGTATACCAAATATATTTTCAATATTTTCTTCCTTTCTTCCTTTCCTTTCTTTCTTTCCTTTTTCTTTTCAACTTTTTCGTTCCTTTTTCTCTTTTGCTTTCTATCCCTTTTTTTTCTTTTCGTTCTTCACGTTTTTGATTCTCAAAAGAGAATAAGGCTTCTGCCTTTTGTTTCTTTTCTTTTTCTTTCTTCATTCTTTCTTTGAAGAAAAATCCTACACAAACAAAAGTTAAGACAATCGAAAATTTCAATTGGTTAGAGACTCGTGCTGATAACGTGTTATGAAATAATATAAAGACAAGAACAATAATGCAAGAACAAGAGCAATAGAGAGAAGAGTAGAGAGAGTTCTTCTTATTGAGTTGATTGGAGTACCAAGGGATGATTTACAATGGTAGGGGGCACCTCTATTTATAGGGGAGAGGAAGATTTAGCTACCACTAATAGAACTCTAAAATCTCTCTAATTAAATACCTTAAAGACATTCACCTTAAATAGAAGTGTAAGAATCTTCTATTTATAACACTAATTTTCTTTTTATTTGGTTTCGTTTTTCTGTTGAGTTGTTCCTACCAAAATCAAATCTGAAAATTGTATAGGTGAAGATTAATCAGTTTACTTGAGTTCATCATTTCCTTAGATTCCGTTGTTGGTATCAAAGTGTTCATCCTATTGATATCTTCAATTAGAATATTAATAAAATTAGTGATTGAAATCTTGAAACATAAGTTGTTAATATAAGTATCAATCTTTGATGACACTTTGAATGTTTTGATGCTAAGTATATTTTGTTCAATATTTCAATTATTTAAATATATATATATATATATATATATATATATATATATATATATATATATATATATATATATATATATATATATATATATATATATATATATATATATATATATGACAAATAAGTGGATTGTGGGGAAGGCTGGACATATCAGCAACAAAGAATTTGGGCCAGAAGCTCAATTTCTGTAGGGCCAATGCCAATAGATAAACAGTTGGCCCATACTATCTTCTTCAAAAAAAAAAAAAATAATAGCTGACCCATTTTCTAAAATAACCACAAGCTAGACCAAATGATTAAAAACCAAGTTTCTTCCAATAGATCCAATAAAATTTGATGCCTCTTTTTAATAATTATTTTTTCCTTAATAGATTAATTATATTTAATTAATTAAAATGCTAAGCAACTAGTAGGTGCGCTTTAACTTATTCAATTACGGTTTCGCTTGCGTAGCTTGATGTTAAATATTTAGTAAATTAATTCAACAATCTCATACCATATCAAATAGCTTTAATTAATTTCTAATTTTAATTAATCCTTAGTTAAAATCGCGGATTCAATTGCGTAGCGTGATAATTCATATTTAATTAATTTCTTTGAATACAGAAATTTTTTTAAAAGTAATAATGTACTAATAATCCTTGTCATAACTGTGGATTTGCTTGCGCAGCGTTGTTATGATAAAATATAAATTTCGTCTCAATCACGTATTTGCTTGTGTAATATGGTTATGATATCGTATTATTCAAAATATTCTTAAGTTTTTCCAATAATCAAGAAATAAAAGCGGATACGTAGACATAAAAATCAACAAAACACAATTTGTCCAAGATTATTTTAAGACATTTTTAATCAATAAAAGCGACTGTGCTAGAACTACAAGACTCGATAAATGCCTTACACCTTCTTCCGGTCAATAAAATTTCTTATCCGGAAATTATTTTTGCAGATCAAGAATATAGAGTCAAACCTTCCTTTGACTAGGGATTCAAATAAAGGGTGACTTGGAACACCCAAAAAATCAACTCCAAGTAACGACTCTGAACAATAAAATAACCCCTATTTCAAAATGGTCACTTTAATTAGAAAAACTCTTTAACCCACAATAACCTATGACATATATCTTTTGGGATAAAAAAGGGGCGTGACACCGATCTGCATCGAAGTCGCTTCTAATCTTGTCCTGTTTTTGTCTTGGTTATGTCCCTTGGTTAATGTCGGGAACCCAATCTTATTGTCTTTCGTTCTTATTTTCAACTTGTAACGATTATGGACATCCGCCCATGTGGTCATTTCGAATTCGAGCAGGCTTTCATTCAGCTTTCGAGAGGTGTCAAAACTTCTGGATTCCAACCCTCTGTAAACTCCTCCATTGACCCTTGTTTGGTACAACAGGTAGAAATGTCCTCTCTTTTTGGAGTCGATCACTAATTCTCGTAACAATTCTGTCTCGCCTTGCACAATCCTAAATATGTCCCCCTTCCTGGCATGGGCCTTCCTAGCCCCGGCATGGGCCTTAATGAATAAATTTGCAAGCATTTCAAAAGAGTCAATTGAATGCTAGGGTAAGAGTAAATACCATGTCAGAGCCCCTTTGGTGAGGGTTTCACAAAACTTCTTTAGTAGGATCAATTCGATCTCATGTTGAGCCAAATCATTTCCTTTTACAGCCATAGTATAAGTTGTGATGTGCTCCTGCAGATTCGAAGTCCCATCGTATTTTGGTATATCCGTTATCTTGAACCTCTTCTAAATCAACTCTCTTGTCGTGCTTGTTTTAAATGGTAATTGTGTGTGTTTTTCAATTTCGGGCCTTTTAGCAGTGGTGGTGCGTTAAGAATTTGATCCATTCGGGTGTGAAACTCCTTTCCATTTTGATCCATCCATCCGTTCGTTCATTTTCCTCATAACAATATATTCAATTTTGAAGGGATCATTCCCGTTGTTGTTTCCTGGTCCGTTACTAGTCCCCTCGACTTCATCGAAACCAACCTCATCTCTTGGGGTGTTGTTATCGACTCTCTGCATTTATAACATGACACAAATAAGCCTCGCTTATGACGACCAGGTCGACCGTCTTAAGAATTAATGTCCCGATCCCCTATTAACTATTTTTACCGTATTTATTTTTGCTATTTTGAATTGCCGGGATGTTCGGTTTTGAGTTTCAGAGAGTTTTGGGACACAGTCCCTAAATGAGAGCTTAAGTTTGGGAAATTTGACAGTAGTCGAAATATTATAAAGAGGGCCTCGGAATGGAATTCCGATGATTTGTTGGGTGATTTTGAGTTTAGAAGCGTGTTTTGATTATGTTTTGGAGGTCTGTAGCTAATTTAGGTTTGAAATGCCAAAAGTTGAATTTTTGTAGTTTCTAGTTCGATAGTGATATTTTGATCCAAGGGTCGGAATGGAATTCCGGAAGATGGAATATATCCATAGTGTTGAACATGATGTGTATGTAAAATTTTAAGTCATTCGGACGAGTTTTGATAGACGTTTTGATCGAAAGTGTATTTTGAGAGCTTTTGAAGTTCTTAGGCCTGGATCTGATGCTAAATTGGTGTTTGATGTTGTTTTAAGCTTTCCAAAAGGTTGGAAAAAGTTTGAATGATGTAATGGGATATGCTGGTAGGTTTGGTTGAGGTTCCGGAGGCCTCGGGTCTATTTCGGATCTCAACGGGTCAATTTTGGAACTTAGAAAATTGTAGAAAATAATGTAGCATTCAATTCTAGTTTCCTTATTCGCATTCGTGAGTGGGTTCTCGTGTTTGCAAAGAGGATCTGGGGCTGGTGAGTAAATATGCTTCGTTTTCACGAAGTGTCTCCCACGTTTTGTGAAGTTGGGAGTTCTATTACGCGTTCGTGATGGATCTCCCGCGTTCGCGTAGGATGAAGAAGTTTTGAATCGCGCTCGCGACCTGTGATGCGTACGCGATGAAGAAATCTGGGCCCAAGTGTAATTGTGCTTCATGAATGCGAGGGACCTTCTGCATTCGTGAAGAAGGAAGACCTAGGCAGTATTTAAATAGCCATCCGCGACCCTTCTTCATTTTTCCACCATTTTTGACCAAGATTGAAGCTTTTAAGGGTGATTATTGAGGAAAACAAAGGGGAATCTTTTATAAGTAACATTTTTGACTTTATAACTTATTTATATGTGATTAAAGGCTAATTAGTGTTAAAATTTTTAGAAAAGATGAGTAATTAAGGCTTGAGATTAAGAGACCTTAAAATGGATATTTGAGGGGTCAATAGAACTTTGATTTCAGTGTTCTTGCTATGTATAGACTCGTGAGAGTATGATAATTCTGAAAGTGTAAATTTCACCCGATTACAAGACGTAGGCCTGAGGGGCATTTTGGTTATTTTACCTTACTTCACATATTAGCTTAAAATTTTATTGTAAAAGCAATTACTTGAAGTGTTATTTACATTATGAAATTGAATTGAATAGATTGGGGCCATTTGGAGTCGAATACTCGTGTCAACGACGTGGTTTTGGGTTGATTTTGAGCTGGTTCGAGGTAAGTGGCTTGCGTAACCTTGTGTGGGGGACTTCTCCTTAGAATTTGATATTGTGATATTTGAAATGCCTCATACGTGAAGTGACAGACGCGTACTTGTGCTAATTACTGAAAATCCGTTTTTATTAAGTAATTAAAAATGTGTTTGCTTTTCCCGTCATTACTATTTGAAATTTAAACTTTTTATTAGCTTATGAAAGCATGTCTAAATGATTTAATTGCTTATTTTCTCATACTTCCTTATTTGAATTATGTGCAGCATATTAGGTTAGAAATACATGTTTTGCCTTGATATCAATTTGACAATTTATGACTATTCTTCATGTTGTTGCTATGTGTTTACATTAGGACTACAAATGTGGGATTCCGGTAGATTCCCTTGTCTGTTTATTTGGGACTACGGATGTGAGATTTCGGTAGATCACCCTTGTTTGTTTATTTGGGACTCCAGATGTGGGATTCTGATAGATCCTCCTTATTTGTTTATTTGGGACTATGGATGTGGGATTCCAGTAGATCTCCTTGCAAAGTTATATGGAACTATGGGAATGCACTCGGTAGATTATCCCAGTATTGGGTATTTACATTTGAGACTATGGACCGAGATTCCGGTAGATCCCTCGCATTGACAGTTGGACTACGGGACAAGATCTCGGGAGATCTTTTGGATATATATGATGGACTATGGGAAGGTATCCTGGGAGATCCACTGGATAGTTGTGATTGCGACTACAAGATGGTATCCTGGGAGATCCCTTATTGTTATCTCTGTGTTGAGCTGTATCTCCTTCCCGTGATTATCTTGTCTCGGTTCTAGTTGTTGTTTTTCTTCTATTTTTGTTACTTCTTATTCTTGCAGTCAATTATACCGTCTTATTCTACGATGTTATACCTTATATTTTAATTAACCTTAGTAGGTCCCTGACCTTCCTTTTCACTACCTGATTGAGGTTAGGCTTGGCACTTATTGGGTACCGTTGTGGTGTACTCATGCTCTTTTTGTGCATGTTTTTCATGTGCAGATCCAAGTACTTCAGCTCAGTCCTATCACCCTTGAGGCTAGGCGACTGTTCCATATACTTCGAGGTATATCTGTCACATCCGCAGACCGATGAGTTCCTCTCTATTCCTCTTTAAACATTTGCCCTTCTATATTTTCTTTTGTTAGACATTCTGGAGTTAGATACTTGTAGACATCCAAAAGCTTGTGGTTTTATGAGATTTTGGGTTTTGGGAAAAATTGTATTCGATAGATAGTTGTATTGTATATGCCAAGCGACATCTTAAATAGGGTTTCCTTTATTTATGTTGGTTTTCAATCATTTCTTCCGCAAATTGTTATTTTTGCATTTGTTAGGCTTACCTAGTCGTAGAGACTAGGTGCCGTCGCGATAGTTCACGGAGGGCGAACTGGGGTCGTGACAAGTTGGTATCAGAGTTGTAGGTTCATAGGATTCATCAATCACAAGCCGATTTATTAGAGTCTCGCAGATCGGTACAAAAACATCTGTACTTATCTGCGAGAAGCTATGTAACTGTTAGGAAAATTTCACTTCATTTGATTTATTTGTCATGTCAGATTTTGATATCACGATTCTAAACTCATGTCTTCAATTCTCTCACTGATGGTGAGAACACGTGCTACTCAAGATGATCAGGCACTCGCTCCCCTTACTGCAGCCATCAGAGGCCGGGGCCGGGTAGAGGTCGAGGATATGCACGCGGTGCAGCTAGAGCACCTGTGCGAGCTGCTATAGAGGAGCTTCCAGCCAGAGCCCAGGCACCTGATACGCCTATTTCTATTAACTTCCAGCTTCGACGGGCCGCCTATGAGTATTGGAGTACATATGAGTTAGACAGTCCCGATGAGGAAACTTACCTGACTTGGACTCTGGTTTTAGATATGTACCTGAGAGAGTATGTTCCCCAGTGCCTTAGGTATGTATGACGCGCACAGTTTGAGCATTTGTCCCAGGGTACTATGACTGTCGGAGTATGTCGTCCGTTTCACCAGCTTGGCTAGACATGCACTAGCCTTGGGTTCTACTATCCGCGAGAGGGCTCACAGGTTTATTGAGGGGCTTATTCCCAACATTAGGTCTAGCATGGCTCGCGAGTTAGAGATGGATATTCATTATCAGCAGGTGGTGAACATTGCTAGGAAGATTGAGGGTATGTATGCTACAGATAGATATGAGAGAGAGGCCAAGAGGTTTCGAGAGTGGGGCCATTATTATGGTGCTCGTGCCCTAGCAATAGGTCGTCATTGTAGGGTTTATATGAGTCTTCCTATTCATTTAGCTCTTCCAGCAACCAATGGTATTCCAGATCCTCCTAGGCCCCAGGAGCCTTATTATGAACCTCTAGTATCTAGTGCGCCTTCTATGTGTGTGCTTTCAGTGGTCAGTCCAACAGACTTAGCCAGGGCCAGTCACAAACTCTACATCCTCCCAGAGCTTATTTTGAGTGTAGTGACACATGCCCTATGGTGAAGGATTGCCCTAGACTTGGGAATGGTGTGCTTTGATCTAGGCTAACCCTGCACTACTATTGAGTAGCGAGAGAAGTCGAAGCAATTTTTACCCCGATTAAGATTCGGACCGATTTCCACATGGATCTAGATATTGGAATAGAGTGTCTACTTAAAGTGGAGTTGTGTATTTTATCTAAACTGCACTTCTACACATTTTTGATTTTGATTATGATTCTAAATTTATAAGACTAAAATGCTCAATTAGACTAAAATAAGCTAAGATTATACTATTGCGAGTTGTTCAAATGATTAAAATGCACTAAGGTAGTGACTTCCGCCTAGGTGGTTAATTGATGGATTCTTGAGTCTAAAGCTAGATTGTCAAATTTGGGGAATATGATATAACCGTTGCTCGATTCTACTCACTTTATACCTCTCGGTAGTTCGAGTAATTTTATTCGAATTGACTTTCTCAAGACCATTTGGGTACGCAAATTTGCACAAGCAAACAAAGGTTCAAGTTGGGTATTACTATCTCTAGGTTTAACCCTTTAATTGGGGCTATCAATCTCTTGAGTACGTCCCAATTCCTTGTTGGACCAATTTCAGAGACTTAGACTCTCTTTCTCAAGAAGAGCCAAAATCAACTAAACACAAACTAGTATTTGCAACCGCTAATTCAGAAATTAACCATGAAATTAGTCCAAATATCAAACACCCATAGTCGCACAAGCCCTAAAATACAAAACCCATCAATTACCCACACTAGGGTTGAGCCACAACCCTAGCTTATGGGTCTAGCTGCTCATAATTGGAGGATAAAATAAATAAATGGAAGAAGAAAAACTCATATTAATTAATTACTAAATTAAACTTGAAGATTCAATGTTCAAATAAAGCTAAAATTACTCAAAACAGCTAAAATTATCAAATTCACGAGTGCAGCCTTCAGTACAAACTATCTGCTTACCTAAAAATGGGGAAAATCACTATTTATACTAAGCTAAAAAATTTAGACAAGAATACCCCTACGAAGTTAGTGTGGACCACACGAAATCACATGCGGCCGCACTAGGGCTTTGAACTTTGCCTTCTAGTGCAGTCTGCATGAAATGAAGTGCGGACCGTATTGGACTTCAAACTTGGAACTGGCAACTCTCTGAACCTTCTCACTGCGGATTGCACTAAATCGAGTGTGGACACATCGATCCCAATGCAGACCTCACAAAACCTTGTGCGGCAACGTTGGCCCTGTTTTGCCTGAGCTTTGTCTTATCTTGGTACTTGTGCAAGTTTCGCTCCTTTTGAGCTAATCTTTGACATATTGTCACCTTGTTGATCAAACCTACAAATAAGCACAGCTTGTTAGTCTTTAGGACTATTTTGTACACATTTATAATCAAAACTTAAGCAAGGAGTATAAAATTTATCAAAATTCCTAGTTATCAACTCCCCAAACATAAGCATTTGCTTGTCCTCGAGAAAACAAAATAAGACCCACCCATTAATGGAAAATCCAAGATAATTCAACTGTCCTAAAGTGACCTTAGCTAGTCAATTGGGAATAACAACTGCCTTAGATACAAATGAATCATTAACAACATTTACTCTTTTAAACACCATGGATCAAGTGTGACACAAAAGCATCAAGAGTTGGCTCAACACATCAAAGAACTCTTTCTATTACTTTGGTCATTGTGGAACCCAAACTCACATATCCTCAATTCTCCCCAAGCAAACCTCACCTTTAGGATAGTGGCACTCTGAACGAGGTTAATGGTAATTCACTCTTCTCTCTTAAGGAAAAGTCACAAATCCATATCTAAGTACCATATGCTTGCCCCTTATGTGAGTCACCACTAATATGAGTTTCATTTAACTAGAGATCATACAGGGCTTTTGTGGAGACATAGTGAAGGCTTTTGGTTCCGGGTAGGCATATGTTTGGTCTAAGTAGGTTCCATTTTCCCTTAAGCACCTTTTTTGCTTCATTTTGGCACGAATTCACTTCACTTTTTGAGTCATTTCACTTCTTTCTAAGGAGTTAGAGAGACACAGTGTCACTCTTTCTCATATATTTCAAATATTCTCTCCTTTCTCAATTTTCCACACCTTTCATTCTTTATTTTTCTTGAATCCCTCCTTATTCAATTCTACATTGTGCATTCTTTTTGTCTTTTTTGCTTTTCTTTATATTTTCATTGCCTTTCTCTTTCTTCATTTTGTACCTTTTTACCACTTTGTTGTCATCCTCGTCTCTCCCCCCAAACTTATACTTTTGCAATGTGCTAAGGAAAGATCGGATGTCAAGATAGGGTATCTTTTAGAACGGGCAAAGGCTTGTATTATGGTTCTTGAAGGAAAAAAGTCTAAGGATCAAATGGTTTGACTGGGGATTTTATCATTAGTAGGCTATGGAAATGTTCAAGCTATTATTTGGATCAAGGAGAGCCTATAATCATGTCTCAAGTTAAAATTCACTTAGGATTTTGCCTCAACAAACCTTTAGGGAAAGTTTTAGACCAATGGCTTGGGACTTGGACTTGCAATAAAATTTCTCACCACACAAGCTATGGGATCACTAAAGACATATAGTCGAGGGCCCACAACGACCTTAGATAAATTTTGAGCGCACAATGGTCCCGAAAAACCATTTGATGATTATCGGTCAACACAAGATTCTCAAGGTCACGACTTTCACTCCTAAACACAACAATTTATTTTTGAAGATAAGATCAAATGCAATTATGCTAGGCCCAGGTGAAGCTTTGCTTGAGGCACCCTTACAACTAACTACTAAAAGCAAAAAGAAAAAAGGACTCAAATCCTTAAGAAGGTTGTCATGCCATCCATCATTGGGAAGGGCCACCCGGTTCACACAAACTCCACTTTTGGAAAGAACTGTGGTATTAAGAAAACTAAAGACTTATTGAAAATTCTCAAAACAAGAAGCTACGAACATAAGAAGCTAAGAAAGAAAAAATTGTGGAAAGTAAAATGAATATATACAAGAGGGGATTTAATCGAATATACAATAGAGGGGATTAATATATACATTATAACATAACTTTATATACAAACCCAAAGTAAAAAGTATGAAAACTGTAAATAAGTGCTAAAATTATATACATACCAAAGATGAAAAAAATAACGAAAGTATAAAAACTTTCAAATATATACAATCATCCAACATATCAATGTAGGGCCTACCACCTCAAATCAAAGCTGGCATTTTCCTCAATGCCAACTAAGCAAAATAAGCACCAAAAATAAAGGTAATGGGATATAGAAACTCCCTATGGCTCATCTATCTGCATTGGATCCTGAGTGGTCCCTAGGTCCTCAATATGCTCAGGAACCTTAGACAAGTTCCCTATGACCTATCGCTCTGCTGCTGGAACCTCGGCCTGGACCTAGACAGGCTCATGAGCTGCATCTTGTGGCTGACTGGAGGAGGTCTCCGATGGGTCTGCCAACTGGATGACTGCATCATATGCACATGAATCTTCTTTTTCGTCTTGGGAGGCCTATGGGACTACTCTGACTGGGGATGGGTTGTTGGCACATGGTCCTGTAATAATAAATATAAAGGCAGTTGATCTGCCTTCAACCTGTCAACTTTAACCCGCAGCTCCTTCACAGACTCCTTGAAAGCCCTAGTCTTCCTCCTCTTCTTCGCCTCCCTAGAAAGCTCCTTGAGAGCTTTCCCATGAGAATCCACATCTTCTGTAAGCACTTTCTGCGTATCAAGGATCTTCTTATGGTTTTCCAAATCTCCTTGAGGGCATCCTGAATAGACTGTGGGGCCTGTGGAGGCGAAGGTGCCGACTGAGCTGCTACTGTAGTAGTGAGGTCAGATAGCTTAGAGGAAGTTGTCTGCATCCAGTTGTTGATGCTGAGAAGAGCCTGGATCAGTCAGTGTGCAGTCACTTGATAGGCCCGTGTAGAGGGTATATCTGGAGCTGCTGAAGTGGATGGACTAGAGGGAATTACCATTGAGGTGGAGGCATTCTGAGTAGGATCAACTACTATAACTAGATCTTCAGACTGGCTAGTTGGAGTAGTGGTTGTTCTCTTGAAGGTCTTACCTTTTGGGTTGTCATCACCCTGCATGTTGTACCATTAGAACAGGGCCTTCGATTTCACTTTGATATTGAATGGCTTCTTTTCAACCTTGAGGTCCCTAAAGTACATGGTCAAGAAGTTGGGGAAGGAGTAGTTTTTGTCACCTTCATTTACTACCTGTGTGATCACCTGAGACATCACTTTCCCGATGTTAATCGGGTACCCCGCCATGATTGATTCTACAAACCACCCGGTGAAGAGGAAGGGAGTTGTCATAGGTAGTTAGGTCCAATCTTCTGCACACTAATGTTTCCCTCCACTTGGCCTCGAAATTCAAAATTCTTCTCAAAATTTTTACTCCCGCATTCAACCAATCAAGGGTGGTACCTGGGATTGCCAGATACTGTGCCAACCAAGGACGGACCTCCTCAGCTAATTCCATCTTCGCCAAATACAATGACCCATCCTCCTCATCGAAATCCAGTAGTCATTTATTGACTTTTCATCAAACAATACTTTCAAATTTTGCGCCTTGGTCACTTTGGTGCCTTTTTTATGTGGGCCAAATTGGTATAGAATTCCTTGACCAAGTGGTCATTTGCATCCACACAGTCCCCTAATAAGTACTCCCAGCCTACTCTCTCTCTGAATTTCCTCCTCACATTGGGGTTGTGAGGCAAGAGGTCTCTATCAACAAAGCTTATCTCCGGAATCAATTTCCTCACGGGCCACCATTCCCTGAATTTATGGTAGGCCACTTACTCACGAAGCGGTCTTGCCAAACCTCCGATTTTCTAGTTCTAGCAATACCTCCAACCTGAGGTTCACCCCTTATCCTACTACCTCTTCTTCTCTTGGTGCACCCTCTATGGATAATGAAGTTGTGGGAGAAGTGGAGTATTCATCCCCACTGCCTCCAGCTGAGCCCTCATACGACCTAGAAGATACATTTACTGAAGCTTGGGCGGTGGGGGATGCTAGAGGAGTGTCTCTTAGTCTCTTTCTCTCTGGCCAGTCAGGGACAAATTCTGGCACGGAGTCTGAAGATATATCCCGAGAAGGCTCATACTCACTCCCCGACTGATCAATGGCCCTATGAGCAGCCCAGATGATCTTCCTTGTGTTTTAATGTTTTCCAAGTTTGGGGAGTCAATATTAGCATCTTCTTATTCCCTCCCCGAGAGTATTCTCCTCGACTTGCTTGTTTAGAACCCTTGCCTCTTTTTTTTTTATCATTGTCTGCAAACAACATTCATTAGGCTTGTTAGTATTCAGAAAGCATTGAAGTTAACAGTTACAGGAAATAAAATGTTTGCAAACAGTATCAAATTGTTGCAGAGTGCGGACGCATAGAGTCCAATGTAGGCCGCACAAAATCCATTGTGGTTCGCACAGAGATGGGGTTCGGACAATCCACTCTCTGAATCTATACAGTATGGACCGCAAAAATTTAGTGCAGATGCACAAGGACCAATACGGACCACACAAATTTCCAATACGGTCCGCATAGAGGTGGGGTTCAGACTACCCACTCTTTAAATAATTTTTCCCCAGACAGTAAACAAAACAATGTGGTCCGCATTGAGAAACCGCGGACCACAAAAAATGCAATGCGACTACGATCCTTAATGAACATGATTAGGACATCCTTCAATTCGGTCCACACAAAATACCATTGCGGACCCCACAGGGGCACCGCGAACCACATAAATTCCAGTGCAGTCCGTACTACCCAAAAGCAACACTAACTTAGGGTTGAAGATATTTTGCTTTTATGTCCAATTTTACACCTAAGAAAGGTCCCTAAGTGTTTGTCCAGTGATTTGAACTACCTAATTCTTGCTTTAACAAGAAATTAACTACCCTAAGCTACCAAATTAATAGAAATAGGGGAAGAACAAGAGAAAAGCTAAGGAAACAAAAACTAAAAGACAATAACCAAATCAAACAATTAAAAAGAAGTAAATGTTACCATATGTGAGAGTTACTGATTATTAAATGAGGATATGCAGATGAATTTGAGCAAGATTAGTGATGAATAATGATTTTTTAGGGTTCTGGGTGTGAAAATTTCGAAAAGTGTAAAAGGAGGGTCTCAGGCCCTATTTATAGAAAAGGTCCTGGCGCTCAGCTTACCAATCAAATGCGGACCGCATAAAATGCAGTGCGGTCCGCACCACATAGTGTAAATCAAGTTTGAGAAAGGCAACCACTGCAATCTACACAAAATACCATTACGGCAGTAGTGGTCCACCGCGGCCCGCACAAAATATAATACGGCCGCGGTGGCAAACTTCAGAGAATTGGTTGTTTCATCCCTCATTAATGTGGCCCGCACTGATTTTGTGCCCCCCGCACTGTGTTCCTTGCAGCTGCATACAGTGTAGTGCGGTCCACATTGAAAACTTCAGAGACTTGAATAATATTTTCCACCATGTCCGGCACTACATCAACACAAATTTATAACATCTCACAACCAGTGAGTCCAAAAATAAATCCTATACTAAAATGAAAAATAAGGAAAAACAAGAAGGAAATCACATGGGTTGCCTCCCAAGAAGCGCCTGATTTAACTTCGCGGCACGATGCAGGTTACCATCAAATCATTTGAGATGAAGAAGTGCCACCATGTGGCTATCATCAATATTTTGCCAAGTAATGCTTGACCTTATGCCCATTCACATTAAAAACTTCCCCACTTTTGTTCTTTAAATCAAGAGCACCAAACGGGGTCACACACGCCACCTCAAAAGGTCCGCTCCATTTGGCTTGAGTTTTCCCAGAAACAAACATAACTGAGAGTTGAATAAGAGCACCAAATCCCCCACCTTGAATTCCTTGCCTTGAGTATATTTGTTGTAAAGGTATTTTATCTTATCCTTGTATAGGGACAAACTGGAGTAGGCATGGAATCTAGATTCGTCAAGTTCATTAAGTTTCTCCACCCCAAGATTAGCAGCTACACCCCAATCAAGGTTCAACTTCCTTAAAGCCCATATGGCCTTGTGCTCTAACTCCACGAGTAAATGGCAAGCTTTTCCGAATACCAACCGATACAAAGACATACCAATCAGTCTTGTAAGTAGTCCAATATGCCTATAGAGCATCATCCAACTTCTTAGACCAATCAGTCCTATTTTCATTGACCATTTTAGACAGAATATTCTTAATTTCCCTGTTTGAGACTTCAACTTGGCCACTCGCCTGAGGATGATAAGGAGTAGACACTTTGTGTTTGACACCACTCTTTGCAAGCAAGGTGTCAAAAGCTCTATTGCAAAAATACGACCTCTATCACTTATGATTGCACGAGGAGTGCCAAACCTTGTAAAATGCTTTTTTGAGAAATGCAACCATGCTCCTAGCTTCATTGTTAGGCAAAGCCACAACCTAGACCCTTTTTGAAACATAGTCAAACGCCAATAGAATGCAGGTGTTCCCACACGAGCTAATGAACGGGCCCATAAAATCAATGCCCCATACATAAAAAAATATCAACCTCAAGAATGGTATTGAGAGAAATCTCATCTTTCTTCGGAATTCCACCTGCTCTTTGACATTCGTCACATCTATTCACAAGATCACTTGCATCTTTATGCAAAGTTGGCCAATGAAACCCACAACTAAGAACTTTGGAAGCCGTCATCGCCCCACCATGATGGCCACCATAGGGAGAGGAATGACAAGACTCCAACATACTCAATTGCTCTTCCTCCAATACACACCTTCGGATCACACCATCCATGCAAATCTTGAACAAATACGGCTCATCCCAATAAAAATTCAAATTATCCCGTTTGAGCTTCTTTCTTTGGTTAGAAGAGAGCTCACACGGTATGATTCCAGTCACAAGGTAATTAGCAACATCCGCAAACTACGACATATCACTCGTGGACATGGAAAGTAGTTGCACATGGCAAAATACATCATTGATCTCTAGGCCATCGCAAGACCTTTCTTCCTCCTCCAAGTGGGTCAAGTCGTTCGCCACTTGGATTTCACTAACTTTCAGGTCCATAACTTCAAAATCAAACTCTTGAAGTAACAAGACCCATCGCATCAACCTATTTTTGGAGTCTTTCTTTTTCATTAAGTACCTAAGGGCTACATGATCGGTGTGCACTATGACCTTCGCTCCCATGAGATATAGGCGAAACTTTTCCATTGCAAACACTATAGCCGATAACTCTTTCTCAGTTACCGTGTAGTCCATTTTAGACTCATTCATTATCTTGCTCGTATAGTATACCGGATGAAATATTTTGTTAATTTTTTGACCCAAAACTGCCCCAACCGCAACGTCACTCGCATTGCACATGAGCTCAAAAGGCAAACTTCAATTTGCTATTTTAATTATAGGAGTGGTGGTCAACTTAAGCTTGAAAAGTTCAAATGCTTGCATACATCCCTCATCGAACACAAACTTGGCATTTTTAGTAGCTTGCACAAAGGGTTCACTACCTTCGAAAAATCTTGTATAAATCTCCGGTAGAACCCCGCGTGCCCAAGAAAACTCCTAACTCCCTTGATAGAATTAGGGTGAGGAAGCCTTGAAATCACCTCTATTTTGGCCTTTTCAACTTCTATGCCATGCCTTAAAATTTTAGGACCCAACACTATGCCCTCCTAATTGAGTACAACATTGGTGTCTTCACAACGGGCCAACATTCTATCAAGATTTTTCGAACATTAAACAAATGAATCACCCACCATAACTAAATTCTTCCATGAACACCCCAAAATATGTTCCACCATATCGGTGAAAATATCAATCATACACCATAAGAATGTCGCCGGTGCATTACACAACTCGAAAGGCATTCGAGAAAAAGCAAAGGTGCCATATGAACAAGTAAATGTGGTCTTCTCCTGATCCTCCGGAGCAATTAAGATTTGGTTGTACCCAGAATATCCATCCAAGAAATAATAGAAAGCACGCCCAATAAGACAATCAAGCATATGGTCAAGGAAAGGCAATGGGAAGTGATCAATGCATGTCACCTTGTTCACCTTGCCGTAGTCCACGCAAACCCTCCATCTAGTAACTGTCCGTGTAGGAAATAGTTCATTGTTATCATTGGTCACCACAGTCATACCATCCTTCTTCGACACACATTGCACCGTCGAAGTCTAGGATACACAACCCCGGCATCTAACCACTTGATCACCTCCTTTTTTACAACTTTTTGCATTGCCTCGTTCAAACTTCTTTGATGTTCCAAAGAGGGTTTTGCATAATCGTCAATAATAATCTTATGCATACAGAATGAGGGGCTTATTCCTCAAATAATAGCTAAAGTCTATTCAATTGCCTTCTTCTGCTGTTTGAGCACAGCCAATGTGGCATCTACCTGCATGTTAGTAAGAGAATAGGAAAGAATAACTGGTAAAACTGAACTAGGGCCTAAGTATTCATACCTGAGGTGTGGAGGCAATGGATTCAACTCCAACACTAGAGGTTCCTCAATTCAAGGCTTTGTTGGAGGAGTCTTTCTATTTTCAAGAACCAAAGAGAGTTTCCTAGGTTCATAAGAATAAGAGCCCATTCCATGTAAAGCATTCACACACTCCACTCGCCCCTATCATCATTTACATCAAGGTTTAACAGTACAGCCTCTATAGGGTCTTCCACATTGATCATTGCACTAGTACCATCAATTATCACAGCCGTGACAAGATCCACAAATGAGCACACTTCGGTACAATTGAGATGATTCATTGACTTACATATATGAAAGACTACCTTTTCATCACCCACCCAAAAAGTTATTTCCCCTGCTTCCATATCAACAGAGCCTTCCCGTATCAAGAAAAGGTCTCCCCAATATGATTGGGACTTCATAATATACCTTACAATCCAAGATCACAAAATTAGACGTCAAGATAAATTTGTCCACCCGGACAAGCACATCATCAATTATACCCAATGGTCGCTTCATTGATCTATCTGCCATTTGCAATCTCATGGAAGTCAGCCTCCGTGGACCTAAATCACATAAAGCTTTAACAAAGTCTGCACTTCCAATAGTGCAAGGGATAGTGAAAGCATCAGGATCCTCCAACTTTGGAGTCATTGAATGTACTATAGTACTAATTTGGTGGGTCATCTTGATAGTTTCCCAGTCCATGGATCATTTCTTGGTCACCAAATCTTTCATGAATTTAGTATAGCCAGGAATTTGCTCTAAAGCCTCCACCAAAAGCATATTGATGGATAAGCTCTTCATCATGTCAATGAACTTTTTGAACCGATTCTCATTTTTTTACTTGGATAGCCTTTGAGGATAAGGTGGAGGTGGCCTAGGCAAGGATGTCTTGGCTTTTGGCACAGCCGACTCCGATATGTCTATTACGTGTTCCCTAGATAGGTTCATGTCATCTTGCATTTCCACCTCGGTATCTTGAATATCAATCCTCGCTTCTTTGTTCACATTTTCATCAACCACTTTCTCAACCACCAAAGGAACTTCATCTTCTTGCAACTCAACTTCATCATCCAAAACTTGGCTTTCTTTGGAGGCATTCACATCACCGCCTCGTCCACTCCTAGTAGTTACCGTCATAATATGATTTTTTCTACTCTTCGGGTTCACTAACGTATCACTTGGTAGAGCACCATTTGGGCGTGTATTCAAGGACTGAGGGATTTGGCCTAGCTGCACATCCAAATTTTTAATGGAAGTATTATGAGAAGACAACTGAGCATCCGAATTCCCATTCTTCTTCATCATTTGTTTGAACATCATTTCAATTCTACCCATATCGTTGCTAGAAGAATTAGCACCCTAGGATGGAGAAAACGGTGGATTACTCGGTTGTTGGTGCATTAGGGGACTTTGAAAATCTTGCCCCTGATTTCCCTGGTTATTGTTCCATCTACCCTAGTTGTTGTTGTTTTCCTAGTTCCCTTGTTTGCTCTGATTGTTGTTTTGACTTCCCCGGTTTGGATTTTGATTATTGTTTCCCCAATTGTTGTTCCCTTGTTATTGATTGATTCAATTGTTGTTTCCTTGTTGTCGATTATCCCAATTGCCTTAGGATCTCCATTATTGCTGTTGGTTGGAAGAATTGCCTTTTTGGCCTTGATAATATTCACATATTGTATCTCTTTATTCTGCCCATCATATCCATCATCTTGGAATCCACTACCATCATTGTCAAATGTATCTGAAGTCCCTTAGTTCAGTTGATCTCTTTGTCTTCTTTGGTTCACTAGCATGTTAACACCCTCTATGGCATTCACTTGGAGAGGATTTTGAACTTGTTATAACTATGCCTTTGCTAGTTAGTTCATGGTTGTTGTCAACTCAGCTATTGCCTGCCCATGATCAGGTAATTCTTTGTGCAAATGAGTGACTGTGGGGTCACCCTGGGGCACATTGGCTCTACTTTTCCAAGAGAAGGACGGGTCAGCCAACTCGTCAAGAACGACACAAGCTTCATCATACGTTAATTTCATGAAATTACCCCCAGCAAGTTGATTAACTATGCATTGACTTATTTTTTTGATGACCCAGTAGAAAGTTTATTGCAACATATTCTCCACCATATCATTGTTGGGGCATTCCTTTACCATGGTTCTATGTCTCTCCCAAATCTCATGCAATGGTTCGGTGGGCTCCTACTTGAAAGCTAAGATCTCATCCAACAATGCTGCCATATGTCACAGCGAGAAGAACTTCGCAATGAACTTGTCCTCCAACTCATCCCAAGTAGTAATGGTATAGTTGGGAAGTTTCTCAAGCCAATCTAACGCCTTCACTCTAAGTGAAAATGGGAAGAGTCTCAACTGGAGTGCATCCTCAGACATATTGGTTTGCTTGCTCCCCCAACAAGTATCCACAAACCTCTTTAGATGTTTATAAGCATTTTGAGTGGAAACACCCGTGAAGTACCCACATTGCTCCAGTAATTTCAGCATCACATTAGTAATTTGGAAATTTCTCGCCCGGATCGGGGGTTGGACAATTGCACTTGCATAGCCTTGGTTTGGGAGCACTCGAGGGACCGCTCTTGGAGGTGGAGGAGCAGGGTCTAGAATATTTTCATTAGCATTGGCCTGGCGGACTCTTCATTGTTCTAGAGGTACAAGAGGAACATCATCCTCTCCATATCATTAACCTCCTCCCCTATAATGACGTTTCCAAGAGGGTTACTAGCATTTGATTCCAAGTTGGTTCATGGTTGTTGTCAACTCAACTATCGCCTGCCCGTGATCATGTAATTCTTTATGCAAATGAGTGATTTTGGGGTCAACCTGGGGCACATTGGCTCTACTTTTCCAAGAGGAGGACGTGTCATTCATCTTATCAAGAATGGAACAAGCTTTATCATAAGTCAATTTCATGAAATTACCCCCAGCAAGTTGATTCACTATGCATTGATTTGTTGTGTTGATGACCCGGTAGAAAGTTTGTTGCTACATATTCTCCACCATATCATTGTTGGGGCATTCCTTCACCATGGTTCTATGTCTCTCCAAAATCTCATGCAATGGTTCGGTGGACTCCTGCTTGAAAGCTAAGATCTCATCCAACAATGCTGCCATATGCCCTAGCGAGAAGAACTTTGTAATGAACTTGCCCTCCAACTCATCCCAAGTAGTGATGTAATGGTTGGGAAGTCTCTCAAGCCAATCTAACGCCTTCACTCTAGGTGAAAATGGGAAGAGACTCAACTGGAGTGCATCCTAAGACATATTGGTTTGCTTGCTCCCCAACAAGTATCTACGAACCCCTTGAAATGTTTATAAGCATTTTAAGTGGCAGCACCCATGAAGTACCCACATTGCTCCCGCAATGTCAGCATCACATTAGTAATTTGGAAACTGCTCGGCCAGATCTAGGGTGGAACAAATGCACTTGCATAGCCTTGGTTTGGGAGCACTCGAGGGACCGCTCTTGGAGGTGGTAGAGGAGGGTCCGGAATATTTTCATTAGCATTGACCTGGTAGACTCTTTGTTGTTCTGGAGGTACAATAGGAACCTCATCCACTCCATTATCATTAACCTCTCCCCCACAATCATATTTCCAAGAGGGTCATTACCATTTAATTCCAAGTTGGTTCATGGTTGTTGTCAACTCAGCTATCGCCTGCCCATGATCATGTAATTCTTTGTGCAAATGAGTGACTGTGGGGTCACTCTGGGGCACATTGGCTTTACTTTGCCAAGAGGAGGACGTGTCAGCCATCTCATCAAGAACGACACAAGCTTCATCATACGACAATTTCATGAGATTACCCCCAGCAAGTTGATTCACTATGCAATGATTTGTTGTGTCAATGACCGTGTAGAAAGTTTTTAGCAACATATTCTCCACCATTTCATTGTTGGAGCATTCCTTCACCATGGTTCTATATCTCTCCTAAATCTCATCCAGTGGTTCGGCAGGCTCCTGCTTGAATGCTAAGATCTCAGCCAACAATGCTGCCATATGCCCCGGCAAGAAGCACTTCACAATGAAGTTATTCCCCTACTCATCCCAAGTAGTGATAGAATGGTTGGGAAGTCGCTCAAGCCAATCTAACGCCTGCACACTAAGTGAAAATGGGAGAGTCTCAACTGGAGTGCATCCTCAGACATACTGGTTTGCTTGCTTCCCCAACAAGTATCCACGAACCCCTTGATATGTTTATAACCATTTTGAGTGGCAACACCCATGAAGTACCTACGTTGCTCCAGCAATGTCAGCATCACATTAGTAATTTGGAAATTGCTCGCCCAGATCTGAGGTGGGATAATTGCACTTGCATAGCCTTGGTTTAGGCCACTCAAGGGACCGCTCTTGGAGGTGGCGGAGGAGGGTCTGGAATATTTTTATTAGCATTGACCTGCCGGACTGTTCGTTGTTCTGGAGGTAAAAGAGGAACCTCCATTATCGTCAACCTCCTTCCCGCAATCACGTTTCCAAGAGGGTCATTACCATTTAATGAAATTTTGTACCTGAAGTTGTGATGCACACAAATTAGTAACAAAGAAGAAAAGAAGAACAATACACAAAACTATTTAGATAGATAGCCAAAACTATTAGCTCCCCTATAACAACGCCAAAAAGTTATCGAGGCCAACCCTGAACATTGCACTTTGCTCGCCAGTTCTTGGGCATGACTAGCCCCTTGTGATTTATTATGACTTATTTAAATTGTTGATTTTGATTTTCAGGATGATCAGAATGAATTTGGAATAATAGTTCTCAGTTTGAAGCTTAAAAATTTGAAAGGTTTGACCAAGTTTTGACTTGTTAGCATATGATCTCGGTTTGGAATTTTTATGACTTGGTTAGCTATGTTAGGTGATTTGAGACTTATGAGTGTGATCGAAATGTATTTTGAAGGTCTGAAGTAGATTTAGGCTTAAATTGGTGAAACTGGAATTTTGGCATTTTTCGGTTGATAGGTGAAATTTTGCTATATGGGTCGGAATGGAATTCCAAAAATCGGAGTAGGTCCGTTGTGTCATTTCTAACGTGTTTGCAAAATTTTAAATCATTCGGATGAGGTTTGATAGAATTTTTTGATTGAATTCGAAATTTGGAAGTTTTGGAATTCTCAGGCTTGAATCCGAGGGTGATTCATTGTTTTGAGCATTTCCAAAGCTAGAACATGTTTGAATGATGTTTTTGGATTGCTTGGCATGTATGGTCGAGGTCCTGGGGGCCTCGGGTGAGATTCGGGGTGGTTCTGGACCATTTCTAAGCTATTTTTAGATGTTGGTTTTTGGCTACAGCAGTGTTCTATGCGATTGCTGGGAATTGGATGCGATCGCAATGAGTAAAATGCAAACAAAAAATGTCAGTTCTTCGCGATCGCGGATGAACCTTCACATAGGTAAATATTCTGCTGCACTAATCCAATTTTGGAAGCCTATTTCTCACAATATCTAAGGAATTTAGAGATAATCCAAAACTGAAAGTTGTATGACTTTGTGTCTAGTTTTCAGAAATGTACATTAATTAGAATTTTAAGTTGTGTACAAAACATTATGGTGGTTAACTATACGCTGTCCGAGAAGGGTTTAGAAATCTCTAATGCAAGGGGCCAACTTTAGAAGCTTATATCTCGCAATATATAAAGAGTCAGGAAATGTGCAATATATGAAATTATAGCTCTTGGTATCTAGTTTTCAAAACATCAAACTATTTTGCATTTGGAGTTGTGTGCAAAATGTTATGACCATTACTCCTGGAGGATGTTCGAAAGAGTTGGAAACTTTTTCTTCGCAATCGCGAAGCATTGTCCACAATCACGGAGGGCAAATTTTTGGTTGAGAAAAGTTTTACTTTGCGATCACAAAGCATTCTCCGCGATCGCGAAGAGTATGTACCTGGGTAGAATGTTTTAAAGACCTATTCCGCGACTTTGAACCCTTTTTACACAATTTTTGAATGGGAAAAGAGCTTGGAGGCGATTTTGAAGAGAGGAAATCATTGTTCTTCATTGAGGTAAGGATTTTGGACCCAAAAACTTAATTGTTTGTGATTAAGGAACGAAATATCAGTGTAAATTCATGAAAATTAGTAGAAAAAGGTAGAGTTCGGGCTTGAGATTATGAGACCTTCTAGGGATAATTTGAGGGGTCAAACGAACTCGGATTTTTGAGTTCTTTATATGTATGGACTTGTGAGAAGATGAAGAACATTTTGGTATAAAGTTTGTCCAGTTCCGGGATGCGGGTGGGGGGTCGGGTTTTGACCGATTTCGGGTTTTATGCTTAAAATCGATAATTTTCAATTGCTAATTCATTCACTTAACACAATTTAATGATAAATATCTGAACTTGGTAGATTTGGGGCACTCAGAAGTCGTTTCGAAAGGCAAGCATGTTACAGAGTAGCTTTCCGGGCTAGTTCGAGGTGAGTAATGATTTTAAATGTGTCCTGAGGGTATGAAACCCCGAATTTTCATAGCGTACAACTATGTTGAGGTGACTTACACGCTAGATGACGAGCGTGGGGTAGAGCACCGCTGCCGATTGTTACTTAGTCCATCCCGAATGATTATTCTACATCATATTTGATAGTTAATTGTTTGATATTATTATATTTTGGGCTAAATGCCATATGTGGGCTTCATGCCAGCTTTTTGAACCCTTAGGGGATTTTTAAATGATATTTTCCTCACTGATTGATTTCATACTGGTGCTCAGTCATACTATATTTTACTATTTTTAAAGACTCAGTTGTATTATTCTGTTTTAAACACATTAAATGATATTTTAAAAGGCTTTTGAGTTGAGCTTCATATTTTACTGTGGCATGAGGGTCTTATGAGATTCTGATTGAGTAAGGCTGAGGGCTAGTGTTGTGAGGATACATTTGGATCAAACTGCACGCCGTAATAGTGATACATTGATTATGATAATGAGGCCGAGGATCTGAGATTTGTACACCACAAGGTGATTTGAGATTTACATGAGGATGAGAGCCTGTTTATGATGCCACAAGATGACTTGATTATACGCTTGGGCCATAAGGGCCCCTCCCGGAGTCTGTATACCCCCAGTGAGTGTAGGTATCCATTGTGATATGAGATATAGACGAGGGGCTGGTATTGTTCTGTGACGTTCCCCGAGGGGCTTACTGTGCCCGAGGGCAGTTATTATGTGTTTATTCTTTTCGTTTTCCCTGTATATTGTTTAACTATTTGAAGGATGCTTATGAGATTTCACTGCTTAATTATATATACTGATTTTCTATGCCTCTTTTAGCTTAAAGTTGTGCCATACGTGGTTTTATATTACTCAACCGTCATTTATTTTTATTACTCGCTGAGCTGGAAGTACTCACTTTACTCTCTACACTTTGTGTGCATATTCAGGTATTTTTTAACCCGGTAGCAGGTTTTGGTTGCTCAGAGGCAGAGTCATCGAAGTTCAGCAAGGTAGTTTCCCGGCATTCGCAGCACTGCTTTTCTCCCTACCGATTTTATTAGATTGTATTTAGTACATTTTTGACTCTAGTTGTATTCGGACCTTAGTAGATGCTCATGACTCGTGACATCCCCGTATCAGACTATGTTGGCTTTTATTTCCACAAATTATACTGTTAACTGCTATTTTGGAATTTTATTTCTGATTAAGGACTTAGTAGTTATTATTTTAATTGCTTAAAGTGAATTGGAAGTGAGTCGTCTAGCCTTGTCTTCACGAGAGCTTCTATCGCAACCGGGTTGGGTTTACGATCGTGACAAGTGGGTATTAGAGCCTAGATTACATTGGTCTCACAAGTCATGAGCCGGTTTAGTAGAGTCTCGCAGACCGGTACGGAGACGTCTGTATTTATCCTCGAGAGGTTGCAGAACCTTTTGGAAAAACTTCACATTCTTGAATTCTTATCGTGCGTCCTTGATTCAGCTTAAAAAGTAACTTTTGAAATTCCTTCCATGCATTCGCATGCGCGCATGATCGCTCAGTATTAGATGTACATCAATGGCTTGTGATTCCCTGATCGAGGGGCGAGATGTGATCACTATGTGTTGATGTTGGGCCAGTCTAGAAAGACTTGAGGCCGGATTGTCACGTATAGTTATGTGATGGTATGTTATGACTACGAGAATGATTTAGAAGCAACGAGAAGGGTCTAATAGAGGATAGAAGAACTATTAGGTGCTTGATTTCCATCTTGATTTGAGGATAGCCCTGAGTTATAGGTGTGTGAAGAATCTTTTCATGCTTCCTAGTTGGAAGTGAAGTAAATTTCATATTGCGGTCTGAGTTCAGACTCGGGAAGTTTAAGTAGTTACGTAATGTTTGTGACGGTGGAAGGTATACAAAAATGTTAGTTGAGGCAAAGCAGGTGGGTTATCTCCTGCTGATTGTTCTGAAGTTTGTGTAATCCCTTATGTCCTTTATTGGAATATCTCTGTTACCAGGGAAATATACTTTTTACAATTTGAATTTGGGTTGCTCAAGAAAGTAGGCTTGACTATTACGAGAGTGAATGCGAGATTTGTAGAAGATATATAGTACCAGATGGACTTTGTTCCACGAGCTTAAGAAGGATTGAGTTAATCTCACTATGGTATTATGACAGCAATAAAGTATATGCGTTATGAGTTATTGTGTGTGTTTTGATCTATAGGTTCGAGCCAAGTGGGGGAGTTTGATATTGATTAGCTAATTGTGCGGCTATGTGCTATTGGGACCGCATAAAACCTCATGTGGCCGCATTGCATTTTTGCTTGAATAACAACCTCTCTACACCTTACTTGTGTGGACCGCACACTGCACTGGCCCTGTTTTGCCTGAGCTTTGTCTTGTCTTGGTACTTGTGCAAGTTTCACTCCTTTTTAAGTTGATCTTTACATCTTGTCACCTTGTTGATCAAACCTGCAATCAAGCACAACTTGTGAACCTTTGGGACTATTTTGTACACATTTCTAATCAAAACTTAAGAAAGAAGGAGTATAAAATGTATCATAATTCCTAGTTATCACGCTATCACAGACTTCTCAGCCACAGCTCGCTACACAGAGTTCTCAAGCTATGATTACAGCTCCAATTGCTACCCCACATGCTCAGCCAGATAGAGGTAGAGGTCTGGAAGGCATAGGTCGCCCTAGAGGGGCAGGCTAGGTCCGATACTATGCCCTTCCTGCCCACACTGAGGCTGTTGCCTTCGATTCTATCATCACAAGTATTATACTGGTTTGTCACAAAGATGTATCAGTTTTGTTTGATCCAGGCTCCACCTAGTCTTATGTGTCTTCTTATTTTTCTCCGCATTTAGGTGTACCTTGGGATTCTTTGGGTTCCCCTATTTATGTTTCTACTATTGTGGGAGATTCTCTTATTATAGATCGCGTTTATCGCTTGTGTTTGGTTGCTCTTAGTACCAGTTGATCTATTGTGGCTCAACATGGTTGATTTTGATATTATCTTGGGCATGGAATGGTGGTCGCCCCATTATGTTATTATCGATTGTCACGCCAAAATCGTGATGTTGGCTATGCAAGGTATGCCGCGTGTTGAGTGAGGGGTACTTCAAATCATACTCCCAGTAGAGTTATTTCTTTTCTTAAAGCTCAACGTATGGTTTAGAAAGGGTGTGATGCATATTTATCTTATGTTAGAGATGTCAGTATTGATAACCCTTTAGTTGATCAGTCCTAGTAGTAAGAGTTATCCCGATGTGTTTCCAACCGATCTTTCGAGCATGCCGCCCAATAAAGGTATTGATTTTACATTGATCTGTTGTCGGGAACTCAGCCTATTTCTATTCTTCTATATTGTATGGCTCCTCCTGAGTTGAAAGAGTTGAAGGATCAGTTACAAAAATTGCTTGGTATGGGTTTTATTCTGCCCAGCTATCACTTTGGGGTGCTCCTGTCTTATTTGTGATGAAAAATGATGGTTCTATACGTATTTGTGTTGATTATCGCCAGCTGAACAAGGTTACAGTGAAGAATCATTATCTTTTGCCTTGTATTGATGATCTGTTTGACCCGCTTCAAGGCGCACGGGTGTTTTCTAAGATTGACTTGCACTCAGTTACCATCAGTGGAAGATTCAGGAGCCAGATATCCCGAAGAATGCTTTCAAGACTCGATATGGTCATTAGGAGTTCCTTGTCATGTCGTTTGGGTGGACAAATGCCCCAACAGCTTTTATGCATTTGATGCAAAGTATGTTTCGGCCGTATCTTGACTCATTTGTTATTATCTTTATTACTGATATTCTGGTGTATTCCCAGAGTCAGGAAGATCATGAGCATCACCTAAGGACCATGCTTTAGTCTCTAAAAGAGAAGAAGTTATATGCTAAGTTCTCGAAATGTGAGTTTTGGTTGGATTCAGTGGCATTCCTAGGCCACATAGTATTGAGTGAGGGTGTTCAGGTGGATCCACATAAAATAGAGGCCGTGTATAGTTGGCCCAGACCATCTCAGCTACATAGATCCGCAGTTTCCTTAGTTTAGCAGGTTACTACCGTTATTTTGTGGAGGGGTTTTTATCGATTGTAGCCCATATGACCAGGTTGACCCAGAAGGGTGCTCCATTCCAGTGGACAGAAGAGTGTGAGTCAAACTTTCAGAAGCTCAAGATAGCTTTGATTACAACCCCAATTTCTATATGGCATACAGGTTCGGGGTATTACGCTATCTATTGTGATGCCTCGAGGATTGGTCTTGGAGTGATTTTGATGCAGGACGGTAGGGTGATTGCCTACGCATCTAAACAGATGAAGGTGCATGAGAAGAATTATCATGTCCATGATCTTGAGTTAGCTGCCATTGTTCATGCCTTGAAGATCTGGAGCCATTATTTGTATGGTGTGCCCTGTGAGATTTATATTGATCATCGGAGTTTGCAGCACCTATTCAAGCAAAAAGATATAAATTTGTGCCAGAGGAGGTGGTTAGAGTTACTGAAGGACTATGATATCACTATTTTGTATCAACGGGGCAAGGCTAATGTGGTGGTCGATGATTTGAGTCCTCGGACAGAGCGTTTGGGGAGTTTGGCTTATTTACCAGCATCAGAGAGACCTATGTCGATGGATGTTCAGGCCTTAGCCAGCCAGGTTATGAAATTGGATCTTTTGGAGCCTAGTTGGGTTCTAGCTTGCATGGTTTCTCGGTCTTCCTTATTTGATCGTATCAGGGAGCGTCAGTATGATGAGCCATATTTGCTTGTCCTCAAGAACAAGGTTTAGCATAGTGATGCCACAGATATGACTATTGGTGAAGATAGCATATTAAGAATGTAGGGTCGGATTTTTGTACCCAATGTTGATGGGCTTCGGGAGTTGATTCTGGAAGAGGCTCATAGTTTGCGGTGTTCTATTCATCCGGGTGCCGTGAAGATGTATTAGGATTTGAGGCAGTACTACTAGTGGAGGCGGATGAAGAAAGATATAGTTGGCTCGGTGCCTCAAATTCATGCAAGTGAAGTATAAACACCAGAGATCGGGTGGGCTGCTTCAGCAAATAGAGATTCTGGAGTGGACGTGGGAGCGTATCGCCATGGACTTTGTAGTTGGACTCCTATGGACCTTGAGAAAGTTCGATGTTATATAGGTAATTATGGATCGGCTGACCAAGTCCGCTCACTTTATTCCTGTGTGTACTACTTATTCTTTGGAGCAGTTGGCGGAGATCTATATCCAAGAGACTGTTCGTCTGCATGGTTTTCCTGTTTCCATCATTTCATATAGAGGTACTCAGTTAAAATCACGATTCTAGAAAGCCGTTCAGCATGCGTTGGGTACTCGGGTAGAGTTGAGTATAACATTTCAGCCACAGATGGACAGACAATCCAAGCGCACTATCTTGAGGATATGCTCCATGCGTGTGTGATTGAGTTTGGAGGATCTTTGGATTATTTCTTGTCATTGGTCGAGTTTGCCTACAATAACAACTATTAGTCCAACATTCAGATGGCAGCGTATGAGGCCTTATATGGCAGGCGGTGTAGATCCCCGATGGGTTGGTTTGAGCCGGGTGAGGCTATATTATTGGGCACAGACTTAGTTCAAGATTCTTTGGAGAAGGTTAAGATGATTCAGGATAGACTCCGTATATCCCAGTCCAGACAGAAGAGCTATACAGAACGGAAGGTTCGTGATGTTTCCTATATGGTTGGAGAGCGGGTTCTGCTTCGGGTTTCGCCTATGAACGGCGTTATGAGATTTGAGAAGAAGGGAACGTTGAGTCCGAGTTTTATTTGCCATTTTGAGATATTGAAGTGTGTTGGGGAGGTTGCTTATGAGCTTTCCTTACCTCCCAGCTTGGCAGGAGTTCATCTGGTATTTCATGTTTCGATGCTCCGAAGGTATCACGGTGATCTGTCGCGCGTGTTAGATTTCAGTTCACTCCAGTTGGACAAGGATCCATCTGATGTTGAGGAGCCAGTGGAAATATTGGACAGACATGTTAGAAAATTGAGGTCAAAGAACATTGATCAGTAAAGGTTCAGTGGCAGGATCTGTCAGCTGAGGAGGTGACCTGGGAGACCGAGCAGGATATGCACAGCCGTTACCCTCATCTTTTCACTACTTCAGGTATTTCTCTATGCTCGTTCGAGGACGAATGAATGTTTAATTGTAGGAGGATGTGATGACCTGGCCAGTCGTATTGAGAATTATGCTCCGGTCATCTATTAACTGCTTTTTCCGTTTTTAGTTTTGCTATTTTGATTTGTCAGGATGTTCGGTTTTGAGTTTCAAAGAGTTTTGACACTTAATCACTAAATTAGAGCTTAAGTTTGGGAAATTTGACCGTAGTCGGAACAGTGTGATGACGGCTTCGGAATGAAATTCTGGTGATTCCTGTTGATACCTAATTTTTCCTTGTATAATTTTTTTATACGCAAATACTTTCAAAATAGTGTGTGTGTGTATATATATATATATATATATATATATATATATATATATATATATCAGCATGTCCAATTATTTTATTATTTTTCTAATTTTTTCAAAAAGATTTTTAAACTAATTTATTGCCTTGTTTTGGTAATATAAAAGCCAATAAGTGTTCTTCAAATTATCATTTTGGTGATTAATCTATTTTATTATTATGTTTATGCCAATATATAGCTAAGGTAATTTTTACACATTTTTATAAATTAATTTGATATTTTTAAGCTAAATTTGCACTAAATTGCAGTTCTAGCCTATTTTAAGATTTAAATAGCGTTTGTAACCATAAAATTTGTTCCAGTATTTTTAAATTAACGATCATATATTATTAATTAACTTAGTGCCTTTAATTATTTTCAAAAAATTATTTACTATTTTTATAAATTAAAAAGTGAAAAGTGGCTATTTAACTGATAGCCTTATTTGCGTCTCAATTATAGCCACAATCAACCACCCAAATTGACCCAATTTATAACCCCTAATGGACCGAACCAATTTCAATCCAACCCGCCTTCGACCCAACCAATTTAACCCGCCCGACCCTCTCTTCTAACCCAGGCCGTTGATCATTTCGATCAATGGCCACCATCATTCCTTGCCTTTTTTAATCCCTAAAGTCTACCCTGATCCCCTCATTCTCTTGTATCAACCGCCTCTGAAGTCCCTCTCTTCTCAACTCCCTCGAAACGCTAGCCTCTCTCACCATCTTCAACCTCAATCCCATCGAAATCCATGGACTCTCAGGCCATGGATGGATTAAAATCATCTCCATATGCTCTTAGCACTTGGTATTTGAAGGTTCGAGGTCTGACCTCGATGGTTTCCATTTAGGTCTTCGCCTATTCAAGGTTCTATGGCCATCTCTGGCCCAGCTTCGACAAACAATGGTGTTTTAAGCCAGGTTCTGACTTATCCTACTTAGATCGGACCTTTTTCCAAGCCTTTCTCATTCTAGGGTTCTTCTGAAACCCTGACTACTCGAGTTTCTCTCCCAGATGTTTTCTTAGATCCATCACATATCTGTGCTCTACTTGGGTTTTTAAGTAATTTCCCCAATTTTTCTTTCAAAAATTATCTTTTAAAATCACTTCTCTTCCGTTTAGTGTTTTCTGATTTTTAAAATATTTCTCAGACTTTTCTTTTCCTTTCTTTGTGTGTATTTGCCACGCATGTGCTTCTACTGCTTTCTTATGCTTTCTTTCTACTATACATGTTCTTCCATGTTTTATTTTCCTACTATGTTTCTATACCATGCTCGCATGTTTATCTTGTTGTGTTTTCCTATATGTTCTTTTGCTATACTTTTCCGGTATTTTGTGTTCTTCTACTGTATGTAGTTCCTACTGAGTTCTTAAGTTTTGTTTGCCTTCTACTGTGCTTTGTTTGAGTTCTTCTTAAATACCTCTTTAAACGTATTTCCACTACTGTTTTCTTTAGTGTTATACTATCTTTTTCGCTTCTGAACCTTGGCAAAGTTCCTTCTAAAAAGTACTTTCTTCTGCTATATCTCCTATTATGTTCTTGAGTGTTTTTGCTTTCTCTTCTACTGAACCATGTTTAAGTCCCTTCTAGAAGAATTTTTTCTTAAACGCGTTTCTTCTGCTATCCTGATTGTTCTCTCATTATGCTCCTTTACTCTATTTGATTTGAATTTTATTTGTATTTGCTTGTCTTATCATGAGATTCTGAAAAGAAATCTCTGAGCATGTTGCCTCCTCATCTCTGTATTTGACTCAAGGAGGAGACCTTAGAATTTGGGGGGTTTCCTCCGAGTTTGGTCATATGAACGGACCAGGGTTCTATTTGAGAACCATGGACTCTTTCAGGCTAATTTCTGAGTCTATGAACTAAGTGTGGATTTCTCTTGTTTGCACACAATCCTAATTCTCCTACACTATACCCTTCTATTGAATAGCATGACAAATCTCTTCATGTTTAACGTGTCTGTATGCTTTTATATATGAGAAAGTTTTCTTCAAAAAGGGTTTTCCCAACTTGTGATTGATTCAAATTCTTTTTTAATAAGTATAATTGATTGGTACTGATTTTCCTAAAGTCAAAATCTTTCCCATCTTTCTGACTTGGTTCATTCATACAAAATCTTCAATTTCTGATTTACTAGCTATTAATTGATTCCCTTGACTTATTTGCACAAACCGTGTACTATGAGGACTTTTTCCTTAAATATACCTCTATGTATTTACCCCTCTGGAAGTGTTTGATTAATCTCCTTCCTTAATTAATTTACCCTTTTGAAATCAGAATACCTTAATTAAAGGGAAACCTTGTGTAATTGATTTCCAAACTAGTTTCTTACCTATTACTGCTTACTTTCTATACTGTAAAAAGGCATGACCCTTCTGCACTTTCATAACACACATTACACACTTCAAGCACTTATAATCTCACAGTTCTCTTCTAAACTCATAGCATTAGGACTACTTGTTTGCACTTTGGCTTTACAAGACTGTTGCTTTCTTTTGCTTGTTTCCTTAAGACTGGTATGTTCTAGTTATGGTTTAAGATTCATCCCAATTTTTTTACTTACAGCTTTTACATCCATGTCTATTTACTGTTTATATGGAGTTTTGGCATGTTAATTTCCTTTCATTTGTTGCTGTTGTGAATCCCTGCACCCCTGTTTCCCCTCTGTGCTTTGAGTCATGGTTCAGAACATGGCAGTATTCCAGTTATTATTCATGTTTGGACTTGATCCCTTAGGGGATCTTATCTCCCAAAACAATGTGTTCTAATAGGTTGGTGTGGGTGTGCCAGCATTTTCTATTGCTGGGTGTGACCACTAGCCTGTCTTTGACACTCCCCTTTTCCCCTTTTCAAAATTTTTTCTATGCACTTACACTCATTACTAGCTTCTAAGTCCTGCCCCTCTCTTGTGATCCATGCCTTGAGACCTTGAGTTCCCTCTGAACTTGGACACTTGAGGGCTGGCCCTTCCACACTGCACTATGTCTCAATCCTGCAATGTATTTGGGTGTGAGCATTGCCCGGAGTCCATTTGAGGCTCATAGGGAACTCTGAAACACCCGAAATGAGAAAGGCTTTAGATCTTGATCTTTTGAGTTAGTTTACTTCATGCTTCAGGCAGGAAACATGAATCAGGCTCTCTCCTTGGTTGTAATTTTATTTGTTTCTGATGTAGTTTCTTTATTTTATTTTTGTACTTTAAAAATTCTGTAAAAAACTTCTGGGGTGATTAGTGAAAAAATGGAAGGGTAAATAGGCACGCAAAGGGTAGATATCACGTTCATAGGGAATTACTGCACTCCTATATTCATGTATCCTGCTTACAGGTTTGCATGTATGCATCCACGTAGATGTCATGTTCATAGGATTTTCTGCATTTTCGCATCCATGTAGATACTATGTCTATAAGAAATTCTGCATTATCACATAGTACCATGTCTATAAGGAATTTTGCATCACAAATAGATACCATATCTATAAGGAATATTGCACCACATATAGATACTATGTCATAAGGAATTTTTCATCTTATATACAGATACCACGTCTATAATGAACTCTGCATTATCATATATAGATACTATGCCTATAAGAAATCCAGATCCTGCATACACATTGGTCACTAGGCAAACCTGTTTATAGGAGTTAAAACCAAACAACACTCAGATGTCATGCCCATAGGATTTTCTGCACTCTTACTACGCTTGTAAAAAGTGCTTAAAGACAATAACGCCTAGAAAGCATTCCTATAGGAATCATCAATTAAAGCTGAATATTTCATTCACTAATAAGGCTAAAATCAGTAATGATAATGCTTGATGTCTGCAGAATTTACGCTCTCTCGCCTTCCTTGGCCAATTGACAACTTTTTTTCCTAAATCATCATACTTCTTTTATGAAACTGATAGGTATCATGCCTATTGGTTTTTTCGTTTAACACTTAGGCAAGCCATAAGGTAACTTATCAATTGAATCAGATTTTATCAACTACAACCAGCATGCGGGCCTGATTCGGGCTTCTCATCTGAAATATGTAATAGATCAGTCTGCCACAACTCTTAAGTCTAATCAGACCCTAATCTGTACGTGTAAGATATGCTTTCTTTTGTTTTTTAAGGAGATTTGTCTGAGCCTTTCTATCTATTATGTGTTTCTCCCCATATTTATTACATATGTATTTTGATTTTTGCCTTAGAATTTTGTCCTTTGAAATTGTAAAACCTCACACCCCTTCCCTTTAGGATCAGTAGTCCCAAATACCTCCGGTGCTAATAGGATTGGGGCGGGTAATAGCATGCAATAAGCCAAACGAGACCATTCCACATTTAATACCTTAACGGGGTGGGAAAGGATAGATATGGATATGATGAACGCACGATAACACCCCATTTATAAATGGTTACTGGGTGTTGTGTGGGGTGATCCATATTATTTATAAACCTAGGACCTCCATCCCCTTTACTTGTTTATTTTATTCAAACTTTCAAAGCTGTTTTTTTTTTCTCAAATTTCAGCTCTTTAACTTCCTTTAACTATAATTACTTGCAACAATTATGTGAAACCCCCCCCCCCCCCATATTTGTAAACTCTTACTTATCTACTTGTTGTTTTCACTTAAAGTCATTATTATAGTATGGCCGGGAACCACACTAGTGGATCTCAAGGGGTGTCTAACACCTTGCCCTCGGGATAATTTTGAGCCCTTATTCAATCTTTGGTTTTCCAAATCAAAGTTCTTCTTAGTGTCCTAATGCATTTATTCATTAGGTGGAAACTCTTCAGTTCAAACCCAATTCCCAAAAGGGAACGCGTTATCCTTCAAAATATCATAAACCCGATTTCGCGAGAAAAATGGGGCATCGACAGTTCTATTAGCTCAGTTGGGTGATTTCGTTAAGTAATTAAAATTGTGTTTCCTTTTCCCTGCCATTAATACTTGAAATTTAAACTTGTTGTTAGCTTAGGAAAGCATGTCTAAATGACGTAATTGCTTATTTGAATTATATGTTGCAGGGTAGGTTAGAAATACATGTTTCGCCTTGATATGACAATTTATGACTATTCTTCGTGTTGTCGCTATGTGTTTACATTGGGACTATGGATGTGGGATTCCGGTATATCCCCTTGTCTGTTTATTTTGGACTACAAACGTGGGATTCCGATAGATCTCCCTTGATTGTTTATTTGGGACTACAGATGTGCGATTCAGGTAGATCCCCCTTGTTTGTTTATTTGGGACTACAGATGTGGGATTTCGGTAGATCCCCATGCACATTTATATGGAAATACAGGAATGAACCCGGTAGATTCCCCTAGTACTGGTAGTTACATTTGGGACTATGGAGCGGGATTCTGGTAGATCCTCGCGCATTGACAGTTGGACTTAGAGACGAGATCCCGGGAGATCCTTCAGATATATATGATAGACTAAGGGACGGTGTCCCCGAGAGATCCACTGAATAGTTGTGATTGGGATTACATGACGCTATCTGGGAGATCCCCGGTTGTTATCTCTGCATTGAGCTGTATATCCTTTCTGCAATTATCTTGTCTCTATTCTAGTTGTTGTTGTTATTATATTTTGGTTACTTCTTACTGTTGCACTCAATTATATTGTCTTATTCTACGTTGTTACACCGTATATTTTATTTAACCTCAGTAGGGCCCTAACCTTCCTCGTCACTATCCGACTAAGGTTAGGCTTGGTACTTACTGAGTACCGTTGTGGTGTACTCATGTCCTTTCTGCGCATTTTTCATGTGCAAATCCAAGTACTTCGACTCGCTATCACCCTTGAGGTGAGGCGGCTGTTCCAAAGATTTTGAGGTATATCTTCCGCGTCCGCAGACCGGAAAGTCACTGTCTATTCTCTCTTTAAACATTTTCCCCTTTATATTTTCTTTTGTTAGACATTCTGGAGTTAGATACTTGTAGATATCCAAAAGCTTATGGTTTCATGAGATTCCTGGTTTTGGAAAAAATGTTATTAGATCGAGAGTTGTGTTGCATATGCTGAGTGGCATCTTAAATACTATTTCTTTTGTTTATGTTGGTTTTCAATCATTTCTTCTGCAAATTGTTATGTCCTCATTTCTTAGTCTTACCTAGTCGTAGAGATTAGGTGTCATCACGATAGTTCACGGAGGACGAACTGGGGTCGTTTCAAGTACTCACGAGTATTTGAGCAATTATTCCTATCGCTTTTTGAGTCGTTTGATTTTCAGGAATGCTGGGAGAAATGAGAACGATGTAGAAGAGCAAATATAATTGCTTAATTGAGAGCGAAAATGAAATACAACATGTGTATTGCAGAATTTTCTCCCTTACAATGGCTGCTAAGCCTGCTATTTATAGCCATACCTAGGGAAACAAGATCATAAGATCAAGCCCAACTTAAATGATAATGAATGAGTCATTGATGAATATGTAACAACAGGCTCCATGCAGATATTCTCTGCAACGGCTGCCCATTTAATGTTAGAAAATATTGTTCATTGAATGCTATCCAATGGCAAATGTTCAACCTGCTCCCTCTGACCACGCTCCCTTCGGGATTTACCCGATGTTAACTGCAACTGTTGTTCTCGATGCCAATTGTTAATTGAATCATTTCTTACCTGTTTTTGGTTCTGCCTATCATCAATGGCTAAACTAAGAATGTTTTCAAGGGTATTCAAATTTGAAAGAAGTGAAAATAAATTCCCGACAAAGGGTGTTTAATATATGTTATATATCTCTAAAACGTAATATTTTTCCCTTATGACTTTGCCACTGCATATCATGCCCTTATTCGATCATTTATTATAAATCAATTTTATCACATACATTAATAAAGCCACTCCTCAAACTATAACCTTTTTAAGCGTCGAGAAGGCGCGGCAATTTAACATCTTTAGTTTTTAAGTTTGTAACTTTGCTACCAAAATTTTCACACAAGTTTAGGCTATACTTCTCATAAAGTTATGACGTAGATATCAAGAAGTGAACAACGAAGCCAATGGGTTAGCACGTATGACTTTTATTAGTCTGCCTATGTTCAATTCTCTAACATCTGTACTCTCTAATCTGTTTCTTAAAGTCCAAGAATCTCCCTTCCATTCATTGGCCTCAAACTCCATTATTTTCTACAGAAACTTCCTATAATAAGGATATTGAATCATTCAACACGCAGAAATCAAAACACGTCTTCTGGTGTGTTAAGCGTCAAGCCGTCAATTACAAGGCAACAAGTAAACTTGTCATAAATCTAACATGATAATAGTATATGAACTGCATCTAAAGCCTAAAAGTAGCTAGCCTACACTAGTCGTTTAAGCCAAAGAACCACGACAACAAAGGATTAGTTTATTGAATTTAATCTTAACATATTGTTAAACATAAAATTAAGATATTTAGGGGTTGTTTGTACAATGAAAGCAAAAATAATCTTGGAATAAAAATTAGTATCTTCTTATCTCATTGTTTGATTACTAATCCTGAAATAAGTTATTCATAATTAAAAGTAGTATCAGGATAATTTATACCTGTCAAAGGGAGGAATAGTAATTCAGGATAAATTATCCCAGGATAAAGCAGTAAAATTGATAATCTCGGAATTAATACAATATACAAAAAACCCAATGAAAAATAATACCATAATAACTAATTTCAGTGTAATTAAATTCAATATAATTAGAATATTTAATCCCAACAAAACTTGTCTTCCGACCAATCGACCCCTTAATTTATAAGAGTTTAGCATAGACGTGTACATCTTTAAAAAAATAATTAAAGTTCAAATTCACATTACAATGGGTTGACTGTTATTCTCCGAGCTAATTTTCACAGACAAAGAAATAATATTTATTATTGGCAAACTATATAAGAATAATAAAAAAAATATAAAAGGAAAAGCAACGCGTGGAATCCACTAGTTTGTCTATCGACGTAACCTTCGAGCTCCCATCCCATTCCATTTTTGTTCTCCCAAAATAAGAGAATCCGTCAAAATTCAGCGTTGATTCATGCATTAATAGTCTAAACTTTTATATTAAAAAACAGAATATCAAACATAAATATTAGTCCAAAAAATAAACATAAAAATAAAAAGTAAATAACTAACTAGCCGGTGACCAGACATTTGTATGATTTGCATAGGTGATAACACATCTTGAATTTCTCCTCTCCCTTCCTAAACTCTCTATATAAAGTCAAGAAATTTCTTCATCAAACTCATCTACAAAACCAAAAAACAACAAAAAAAACAAAATTACACCAAAAAACAAAAGAGAAAACAAGAAGAAGAATGGCCTCTTCAATGAAATCATCATTGATTCTTTTCTTTACCTGTTCCCTTTTCCTCCAAGTTGCTCTTGGTACGTATATCTATATCTAATTTTCTTTTCTTTCATTCACATAAGAGAATTCATAATATAGATCGATTGCTAATATATATGTGCATTGAAAAATTTATATATATCTGCATGATTTCGACTCGAAAACAATGGATTCAATTGAACCCATTAAATGACTCTAGATCTGTTTTTGTTCATGTATATGCAAAGATTCAATTTTGATGATCATATCCAACATGTTAACACAATTCACTTCTAAAATAACAGGAATAAGCGACAAACAAATTCTGTAACTAAACAGGAATATATCGATAATCCTATTTAGTGACGATAGATTATCCAGAAATTCTGTTAATTACAAGCGATTTAGCGACAAGTTCGTAGCAATATATATGTGTGTATGTGTAGTACATATCCTTATAATTCTAATTTTTGTGGTTGTTATTGTTTCGTGATTTTAGGGGAGATCATTTGTGAGAATTTGCCAACAAATGTTTGTGCATTCTCAATTGCCTCATCTGGGAAGAGGTGTTTGTTAGAGAAATCAGCATTAGAAGATGGGAAAAGTGAGTACCAATGCAAGACATCAGAGGTTATGGTTGGAAACATGAGGGAATACATTGAGACAAATGAATGTGTAAATGCATGTGGAGTTGATAGAAACTCTGTTGGAATTTCTTCTGATTCTTTGCTTGAGGCTCGGTTTACCTCTAAGCTCTGCTCTTCTGATTGCTACCACAAATGCCCTAATGTTGTTGACCTTTACTTCAACTTGGCCGCCGGAGAAGGTAATTACATTATTTCTATTTTTTAACACTTTCGGTGTACATAAATTAAATTCTTTCCCTTTTACATGATATATATTGTTCATTTTGAACATCTTATCTCGGATCATAAGGTAAAATTCTCATAAAAGATCTGGCAAAAGCAAGAAAAGTCAAATATCAATTGATATTTAAACATTCTTTTGGTATTAACTTAAGACAAAGACATGAATAAGATAATTGTTTCAACCCAAATAAGAGTTTTAATTCAATCACTCTTTTGGTCGAGTCAGTGGAACCGATAAACAAACGTGCTGGTATATGCGTGAGGCAGAGGGCTCAAACTACCCCTTTTGATTGATACACCCTTTTCCACATCAACCTCGTCCCTTTTCTTTCTTCCATCATAAACCATCTGATCCCTTTATTTGTCTTTAATTCCCGAAAAAATAAGACCTCGTTCTTTCTAATTCTTTTTTCAAAAATAAAGAGGGGTGAGGTGTGTGGTTGAAGTTATAATAATCTATTTCATGTTATTATTTCGATTGCATTCTATCTCATTATATCAGGTTAATTTATGGTTTTACTAATATTTCTGAGTAATTATATTTGGTGAAATGTGCAGGAGTGTACTTGCCAGACCTATGCAAGAAGCAGATGAGCAACCCACACCGTGCCATGATCGAGTTGCAAAGCAGTGGAGCTGCTGAAGATTTTGCTGATGCTCCAGCTCTTTCTCCACTTTCTTTCTAAATTCTCTTTATATACATTGATTTTACAAGCAGCTTGTTGTTTGTAAAGAGTTTGCTTTCATTGTTTCTTTGGGTTTGTTGAGATTTTTTCCGACATATTCTTGAGTCTATCGTACTCTAATTCTTTTTCCGCTGAGAACTTAATAAAAATTCTGCAACATTTACTTGCGACTTGTTCTTTGCTTTACTTTAGTCTAGTGTTTCATGTTTGTTATTTTGATCAAATCACAATCCATTAAGTGCAGTGGCAGATTCACCAAGGAGATTCAAAAATTTAATAAAAAAATAAACATACAAAAAAAGCTAAGTAAATCATATATGTATGTATGTATATATATGTATCCGTATGTATGTAGATAATCTCTTAATTTTTAGCTGAAGGGATTCGAGTAAATCCTTCCGCCCGCCTAGCTCCACTCCTTATCAAGTGACGAATTCAGGGAATCATAATTCATAACAAGTGTTTTTATATCGATGGAATCACTTGCAATTTTGCAGTGGAGTAATTTTTAAAAATTCTGTAAAATTCCACATTCATTTAGCATCTTGATTTCGCCATAAATTATAGTTTATGTCGACGATTTTATTGTATTCATTTTCAAGCTTTATTTCTAATGTAATTTCCATCTTGGTGCCAATTCATTATTTTGTAAACGTAAATGCAAGCTGGAATAGCTCAGTTGGTTAGAGCGTGTGGCTGTTAACCACAAGGTCGGAGGTTCAAGCCCTCCTTCTAGCGATTAGCTTACTATTTTGCCTCTCTACCCAAGGGTAGGGGTAAGGTCTGCGTACATACTACCCTCCCCAAACCCCACTAAGTGGGATTATACTGGGTTGTGTTGTTGTTGTTGTATACAAAACTATAAAATTTATTTGTTTTTGTTAATGTACATAAACAAACATGTATTACATAACAAATATATATATATTCAACTACAATTTCTTTTCGTTTCTTTTTTTCGTCATTTCAATCAAATATCCAAACATCTACTTGTATGGGTCAAAATTAGGCCAAGTTTAGTGAATACTAATGGGCGAGCTGAGGCTGAGGTCGAAGCCAAGCACAGCCTAGTGGCGAGGAGTCGCTCAGAGAGAGAGACCAGTGTCAAGGTCGAGTACAGAACAAACAGCAGCAATAGTTAGAACATTCTTAGGATTATGAATAGGAATTTCCCCCAATTGTACCTTTTTAGGATTTTCTAAGAATGTCCCTTACAAATAGAAAGAAAGAGGGAATCAAAAAGGGGCTTCTGGACTTTTTTGAGAGAAACATCTGATAAAAGGTTGACTATCAAGAACATACAAAGAGCTTGTCTTATCTCCACTTTTTGGTTCCATTGCTATACATTTTTCTTTTATTCACAAGATCCAAGAACACTTTGTTCATTTCCATAGTCTGTTATCACACGACATAGTCTGAAGAAGAAATCATCCAACTCATTTAATATTTGAGTAACAAATTTATTCTTATTACACTTAATGCCATTTGTCACATTTATTATATGTTTTTATTCTCATATTTATTGATAATCATTGAGCATTAACTTGGCATTTATTGACGTGAACACGGTCCCATACCATCAAAATTATCGAACTTCAGATCTAAGATTTATTATATTTAACTAAGATTCACCCTTTATCCACTTATTAAATTGGTTTAATAGATAGGGCCTAAAACTTTTATTCAAATAATTTGGAGTTGTCTATGGGGAGTTTCTAGATAAAAAGTTTAGCTTCTTCTAGATCTAAAATAAAAATAACAAAAGCTTCTTTTTCTTGTTTGCACAAGCTAACAATGGCAGGAAAATGAGAGGAAAGACTAAAGCAGTGATGAGTGTCACTGCTAACCTCCTAGGCACCATCAACGAGGTGGATAGGGAAGACGAGGAGAATGTGACGCCGCAACAAAGTGACTCATCTCCTCCTCGTATGAGTGTAACCTCTTCACATAAAAAAAGAGACTCTACGTCCACGACGGAGGAAGCATCGCCCGCATTAAAAAGGTTATTGGAGGCATGGTTGACAAGTACCATCAACAGTATACTTGACAAACCCGCTCAAGGGGCGAATAGGAACACCGCACAAGTTGACACCTCAATAACAATCAAACAGCAATGCAGTCCTCCTACAATAGGTAACACTCACACCATTATTGATGCACATAACGACGCTCTCGCAGCTATTCTGAGGAAAATAGAAGAAATGGGGAATGAGAATAAAGAACTCGGCGACCAAATAAAGGAGCACCAACAATGGTTTGATAAGATACCAGGCGCCCCGAAACTTCTACCAAAACAGGACGTGGGACGATTCATGGAACAGCCATACAGCGAGTACGCATCCCCACAGGCCATACCCAAAACCTTCAAAATACCACCATACTTGAAAATATACGATGGCACAATGGACCCTGAAGACCATATCATTCATTACGTCACGCCGGTAAAAGGCAGGGATCTCTCAAAAGAGCAGGTACCATTGGTGCTGCTGAAAAAGTTCGGCGAAACCCTAACAGGTGGAGCCTTAACATGGTACTCACAATACCAGCATATTTTATAATGTTGTTCGAGGAAATGGCTGACAAGTTCGTCACAACCCATGTTGGGTTCGTGAAAGCAGGAGCCAGAATGAATGACATATTCGCCATCTAACAATTGTCTGGCGATGGACTCGGATACATTCCCGCCCGGTTCAACAGAGTGAAAATAAGCCTACCAAACGTGTCAGAGGGGATGGTAGTAACGGCCTTCCAAAATGGGTTTAACACGAACGGGTCGAGGGCGACCATGAAATTATTAAGCAAACTCATGAAGTACCCTCACCCATCTGGGAAGAAATTCACAATGGTTACTGTCCTAGGTGAGAGCATACAAACACAACCTCAATGGTCCAACTCAATAATTAACGTTAGTCCAAATGGAATCAAGAAAAGATCATCAAAATAACAGCTGCAGAATCACACAGGACCACGCCTCAAACGGGAAAGGCACTAACCGTACATCAGAGTGGCTATCCCACTACCTTCCCGCCAAGCCGAAAGGGCATCCAGGCCACATACGGGGACTTACCAAAACAAAATAGGTACGCCTCCACTTTTATCTGCTCACAATTTTTATATTTCTCTTTCAGAAATAGTTTACGCCCTAGAGAAACTAGGTCCCAAGGTGATTTGGACTAGGACTCAAGCTCAAGGCCTCAATAGGCAAAGTCATATGCCAGTCCATATGGTGTCCCGTCATGACTAACAATGAGGACGAGTGTGAGGCTGTAATTACAAGACTGGAACTAGCTCTCAAGTATGGAGCACAGCAAGTCATCCTCCGATGTGACTCATAACTCGTCGTCAACCAAGTCAAAGAGACTTTCCAAATCAAAGAAGAAAGGCTACAAAAGCATCAGGCCATAACTCATAATATATTGCTTGAGTTCGACAAGTGCAACTTGGCCTCGAGCAGAAAACATTGAAGCAGACGGCCTCACCAAATTAGCACAGCCACCAAGAACATAAGCGGAAAAGAAAACGTGGTCACCCTTCTACATACGTTAATAGACCAAATTGAGGTATGCACTGTAAACTTGACTTGGGACTGGCGCAACCGTATTATGTCATATTTCCGGGACGGAGAGCTGCCACCCGGTAAAAAAGAAGCCAAGAAGCTCCGAAAGTAGGCGGGCATATACAACATCATCAACAATGACTCGTATAAAAGAATGTTCGGCGATCCCTTGGTGAAATGCCTAGGACCAAGCCAAACTAGGTGCATCCTCGAAGAAGTACACAAAGGCCACAATGGATCCCACGCCGGTAATCGATCCCTCGTTAGATGCCTCCTACGGGCAGTTTATTACTGGCCCACCATGAAAGGGAAGTCGCCGACTTCGTTAGAAAGTGCAAACAATGCCCAAATACGCTCTAATGATCCACCAGGAAGTCAAGCACCTCCACTTAGTCACATTACCTTGGTTGTTCATCAAAGAGGTATGACCCTTATAGCAGGACGATTTAATATACAATTTCTTTTGGTTTTAACTGACCATTTTTCCAAGTGGATAGAAAAAGTTGTGATGTTCTAAACATCAATATCACATAAGGGGGTTGAATTGCGTGGTAACCAATTATTGCTCTAGAAGAAACTGGTTCTTCTAAGTGTACTAACACTATTGTTTGTGAAATAATAAGTACATAAAATTAAGATCACAGAGATTTTTATGTGAAAACACCTGGCTCAAAAGGTGAAAAAATCATGGCCTACTACTCAGTAAGATTTTTCCAAACTTGCACAAAAATCACTCGGCCAAAATAGCATTTACAAAACTCTTTTTAAACCTAAGGATTAACTCTAATCCCATTAGCACACAACCTCAACTGCTACGACAACTTCAAGTTAACTCTGACTTGAAAATACTAAGTACCTAATACAGTTGCTTCTATGAAAGCTAAAAGGTACAATTATAAATCGCCTACTACAATTGAACTAGAATAAAAGAAAGACACAGTGGAATTGGTTCTTCTATCTTGTTCAAGTAGCTTCAGGAGTGCACACTCAAATCTCATATAAATTGCTTGTAAAATCGCCTTGCTCTTTTGCTCTCAATTTAGTTTAACTTTTATGTATGTGCAACACCTGTAAAAGGTAACAATCACTATCATTTATTAGGTTAGTCATCAGAGTTTGATTAGGACTCAATTTCTGATCTTCTATCGTATTTGAGTCCTTAAAGATCTCAAACTCCAACACTATCTTTATCTGGATTGTGTTCTCTTCATATAAGGAGACATTCTCCCCTTATCAATTATGCAACCTTTTCAATTAGATCAGAAGATATTGCTGCTTGATCAATGCTATTTATCTCATTTACGTGCATCTCACATGTGTAGGTTGATCATGACTGTGCTTCACATGATGGACCTGGTCTATGATTGAGTTCATTTGTCATTCTTCAAAACTTCACATGTTCTTAGCCCAACAGATTCCCCTTTTTTGATGATGACAGACTCTTTGCTTTGGAACCTATTAGAACTCAGCTTAACCATCAACACTAAACTTAGAAAATTTACTTATCGTTAAGGACCAGATTAATTAAATTATAAACATCACTTATTTTAGAATAATGAGAAAAGCACAATATCTCTTTCCCATTTTGGCATCATCAAAAAGTTGCATACACAGTGTGAATCCTAGATTTTAATAAGTACTCATGGCCACTGGGACAATTTCAAGTGCAATCATGGTACAATTATCAGTAATCAACAAACATATTTAAACTATCAAGGTCATAATAATCATTGAACAAGAGAAAACAACAGTTGTCATTGATAGAGATATGTTTCCACAAACAAACCACAAAACTAAAGAATAACATCCAACCATGAGCAAAACAAACAAAAATATAGAAATATCCCTAATCTGGGTAACTAGGGGGTACTAAAACAAGTTCATGAGACAAGTACTAGGAGTCTTGAGGCTTGGAGGAATTGGAGGGTTGAGTTTGGAGAAGATTCAACATGTTCTGAAGAATTTCTTCATTCTTCTCCTTTTCTTTGTCAAGTTCAGCTCTAAGACCATCCCTCTCAGTTTTCAATTCAACCATACGAGACTTGAGCCTAGCAATTTTAGCATCCTTAGCTCTACACTCCTGAACTAGTGTCCTAACTTTGCTGTTGATGGATGTCTTCATAGATGAACCAGGTTCAACTAGGATGGCATTGACTGGATAGTCACAAGCAAGAAGAGTTTTGATGCCAAATTATTCCTTACTTGAGGTCATTTCCCACTTCTTCAATGGCACATTGAGCATGTCCGGAATTGTAGTCAGTATGAAGCCATATGGAGTAGCAGGAGCCTTGGAGTCATTTATGAGCCTGTCTAGCAATTTGACAATGAGGGCAGGCTAGTTGATTTGCTTTCCTCTCTCAAAGCACTTCATAAGAACCAGATCTATGCCTTATCTCTTGTTTGGGCAATAAGAATTTGTTTACAAACTCAAACACAACCTTATGCTCAGGCCTCATCTCACTTTTCTGCACAACCTAGCTTCATTCACATCCTCTGAATCATAGATCCTCTTGGTAATTTCAAGGGCGGTAAGGAGGGAGTCTAGACATGGTCACCTTTGCCTAGTATAGTCATCAAACCCTTCAGATGGTATGTCTAGAATCTCCCCTAGTTTTTCTGCATCAAACTACACTAGAACTCCCCTTACGAATCTACTAACAACTCCATCCTTAACAACAGCATTAGCCATAAACTCAATTAGCTCATTTTTGGCTAGTCTACCTTCTATTTGAAGGACATGTCCTTCTAACCTTGAGCAGCTAAAAAGTCTACTAATCTCATCATCTCTGGTTCAGCCAGGTCCTTCAATAATCTACCTTTTAAAATCTTTCTTCTGCCAAAGATGGCAAGCTTGTACTGCTCCTTCTCAGATTCATTTTCTTCTTCTTCTTCTTCTTCTTCTTCTTCTCCAATCCACTCTTCATCATCTAAAACTTTTGTTTGTTTAGCTTTTACTATAGATTTTGTTCTCTTGGCTAGTGAGGGTTTAGAAGACATAGGTACAGAATAAGACTTCTTGGAGGAAGTCTTGGGATTTTTAGATTTGGATGTAGGAACCTCCACTGTTGTACCCCTTTCTAGATAGACCAGTTCCATGTCCTCTTTCTCTACAACCTCATAGGATTCTGCAATATTTCCCTTTTCCTTCTCCATTTTTCCTTGCTTTCTTCTAATACCTTTTGTAAATCAGCTTCACTTTGTTTTACTCTACTTCTTTTGTCTCTACCCTTAGGCACTGAAGATGCTTTAGGTGTTGGGGATAAGGTTTTTATTTTCTTGGATGGCTTGGAAACATTTGGGGCTTTTGGTGTGGTACCTTTGTGTTTCTTTGGGTCATAGCTAGCCCCTACCTTTTTTAGTAGATCGGCTAGAGTTTCTTCAGTAGATGAAACATGTTCATCTCTATGTGTGCTCAGATGAACCAACCCCTCAGCTGCTTCTCCAGAACCACTTCCCCCTGATTTTATGCCACCCTCTTCTAACTTTCTTGTGCAGCCCCACATATACCTAGAACTTCTCCCTTTGTATTTCCCCTCTCGTTACCACTTGAACCCTATCTCTTTTTTCCTTTCTTTTTACCTCTACTCCTACCCGACTCAGGCAATTTAACATCCCTAATAGGTCCAACCATAACAAACCTAGTTTCTAAGTTTTCAACCACAGATGAACTTATCTCAGTAGGGGTTTCTTGAGTCTTCTCGGTGTTAAAAGACCCATGTCCTTCACCTTCACTCGCAGTTTGAAAGGATTCAGACTCAGAGCTGGAGTCAAAATTTTGAGTTGGGCTTTCTTTCGATTGGGTAGCTTTCAACCTTTCATTTAAAACCTTACTCAGAGCCCAAATGCTACAGTTTTTCGAGCAAACATTTTCTGCCTTCAAACCTAGGTTTTAGAGATACACTGGGTGGAGTAGATGAGGATGAATTTGAGAGAGATAGTGGTGGAGGAGTGCTAGAATGATCTTGTGGGTTAGACATGATTGTTCGTTTCTTGAGAGAATTTGAGAATTTATGGAGAAGAGTGTAATTAGAATTGAAGAAGAGTTTTTTATGGTTTTAGAATAATGAAGAAGGCTAGAGATGTGGTGTGTATGTAAAAAGAATTAGATATTAATTAAGTAACGACAGCTTTTTTAGGGGTCAAATAGAAGTCTAATCAAACTGAATTTCCAGAAATTTTAATGATCACTTTAGCTTCCCTAGATATTAGGAAAAATTATGGTTGAGAATTCTAGAGGGACGAAACTGGTTCAATGCTAACGGATAAAAATTTTCTAGCAATTTGACAAGTATAGGACTTCTGCTCATGATTGAATAGTTAATCTTTCTAATTGTGCAGAGTATAGAAAATATACCTGAGCTTTCATACGAACCCATACCGATAAACCAGGTTCTTCATTTAGAATTCTCTTTAACGTGCCTCAAATGCCATAATAGAAAAAAACTTTACAAGAGATCAGTGAGTCATATATACACAAAGTACGAATTAGTCTGGATATTTACACAAAGTTAGAATCCCTAGCCAAAAAAATTCAATTTTTTTCAATTTTGTTTCATTCTGTACTCTGAGCTGAGCCTATTAGATGATCTTAATCATCCCTATTCCAAATGTTCCTCTCAAAGGTTTCTCTACTCGGTGCTTTAGTACGAATTAGTGTGGATATTTACACAAAGTTAGAATTCCTAGCCAAAAAAATTTCAATTTTTTCAATTTTGTTTCATTGTACTCTGAGCTGGGCCTATTAGGTGATCTTAATCATCCTTATTCCAACATGTTCCTCTCAAAGTTTTCTCTACTCGGTGCTTTAGTGAAGATGTCAACAATTTTCTTATAGGTAGCACAGAATTCTAAGGAAATCAGACCTTTCTCATAGTTGTCTCCTAAGAAATGGTGGCTAACATCTATGTGCTTAGTCCTTTTATGATGAACAGGGTTTTTTGTCATACATATAGCACTAATGTTATCACATAATATAGGAATGCAACCAACTTCAATGCTAATGTCCACCAGTTGCTGTTTAATCCATAATAATTGAGCACAACAAGAGGCAGCATCAACATACTCGGCTTCAGTAGTAGATAAGGCCATTGAGTTTTGCTTTTTGGTAGCCCGCAGATAAGGCCATTGAGTTTTGCTTTTTGGTAGCCCGCATGGCATAAGACATGAACCAAGGAAGTGGGCCATACATGAGGTGCTCTTCCTATCCACTAGGAAACTTGCATAATCAGCATCAACATATCCTACTAGATTGAAATTACTACCTTTGGGGTACCAAAGACACATACCAGTGGTGTCTTTCAAATATCTCAGTATCCTCTTGACAACAGTCAAGTGAGACTCTTTTGGATTTGCCTGAAAACGAGCATAAAGCCCTACACTTAAAATAACGTCAGGTCTGCTGGCAGTAAGATACAAGAGTGAACCAATCATACCCCTATACAACTTTTGATCAACTGATAAACCAGGTTCATCAATGTCTAATTTGGTGGCAGTTGCAATGGATGTCTCTATTTCTTTTGATTCTTCCATTTTGAACTTTTTGATAAGCTATTTTGCATACTTAAGATAAGCTCACCAATCATACTCATTTTAAACTCACTCCCCATTAATTTTTCAAAGTCCTTACTTGGCTTATCAGTGGTTTCCCCAAAGATTATGTCATCAACATATATTAGTAACGCAAAGCGATCCTTACCTTTTTCCCATAAGAATAAGGTACGATCAATTTTACCTCTTTTGTAACCATGCTCCAGCAGGAATTTTGACAATCGTTCATACCATGCTCTTGGGGCCTGCTTGAGTCTATAGAGAGCCTTATCTAACTTGTACACTTACTCAAGACATTCCTTGCTCTCAAACGTTGGAGGTTGTTTCACAAACACTTCTTCTTTCAGGTAGCCATTCAAGAAAGCACTTTTTACATGCATTTGATGAAGAGTGAATTCAATATGTGTTGCAAAGGCTATGAGGAGTCTTATTTCCTCTAACCTTGCAACTGGAGCAAAAATCTTATCATAATTTATGCCTTCTTGTTTGTTATAGCCTTGGACCACCAATCTTGCCTTGTTTCTTGTAACTGTTCCATCTTCATCAAGTTTGTTTCTGAAGAACCACTTCATACCAATGATTGATTTGTCATTGGGTCTTAGGACTTGATACCAAACTTGACTTCTCTCAAACTGATTGAGTTCATCTTGTATTGCATTAACCTAATCGGCATCCTGCAAAGCCAAAACAATATTTTAGGTTCAATAAGAGATAAGAATGCATCAAAAGCACATATATTCTTTAATTGTGATCTAGTTTTGACTCCAGATGTTGGATTAATGATCATGTAATCAATAGGATGAGAACTTTGATACTTCTGAGGTTTCACAACCAACTGGTTTCTGCTATATGTTTCTCCAATGTTCTGTTGCTGAGGAACAGGATCATGAACAGGTTCCTTTAAGGGATTTATTTCAATTCCTCTTTGATTATTTTCCCATGTCAGGTTGCCCTAGATGGAAGAATCTATTCCATCACATGTTCTTTCTGTTGGTGCCACTTTGACTTGTCTTGAGGCTTCAATCAAATCCTTTACCAGTCCAATGGCTTCATCTTCATCTTCATGTTCATGTCTCTCAGAAAGAATGTTAGTTTCACAAAATACTATATGTTCACTTTCTTCAACACACAAAGTTCTTTTATTGAACACTTTATATGCTTTTATATGTGAAGAATATCCCAAGAATACTCTCTCACCACCTTTGGGATCAAACTTACCTAGGGAGTCCTTTCCATTATTGTACATAAAGCATTTGCAATCAAATTCACCAAGATGGTATATATTTGGTTTTCTTCCTTTAAGTAACTCATAGTGAGTCTTCTCTACAAGAGGTCTAGTCATGCATCTATTGATAATGTAACATGCAAGTGTTTATAGCCTCTGCCCAGAAGCTATGGTGCAATTTACTAGAAAGAAGCACAGTCCTATACATGTCTTCAAGATTCTTATTATTTCTTTCAACTACTCCATTTTGTTGGGGTGTCCTAGGGGCAGAAAAGTTATGATCTATACCATTTTCATCACAAAATTCAGTAAACTTAGCATTTCAATTTTAGTTTCATGATCAGACCTAAGTGATGCAAGTTGATTTCCTAATTGTTTCTGAGTTTTTCTAACAAAGGCAGTAAACATGTCAAATGCTTCATCTTTAGATGTTAGAAATAGTACCCAGGTAAATCTAGAATAATCATCAACAAGTACCATTACATACTTCTTTCCACTTCTGCTCATGGTTCTTATTGGACAACAGATATCCATATGGACCAGTTCCAACGACTTGGTCGTGCTTACCATTTTCTTGCTTTTGAAAGATGATCTTTCTTACTTCCCCCTCGCACAAGCCTCACAAACTTTGTCTTCCTTGAACTTGAATTTAGGTAACCCTATTACTAAGTCCTTAGATACCAATTTGTTTAGCTGATTTAGACTGATATGACCAAGTCTTTTGTGCTACAGGATAGGATCAATATACAGCACACTTAGGCAGGTTAGTTCATTTCCTGAGAGAGTAGAAAAAACTACAATATAAATATTGGAAACACTTTTTCCCTACAAAACAATCTAGGCAGTGCTAAGGTTAATCACAATGCATTAGTAGGGGTGAATACTACAAGGTTACCGCTTTCACACAGTTGTGACACACTGATCATGCTATATTTCAAGCCATCTATCAAGTAGACATTCTTAATAGAGTGATAGTATGTCTTACATATCTTTCCAACCCCAATGATCTTACCTTTCTTCCCGTTTCCAATGAGACATTACCTCATTTTAAGTCCTCAATTGAAAGAAATTGGTTCTTACTTCCAGTTATATATTTTCAGCAACCACTATCCATGTACCATATTTGGCTACTTCACTTTACTTGGACCTACAAAAAGAATCAGGGGTTAATCTTACGAACCCAAACTAGTTTGGGTCTCTTTTCATGGGCAAAGGAATAAATCAAATTCCTTCTAGCCCACCCAGGCAGCCTATTTTTTTCTTGAACAAAAGTTTCATTCTTTTGACTTGCCTTTTCTTTTGCATTACAATCATTTTTGTAATGGTCAGTCTTGCCACAATGTGTGCAAATTTTATTTTCAGGAAGAGTGAGGTACTTTCTTTTAGGATCCAACTTAGGTGCTTGAGTCTCATAACCAAGTCCTCTTTTGTTACTATTATGTTCTTGTAGCAAGGAGAGTGCAGCAGAAGCCTTGTTCTATTTGCAAGTTCTGTCTTGTTCATGTTTTACCTTCCCTAGATCTTCTTTTAATATTCTTATCTGCTCATCTTTCATGTACATCTCATCCTTCATTTTTCCTAAGTTTTCTTCTAGGGTGAGATGAGTGTGATCAGCTTTCTTATTTCTTGTTCCTAGTTTAAGTTTTAAGTTCTCAAACCTAAGTTCTAGGACACTAGTGTCAAGTTCAAGAACCTGGTTCTTCTACTCAGTATTTTCTCTTTCACTCATACTGATCCTAGACTCTAGATTCTTGCTCTTGCCTTTTTGGATCATACATTCCCTAGACAGCTCTTCCTTCTCATTGTTAATTATCTCAGACTTATCAATAAAGTCTAGTAGTAGCTCAGAAAACCTTTCTTTAGACAGGAATTTAATCTTGTCTTTGAGATGAAGAATACTCACCTCTTGTTCATCATCTGATTCTCCAATGACCATAAGTGCATATTCATCTCAAGCTTCATCTTCTAAGTACTCATCTGATGTTTCTCCCCAGGCAGCAACCATAGCTTTTGTTGATCCTTTGTTCCTTTTTGGTTGAACATGTTCCTTCTTCCTGCTCCTTCGTTCAGCCCTTTCCTTTTTCCACTCAATTTCCCATTGAGGGCAATTCTTGATCATGTGATCAGTCTTACCATACTTGTTGTCACACCTCCTTTTTACACGGCTACCCCGAAGGATAAATGTATAAAGGAGTTTTTCCAATTTAAGTGACATTACTCGAATGGGATTATTTATTTATTTAGAGTCGCCACTTGGGATAGGCTTGGCTTTTGGTGTCCCAAGTCACCGGTTTGTTTTGAACCCCAAATCGAGGAAATTTTCGACTGCCCAAATGGAGTCTCTGAACTAGAAATTCTAAGTAAGGAATTCTGTTGACCCGAGGGAAGGTGTTAGGAACCCTCAGGTCCCGTGATTCTAGCATGGTCGCTTAAACTATTATAATCGGCTAAAAATCTGACTTTAGTACATGTTCGTCCTATAATGCAATTTTAAATTATTTACCGCTTTTGATTGAGTTTTTAGGAATGTGAACGTCATTTAAAACATGTCTTTAGATCACGTCACATGAAATGCACCCGGATCCGAGACACATTTCATCCAACGTTATGGAATTTGGATTTGGGTCACATGAAATGCAAAACCGTATTTAGGAAAATAAAATTATTAAAAGATGCGCCTAAAGCGACTAACGTGTAGTTCGCAAAACGGCATGTCCTGATTTTCTAAGTATATTAATATAAGCAATTAAAAAGGGCCATGTAATTTATGGGTTTTATTTGGCGAGGTCCATCTCGTTTTATTATTTAAAGGCCAATATAGAGCAAACTAGAATTTTCTATTGGATTTGTCTCTAAAAGGACCTAGTAAATTAATATTATATCATTTGGGCCTCAAAGCCAAGTTCAAACTTAAACAAGAGGAGAACCTCTTAATTTAAATCCTCCGCTTACATTGGAAGTCTCAAAATTATTTTTTCTTGATTTAATAGAAATTATCAAATTTATCAAAACTTTCAACAATTAATTTTCACGTTTGGGCCCTGTCACAAGAGAAGGAAATCAAGGCGTAACCGATATTGTTTGGGCCCAGTCATAGCAATTGTTCAAACCTTACACTTGAGCCCAGAAACATGGTTCAAACGGATTCCACTGTAGAAAATTCTCGAGCGAATATGCAACTCACATTTGAAGAGGCATAATTATAAGCTATAGACCTAAATCTACAGATGAAACGTAATTTATTGAGTTGTGCATCAACAAATGATTTCTGCACACATTTTCGTTAGTGAATCAATGTTTTAAAACAAACTCAATTGGAATCTAACAATCTTATCATATATGAAGCATGATTATGCATACGTACTAACTCTGCTTCACGATTAAACACGTCAATTTAAGCCATCAGATTTGGAACAATATAAGTCCATTATTACTGACATTATGCCTCATTGTTCAAATGTCCAAAATGATCCAAAACAGTTCCTAAAATAGTCCTAATTATACAATTCACAGTCCATGAGCTAATAAGAGATAATTACATATCAACTAACATATATTAAACTACAAATACAGTAGAATCCCAAACGAACACAAATAAGATGAATGCTTGTCATTTCACTCCAATTCAAAGCTACATCATGGAAAATGCAAAGGTGTGTACCTGGAATTACAATGAAACAAAGGAGAAGAGACAGGTCAGCAGTAGTTCATCAGCACACCACAGCAGATCAGAGGCTCACAAACTCAGAGAAGCAGTATCAACCACCCAAAATCAATTTAAACCAATGAAATAACCAAAAACAGTTCAAGTTCACCCAAAAATGGCTTGAATTGGAACTCAAGCAACTTCTAAAGTTTAAGCAACTAAAGGTCGAGCTAGGGGATGAGGATCAATGACTATAATTCAAATTTACCCTAAAGACTTCAATGTAACAGTGTTTCTACGCTAAGTGTTCAGATTTTTATCTTCCTTGAAGTTGAAATTCAAATTTTGCTAATACAACTTGCAGAAAAATACTGGAAAATTTTGGGAATTTTTCAGGGTTTTCAAAACTTCAATAAATTTTGTTAGGGTTTTTAAAAACTTCTGAAAGAAGGCAATGGTATGCCTTTTTATAGGCAAAGCTTAGGGCAGCCTTCGTATTCTTGTTTTACCTATTAGTCCCTCTTTTATTTTTTCGGTTTTATTCAATTAGTCCCTAAAACAGTAACTTATGCCTCAAGTTACTGCCCTAAGGTTCCTGAAACTGTAGTTGACACCCCATCTACAACATTGAGGTTTCCAATTTAGTCACTACAAGATCCTATTATAGAACTACCCTATATACCCTCCCATTCATCTGCAATTAACAATCTGAGTTAACCCAAACCCCCCAACCATGTTAATAACTAGGGTTAACTAACTAATCCTAATTCAGCTATATCTAAACCACTTAAAAAAAGAAAATTGATTTACTTAAACACATTGAATCTAATTAAGATAGTCACTAAATTATCCAGAACTGCACAGGACCATAACATCTATAAATCAATTAATTTGAAACCAAATACGAAATTAAAGCAAAATAGAATCAAATCCAAACAACAATTAAGATGAATTAGAATCAATTAGCATGAAGAAGATTTAACAAAGAAAAGAAAACTAGAAATAAGAACCTGGCGACACAATATTATTAGAGTTCAAGCAAGATTATATGAACAAACAAAAGCATATGAGATTTAACTGAGTTCACGCGAATTAGTAAGCAAAACAAAATCAAAACCTAAGAAGAGGAAACAATCATGGAGAAGGGACTACACCAGGAGAAGAAATTCAGAGAGCAAATATTCATGAACCAAAGAAACAGGAAAACAAACAAAAATCATAAATAAAAGAAGAAAATAGATACCTCGAACTAAATCAGTGACCCTTCTTGAAAGAATATGGACTATAATCATCCCTAATTAGGTGTTTCCATGAGAAAACACCTAAGTATGAGCTATTATAGCCCGGACATCTTTTATCCCCAAATTCAAAGGCATTAGGGTTCTTGGCCAAATTTTGATTTGAAATTCGAGGAGATCTGGTAATTTTTTAGGGTTATAGATTATGGATTCATGAAGAGGGAGATTAGGAGTTTGTGTGGTGTATTTTTGGTGGCCATTGGATATGGCTCGGCCGTGGATGGTGGAACAGCCTATGTTTCAAATGATTATTCGAAGAACTGGGCAAGGATTTGAAGGCTGGACTTGGGGCGTTGGAAAGAGGAGGAGGAGAGGGTTCGAGGGTGTAATTTTTGGGTTGATCGGAGCATCTCCGCCGCTGATAACAATTTTCGGTCGGCGGCGGACGGTGGAGGGACGGTGGCTTTACGGTTGCAACGTTTGGACAAGCTACGAGGTTTATTTTGGGTAGGGATGATATAGAACATTTATATACCTGTAACACTAAGGCTTGGATACTGCTGGATCGAATAGATGGATGGTTAGGATTTGTTTAGGTCGAAACGATGTCGTTTCAATGGGAAGGGTTCTAGACCAGTTTTGGGGGTGCAATTGGGCTGGTTTTAAAGTGGTTTTGGGGTTTGGGCTGGGATATTTGAGCACAAAGTGGCTCAATTCGAGTCTCTTTATAAGAAGACTAAGTTTTTAATTATTATCTTTTCTTTTCATTATATTAAAATGCTAAATTAATTAAAATCTTATTTAAACCTAAAATTCATCTACTTATTTCCTCAAAATTGATTAAATCCTAGTTTTTGATGAAAACTATGACAAAATCCAAAAAGTGAAAATGCAGAAAAGCTTTTTTTTTTTTGCAATGTCAATTAGCCTAAGAGAATATAAAATTGGGTTCTAAATGAAAATGTGTTATTTTTGTATTTTTTGTATGAAGTATGTCAATAAAAATGCACGAAAAGCAAACAAACAAAAAATCATGCATGTAATTCCCTAAAATTCAAATAATAAAAGAAACGTCCTAATTTTAATAAATTCTAAGGGAGTAATTTAAGCGTGGCAAAAATCACGTGCTCACAGCTGCCCCTCTTTGCTCGGAGACACAAAGGGTATTCGGGAAAATATAAATGAGAAACTGAGAGATTTTTGTCTGCTTGGCATTCCATCAGAATCATTTTTGAAAAACGTCTGACCGAACCTCGCTTCAAAGGTTGCCTACATATCCTTGGCTATAAAGGAATCAGGTCAGTGTAGTTCCGAAAGCTTTGGTAGCTGGGACTACCATGAGGTTTGATTTAACTGTTGATGCTGCTGCTACTGCTTACTGACCTCCTTATTCCACCAAAAGAAAAATCAAAAGCTAAGCTAGTTATGCCTAACATCTACGAGTTACAAGATTCCTATGTATAAATTCCTTGAAGCTTGATATTGATTCTTAGTTGATTTTGCTGTGGACTTCGACTTGAATCTTGATGCTCGTAATCTGTAGGTGCCGGTTCTTTCTTCAGCGTGGAAGCTAAGCGGGATATGCGCGACTTATAATTTTGAATCAAACTTGAGTGGTCCGCATATTTTCTTATTTAATCACTCTGAGTTCACTTCTTTTTTTGTCCTTTTCTTCTAGATTAAGATTCACTCTTCCAGCCATATCGAATCTTGTGCCTTGAGGTTAAACCTGTTCGGACACCAAAACAAACAAACGAACAAAATTTCTACCCTAGTTTTTACTGGGAAAATTTTGTGAGTTATTTGCAACACAAATTAAGCTATTTTTACTGCAAACTATAAAAGTCAGGATTGTGTATCTTTTGGAAAGATTGCCAGGTTATGCTGGCAAATGGTCGGGTTATGCCGGGAAAGAATCAGGGTCCCTGCTGGGGATAAGAGGCAGATCCACGGGTTATGCCGGGATAGGAATAAAGAATCCCTGTTGGGGGTGAAAGGAAAATCCACGGGCTATGCCGGGATGAAATGAAAATATTCCTGGATTATGCAAGGGATATCCATGGGTTATGCCGGGATAGGAGGAAAAAGGTCCCTGGGTTATTCCAGGGAAATCTACGGGTTATGCCGGGATAGGAAGAAAAGAGCTCATGGGTTATGCCAGGGGAATCCACGGGTTATGCCGGGATAAAAAGAAAAAGACTCATGGGTTATGCCAGAGAGATCCATGGGTTATGCCGGGATAGGAAGAAAAGACTCCTAGGTTATGCTAGGGAGATCCATGGGTTATACCGGGATAGGAAAAAAAGGGCTCCTGGGTTATGCCAGGGGGATCCGTGAGTTATGCCGGGATAGGAAGAAAATGGCTCCTGGGTTATGCCAGGGAGATCCACGGGTTATGCCGAGATTGGAAGAAAAGACTCCTGGGTTATGCCAGGGATCTCCACGGGTTATGCCTAGATAGGAAGCAAAAGGGGTCTACTGGGGATAGAAAGAAAATGATCCTCAGGTTATGCCGGGGAAGAAAAGAAAAAGACCCTCAAGTTATGCTGGGGATAGAAGGAAAATGACCCTCGGGTTATGCCGAGGAATGAAAGAAAGGGGTCCTCAGGTTATACTGGGAAGAAAGGAAAATTATCCTCAGGTTATGCTGGGGAAAGAAGGAAAAGGGTCCTCAGGTTATGTTGGGGAGAAAGGAAAAGGATCCTCGAATTATGCTGAGGAAAGAAGAAAAAGGGTCCTCAGGTTATGCTGGGGAATAGAAGAAAAGAAAAAGACCCTCAGGTTATATTGGGGAAGAGCAGAAAAGAAAAATACCCTCAAGTTATGCTGGGGATAAAAGGAAAATCACCCTCGGGTTATGATGGAGAGGTCCACATGTTATGTTGCGGACAAAGTAAAATGATCCTCGGGTTATGTCGAGGAAAGAAGGAAAATGATCCACGGATTATGCCGGGAAAAGAAGGAAAAAGGGTCCTCGGGTTATGCTGGGGAGAGAGGAAAATGATCCTCGGGTTATGCCAGGGAGGTCCATAGGTTATGCTGGGGACAAAGGAAAATGATCCTCGGGTTATGTCGGGGAAAGAAGGAAAATGATCCTCAGGTTATGCCAAGGAAGGAAGGAAAAAAGGTCCTCCATTTATGCTGGGGAGAAAGGAAAATTATCCTCGGGTTATGCCGGGGATGTCCACAGGTTATGCTGGGGACAAAGGAAAATGATCCTCGGGTTATGCAGGGAGGTCCTCAAGTTATGCTGGGGACACAAGGAAAATGATCCTCGGGTTATGCCGGGGAAAGAAGGAAAATGATCCTCAAGTTATGCCGGGGACAGAAGGAAAAAGGGTCATCAAGTTATGCTGGGGAGGAAGGAAATTGATCCTCGAGTTCTATCGAGGAGGTCCACAGGTTATGCTGGGGACAAAGGAAAATGATCCTTGGGTTATGCCGGGGAGGTCCACAGGTAATGCTAGGGACAACTATGGGATGTGGTCCTAGGTTTGGAGGAATGGAGTTAAGGATTGGGGGCCCTATGCTACCATGACTTTTGTAATTCTCCTTTTTTCTTTTTAATAAAACTACGGGAAAGGATTTGAATATAACTTCCCTTTCTGGCTTAATCATTGTTGCAAAGTTGTTCCTAGCTCCTGCACATTTCCTTTGGTTGCGTCTGCTATTTGCCCAATTGCTTTGGATTACACATGTTTCAGATTTTCAACAAAGTGCGATTGTTAGTTTGAAACAGTGGTTGGTTTTGTGGCCTTGATTGCTTGATCCTAGCCTCGTTTCTATTGAAAGGACCTCTAACTTTCTAGACTTTCCCTTGTTGGTTGGTGGTGGGGAACTCATATTTCAGATTTATTTCGCATTCGTAGGCCTCTCAGTTGTGATCACTTTACCCCAACTTCCATTTCAGAATCTTTGATTACCTTGGCTTTTTGAAACTTTGTCTAGACAATTAACGCTATGGTGTTTGACCTTTCTAACTACATTTTGCCTTCATGGGCATTTCGACTTCGATTTCCTTTCTTTTCAAACCTTTTCTGCTTCTGAAGCATCAGCCATCATGGCCAGCCAGGATCGGCTAGATGCGCCCGCTGAGACTGGGTATTTTCTTTGATCCTTTCCAAGCAAGCCCTGTGAAACCAATCTTGCCACCCTTTCTCTTGTAATAATCATGGAATCGAAGTTAAACCGAAAGGGATTCAAGGAAGAAGTATGCTAAAGCAATCCAATGAGGTTAAAGAGAAGCATCCCTTTTGGGGGAAAAGAGAAGGACTTATTTAGGGGTGCATGCTGACTTCAAATGAACATGACATGCTTTTCGAACTGGATGCCCAACCCGTGCAAAATTTCCAGCTTCGTGTGAACCGCATTTTCATATTTCAAAATCAGGGAACTTTATCCGGACTCTTTTAGTGGTGAGGTATCTTCCTTTCGGCCGATAGCGCCATTCATGGATTTTCGCCGATCGACCTCTCTCATTTCTCTTCTCACCGTCGCTCGATAGTGCTCTTTACGAGTTTTCACTACGAGGACTCTCTCATTTTCAATTTCTCTACTCACCATCACCATATGGTGCCCGAAGTTTTCACCGATAAAATTCTCTCATTTTATTTCTTTTAATTTTAATTGTGTCAAATCCCAACAATGAGGTTTTTTGCTTTCCTGCCTTTGCTAATCGATCGAAAAACTTGGACAAGGTTTTTGATAAAAGAAATTTGGGCGGAACTACAACTTTGGAACCATTTTGGCGGGTTCATGGCCAAACCCATTTCATCGTCTGTCCCGGTTTTTTACTTTTGGGGAACTGGGATTTTTGTTTTGGTGTGACTGAACCTCAGTGAGAGGCTGCCTACGTATCCTTTTGGAATCAAGTCAGACGTAGTTCAAGAAGTTTTTCCTAAACTAATTTTGTTTTGATTTGTGTTTTTTTCATTTTTCAACACTTCTTCTCTTCTTCTTTTTCCTTTTCTTTTATATTTTGTTTTTCTTCTTTTATTTTTTTCTTTGAATAGCACTTCCAGGTTCCAAAGAGGGTGATCAAAGAAATGTAACCGGATCAAAGGATTTTCAAATGATTGATAGTGTTTGGGGTAGCGGGAAGGAAAAGCCTTTGTCATCTCAACCAGACCGAATCATTGCTGCATGGAGTCTAGACGTAGTACCTTTTTTCTGCATCTGCATTCGTTGTTGCCTTGGGATCGTCCTCTTAGATGTCACCCAGGTACAAGGATTCCTTAGACAGTATCTTTCTAGTAATGTATGGGCCTTTTCAGTTATGAGCAAATTTTCCTTTAGCTTCCTGATGGTGAGGGAGAATGCACATACAAGCTGTCCAACCTCAAAGTTTCTGGGGCGCATTTTCTTGTTATAAGCGCGGGTCATTCTTTGTTGGTACAACTGCCCATTATAAACTGCGACCATTTGTTTTTCATCGATTAATGACACCTATTCTAGCCGAGTCTTGATCCACACGCTATCCTCAATTTTTGCCTCAACGGCTATCTGGAGCGAAGGGATTTCTACCTCTAAGGGTATAACAAAGTCAGTTCCATAGACCAATAAGTATGGGGTTGCTCATATCGATGTGTGCACCGTGGTGCGATATCCAAGTAATGCAAAAGGTAGCTTTTCATGCCATTATTTGGAGCTTTAATCATTTTTCTCAGAATCTTCTCTATGTTTTTGTTAGCTGCTTCGATGGCACCATTGGCTTTGGGCTAGTAGGGAGTGGAGTTTCTATGTGTTATCTTGAATTGTTCGTATATTTCTCCCATCAAATGACTATTCAGGTCGGCATCGTTATCTGTGGTGATGGTTGTCTGAATGCCAAAATGGCAAATGAGGTTAGAATGTACAAAGTCCACCACAGCTTTCTTGGTGACTCACTTAAGTGTGACGGCTTCAACCTACTTCGTAAAGTAGTCAATAGCAACCAATATAAATCTATGTCCATTTGAGGCTTTTGGCTCGATGACGTCCATGCCCCAGGCAGCAAATGGCCAAGGTGCTGACATGGGATGCAGTTCAGTTGGTGGTGCATGAATCAAATCACCGTGCACCTGACATTGATGGAATTTTCAAACAAAGCTGAAGCAGTCTTTTTCATGGTTATCCAATAATACCCTACCCGAAGTATTTTTTCGCCAACACATACTCATTCATATGGGGCACCGCACACTCCCGTGTGTACTTCATGCATAATGCTTCTGGCTTTCTCGGCATCAACACATCTTAGCAAGTTGAGATCCGGGGTCCTTTTATATAAGACATCACCTCTCAGGAAGAAACCACTCGCATGCCGTCTAATGGTCCTCTTCTGATCTCTAGTGGCTTGCTCGGGGTGTTCTTGTGTTTTCAGAAATCTCTTGATATCATAATACCATGGCTGAGTGTTGGGTTCTGCCTCGGTCACATTACAATACCCATGCCTTTCCCTGATTTGGATTTCCAAAGGATCGACGTAGGCGTTTCCTGGATAAGGCAACATCGAGGCCAAAGTAGCGAGTGTGTCGGCTAACTCATTGTGACAGTGAGGTATGTACCTGAACTCTACCATCTTAAACCGTTTGTTGAGATATTCCACATGTTGTCGATAAGGGATGAGTTTGACATCTCGCGTTTCCCACTTCCCTTGGGCTTGCCGGATGATTAGATCTGAATCCCCCATGATCAATAGTTCCTCGATATCTTGGCCGATAGCCATATTCATGCCCATGATGCAGGCTTCATATTCAGCTGTGTTATTTTTGCAGAAAAATCGAAGCCGAGCTGTGGCTGGGTAGTGTTGACTGGTGGGTGAAATTAAGATTGCCCGAATTCATACCCCTTTTGCATTTACCGCTCCATCGAAGAACATTTTCAAGCAGTGACGTCTTTGGACGTTACCTTTACCGATTCACCTCTTCGTCCAGGAAATAAGTATTAAGGGGTTGGTATTCATCATCAACCAGGTTCTCAGCTAAATGATGCGCTAACGCTTAGGCCTTCATTATTGTGTGAGTGACATAATCTATGTCAAACTCGGTGACCAGGATTTTCCATTTTGCTAATCTCCCTGTAGGCATCGGTTTTTGAAATATGTACTTCAAAGGATCCAGCCTGGCATAAGGTAGGTGGTGTGGGCTTGTAGGTAGTGCCTCAATTTCTGAGCCACCCAAGTTAAGGCACAGCAGGTTCGTTCTAGCATGGTGTATTTGGCCTTGTAGCTGGTAAACTTCTTGCTCAGATAGTACATGGCATGTTCTTTCTTTCCAGTGACATCATGCTGCCCGAGAATGCAACCAAAAGAGTTCTCCAGGACTATCAGATATAGAAATAATGCCATCTTGGTTCCGGTGGGTCCAAGACTGGTGGATTAGACAAATAATCTTTAATCCTATCAAAAGCCTCCTGACACTCCGTCCATTTGATTGCGGCATCCTTCTTTAGCAACTTGAGTATGGGCTCGCGTGTAGAAGTCAACTGACCGATGAATCAACTAATATAATTCAGCCTCCCCAACAAGCTCATTACATCCTTCTTGGTTTTCGGAGGAGGTAGATCTCGAATAGACTTTATCTTTGTTGGATATAACTCAATAGCCCTCCGGCTGACTATGAACCCCGGAAGTTTGCCCGACGGGTCCTGAATGCGCATTTGGCTGGGTTCAATTTCAAATCGTACTTGCGCAGCCTTTCAAAGAACTTTCTTAGGTCCCGCACATGATCATCCTGAGTTTTGGACTTGATAATCACATCGTCCACATATACTTCTATCTCCTGATGCATCATGTCATGGAAGACAGTGGTCATGGCCCTCATATACATTGCCCCAGCATTCTTTAAACCGAATGACATAACCCTGTAGCAATAAGTACCCCAACGTGTGGTAAAGGCAGTTTTCTCGGCATCCTTCTCATCCATTAACACCTAGTGATATCCTGCGTAGCAATCCACGAAAGAGTGAATCTCGTGTTTGGCGCAGCTATCAACAAGGATGTGGATATTGGGTAAAGGGAAATTGTCTTTGGGACTTGCCATGTTCAAATCTCTGTAGTCCACACACACTCGGGTTTTCCCATCTTTCTTTGGCAGCGGAACTACATTGGCCAGCCATATGGTGTACTCGACCACTCGGATTACTCCCGCCCCCCAACTATTTTGTGATCTCGTCTTTGATCTTATTGCTGGTATCATGCTTGAATTTTCTCTGTTTTTGTTGGACTTGAGAACACTCGGGGTAAGTAGGCAACTCATGAACCACCAAATCAACACTCAACCCTGGTATATCGTCGTATGACCAAGAATACACATCTTTAAAATCAAAAAGGAGATGCATCCGTGCATCCCGGGTTTTCTCACTTGCATGGATGCTTATTTTGGTTTCCGTAATTTCATCGGGACCACCCAAGTTAACTGGTTCGGTATCATTTAGATTTGGCTTAGGTTTATTTTCAAAATGTTCCAGATCTCGATTAATTTCCCTAAAAGCCTCTTCTTCTTCGTACTCCGATTCTTCGTTCATTATTTCACAATTAGGCGGCATGTTTGGATCGGGGAACGAAATTTGCGCTCACGTTATTTAAAGTTTCATTATTAAAAATAAAAGAAATGAATAAAAGGAAAACAGCAAAAATCAGAAAGAATACAGAAACATAGACGATGAAATATTGATTTCATTTCTTTGGAATTATAAGATAACAGGGTTTACATTTGGAAAATTAAAAGGACAAAACAATAAAGGAAAAACACCTGAGTTACACCCTGAAATAACTTGTGGTGCAGGAAAGATGGCAAGACAAGACTACCGGGACTCCCCTGATTGGATATGGTGTAGCCTTCCAATTTTGAAACTTGGTGTCTGGTCCAATGTATAGCACCTTAGAGGTGCTCGAACCTTCTCCTAACTGAACCATGTGGGTTTCATACAATAGTTTTCTCATTGTCCCATATATTTCCTCGATTTCTTCAAATATGAAGGCCTCGTCTTCTTCCTCCTCATTGTACTTTGGCCTCACAAACATTTCATACAAGTGTGGCAGGGGTTGAGGCAGCGTCCATCCATCACGCTTTCTACGGTTTGGCCGTGTTATATCCGCTGGCGACGGGTGGAAGCCTGACCCAAAGAATTTCTCTGTAGTGGGCAAATCAATCGGCTCAGCTATCCCTTGTAAAGACCTTCCGAGTCCCTTCCCCGGTTTGAATCCCTGTCGTATCATCTCTCTAGCCACTATTATTGATGCATCAGAGAGGAAAGGTTGGGGACAGGGTTTGCCCTCTTCATGTTGATCGGCCACCACAATTTCGAAGGCCTGAATGACTATATGCACACTACCTTCTTTAGCCTCGAGGCAGGGAATGAAGGGACCCTGATAAATTGAATGCTCATCTTCGTCGTGGACCACGGTTTCTTGGTCATCATGTTCAAATTTTAACATCTGATGCAGAGTAGAAGGCATAGCTCTCGCTACGTGAATCCATGGCCTTTCGAGGAGGAATTGTAAGACGTTTCCACATCTAACACTTGAAAGGTTATGAACTAGGCCAATGGTTAAGACCAGATCAATCTCTCGGATTGTGTCTCTTTTGACTCCATCAAAGGCTCGAACACATACATTGTTGGGACGAATCCTCTCTGTCCCGATTTCCATTTGCTATAATATTGAAAGTGGCATATGTCTACCCCAGAGCCTCCGTCTACCATTACCCTTTTGACATACTAACCTTCACATTTGACCATTAAATGCAGGGCTTTGTTGTGGGTGGCTCCTTTTGGAGGCAAGTCATTCTTAGTGGATGTGATCTGATTGACAACAAAGAATCTTTCCGCCATCCCCTCCAGTTGTTCCACAGAGACTTGGGCTGGCACATAGGCCTCATTGAGAGTTTTGGCTAGTAACCTCTGGTGCTCAAGAGATTCCATCATCAAGGATAGCAGGGAGACTTGTTCAGGGGATTTTCAAAGCTGATCCACTACCTCATAGTCTGTCATTTTCATATTTGGAAAGAAAGCTTTCGCCTCTTCAGCGCTCACTGGCTTCTTCGGTGGGAATCGCCTCTTGGTGAGACTGTTCACTTTTTCCAAGTCAGCATATTTCTTCACAGGGTAACTTTCTTCAGTTTCTCTAGAGATTTCTTTACCTTTATATGTCACCACTGTTTCATGATAATTCCAATGGACTGGAGAGGGGTCTGTCATAGTCCTCTGAGGTGCGGGACCAACCGCCTCGAGCTCACTCAGCCTTGGCGGATTAGTTGGCCCCTGCACCACATAAGATCCTTTGCGAACGTACATCTGAGTAGTCCTGTTCAACTCAAATCTCTTTGGGGGACTCAGAGTCAAATATTTTTCCTGACGACCTCGTGGGACATTAAGGACAGTTTCTTTGACGGGGGTCGCCTCAATTTTAATCTCAACCTTCTTTTCAATTTCAAGGTACATGGTTTTGCTCTTCTTTTCCCCTTCAGCTTTCTTGAGGGCAGCTTTTGGCTTTTTATCTGCATCAATTGGATTTCAAAGTTGGGTCTAATTCTTTGTCCTCACTAATCATTCTGATAACCGGTCCGTGGTTGTGGCCCGGCAACGGGTTGTTAGTCACATTAGGGACATCCTCATCCCTCAATACTATTTTCCTTTACTCTATTAGATCTTCCACAGCTCGCTTCAGAGTACAATACTTTTCTGTGTCGTGCCCTTCAACCCCTGAATGATAAGCACACCGGACCCTCTGTTGGTAGGAAGGCGATTTAGGGTTTTGTCTGTTCGGAGGTACAGGCTGCAATAGACCTAACTGGACAAGTTTTGGGAATAGGCTGAAATAGGACTCCCCGATCGGCGTAAAATTTTACCTTCTAGGTGGCTCCCGAGGACGGAAGTTATTTTGATGAGGGTGAGGGTTATAATGGTTTTGATGGGGATGTTGGTTTCTCGGAACTTGGTTCCTGTTGGCCTGCTGCTGCAATCGTGCAAATGGTTGAGCGTTCATAGCCGCATTTGGATGGGGATCATAAGGCATGTCTTGGTGAGGATAATAATGTAGAGGGGTTCTTCCCGAGAACATGGGCCTAGGAGCATGATGTCTTCTCATACCTTCTAGCTCAGTTTGGTAAGTGGGTGTTTGGAATGTAAAGGTTGATGGATCAAACGTGGGTCTAGGCAAGGCGGGCTATGTGGTGGCCGCACATGGGGGAGCCGTAAAGATATTGGGGACTGTGCCGGATGTGAACACTTGAGGGCGGACTTCAAAAGGTGCTCCAACAAAATTGGCCAGTATGGTGGGCTGTCCCAATAGGATGTTTGGATGACTAATGGGAATAGTGGAGGGTTGTCCCAATAGGATCCTTTTGATCTGATAAAATACCAATGTGATGCTAGCTTACCAAAAACCAACCACCTTTTCTAAAAACCTAAGCTAGAATTACAGCAACAAATGGTTAGTTCGAGACAAATAACAGATAGGAAATCGCACATTGGAGTGTATGTACCTATACAGTTAAACAGATGTCTAAATGTTTGCAATGGTTGCATGTGTCGTCCCGGCTTTTATTCCATTTTTCTTTTGATTTCCACTCACTGTTTTTCTTGCTTTTCTCTTTTTTCTTCCTCTCCAGTTCTTCTTTTATTTTTTCCCCTCTTTTGTTTTTCTCATTGGGTTTTTTCTTTTCTTTCTTTTTCTCTCTTCCCCTTTTCCTCTTTTTGTTTTTGTTTTCTTTTTCTTTTTCGTTTTTAGGATTACAATCGAATCTTATGAAGATTGCTTACGTATCATGCCCCGACATGAATCAGACTGAGCGTAGTACATGCTAAAATATATGCAAAAATAAGGAAGCAATTTTGGGATTTTCAAATTTTCATAAATAAAATTCCAGTTACAAAGATGCTAGACTATTTCTTTTTTACTTATAAGAAAAATTACAAAATAGACCAAAAATGACAAAATACAGACTCGATGACTAAAACTAGGTCAAGAGTACATTAAAGCTTCAAATCCTGGGCCCACGGGGCATCATTCGGCATTGCCACAAGCCAACGTGCAAGACCCCTTTGTAACTGCTCCAAATCAATCATAACCTGACGAACAAATATCATTACTGTAGAAAACAAAGTAGTACGCCCAATTCGTTCACCGGCCTGACATTTCAATATAATTTGCAATGCCTTTGATTAATTCCCTAATCCGGCCTTTTTCTTGGAGTAGTCGGCTTATCTATTGGCTACGATCTTCTAGCACCTGAGAGTCATGGAAGCGATGGTCTCGCAACAGTTTTATTTCCTTCTCCATTTCGACGATTAGCCCATAGCATTGTTCCCTCTCAGCCTGGAATTCTTTATCTTGCCGGGCTGCTTTAGCTTCAAAGGTGTCCATTTTTTTTCTTCATATATAGCAATGGTTCCCGCATAAATCCTTTTCATTTGTTATACAAATTGGGCTCTTTCCTTTGTCTTCTTTGCCCATTGTGCCCGAAGTTTTGCCATGTCCCCTTCGGATTTTTCCAATTCTTCTTGGCATTCTATGACTTGCTTCTTTAGCCGTTTTACTAGTCTCTCATCGGACCGGCTTCTTTCTTGGTTTTTAGCATCTATTTTTATTTGTTGGATTTGGGCATTGAGGGCCTCATTCTCTTGGGTCAACTTCTTTTTGTCCTCTTCATCGGCCTCGACCTATAAGCTGTTTTTAAATCAGAGATCCTGAACCTGTTTTTTCAATGCTCCTATTCGGGCCCTATAATCCTTTTCTTCAGCTAACCAATCCCATTGCACCTGCGCTTCGTCAGTAAAGTGTTGAACATGCGGTCTCTTAGCGGGCCTCTCAGGAATTTGAAATCTTTTACCAAACTAAACCAAGTATTTGGGGTCTACTTCGCCCCTAGCCTGATCTTGCACTATGGTTTTAGGCTCTAGGCATCTGCATTCATTTCATATTTGGTGAATCATTCCTTCTGGGAATGCAGCTTTCGGGCCTAATTTGATGACTTGTTTACTTAGATCATCGTCACCGTGGACGGTTTGGAATATTCCTAGATGCCGCATGACTCGGTAAGGAGCGTAGGGTTGGATGCTCCGAAGGCCCATCAAAAGAATATAAGTCACTTCTGCTGATGTGTAGACAACCTCGGTAGCGGGAAGCCATCCAAAAGCCCATTCAATTTTGTCCGCAGTCAAAGATCTCAAGCATGATAACTAAGCCTCAGTGCCCTCGGGGAACTCAATTACTATTACCTAGGTCTCGAATTCTTCAATACTACTCAACCCAGTCAAACCATAGTTCATGTACCCCATCCGGTGGCAAAGGTGCTCTTGGATCCACAGTTGTAACAACAGATGGCAACCCTGAAAGAATTTTATACCCTCTCGGCACATGGTTAAGGCTCGATACATTTCGGCCACAAACAAGGGAAACAGTATGCTGGTAGGCTTCTTTATAGCAACATCCAACATTCCTACAAGGATGATGTCTACGTGACCGTCTTTTCTTGGACAAACCACGATTCCCAGGAAAGCCACCATGAATGCCAATCCCCACCGGGCCTCCATTTATTTTTGTTTTCGGTATGTGTCAAACTAGTATTGGGGCCTCAAAACCTTTCCGGTTGCCATATCGGTGGTATAAGAAATGAAGTGTGCAACACCCTTCTAATAGATGCTTCTCTTGAATGTCCCGATGGATGCTCAACAAGTCCAAAAATCTGTGGATGGTTACCGGTCTCGGTGCCAATGGATATCTACTCCTGAGGTTGCAGTTGAAACCCACATATCCCGCAATCTCCTCTGGTATGGGTATAAGCTCAGAGTCCGAGAACTGGAATACATTACTAGATGGATCCCATAATAGTATCAGTGATTCAATAATATCTGTTCTTGGTTTGATGTTTAATAATCGACGAGACCACCTAAAATCTTGACCATGGTTTCTTTGCTACCTTTATCCAAGTCATTCCACCACATGTGGAGTTGCAAAGGGATCTCACTCAGGACTGAGAAGGGTTCGATGTCAGAGGTATTCATCTTGCACATTTATTTAAAATGGATTTATGGATTTATTTTGACCTAAAAGAGAAAAATAGCTATTTTTTGCAAAAAATTCTTCATTTAGGAAAACAAGGACTTACGGGATAGAGTTGTCACTTCGGATAGGCTTGGCTTTTGGTGTCCCAAGTCACCGCTTTGTTTTGAATCCCAAATCTAGTAAGTTTTCGACTGCTCAAATGGAGTCTGCAAACCAGAAATTCTAAGTAAGGAATTCTATTGACCCGAGGGAATGTGTCAGTCACCCTCGGGTCCCGTAGTTCTAGCCCGATCGCATAAACTATTATAATCGGCTAAAAAATCTGATGTTAGTATATGTTCATCCAATAATGTAATTTTAAATTATTTATCGCTTTTAATTGAATTTTTAAGAATGTGAACGTCGTTTAAAACATGTCTTTAGATCGCGTCACATGAAATGCACTCGGATCCGAAACACATTTTATCCAACGTTATGAGATTTGGATTTGGGTCACATGAAATGTACACCCGTATTTAGGAAAATAAAATTATTAAAAGACGTGACTAACGTGTTATTATCTTTGCGGGAAGCCGAGAAGTTTGCTAAACGGCATGTCCCGAATTTCTAAGTATTTTAGTATAAGCATTTAAAGAGGGCTACGTAATTTATGGGTTTTATTCGGCACGGCGCACCTCGTTTTATTATTTAAAGGCCAATATAGAGCAAACTAGAATTTTCTAGTGGATTTGTCTCTAAAAGGACCTAGTCAGTTAATATTATATTATTTGAGCCTCAAAGTCAAGTCCAAACTTAAACAAGAGGAAAACCTCTTAATTTAAATCTGACACCTACTTTGGAAGGCTCAAAATTGTTTTGTGTTGCTTTAACAGAAATTATCAAATTGATCAAGACTCTCAACAATTAATTTTCACGTTTGGGCGCCGTCACGAGAGAAGAAAATCAAGGTGTAACTGAGATTTTTTGGGCCCAGTCACAGAAATTGTTCAAACCTTACACTTGAGCCCATAAACATGGTTCAAACAGATTCCACTGTCGATCATTCTCGAGTGAATATGCAACTCACATTTTAAGGGGCATAATTATAAGATATAGACCTAAATCTACAGATGAAATATGATTTATTGAGCTGTGCATCAACAAACGATTTCTGCACACATTTGTTTTGTGAATCAATGTGTTAAAACAAACTCAGATTGAAATCTTAACAAGCTTATCTTATATGAAGCATGATTATGCATACATACTAACTCTGCTTCACAATTAAACACGTGAATTTAAGCCGTCAGATTTGGAACAATATAAGTCCATTAGTACTGACATTATGTCTCATTGTTCAAATGTACAAAATGATCCAAATTAGTTCCTAAAAGAGTCCTAACTATACAATTCACAGTCCATGAGCTAATAAGAGATAATTACATATCAACTAACATATATTTAACTACAAATACAGTAGAATCCCAAACGAACACAAATATGATGAATGCTTATCATTTCACTCCAATTCAAAGCTATATCATGGCAAATGTAAAGGTGTGTACCTGGAACTACAATGAAACAAGGGAGAAGAGAGAGGTCAGTTGTAGTTAAGAAGCACACAACAGCAGATCAGAGGCTCACAAACTCAGAAAAGCAGTATCAACGACCCAGAATCAATTTAAACCAATGAAATAACCAAAAACATTTCAAGTTCACCCAAAAATGGCTCGAATTGGAACTCAAGCAACTTCTAAAGTTTCAGCAGATAAAGGTCGAGCCAGGGGATGAGGATCACTCACTATAATTCAAAATTACCCCAAAGACTTCAATGTAACAGTGTTTCTACGCTAAGTGTTTAGATTTTATATTCATTGAAGTTGAAATTCAAATTGTGCTAATAGAATTTGCAGAAAAATAGTAGAAACTTTTTGGAGTTTTTCAGGGTTTTCAAAACCTCTGGGAATTTTTTTAGGGTTTTTAAAAACTTCTGAAAGTAGGCAATGGTATGCCTTTTTATTGGCAAAGCTTATGGCAACCTTCCTATTCTTGCTTTACATATTAGTCCCTCTTTTATTTTTTCAGTTTTATTCAATTAGTCCCTAAAAGACTAACTTTTGCCTCAAGTTACTACCCTAAGGTTCCTGAAACTGTAATTGATACCCCATCTAGAACATTGAGGTTTCTAATTCAGTCACGACAAGATCCTATTATTGAACTACCCTAATTACCCTCCCATTCATCTGAGATTAACAATCTGAGTTAACCCAAACCTCCAACCCTGTTATTAACTAGGGTTAACTAACTAATCCTAATTCAGCTATATCCAAATCACATAAAAAAAAGAAAAAATAAATTTTCTTAAACACATTGAATCTAATTAACCTAAGATAATCACTAAATTAACTAGAACTGCACAGGACCATAACATCTATAAATCAATTAATTTGAAACCAAATACGAAATTAAAGCAAAACACAATCAAATCCAATTGATAATTAAGACGAATTAGAATCAATTAACATGAATAAGATTTAACAAAGAAAAGAAAACTAGAAACAAGAACCAGGTTCTAATGGTGACACAATATTATTAGAGTTCAAACAAGATTACATGAACAAACAAAAGCAAATGAGATTTAACTGAGTTCACACGGAATAGTAAGCAAAACAAAATCAAGACCTAAGTAGAGGAAACAATCATGGAGAAGGGACTACACCAAGAGAAGAAATTCATAGAGCAAATATTCATGAACCAAAGAAACAGGAAAACAAACAAAAATCATAAATAAAAGAAGAAAAGAGATACCCCGAACTAAATCAATGACCTTTCTTGACAAAATTCGGGCTATACTCATCCCTAATTAGGTGTTTCCATGAGAAAATACCTAATTAAGGGCTATTATAGCTCGGACATCTTTTATCCCCAAATTCAAAGGCATTATGGTTCTTGGTCAGATTTCGATTTGAAATTCAAGGAGATTTAGTAATGTTTGAGGGTTATAGGTTATGGATTCATGAAGAGGGAGATGAGGAGTTTGTGTGGTTTATTTTTGGTGGCCATCGGAGCCGGCGCCGCTATGGACGGCGGAACAGCCTCTGTTTCAAACGATTATTCGAAGAAATATGTTGGAAATCATGTATATATATGATATGTGCGCTTTGGTTGTATGAGCATGATTTTCAGGTATAGGTTTTGATGAATGACAAACAATGAAGTCAAGTGTCAAACAACGATATAAAATGACAATCAATCAAATGGCGAGAAGCATACTGATGACGGAATTGCATGAACGAGCCAAAGAGTTCAAGACCGAAGACCCAAGACGTAGGTCGTTTGGTAGAACCAATGTAAGGACAACGTTTAAGTTATCTTATCCTTTGGCTCAACATTAGGTCATCATAAACATGCATAAAATATTTTATTAAATTATTTTTATCATAAACATGCATCTTTGTGTTAAAACAAAATGATGTTGAAGGTTTTAAACATGTCTTTTAAATGTGGGCCTCAACAATCGATTATTTGAATCCTACAATCGATTGTATTAAGACAGTGTGATCTGAAGTTTTTCAAAATAGCAAACAATCGATTGTCTACTTTTAACAATCGATTATTTTGAGACAGTGTGCAACCGAAGTTTTTAAACATCTAAACAATCGATTGTTTTTGTCATACAATCGATTATATTCATAAACAATCGATTGTCATTTTCATACAATCGATTATATTTTGACCGTTCCCATAGAATCAATTATATTTTGACCGTTCCCACAGAATCCTAAATTGATTTTTGAACGTTGAATACAATCGATTATTTAGTCCATACAATCGATTGTTTAGCCTAAAATCAGGAATCTGTCTTTTGAACGTTGGTCAAACAATCGATTATCTACTCCAAACAATCGATTGTTTGAGCACAGAATCAGGGATTTTATTTGTCAATTAAGCAACGGTCAGCACCACTTTTTCACCTATAAAAAGAGGTCTTTTGAGTTGTTTTTAAACACACAACTCCTCCATACATTGTTATACATATTGATCATTTTCAAGCATCATATTAGAGCTTTTGTTGAGCCATTTGATAGACAACTTTGTGTTGTTCATAGAGCTTATTGTGTATCTCTTTATCCACTCTATTGAGAGAGTATTTGTTGTAAAAGAGAGTTGTTTGAAAAGAACATATCTTCTCATTTGTCGGGTTTGCTAAGTACCCAAAGTCTTAGTGGTTGAAGTCTTGGGGTGAGGTATCCTCAAGCAAGTGAAGTCTTAAGGTGTGGTATCCTTGAGCAACTGTAACAGTTTGTTAAGCACCCGTAAGCTTGACGAAGATAGTGGAAATCTCGAGAGAGTCTCTCGGGGACTGGACTAGCCACGGGTTGTGGTGAACCAGGATACATCGCTGCGTTCGTTCTTTATTATTTACTTATCGCACTTATTTCATTCCTGCAATTTTTAAATTCCGCAAGTTTACGTATTTTTTATTATAACGCTATTCACCCCCCTCTAGCGTTAAGCGTATTTTCTAACAAAATAGGCTAGGAATTGAAGGCTGGGACTTGGGGCGTTGGAAAGAGGAGGAGAATAAGGTTTGAGGGTGTAATTTTGGGCTTTATCGGAGCATCACCGCCGGTGACGATTTCCGGCCGGCAGAGGGATGGTGGCGGCTTTAGGGTTGCAACGTTTGGATAAGGTACGAGGTTGATATGGGTAGGGGTGATACAGAACAGTTATATACCTGTAGCGTTAAGGCTTAGATACCGTTGGATCGAATGGATGGGCGGTTAGGATTTGTTTGGGTCGAACGATGTCGTTTCGATGGAGACGGGTCTGGACCGATTTTGGGGGCGCAATTGGGCTGGTTTTGAACTTGATTTGGGGTTTGGGCTGGGATATTTGAACACAAAGTGGCCCAATTCAAGTCTCTTAATAAGAAGACAAAGTTTATAATTATTGTCTTTTCTTTTCATTATTTTAAAATGTTAAATTAATTAAAATCTGATTTACACCTAACATTAATCTACTTATTTCCTCAAAATTGATTAAATCCTAATTTTAGGAGAAAACTATGACAAAATCTAAAAAGTGAAAATGCAGAAAAGCTAAAAATTTTTTGCAATATTAATTCATTATTAAACCTAAGAAAATATAAAATTGGGTTCTAAATGCAAATATGTTATTTTTGTATTTTTTATGAAGTATGTCAATTAAAATGCACGAAATGCAAACAAACACAAAATCATGCAATTAATTTCCTAAAATTTAAATAATAAAAGAAAATTCCTAATTTTAATGAATTCTATGAGAGTAATTTAAGTGTGGCAAAAATCATGTGCTCACACGTGTAGCAGCCCTCATTGGTCTGTTTCTCAGGAACCCTTGGTTTATTGAAGGTTGTACCTCTTGAAGAACCCTTTCCTCTCATCAGGAACTTTTTGAAATCACTGGTGATCATAGCCAAATCATCCTCCATCTGAACCTTCAGCAATTTTGTGAACCAGACTTCTTTCCTTCTTGGGTGCATCCATTTTCATGATTTGCCTTCTCCGTTCATAGGAAGTAAGGTTTCCAATTAGTTCATCCAACTTGAGGATAGCAATATTCTTTTATTCCTGAATAGTAGTGATTTTGTTTTCCCAAGAGACTGGCAGAACCATTGTCAAAATCTTCTTAACTTTGTCTTCTTCTAGAATAATCCTTCCAAGAGATTTAAGTTCATTTGTCAATATGGTGAACCTTGTATACATATCTTGGATGGTTTCTCCTTCCTTCATGCTGAAACTCTCATACGGAGAATACAGTAGTGTTCCTCTGGATCTCTTCACTTGAGGTGTTCTTTCATGAGCTACTTGCAAAGTGTCCCAGATTTCCTTAGCAGTGGTACAACTTTGAATTCTACTGTGCTTATCTGGACCTAGTCCACACACAAGCCATTTCTTGGCCTTGTCATTCTTCTCCCACTTCTTCAGGTTTTCAACAGTGCATTCAGCTCTTGTCTTTGGCACATCCACTCCTTCAGCATTCTTCTTTGTAGTTGCTAGAGGACCATCACTGACTATGTCCCAGAGTTCTTAGTCTTCTCCAATGATCTGATCCCTCATCATGTTCTTCCACCAAGAATAGTACTGACCATTGAAAAATAGAGGCCTGGCAGTGGATTGCCCTTCCCAGTTCCTAGATGGTGCACTCATTTTGATTTTTTCCTAGCCTCTTCAATGATAATCTGCTGTGTACCAATTGATGTTCTAAACTTCAATACCATACAAGATGGGGGGTGATTTGTGTAGGTACTAACACTACTCTTTGTGGAATACTAAATACATAAAATAAAGAGCACAGAGATTTTTACGTGAAAAACACCTAGCTCAAAAGGTGAAAAAATCATGACCTACAACTCAGTAGGATTTTCTCAAACATCCACTAAAATTACTGAGACAAAACAGCATTAACAAAACTCTTTGTAAACTTAAGGATTAACTCTAATCCCATTGTAGCACACAGCCTCAACTGCTGCGACAACTTCAAGTTAACTCTAACTTGAAAACTCTAAGTATCTAATACAATTGCTTTTATGAAAGTTGAAAGGTACAATTATAAATCACCTACTACAATTGAACTAGAATAAAAGAAAGACGCAATGGAATTAGTTCTTTTATCTTGTTCAAGTAGCTTCAGGAGTACACACTTAAATCTCACATAAATTTCTTGCAAAATCGCCTTGCTCTTTTGCTCTCAATTTAGTTTAACTTCTGCGTATGTGCAACAACTGTAAAAGAGAACAATCATTGTCATTTATTAGGTTAGTAATCAGAGTTTGATTAAGACTCAATTGGCAATCTTTTATTGTAGTTGAGTCCTTGAAGATCTCAAACTCCAACACTATCTTTATCCGGATTGTGTTCTCTTCATATAAGGAGACCTTCTCCCCTTATCTAATATGCAACCTTTTCGAACATATCAGGAGATATTACTGCTTGATCAATAGGATTTATCTCTTTCACGTGCATCTCACATGTGTAGGTTGATCATGACTATGTTTCACATGATAGACCTAGTCCATGACTGAGTACAGTTGTCATTCTCCAAAACTTTACCTATTCTTGGGCCAACAAGTTGCATTTCCCAAATACGCGAACATGAAGTTATCACATTCATATGGAGGAATATAATATGATGCTAAGGCATCCCCAAAGAAATCAGTTATGACAATAGACTCCAATTTATCGGAAAAAAAACCACCGAATGCTTCTGTAGAAACTAGACGAGAAGAGATGCAACAGATGACGGATGAAGACCTCGTAGCCAGCCAAATCTGCAAACTTCACCAGCATAAAAAAGACTTTATATAAGTAAGGGAAAATCTGTGCGAGGCAGACTCCATAAAAGTGACAGAACTCCTCAGCTAGTAGGGAAAGAGGAAGAGAGTAACCCATTAAAAACGGGTAGGCATAGAAAGCGTAATACCCAGGCCGGTGGACTTGTATCGCGTTGTTCCTCGCCAGAACAATATCAACGCGACCAGAGATACAAATTTTAGACCGTAGGGCAGATATTTGTTTCGGACCTATAATAGATAGTACTTGCTCAGGAGCAGGGGCAGGCTCTTTTGGAAAGCCATTTTTGACCGACGAGTTCCAGCGAATAACCTCATCTACGGTGGGAAAACTTTCGTCTTCCACAAACGTGGGTTCATCGCCATGGGAAGGCATGGCCACCGATAATGGTTGGCATCGGAGACTATGTTATAAGTGTGAGAGGAGTTTGTCATTCTGTAGTACGTGTATAACGTAGATCCAGAAAGAGAGTATCAATAGGAAGAAGCAGGAGAACAAGCAAAGTGCAAATGGAATATGGAGTGCGAAAAGTTTCACTTGTAAATCACCCTTCCTCTATTTATAAGATATTGTGGCACCCGAGTCAATGCAAGATACTGTAATTGACACCAAAATCAAAGCAACAGAGGCATTGGAAACAACGCATTGCATCGGGAAAATGCGTAATGATGACACGAGTGGCCATGACATCATCCTTTGTCAGCCATGCCAACCACAATCTTTGAGCCGATCCGTCATCTATTTGAAACCGACCAATTCAGTTCGTTCACCACGACGAAATTTCTTACGATTAGATGCAGATAAAATCCACTCATCGAGGACTCCCAAGAGGACGACCTTAATAAGCGGAGGAACTAACTGTATGGATCAATTTAACTCGAGTTTAGTGAATGCAAACAGACGAGCTGAGGCCGAGGTCGAAGCCAAGCACGACCTAGTGGTGAGGAGTTTCCTAGAGAGAGACCATTGCTAAGGTCGAGTAGAGAACAAACAGCAACAACAATTAGAATAACTTTAGGTTTATGAATAGGAATATTCCCCCAATTGTACTTTTTTAGGGTTTTCTAGGAATATTTCTTATAAATAGGGAGAGAGCGGGAACAAAAAAAGGGGCTCTTGAACATTTCTAAAAGAAACATCTTGTAAAAGGTTGACTATCAAGAACATACAAAAAGCTTGTCTTGTCTTTTGTGTTTGATTCCATTGTTAAATATTCCTCTTTTATTCGTGAGATCCAAGAACACTTTGTGCATTTTCATAATCTGTTATCACACGCTATAGTGAGAAAAAGGAATCACCAAACTCATTCAACATTTGGATGACAAATTCCTTCTTATTACGTTCAGAGCCATTTGTCACACTATTGCATATTTTCATTCTCATATTTATCGATAATCATTGAGCATTAACTTGACACTTATTGACTTGAACACGGTTCCATACCATCAAAAATATCAAACTTCAAATCTAAAATTTATTATATTTAACTATGATTCACTCTTTATCTACTTATTAAATTAATTTAGAAAAAAGGGTCTGAAACTTTTTGATCAAACACTATTAAAATTACACCGCTTTGACCAAGTAACTGTAGTAGCTAATGTAAAATTATAAGGATAAAAAGAGAAAAATAGAAGTTAACCAAAGATTTGCCTCGACTTGCTATTAAGGCTGTATCCGGTTCCGGTTCTGGGTCTATTTGGGTCTGCGATTTCGGTTCTGGCGGTTCCGGTTCTGGCGATTCTGGCAGTTTCGGTTCTGGCGGTTTCGGTTCTGGCGGTTCTGGCGGTTCCGGTTCTGGGGGTTCCGGGTACCATCCGATTTCGGTTCTGGCGGTTCCGGTTCCGGCGGTTCTGAATTTTTTTTTTTAAATCAATATCTTGTATAGTAGTCATTAGTATATTGTAGAATATATTTTATATGGTGTACTATGTTATTAGTATAGTATATATTGTGTTTGGTAATTAGTATATATTGTGTATAAGTAGTGTATATTTTGTATATAAGTAGTGCATATTTTGTATACAAGTAGTATATATTGTATTTAAGTAGTATATATTGTATATAAGTAGTGTATATTGTGTTGTAGTTAGTAATTAGTATAAATTGTATATAAGTAGTATATATTGATAAAAGAATGTTGTCATTAGTATATTGTGTTGTATGTTATATATTGTATGTTATATAAATATTCAAGTATTGATATAAAAGTAAAGACAAAGAAATATTGAGACAAAAGATATTCATGGATATGATAAAGAGCATATTTATTGACCAAAATGGCATATCTTTCTTAGTCTTCCTTCCCCCAATGGAAAAAAAAACTAAAAGAAGACATGCCAATGAACAAGTTACATCATAATTTATGCATTATTCCCTGAACATGACTTAACTCAGTTATCCCCTGTGGTAAACGCTTCTTCTTGTTCCCTGTCCTGTGTGCCTCCATTGATTTCTCAGACAAAGCCCCTACAATAATAATGCAATAAAATCGAGATAACAAAAAAGGTCTTTTAACTTTTCAATCATGTTATATCACTCACAATAATAGACAAATACATATATTGAGACATGTCGAATACAATGTCAAGGTCCATCAAAAGATAAGTTACTAAGGATTCAAATTGTTCAGGTATTAGAGAATTGAATTACAGCAGATGTTAGATCCTGTAGATAATGTACTGGACTTACCTTAAAAGTTGATGCCATAAGTAGATCTTGAAGCTTAGGGACTATGTCGTACGATACAATGTTGAACACACCATCAAGGTGAACGGACTTCTTAGTGTTTGAAGGCACTACTTTAAATCATGCCTTATTTGAACCACCCCATTGAGATAAAATCACTTGTTCCACTGCACCTTTTTCCAAGCCATCAGCATGGTGTTGCAAAGATGGTGTGACGTTGTCCTTTGTACCTTCTTTCTCCAAAATCTCTAGAGATGTTCCCTCTACCAATTTATTACCAGGCAAGAATTCAACTTTCAATTTTATGTTGAGATCGTCATCAACCGGGGGAGGGGTAGTATTTTGGCCACTACTTTCACCGGTTTTAGCTTTTTCTTTACCGAACATATTTTTCACCGAAAATTCCATAATAATTAGCACGTAAGAGTTAAAACGAGTTTACCGGATTGACGAACAACTTCTTGAAAATTGAAAATCGTTGAAATTGAACACTTGAAAACTTCAATTCAACAACTTCACAATGTTTCACGAATTTGCAACAATAAATTAAGCACTTGCACTAGAAAGATTGAAAGAGAGCTTGAGAGAGATTGAGATAGATTGAGAGATATTGATGAATTGGTGAATAAAAATGAAAGAATGATGGGGTATTTATAGTTGAGAAATGCAAAATAGTGTAATTATATAAAGTTTGGGGTTAAATTAAAGTTTGGGGGCCAAGTGGCTATTTTTAAACTTTCAAACGGCTAGTTTTGAAAAAGAGCCATTTGGAACCGCCAGAACCGTCTGGAACCGTTTGGAGCCGCTTGGAGCCGTTTGAATTTTTTTTTTTTTTTTAAAAAAAATTACCGTTACAGAACCGTTTGGAACCGCCAGAACCGGTCTGGTTCCGGTTCCGATTCTGGCTGTTCCAACGGGTGGAACCGCCTCGCCACTGTTCCAGGGAACCGCCGGAACCAGAACCGCCGGAACCGGGCCGCGGTTCCGGTCCGGTTCCGGTTCGGAACCGCCCCGTTTACAGCCTTACTTGCTGTACCTACGTTTTTGCTGTTTTGCAGTTGCACTAGGCGGGTACTCAAAACTAGACCTGTCTAACGGGCCGGTTTGACCCGGGACCGGACTGGCCCGGTTCTTAAGGGGTGGGCTGGGCTGGGTTGGGGGGGACGGGTTAGAACGATTAGGATTTTAGAAGTAGGACCCGGGACCGGACCGGCCCGATAAGCCAAACAGTGCTTGAACTGGTCGACCCGGACCGGTACAACGGTCAAAATTTTTTTTTTTTTTTAAAAAAATTTCTGCACATGTGGGCCCCACAGGACCGTTGGCAACGGTCCAGAACCGTTGGCCAACGGGAGTATTTTCAGAAATGGCACTTTTTTGTTTTTTTTTTGTATTTATTAAATTACATTATTAACCCTTCTTAAAATCTATAAATACCCTCCCCTCTTCTTCATTTCCTCACTCAAAATTATCAATATCTCTCTCAATTCTCAAATTATCAGTCATTCTCTTCTCTTCAATTTTCAAGAATTCATATTCTAATTTTATAATTTTATTGTCTTTGTTTTCCCGAATTTAATTTATCGTAATTTCTCATTCGGAAATCGGAATTCTAAGCTTGAAGTTCAAGTGCTCAACATTGAAATACTTGCTTGACGTTTGTTCGTGGTAACACCGGATTTGCGTAATCAAGTGTTCAATTTATTGTCGAATTCGGTGCATTCTCTCCAACTCTTTCTCTTATTTAATATTTTAATTGCATATTTGATTTTCGCTTATATATTAATTTTTACAATATGTTGAATGCTGCTAAAAGAGCGTGTAGAAAAGTTACTGGTAGGGGTGGAAGTAAAAAAAGAGGTAGTCATGTAGCTTCTGGTAGTAATAGTAATGACCCAATAACACATGTTTCTGAATCATCGCCTAATTTGCAAGATGTAGAAATTGATTATGAACAATTACAAGAAGATTACGGAATAGAAGATAATAAAATTGGAATAGCAGATGAGATACCACATACACCTAGTAGTGGAAATGTTGGTAGTATTGGAGTTGGAGTTGGTAGTGCAACAAGGGGTAGAAGACCACCAGTGGCTCCAACTTCTACTCGTAAAAAAAGAAGTCCTGTTTGGAAATTTTTTGAAATAATAGAAGGTACTGATAGAGTTAAGTGCAAACTTTGTAACGAAACGTTTAAACATTTGACCAGAGGTAATTTAGGGGGGACTGAGACACTTATTAGACATCTGTCGACTATCCATCCTATAGAATGGGGAGCTAATGGGGATGGAAGTCAAACAACAATTAACCCTACTGCCGGAGGTCTCCTAAAATATGATAAAATGAGGGATCGAGAGGAATTAGCGAAAATGATTGCTTTGGGTTGTCTACCTTTTTCTTTTGTTTCTTCCTCTTATCTTATTATGTATATTCAAAGGATATACAATCTTTTATTTAAAGGTATCCCTAGAAGTACTTGTAAAGCAGACATCTTTAGACTTCACGGCCAATATCAAACATACATACGTTATTTGTTTAGTCACCTTCCTTCTAGAGTATGTCTAACTTCTGATATTGGCCATGCTGTTAATGGAAATGATTATTTAACAATTACATGTCATTGGATAGATGATAATACTTGTACGCAAAAACGTATTATTGCTTTTAAATATGATGAAGATCAGAGTCATACTGCTGCATTTATTAGTAGTACAATTATTAAAGTTGTTGAATTTTATAATCTAAACCAAAAAGTTTTGTGTATGTCTTTTGATAATGCTTCAAACAATAATGCTACAGTTTCAATTTTAAAATTGCATTTGCAACCACCTCTTGATGATATTTTTTATGTTAGATTACTCAAGTGTTAAAAGTGGGCTCGATTTATTTTCAGTTGAGATTACTCAAGTTAGAAGAGCAGTTGGAGTTATTCAGGGAAATAATAGACAATCTAGAATAAAAGAATTTAAGAATAAGTGTATCCAGTATAACCTTACACCTAGATTCATGCCAGACGAAGTTGTAACTAGATGGAACTATACATATATATTTTTAAAATGTTGCTACAAATATAGATTTCCAATAACTGAAGTTGCTAATACACATTGTACTGATCCTAGGCGTATGTTAACAACTGATACTTGGGAGGTCACTAGTGATGTTAAATTTTTACATAAATTTTATACTGCTACTGTTGTGTTTTCTGGCGCATATTACCCAACTGTTACTATGGCTTTAGTACATATAGCTGAAATTTCTTTGCTACTATATGAATTTAAGAAGAAAGATAAATATACGGATGTTGTTGTAAATATACAAGCGAAATTCAAAAAATATTTCTTTCCAATTCCTCCAGTTTACTTAATTGGTGCAGTTTTAAATCCTTCTATTAAAATGTCTGATTGTCACCAATTAATGAATGCTTTATATACTTATATGGAGATTGGGGCCACTGAAAGCCCAAATTTGTATGATTCTATGAACAAGCTAAATGAACATTTACAACATCTATATAATTATTATGCAACTCAATATGATAATTCTCGTGCTTCAACAGATGTAAATCCCGCTATGCAATGTAGCAGTTCTAATGTAGATGATGAAGAAGGCATCGATAGTTTTAATATTTTTTCAACTTTTTCTAACACTCAAAGTAGTAGCAGGAATATTGATGAACTTCAATTTTACTTGCAGAAGCAAAAGGAACCTCGCACCAAGGAATTTTCACCGTTAGGCTGGTGGCATGAAAATGCAAAGCAATTTCCCGTTCTTTTCGCTATGGCTCGGGATGTCCTGAATGTGCCAATTTCCACTGTTGCATCCGAGAGTGCATTTAGCCAAGCAAGACAACAACTTGGAGACACACGCCACTCATTGGGAAGCAATGCTTTGGAAGTTTCAGTATGTTTAAGAGATTGGATTAGATCGGAACGAAGAAATCAAGGAAAGGAAGATCTTGATAGCCCAGAAGACGAATAACTTGGAGATATATTAACGCATGGAAACCCATCCGAATTTAACACGCCAGAAGAAGGTCAATCGGTTCATATTGATTACGATGAACTTGCTAGGGCAATGCAAAGAATTTGATGATTCCGATTATTACTAGTTTACTACTTGTTACAAAAGATGTAAAGTTTTTACTACTTAAGATACATTTTAGTTTTTCGATTTGAATTTAAGAAATAAAGTAGCACTTGCAATAAGTGCAATTTTTTTCCCATCTTTTGTTGTGTTCATTCAATTATTACAAAGTATTAATATAACTTAATATTTATACATAATTCTAAAAAAAAATACAAAATAACGAAACCCGGCCCGGCCCGGACCATTACAACCCCAAACCCGTACGGTTCAATCTTAACCCCTAACAACCCAGCCCGGTAAAAGCCGGTACTGTTTGGAACCGGCCCGCCCCGGACCGGTAACCGGACGGGTCGAAAAAAATCGACCCGGACCGGACCGGTGGAACCGGTTGACAGCCTTGCTCAAAACTACACAAACATCAAATTTAAAGGACCCTTCAACCCAAAAAAAAAAAAAAGAGAAAATAACTAAAACCCCAAAAACAAAAACAAAAAACAGTTGTCCTACTAAAGAAAAATTCAAAAATGGAAAACAATATACTGGAAAATCTTGAAGGTTGTTACGGCGGCGGAAGTGGCGACGCCGGCGGTAGCGTCGGCGGAGACGACGAGGAAACGTTGATGCTGGAAGATGGAAGTGGAAGCAGTGATAGAAAGAAAACAGCAGACCGTGTAAAAGGACCGTGGGCGAGGGATTGGAGTTTGATCGCCCGAGGAATTCCCGGTAGATCGGGTAAATCGTGTCGCTTAAGATGGTGTAATCAGCTTGACCCTGCTGTTAAACGCAAACCCTTCTCCGGTAACTTTCAACTGCCATGTTTTTCTTTTTTCTTTTTTAATTTGTGTTTGTGACCATTTGGTGAAAGGGTTTTATCTTTTGTATGGAAATTTAGTTTCTACTTGAGACTTTTGTACAGCATTGATGTTTAGTTCAAGCAAACTTTGGATTTTTAACCTGAGGTCAAGATAAAAATTATGACAGAAGGTATCGAGTATAATTGGTTATTCTGGTGAAATGTGGTTTCCACTTGTGGTTTTAGTAGTGTATTGATGTTTAGTTCAAGCAAAGTTTGGATTTTTTGTAGAGAGTTTTGGGAGAAGTGATTGGTTTGAGGCTTCTGACAAAATATATTGCTTACAAAGGTATATATAGAGTACAGAGAGAAACCAAATCCTACCAACTATAGGACTGTACAATAAACCAAATCCTACCAACTATAGGACTGTACAATAATAAAGAAAAGCAAATCCTATCAACTATAGGACTGTACAATATATTCTAGTACGCCCCCTCAAGATGGAGGGCCGGAGGACACGCCAATCTTGGACATCAGCAGAAGAAGCCGAGGACGAGATAAGTGCTTGGTGAGATCGTCGGTGTGATCGACGAGATGATGGCACTGAGAATAAGATTGTCCTGGCGAATCCAGTAAGGATATGCTGGATTGGGGGAAGTTACCTCTTTGTCAACGATAGTGGCTGGTGGGCACGGCTTCGATCCGTCTAAGAAGCCGAGGAGGTCGTAACCCGTAAGGAGGGTTCGGAATTGGAATTTCCACGCCAGGTAATTAGTGGAATCCAATTTAAGTGGGATCTGAGCCGATGCATTGATGGCAATCGGCTGGAGAAGATCGTTGGATGTCGTAGCGGCCATGAAGCGTGTGAGAAAGCACGGGAGAAGAATATATATCTTGATATTAAACATGATACAATGAGCCCTATGTATAATACATATAACCTAACCTACTCCTAATACAGTTTGGACTAGAGTTCTACTATAGTTACACTTCTAACACTCCCCCTTAAATCATATGTACCGAGCTTGTTACATATGTAGTTAATACGAGGACCAGTGAGGGACTTGGTGAAAATGTCTGCAAGCTGATCATTTGACTTTACAAACTTTGCAGGAATATCTCCCGAGAGTATCTTTTCTCTGATAAAGTGACAGTCAATCTCAATGTGCTTAGTTTTCTCATGGAACACTGGATTTGACGCAATATGAAGAGCAGCTTGATTATCACACACAAGTCCCATCTGACTAACATCACCAAATTTCAGCTCTTTGAGCAACTGTTTAACCCAAACTAGCTCACATGTCGCCATAGCCATTGCTCGATATTCTGCTTCTGCACTAGACCGAGCAACCACATTCTGTTTCTTGCTTTTCCAAGATACCAAATTTCCTCCTACTAAGACACAATATCCAGAAGTAGAACGTCCGTCAGAAGGCGATCCTGCCCAATTAGCATCGGAGTATCCAACAATCTGCTCATGGCCTCGATCCTCAAACAATAAACCTTTACCTGGAGTTGATTTTATATACCGAAGAATGCGAACAACTGCATCCCAATGACTATCACATGGCGAACCCATAAACTGGCTCACAACACTCACAGCAAAGGAAATGTCAGGTCTTGTCACTGTAAGATAATTTAGTTTACCAACTAACCGCCTATATCTTTCAGGATCGTTAAGAGGCTCCCTCTGTCCTGGAAGAAGTTTAGAATTCGGATCCATTGGAGTGTCAACGGGTTTACAACCTGTCATTCCTGTCTCCTCAAGAATATCTAAGGCATACTTCCGTTGTGAGATCACAATACCTGAGCTAGACTGTGCGATCTCAATACCCAGAAAATACTTTAGTGTGCCCAGATCCTTAGTCTGAAAGTGTTGAAAGAGATGTTGCTTCAATTTAGTAATACCATCCTGGTCATTGCCGGTAATAACGATGTCGTCAACATAGACCACTAGATAAATACAGAGACGTGAATCAGAATGCCGATAGAATACAGAGTGATCAGCTTCACTCCGAGTCATGCCAAAGTCCTGGATAACAGTGCTAAACTTACCAAACCAGGCTCGAGGAGACTGCTTTAGACCATAAAGTGACCGGCGCAAGCACATACAAGGCCACGAGACTCCCCCTGAGCAACAAACCCAGGTGGTTGCTCCATATAAACTTCATCCTCAAGGTCACCGTGTAAAAATGATTTTTAATGTCCAGCTGATACAGGGGCCTATGGCGAACAGCAACCATAGAGAGAAAAAGGCGGACTGATGCTATCTTAGCCACGGGAGAGAAGGTATCACTGTAATCAAGCCCAAATATCTGAGTATACCCCTTGGCCACAAGACGAGCCTTAAGACGATCAACCTTACCATCTGGACCAACCTTGACTGCATACACCCAACGATAACCAACAGTAGATTTACCTGAAGGAAGAGGGACGAGCTCCCAAGTACCACTCGTATGTAAAGCAGACATCTCGTCAGTCATAGCCTGTCGCCACCTTGGATGAGACAATGCTTCACCTGTAGACTTAGGGATGGCAACAGAGGACAAAGAAGATAGAAAAGCATAATAGGGTGATGACAGACGATAATAACTTTAACCGATATAATGGGGATTAGGATTAAGGTTGTTCCGTATACCTTTCCGAAGTGCAATCGGAAGAGACAAGTCCGCAGTAGGAGCAGGGTCAGGTGCAGGAAGTGAATCAGCCGGGCTGGATGCTGGGCGAGGATGACGATGATATGTCAAGAGTGGAGTGTCTTGTGCAGGGAGTCTAGGAGGAGCTACAGTAGATGGTCCAACGTTTGGAATGGGTAAGACTTCTGTAGCGGAAGGTGAAGGAGGAGATATAGTAGACTCCCTAAAGGCCGGTATAGTTAAAAATTCAGATATAGCCAGATGGTCAGAATGGTCAGAAGAGGTAAAGAAAGGCTTAGACTCAAAAAATGTGACATCGGCTGACATAAGGTACCTACGAAGATCAGGTGAATAACAACGATAGCCCTTCTGAGCACGAGAATAACCAAGGAAGACACACTTGAGAGCACGAGGAGCTAACTTATCTTTCCCAGGAGCTAAGTTATGAACGAAACAAGTGCTCCCAAACACACAAGGGGGGACAGAGTATAAGGGGGACTGGGGAAACAATACCTCATGCGGAATCTGATTCTGGATGGGAGATGAAGGTATCCGATTAACCAAATAACAAGATGTGAGAACTGCATCGCCCCAAAAACGCAGCGGAACATGAGATGCAATGAGAAGTGTGCGAGCAGTCTCAATAATGTGCCTATTCTTTCTTTCTGCAACCCCATTTTGCTGAGGGGTATAAGGACAAGAGGTCTTATGAACAATTCCATAAGAAGACATAAACTGCTGAAATTGAGAGGACAAATATTCTAAGGCATTATCACTGCGAAGGATGCGAATAGAAACACCAAATTGATTTTTAATTTCAGCACAAAAATTTTGGAATATAGAAAACAACTCATAACGATCTTTCATTAAGAAAATCCAAGTACATCTTGAATGATCATCAATGAAACTAACAAAATAACGAAATCCCAAGGTTGAACATACTCTACTAGGACCCCATATATCCGAATGAACTAAAGAAAAAACAGACTCTGCACGACTCTCAATATACGAGGAAAGGAGGCGCGGGTATGTTTCCCGAGCTGACATGACTCACACTCTAATGTGGATAAACTGGACAAACGAGGCACCATCTTCTGAAGTTTGGACTAGCTAGGATGTCCTAAACGACTGTGAAGTAGGTCTTAAGGATCAGCAGCTAGACATGTCTTAGAGGATGTTAGTAAGTTAAGGTAGTAGAGTCCGTCTGATTCAAGTCCTGTTCCAATCGTCTGTCCCGTACTGCGGTCCTGCATAATAAAAGAGTCATCAATAAAATATATTCCGCGATGGAGGGCACGAGTCAAACGACTCACAGATGCAAGATTAAAAGGACAGCCAGGGACAAAAAGAACGGAATCTGGAGTGACAGAGGGTAGAGGATTTGCTTGTCCAACTCCTTTTGCTTTAGTTTGAGACCCATTAGCTAAAGTAACGTTGGGAAGAAACTGTGAATACGCAATATTTGACAAAAGGGATTTATTACCAGAGATATGATCAGAAGCAGCTGAGTCCACAACCCATTGTTCAAGAGGACTAGACTGGGAAATACAAGCAAAAGAATTACCAGCAACAGAAGTATCAGGCTGAGCAATAGTGGCTACTTGTGGAGACGTCTGCTTACTTGCTCGATATGTAAGGAACTCATTATACTCCCTTTCAGATACAAAAAATCCCTGGTTACCTGTAGGTTCGGTCTGAGCAACATAAGCATTTTTTGTTGGTCGACCATGTAAAGAATGGCACACATCACGAGTGTGACCAAGTTTATAACAATAAGAACACTTGGGTCTAGATCTTCCAAAGCGACCTCCTCCTCGTCTATACTCCATAGTATGAGAAGCCCGATTGTCTACGGATTGGGAGACGAGGATAGATGAATCAAGTGTCTGTGATGAGCTCAATGGGTGACTTGGTGCTGCAGCAAGGCGAAGTAAGCGAGAAAATAATTCATCAACTGTGGGGACAGTCGGACTAGCCAAAATCTAATCGCGTACTGAGTCAAGATCATTAGGAAGCCCAGCAAGAGTAAGAACTAGAAACAGCTTTTGTCGTTGCTCTTGCTGCTTTGCAACGCTAGCAGAAACTTGCATCAACGTCTCAAATTCCTCCATAACTGCCTGCACTTGACCCAAGTAAGTAGACATATCCAATTCCTGTTTCTTTAAATTTGTCATCCGCGATATCACATCATAGAAACAAGATATGTCATTAGTGTATAAAGTACGAGCCTTTTCCCAAACCAAATAACATGTTTGGAATGGACGAAACAAGGGCATCAACTTGGAATCAATAGATCGCCACAAAATACTGCATAATTGAGCATCAATCTTCTCCCAATGTGCTTTGGCTTTTTCATCTCCGTCACTAGACTCCTTGGTTAGATGATCCTGAACACCTTGGCCTTTACACCACAACTCGACAGACGAAGCCCAAGCTAGGTAGTTTGAACCTCCCATTAAAGGTTCTGAGGTAATCATAATACCGGAACTGCCAGAACCCTGGTTTCTAGGCCCGAAAGCATCTAGTCCCAAAGACATCGTTGGATTATCAACTGAAAACTCGCTGAAACTGAAACAGAGGACTGAAAACTGGCGCTGCCGGAAAACAGGAACACTGTAGCTGCCGGAAAAATTCAAAGTTGTCGGAATTGAAAAGTAAAAATATGGATAGGCTCGGAATTCAAGGTGGAGCAAACTATCCTGAAGAAATTCTGGCCGGAAAGTACTGTAGCTGCCGGAAAAGTCAATAAAGTCGCCGGAAAAAACTGAAAGTTGTCCGAATCGAACGGAAAAAGTATGGGTAGGGTCGGAATTAATAGCCGACCAATTTGTCCTGAAGAAACAAACTGAAAAAGTGGCCGGAACTGCCCTCACGCGCCGGCGCGTGGGCTTCACGCGCCGAGGGTTCTGCCGCGCGTGGGGGCGCGTGACGTGTGTTTCCGGTGATTTTTTCTGGGGTTGGTCGGAATTCTCTCCCGAACCTCGTGGTGGTCTCGGATTTTGCACAACACCAACAGAAAAGGTAGCTTAGTTACGGACAGCCTGTTAAGTCGCCGGAAAATTGCACGGCGACGAGGTCTTCTTCCCGGAAATAGCTGGAATGACGCACAACTATATTATTCTCACCAAAGCTCTGATACCATGTGAGAAAGCACGGGAGAAGAATATATATCTTGATATTAAACATGATACAATGAGCCCTATATATAATACATATAACCTAACCTACTCCTAATACAGTTTGGACTAGAGTTCTACTATAGTTACACTTCTAACAAAGCGCGAGGCAAAGGAGGCGCTGATCGACGTCTCGAGAGAGAGGACTGCCGGTTAGTGCAGCGGTGGCGCTGTAAGACGCCGGAGAGAGGCGGTGGACCGAGAAGGTCGGCGGCGGCGGGCTGCCGGTTAGTGCAGCGACGGCGCGGGTAGGGAAGAATTAGGATTTCTTTGGCGATAAGCCACTGGCGTATGATACCATGTAGAGAGTTTTGGGAGAAGTTCAATGGTTTGAGGCTTCTCACAAAATATATTGCTTACAAAGGTATATATAGAGTACAGAGAGAAACCAAATCCTACCAACTATAGGACTGTACAATAAACCAAATCCTACTAACTATAGGATTGTACAATAATAAAGAAAAGCAAATCCTACCAACTATAGGACTATACAATATATTATTATATTTTTAACCTGGATCAAGATTAAAGTTTGGATTTTTAAACTGAGGGCATTAAAATACCGAAAAGAAGATATTCACTATTATGGTGAGATGTAGTTTCTACTTGGTGATTTTTTTGTGTGTGATCATTTGGTAAAAAGGTTTTATTTCTGATACCATTATTTCTACTAATGTATTTTTGTACAGCATTGATGCTTAAGTTTAGGAAAGTGTTTTTTTTTAAATCTGGGTCAGGAAGTTTGGATTCTTTAAGCTGATAGAAGTAAAATACTGAACAGAAAGTCTTCAACAGAAGTTATTAACCATAGCTGAGTATTCTGGTAAAATGTTGTTTGGACTTATGATTTTCTAGTGTACTGGTTTTAGTGCGAATATCGTTCAGATTTTTAGTGGGAGGTCAAAATTAATCTTTGGACTTTCAATCTGAGGTCAGAAGAATCTTGAGCAGAAGATAGTAAGCATAGTTGACTGTTCTGGTGAAATGTAGTTTCCGCTTGTGGTTTTGCATTTAATTGATGTTTAGTTCAAGCAAAGTTAGAATTTTCGACCTGAGGTTAATGGATTCTTGAGCAGAAGGCATTGGCCATGGTTGTGTATTTAGGTGAAATGTAGTTTCCACTTTTGATTTTGTAGTGTTTGATGTTTAGTTCGAATAAGTTTGGATTTTTAATTTGTGTCAAGATTAAAGTAATTTTCAACTTAAGGTCAATAAAATCCTGAACTGAAGGTATTAACCGCACTCGATAATTTTGATGGCCTTTAGGTTGGGAAATTATATAGTCATAAGCTGAATAACCTTGAAGGGAAGATTGGATCAGGTCTGGATGAAGTTAACGATGTCCCAATGCATTCAGGTTTAAGTCACGGATCATTCATGTGATCATCTATGCCACATACTTTTTGACATGTAAATCAGACTGTTACGCCCATTCTTTTGGTTCCTTTTGGTATGCAGGTTACACATTTTGGAGAAAGAAGAAATGAAATAGAGGCAACAACATATTTATAGGCTATGTTGCTCAGACTCTCCAAAAATATCGATGGGTGCGTGTCGGATCCTCCAAAAATAGTGTATTTTTGGAGGATCCGACACGGGTACGACAGCTGTTTTGAAGAGTCTGAGCAACATAGTTTATAGGGTGGGGGAATTCAAAAAATATATATTCCGTGGTTGAAAAAGAAGAAGATCAGTGTTATTTTGTGTCTAAAAGATACACAAAGTAGAGCTCTACTTAGTGTGGTTAAATTTGAAAGATACGAGTGTAAAATGTAAATCTTCTGAAAATCCTAATTTTGAACGCTACTTTCTTTACACAACACTTCAGTAGTGCTATTTTTCAGTGGAAAAGCAAGGGTGGTTTTTAGTGACCCTTCCTGACAAATCCTATATCAAGAAACAGGACAATGAAGAATCTGAATGATGGTACATAGTCTGAAGTGCAAAAGGGCAACCTCAAAAATGATTAAACTTGCTCTTGTATTTTTTGCCCCAGCGAGTCCTTGTTTCCTGATTATTATAAGGTTTGCTCATTTCAACTCTCTATTTAAGCTGGAAACAATCATGACATAAGACATTTATTAAGGGGTTTTAGCAGATCAGACCGCACTCAAGTTCAAGTATCTTTACCACTGTGACTGGCCACGTGACCCCCCATTCTGGAGAAGAGACAACTGATCGTTAAAAATAGCTCACCTTTCGAGAAGACTAAATTATTTCTTAAGAGAAATCCTAGTGGTGAGATAGCAGAAGGACTTCATTTTCAGTTAACCGACCATTTCTTTCTGAATCGCTTTGCACCGTACTGTCCGAAGAGTATATTCTTTGAAATTTCTTTGAGCATCCATGCAAAGTGAGGTCCCTCATTTTGCATCTCTTTATTGTTCTAAGCGTTAAAACTATCACATCTAATAATACTGACTAAAACTTGACTACAGATAGGTTGCAGCTTATTAGTGAACAAGTTTTTTGATGCCTTTGCTGGTTCTTCTCAGCTCTGTTACTTTTGACAGCATTCCTGTGTGATACGCTTATTCTGTGCAAATTTCAAATTATTTAAGGTTATAACTTACTTGAACTGTTAAAATTTAAATTTTTGAGATGTTTATCAGCAAACTAACTTTTCAATAATCATTCTAACGTTTTCTACCTTAGTCCCAACAATTGGTGTCACACAAATTGGACAAAAGAATTATTGTTGTTTCTTTTGACTCTTAACTAGAAAGCATAGCTCTGTGAAATATCAGATTATTTTGCAGTTTAGAAGATTATATGTGGGGTTACCAAGAAGCTAATAATACCGACCAACAGAGATATGCTGGTTATTGACAACTTCTCCTATGCTAAGTTGGGTTGGGAAGTAAAAGAGGGAGTGCATGGACTACTTTCCTAGTTGTTTGAGAAGTAAAGGAGGGAAAGCAGAAGTATTGAGGTTGCATCTTCGCTACATTGAGAACTTGGGTCCTTTCCCGTGGTTAACAAATTAAACTCTTAGCATCTGAAATACCTACTGTGAAATGTGGAGTTCTGCATGTTTGTGAAGATTTGGTTATGTGCTACATCAAACTAGATATACTTCTTAGTTTCAGTTGTTTCACCCATAGCTTCTGATCCGAAGAAGCAATTATAGTTCTTCAAGTTTTGTACAATACAACTAGCTGGTGAATGAAACTAACAACTCTGCGACTCTTGACAGATGAAGAAGATCGGATTATCCTTCAGGCCCATGCTGTTCATGGGAATAAATGGGCATCATTTGCAAGGTTTTTGCCAGGTAGAACAGATAACAACAGCAACCCAGTATAATCCCACTTAGTGGAGTCTGGGGAGGGTAGTATGTACGCAGTAGAGAGGTTGTTTCCAAATAGACCCCCGGCATCCTTCCCTCCAAGAACTTCCCACCTTGCTCTTGGGGAGACTCGAACTCACAACCTCTCGGTCGTAAGTGGGGGTTGCTTACCATCAGAGCAACCCCTCTTGTCTAAGGTAGAACGGATAATGCAATTAAAAATCATTGGAATTCAACCTTGAGGCGCTGCTGTGCCGAACTTGGTAAGTTAAGAAGTGACTCCAGCAATGTTCCGGAAGACGTTTGTGCAGAAATATCAAAAGCATCCTCTGAGGAAACCCAATCATGCGGTGATATGAATTCTTCGAAAGCTATAGAAGGAAAAGATATTAGCTCTCAGGAAAACCAAGAAGATAATCACTATGAGGATGTCACGGAGAAGTTCAACGGAGAGATGTAGCAAATGATCCTCCTACTCTCTTCCATCCTGTGGCTCGGATAAGTGCTTTTAGCGCATATGGTTCTTTGAATGCCCCAGAAACCCTAGTACAAACTCCACGACTAACTCCTATCGAATCGCCGGATATTGGGATAAGCAAATTGCTTGAAGGAGCTTTCAATGACAGATTAGTGCCTCACCAGTGAGGCCATGGCTGTTGTGGCAATGCTAGTCTGAAAAATAATGGTAGTTCACTGTTGGGACCTGAGTTTGTTGATTACGCGGACGCTCCATCCTTCTCAAGCCATGAGTTGGCCAGATTAGCCACAGAGATAAGTAATGTTGCTTGGTTTAAAAGTGGGCTGGAAAATAGCAGCATCGAGGTTATATTCAATCCAGCAACCAGGGGAACGTGTGGTACCTCTCACTTGCCAAGCGGACCATTCTAATCTTTCAAATGAATAACCATATAAATTTAATTTTTGAAATGACGATGGATCTAGTGTCAGAGACTAGTAAGGACAGCTACCGTGAATATAAAAGATTTTGAGGTGGAGTTGATGTAAGTGAATGCTTATGAAGTATAGGATAAAGAGAAGAAGCTGGGTACCTGATTTAGTTAGTTTATAAACTGAACTCTGGTTGAAAAGGGTGTATATGATTTATTTTCCCTTGGGCCTTCATTTATGAGAGGTGTTGAAGAATTTTTCTTAACCTAGTTAGATGAATCCAATTTTATAATTTGAAACTAATATGTTGTAATTTAACAACAATGATGATTTTTAAAGAGTTCGAGTCTCCCCAAGAGCAAGGTGAGAAGTTCTTGGAGGGAAGGATGCCGGGGGTCTATTTGGAAACAGCCTCTCTACCCAAGGGTAGGGTAAGGTTGCGTACATACTACCCTCCCCAGACCCCACTAAGTGGGATTATACTGGGTTGTTGTTTTTGTTGTTGTTGTTGTTGATGATTTTTAAAGAGTGTGGTTCCTTGTTCCCTTAACTTATCGTCCTAAAAAATTGTATCAGTAATGAGGTATTAGCCCAGTTGGGATGGTACAAGGAAAGAGACAGTAATTCTTGTATTTCAGCAGCTTCTGGTAAAGTATCTAGACATAATGTCCTCTATATCAGTTTACTTTGTGAGGGTGATTTTGTATGAACTTCAAATCTCAGAAATGAGTGAATCTTCCCACTTTTGGACAATGGCTACTTCCTCTCTGTACCTTCTGCTTTTGTAGCTGGTACTGTCGGGACACTGGTATTCCAATTATTGGAACTTCAGTGTTAGTGCCATTGTGTATGTATAACTATAGATTGTTGTTGCTGGTTACTTGCTGAATTAGCACTTAAATTTGAGATTAAAGCAATTATTATTGCAGAAAGGAGGTCTCAATACAATGATAGAATTGGTTATCCAAGTACTATGTGAATAAGCCTGAAGTAGGTCTGAGAGGCTATGTTGCGCGAACTCACCAAAACAGCTACTGCATCTGTGTCAAACCCTCAAAAAATACTTCACTTTTGGAGGATCCGACACATACCGAGCAACATAACTAAGAAGTGATAATTTTTTATTGTAAATACTAACAAAAACACCAAGGCAAAGGAGAAAAATAGAGTAGCCAGACAGCCCTTGTGAAAGGAGGTACTTTGTGTAGGAGCAATATTAGCTGGTGGTAGTAGAGTAGCAGACAACCATTGTGAAAGCAATAAAAGATTAGAGACACAAGAAAAGCAGAACAAAAAGAGAGAAAGAGAAAATGAAATGAAAAAAAATTGGAAGAATCTGGTGTACTGGCTCCTCTTTAACCACCATGGACACACACAGATCAACTGGTACAATGAAGGCAAAGGAAATCTCTCTGCTGTATTTATTCTTTCTCCAAATCCTATCATTTGTGCCTTTTGACTTACCTTTGGATTTGTGAAAGCGATGGATAACGGCTATAGACTGGGTACCGTGCTAGATTTTATTTTAAAAATAGCACCGTTATAGTCGGTTTTTGAACTGGTCAGTCGAAATAGCCAGCATTTACCAAGTCAATGAAAAATAGCCAATATTTTGTTGCAATAGGGACTGGTCCAGCATAATATACTAGAATTCGATGCGCCTGTGTATGAACTCCAGCATATTATGCCGGATCGATATACTTTATTGGATCAGTATAATATAGTAGAGACTGGAGCACCGGTGCTCCAAACTCCAATATATTATGCTGGACCGATATCATATTATGCTAGAATTCCAACATAATTATCCTGGAACTCCAATATAATATGTTGGAGTTTAACTATACTTATGTTGGAACTCCAGCATAATATACTGGAGTATTTTTCGGGTTTTGAATTGTGTTTTCGTTCAAATTTATCTTTACATGAAAAATGGCTAAATTTCGATTACTTTTAAAATTGAGCTATTTTTACTCGATCAATTATAAATCTGACTATTTTTTAATTTTTCTCGATTTTATTTTCATATATCCGCCGGACCCGGAGTAAGTGATCGAATGGCATTGCCGCATCTAAACTAATACATAGAAATTATAAAAAATAATATAAAATAAAAAGTATATATTTCTACTAATAACCACATTCGTTCTGAATTCGATGACTATAGATTCTGAATATGCCTTGGTGGATTGGCCTAGCATACGTAATTTTGAGATCCATTTTTTACTTCATAGTAAACAAGTTTGTCGCGAATTCAGAATTTAAACTCTATTGGTTCAACCTTTAACGTTTATATAAATTATAGGTTTTAATAAATTTTTAAAAAATTTAGATTAATAGCTACTATTTATTATAATTTTAATAAATTTTTATACATAAATTTATAATAAAACATTGGTTTCAAATGAATCCGACATACAAAAAGTGAATCCTCCCCAGCCAAAGGGTCATCAAGTGAATTGAACTGAAGAACATTCATAAAAGAAGTGGTTAATCAAGTAAACAATTTTTAGCAACTTTAGTAGTTAAACAACTATCAACTGCAAAAGTCGAAAGTAAATTCCAATAATAAATATGATTTCATCTTTAATCCGTCTCGAGTATCGAATACAGAATGAAAAACAAAAGCAATAAAGCAAATAATTTACTCTGAAACCATTTCTTTAAATAATCTAATAGGTATTTTACAGCAAAAAAATTCTCTCTTTTTCCATAGGAAGAATGAGGAAAAAGAAAGAAAAAAAAAATTGTATAATCGATCTCAAAATAAAAGTCAAAATATATATTTTTATATTATATAAAAAATATATAAATTTTATATGTTTTTCGACTATGATTTCTACCACCGATGAGGCTGAGGTGGTTCGGGCATGTACGGAGGAGAAGTCCTGATGCCCCGGTGAGGAGTTGTGAGCGGCTGGCGATGGTCGGAGCACGGCGAGGCAGAGGGAGGCCTAAGAGGTATTGGGGAGAGGTGATTAAGCATGACATGGCTAGAATGCGGGTTCCTGAGGACATGACCCTTGATAGGAAAGTCTGGAGGTCTTGTATCAAGGTTGTAGGATAGGGGCCCCTAGAGTTTTTCGTACTCCTCACCCAACGCTTGGCAGGGCTAGCCATAGATGATTTTATGTTTTGGATTGTGTCTCCCTTATGGTAGTTATTTATTGTAGGTACTGTATGATATTATTGCATGCTATTTTATTTACGGTTCTTATGTTTAGATAATTATTTACGCTATTTCTGTTGGACTTACTAATGCTCTTTTGTTTTTGTTTTTGTTTTTGTTTTTGTTTTTCCTTTCCTTCACTGAGCCGAGAGTCGATTGGAAACAACCTCTCTGCCCTTTCTGGTAGGGTAAGGCTCGTTTACATATTACCCTCCCCAGACCCCACTTTATAGGACTATACTGGATAGTTATTGTTGTTGTAGTAGTATTTCTACCGCCGATCAAAGTAAATCTTTGCCCAAAAATAACAACAGTAGTATGATTCAAGTTTTGGTGGAGGGAGTCGAAACTTTCAGCTTTTCCTACTTATCACGCGAAGGCCATATACAAACAAATAAACAAACGTCAGTCCGAAGACCCTGGTCCCATTAATTTGCTCTTCTATTATTCCACTGTTGTTTTCCCTGTCTGCACATCCTTTTTTTTCCTCTTCTTTTTTTGTTCTGTAATTTTCTTATTGGAGAGAGGAATGGCAACAGTCATTTCACTTAATTTTTGTTAGAGTATGTATTTTGGCATTCATGTTGATTCAATGAATGGAACTACGCAATAGATAAGCCACTAAAAATATAAAACAGTTTCCTTTCTAAGCTTGACTTAAAAGACCTTTAACAATGAATGAGTAGTCCAAATCATCCGACATTTTACTCATATTCATACTTTAATGAAAGTAAAAAAGGAAAAAAAATGTTATCAAAATAAGAACTAGTATAAAAAATTTAGAGCTTCAGGATTAAGTAATAGTTCATCACTAGAGTTCTTATCTTGTTTCTTGGGCTAAGGTTCCATTAAACACACTTATCTTTTTTATCAAATTTGGACAAGCAGTGAGGGTAGCTATCAAATTCCAAGAATTATAACAAGACAGTTATCTAAAATCACATCCCCATGTTTAGGGGAAGCAAACAACAACAACACCTACAAATTCAGTGAAATCTCATAAGAGGATCGGGGAAGAGTAAAGTATACGTAGATCTACCTTATGAAGAGAAAGAGGCTATTTTCGAAAGATACTCGGTTCAAAAAAAGTGAAAATAAAACAATAAACAGACAATAACAACAATAAGATTATTAGACACGTACGGGTGCAGATAGAATAATGTACAATAATAAGATCTAAGAATACAACACTATATAAGAATCGAGTCAATTTTGGTAGAAATAATGACACAATGAGTAATAGCAAGAGGCTAGGAATAGGAAACTACAAGTATTGCTACTGTTGGATTAAGGTGGAAGCAAAAAAAAAAAACAATTAAATTTATTAACAAAATATTTGTTTGTAATTAATAAGGTTGTCAACATATTAATGTCTTTATTATTTATCATGTTTTCAGTGGAAATTTAATTCTCTTACTTTATTAGACAAAACTTTGACGTAACTTTTGGTTTGGGAGTCATCAAGTTGAGTCTTTGAGAACTTTACAAGTCTATGCTACTGTAACTAAATTAACTAATGGAAAACCACTGCAAAATTAGAAACTTGCCATATAAGCGGCACTTACTTTCTTAAGTAGTAATAAACTAATATTGTTTACTTCTCTTCTATAGTAAATGACAATTGACAAGCCAATACATACCAAATGTAATAAATTATAATAGAAGAATATAGCCAATACTTACGAAATATAATACACTTTCTGCTTCAATTTTGACGATACATCTTTTTATCGAGTCTCAATTTGATCAAAATTTGAAGCTAAATTAAAATAGTTCAATTCAATATTTTAAAATTAGAATTTAAATATTTAAAAACTATACGAAAAGTACTCTAAGCTATATTTTTTTCTCAAGTCAATATGATAAACAAAATATAATTTTTAAATTTTGATCAAGCTTCACATAATTTAATTTTCAATAAGTGAAATGTGTTATTTAAATTAAAATAAATATAATAAATAATAATAGAACAAGAGATAAAAGATCCACAAAGACCCTATTGTCAGAATGAAGAACAAGCGTTGATATATATTAGTCTGTAATTTGTTTTTGTGAATATTAAAGGTTGCAAATAAAACAATACAATACCTGGAAAAGGATTTCCTAGTAGTATTCTAACTAAAGATATATTCAATTATTATAAAAGGAAAATTACAGACGCTTAACAAACTTCTATCTAATCATCTTTTAAGGTAAAAGTTACTATACAAATATATAGAGGGGAAGAAAAAAGATGGGATAGATAATTCTTTTTTCTTGGTTGCATACCAAATTTCAATAAATAACACATAAAAAGTCCCCATCATTTTGTCAAATTATCATTGCCATTTGCTCCATTCACCACCAAAGAGATATGGCAAACAAAAAGTTTAAAATAAGCAACCAAAAAAAAAAAGGAACCAATAGTCGAATGCTTATAATTTTGCTAACACGATTACACCAACCACAATCATTTTCACCACGGGCACAAAATATAGGAACAAAAAACTAGAAAAAGGAATTGAAAAGAAAAAAAAAACAAAGAATCCAATATAGATATTTATTTTCACTTTCACATTTCTCCACCAAAAAAATAAAATAAAAGTAGAAACCTTTCTCCAAGCTTAGAACGAACGAACGGTTCAGCTGATGAAGGTAATCCTTGAAACTGCATGATACTTCTTACTTCACCCACTACAGTACAATCATATCATATCTTAAATGTGGGCCACACATCAAAGGTAGAATGTATGATATTCTTTCACCAATAATTTGTGATTTCTCATTCTGTAATAAAGAAATTTATAGTAGAAAATACTTTATTTTTAATGGGCAATTTATATAAAACGAATTTGATTGATTAGTCGATAGATACCAGATACAAAATGGTTATAAATACTTTTTTTAAATTATATGCCTTGTTAATGTTAAAATAATTCCAACATCAAGTTATTCTTATATGTTATAGTACATAATTTATCTTAGTTTTAAAATTGTAATAACTATATTTTAAGGTAAAATTACATCTGTAAAACTTTAATTTTGTCTTTTTGGGCACAAAACGGAATAATATAACCTAAACTTTTTTTAAAAAGGGTGGGGCCCAGCCTTCCAAAGTCTGTCACACAGCAACTCTAACAGAACCATGAGCCCCTCTCTCGCTTTTACGTTCTTGTTCTTTTCCTCCTTAAACCCTGCTATCTCTCTTCTCATCACTTTCCATACACTTGAGAAAACAAAATTTAGTAACTCTCTCTCTCCTTTCTTTTGCATTGGTGCTAAATTTTAGAAATGGGGTGTTAAATGGGTCACCTAATCCACCACCCCACTTCCTTAAAACTTTCATATTAATAGAGCCAATATTCAGCCACTTAACTCATGCACCACTAGTGTGTGTTAATTTTTTTTTTTAATTTTGGAAGTTGAAATCCTCAAAAGTTTCAATTTTTAAGGTTTTGATGCTATCATTTTGCTGAAAATAGTATTTTCTTGTTTGTGGGTTGTTAAAAATGGCTAAAAATTTGAATCTTGGTAGTTAAATCCTCCAAAGTTTCGGTTTTGAAGGTTGCGATGCGATCTTTTTTCTCTGAGAAAAGTTTTTTCTTGTTTATGAGTTGTTAAAATTGGAGAAATTGAATCTTGGAAGTTGAAATCCTCCAAAGTTACAATTTTGATGGTTTCAATGCTATGTTTTTGCTTGGAAAAGCATTTTCTTGTTAATGGGTAGTTACAAATTGAATCTTTGTTGTTGAAATCATCAAAAGCTTCAATTTTGAAGGTTTTCATGGTATCTTTTTGCTGAAAAAAAAACTATTTTCTTGATTATGGTGTTGTTGAAATGGCAAGAGTAGATATGTGTAATGTGGATTTAGAGGCCGGTGCCGGTGGCCACAGTCGCCGGTGCTCAGGCAGTGGTAGTAGTGAAGAGGGTAGTGTCTGTTTCTCAGATGCGGATGAGGGTTCTTGTTATTCTCAGTTTTATTCAACAGCTGATGGTTCAAATTATGATGATTATAGCTTTGCTTGTGCTACTGAGTCTGAAATAGGTCCTGAGTCAAGGAGAGTCTCATCTGTAGCCGAGTCTGATGATTGTTCAGTAGACTTAGAAATTGGAGTTGGTGAAACAAAGTTGCATGTGGGGAAAATTGAAAGAAATTGTAGGATTTGTCATCTGAGTTTGGTGAGTTCTGGTCCTGAGTCTGGTATTGCTATTGAATTAGGATGTTCTTGTAAAGATGATTTGGCTGCTGCACATAAGCATTGTGCTGAGGCTTGGTTCAAAATCAAAGGAAATAAGTAAGTATCTTTCCCTTTAATTTAATATCATGGTCTTTGAATTTTGATGTTTCCTTTGCTTAGTTTTTATTTTTTCTAGCTGTTATTATTTCGTTTTTAGTAGCTCTTTGTCATAACTGTTGTGATTGAAATTTTGCTTTATTGACCCGAGGATAGACTACTTCCCCATACCCCACTTGTCAGAATAACACCATGTATATTGTTATTGACTTTGTAGATTGCTTATTTGATTAATCTGGATGCTTAAGTAGTAATGTTACCCTCTGGAAACAAATTATTGTTTAATTTACTGGTTTTCTAAGTGTAATTACTCTGCATATTTACTTCTATGGCTTGGCTTATGTGTTAGATTCCTTAGCACTTTGGAGTGGAAATGATTTGGTGATACTTCTGTTGGAAGTGTTTGATTTTCTTATTTAAAATGGACAGTACATGATCTGTCAGAATAACCTTTTTTTGGTAGGGTAACGTAAAAGTTTGGTTTTTATGATATTTGTTCTCTTGGGAAATAGATAGCATGGTGTATTTTATTGGAAAAAAGTTAATAAAAGAATCTAAAGGGAATAAATAAAATGAATAGTGAGAAACTAAAGCAATGGTAATTTGACAGGTATAATAAGCGCTTTAATTACTTTTTGAAAAGAATTAGGCTATCTAATTACACCGACAATTCATCATACTATCATGCCCTTTAAATAATCTTTAGTTTCTAAGCTCTTCCTGGTATTTAACATTCACTTTTCTTTATCAAAGTGGAGATTTGACCTTAGTGGATAAAGTAATTACTTCTAGTTTTTTCCCCTCAAAAGATAATATTTTGCTGTCCTCCACTCTGCATATTCTATTACTTAGATAGCAGATCTTTACTTTGATTATCTAGTCTCTAATAGTGACTTGTCATGTGTACACAGTCAAGATTCTAGTGTCATTTTCGTAAAGAAACTGGAGATATGAAAAACTAGTGGAAAAGAGTACTGTAACATCATGTGGTGAAGGTCAAGAGAACTGTATTTTTAGAGATTGAGATTTAATAAACAAGAATATTGGATTTATGTGACTCTCCCAATGTAATACCACAGACCAATGAATTACAAAAGATGCATCAGAAGCATATCTCAGGCTTGTTGATTCAAATGCAGTATGGGCTTCTTTCCTACTTAAATTAGTCCGTTTGCTCTGATAACGACCAAGTAATTGAAAGGATCAAATGGAATTAAAAGGCAGACAATCTTGTAAATGTGTTATCTGAATTTGTCAACGAATTGCTACATTGTTTGGACATCTTGGATATATCATATTTGCAACAAGATTGAAACTTGATTGTTGGAATATACAATACTGAATTTTGATTTGTTAGTCTTCCTAAAGAATCAAGGTCCATATGCAATCTACAATAGAAAATAGTAAGGTGGTACTAATAGTTAAAGCTCTGTATGTGTGTGTGCGCGCTCAGTGGTGCAACTGCAGGGTTTTTTTTTTTTTTTTTTTTTTTTTTGTGGTGGTGGGGGGTCTGAAAAACTGGCAGAGAAGTAGCACTCATGTTAAACACGATAATCCATGCTCTTCGTCTCCAATTAGGAATAGCTGACTGCTGTCGCGCATAATGGGAGTAGCTTTCTTGCTTTTCCCTGGAGAGATGCTACTTTGAAGATAAGGATAAAGATAAAATTCTCCTCCACTCTTAGTATTGAAGCAAAAGAGGGGGAAAAAACAAAGGATCTCATTACGATCTGTTCTATTTCTTTCAATGTTTCTCTTGAATAATTTTCTGTTTTATGTTTGATCATTATTCAACAATGAAGCCAGGAATCCAATGTTCAATATTCCTACAGACTGCTGTGGTAATACCAATCACCAAAACCACAAGTGTAACATCTGTCATATATTCAATTGCCTCACCACAGTTTAGTGATTTCATTTCATGGTTTCCTTGTACCTTTTGTAATTTTCTCATTTCATACGGTTGATTAATTACTAATAGATCTGTTCAGTGAGATCTGATGGTATGATACTTCTGAAGGGGCCGTTGGTGCATTTAAGTATGTACATACATAAATATTCGTCCTATATTGGTGCATAGTATATTGATATTTAACACTCTCTATACTGCTGATTGACACTAGAGGAGCGGCGTTACATTTCCTTACCTTGTACTTTGTACCACAACTTTCATTAGTCAGAAATATCTATAAAACCACAAGCACACCCCCCCCCCCCCCCCCAACCAAAAGAACAAACAAAAAGAAGAGATCAAGTTACAGTGAATATCTCTGGAGATTTGTCCAATTCCACATGACAGCAACATTGCCTTCTCTTATGACTGATAGTCACTCATTTTCATAAGGGTTAATTTGTTCTAATTGTTTTGCTTGTCACCCTTTCTAAGTATGGTTGCATATTGATAATCAGGATTTGTCTCTTGACCTGTGTTATAGTTTTTTTCTTTCAGCGACAAATGAATTGTCTCATAAAATGCATTCAAGTATCTTTCTGATAAACTTTTTGACCGTTTCATGTAAACCACACAATTGTAGAGTATTTCTTTTGGCAGAAGGTACAAGTACTGAATTTTCAGTAGTCAGAAAAAACATAGTTAGACAAGGATCTTCATAGGTAATTCCACCACCGAATTCGGGCATAGACCTTATTTATGGCTTGCATCTTTATTCTTCTGTATGATATTGGATCATTATCACTTTTGTTGTTTGAGATATTCCAGCTCGGTTTCATTTGTTCCCTAATGTGGTAGTTCAAAATTTTTTTACGATTCTTCTACTGATTCCTTTTGAAAAGCATATCCCCTTTTTGTTGAATTTGTAATACTACTATTTATATTCTGGCTCTTTTTAAACATTTGAAGTTGTTTTCTCAGGACTTGTGAAATATGCTGTTCTATTGCGCGCAATGTTGTTGGTCCAAATCATGTTGAGTCAGCACAGCAGACAATTGAATCCAATGCGCTGGCTACAAATGCAGCGTCTGCACCAGTATCATCAGCCACTTCAGAAACTCGAACTTGTTTGAATGGCCATCGGTTCTTGAATTTCCTCTTAGCTTGTATGGTGTTCGCGTTTGTCATCTCTTGGCTCTTCCATTTTAACATCCCATCATAGGTAGTATAGTAAAGAATTCATGTTCCCCATGAAATTCCAAGGCAGTAAAGGCAAAGGTAAAAAGAAATGTTTAACACGTTTTTATGACTGGCTTTGGCAATATATCTACCTGCCTGGCAATATTTCATCTGTCTGCACCTAGATTTAGAAATCAATTTGTAAGTGTTATCGTCGATTTATTTACTATATTGCCCTTTGATCTCATGAAAATGCCAGCAGTTGTTTTAGTTTGTTATGTTCCAAGTTTAAACTGAACCTCTTTAATCCAAATTTAGGTAGTTGATTCCTGCATTTTCTTTATACCCAGTTCTTGTTTGGTTTTCGAGAAGTGGGGTATTAATGACAAACAAGTAAGAGGACTTGTAAATGAATCTGAAGTTGGCAAAACTAGTTCAAGATTTAGATTGAATTCCAACTTGGAGATCCATTTACAGTTATCTGTGCACTGAATAGATAGATCCACCTGTACTAAATTTGTAGAGAATGCATGGTTTACCTAGCATAAAATTCAAGAATTTCTGAGGATATTTTTGCTTCAAAATATTGCAAATAGGGGTGTCCCGAAAACCGAATCAAGTAGACACAAAAAAAAAAAAGAAGGAAAATTTCATATTAAAACAATTGGGCTGTCCCCTTTTCAACTTTATAGCCCATAATTCAATTTACAATTGAGTAGTCCAAAAATAACAAGTACATATTCGAAAAAGGGGCGTTATTTCTGTTTTTTGGGAGCCATATGCTGCATTTTATATCTTTCATCGGGATTTTCTCTTATTCTTTCGATTCTTCTTCTCCAAATCTACAGAAACGCGATCTTGCGGTCAGTGCAACTCCAAAAAAAAAAGTGAATTTTTTTTGCTGCAAATCAGCGCAATTTTCATTTTTGTTGCAATTTTGATTTCAACTTTTTGTTTGATAGAGCTTTTTCCAGTTTACGTTCTTCATAGTGGTGAATGGGAAGAAAATAAGTTTATCAATTTCGTCAGTGATGGTGTAATAATCGAGTCGACATTCAGCTACAACAATTTAGTTGCAGTTATTTCGGAATAGATTAGGATCGATAGTGAGTTAAACATAATAGAGATTAACTTTCTCCCTAATGATGGTTTGCCACCGATCCTGATTTACGGGTGTTAAGGTATATATCGAATTAAAGAAGAAAAACTTGAATTTCACGGATTACCCCTTGTCTCTGACAGTGAAAGAGATTTATGATAATCGTTTAGTTGCTACAAGTTCCAATTGTTTGGTTGCTACAAGTTCCGGTTATTTGGTTGCTACAAGTTCAAATTCTATAGATATATCCACCATTAATGGCACTAAGATTATGCTTGATATCGAATTTATTGAATATACGAAATTTAGTGAAAACACGGGTATAATAGATGATATATTGAACGATTTTGTTGAGGAAGATCAAGTTTATAAGGATAATGAGACAATTGTTAGTGTGATGAAGAACTTGGCTGTACACGAGGGTTCCAATTCAAGGTGAGGAGATTATGCGCAACAAGATATGTCAATACTTGTATATTCTGTTATATATATATATATAAATATGTATAAAGTAGTATATATTTATATGTAGGTATTAAAATTAGTATATATTTAATTATGTTTTTGTATACAAGTGTATTTAGAAGTTGAATAATCTTTAATTCGAGGTATCACCTTATGTTTGTAGATGACAATTGTGTTTGGAGTTTCAAATCTTCTACTGTTTTCAAGGCAAATATATTCAAGCTGAGAAGTTACAATAATAATCACACATGCGGCTATGGTGAAAGATACTTAACACAACGTCAAGCTAATTCGGGTGTAATTGCTTGTGTAGTCTAGGACAAGTATGTTAATCCGAAAAAAGTTTACACCGCAAATGATATAATAGAAGACAGACAAAAGCAACACGAGATTGAAGTGAGCTACATGAAAACATGAAGAGCTAAATAGATAGCAATTGCAATGATAAGAGGGAGTCCGAATGATTCATATAAGGAGTTGCCGAAGTATTTTTATATACTGGAGCATACAAATCCAGGAACGGTTACAATGTTGCACAAATCAGAAGATGGATGTTTTCTTTATGCATATGTTTCGCTATATGCATCTATCAGGGGTTGGGAGCATTACAGGCCGATAATGGTTGTTGATGGAAGTTTCCTTAAAGCAGCATATATGGGTACCATATTTACTGCTTGCACACATGATGGAGCTGGTGAGTTGACTGCATCTACCTTATTTCTGCAGTTTGTATAATGTTGTAGTTTTATGTATAAAAGTATATAAGATTTCACAGCTGCTATTTTTATAAAATTTGCAGTTGGTATAAAGTTGTATAGTTATATATAATTGCGTATAAGATTTGTATAATTGTCTGAATCCTTATGTCTATTTTGTATAAATAGGAAAAATCCTTTCACTTGCATATGCAATAGTAGATTCAGAGAATAACAAATTTTGAGAGTGGGTCTTTGTCCAGATAAACGGTACTTTTTGTGTTAGGGAAGGGATGTGTATAGTTTCAAATAGAAACGAAAGCATCTCCAATGCCACAACAGCTGTGTACACAGAAGTACCACATTGTATTTGCATGTTTCCCTTGTGGCAGAATGTAAAGCGCACATTCAAGAAACATCACAAATAATTGAAGGATATCTTCTTTGCTTTGGCTAGTACCATATGACAGAGATGTACAAAATTGATCCAAGGGTGCAGCCTAACTTGTTCGAATTGGCTATGAAGGTGGTCTAGGGCATACTCCGAAGTGAAAAGGTCGATGCTAATGACTTTCAATATTGTAGAGTCAATTAATGCAGCAAACAAGGATGACGGAGAGTTACCAATAATGTGATCGCTGGAGTACATGACAAATTTTCTACAACAGTGGAACAACAAAAAAGAAAAAGTGCAATGGAGACATCTACAGAGCTTGGTGAAAAGTACGACAAACCCCTTCGGGAAAATCTGATTCATCAGAGAAAATGATGGTAAAATAAATCAAATATATGATGTTTGGCACTATTAACTGGCGTTTTATTGCTTGTATAAGGATGTATAACTCTGTATAATAATGAATAATATTCTTTATCTTTTTTAAAAAAAAAAACTTTTGCAGGTGAGGCCTACTACGGAGCAGTTATATACCATGTTTGAAGGGGTAAGGCGAAACATAGTGTACCTTGAAGAGGGAACATGCAGTTGCGAAAAATTTCAAATGTATAAACTTCCATATCTGCATGCTTGGGCAATTTTGAAGAACCAACAGCTGAAACCTGGCTAGTATTGCTCTTTTTACTACAAGAAGGATAAACTCCTTAGAACTTATGAATTTCCAGTGAATCCAATAACATGTGAGAGTTTATGGGTAATCCCAAAAGAGGTGCTGGAAGATGTGGTCCTACCACCTAAAAGGAGAAGGAATGCAGGAAGGCCAAGAAAGAAAATACTCAAACCTGCTTCAGAGAAAGAGTCTAAGATGGCATTTTCATGCTTTATGTGTGGACAAGGTGGTCACAACAGAAAAACATGTAGGAATCGACCAAAATAAATAGTTAGAAACATAACACTTCCTATTACATATTTTGCCATGTTTGTTATATCCTATTTTAATACGGGTCAAACTAGAGTATAGCATATTGTTAATTCTGATGGTTTAATTAATTAAAGAGAGTTGCCACCTAATTATTTTAACGGTGAATTAGGACACCAATTTTAACTAAGTAGTGCTTAAGATTAACTTTGTTTTATGATCTGCTTAACTTAAGAGTATAGGCAAGAGTTCTAATTGATCTTATAGAGAAGGTATCAAGCATTCTACATGACCCATTAAATATGGTTAACTGGCCAAATTTAAGTTAATTAATAAAGTTATATAAGTAAAATATTTTATAAGCATTTAAAAATAATAACTTATAGTTAACTAGTAAATGATTTTGACTATACAAGATTACAAAGTGATCGAGTAGAATAACAAATCAGCTAACTAAGTGGCATAACCATTCTTCCTAGATAGTGAATCTAAGCTTAGCAGAAATAGGTTTTAAACACGTTGTGAAAGAGGAGCAATTTCTTTGTATGTTTCAAAGTGCTCGACTATTATTTTAGACTCAAAATATATTTAGCATGATGCCATTAGAAATTGATATAAAAATATATCTAACTTGATGCCATAAGAAATTGATTTAAAAAATTATTACCTTAAATGCTGATTTTATAATACTACTTTTAGTACCAATGCATGATTCCATTGTTAAATCTACATTAAACATGCGTTTCTAGCACAATCCCACACTTGAGATAAATTCCAAAACACAAGTTACTAAGCAATTCGTGACGACCCAAAGGGGTCATCAATTGTTTTCTTACTTATTTTGTACTTTCGAGGCCTTGAAAACCTCATCTGGGGTTGCCTCGACTTGCATGCGCAGTTCGAGCGTGTAACTGGAAAGCTTAGATATGAATATTGTGAGAAAATAAAAATGCTAAATTTTGATATTAAGTTGAATAAATTTGACTCCGGTCAACTTTTTGAGTAAACGGACCCGGACCCGTAATTTGACGGTCCCAAGGGGTCCGTAGAAAAATATGGGACATGGACGTATGCACGGAATTGAATTCCGAGGTCCCAAGCCCGAGAATTGAATTTGAAATTACTTTTTTGAAAATAATTAAGGAAACTAAAAGTGAAATTTGATTAAAATATTGTGGTATCCGACCCGTATTTTGGTTCTGGTGCCCGGTACAAGCCTTATATATGGTTTAAGCACTTTCTGTAAAGTTTAGTTGAAAACGGACGTCGTTTGACATGTTTCGGACTTAAAATAGAAATTTGATGTTTTATGAAAATTTGGAGGAAATCATGAGTTTTGAGGCTTAATTCGATGTATATGATGTTATTTTGGCGATTTGATTGTGTGAGTAAGTCCATAGGATATTTTTGAGGTGGTGTGCATATTTAGTTTGAAGCCCCGAGGGCTCGGGAGAGTTTTGAGTAGGTTCCGGAATGCTTTAGATGTAAAATACCAGGTGTTGTAAGTTTAGGAAAATGTTGCAGACTCTGAACCCTCCAGCACAGTCCGCGTGAAAACGCGTGCAGCTTCAGAGGGGCCAGCGCGGCCGCGGTCGCTTTGTGCGGTCCGCGGTGGGTGCTGTGTGACCGCAGTCCGCACAGGGCTAAGATCTGCAGGTCTTCAGGTACGTCAGTGCGGCCGCGGTCCTTTCTGCGCGGTCCGCGCTGGGGACTTCAGAGGGTATAAATACACAAGAATTTCAGTTATTTTTCACCTTTCAAAAACCTAAAACATAAGGGGCGATTTTCCAAACGATTCTTCTTCTACAAAATGATTGGTAAGTGATTTCTAATTTATTTTCTTCACTTTCTAGCATCTTTTAACATAATTGCAGCTTCAAATCAAAGATTTTCATGGGGAAATTTAGGTATTCTGGGTAGAACCTAGATTTTTCTAAAATTGGGGATTTGGACCTCAATTTGAGGTCCGATTTCAAAACAAATCATATATTTGGGTTCATGGGGGAATGGTAATCGGATTTTGGTTCAAACCTCGGGTTTTGACCATCTTGGCCTAAGGGGAATTTTGGTTATTTTATCTAAATTTGCGTCTTAGTCCTGAATTAAATAGTAGAATTAGTTTCTTGAGATGTTATTTACGAGATGTAATTGAAATGAATAGATTTGGGCCATTTGGAGTCGGATACCCATGGCAAAAGTGTGGTTTCAAGTTGATTTTGGAGCCAGTTTGAGGTAAGTGGCTTGTCTAACTTGTGTGGGGGACTTTCCCCTTAGAATATGATGTTCGGTAATTGAACGCCTCGTACGTGAGGTGACGAACGCGTACTTGAGCAAATTGTTGGAAATCTATTTTTACTTGAAGTACTTAAACTGAGTTGCAACGACCTGACCCGCCGTCCCGTGTATTTCTGCCCCGTTTTCCCTTTTTATGCTGTTATATGTTTCAATATATGTATTTGGAGAGTTTGGAATAATTCGAATGGAGTTTGGATAGAAATGAAACAATTAGTCTCTTTAAGAGAAAGTTAGTTTGGAAAAAGTCAACCAAATGTTGACTTATGAGTTAGAGGTCTCGGAATGGATTTCCTATGGTTCGACTAGTTTCGGAAGGTGATTTTTGATTTAGGAGCGAAAGCAAAACTGAATTTGAAGGTCCGGTGTAGAATTAGGCTTGAATTGGCAAAGTTAGAAATTTGGCAAAGTCCGGTTGATAGGTGATATCTTGATCCGGGAGTCAGAATGAATCTCTGACAGTTGCAGTAGCTCCATTAGGTGATTTTTGATGTGTGTGCAAATTTTCAGATCATTCGGAGGTGTTTAGGTCGGGTTTTGGAGAAAATGCAAGTTTCGGAAGTTTTAGTTTAACTTACGCTTGAATCTGTGGTAATTTGATGATTTTGATGTTTATGATAGTATTTTTATGTTACGATCAAGTTTGAATAAAGGCAATAGAATATGTCTGTGCTTTTGGTTGAGGCCCTGAGGGCCTCAGGGTGATTTCGGTTTGCTAACGAAAGTTTTTGGAATAAAAAAGTGCAACAGAAATTGTAGAGCAGAAATTGCCCTCTGCGATCGCGAGCCTGGGACTGCGATCGCATCGAAGGTTTTGAGGGGGGGTGCTAATTTGGTCTCTGCGATTGCGTATCTTGGTCTGCGATGGCGTAGGCTAGAGTAGTGGGCCAGTGCGATCGCGTAAGAGCTCGTGCGATCGCGTAGGGTCGCTGTTCAGAGTTCTACGATCGCGTGGTCTCACCTTCGATCGCGTAAGAGGAAACTTTAGGGTCCGGAATTTGTTCTCTGCGATCGCGTGCCTTATGTCGCGATCGCATAGATGGAGGCGTCTAGGTAGAACAGTTTAAGGGCTAAATTTCAGACGCGACCCTCATAATATTTCCACCATTCTTGCTCCGCCAAGAGAGGTTTTTGAGCGATTTGAAGGGGGTTTGTCACGACCCAAAATCTAACCATGGTCTTGATGGCGCCTATCGTGCTCCAGTTCAGCCAGTTGCTCTGGTTGTCCCAGTTGCGCCGGTCGCACCAGTTAAAGCTCATGTCGTCCCAGCTATGTCGGATGATGAGCAGCGGCGGTTGGAGAGGTTCGGTAGGCTCCAACATCCGACTTTTAGTGGTGCTGAGGGCGAAGATGCCCAAGGTTTTCTGGATAAATGCCAGCGTATGCTTCGCACGGCGGGTATTCTGGAGTGGCTTTTACCACTTTTTAGTTCGCATGAGCTGCATTTACTTGGTGGGAAGAGTTCGAGAGGCGTAGGCCTATTGGGGCAGCGCCCCTCACTTGGCAGCAGTTATCCACGGTATTTTTGGAGAAGTATGTGCCCCAGTATCACAAAGAGGAGCTGCGTTGTCAGTTCGAGCGGTTGACTCAAGGTGATATGTCAGTGACTCAGTATGAGTTACGGTTTACTCAGTTGGCAAGGCACGCCATGTGGATGATCCCGACAGACAGAGAAAGGATCAGGATATTTATAGATGGCCTTAACTATCTGATCTGTATATTGATGACTAGAGAGAGGGCCACAGCAACTACTTTCGATCAGCACACGTGGATGTTGCTCGTCTGATTGAGGCAGATCGCTGCCCGGAGCGTGTGGAGAGAGAGGCCAAGAGGCCTCGAGGTTCATTTAATTTCAGCGGCACCCCGTCTAAGGGCCATTTCCAGCAGGATATAGGTCGTTCCTTCAAGACTCCTCAGTCTGGACGTACAGATTCTAGTGGAGCCTCTTCAGGTCGGGGCCATCAGGGTCATCAGCAGAGTCAGCCTGCATTGAGTGCTCTTCCAGCTTAGAGCTATGCTCCTGCTCTGTCAGCTTAGGGTTCATCTGTAGCGAGGGGTTCTCATCAGTCCCCTTCTCTGACATCAGTTCGTTGCTATGATTGTGGTGAGTTGGTTCACCTAAGGAGGAAGTGTCCTCGACCCCGCAGTAGGCAGCCTCAGCAGAGGGATTAGCCCTCGTCTTCTGCACAGGTTTCTTCTGCTTCCACCCAGACAGCCAGAGGTGGAGGCCAGGCAGCCAGAGGTCGTCCCAGGGGTGAGGACCGTACTGGCGGTGGCCAGGCCCGTTTCTATGCCCTTCCATATCGGAGGGACGCTATTGCCTCGGATGTAGTTATCACAGGTATTATCTCAGTCTGCCACAGGAATGCTTATGTTTTATTTTATCCCGGATCTACCTATTCATATGTATCCTCTTATTTTTCTCATCATTAGGGTATGACCCGTGGTTGTCTTGCCTTGCCCGTACATATATCTCCCCGGTGGGTGAAACTATTATTGTGGATCATGTATATCAATCCTATTTGGTAACTATTGGGGGTCTGGAGACCAAAGTTGACCTATTATTATTGGGCATGGTGGATTTTAATGTAATTTTGGGTATGGATTGGCTATCTCCACACCATGCCATTCTGGACTATCATGCTAAAACAGTTACACTAGCTATTCCGGGTATTCCGAGGATCGAGTTGCAAGGTGTGACTGACTATGTACCTAGCAGGGTGATTTCTTTCTTAAAAGCCCAACGAATGGTTGGCAAAGGGTGTTTATCATATTTGGCTTTCGTGAGAGATGTGGAAGCCGAGGCTCCTAGCCTTGATTCGATTCCCGCCGTTAGAGATTTTCCTGACGTATTTCCAGCGGACTTGCCAGGCACGCCGCCGGACAGGGACATTGACTTCGGTATTGATCTGGTGTCGGGCACTCAGCCCATCTCTATTCCTCCCTATCATATGGCACCAGCAGAGTTAAAGGAATTGAAAGAACAGCTTCAGGAACTCCTAGATAAGGGGTTCGTTCGCCCGAGTGTGTCACCTTGGGGTGCACCGGTATTATTTGTAAAGAAGAAATATGGCACAATGAGAATGTGCATTGACTACAGGCAACTGAATAAGGTGACAGTGAAGAACAACTATCCACTACCCCGTAGCAAGGATTTATTTGATCGGCTCCAGGGAGCGAGGGTATTCTCTATGATTGACCTTCGATCAGGCCATCATCAACTAAATATTAGGGAGTCAGACATTGTGAAGACGGCCTTCAGGACAAGATATGGGCACTAAGAGTTTCTAGTGATGTTTTTCGGGTTGACCAATGCCCCAGCCGCATTCATGCACTTGATGAACAGTGTATTTTGGCCTTATCTGGATTCTTTCGTGATTGTGTTTATTGATAATATCCTGGTGTATTCGCGTAGCCAGGAGGAGCACGCACAACACTTGAGGGTGGTCTTGCAGCGATTAACAGAGGAGAAGCTTTATGCAAAATTCTCTAAGTGTGAATTCTGGCTTAATACTGTGACCTTTCTGGGACACGTGGTGTCCAGTGATGGTATTCAGGTCGACCCAAAGAAGGTTGAGGCGGTGCAGAGTTGGCCCAGAACGTCGTAAGCTACTGAGATTCTGAGTTTCTTTGGTTTGGCGGGTTATTACCGCAGATTCATTCATGGTTTCTCATCTATTGCTTCGCCTTTGATGAAGTTGACTCAGAAGATGCTCCTTTTGTGTGGTCAGATGAATACGAGGAGAGTTTCCAGAAGCTCAAGGCGGCCTTGACCACAACTCTGGTATTAGTATTACCATCAGCTTCAGGCTCATACACAGAGTATTGTGATGCTTCAAGAGTTGGGATCTGTTGTGTGTTGATGCAGGGGGTAGAGTTATTGCGTATGCTTCTCTTCAGATAAAGCCCCATGAGAAAAAATATCATGTTCATGACTTACAGTTAGCTGCGATTATGCATGCCTTGAAAATTTGGAGGCATTATCTTTATGGTGTATCTTGTGAGGTATATACAGACCATCACAGTCTTCAGCATTTGTTTAAACAGAAAGATCTTAATTTGAGGCAGCGGAGGTGGCGCGAGTTACTCAAAGACTATGATATCACCATTTTGTATCATCCCGGGAAGGCCAATGTGGTGGCCGATGCTTTGAGCCGGAAGGCTATCAAAATGGGTAGTCTGGCATGCATTCCAGTTGGGGAGAGGCCCTTGTGGTTGATGTTCAGGCATTGGCCAATCAGATGGTGAAGTTAGATATTTCCGAGCCCAGTCGGGTATTGGCGAGTATGATTTCTCGGTCTTCTTTGTATGACCGCATCAGGGAGAGGCAGTGTGATGACCCACATTTGCTTGTCCTGAAGGACAGGGTCCAGCATGATGATGCTAGAGATGTTACCATTGGAGATGATGGCGTATAGGGGATGTAGGGCCGGATCTACGTGTCCAATGTGGATGGTCTCCGGGAGTTGATTTTAGAAGAGGCTCGTAGGTATTCGATTCATCCGGATGCCGCGAAGATGTACCAAAATTTGAGACAACATTACTGGTGGAGGAGAATGAAAAAGGATATTGTGAATTACGTGGCTCGATGTCTCAACTATCAGCAAGTTAAATACAATCACCATAGACCCGTCGGTGTGTTCCAGCGGATGGATATTTTGGAGTGGAAATGGAAAACATTACTATGGATTTTGTGAGTAGTCTTCCTCGTACCTTAAAGAAATTTCATTTGGTTTGGGTGATTGTGTATAGGCTGATTAAGTTCGCGCACTTCGTTCTAGTATGTACTACCTATTCGGCGGAGAAGTTAGCAGAGATTTTTATTCGGGAGATTGTACGGTTGCATGGGGTCCCGGTTTCCATTGTATCAAATAGGGGTACCGTGTTTACTTCCCAGTTTTGGAGGACTTTTCATTTGGAGCTGGGCACACAGGTACAGTTGAGCACAACATTTCATCCACAGACGGACGGACAGTCCGAGCGTACGATTCAGATATTGGAGGATATGTTACGTGCCTGTGCAATTGATTCTGGGGGTTCTTGGGCGGAATTCTTACCACTTGCGGAGTTTGCGTATAATAATAGCTATCAATCCAGCATTGAGATGGCGCCATATGAAGCCTTATATGGGAGATGGTGTAGATCTCTGGTTGGTTGGTTTGAGCCCGGCGAAGCTAGATTATTGGGGACGGAGTTAGTTCAGGATGCCTTAGAGAAGGTGAAAGTAATCCAGGAGAGACTTCACACGGCACAGTCGCTTCAGAAGAGTTATGCGGACCAGAAGGTTCGAGATGTATCTCATGGAGTGGGCGAGAAAGTCTTGCTGAAGGTTTCGCCTATGAAAGGCGTTATGAGGTTTGGAAAGAAAGGGAAACTGAGTCCAAGGTTCATCGGACCTTTTGAAATACTTAGGAGAATTGGGGAGGTGGCCAATATGCTTGCCTTGCCACCTAGCTTGTCAGGAGTTCACCCCGTTTTTTACGTCTCTATGCTCCGGAAGCATGTTAGGGACCCGTCTCACGTGTTAGACTTCAGCATGATCCAGCTAGACGAAGACTTGGCCTATGATGTGGAGCCGGTGGCTATTTTGGGTCGTCATGTTCGAAAGTTGAGATCAAAGGACATAGCTTCGGTGAAGGTGCAGTGGAGAGGTTGGCCCATGGAGGAAGCAACTTGGGAGACCGAGCAAGAGATGCGGAGCAGATATCCTCACCTGTTTGATACCCCAGGTATGTTTCTTGACCCGCTCGAGGACGAGCGTTTGTTTAAGTTGGGGAGGATGTAACGACCTGGCCCGTCATCCCATGTATTTCTCCCCTGTTTTCCCTTTTTATGCTGCTATATGTTTCAATATATGTATTTGGAGAGTTTGGAATAATTCGGATGGAGTTTGGATAGAAATGAGACAATTAGTCTCTTTAAGAGAAAGTTAGTTTGGAAAAATTCAACCAAACGTTGACTTATGAGTAATAGGGCTCGGACTGGATTTTCGATAGTTTGACTAGTTTCGGACGGTGATTTTTGATTCAGGGAGCGGAAGCAGAACTGAATTTGGAGGCCCGGTGTAGAATTAGGCTTTAATTGACTAAGTTAGAAATTTGGTGAAGTCCGGTTGATAGGTGATATTTTGATCCGAAAGTCGGAATGAAACTCCGATAGTTGCAGTAGCTCTGTTAGGTGATTTTTGATATATGTGCAAATTTTGAGATCATTCGGAGGTGTTTAGGTCGGGTTTTGGAGCAAATGCAAGTTTCAGAAGTTTTAGTTTAACTTAGGCTTGAATCCGTGGTAATTTGATGCTTTTGATGTTTATGATAGTGTTTTTTATGTTACGAGCAAGTTTGAATGAGGTAATAGAATATATCTGTGCTTTTGGTTGAAGCCCCAGGGCCTCGGAGTGATTTCGAATGGCTAAAGGGAATTTTTGGAATGAAAAAGTGCAGCAGAAATTGCAAAGCAGAAATTTCCCACTGCGATCGCGAGCCTGGGACTGCGATCGCATAGAAGGTTTTGAGGGGGGTGCTAATTTGGTCTCCTGCGATCGTGTATCTTGGTCTGCGATCGCGTAGGCTAGAGTGGTGGGTCAGCGTGATCGTGTAGGAGCGCGTGCGATCGCATAGGGTCGCTGGTAAGAGTTTTGCGATCGCGTGGTCTTACCTGCGATTGCGTATGAGGAAACATAAGGGTCTAGAATTTGTTCTCCGCGATCGCTTGCCTTTGGTTGTGATCACATAGAAGGAGACGTCTGGGCAGAACAATTTAAGGGCTAAATTTTAGACGTGACCCTCATAATATTTCCACCACTCTTACTCCGCCAAGATAGGTTTTTGAGCGATTTGAAGTGGTTTTACAGCAGGTATCAAGTAGAGGTAAGTCTCTTGGCTTAAAAACATCATTTTTAGAAAGAATCAACCTCAAGTTCCATGAAATTGTGAAGAACTAGGGCTTAGTTTTTAGAAAACGAATATTGGGGATTTGAAGGGTCAAACGGACCCTGTTTTTTGTGAACTTTATATGTACGGACTCGTGGAGAAACGAGGAATCCGAAGAAGTAATTTTCAGAATTTTTTGAGAAGTGGGCCGGGGCTCGGGTTTTACCAACTTCGCTATTTTTAATGTTTTTCGAATAATTTCAATTGGGTTATGTTTGAGTAGCCTATAATAACCTATTCGTTGTGGTTTTGAATAGATTTAACGCTCGTAGGAGAAGATTTGAAGAGAAAGGGCATTGCAGACCAGGCTACGACCAGTTAAAGGGGAGTAGTTAGTATAGATGATGGCCTGAGGGTTTGAAACCGCGGCTTATCATATCGTGACGCTATGTTAGGGCGTGACTCGCACCCCATGGTAGGTGCGGGGTAGTAAATGATTGGGGATTGTGACTTGGTGTATCCCGTGAGCTGAATAAATTATTGGCGTCTAATACGCACATTGTGTTGTTGATAATTGGGCTTAATGCCATGTTTGGGGCCTTGAGCCGATCTGTAGTAACCGTCTAGGGTAAATATCTGTGTGATAACATGATTGCATAATCATGGATCTCAGTCCTGTGTTTAATCACCAAAATGAAATGTTAAGTCACCTTATTTCAATTAAATTATATTCACCGTAAAATTTGGAAAAACGGAAAGTTAAATTGAATCCGTTTATGTGACTCATATGCATATTGTGGACTGAGCTTGGGTCGGGCTGCACGATCCGCAGCGGATATATATATTGATATTGCGCTTGGGCTGAAGGAGCCCCTCTGGAGTCTGTACACACCTCCAGTGAGCGTCGTCGACGTTAAATGGATCCGGGTTGCATGTTCCGTAGCGAATTCATGTGCATTGCATTGCATCTTTATCTGATACTTGGTTGTTGTTGTGATACTGTTACGATGTTAGCCTGTAGCGAAGTTATAGGATTGTTAGTTATAGCTTTGCGTTGTGGTACTTTGTGGATTTCCTGCTTCCAGTCATTTTTTGTACTTATTATTCACTGAGTCGGTAGTACTCACCCCTACTCCCTGCACCTTGTGTGCAGATCCAGGTACACCGGAGGCTTAGTTGATTCTCGCAGTCTCCAAAGATATTTCACAGTCATTGAGGTAGCTGCACGACGTTCGCCAGACCTGGCTGCTCTACATTGTTTTTCTCCATATGATTATCATTATATATTTTCCCGAAAATTTTGGTTTTAGTATTCAGATTCTATTATTATTACTCTGTTTTGTTTAGAGGCTCTAGACTCATGACCCCCAAATCATATGGGTGTGTTTGATTTTTCGTATTTTACCTATATCACATTACTAATATTCTTGGATTATTATTTTGTTAAATTCTCGGTTTGAGACTTAAATGTTATGTTAAAAGCGATTGTTGGTCAGGCTTACCTAGCCTTAGGGTCGGGTGCCATCACGACCGGGTTGGGTCGTGACAAGTTGGTATCAGAGCCTAGGTTGTTAGGCCTCAGGAGTCATGAGCTGGTTTAGTAGAGTCTTGTTTATGGGTGTGTCGTGCACCACACTTATAAGCAGGAGGCTGCAGAACTTTTAGGAAACATCTCACCTTCTTGATATTCATATCGTGCGGTTTGATAACGTGAAAACAAAAGTTATTTATTCTATTCTCTCACAGATGGCGAGAACTCGCACTAATGGATGTGGAGGACGGCCACTAGTACCACCTGCTAGAGGCCGTAGACGCGGTCGTGGTGCTGGACGAGGCGGACCAGCATGGGCAGCACCTGCAGACCCACCAGCTACCCAGGTTGAGGATCAGCCTCCAACTATTGATGCTCCAGCTGCACCTATTCAGGCACCGGCAGTGCCCATCGTGATTCCTGGTCTCCAGGAGGCCTAGGCCCAGATTTTGTCCGTCTGCACTTGCCTGGCTCAGGCGGTTTTAGCCACTACAGTAGCGGCTACTTATCAGACCGGGGCGGCCATCAGACCTCCGATGCTCACACTCCCGAGCAGGTTGTTCAGGGCTTACAGACACCTGGGGTAGCTCAGTTCAGCCAGTTTCTCCAGTTCAGCCAATTGCATCGGTTGTCCCAGTTGTGCCGGTCGCACCAGTTCCAGCTCATGTCGTCCCAGCTATGCCAGTTGATGAGCAGCGGCGGTTGGAGAGGTTCGGAAGGCTCCAGCCTCAGACTTTTAGTGGTGCTGAGGGCGAGGATGCCTAGGGTTTTTTGGATAAATGCCAGCGTATGCTTCGCATGGTAGGTATTCTGGAGTCCAATGGAGTGGCTTTTACCACTTTTCAGTTCGCAGGAGCTGCATTTACTTGGTGGGAAGAGTTCGAGAGGCGTAGGCCTATTGGGGCAGCGCCCCTTCACTTGGCAGCAGTTCTCCATGGTATTTTTCCAGAAGTATATGCCCCAGTCTCACAAGGAGGAGTTGCGTCCTCGGTTTGAGTGGTTGACTCAGGGTGATATGTAAGTGACTCAGTATGAGATACGGTTTACTCAGTTGGCAAGGCACGCCATGTGGATGATCCCGATAGACAGAGAAAGGATCAGGAGATTTATGGATGGGCTTAACTATCCGATCCGTATATTGACGACTAGAGAGAGGGCCACAACAGCTACTTTTGAGGAGGTTGTCGATGCTGCTCATCTGATTGAGACAGATCGCTGCCGGGAGCGTGTGGAGAGAGAGGCCAAGAGGCCTCGAGGTTCAGTTAATTTCAGCGGCACGCCGTCTAGGGGCCATTTGCACCAGGGTAGAGGTTGTTTCTTCAGGCCTCCTCAGTCCGGACGTACAGAGTCGAGTGGAGCCTCTTCAGGCCGGGGCCATCAGGGTCATCAGCAGAGTCAGCCTGCATTGAGTGCTCTTCCAGCTCAGAGCTCTACTCCAGCTCCGTCAGCTCAGGGTTCGTCTACAGTGAGGGGTTCTCATCAGTCCCCTTCTCTGGCTTCAGTTCATTGCTATGATTGTGGTGAGTTGGGTCACGTAAGGAGGCAGTGTCCTCGACCCCGCAGTAGGCAGCCTCAGCAGAGGGATTAGCCCTTGTCTTCTGCACATGTTTCTTCTGCTTCCACCCAGATAGCCAGAGGTGGAGGCCAGGAAGCCAGAGGTCATCCCAGGGGTGAGGACCGTACTGGAGATGGCCAGGCCCGTTTCTATGCCCTTCCAGATCGGAGGGACACTATTGCCTCGGATGCAGTTATCACAGGTATTATCTCAGTCTGCCACAGGAATGCTTCTATTTTATTTTATCCCGGATCTACCTATTCATATGTATCGGCTTATTTTGCTCATCATTTGGGTACGACCCGTGGTTGTCTTGCCTTGCACGTGCATGTATCTACCCCGGTGGGTGATACTGTTATTGTGGATCATGTATATCGATCCTATTTGGTAACTATTGGGGGTCTGGAGACCAAAGTTGACCTATTATTATTCGGCATGGTGGATTTTGATGTAATTTTGGGTAAGGATTGCTATCTCCGGACCATGCCATTCTGGACTGTCATGCTAAAATAGTTACACTAGCTATTCCGGGTATTCTGAGGATCGAGTGGCGAGGTGTGACTGACTATGTACCTAGCAGGGTAATTTCTTTCTTAAAAGCTCAACGGATGGTTGGCAAGGGGTGTTTATCATATTTTGCTTCCGTGAGAGATGTGGAAGCCGAGGCTCCTAGCCTTGATTCGGTTCTCGTTGTTAGGGATATTCCTGACGTATTTCCAGTGGACTTTCCAGGCATGCCGCCGTACAGGGACATTGACTTCGGTATTGATCTGGTGTCGGGCACTCAGCCCATCTCTATTCCTCCCTATCGTATGGCACCAGCAAAGTTAAAGGAATTGAAAGAACAGCTTCAGGAACTCCTGGATAAGGGGTTTGTTCGCCCGAGTGTGTCACCTTGGGGTGCACAGATATTATTTGTAAATAAGAAAGATGGCACAATGAGAATGTGCATTGACTACGCGCAACTGAATAAGGTGAAAGTGAAGAACAAGTACCCACTACCCCGTATTGAGGATTTATTTGATCATCTCCTGGAGCGAGAGTATTCTCTATGATTGACCTTCGATCAGGCTATCATCAGCTAAAGATTAGGGAGTCAGACATTACGAAGACGGCTTTCAGGACAATATATGGGCACTACGAGTTTCTAGTGATGTTTTTCGAGTTGACTAATGCCCCAGCCGCATTCATGCACTTGATGAACAGTGTATTTAGGCCTTATCTGGATTCTTTCGTGATTGTGTTTATTGATGATATCCTGGTGTATTCGCGTAGCCAGGAGGAGCACGCACAACACTTGAGGGTGGTCTTGCAGCGATTGACAGAGGAGAAGCTTTATGCAAAATTCTCTAAGTGTGAATTCTGGCTTAATACTGTGACCTTTCTGGGACACGTGGTGTCTAGTGATGGTATTCAGGTCGACCCAAAGAAGGTTGAGGCGGTGCAGAGTTGGCCCAGAACGTCATAAGCTACTGAGATTCGGATTTTCCTTGGTTTGGCGGGTTATTACCGCAGATTCATTCAGTGTTTCTCATCTATTGCTTCGCCTTTGATGAAGTTAACTCAGAAGAATGCTCCTTTTGTGTGGTCAGATGAATACGAGGAGAGTTTCCAGAAGCTCAAGGCGGCCTTGACCACAGCTCTGGTATTAGTATTACCATTAGCTTCAGGCTCATACATGGTGTATTGTGATGCTTCAAGAGTTGGGATCTGTTGTGTGTTGATGCAGGGGGTAGAGTTATTGCGTATGCTTCTCATCAGATAAATCCCCATGAGAAAAAATATCATGTTCATGACTTAGAGTTAGCTGCGATTATGCATGCCTTGAAAATTTGGAGGCATTATCTTTATGGTGTATCTTGTGAGGTATATACAGACCATCGCAGTCTTCAGCATTTGTTTAAACAGAAAGGTCTTAATTTGAGGCACCGGAGGTGGCGCGAGTTACTGAAAGACTATGATATCACAATTTTGTATCATCCCGGGAAGGCCAATGTGGTGGCAGATTCTTTGAGCCGGAAGGCTATCAGCATGGGTAGTCAGGCGTGCATTCCAGTTGGGGAGAGGCCCTTGCGGTTGATGTTCAAGAATTGGCCAAACAGATGGTGAATTTAGATATTTTCGAGCCTAGTCGGGTATTGGCGAGTATGATTTCCCGGTCTTCTTTGTATGACCGCATCAGGGAGAGGCAGTGTGATGACCCACATTTGCTTGTCCTGAAGGACAGGGTCCAGCATGATGATGCTAGAGATGTTATCATTGGAGATGATGGCGTATTAGGGATGTAGGGCCGGATCTACGTGCCCAATGTGGATGGTCTCCGGGAGTTGATTTTAGAGGTGGCTCGTAGGTATTCGATCCATCCGGATGCCGCGAAGATGTACCAGGATTTTAGACAACATTACTGGTGGAGGAGAATAAAAAAGGATATTGTGAATTACGTGGCTCGATGTCTCAACTGTCAGCAAGTTAAATACGAGCACTAGAGACCCGGCGGTGTGTTCCAGCGGATGGATATTCAGGAGTGGAAATGGGAAAACATTTTTAAGGATTTCATGACTTGTCTTCCTCGTACCTTGAAGAAGTTTGATTCGTTTTGGGGGATTGTGGATAGGCGGATTAAGTCCGCGCACTTCATTTCAGTATGTACTACCTATTCGGCGGAGAAGTTAGAAGAGATTTTTATTCGGGAGATTGTACGGTTGCATGGGGTCCCGGTTTCCATTGTATCAGATAGGGGTACCGCGTTTACTTCCCAGTTTTGGAGGACTTTTCATCGGGAGTTGAGCACAAAGGTACAGTTGAGCACAACATTTCAACCATAGACAGACGGATAGACCGAGCGTACGATTCAGATATTAGAGGACATGTTACGTGCCTGTGCTATTGATTTTGGGGGTTCTAGGGCGGAATTTTTTCCACTTGCGGAGTTTGCGTATAATAACAGTTATCAATCTAGCATTCGGATGGCGCCATATGAGGCCTTATATAAGAGACAGTGTAGTTCTCCGGTTGGTTGGTTTAAGACCGGCGAGGCTAGTTTATTGGGGACGGAGTTAGATCGGGGCCTTAGAGAAGGTGAAAGTAATCAAGGAGAGACTTCGCACAGCTCAGTCGCGTCAGAAAAGTTGTGCGGACTGGAAGGTTTGAAATGTATCTTATGGAGTGGGAGAGAATGTCTTGCTGAAGGTTTCGCCTACGAAAGGCGTTATGAGGTTTGGAAAGAAAGGGAAACTGAGTCCAAGGTTTATCAGACCTTTTGAAATGCATAGGAGAATTGGCGAAATGGCCTATATGCTTGCCTTGCCACCTAGCTTGTCGGGAGTTCACCCCGTGTTTCATGTATCTATGCTCCGGAAGTATGTTGGGGACCCGTCTCATGTGTTAGACTTCAATACGATCCATCTAGACGAAGATTTGGCCTTTTATGTGGAGCCAATGGCTATTTTGAATCGTCAGGTTCGAAAGTTGAGATCAAAGGACATAGCTTCAGTGAAGGTGCAGTGGAGAGGTCGGCTCGTGGAGGAAGCCACTTGGGAGACCGAGCAGGAGATGCGGAGCATATATCCTCACCTATTTGATACTCCAGGTATGTTTCTTGACCCGCTCGAGGACGAGTGTTTGTTTAAGTTGGGGAGGATGTAACGACCTGACCCGTCGTCCCATGTATTTCTCCCCCATTTTCCCTTTTTATGCTAATATATGTTTCAATATATGTATTTGGAGATTTTGGAATAATTCGGATGGAGTTTGGATAGAAATGAGATAATTAGTCTCTTTAAGAGAAAGTTAGTTTGAAAAAGTCAACAAAACGTCGACATTCAGGGCTTGGACTGGATTTTCGATGGTTCGACTAAATTCAGACGGTGATTTGTGATTTAGGAGCGAAAGCAGAACTGAATTTGGAGGTTCGGTGTAGAATTAGGCTTGAATTGACTAAGGTAGAAATTTGGCGAAGTCTGGTTGATAGGTGATATTTTGATCTGGGAGTCGGAATAAAATTCCGACAGTTGCAGTAGCTCTGTTAAGTTATTTTTGATATGTATGAAAATTTTCAGATCATTCGGAGGTGTTTCGGTCAGGTTTTGGAGCAAATGCAACTTTTGGAAGTTTTAGTTTAACTTAGGCTTGAATCCGTGGTAATTTGGTGATTTTGATGTTTATGATAGTGTTTTTATGTTACGAGCAAGTTTGAATAAGGTAATAGAATATGTCTGTGCTTTTGGTTGAGGCCCCGAGGGCCTCGGGGTGACTTCGGATGGCTAACGGAAATTTTTTGGAATGAAAAAGTGCAGTAGAAATTGCAGAGCAGAAATTGCCCTCTGCGATCGCGAGCCTGGGGCTGCGATCGCATAGAAGGTTTGAGGGGGTGCTAATTTGGTCTCTGCGATCGCGTACCTTGGTCTGCGATCGTGTAGGCTAGAGTGGTGGGTCAGTGCGATCGTGTAGGAGCGCTTGCGATCGCGTAGGGTCGCTGGTCAGAGTTCTGCGATAGCGTGGTCTCACCTGCGATCGGGTAGAGAAAACTTTAGGGTACAGAATTTGTTCTCCGCGATCGCCTACCTTGGGTCGCAATCACATAGATGGAGGCGTCTGGGCAGAACACTTTAAGGGCTAAATTTCAGACGCGACCCTCATAATATTTCCACCATTCTTACTCCGCCTAGAGAGGTTTTTGAGCGATTTGAAGGGGGTTTGTCACGACGCAAAATCTAACCATGGTCGTGATGGCGCCTATCGTGTTACAGGGCAAGCCAATTCCCAAGATATTATTATTAATTTGATTATAAGAATTTAATAAAATATTTTCAATAATTTAATTCATGATAAACTAAATCAACTCTAAAATTAACTAATATAAAATACAAAAAATTGAGTCCCAAACATCGGGGTGTCACTAAGTCATGAGCGTCTAAAACTATAAACTAAGATATATAAACTGGCTCACTGTCCAAAAGAAGAAATGACAAAAGAAGTAACAAGGTCCTGCGGACGCTGGCAGCTACTTTGCAATCTCCATAGATAGCCGGCCTGAAATCAATGATCGTCTCACTCTAACTCACCTGGATCTTCAAATAAAGTGCAGGGTGTACTATGAGTACTACCACCTCAATAGTAACAGAAATAACTAAGGAACTGAGCAGTATTAACGAGCTAAGTAAAATAGTTCAATTATTTATTTTCACAATTTAAAGATAAACCAGTAAATTTCATAACTCAGTAAATATCACAAAGAAATTTAACAGATAAATGCAGCAACAACAAATGTAGATGCAACTTTACAGCAATGTCACTCAATCACTCAGCACTCAACACTCAATACTCAATACACTCAACACTCTGCGCTTACTAGGGGTGTGTACAGACTCCGGAGGGGCTCCCAAAGCCCAAGCGCTAAGCACAAACAACTCACGTGCCATCATATTAATACCTGGATCCGCACGGTCAACTCATGTGCTACGCGGACAACTCACGCGCTATGGAATCCATACCTGGGCCCGCACTGTCAACTCACATACGACGCGGATAACTCACACGCTATGGTATTAATATCCTCACAACCAGGCCTTGGCCTTACTCAATCATGTTCCTCACCAGCCTCACCATCATCAACAATTAAGGGGACACAACCCACATCAAGTATGACAGCATATTAGCAAGTAATAGAGACTAAGGTAAACATTTATAATAATTTCTATGTTTGAGTAAAAATAATGTGAGCCTGAATAAAACCTAAGCATTTTCTGTAACATGAAGGCAGAAAAGTTCAACAACAAGTAAACACATAATCACAAATAATAGCTATTAGGCCTCATAGCCTCACGGGACGGACCAAGTCTCAATCCCTCACGGTGCAAACCCACACGCCCGTCACCTAGCATGGGTATCACCACCAAAAAATCACATGATATTACTTTCTCCGGGTTTATGCCCTCAAAGCCAGAGTTGAAGTTGTTACTTACCTCAATCACATAAAATCCTACTCCGGGATGCCCTCGTCTCTGGACTCAATCTCCAAAAGCTTCGAATCTAACCATAATCATATTATTACTATCAACATAGTCTAAAGAATCGAATTCAACAATAAAAAATAAAAAATATAAAAATAATCCAAAATCGGCCAAAACACGGCCCCCGGAACCATATCTTGGAATTAGTTAAAATGGTAGAATAATAATCCTCATCCTCTCCCGATTCTAACCATATAAAATTTATCAAAATCGGACTTCGTTTGGTCCCTCAAATCCTCAAATAAAACTCTTCAAAACTCGAACCCTAATTCACTTAGTTTCACTTTGAAATTATCAATTAAATCCCAAACACGAAGATGAATTTATGAAATATAACCAAAACAGAGTAGAGAATACTTACCCCCAATCCATATGGTAAAATCGCCTCCAAAATCGCTCAAATTCGAGCTCCCTATGGCTGAATGAACAAACCCTAGTTTTATATATTTTTCTTCCAGCTATTCTGCCTCGTTTCTCATTCCAAACAGCCCCAAAACTCATTTATTATGCCTCCAATCGATTTCCTGTGAACTTCTAATCAATTTAGGCTTTTGAATCACTCAATTTGACCTTATAATGAATGAGATATGTAGGTTTTAGTATTTGCAAATATTGCAGGTTTTTTAATACGCTGCTAGTGCCAATTTCGTAATTAAACTGAAAATTCTGGCAACCTAATTCTTAGTAAAATAGCCATAAAATCCACATACAATGTCCAAATTAGACCATTCTTTTTTCTACGGGTCCGTAATTACGATACGGATCTGATGCTTCAATCAAAAAAGAAATAAGAGCTCGTTTGTTCAATATGATATCATTTATGCTTGGAAACCCAAACCTATCCAAAACTCACCTGAGACACTCGAGACTCCAACCAATAATTCCAACAAGTCGTATATCACTACCTGAACTTAGTGGAACCTCCAAAATACCCAATACTATACCAAAACACCAAATCACCTCGAATTCAAGCCTAAGAATTTCTAAACTTCCAACTTTCGTCAATTTAAACATAATTCTACCACGAACCTTCAAATTATATTTTGGACACACTCCTAAGTCTAAAATCACCTAAGGAAGCTAATCGAATCATAAAAATCTAAATTAAACTCGTTTACTCATAAGTTAACTTCCGGTTGACTTTTCTAACTTAGGTTTCTAACTAAGAGACTAAGTGATCATTTTACTTCAAAACTACTCCGAACCCAAACCTACCAACTCGATATAATTTAACACAGCTGAAAAACATATAAATAAGCATAGATGGGGTAATTGGGGCTATAAATCTCAAAACGACAGGCCGGATTGTTACATCATCCCCCTCTTAAATAAACATTCATCCTCGAACGAGTCTAAAAACATACTTCGAGTGTCAAATAGGTAAAACTTTCAACAATACCTTCTCGTCATATTCAAATAATATGAACTCATCTCGCGGTCACACCATACTCATCACGTACCCACCGAGGGATTCAAAATCCGTCGATGCACAACTAATACTGGGCGCTCATGTGCGCATACGAATGCGTGGAAGGAATTCAAAGAGTTACACTTAAAGCTGAATAAATACCGCACGGTAAGAATTCAAGAAGGTGGAGTTTTCCTAAAGGTTCTGCAGGCTCTTGAAGATAAGTACAGACGTCTCTATACCGATCCACAAGACTCTACTAAACTCGCTCATGACTCGTGAGACCTATGTAACCTAGGTTCTGTACCAACTTGTCATGACCCAAAATCTAACCATGGTCGTGATGGCGCCTATCGTGTTACGAGGCAAGCCAATTCCAAAAATATTACTACTAATTTGATTATAAGAATTTAATAAAATATTTTCAATAATTTAATTGATGATAAACTAAATCAACTCTAAATATAAATAATGTAAAATACAAAAAACGAGTCCCTAACATCGGGGTGTCACTAAGTCATGAGCGTCTAAAACTATAAACCAAGATATATAAACTGGCTAGCTGTCCAAAAGAAGAAATGACAAAAGAAGTAACAAGGTCCTGCGGACGCTGGCAGCTACCTTGCAATCTCCATAGATAGTCGGCTTGAAATCAATGATCGTCGCACTCTAACTCACCTGGATTTGCACATAAAGTGCAGGGTGTACTATGAGTACCACCACCTCAGTAGTAACAGAAATAACTAAGGAACTGAGCAGTAGTGACGAGCTAAGTAAAACAGTTCAATTATTTATTTTCACGATTTAAATATAAACCAGTAAATTTCATAACTCAGTAAATATCACAAAGAAATTAAACAGATAAATGCAACAACAACAAAAGTAGATGCAACTTTACAGCAATGTCACTCAATCACTCAGCACTCAACACTCAACACTCAACACTCAATACTCAATACACTCAACACTATGCGCTCACTGGGGGTGTGTACAGACTCCGGAGGGGCTCCCAAAGTCCAAGCGCTAAGCACAGACAACTCACGTGCCATCATATTAATACCTGGATCCGCACGGTCAACTCACATGCTACACGGACAACTCACGCGCTATGGTATCAATACCTGGACCCGCACGGTCAAATCACATGCTACGCATACAACGCACGCGCTATGGTATTAATATCCTCACAACCAGGCCCTTGGCCTTACTTAATTATGTTCCTCACCAGCCTCACCATCATCAACAATTAAGGGGACACAACCCACATCAAGTATTACAACATATTAGCAAGTAATAGAGACTAAGGTAAACATTTATAATAATTTCTATGTTTGAGTAAAAATAATGTGAGCCTGAATAAAACATTAGCATTTTCTCTAACATGAAGGCAGAAAAGTTCAACAACAAGTAAACACATAATCACAAATAATAGCTATTAGGCCTCATAGCCTCACGGGAGGGACCAAGTCTCAATCCCTCACGGTGCAAACCCACACGCCCATCACCTAGCATGGGTATCACCACCAAACAATCACATGATATTACTTTCTCCGGGTTTATACCCTCAAAGCCAGAGTTAAAGCTGTTACTTACCTCAATCACATAAAATTCTACTCTAGGATGCCCTCTTCTCTGGACTCAATCTCCAAAAGCTCTAAATCTAACCATAATCAGATTACTACTATCAACATAGTCTAAAGTATCGAATTCCACAATAAAAACTAAAAAATATAAAAATAATCCGAAATCGGCCAAAACCCGGCCCCCGGAACCATATCTCGGAATCAGTTAAAATGGTAGAATAATAATCCTCGTCCTCTCCTGATTCTAACCATATAAAATTTATCAAAATCGGACTTCGTTTGGTCCCTCAAATCCTCACTTAAAACTCTCCAAAACTCGAACCCTAATTCCCTTAGTTTCACTTTGAAATCATCAATTAAATCCCAAACACGAAGATGAATTTATGAAATATAACCAAAACGGAGTGGAGAATACTTACCCCAATCCATATGGTGAAAATCGCTCAAATCCGAGCTCCCCAACTCAAAATATGACTGAATGAACAAACCCTAGCTTTTTATATTTTTCTTCCAGCTATTCTGCCTCGTTTCTCGTTTCAAACGGCCCCAAAACTCATATTTTATGCCTCCAATAGATTCCTTGTGAAATTCTAATCAATATAGGCTTTTGAATCACTCAATTTGACCTTATAATGAATGAGATATATAGGTTTTAATATTTGCAAATAGTGCATGTTTTTAAATACGCTGCTAGTGCCAATTTCGTAATTAAACTGAAAAATCTGGCAACCTAATTCTTAGTAAAATATCCATAAAATCCACATACGATGTCCAAATTAGACAATTTTTTTTGCTACGGGTCCGTAATTATGATACGGATCTAATGCTTTAATAAAAAAAGAAATAGGAGCTCGTTTGCTCAATATGATATTATGTATGCTTGGAAACCCAAATCTATCCAAAACTCACCCGAGAAACTCGAGACTCCAACCAATAATTCCACAAGTCATATATCACTACTTGAACTTAGTCGAACCTCCAAAATACCCAAAACAACACCAAAACACTAAATCACCTCGAATTCAAGCCTAAGAATTTCTAAACTTCCAACTTTTGTCAATTTAATCCTAATTCTACCACGAACCTTCAAATTATATTTCGGACACACTCATAAGTCTAAAATCACCTAAGGAAGCTAATCGAATCATAAAAATCCAATCTAAACTCGTTTACTCATAAGTTAACTTCCGGCTGACTTTTCTAACTTAGCTTTCAAGAGACTAAGTGATCATTTTACTCCACAACTACTCTGAACCCAAACCTACCAACTCGATATAACTTAACTCAGCTGAACAACATATAAATAAGCATAGATGGGGTAAATGGGGCTATAAATCTCAAAATGACAGGTCGGGTTGCTACAGGGTTTTCAGCGGGTATCGATTAGAGGTAAGTCTCTTCGCTTAAAAACATCATTTTTAGAAAGAATCTATCTCAAATTCCATGAAATTGTGTAGAAATTGTGAAGAACTAGGGCTTAGGTTTTCGAAAATGATTTTCGGGGATTTGAAGGGTCAAACGGACCCTGTTTTTGGTGAACTTTATATGTACGAACTCGTGGCGAAACGAGGAATCCGAAGATGTAATTTTCAGAATTTTTTGAAAAGTGGGACCGGGGCTCGGGTTTTACCAACTTCGCGATTTTTAATATTTTTCGAATAATTTCAATTGGGTTATGTTTGAGTAGCCTATAATAACCTATTCGTTGTGGTTTTGAATAGATTTGACGCTCGTAGGAGAAGATTTGAAGGGAAAGGGCATTGCAGACCAGGCTACGACCAGTTAGAGGTGAGTAGTTAGTATAGTTGATGGCCTGAGGGTTTGAAACCGCGGCTTATCACATCGTGACGCTATGTTAGGGCGTGACTCGCACCCCATGGCAGGTGCGGGGTTGTAAATGATTGGGGATTGTGACTTGGTCCATCCCGTGAGCTGAATAAGTTATTGGCGTCTGATACACACATTGTGTTGTTGATAATTGGGCTTAATGCCATGTTTGGAGCCTTGAGCCGATCTGTAGTAACCGTCTAGGGTAAATATTTGTGTGATAACATGATTGCATAATCATGGATCTCAGTCCTGTGTTGAATCACCGAAATGAAATGCTAAGTCACCTTATTTCTGAAATTGATTAATTAAATTATATTCACTGTAAAAATTGGAAAATGGGAATTTAAATTGAATCTGTTTATATGACTCGTATGCATATTGTGGACTGAGCTTGGGTCGGGCTGCATATATATATATATATATATATATATATATATATATATATATATATATATATTGATATTGCTTTTGGGCTGAAGGAGCCCCTCTGGAGTTTGTACACATCCCCAGTGAGTGTCGTCGATGTTAAGTGGATCAGGCTGCACGTTCCTCAGCGAATTCATGTGCATTGCATCTTTATCTGATGCTTGGTTGTTGTTGGGATACTCTTACGTTGTTATCCTGTAGCGAAGTTATAGGATTGTTAGTTATAGCTTTGCGTTGTGGTACTTTGTGGATTTCCTGCTTTCAATCATTTTCTATACTTATTATTCACTGAGTCGGTAGTACTCACCCCTACTCCCTGCACCTTGTGTGCAGATTCAGGTACACCGGAGGCTTAGTTGATTCTCGCATTCTCCCGAGATATTTCAGAGTCTTTGAGGTAGCTGCACGACGTTCGCAAGACCTGCCTGCTCCTCTTTTTTTTTCTCCATATGATTAGCATTATATATTTTTCGGGAAATTTTGGTTTTAGTATTTAGATTCTATTTTATTACTCTATTTTGTTTAAAGGCTCTAGACTCGTGAACCCCTGATCATATGGGTGTGTTTGATTTTTCGTATTTTACCTATATCACATTACTAATATCTTTGATTATTATTTTGTTAAATTCTCAGTTTGAGACTTAAATGTTATGTTAAAAGCGATTGTTGGTCAGGCTTACCTAGCCTTAGGGCCGGGTGCCATCACGAACGGGTTGGGTCGTAACATGAGTTTTCTTGCTTATCTTGTTCATTTTGAATTGTAAGTTTATTCTATGCTAATTTAGAGAAGCAAGTTTATTGACTTACTCGCGTAAGTGCTTAAACTGTCTTGTTTGTACTCGGTGTAGTATGTTTGGCTAGTACTTTTCTATTTCTTGTCCTGAGTTAGTATCTTTCCTAATGTTTGGATTGCTATTGTGTGTTTTTAAATTGGGACTACGGGTTGGCCTCCCAGGAGATCCCCCTGCACTTGATATGTTCTGGACTAAGGGTGTAGGATACCAAGAGATCCCTAGTACATGAAATTATAAAATTTGAGGATACCAAGAGATCCTCGGCGCATGAAATTGTAAGATTTAAGGATACCAAGAGATCCTCGGGATACCAAGAGATCCCTGGAACATGAAATTGTAAGATTTGAGGATACCAAGAGATCCTCGGGATACCAAGAGATCTATGGCACATGAAATAATTTAGATTTGAAGATACCAAGAGATCCCCGGTTGTGGTTCCTGTTGTGAGTAGTATTTACTAGTATTGTCCTGTTTTTCTGCTTACTATTACGGTTTTCATATTTATTATATTTAGATTCTCGCTGTACACTTTATGTATACTGTTATTTCCTCATCTTATTATTTATTATGTTGTATATCAGTAGGGACGGGACCTTTCCTCGTCACTACCCAACCGAGGTTAAGCTTGGCACTTACTGAGTACCGTTGTGGTATACTCATGCATATTCTGCGCATGTTTTTCAAGTGCAGATCCAGGTGCTTCATCTCAGGCACACTATCCTTGAGGCTAGGAGAGCTACGGAGACTTTGAGATACTTCTGTAGCGTCCGCAGACCAAGGAGTCTCCTTCTTTACTCTATTTGTAGTATTTAGACTTCTTCCATACTTTTGCTTTAGATGTTCTAGAGTTAGAGCCATGTATTACTATTCGTTAGCTTGTGTTCCCATGAGTTTCGAGGTTTTGGGATTATATTGCAGACTTCTGCATTTTGAGTTGTATATGCCGAGCGGCCTTTATACACAGTTTCTTTTGGTTGCTCAGTTTATAATTAATTATTCCGCAAGCTGTGTTGTTTTTTCCGCATTGTTAGGCTTACCTAATTATTGGAACTAGGTATCATCACGACATCTTTACGGAGGACAAACTGGGATCGTGACACAGTCATAACAATAAATGTAACACACAATAAAGGTAGAATAAGAACGTCATAGGCGCCCCCACGCATTTCGCTTGTTTTCTTGCTATCCGATACTCTAAGGAAGATGGAATGCTATGACTTCAAGTGGTGATAGTAAAGTTGGGTCCTTATAAGACTCCATTACGAAAGTCTCAAATCAAGACTCCGTTTGTTCCAAAATGTACATGCAAAGAAAGGAAAAATAAAAAAAGTTAGTAACCAATTATAATCTTAATATAATATTTCTGCAACAAGCCATAAAGGATATTTTGGAATTCCAAACTAATCTGCCAAAAGTACTCTCCATCCAAAAATCTAAAAATAACACATCCTAACTAATTATAATGCTATAAGATAAGATATATTTTCTAAATGATGGTGAAGGAAAAGTAAGTTTAGTTCAAGATTCATAGTAAAGATCGGATTTTCTTTTCCCAAAGTAAGGATAGAGATTCTAAAGTTATGGCTAATAGGTCTTCCAGAGAACTCATTTTAAAGCTAGTGTCTATAAACCATATAGAGAAGTGATATTCTACAGTTACACAAATTTATTCACACAAAGAAACTAGAAAGAGTATAACTTATTTTGTTATTTTAGCTACTGGTTTGCGAGAGCACTTATAAAAAGGTTTCATACTAAAGTTCGATCTCACACGGCTTTAGATATTAAGATGATCACATATTTAAAACTATTCAATAATTCCTATAGGCATACTGTCCAAATTAACAGATAAGTACATACATGATTCATAGAGCACAAATTTCATATACGACATCTAGCTTTAGCGGATCTGGGCTTCATTTGGTAAACCAACTCATGTTATAAAGTTAATGTCCTAATGGCAAGATCGGTAAAATGAAATCTGTCGTAACTCCTAAAGCATGAATACCATTTAGAGAGGCCACCACTTAAAATTAGTCCCAACATATTTCTGTCATGGAAAGAGAGAAGTGTTTATAGACATGGTTTGTCAAGCCAGTCTCCGACGAAATAACAGAACATTAGCATCAAAATTCAAATCATACAAGGCCAGTCATATAACATGCACACTTAATGGACATTCTGCTAAATATTTTGTTACACTAACACACGTCCTTCTTATAGAACATGGCATCTAAAACATAGGAGAAAATTACTTAACAGAAACAGAACAAGTAAAATTGAAACATTACATACGGGCATTTCATTGAACATTTGTTAGTCATGTTTCTATTGATATGAAGTAAGTATAGTAAATTACTAAAATCATGGCCTAACAGAAATGAGCTAGTCCCTTAAGGTTTCGGGCGTTTTTCCTTCTTCCTTTTAATTGCTTGGACTTCTACAACAACAACTACTAATAATAATAATAATAATAATAATAATAATTATTATTATTATTATTATTATTATTATTATTATTATTATGATAATAAATAGACAATTAAACTGTTTGGCATGCCAAGCAATGAATTCTTATATTAGATAGTTTTATAGCGCTCAAATAAAAATTTTATGAATTAAAATGGCAAAATCTATTTTCGTATGTAACCAATATAAAATGCGTATACAAATAATATCTAAAAAACTTAAATAAATGTTTTATGAATAAGAATATGATTATTTCAATAAGATAGAGACTAGAGAAAATATTATTGATTGATTAATTTTGAATAAAACAACTTCAGCAATAATCTAAATTGCACACAAAAAATCATATTAAACATTCTTATATCATTAACGATATTAGAAGCTCAAGTAAACAATTTGAAAGAAAGGATGGTCAAAATTAGATGTCAACAATGTTGAGTAATTAAATTTCACAAACAATAGAGTTACAAATGTTGAGTAGTTAAGTTTCACAAGCAATTGAGATGTTTCATTATACATGTTTTGATTATCTAATAATAGTGTTTTGTTGTTTTTAATGGTGCTAAAAATATTGATAGATTGTACAAATATAATACAGAACTGCAAAAAATTAATTGTATTATATGTATACATATGTATAAATAAGAGTATAAGTATGTATAAATTTGTATAACTATGTATATTACTGTATACATATGTATAAACCCTGCTACATTAATAAAACTGCAACCATAATGAAAACACATACTTTGTTAAAGGACAAAAGCAACTGAAATATTCATTCACAATCACAATGTGTAATAAATACCACAAATTATACAAAAATAAAAATATCTATAATATCTTTTACGATTATCTCACAAGTAGAAAAATAGTACTTAGACAAAACTAGGCAACAACTCATGTTACATAGCAAAACTAAAGTAAAATGGAAAAAACAGAACTACTTTCTCGGTCGTCACCTCTTCCTCTTCCTGAAAAGTCTCCCTGCGATTTCATCACCACTAATTGCGCTGGACAGTTGTTTTTTTTCTATAATCCCAAAACAGAGATCCCCACTTGGTGCGAAGTGTCTTAATGTCAAAATTATCTTTTCGAATTTCCTTACCAAGGATGAAATACTCAGCAAAGCCAGCAACAAAAGCACCACAATCATTATAATTAAAAAGAAACAAATCAGATTCAAATAGGTACACTAATAGTAAAATAGTAAAACAATTGAGATTAACCTACCATTTGATTTGTTGGGGCACATTATTAACAAGATTAATATGCAAAGCATCAGAATGGGATTTATCGGTATATGCACCATTGTTCCAATCGATGCCCTTCCTCTCGATATAAAAATCAAAACTCTTCAAGAAGTAAGGTGTCACGACCCGGATTTTCTACCCTCGAAAGTCGTGATGATGCCTACTAATGGAAGCTAGGCAAACCAAATTCAATCACCTTTCCTCAACCACATAATTCTTTTTATTAATTATCAACAATAAGATAAAAACAATTGATTTAGCTAAACAAGCGGAAGACTCAACATTGATGCAAACTGAATAACAACGGGGAAGTTCAACATAGTCTCTACCCAAAATCTGGTGTCACTTAACTCACGAACTACTAAGATTTACTAAACACAACGTCTGAAAGAAAGTGCAAACTGTTTGTCTCGGTACAAGGATAACAAACTGAAATAAAGATAAAGGAGACGTCGGGCCTTCGGACGCCTGCAAGGCTACCTCGGTGTCTCACTAGAATGAAGGCTCATTCCCAGGCTACTGCTGCTGCTCAAAAACTGCTCCGATATCTGCACATAGGAGAAGAGTGTAGCATCAGCACAAGCGACCCTATGTGATGGTAAGTGTCTGGCCTAACCCCGCCGAAGTAGTGACGAGTTTAGCACCAGACCCCAGATAAACCTGTACAATTAAATAATATATGGTGAAGGAAACAGCAGGAAATAACAAGTAAAACTGAGGAGAGAAAACATGATCTGGGGATAATAAAATGAACAAAATTCTCAGAACTGATAGAGAACCCACTATAAAGCTACTAACACGAATAAGAATGTATAAAACAACTTTCATTTAAATGCTCATCTTGTTGCAGACGTGCAACCCGATCCCATTTCTCAATATCTCGTGGTAGGCGTATTACCCGTCCCATTTTAATCAATATCTTGTGGTAGGCCTACCACCTGATCCCATTTCATCATAACCTGTGGTAGGCGTACCATCCGATCCCATTTTATCAATATCTTGCGGTAGGTGTACCACCCGATCCCATTTCAATCAATATCTTGTGGTAGGCGTACCACCCGATCCCATTTCATCAATATCTTGTGGTAAGCGTACTACCCGATCCCATTTCATCAATACCTAGTGGTAGGTGTACCACCCGGTCCCATTTCATCAATACTTGTGGTAGGCGTACCACCCGATCCCATTTCAATCAATATCTTGTGGTAGGCGTACCATCCGATCCCATTTCATCAATATCTTGTGGTAGGCATACCACCCGATATCATTTCATCAATATCTTGTGGTAGGCGTACCGTCCGATCCCATTTCATCAATATCTTGTGGTAGGCGTACCACCCGATCCCATTTCATCAATATCTTGTGGTAGGCGTACCACCCGATCTCATTTCTATCAATATCTTGTGGTAGGCGTACCATCCGATCCCATTTCAATCAATATCTTGTGGTAGACGTACCACCTGATCCCATTGCTCCCACTACAATACACAAAACAATCCCAACAAGGGAACAAGACAATGTAATAACTTCTCAGTAAGGGAATACAGTAACAACAAATCAAATGTCTCGGCAAGGGAGAGTCAGCTATAACCAATTCTATTCCATTTCTTCTCGGCACAGTTAGAACCAATACTCAGTATCAAGGATTATCAATCAAGGCTTTTATAGGATCAATTAAGAATTCACAGCTATCAATTTAAGACCTGCGGCTATGCTTGACACCAATATATGGGTACTCGTCACCATGTCCATACGTCGTACACAACACAAACACGTAGCAAATACGACTCAACTCCTAATCCCTCAAGCTAGGGTTAAACCAAACACTTACCTCAAACTTCCACGGCCAATTCAATCCTCAACAATCACTTTCCCTCTCGAATTCGGCTTCGACTCAACCAAATCTATGCACTAATGACTTCACAGTATCAATATATGCTAAACAAATCAAACCCTATGTCAACTTATAGCTTTCTCATCATCTTTCCCCAAAAGTCAAAAATACTCCCGGGCCCACATGGTCAAAACCCGAGGTTTGAACCAAAATCCGATTACCCATTCCCCCATGAACTCAAATATATAATTTATTTTTGAATCGGACCTCGAATTGAGGTCCAAAACCCCTAATTTTAGAAAATCTAGGTTCTACCTAAATTCTCAAATTTCCCCATTAGAATCTTTGTTTTGAAGTTGAAATTAAGTTAAACGATGTTAAGGCGTGAAGAAAATGAGTTAGAAATCACTTACCAATCGTTTTGAAGAAGAAGAATTATTTGAAAAATCGCCTCATATGTTGTGGCTTTTTGACAAAGTGAAAAATAACTGAATATCCCATCTTTATATACCCCCTGAAGGCCCAGCGTGGACCGCGCTAAAATGGACCACGGCTGCGCTGAGGACTGGACCAAAGTGCCACTCTCTGAAAGTTCTAGCGTGGACCGCACAAAAATGGGTGCGGCTGTGCTGAAGAACTTGCCACATTACAACTCTTGGATTCTTCCAGCGTGGACCACATTGATAGGAAACGCGGCCGCGGTGGCTAACCTAGAATATTGTTGGCTCTCAGAATTCGGCTATGGGGACCGCGCTAAGGTGATCGCGACCGCGCAGCACGCACCGCGGACTGCGCTAGGGCGACCACGGGCGTGCTGGAGCCTACAAATTCCTAAACTTACAACACCTGCTATTTTTAAGTCTAAGACCTCCCGGAACCTATTCAAAACTCACCCGAGCCCTCGGGGCTCCAAACCAAACATACACACTATCTCAGAAAGATCCTACGGACTTACTCGTGCGATCAAATCGCCAAAGTAACATCATATACATAGAATCAAGCCTCAAAACTCAAAGTTTCTTTCAATTTTTCATCAAACACCAATTTTCCATTTGAAGTCCGAAATACGTCGAATGACGTCCGTTTTCAACCAAACTTTACAGAAAGCGCTTAAATCATATATAAGACTTGTACCGGGCGTCGGAACCAAAATAAGAGCCCGATACCACAGTCTTTTAATCAATTTTATTTTCCAATTTCTTTAGTTATTTTCAGGAAACAATTTCACATAAAAATTCATTTCTCGGACTTGGGATCCTGAATTCCATTCGGGGCAGACGCCCAAGTCCAATATTTTCCTATGGATCCTCCGGGACCATCAAATTACGGGTCCGGTCTATTTACCCAAAATGTTGACCGAAATCAATATTAATCATATTAATATCAAAATTCATCATTTTTCTCACAAAATTCATATTTAAGCTTTCCGGCTACGCGCTGGACTGTGCATGCAAATCGAGGTAACCCCAAAATAAGGTTTTCAAGGTCTCGAAGACACATAATGAGTAAGAATACAGGTGATGACCCTTTGGATCGTCACATAAGGTATCGAATTGCTTAAGGTAATGCAGCATCCAAAGCAAGTCTATCATTAATATCTCCATGGATAGAGTCATAGATGTGAATGCACCTATTTATGAATGTAAACAGCCCCAAAACCCAATGGCCCAATTTTGCTCTTCCGCCCTTCACATAGATAGGGAATAATTCAATAGTGTGCCACGATACATTTGCATCACGATAATATTCTCTAATATACTCTTCTATCTCATGCCCTTTAGGAATCACTAAAGGATCTTGATTCACTTTGAAATCTTTATACACATAGTTAATTATTCAGTGTCGTCACTGTATCAGTCAACTATAACAAAAAAACAACAAAAGTAAACCAACACCCATGTTTATAACCAAAAAACCATGTATATACATAAAGTATCGATAAATTATAGAAAAGCTAAAGCTCCAGTACCTTTCCACCAGCACTCCTCAAGTTCTCAACTTCAGCATTCAATAAATCAATACGCACCAAAGGATCATAACTCGGGTTAGGTTGTCGATCCATATTCTAAGGAAAAGGTCATTTAGATTGTTGCTCCGTATTCTGCGGATAAGGTCGTTTAGATTGTTGCTCCATATTCTGAGTACAAGGTGGAGATGCAGCGACAGAATCATCAGTGTGAAAGACAGGCACCTCCCCTGATGCAACATCATCAAAATTAACTTCAAAAAGTGTGTCGATGTTCAGAGTTGACATCTTTTCACGAGTAGGGGAAATGTTCCAATAGTTCAACTACAAGAAGAAAACCTGGATTACAATAGTAGAAAAAGGAAATTGTGACATATTCATAAATACACATACTTACATAAAAACTGAAATCATATATGAAGAAGTATTATGGTATAAAATATTTACCTTATCGATACTAGACATGATCACCCCGCCAGTCAAATCCGCATACGTTGGAGTTTCAGTGATTTTCCAGTTAAGAATGCATAGCACATTTGTTCCAACACGAATAACTAGATGCTTGTCAACCATAGAGAAACACTTAAAAATCATATTCGTAATGCAAGTGACAAACCTCCAAGACTATACATTGTCAAATAGTCACATCGTTTATCCCTCATTGTCTTTAAAATATCTTCAAATGACTTTTTTTCACAATCATACGTCTGATATTGACCACTTTCAATGATATCAAAATTATCTTTGTTGATACCATGATTATTGGCATCTGAGAATATGAAGTGATGGACAAACACTATCAAGGCCATCTTGAACGCATCTTTGTCCGACTTCCAGTCCTTTTTCTTGAAGCGATCAAGAAGTTGCCCCCTCATTATAGCCTTTTTTCCATCTCCAAGAAAATACTCTTTTAGCAACCTATTGACATATGGTTGTCATAGAAAGTGGCATCGTATTCTACACACTTCAAACCACTAATAACAACAAACTCTCTAATGCCAAACGCAGCAAATAATCATTAATTTTCATCTACAACTCCCTTTCCCGTCCTAGGATGACTTTCCTCAATAGTATATAATGAATAAGTCTATTTTGAATTTTAAATTGAGGGAGGTCAAAGAAGTACCTAAAAACACTAGCACGGAACATCTGAAGTTGCGTGTTAGTCAAACATTGCTTCAAAATTCTCACAATATCAAACTCAGTATGGGAACTAATCCTGTTATGGAAATGAACAACTGGTTGTATATAGAAGTCCCCAACCTTGCATATGAAAAAATAACAAGAAATAGATCGGGAATAAAACTATGCTAAAACATTGTACTTGTATAAATCAGTGTAGCAATACTTGTATAAAGATGTATAAATAGATGTATAACTTTGTATGAAATTGTATAAGCATGTATAAAATTAATAGCAACACAGGTAATACCTTCATCTTAGCTTTTCTCTCATTTAATTTGTAGCTAATAGAAAACCTTTGTTCTTTTGATATGCAATAAAGACCCCTCTCACCATCGTCATTGATCTTTCTCCTTTTCGGTTTAACACAGGGGCCTACATCATCTTCATTAACCAAATCAACTTTCAGTTTTTCTTTTGATTTTTCAGGTTTCCCACATTTCTTACTCCTTATTCTAACGATGTCAACCAGAGTAGGAGTATTACTCGTTTGCGAATGAGTCATTCGACTGCTCTCTTGTTGCAACTTTTTTGTAGGAGCAAGAGATTCAAAATCATCATCACCGGGAGCCTGGACATACGTATTCGCTTCAGAAGCAGGGGTTTAGGGCAAGTCCCTCAATGATTTAACCAGAGTAGGAGTATTCCTCGTTTGCGAATGACTCATTCGTCTGCTCTCTCGTTGCGAATTTTTAGGAGGAGCAAGAGACTCAAAATCATTATCATCTGGGGCCTGGACATGCACATTAGCTTCAAAATCAGGGCTTGAGGAAGTCCCCTAATCTTTTCGCATAATCGAACTTAACTCCTTTTCCAGCAACCTTCATTTTGCTTTTAGAAGCAGGTAATTTTGAATACATTTTCTACAAAAAAACAAACAAACAAACAAAGCTTTATCAAAAGTGAAGACAAGTGAAGGAAAATATAAAAATCAAACCAAAAATAAAGGCCATGAACACAAAACAGAGGCTAATTTTTCCAAATTGTAACAAAATTCAAAAAATAAAAAATTCTATCCTAAAAGTCGAAATAACAAAGCATGCAAACTGAAACATCAAGTTTAAACCCAGAGTGTAGATAGAAGGAACATAAAATCAAACAAAAAACACAACAACATTGTAAAGAAAATAGGCATAATTCGAAAAGCAAAAAAATTAAAAATAAAACAAAATTCAAAACCAAAACTGTGATAAAAGCATAAAATGAAACGAAAATTACGTAAAAATAAGAGTGAAAGCTCGAAAAAGTACTCGAACCCAACAATGGATGTAGGTTACCTTCGTCTCTGAGAAAAGCGTGAGGAATAGAGGGAAAAATAAGCAGAGAAATTGAAATTTAAAATATTAAAACCGTTATTTTAAGTTGTGGGCGACCGGGTGAAAACTAAATTTCATAATATATACAACCTAGACTAAACCAAGTAAGGGCTTCAAATGTGGACCACTTTCGAATGTGTTTTATGGCCCATGTAATATATGATGTAATTTCTTTAAAAAAATCGATAATATTTTGGTCTGATTTATTTTTGGTTTTAAATTTTAAAAATCGACCAATTTTGGTTAGGTTTTGGTTTTAAGTAAAAGATAACTGTAAAAATCAAACCAAACCGACTTTAAAAGTACTTATTTAAAACTTTATTATAAACAGTTAATACATTTCAACCTGCAATCCAATCGGAAATTGTACACAACATTCTACATAGACGTTTGAACATAGAAATTGTAATTTTTGAAGGAAAAAAAAAGTAATATTTGGAGTTAAGTTGAAAAAATAATATTTGAAATTTGTAATTATACTTGGACATATATTTAATTTGAAAAAATATTACAGTTTTATGGGAGGAAAAAAAATTGGAAATTTTGAAAAACTTATTTTCGAATTTTTTCAAAACTTGCAAATTTTTTTGGACAAATACATTTTTTTTAAAAATAAAAAAAAGGAATATATTAATGGACAAATGGGTCCTAAAACTTTGTGCTAGTTTCCCATATTCTTTAATATACCTTTTTCTAGAAGTAAATGTCATTTCATCCTTTTGGAGACAGATTTTCATTATAAAGTGATCTTATCTCAATTATTCAAGATTTTAAAAGTAAAATATTATGGGCTAAGTAAATCAGGGTCTAAAGTTACCAACTGACACACTTTTTTTTCTTTCCCAAATTTGTTATTTGTCTATCCAAAGAGTAAATGCTTAACACTATTACGTAAGCTACAGTGTAACGCAACTTTGGTCCCTTCTCATTGCAGTGCAGTCTTAATCTTTAAGGACTTTTCTGATGGGAGCAAACTCTGTTGTTTGTAAAAGAAAGAAAGAAAAAAGACAAAATAAAAGTGGAAAAGTCAAAGGAAGAAATAAAGGAAAAACAAAAAAGAAAAAAAGTCACAATGAAAAGACCACAAAATATGAATGAATTAAATTGATATACAATCGCGGTGTTGTCCTGCCGCATGTACACATTTTGCTGAAGATCTCAACCGCTTCCTCTTCCTATAAATAAGCATCCCCTTCTCATATGTAATCCATTTCTCAATTTCTTCTTTCTCTTCAATTAATAAAGAATTATTTTTTGTATGACTGTTGAGTAGGTAAAAATTGTCAAACCACGTAATTCTTGTCTTGTCTTGTCTTGTGCAAATTATTTTTCTCTTTTAAATATATTTTTTCCTTTCTATTAGTTGGACACGCTTCTCAATAATTGGTATCAAAGCACACCATTGTAATTTTGATAGAAAAATATGTTATTGGTTCAAGTACTATTCACAAGAATAATGCGACACTATTGATCAACAATATTAATACTATTCACAATAGTGATAGTATTGTTCACCAATAGTGATTATTGTCTATCTTATATGGTTGGGACATTTTGTTCTTACATAGACTAATATTTGCGGTTACTATTCATAGACGCTATTTCACATAATTTTTTTTGTAAAAATGGCATCGGAGGAAGGGAAGTTTAAGATTGACAAGTTCAATGGCAAAGATTTTGGATTTTAAAAAAATACAAATAAGGATTATTCGTACCAGAAAAAATTACACTTACCTCTAACTAGGTAAAACCAAAGAATATGACCAAAGCGAATCGGGATCTATTAAATTGCCAAGCTCTTGGTGTGATTCATTTGACTTTAACACAAAATGTAGTATTTAACATCATTAATGAGAAGATTATTGCAGCATTGATGAAGGCGTCATCAAATATATACGAGAAGTCATCTGCTTCAAAAAAAAGTCTATTTGATGTCTCGGCTGTTCAACCTAAAGATGATAGAAGGTGGATCTGTTATGGAGCATATCAATGAGTTTAATACAGTAGTAACTCAGTCGAGTTTTGTTAACATTTGATGACGAAGTCAGGGCATTGGTTCTACTATCATCTCTACCGGAAAGTTGGCTTGCAACAGTAACCGCAGTTAGCAGTTCATCGGGTAGTACCAAACATAAATTAGATGACATTAGAGATTCTGTTCTAAGCGAAAATATTCACCGGAGAGAATAAAGTGATTCCTATGATTTGCTTTTAATACTGAAAGCAAGGGGAGAAGTAGCCAAAGAGCACAAAGTCATGGTCCTAGCATATCAAAGTCAAGAAGAAAAAGGTAATCCAAGAATCTCAAAGATATTACTTGTTGAAATTGCAATAAAAAGGGTCACAACAGTAGTAAGTGTAGAGAGCCAAAGAAGAAGGAGAATGATCAATACAAGGATGATAATTTAGCAAATTCAATTGCTGAACAAGTCGGTGATGTACTAATTTGTTGTGCAGAAAGTCCTGTCAAATCACGGATTCTGGACTTAGGTGCATCATTCCACTCTACCTCATACAAAGAATCAAAGCATAATTATATTACTGGAAAACCCAGAAAGGTTAGACGACAAAGCTTTAGATATTGTCGGGAAAGGTGAAGTCCATATAAAGACTTCACAAATTATAAAATTCCCGACATGTTACTGGCCTGAAAAAATTATAATATCAATGGATCGGATTGACAACGAAGGATACACAATAGTATTCGATAATGGATCGCGAAATATAACCAAAGAAAGTTTGGTTGTGGCGCGAGGCTTCAAGAAAGGAACATTGTATGCAACTGCAATGAGAGATACTATAGCAGTAGTTGACCATGGTCGTGGCATAACATTGTGGCACTGGATGCTCGAAAATATGAGCGGGAAAGAATGAAGTTATGCCAAAGTTTCCAAACATGAAGCATGTTGAATTAGGTTTATGCGAAGATTGCATTTAAGGGAAACAAAAGAGAGTTTCTCAAAGGCAGGAAGGACGCTAAAGAAAGAAAGCTAAAACTAGCGCGTACGGATGTATGAGGACCAGCTCCTGTAACTTCTCTAGGAGGCTCATGCTATTATGTCATCTTCATCGATGATTCAACTAGAAAGGTATGAGTTTGTTTTTTGAAAAATAAATCTAATGTCTTTGTTGTCTTTAAAAAGATAAAAAGTTGAAGTTGAAAATCAGATAAGACAAAAGTTAAAATGTCTGAAGTCTGACAATAGAGCAGAGTATAATAGTCAAGAGTTCAAAGAATTCTTCTCGGATAATGGGATCAAAATGATCAAGATAGTTCTTGGAACACCGCAATGAAATGACATTGCTGAAAGGATGAAAAGAACCCTGAATGAATAAGTCAGAAGTATGAGAATAGTCAAGGTTGTTCACACGGCAACTTACCTCATAAATAGGGGACCCTCTATACCACTGAGTTTTGAAATTCTTGAAGAGGCATAGACAAGAAAATAGGAAACTCTCTCACATATAAAAATCTTTAGTTGTGTTGCTTATTTGTATGTAAACTCTAATGATAGATAATAGCTTGATCCTAAAGCCAAGAAATATTCTTTATTAGCTCTGATGATGATAATTTTGGTTATCGATTTTGGGATAATCGGGATAGAAAGATTATAAGACACATGAATGTCACATTTAATGAAAATATGATGTACAAGGACAAGCTTAGAGTAGAACCAACCAGTACTAGCATACAGATATCCAAAATAATTGAGTCAAAAGAAATATCAGAAAATGGAGTGTCTAGAGGGATTACAACTGATTCTAAAATTGAAGATCAGGACCAGAAGTTGAATATATATCATAATCAGAACCAGAACCAGCACAAGAGATAGAATTAAATATGAAGTATGAAGTCAGGACTTGAATTAAATTCGGGATCAGTTACTCCTGAACATACATTAGGAAGATCTAAAAGAGTCACAAATGCTCTAGATAGGTTAACTCTATCTCTCCCGTATTTATTTTTGACTGATGTTGGAGAACCTATATTTTGTTAAAGCAATACATGTGATAAACTCGACTAAGTGGAAGCTAGCCATGAAAGCATAGATGAATTCTCTTCAAAAGAATAAAACATGAATAATTACAGTGTTACTAAAAGGAAAGAAGGTGCAAAATAAGTGGGTGTGCATGGCCAAGAAGATCGTGACGGAAATAAGATATACAAAGCACGATTAGTAGTAAAAGGATTTCAGCAGAAGGAAGGAATTGACTTCATCGAGATATTCTCTCCTATAGTCAGATTAACTGCTAGCAGGTTGGTGATAAGTATCACAAAAGTTTGCATCCGGAGCAGCTAGATGTTAAAATTTCTTTCTTGCATGGTGTTCTTGAAGAAGACATCTACATTAATCAAACTTAAGGTCTTCAAGTTTCTGGTAAAGAAAATCTTGTGGGTAAGTTGAAGAAGAGTTTGTATAGTTTGAAACAATCTCCCTGGCAATGGTACAAGAAATTTGCTGGATTCATGCATAACTATAGTAAATGTGAGATAGACTATTGCTGTTATATCAAAAAACTTGATAAATATTGTATCATTTTACTGTTGTACATTGATGATATGCTAAGTGCAGGATCTATCATAAAAGAGATCAATAGGGTTAATCAACAACTAGCGGAGGAGTTTGAAATGAAAGACTTATGACCAACTAAGTTAATGCTTGGGATGAGGATTAGTAGAAACAGGTCTGAAGGAACCTTAAATTTGTCTCAAGAAAAGCACATACAAAAGGTACTAAGCAGGTTTAGTCTTTATGATGCAAAGATCAAAAGAACTCCAGTTGGAAACCATCTTAATATGTCAAAGGACCAATCACCAAAGACAGATGAAGAAAGAAAGTACATGTCCAAAGTTCCATATGCCTCAGCAGTAGGAAGTTTGATGTATGTTATGGTTTGTATAAGACCTAACATAGCCCATGCAGTTAGAGTAGTCAGTAGATACATGTCAAATCCAGGAAAGGAACATTGGGAACGTGTAAAGTGGATATTGCGATATCTCAAAGGCACCTCAGACATGAAACTTTATTTAAAAAGAGTAATATTATCTTATAAGGTTTTACTGATGTAAGTCGAAAAAGTACCACATGCTATGTGTTCACCTTTGGTGGTACTGCTATTAGCTACATGTCCAGAGTTTAGAAAAGCATCACTCTATCTACCACAAAAGCAGTGTACATGGCAATATCATAAGCTGGAAAGGAGATAATTTAGCTCAAGAATTTTCTTAAAGAGCTAGGTAAAGAGCAGGATAATTGTGAGATTTTCACCGATAGCCATAGTGCAATTCATCTTGCTAGAATCTAGTGTTTCATGCAAGATCGAAGCACATCCAGCTGAGGTATCATCATATCCGAAAGTTGATAAGTGAAGGAACTCTTTCTCTAAAGAAGATACCAGGATCGAAGAACCCACTAGACATGTTGACCAAAGTTTAAGGGATTGACAAACTGAGGTTGTGCACTGCCTCAGTTAGCCTTCAAGATTGATAATGTGTAGGCGCCACACCTGAGATTAGCAAACCATTTTTTTCTTCCTTTATTGATGTAACATAGATTTGAGGGGAAGATTGATGGAGCAAACCCTATTGTTTGTAGAAGAAAGAAAAAAGAGGAGACAAAAAATGGAAAGTAAAAGGAAGAAGCAAATGAAAAGAGAAGAAAAATATATGTAAAAAAGACAAAGAAAGAAAGCAAGTCAGAATGAAAAGACTACAAATTGTGAATGATTAAATTGGTTTATAATCGCAGTATCGTCTTGCCGCATGTTCATATTTTGTTGAAGATTCTAGGGTCCTCTGCATATAAATAGGTATCCTCTTCTCAGTTGTAATCTATTCCTCAATTTCTTCTTTCTCTTCAATTAATAGAGACTTATTTTTTGTGTAGCTGTGGAGTAGGTAAAATTGTCGAACCATAATTTTATCTTGTCTTATGCAATTTATTGCTTTTCTCTTATAAATATAGTTTTTCCTTTCTATTAGACTGACATGTTTCCCAACATTTACTATTTAACAAATACGAATAGAACAAGCAAAGTTTGAACACTCTTAAATGACAATTGGCTAAAAAAATTATTTTTAATATTTGGCACCCGCTTGACCATAGATTTTTGGTATATTCTTCCAGAAAAAAATCAAAGAAAATTATTTCTTCATAAAACATGATTAGTTTTTGAATTCTTTTTTTCAAATTTCTAAAAACTGGTTTAAGGCAGTTTTTGGATGAATTTTTTTCTTCTGCTCATAAAACTTCAAGTATTTTTTCAAATACAACACATATCCAAATACAAATTAAACTTTGAAAAGCTCTTTTTTTTAACACAACTTTAAAAACTCATTTTTCAAGTTTCAACCAAATCTATGTCCAAACATTAATTTGGTTAGTTTAAAGCGTGTGTGATTATTGTCATTTTTTTTTTCTGAATTTACATTTTCAGCACCTACTCTACAGGTATATATAGCTTGTTTGACCAAGCTGTAAAAATTAACTTATTTAAGAAGTGCTTTTTTCTCAGAAGTACTTTTGGTGAGAATTAGTTTGTGTTTGGCTAATTAATTTGAAAAATACTTCTGAGCAGCAATTAGTGTTTGGTCAAACTTTTAAAACTGCTTCTAAGTGTATTTTTTTCAAATGTGCTTTCTTAAAAAAATATTTTTGGAAAGAAGCTACTTTTTTTGCTTCTCCAAAACTGCTTCTGTTTCTGCTCAAAAATATTTTTTTTTTCTTCTAGAAGCTTGGCCAAACAGGATAATATTGTGCTTCATTGTCCAATTCCATTTGGAGACTTGCTTAAAACATGAACCGTATAAAGTATAATTATGAAACAGTGTAAAGTTAAATAAAATTTAGTAAAAATGGGATACTTCTTCTTTCCTAAAAAGATGATGTGTTTTGCTTTTTTGGTCAAACTATCAAAATTCTCATTTAACCAAGTATAATATTTACAACTCGTTAACTCGTTTGGACTCTTAAGCTAGACCTAATAACAGAATAAACAACCATTTTTTTCTATACTACAACTTCTCTACTTTCTATCTCTATATATAACTATACATGTCTAAGCAGGATAGTTAGCTCAATCTTTCTAACTCCTTGTACCATTTGGATTCATTTTGCCCTCATATATGTAGCTCTAGTGTAATTTTTTTCACCCTCTGAAGGCTTGATATCATCTTCCCTTGAGATTTTCGTTGGTTCCTCTCTGCCCACACATGACAAATCACAGCTGCAAACAGGAATCCTAGCATGTGAGCTCGAACTCTAGAGTCTGAAATGCACTCTAATGCCTTCAGTGATCGATTAGGGTATTTCATCACCAATACAAATGGGTAAGGAGACATTAGATCTCCTTTCCTAAGCCCTTTTTTGCTCGAAAATTGATCGGCAATCCTCTATTTATCAACAAAAAATAATTGGTAGTTGTCACACTCCATCACAAGCTGTACAAACTTCACAGGCATACCAAATTCGGTCAGTATCATCTTTAGGAAAGGCCACTCAACTGAATCCTTATGTCAACTTTGATCAAACATCTTGGTGAGACCCTTTTCTGAGGTATTCTCTAACCAACTCATGGGCAATAATAATATTGTCCAATATATTCCGCCCCTCAATAAATATTGATTGAGAAAGTCCAACAATGTAGTCAACCACATTATTTATTTTTCCGTTATAATCTTTGCAATGAGTTTATAAATGGTAGAACAACATGTGATGGGTCTAGACTCCTTAACAGATGTAGGACTATTAACTTTGGGCACCAGTGTAACTGTAGTGCAGTTAATACTCCTCAACATCTTCCCATTGGCAAAAAATTCTTGTATAGCTTGTTTAATTTCACTTCCAATAAGACTCCAGTATGTTTTAAAGAATTCAAGAGAAAATCTATCTATACCTGGTGCTTTTTTATTGGTCAAATCTTTGAGGGCCTGATCTATGTCTTTTTTTATTATTGGCATGTTGAGCTCTCTTTGTTGTTCATTGGTGAGGCAATGTCCATTTCTGGCTATATGCAATTCAACAACACACTCCCCCAACAAAGATTTAAAAAATCCTGTTAATTCTTGCTCTATCAGTTTTAGCTCAGTAATTCTGGATCCTTGATCATTGTAGATGGAATGAGTTCTGTTCCTGGCCTACCCAGCCTTTAGATGTGTGTGAAATATTTTGGTATTTTGATCTATATTGCTCTAGATTTTTGTCACATCACTTGCTCATTAATTCCTTCCCATTTTTCTATTTGCACCGGCAACTATTTTTTTATGTCAGCTGAATATTAAACGAATCCACATAAAGTTTTCCTTGAACATTCTGCAATTGTACCCTCAAATTGTCCAACTTCATCTCTAATGAAGATACCTCTTTATTCAACCGCTCTACCTTATCTTTTAGCCTCTATAGTTTCGCCCACATAGAGTATACAACATGACCCTATATTTGTTGACACCACACATCGTGCATAACTTTCTCAAACTCCTTATTATTTAGTAGTACATTGTGGAGTCTAAATGGCCTTTGTATATAAGACTAGACTACTACTGTGTTAATGATAATAGGAGAGTGGTATGATACTCTAGGCTTTTCAAAAAATAGCTTCAAGACTACTATATCGTGTCAGCCATGAGGCATTGCCAAAAGCCCAATTAATGTTGCAATAAATCCTATGCTTTAAATCCCTTTTATTACAACAAGACCATTGACAACCCTTCCTGTTAAGTTGTCCCAACCTAGTGTCAGCAATAAATCTTTGAAAATCCATCAATTTAGCTTGTTGCACCGGTTGCCCATTGATTTGATTGTCAACAGATAAAACACTATTAAAGTCACCTATAACCAACCATGCCTATTGCATAATATTTTGTTTTTGTCTTAGTTGTTCCCATAAGCTCCTTCTTTCAGCTATAGTATATGCCTTGATTTCTTTCTACTTGAAGGTCTTATTCAACCCCATTATATTCCACGAGATTATAATCATGGTGGATTTTCCTCGTTGAGGTCAACTCCTTCAGTCACCTTGTCAATGTTGCTATCATCTTGAATTCTCAAAGGACTGTATCTATTTCTTCTCAGCAGATTTTCTAAGTCTGTATGTGATAATGCTCCCTTCTATTGTACCTATCCTCGAGTCTTCATCATCTGCTTTCCTCTATCCTTTTGTTGTGGAGGTTCTGCTCATTCACAACCTCCACTCTCCATTAGGATGTTAGTTGTTTCTCTTTTGCTTTCTCTTTGCTTTCTTTTGCTGTTGTTTGGATGGTACTTAGATTTCTTGAATGTCAGCCTATCTTTGGGCTTCCTATATCTTTGTGCATTCCTCTATATGTTGCCATATCTAAAGGCATTCCTCACAGTATGCTGGTTTCCATTCATATTTCAGCTTTTGTTCCCTATATTTTCCACCTGCCAATCAGCATCATATCAGGCAACTCCTGTGAGATATCCATTTTTACAAGTATCCTTGCATAAGAAATTCTATCACACTGAGCTGTTAACTTATCTGAACACACATGTTTCCTTATATAACTTCCAATTTGACCCAAATTCTCCTTTGTCCAGTACTGAAATAGTACACCCAGGAATATTACCCAAATAGAAGCATTTCTAGTCATTTTTTTTCTCAACTGAAAGTCAAGCTCCCATTGTTTTAAGATCATATGTCTATTTTGAAATGTATGGGGCCGTTGTTGGATAATTTTGTTCTTATCCTCCGTCGAATCAAATCAAAACATGAAATAGCCCTCACTGTATATGTATACCTGCGGAGTATTGACTGATTTCACATACTATACACGAACTTAAGCATTTCTTTGAATGAGAATGAACCACCTAGAACATACCCAATTAGAGCTGCCCTTCATTTCTGAGTTTGTTCATCCACTTCATTTTGATTCAATCTAACAACATTTGTCCCTTCCTTCATTATTGATGGATAGTACTCCAATTTAAACCCTTGTTGCTGTGATTGATTTCCATGCATTACAGCAGCCATCGTTGGCACTAGCTAGCTAGGGTTTCCTTTATGCATTGAGAATGTCAATTTCCATGTCGTTGTATTTGCGTCAACTTCCACTTGCTTGGGGACTCCCATTTCATTATATTTTGAAGTTTGCATCATAATAGGGGCACTCCCCATTCCTATCATCCATTAGACCAATTAAATTTGCCCCAATTCTTGAGGTACTCCTGATTCCGGTGTTATCAATCTACTTCCTCCTTCCATCTCCGATATTTTAGGCGGTGCAATGCCTTGAAATGTAAGTCGAGACATCGTTGTATGCGTACGTTAGATAACCCTGCTTGACGTGCGTGTTCAGAGCCATCTTCCTATAACATAATATAAAATATGATGTGATTAATACATTTAATATGTAAATCAATTTTTATTTTTTGAAATATCTTACATTTTTAAAGAAAATAATACAAGTATTTTACATTAAAAAGCATAACTTTTAGATATTATTATTCTTTTGGGACGAAAAACTTTAAGAAAATGAAGAAATTGGACCATTAAGTTTAGGAGTAGATTTAACATAGTTTCTTAAAATGTACTCTGAGGAAATTTAGTCTCTTAAGTTTTTCAGAAGTGAGCATAATTGAGTTTACTTAAATATTTAACAAATTATGGCTATTAGATTTAACAAAAATGGTGTAAAAAAGATTTAACATAGAAGAGAAAATTGGAGGTCTAACTTTTATATTTTTTGATATTTTGATATATTTCTCGTGTCTATTGCAGTTTCTTGAAGTGTATTTTTTATTATTTTTGGTATATTCTATTGTTTTGTGCAGTTTGTCCTAGTTATTTTAGTTAAATCATTTTTTCTTAGTTCCTATTAAATCTAGCCGGCAGTGTTTGTTAAATATTTGATGAAGATCAAAGTGCTCAATTTTATCAAACTTAACGGGCCAAACCCCCTCACAAGTATTTTTAAGGACTACTTTAAATATAATCGCAAACTTAAGGGACTGGTTTGTCATTTCTTAGAGATAGCAACATTTGGGAGACAAGTTAACATTAGTTACACCTCAAAACCCTCAGAGTCTGTCGTGGCGCCTCAGCTTCATAGGTTTTACGTTTCCTCCAAGATTTTCTTTCTCTAAACATACAAAAGGGTATGTAAAAAGTTCATCTTCTTTTTGGGGTTTCAATTTGTACATATACCTAATATTCCTTTACTCTTTCAGTTCTAATGGCTGCTCCTTCCGACATGGAAAAAGAACAGGTTTTTGTTTTCTTCTTTTCACTTTATACTTTTCTTGCGTCCACCTTAAAGGGTGTTTATTTCTGATCTATTAAATCTTGGGTTCTTTTAATATTTGGGTGAGAGCAGATATTTGCTATGGCAGAGAAAGAAATGGAGTATAGAGTGGAGATGTTTAACAAGTATGTACCTTTTAGCTTTTTTTAATGTTTTGAAGTAATACCCATTTGCATAATTTTGCTGATGCTAGCAAATTGTACAACGAGGCAAAAAAAGGTGATTTCTTGCCATTTGCTTAAATCTTAGTGAGAGACAGTAGGTACCTGGCAAAATAGTGCAAACTGGCCCGGATACTTGATCATATAGAAAAGTTTAGTCAATGTGTGGTATTGATGAAATTGAAGTTTTACACTTGTAATTTACATGAACTGGATGATTGGTGCACGATTGTATGCTATACTTAGTTATACTATTGTTTCACTACTAACATTTGGGTTGTGAGCGGGGGATCGGTGATATCTGTCCTTTTGACACCAAAAAGTCCAAAATAAAATTGGAGAGGAAAACCTGATGTGATTTGTGTAAACCACCTTAAACTAGTTAGAGAGATGACACTCCTGCTTATTTATTTTAAGTTTTATCTTTTATATGCATCCTTAGTCATATGACCTAGTAATTCTTTTTCTTGGGACAAGCACACAAAAATATTTTGTCGAGGATGGTGCAAGATTCGAGCATAGGACCTCTATACCATGTTGAATTCTGTAATCCGCTTCATATGAAAGCACTGTCATGGAATGGACACTTTTCTTTGTTTATTTTAGGTCTTTAAGTGTGTAAAAATGCCCCGATCTAGTCCCTCGAGAGGTGCTGTGGGAACACGGCAAATGCTAATGTACAAGAAATGCTACAAAACACTTAATATGATGTTTGTAAGTTATTTTTGGTACTCTGCATGAAGGTAGAGTTAGCTGTTGTCTAGTTTTGGTTTTAACTTGCTGGACACTAGTTGCATTTCTCATCCTGCCTACTTATTTAATTTCTTACCTGCTCTCTTTTCATGTTAAAACTATATTTCAGGCTTACGCATACATGTTTCAACAAATGCGTCGAGAACAAGTATGTTACTCTACTCATTCTTCTTTATCCTTCTGGCCCAATATGAGTTTTGTGCATTACTTTCTCACGACTTGGTTTCGTGGCCGACATTGCATTGTAAATGGCTTTTCAGGTACAAGGACTCGGAGTTGAACATGGGTGAAAACAGTTGTATTGACAAATGTGTTTCAAAGTACTGGCAGGTAAACAATGGATGTGCTTTGCTACCTCAATAAAGCTTGAAGTTGACCTGATACCACGTAATAAATACACATTGGTTTTTGTGTCTATGGTTTCACATAACATGCTTATGTTTATGTAAGTTACTGTTTATGTTTTTGAGTGGAAATTTCAGTAGTCTGAGTTTGTACTGCGTAATGTTTGTTTTTCATGTAACATGTATGCATGATATATGATTTAATCAACTAGAGCTCTATGCATATCCATTTCACCTAAAACTAAATACATTTTCTTTTTAAGGCAAATTAGGAGTTCTCTGAACTAGAGTTTCTGTAAGGCCCAACTTATAGCTTGTTTGGCCAAGTTTTTTTTGTGTGCCAAAAGTGCCTTTTTTTAAGCCAAAAATACTTTTTTCCGCGAGCTTTTGAAGGAAAAAAGCACTTTTGGCTAAAAAAAAGCATTTTTGACCCAAAAAAACACTTTTTTCACCATTTAGACTAGTAGCCTATTTGGCCAAGCTTGTCCAAGGTCAAAAGTACCTTTTTTCAAAGTTGAGGTGTTTGGTCGAGCTTTTGGAAGGAAAAAAAGTGTTTTTGAGTGGAAGCAGGAAAAAGTAGCTTCTCCCCAAAAGTCCTTTTTTGAGAAGTGTTTTTTGGAAAATACATTTAGAAACACTTTTTAAAAGTTTGGCCTCTCACCAAAAATACTTTTTTGAAAAATGCTTTTTTGGAAAAACACTTTTCAAAATAAGCTGATTTTATAAGGTTAGGCCAAATGGGCTATTGTCCAACCTGGACATACCGTCTCTGACAAGAAAGTGCATGATCAAATCGGTGTTTCGAAAAGTGACTGCTCCAGCGAGCAGACATGCGCTTCAATTGTTGGAAACGTAGTAGGTAAACAAAAGCAAACACTTCTGTCTAAGAAGTGCAGTCGAAGCGAGAAGCGGGGGGAGCATGCGCTTAGGGGAAAAATAAACTAATGGGTTGAATTTAAGACAAACAACAAAGGGGTCAAGTTCTTTTACTGAAAGAGACTTCAGTACTAGGTCTTTTTCAGTCCCTTCTCCATTTCTTCTTCAAGCTTATTGAGGGTTCTTCCATTGTATGATTTGATTTCTTTCTTCTTCTAATCTTCTTCTTCTATGATATCTTAAGCATATGCTGCCCAATTTTTTTCTTCTCCTTCTTATTCGTCTTCTTTTTCTTTCGTGATGTCCGAACCATGGGGATATGATGTCCAATTCTTTTCTATTTGGTTCTTCTTCTTCTTCTGTAATGTCTGAATAGTGGACCCCAAAATTTTCAGATTATCAATTTGAATTAAAGTACCTTTGGACGGCATATCCCCACGGTTCAAACATCACAAAAGAACTGAAGAAGAAAATTTTTTTGGGCAGTGTATTCCCATGGTTTAGGCATCAAAGAAGAAAATTGGGTAGCATATCCCACACTTCAGACATCGCAAAAGAAGAAATTTATACCTTGAAGAAGCTTGACGAAGGCTGATAAAACCTAGATGTTAGTCTGTTTCGGTAAAAGAGAAATTGACCTCTCAGTTTTCCCTTAAATTCGACCCATTAAACTGATTTTTGTCCCTAGAATGCACGCTCTCCTCACTTGATTGTGCTTCCTGCTGCTTGGACTTTGTTTACCTGCTACAGTTTGAACGACTGAAACGTCTACTTTCTTTCTTCATACGGCCTTGCGCTGTAAGCTGCCACTTTTCTAAACACTAGTCTGTCTAATGCAAGCTTGAGTAGTTATAAACTTTGAAGAGATGAGTAATCTTTTCTATTGACAAATGATGTTGCTTTAGGAAGATTTCTTTGGTTTAATCATGATAGATTTTTTAAAGTTCTTTTTCTCTGTTTTCCCTTAAATTCGACCCATTAAACTGATTTTTGTCCCTACAATGCACACTCTCCTCACTTCGATTGTGCTTCGTGCTGCTTGGACTTTGTTTACCTGGTACACTTTGAAAGACTGAAGCATCTACTTTCTTTCTTCATACGTCCTCGTGCTGTAAGCGCCGCTTTTCTAAACACTAGTCTTACTAATGCAAGCTTGAGTAGTTATAAACGTTGAAGAGATGAGTAATCTTTTCTATTGGCAAATGATGTTGCTTTAGGAAGATTTTTTTGGTTTAATCATGATAGGTTTTCTAAAGTTCTTTTTCTCCATTTCACATTTTAGGTCAGTACTAAAAAGGTATATCTTGACCAAATTACTTCCTCTGTTTCAATTTAAATGGCATGGTTTTCTTATTAGCCTGTCCCAAAAAGAATGACACATTTCTATATTTGTAAACAATTTAACTTTAAACTTTTTGTTTTGCCCACTTTATCCTTAGTAAGAAGCTTTTATAGTCACATGAATGTTGTGGCCTCACAAAGCTGTTGCACCTTAAGCTTTTAGGACCACATATGTCAAAAAATATCTTTTTTTCTTAAACTTTGTGCCAAGTTAGACTATATCATTTGAATTGAAACAGAGGGAGTTGAATAGAACAGATGGCTCCGACTACTAAAAGTGGATTAAATTTGGATTTTGATATCTTTATAATTTCTGAGGGGAACCAAGGGGTTAGACAGGAGAAAAATATGCACTGTTTTGCAGTTCGTGCGGGATACATCAGGGTATATACACTTGTTCATACACCTTTTCTTAGCACCTGTAGGCCCCAGTGAGGCTCACCAGTTATTGGTTACAAATTATGAACGCCAAAATAAAGGTGGATGAGTTCATTGATCTTTATTGATCAGATGACAACTTTTGATCACAAGAAGAACAAAAAAACTTCCTAAACTAACTCCTTCAATAAGGGAGTCTTATTAGAAGCTAAACCATGAATGAACAACTTAAACAACCTAACAATAAAAGAAACAATCCTAAGAAACTTCTAAGGAAAAGGTCAAACAGTAACATGTGTGCTAATATGCCCCCCTCAAGGTAAGTACTGTGTGGCAAAACTTAGCTTGAACATGTTGCTGTCAAAAGATGGTTTAGGAAGAACCTTTGTGAGAGTGTCCGCTAGTTGATCTGCAACATGTGTTCAACTTGAACCTGTTTATGCTGTGATTACTTTCGAACATAAAGAAATCCATTTCAATGTGTTATGCTTGACTTTGGAAGAAAAATTTTAACACAAGTATGTGGCACCAATATTATCACAGTAAATAGTTGGAGCTTTTTTTCTTAATTATAGGGTAAGGGGATGGGGAAATGGGGGACGGGATTACAAGGTGGGGAATTGAACCTCGACCAACAAGGGGGAAGTTCAGGTAGCCAACCAACTAAGTACTAAGATTTTGCTAAATAGTTAGAACTTTGTGAAGTTGAGTTGCACTCTGCTAAAAGGTTCTTTACCCAGGTCATTTCACCAAGTGCACTTGCAACAGCTCGACATTTAGTTTTGTAAGATGAGCCAGTTATGTGTTTTGTTCTTGGAGAAACAACTAACAGGATTATGGCAGAAAAACCAGAAGATAGCAGTTGAGACTCTATCCATGACATTACCAGCCTAATCCGCATCATAATACATATAGCACGATTGCTATCACTCATGTTTTCATAATTCAATATGTTGTTGATACAGTAAGTTGGAACAGAATAATGCCTTCTCAACTTCAAAGTACTAAAACACCTAGAAAATAATTGAAATTGCTCTTGGTTCTCATCGTGCTCCTTGTTGGAGATTTGCAAAAGATACGAGTGAGATGGATCTTGTATCCTTAAATAAATACTAGCCCTAAGCTGCTATATGGAATATTTCAATTATATGACATATATATGAAAAAGCACTTAGCATTTGACAAAATGCATTTTGGCTTTGACCTAGCCAAAATAAATAAATATTCTATATATACAAATATATAGAATTGTGATATTGAAAATTTGAGCTTAAATTCATACAAAAATTTGGCAGTTAGTGTCTTGTTGGGATTTCCAAGTTATTCACTGAGATTTACTTTGAGCATATTATCATCATTCAGTTTTTGATTTCTTTCTCATTTTTCATGATGTCTGAAGATTTGAATTTTAGTGCTCCAATTTTAATTTTTTACTATTTGGGACTTATGGGGCTTATTACCTGTGTTATAAGCATGACTTTCGATGATTTGTTGACTGCTTTGATATTTTCTTTAGTTGATAACCTTCCACATTGGTCGCATGCTGTATATTGGTTTGACAGGGAAGACACAATTGTAACAGATATTGAAGGTAGGAATTGTAAAATAACAATATTCTAAAAGTCATGGATAAACCATATTATCAGTCATTGAACCCTTTTTTTATCTTTATTAAATATGGTGAGTCGGATATTTTCCGTTGTTGGTTAACCCCTTTGCAACCTGTCCACATCGAATCTGACCAGCCCATTTGCCAACACTACTCCCGTGTATGTACTGCAGTATGTAATGCCGCCCAACTATTACACTCGAGGTTTTAGTGAACATGAGGTGGCGATAATCTTGATATTCGTTACATCTTTTTCATCTCGTTTAGACAGTGCCCGAAGTTTGTGGTAGTTGCATTAAAACTTAATATTGGTTTGTATCTATGCTCCTGAAACTTCAAGTTATTTAGTTGAGGTTATACTACTACTTTTCTCTTCAGGATCCAACAATAACTACGCATTTTAATCTTTTTCTGCAGGTGACTAACCTAGTGGGGCAGCTTCTTGGGAACACTCGACCAATGTAACATTTTTCCGTTGTCTACCTTAATGGTTTTGCATGATCTGTCAGCGAGAATAGGAAGGAAGAAATTGATAATGCTTGTTTTAATTGCTTAAAGGGTGGTGATTGCTCGAATACGTTTTACTATCTATATATTTAGAATTCGGTTACTTTTTTACTCCTTGTTAGGAAAGATGATGTGAAGCAATGTCTAATGACTATTAATGATTTTTGTGTTACAATAAGTCAATTTCGATGTTATTAACAGCTTTTGGCCAGAATGTTGGAGCATCTTACTTGATGCAGATATCAATGTCTATGGTTTAGTGAATAGGTTGCTAGACTTTTGTTCACCCTATTTCATCTGATTTTAGTTCTGTATTGTGCTCTTCAATCGATAGTATGCAGCGCGGCTCACGTGATTTCGTGGGGAACTTCAAAGTAGACAAGACTTTGGTGTGGGAGTTGTGAGAATGAGTTTATAATATACATTTTTTACATGAACATGTTCACAGGTACGTATCTGATGAGGTGTGTTTAAGTATCCAGTATTGATACATCCAGCTTTTAGTTGATTTGGTGCAAAATGCCCATATTCATACTGTATCCATCCATTTGATATGGATATGTGAATACCAATAAAAGACCCATATAACAAAGTTTATAAGCTTATTTGATAGTGAATGTTGAAGATTCATGTGTCACAGGGGGCAACAATGGAAAACTGATTCATGATATTCTAATATTTTGGGAGTTTGAGAAATCTTAAGTTGTAATTTGGGCCATCAATGGGAAATTAGCAAATCTACACTTACAAAATATAGTAGATAAGTGCATGGGGAAAACATAAAGATGTGCCTTTCTGCTGGATCACATGTGTTGTTTCACATTGATGGGACTAGGAATGATATTATGTATTGTAAAAAGTTATAACAACCTCGGTGTTTTAGTTCTTGAGCTACTTACAAAAAGATGTAATAATTTCATTTCTTTTTATAAGCTTAACCCGCATTTTACTTGTTGATTCTGCATCCTTTTTTTTTTTTTTTTTTTTGTGAAATTTTCACAAACCACTATTGTTTAGTGGTTATTATTTAGTTATAGCTACCATTTACTATATTACTTTTTATAGTTATGTTTTCGGTTTTTTTTAGAGTGTATTCGATGTATTTAAGCTATTGTATTCATGAATACAATAGCATTTCTAGGCGTGAAACATAGAATTACAGCTAGACAGATTGGTGTATTCGACTGTATTCACAGCGTGAATTATGAGATTACAGTTGGACAGATTATTGTAATTGACTGTATTTACGACGTGAAACAGGGAATTATAACTGTTTTAAACGGAAAGTGAATTAATTAACATAATAGACTCCTAATATAATTCAACAAACTCAATTATAACACACAAATTTTATATTTCCAGTTATAAAAAAAGATTTCAATCGAAAAATGCCTCAAAAACGTAGCAATCTTCAGAGAAATTATATTACATTTGAATATATAAATTATACATTTATGGAATATAGTGAGACAATAAATATAATAAAATACATAGACTACAACAGGATAAATTGAAATACAATAAAAAAGATAATAAATACAATAAAATACATAAAATATAACGAGATACATTGAATACAATGCAAAAATGGGTAATAGACAGAGGCAAAAATTCCAAAATTATATACAAAAGATCCAAAATCACCGAACCTCCGATTTCAAAAATCCTCTCGATGATTTTGTGTTGGTTTCAAGAATCCAAAATTCCAAAATTACATACAAGAATCCAAAATCATTGTCTTTGTTCCAGAACTGATGATTCTAATGATGCTGATGGCGTCGTTGTTTGTGAGGTCTCTATTTTCACTTCCCCTAGCATTTTATATCTCACTTTTCTAATTTTTTTATTTTTATTTATTTTTGCGTTGGTATCAGATTTCTAAGAATTGGAGAGTATCATTTAGGAGCTCTCAAGGGAAGATAATGGTGGATATTCGTGAGTTTCAGAAAGGTGGAGGTTTTGCGTCAGAAGAAAGGCGAAGGTGCTGTGATTTGTGGCGTTGGTTGAGAGAGAGGCTAGAGAAAAATCTGAAAGAATGAGAGAAACATAAATCAAAGTGTATTTTATGACTCGAAGCTAGGGGTGACTATAAATAGATATTTGGCTATAAAAATCAAAAGGTAACTATGGAATATAATTTTTAAAATGGAATTTATTTAAAATAAATAAGGTATCAACCTTTATTAGAGAAGTAAAAATTCCCTTTTTTTTCTTTCTCTTGGGCCGAGGTCTCCTCTCTACCGGCTGCTTGCAATTTATTCTTTTTTCTTTAGCCCCACAAAAAAAAAATGTTATTGGAAAACTAATTCAAAGTTGTAGTAGAAAACCTTAATTATTTAAGATTTGGTTTATTTAATTCATGTCTAAATAGGGTTGATAGTAAAAATTATATAGGAAAAGATTTTCATGTTTCTAGTTGGAATATGTTTCGTACCATTATAAATATGAGTATTAATAGCTTATTTTATGGAGTGGAGGAAATAAAGAATCGTAAAAGATCGATCAGAGATTTATATTAAATAATTTTTCCTGGTGGTTTCACCTAGTGATACTGATCTTTTTCAAGCTATATTTGATAGCTGGAACTCTGATCAGGGGCTAAAGCACCTCATTGAAGAACTCCAAGCCGATCCACATACTCACAAACGGTTCACATAGTTTTAAGGCCAGATAAGGAGAAAGACAATTATAACTTTGTGGAATGCAACCTCTAAAGGTGTCCACTCAGGTGTTGAAGCTACTCTAAGGAGACTACTAACACTGTTCTAAACATGAGGAGAGAGGTAAGATATTTTGTTCAGAAATGTGAGGTGTGCCAAAAGAACAAATCTGACTTAGCTGTTTACCCATTTTAGATGTCTCAAATCAGTATGGATTTCATTTATGGCCTCCCTAAATCTAATGGTTGTGAGGTAATAGTAGTAGTGGACAGGCTTAGCAAGTATGGTCATTTTTTTCCACATGAGCATCCTTATACTGCTCGATCAGTTGCTGAAGTGTTCTTGGACACTATGGAGAGATTACATGGCCTACCTAATACCATTACTAGTGATCGAGATGCTGTCTTTCTCAGTACCTTCTGAAAAGAACTGTTCTCCCTGCAAGGAGTTCAATTGAACACCTCTTCTGCATACTATCCCCAATCTGATGGACAGTGTGAGGTGTTGAACAGAAGTCTTGAGACCTACTTAAGGTGCTACTGCAATGAAGATGCTGCTAACTGATACTCTTGCTTGCCTATGGTTGAGTACTGGTATAACACCTCATTTCACTCAGCCATACATATCACTCCTTATGAAGCACTATATGATCGACCACCCCCATTACATCTACCCTACTTGCCAGGGGAGTCAGCTTCAGCTGAAGTTGATAACACTTTGATCAATTGGGAGCTGAAATTGCAGTTGCTTAAACATCATCTGAGAAGAGCTCAACATAGGATGAAGCAACAAGCAGATTCACACAGAAGCGATAGGCAATTTGATGTAGGTGATTGGGTATATCTGAAGATCCAACCCTATAAAACAGTGACTATATCCAACCACTCGTCACACGAGCTGACTTCTAAATACTATGGACCTTTTCAAATTCTCAAATGCGTGGGTCCAGTTGCCTACACTCTATTACTTCCTGCCGGAGTTAAAATTCACCCCTACAGAGCATGTTTCATTATTGAAAAGATGCTATGAAGTTCCATATCGGATTTCTTATCCTCCAATAATTGATTTGGCCAGTCCTTACTGCCCTGATCCTGAACTAATCTTGCAATGAAGAATGATGAAGAAAGGAAATGAAGTTGTTGCAGAAGTCTTAGTTAAGTGGCAAGGAATTCCTGCTGATGCTACTACGTGAGAGTTTGTTACAGTCCTGCAAACTGGGTTCCCTTCTTTTGATCCTTGTGGACAAGGATCTTCGACTGGGGGGGGGGGGGGGGGAGTATGATACACAATTATAGAACATTAGCTTGAGCAGCTCAATCATAGAAGAAGTCGTGAAAGTCAAAAGTTAGTTATAAGGAGGGAGAGGTAGTTAAAGTTAGTTGACGTAGTTAGAATAACAGAATTCATTCAGAAAAGAATCTGTTGTAGCTTTATAATTTGGGATACAATGTAATCAGTACAAATAGTGTTGTAGTTTTTCATTTTATCAATCAATATATACAACTTCATCCTAATTTCTCTCTTCTCTTCCTCGTCTTCTCTCTTCTTCTTTCTTCTGCAAATTCCTTATGCCTACTGCTTTTCTCTAGCAATTCTTGAGGCAGTTTTGCGATCCTCGAGTTCAAATCGAATTCCTGCAATCGCGTAACATGGAGCGCGGCAGCATAGGGATGGTGGAGATGGAGGTAAAGGTTTAAGCTTTGATTCTTCAAAGATGTTGGTGGGGGGCGAATAGGAAGAGTAGTAGCAGTAAATGGGTAATAAAAGATTGTTGTCCGGTGAAGTTAGGGTTATGGGAGTAAGAGGAAAAGGGAGATAATGGAACCTATGGATAATGAGTAGATCCACTTTCGCCCCATTAGTGTTGTGTGTCTAAGGTATAGATAACAGATCTTGCGCTTCTTCTTTTCAATTTCAAGAAGGGGAAGCTGATCTGGCTAAAATGAGGTGAAGCAGTGGAGGAATTGTGAAGCTACCATTGCTGAAAATTTGAAGTCTAAAAATGGTTTAAATTTTAGAGTCATATGAACAATTTTCAAGATTCGCATAATAATTTGAAGGAAAAATGGAAGTTTTAAGCGAATCTCTGCATGTGTAATCATTCTATGGGGTTTGTAATATATAAATTTCTTTTTGTAGAAGAGGTGGAACAGAGGACGGGGTCGCCGGGAATGAAGATCGAATGAGAGGGTCGTTGTGGGAAGATGACGAGAGTGGGGTGTAGAAACCAAAAAAAATTATTGATTCCTCGAAAATAAATATTGGGATTTGAAATCGAAAAATGAAATACCGAGAAAGAAAAATATATTTGCTAATTCAAACTCAAAGCTTACAATACTACACTTGTAATTTCTAATACAAGTTTTGGGATGATTTTACAAATGAGTTCTACAACCTATTTATACTAAAACCTTAGACCAAAAATTCAACATTGGCATATAAAAATAATCAAACATGGCATGTAAGAAAATTCAAACTATACAAATAAATTTTGTCATGCAAGACAACCAACGTTCTTGAATACCATTTTTGACTTTTATTTTTAAAACTAGTCTATTTTAATTATTTTTGATCAATTTATATAATTTCAACAGCCTCCCTTAAATTGATCAAAATAATTTACGTATACCAAGCATCGATTTCAATCTCTCGAACGTTTCTGCCTTCAGCAGTTTAGTCAGAATATCCGCTATCTGATCTTCTGATTCACAGAACTTAAGTTCGATTTCTCCATTCTTGACAAGATCTCTTATGTAGTGATACTTAATCCCGATATGCTTGTTCCTGCCATGAAATACTGAATTCTTGGCTAATGCAATCGCTGATGTATTATCACACATAATCTTTGTCGGACCATCTTGCTCGTGGTTCAGCTCACCGAGCATTCTTCGAAGTCAAACTGCTAGACATGCTGTAGAGGTTGCTGCCATATACTCTGCTTCAGATTAGATAAAGCAACTACTTGTTGCTTCTTTGAAGACCACGAAAACACGCCTCCCTCGATAAAGAATACATAACCGGAAGTGCTTTTCCGAGTTTCAGTATCACTCCCCCAATCACTATCTGTGTATCCTACAAGTCAGCACTTGTCAGAATATTTATAGAAAATTCCATGATCCTGGGTACCTTTAATGTACTTCAGAATCCGCTTTGCTGCCTGCAAATGGGACTGGCTCGGTGTTTCCATGAACCGATTGATAATCCCTACTCCATAAACAATATATGGCCTTGTTGATGCTAAATAACGTAGACTACCAACAATGCTTTTAAAATAAGTAGGATTTACCGCATCACCCGTTCCTTCTTTCTTTAACTCAAGACGTTCTGCAACAGGAGTCTTCATCGGATTTGCTGATTCCATCTTGAATTTCTTTAAGATATCTCTGGCATATTTATTTTGAGAAATAAAAATACCATCTTCAGTCTGTTGCACTTCTATGCCCAAGAAGTAAGACATCAGCCCCATGTCTGTCATTTCAAACTGACTTGTCATAGCCTCCCTAAATTCAGCAAACATAAATTCACAGTTTCCTGTAAATATTAAGTCATCAACATAAAGACAGACAAACATAATGTCGCCATTAGTCTTTGACTTAATATACAGTGTATGCTCATAAAGACACTTCAGAAAACCTGCCTCCAAAATGTAAGTATCAATACGCGTATACCAAGCTCGTGGAGCCTGTTTCAAACCGTATAATGCCTTCTTCAACCTGTACACCTGGTTCTCATGTCCTTTCTTGGCATATCCAGGTGGTTTCTAGGCATAGACTTCTTCCTCCAAAAAACCATTCAAGAATGCCGACTTTACATCCATCTGATGTATCTTCCACCTGTGTTGGGCTGCAATGGCTACTATCATCCGTATAGTATCCATTCTGGCAACTGGTGCGAAAACCTTGTAGTAGTCAATTCCCGGCTTCTGCTTGTAGCCTTTGACCACCAATCTTGCCTTGAACTTGTCCACCTCTCCGTTGGGTCGGTACTTTGTCTTGTACACCCACTTGACACCGATTGGCTTCTTTCCTTATGGCAAAGAAGTTAACTCCCACGTGTCATTCTTCTCGATAGAATGAATTTCCTCATTCATCGCCTTGATCCACTTCTCGTCACCTGCTGCATCTTCATAATGCACTGGATCACAATCTACAAAAAGACAAAAATTCACCAGAGTTTCATCGATGATGTCATCATCGCGTTCATTGTCTTTAGTGACAACATAATCATTGAGGGGAGCTGGTGGCACGCTCGTTCGACCCGAACGCCGTAATTGTTCTACCGGTTCTGCTGGCTGGGGAGATGGAGGATCACTAGCTGGTGGTTCAGGTGTTGAGATATCTTCCTCATCTGGCTCTTCTGACTCGATCAGTATACCTCTCCCAGCATCATCTTTCTTTCTCCAGCTCCACGCTTCATCTTCAGCGAGCCGAACATCTCTGCTGACGATCAATTGTTTTGTGACTGGATTATATAATTTATAACCCTTCGTGACTTCACTGTACCCAAAAAAGATACACTTCTGGCTTTTATCATCCAGCTTCTTTCTCCGCTCATCTGGTACATGGGGATAAGTTATACACCCAAATACCTTTAATGAAGAAACATTCGGCTTACTGCCACTCCAAGCTTCTTCTGGAGTTCTCCCGTTCACGATATTTGTCGGGCACCTGTTCAACACGTAGACAGCACAGGCAACAGCTTCTGCCCAAAATTCCTTCGGCAAAACTTTCCCCTTCAGCCTGGTTCTTGCCATTTCAAATATTGTCATGTTCTTCCTTTCAGCCATACCATTTTGTTGAGGTGTATAACTGACTGTCAACTGATGAAGAATTCCTTCTTTTTTGCAAAACTCTTGAAATTCGTTAGAAGTGAATTCACCACCTCTATCGGATCTCAGAGTTTTCAAATTAAAGCCACTTTGTTTTTCAACAAAAACTTTAAATTTTTTGAATTTTGAAAAAGCTTCTAATTTTTCTCGGAGAAAATAAACCCAAGTTTTTCTGGTACAATCATCTACAAAAGCAAGCACGTATCTCTTACCTCCTAGAGAATCCACCTCGACTGGGCCACACAGATATGTATGCACTTACTCCAAATGTTTCTTTGATGTCTTCAATTTTCCAATTGGAAAAGAATCTTTGTGCTGCTTCCCAAGAAGACATCCTTCACACTGCTGATCAGGAGCATTGATCACCGGTAATCCTGACACCATTTTTTTTTGGGACAATAATTTCAGCCCTCTGAAATTTAAATGGCCATATCGGAGATGCCATAGCCAGTTGCTATCCGTCGACACTACTTGAAACTTCATCACTCCTTTATTGAGAGTGAGAGAGTACATCCGATTTTTCGCCATATTTACATGAGTAATCATCTTGTTGTTTTTGCTCCGGATGGTGCAAACTCCGTCTTGAAAGCGAATCTAGTGCCCCTTTTCTGAAAGTTGGCCAACGCTCAATAGATTCCAGAAAAGACCAGGTACAAAAAAAACATCTGCAATAGTAACATCGCTGACATCCTTGGCTTTAATTTTGATGTCACCTTTGCCTTTTACACTAATCTTCGTCTTATTCCCAAAGTTCACTTCTCCGCGCTCGTACTCGTGTAACTTTGAAAATAGATCTTTCTGCCCGTACATATTATTCGAGCACCCGCTATCAAGGTAACGAACATCTGGACCTCTAGCCACTTGTTCACCAGCGTCACATGCTAGAACCATATCTTCACCAGCTTCTGCCACGTGTGCCTGATGCGACCGTCCATTCTGATAATTTGGACATTCATTTTTAAAATGTCCAATTTTTTTTACAGTGGTAACATCTGATCTTTGATTTATCGAAGATCCTTCCAGAAGAATTATTTGCCTTTCTTCTGTTTCCGCCTCGTTCGCCATTGCGCCTGTGACCGCCATTGCCACCGCGACTTCCTGGTATGAAATTACTCTGCAATGCCTGCTCTGGTTGAGAGGTTCCATCCTTCTGGTTCATTCTTTGCTCGTGAGAACTTAATGAACCCAACAACCTATCAACTGACATGGTTGATGTATCTTGGTCTTCCTCGATGGCTGCTACAACATAGTCAAATCTTGCAGTTAGAGATCGTAGTATTTTCTCTACTACTCTCTGCTCATCCAACACTTCCTCGTTAGACCGCAACTGATTCACCATGGACTGCACTCGGTCGAAATAACCGGCAACACTTTCCGAGTCTGTCATTCTCAATGACTCGAAATCGCCCCGGAGTGTCTGCAATCGAACCCGCTTCACTCGTTCATCACCTTTGTAGGCTTTCTGCAAGATAACCCACGCTTGGTGAGCTGTCTCAGCCGCTGATATTCTTTCAAATACCAGCTCGTTAACAGCTTGAAAGATGTCATATAATGCCTTCTGATCCCGCTTACGAGTTTCAACTAATACCTCTTTCTCCTCATTTTCATAGCCTCGAACGCAACTGTATTAGCTACCTCTGTGTAGCCGCTCTCCACCAAATCCCATAAATTTTGAGATCAGAAAAATACCTTCAATTGGATTGACCAATTGTTGTAATTTTTTCCGGTGAGTTTTGGAAGCTGAAATTGAATCGTGTTACTAGACGACATGATTCAATATTTTTCTACCTCACAACACTCAACCTTGCTCTGATACCAAATGTAGAAACCAAAAAAAATAATGATTCCTCGGAAATAAACTTTGAGATTTGAAACCGAAAAATAAAATACCGAGAAAGAAAAATATATTTGCTAACTCAAAACTCAAAGCTTACAATACTACACTTGTAATTTCTAATACAAGTTTTGGGATGATTTTACAAATGAGTTCTACAACCTATTTATACTAAAACATTACACCAAAAATTCAATTGGCATACAAAAATAATCAAACATGGCATGTAAGAAAATTCAAACTTATACAAATCAATTTTGTCATGCAAGACAACCAATGTTCTTGAATACCATTTTTGACTTTTATTTTTAAAACTAGTCTATTTTAATTATTTTTATCAATTTATATAATTTCAACATGGGGTGGGGCTTTTGTTTTTCTTTAACTTTTTTCTTTTCTTCAAAAGTTTTTACTAAAATGTTTAAGCTAAATTCACGTGTCTTCGTCTTATTCGTCACTCTAGCGTGTGAATTACACGCATTTTTTGTGTTTGGCTATTTATCAAATTTTGTGCCTAAATACCACAGTGAAGGTCTAATTGAAGTGTTAAAATGAAACAAACTTAAATTAATTAAGGTGACCACAAGGTATCTGCAGCTCCTTACCTAAAGCACCTCATCAGTTTCACTTCTTATTAGGAAGAAACAACAACTATGTATACCAGTCAAGCCTCCATTCTTTCCTAACATCTATTCAGTTCTTGATTTGTTTCTCCTCATAAGGTAAAAATAACCTAACTTTCCCAACTCACCTCTAAACACTGCAAGCCACTTTGTGCATTTTGCTTCTAGCCCTCACTTTTGGCTCTGCTTAGTCAGCAAGAATCCTTGGTGAATTGAGCTCATCATCCAACGAGCCTATTGTGGCTCCATCGGTGGCGCCCTTGGCCACATTGCTAAGTGGATGATTACCATCAACGGTCACCACTCCTGTTTCCAGCGTGGTGCCTGTTGGTGATCCTCCAGCAGATTTATCGATTGACCCTGAACCAGACTCATCTCCCGTAATCGCCCACGCTGCCTCAGTATCTCCTCCTGAAGACTTAACAAACACTGGGGCAGCCCTCATCACCAATGCATCAGGCGCTACTTCTGGTGCCACAGAGGCGAATCCTGTTCCAGACCATCCCATTTCCCCCTTCTTTATGCATGACATTCTTGGTGGTTCACGCCCTTCAGGAAGAGTGGTCACCGGGACTATAGCCAATTCAGATGCCAACAATTTGTCTTTCTCCAAGCCCAATAATCAAATCTTTCCAATCAATGGTGTAGTTCCTGTACACTATTAACAACATTGTCAACAATAACTATCCATTCCTCGTAGGCCTAAATGGTCAACAACAAGCTAACATTGTCCTTCAAAATACTGGCAATAATAACATAGTAATGGTGGGAACAACCAACCTTTTGTGACAGCCGGACAACTTCCTGCTGGCCTATCCCTTCAGCAGCTCATGTTTGGTTTCATTACTGTTGTTGACAATGAGATAACCGAGGGGCATGAGCTGGGATCGGCTGTTCTTGGCAAGGCACAAGGAAAGGATGTTATTTGACAAGCTCTTCAGATGGCACAAGTCACACTTTAGCCTTGACATCACTTTTTCATGCAGAACATGATCATGAAGCGGAAGATACAAGTAGTTTCTTTGGAATTCACAGGACAGCCACACCAATTTCTCACATTGCCATCATTGGAGGAACTGGCAAATATGAGAATGCTAAAGGATATGCTATCATTGAGACTCTTCCTCGTGTGGATCAACATACAACTGATGGTGTATGCAGTCAAAGTCAAAGTTGGTCCAGATAGCCAGGTTGATCGACTTAAGGCTCTTCTTGTTGTCAAAGTGTATACTAAGATATTTGGACTCGATCATAGTAGTAGTTTCTCTCCCGTGGCTAAAATAGAATCATTCCGTCTTTTGTTATCCATTCCTGTTGTTCGCCATTGGCCTCTCTATCAGTTAGACATTAAAAATATTTTTCTTTACGGTGACCTTGAGGATGAGGTTTATACGAAGCAACCATCTGATTTTGTTGCTTAGGGGGAGTCTAGTGGCCTTGTATGTCGGTTGCGTCGGTCCTTTTATGGTCTAAAGCAGTCTCCTCAAGCCTGTTTTGGTAAGTTCAACACAATTATTCAGGAGTTTGGCATGATTCGTAGTAAAGCTGATTACTTTATGTTTTGTCGGTATTCTACTTTAAATCTCTGTATTTATCTGGTCGTTTATGTTGACGATATTGTTATTACCGGCAATGATTAGGATGATATTAGTAAGTTGAAGCAACATCTCTTTCAACACTTTCAGACTAAGGATCTACGCATATTAAAGTATTTTTTGGCATTGAGGTCACTCAGTCTAGCTCAGCATTGCGATTTCACTACAAAAGTATGCCTCAGATATTCTTGAGGAGACAAGAATGACAGATTGTAGACATGTTTGACACTGCGATGGCTCCGAATTCTAAACTTCTGCTAGGACATGGGGAGCCTCTTAGCAATCCTGCAAGATATAGGCGGTTGGTAGGTAAATTAAATTACCTCACAGTGACTAGGTCTGACATTTCCTTTCCAGTGAGTGTTGTGAGTCAGTTTATGGATTCTCCTTGCGATAGTCATTGGGATGCAGTTGTCCGCATTCTTAGGTATATAAAATCAGCTCCAGGCAAAGTTTATTATTCGAGGATCGAGGCCATGAGCAGATCGTTGGATACTCAGATGCTGATTGGCCAGGATCACCTTTTGATAGACGTTCTACGTCTGGATATTGTGTCTTAGTAGGAGAAAATTTGGTGTCTTGAAAGAGCAAGAAACAGAATGTGGTTGCTCGATCTAGTACAGAAGTAAAATATCGAGCAATGGCTATGGCGACATATGAGCTAATTTGGATTAAACAAACTGCTAAAGGAGTTAAAATTTGGTGAGTTTAGTCAGATGAGACTTGTGTGTGTGATAATCAAGTTGTTCTTCATATTGCGTCAAATTCAGTGTTTCATGAAATAACTAAACACATTGAGATTGACTGTCACTTTGTTAGAGAAAAGATACTCTCGAGAGATCTTGCTCCAAAGCTTGTGAAGTCGAATGGTCAACTTGCAGATATTTTCACCAAATCCCTCACTGGTCCTCGTATTAACTACATATGTAACAAGCTCGGTACATATGATTTATATGCACCAGCTTGAGGGGGAATGTTAGAATAGTTATGTGAATATATGTAATTAGTCCTAGTCCCTTATGTAATAGGAGTAGGTTATGTGTTATGAATACATATAAATAGAACTCATTGTAACATAGAATATTAATCAATAATATTTTATCTCGTGCTTCATCACAATAATCAAACCTTCCCAATCAATGGTGGAGTTCCTGTGAACACTATTAACAACACTGTCAACAACAATAATTATCCATTCCTCACGGGCCTAAATGGTCAACAACAAGGTAACACAATCCTCCAAAATACTGGCAATAACAATATAGTGAGTGGTGGGAATAACCAACCTTTTGTAACAGCCGGACAGCTTCCTTCTGGCCTATCGCTTCAGCAGCTCATGTTTGGTTCCATTACTGCTGCTGAAAATGAAATAACCGAGGGGCATGAGCTGGGATCGGCTGTTATTGGCAAGGCACAAGGATTTTACTTGACAAGCTCTTCAGATGGCACAAGTCACACTTTAGCTTTGACATCACATTTTCATGGACAACATGATCATGAAGGGGAAGATACAATATAGTTTATTTGGAATTCACAGGGCAGCCACACCAATTCCTCACATTGCCATCATTGGAGGAACTGGCAAATATGAGAATGCTAAAGGATATGCTACCATTGAGACTCTTCCTCATGTGGATCAACATACAACTGATGGTGTAGAAACAATTACTCACTCCTTAGCTTTCCTTCTATATAATGTGGTGAATTCACCATGTTGAGTTTTCTGTATTTTTGAATCTTCACATTACATATCTTGAAGCATGTATTAAATGGTTAATTGTGTCATTGAGATTATGATTTTTATTAGAGTTCCTTAACTTAGTAAAAGGGGTGTATCCTATTTGGATTTTCATTTTGCTATCACAATGCCATTCTGTGATAACTGTTCTTCTAGCTCTCTGCCTTCAATATGAATTCTTGGCTAGTCATGAAAACTGAATTTCATTACTTTCAAAATAAACAATAAAGAATATAAATGCATCCGAGGATAAGATATAATCTTTCACCAAATGTGAAGAACTACTTCCGAAAAGGAAAGAACAAAAACTGAATATTAACATTCAACAATCAATTTTGTTCATAAGGCCTTTAGTGTTGTTGCTTTTGTTGATAAATACAAGAAACTTAAGACAAATAAATATAAAAGAAATGCAAATCTATACAGTTTCAGTTTTTGCTCCTTTTTGCTTCCAACTTTGTGGCTTCTTTAAGAGCTTCTTGGGCATCATTCTCAATCCCAAGGATAAAGAGGCCAGCAGCTTGGAGGTAAAAGGCAGTTGGCCACTCGGCGAAAACCACCTGAGCTTGCAATGCATCCCCTAGAGCCTCTTGTGGCATATCGCTCATCAGATAACACAAGCAACGCCTCGCAAATACAGTTGGTGATACCATGGTCCCTCCATCAATGAACTATATTAAACAGAATAGTGCGTAAGCCCTCCTTGTCTTGTTCAAATAGACGGATACTTAAGTGACATATTTCATATGATCTTTTACAGAACATAGAGAGGAATTTAGTGAATTCTTCCTATAATTTTTTTTACGACTATGATAAATGCAGCCAATTTTAGCCATTAAATTGAACGTATTTTTAGGTGGTCAAACCTGTGTATAGCAATCAATGGCAGTAATGAAATCCTTGGCTCGGAAAGCAGCATCACCATGCTTCTTAGAGTTCAAGGTTTCCTGCATCTGATTTGTCCACATTTGGAATGAAAGCTGAAATGGAATCACAAAATAACAAAATCAAGATCAAGTTGTACTAATAAAAATGAGACATGATCTTTATAGTGGGGCTACTGAGATATGGAGATGAAAACACATATATGGAAAATCAAAATAGAACATTGGGTATCTTATATTGGCTTACTATAGTCTTTTTGTTTTATAATCAACAGACAAAAGATCTAAACTTTACTATCATATCTGAAAGGATAACACATGGGATTAATAATGACACTCAGGTAGGTCCCACTACTATTTGATGGAAATGAAAATAGAATAAGTAAATTTACCAACAAAAAAAACATAGTGGGCTCTTGCATGGTAATAGTCAGAGGAAGAAGCATGATACTATAGTATGATCATTATACTAGTAAATGATCCAGCTTTATCTAAAGTTCTATATCTAGAGTCACCTTTTAAAAGTGGTTGCTTATCAAGATTACCATGTCAAAAAGTTATGTAAGGAAATAGAAACTTGTCTTTCACCCAAGGTGCTAAAGAAAAGAGGTAGCACTTTAATTATACTAGGCTGTGCGATTAATACCTTAGCCAGAAGACATAATGTATTTGACATTGAGAAACAAAGATAATCGATACTGCTATATGAATAGTGAAATTTTGTAGATAAAAGAAAAACCTCATTGGCAATTCCTTCATCATCCTTGTATCCAGTCTTCTCCAATATTTCATGAAGGGCAGTAAGATCTTTTCTCAAACATGCTTCACCCATTGGCGTCAACAATAGCGGTTGAGGTGGGGTTGCAGTTCCATGTGGAATGCCCAGCAAAACATGTGATGGCACCTGGATTATATCAATAATAAACATGGGCTCCAAGCACTACTCAAAACAAAATACAGCAGAAACCTAGGTGGTTCATCTGAGGAATATATTGCAATTCAAATACAATATGCATCTTTCCCATAAGTCAAATAATTCCACCAAGGTTTACGAGGCAGTGAAAGACATGGGAGATATGTCCACATTATAGTAGCAGAATCAGCCTTGCTAAAGTGTGATCCTAGACAAACAACCAAATACAAAGTACAAAAAGGAAGGAGATATTTCTATCTCATCTCGAAGGAATTAAATCCATTTTCGATCTCACAAATGAAGATAGACACAAGTTTTTGCAATGATCTTTAAGCAAGTCGAGGGACACATAATTCTCTCAGTTGGTCATACCTCTGTTTCTTTCTGAAGAGACATAAGAGAAGTGACAAGAGATTTTGCGTTAGGCCTCTCACGTGCTTCGTACTGTAAACAACGTGTGGCTAGCCGAACAAGCTCTGTTCCATCATCATTAGAAAAATGACCCTCCAAACAAGAATCCATAAGCATCAAAAAATTCTTCCCACGAATTAGATCAAGTGCCTATAAGAAGGTAAAAGAAACATTGGTTCTTCAAGTTTAGGAACTCAAATAATAGAGTTAACAAACAAAGTTTCATTTATAAAGGATTTCATATAGTGCGCATCAGAATCTTCTGCAACTTACATGGCTCGGAGGAATATGCTTTCCGCTCAAAAGATCTAGCAACATTGTTCCAAAGCTGTAAACTACACTTTCAGGGGTCACTCTTCCTGCCAATCATAAACTCTTTTCAAAATACTACTAAAAGATCTGCTAGACTGAACTAATTTAAGCAGATCTTTCTCGAGGCTAAAGCTTTACGGTGAAAAACAAAAAGCCATCTTAAGTCCCCAGTGCAGAACATGCAACTTGGATTGAGAAAATAATAGCTTAGAGAAATCATATTTGACCTGTTTTTAAGTACTCAGGGGGAGTGAAAGCCAAATTCGTACTGTAACTCTTTCCATCTCTACTGTTCTTCATCAAGCCAAAGCAAGAGAGTCTAGGATTACCATCCTGTAAAAATGCTAATCAATTTTAAGAGGACTACACCAACAGCAACCATTTGGGAATAACGAAAGCTGCGGTAGAATCAATCTTTACCAGATCAAATAAGATTCTGTAAGCATTAAGATCGTGATATAACGACCGGCCCTTGCTACTGCAGTATTCCAAAGCTTGTGATAGGTAAAAAGCGACCCTCAACCTCATCGCCCATTTCATAGGTTGATTCTCCCCTATTTCATTTCAAAGGAATTAAATATCAGCATCAACCACACAGTCATAGATTCATTCAATTAGAGCTGTAAGACATAGATGCCATTGACCAGACAACCACAAAATAACAGTCAATCTAGTAATCACAATAAATCCCATCAGTTACACCATAATGATCCTACAATCCAAATTTCTGGAAAAAAAATTCTATACATTATTACTTACAGTGAAACAAATGCTTTGCAAGGGTTTCATTAGGCATGAACTCAGCCACCAGCAATTTTTCTTCTCCTTCACAACAAGATCCAATTAGATTTGCCAATCTCTCGCTTCTCAGATTCCCCACTGCCTTTGCCTCATCCTTTACAACAACACAAACATTGTCCAAAATACAATTAAAATCAATTGCTACGCGCAAAAAAAACTTACAAAATTGGGAAAATGGAGCAACACAATTTAATAAAACAATACTAACCAAGAATTGGCGAGAATCAGGCCAAGCAGACCTATTGAATCTTTTAACAGCAACCCAACGACCATTTTCAAGCAAGCCTTTATAAACTACATTTGGAGCTTTTTCACCATGTTCTGATACTATGTTTTCTGGAGAAAATCCATTAGTAGCAATCTTTAACTCATCAAGACTGAACTCAGCAAAACTTGGCAATGCATTTTTCTCATTTTTTCCTCCATTCTCTGCAACAACCAAGAAAAAAAAACAAAGTAAAATCTCATAAAAACTGCACAAAAAGCCCAAAAATCAGAGAAATTTGCCAAGAAAATAAATACCCAAATCAGAAGAATCAAGAAGGGATGGTTTGAGATGAGAATGCCACCAGCAAAAAGAGAATTTTGAGCAACGAGCACCCATTTCACAGGGAAAATGAAGAAAAAAGAGGAACCTTTTTTCGAGAAACAAAACAGAGAGTGGCAATTTATAGGGATCCCAAAAAAGGATAATTTTTTAAAGCTTTTTCAGTTCTCTTTAGTGAAGAAGCATTTCAACTATGACAGAAGAGAAGTAGGCAAATGGGGTGAAAGAAAAAGGAGCAACTTTTATAGCTAGTATTTTTTTCTAAGGGAACAAACAGTGGCCCAATTTTTGTGGGAATCCAGAGAAAGGATCTTTTTTTGAAGCTTTTTGCAGAATTTGCAGTGCCCTTTGGGTTTGATGGTTGCAAGATCTTTTAAAGAGCATGCAGAAATGAAGAAAAGAGGAGAGTATGTTTTACTCCCTCTGTCCCTAGTTATATGGAATAATGTTTTTTTTAGTTTGTCTCAATAAAATGTCATACTTTTTTATGTAAAATAATTATGACTTTAAATTTATTATTTTGATCTTAGTAATATAGTCAAATAAATATTTATAATTTTATTTATATTAAGAAAATTACGCGATATATCAAATATATACACTTCATTTGTAATTATATTTTTAGTAAATTTTTCATTCGCACTATATTTAAATTTTATAATAAATCTACGAAACTAAGAGATCAGTTATTCTGACATGAAACAAGAGAGCAAGAAGTTGTCATAGCTTTGTTGGTTTGAGTGTGCTTAGTATGAAGAGGTTTTAAGTTTGACTAATAACAAATATAATTAACATAATTTATATGCGTTGAGCGTATAAATACAAGTAATACAAACTTTTAATAATTGAACAGTAGCGACGAATGTTAATTAAGTAAATTATAAATTTTAGGCTATAAATTATAGTGTTTTATGAAAATTTCTTGTTTATATTTAATTAAACACTTTAGGACAGAGGTAATAATAGAATACACAAAGTATTATAGGAAGTATGGGGTATATGAATGAATGATAGAGAGAACACAATACACTTTCTTTTTTCATGTCTCTGTTTTGAGAGGAATACGTGTTGTTGCTGCTAAAGAGAATGGCCTTTTTTCATCATAAATCTCTTTCTCTCTGTTTTGTTTTTGTAATTTATTGTTTAAAGTTTCTGCTTTTTTTGCTGAGTTTTTCAACTTGCTCATCATTTCCTCTTTTGTGCTTCCCACTATTTGTTTTCTCTCACTAATCTTTTCCCACTCTTCATGGGCCCCACCTTCTGGCCCTAATAGGACCCCACAACTTCTCTTTTGCAGAATTCAAAATTTTCTTAATACTAAAGATCTAAGGAGTCTTTTGGACGTAAAAATTATGGTTTTTGCGACCAAAAATAATATTTGGAGTTAAATTGAAAAATAGTATTTGAAATTCGAAATTATATTTGGACGTATATTTTACTTGAAAAAAATTTAAATTTTGTGTGTAAGAAAAATATTTTTCTAAAAATTTTGAAAAAGTGATTTTCCTTTTTGAATTTTTTAAAAACTAGCAAAATTTCATGGACAAATAAATTTTGAAAAAAATAACAAAAGGGGCCTAAGTATGTATTACTCCATTTGAAACAGTAGGAAGATTCAACAAATAATATGGGTTACATTTTAAAAATTGAGAATTGTTATGAATAGAATTGCACTTAGAGTGAATGTTTATTTTTAGAGAATTAATTTTTTTGTGATTAAGTTATTTTTTCTATAAATAGAGAGGTTTTACTCCATTGTAAATTATCTCAAAATTAATAAGAATTCTCTCCTTCTTTTCCTTGCAATAGAATTCTCATGTATTATTTTATTTCATGTTATCAGCACGAGAATCTACCTTTTCAAGAAGCTCTTCGAGAATATTAAGCAAATATGGATAACTTACAAAGAAAACTTTGATCAAAGTTCAATTGTAAAAATATTTGTTTAATCGATTAATGTACGATATATATATAATATTCAAAGAGAAGAAATATTTCTCTCATGTAAGTATGTGTAAGGCAGATGTTACTATAATTTCTCGTAGTAGTAATCTAATTGAAGCCTCTGGAAGAGCTAAGAGAACAATACTTATCATAGATAATGCAATATTCTCCTCCAAGTCAAAGAGGAACTTGTTGAGTTTTAAAGATATCTGCCTAAATGGATATCATATTGAGACTACAAATGAGAATAATCTTGAATATCTCGTTGTTACCAAAAATGTATCTGGCCAGAAAAGGGTTATTGAGAAGTTCCCTTCTTTATCTTGTGGCCTGTATTGGACAAGAATTAGTGAAATTAAGGCACATTTTATCGTAAACCAAAAGGTAACTAATTTCAATACTTTTGTATTTTGGCATGATCGATTGGGACTCCTGGATCAATTATGATGAGACGGATAATAGAAAACTCAAATGGGAATCCATTAAAGAATTTAAAGATGCTTTTAAATAATAAATTTTCTTGCACTTCTTGTTATCAAGGCAAGTTAACTATTAGACCATCACCTACAAAGGTTAGATTTGAGTCCCTTGCATTTTTGGAACGTATACAAAAGGGACACTTGTGGACCGATTCACCCACCTAGTGGACCGTTTAGATATTTTATGGTCTTACTAGATCCATCTTCTATAAGATCTCATATATGCATATTGTCATCTCGCGATCTCACGTTTGCAAAAGTAATGGCAAAAATAATTTGATTACGGGCGCAATTCCCCGATAATCCAATTAAGTCTATTAGACTTAATGCTGATGAGTTTTCTTCCCAAGCATTTAATGATTATTATTTATCAATTGGGATAAAAATGAAATATCTTGTAACTCGTGTTCACACTCAAAATGGCCTTGTAGAATCTTTAATTAAACGTCTGCAATTGATAGCAAGACCATTACTCATGAAAACGAAGTTGCCCACTTCTGTTTAAGGTCACGCCATTTTCATGCAACAATACCAGCTCATCTCAGACCAACAAATTATCATAATATATTACCCGTTGCAATAAGTTTTGTGTCATGAACCTAATATATCCCATTTAAAAATATTTTAATATATTGTATGTGTGCCTGTAGCACCGCCATATCGCACCAAAATGGGTCCCCAAAACAGGTTAATATATATTAGATTTGAGTCGTCCTCCATTATTCGCTACCTCGAAATATTAATGGGGGATTTTTTCACTGCATGATTTCAAAATTGTCGATTCAATGAGATACTTTTCCCAAAATTAGGGGAAGAAATTGGTGAAATCAAACGGAAAATTTTGTGGAATAATCTATCATTGTCTTATCTTACTTCACGAGCCTCTATTTATGAAAAAGAGGTGCAAAAGATCATTCACTTGTATCAAATAGTAACTCAAATTCCAGACGCATTTACAGATGTAAAAAAGATAACAAAATTGTATATCTCCGCAAAGAATGTCCCAATTTGTATTGATGTTAATATTGGACAATCTTCTAGTGTTATAGCTAATGAAAAGTGTGGCAGTCCATTGGATTCTAAGGACCGAAATCCTAGAAAAAGAAAAACAAATGCTCAAGATGACACTACAAAAGAGGCTCATTAAGAAATTCACGATTTAACCAACGAAAATCAATGAGCCTGAAACTCAAGAAAATAAAGAACTATCGATAAATCCAATCGATATTGAGACAAATTTGAATCGAGTTGATATAGTGGTGGATTATGTATTTGCATATAATATTGTATCTAGCATTATGTAAGATAGTGAGTATCTTGAACCTCAACCTATTGCAGAATGTCGATAAAGATGTGATTGGACAAAATGGCAAGAAGAAATCTAATCCGAGTTGAATTCACTCGTGAAACATAAAGTTCTTTGACATGTAGTCCAAACACCTAATGGTGTTAAGCCTATTGAAATGGTTCTTTGTACTTAAAAGGAATGAGAAAAATGAGGTATAAAGATATAAGGCACGCCTTGTTGCACAAGGATATTCACAAAGGCCTGGTGTCGATTATGAAGAGACTTATTCTCCTGTTATGGATGCAATAACATTTCGCTATCTCATTAGTTTTGTTGTCCATAAAAAGCTTGCCATGTATTTAATGGATATGGTTACAACCCACCTATACAACTCACTTGATAATGAGATATATATGAAAATTCTTGAGTGATTTAAAATAGTCCGACGCACATAATTCAAAGTCCCGAAAAATATTTTCAATCAAATTGTGAAGATCTTTGTATGGTCTTAAAGTAATTAGGATGGATGTGGTATAATCGTCTTAGTGACTATTTATTAAAGGACGGTTATATAAATGATGTCATTTTCCCATGTATTTTTATAAAGAAAACAATATCAGAATTTGTTTTACTTGCCGTATATATTGATGACATATACCTTATTGAAACTCCTGTAGAAATATAAAAGATTTTATTATTTAAAGAAGTATTCCAGATGAAAGATCTCGAAAAGACAAAATTATGTATCGGTTTACAAATTGAACATTTTAGCAAACGAGATTTTTTTATCAATCTGCCCACACAAAAAAGGTATTGAAACGGTTTTACATGGATGGAGCACATCCATTAAGTACTCCGATGGTGGTTCGATCGCTTGATGTGAATAAGGATCAGTTCCGACCTCAAAAAGGGAATGAAGAGCTACTTGGTCCTGAAGATTCATATCTTAGTGCAATTGGTGCACTAATGTATCTTGCTAATACAACAAGGCTTGACATAACTTTTTCAGTTAATATTTTAGCAAGATATAATTTTGTTCCTACAAGGAGATATTAGAATGGAATCAAACACATATTGCGGTATCTAAAAGGAATTACCGATATGGGCTTATTTTATGGCAACAAATGCAATCTCGATTTTATTGGTTATACCGATGCTGGGTATTTATCCGACCATGCAAGGCTCGATCCCAAACAGGCTATGCATTTATATGTGGAGGCACTACCATATCTTGGCGATCACCTAAGCAATCAATCGTGGCTACTTCATCTAATCATGCTGAGATAATTGCTATTCACGAAGCAAATCAAGAATGTGTGTGATTGAGATCTATAATACATCTTATTCAAGATAAATTTTATTTGAAATGTGACAAACTATCCATTATTTTGTATGAGGACAATACAATATACATAGCCCAATTGAAGGGAGGATTCATAAAGGGAGATAGGACAAAACACATTTCATCGAAGTTATTTTTCACACATGAGCTACAAAAGAATGGTGATATCAATGTGCAACAGATTCATTCAAGTGATATAATATGGCTAATTTATTCACCAGATCTCTACCGACCCTAACATTCAAGAAGCTAGTGTACAAGATTGGGATGCGAAGGCTCAAAGATATGAATTGATGCACTTAGTAGGGGGAGTTAATACGTGTTGTACTCTTTTTTATTCCAAGATTGTTCCACTTGGTTTTCCTTGTAAGGTTTTTAATGAGGCAACTAAAGGCATATTTCTAAAATGTGTACTCTTTTTTCTTCTCTGGATTTTTTTTCCGTGTGAGTTTTAGTTTAGTTAAGGTTTTAACGATGCTTCATTCTTTATTGAATAAGCATTCAATGAGAAATCTTATGAATAGAATTGTACTTAGAGTGAATGTCTATCTTTTAAAGAATTTGTTACTTTGTGTCTAAGTCACTCCCCTTGTGAATAGAGGGGCTTTAACCCATTATAAATTATCCCAAAATTAATAAGAATTTTCTCCATCTTTTCCCTACAATAATATTCTTCTTTATTGTTTTATTTCAAGAATTGATTATTAGAAACTTATCACTTAAAAATATTTTTCTTTCTTCTATTCTATGAGCAACTTTTTTTGTCAAAGAAGTAAAAATTAAGAAAACTAATAAAATACTATCAGCAACTTATCAAATCCCATGGTAAACTTGGTGAAAAAACAAGTGCAAGAATGAGGTTCTAAAGAGACAATCTTATTGTCAAAAGATTAGAATTGAAGACGAAATGCATGAATCCCAGCTATTCTAGTCATTTCCTATGTCTGTTGAGCATTGACTATATGAAGATAAAACAAATTGAGGAGAAGACAACTGCAACCGTAAATTTGGGGAAATTTAGTTATATCTCTTTTTATTTTTGCGAACAATACTTTTATCTTTTTATTCGGAAAAAAAAAGAAGAGAAGAAGAGACTTTTAACTGAATTTCCAGTTATCCACTTTCCTTTCATTGATATGGTAGAATGGACCATTAAGCGGCAAAATTAGGATAAGGAGTGTAAAGTCATTTCAAAGGTCAAAGTCAAAACGCATAATATTATCCTACTCATGAAGTTTAGGTGAAGTTGCATTAATTAATTAACACAAGTAGTGTTAATTAATTTTGAGACCTTGTCCAGTCATTTTCACTTTATTCTGTTTAGACCTTGGATTACTTGTTCTACTTTTATTGGATAAATTTTGATCATTAATTAGGATTGTATGGAGTGGCATCATTATTATATTGCAATATGTGATTTCCACTATTAAAAACTTGTAAAATAAGAAAGAGTTAATAACAAATCACCTTCAACTTATCTCAGTGTATATCTGCTACTTTCCAGCATAATGAATATCAGATAATTCTGTTTATCATGACAGCTTTAGATTAAAAGAGTTCACCTACGCTTTGTTTGAATGGTTATTAACTTATTATCTATTGCATTGTATTATTATTTTAAATATAATATTTATTTTAATTATTATTTAAATTTTATTATATCATATTATTATTTTTATTGTTAAGTAACAACGAAAAGTATCATTTTATGTAATGATATATTTGGTGGGATAGTATCGATAATCATCACCTTGCTTTTTTCTCTCATCTTGCCCTTCCATATTACTAAATAATTATATTTTATTATTTACCTGTTGTTTTTATATAATATGTTTACTCAATATCCTATTTTAGTAATGCTGCAAGTTTATTCTTCATATCGTTGGTGTGTGATATCATAAAACACAAAATCCATTCAAACGTTATATTTATCGAACAATACAATACAATATATTTTAACATAATACGATAAATTATGAAACAATACATAATAACCATCTAAACAAACTGCTAATATTTTTCATCTTTAATAAATTTTTAAACACTAAAGAATTTCCTTTCTCTTGTTTTAAAATAGATGTGCTAAGTGTTTAAAATTATTAAATTCTCTCCATTTTCTCATCTCTTACTTCTGAATCTTTTTTGTTTCAAGAAAAAGGAGAACTGTTCCAACGTGCCTGAAGAAATGTTTGTTGGCTCATAAATTTGTTTTCCTTGTGCAATTCCCTTCCTATTTTCTTTGGCAAACTAAAATAGGAAATGAGAATTTTTTGCCATTTTCTGTACCTGTCCTTCCTTCTTCTGGTTTCCAAATAAAGAATAATTTTCACCTTTTTCTCGTTTAGACTCAGTCATATTCTTTTCTATTGTAATTTTGGAAAAGACAACGAAATGGTATAAAAGTATAGCGCAAAAAGCCAAATTTATCATAGCTTTTGAAAGACTGATAACATTTTGCAGTTTGAATAGTGTTACGACTATTTGGATATGGTATTACTTTATTAAATCTATACAATATAATCTCGTGCTCCAATTTGTCATCTAATCATATACTACTATATACCATATGAATTTAGTAATTATGAGAGATCCTTATTGGTGTTCGAGTTTTCACTATTTGCATGATTGGGAATGGGTGCCCATGGCTAGTTTCAGTTGCCTAGGATTTTCTTGTTTAGGCTCAGATATTTTTATTATGGTATAGCTAAATTGTATTTTTTTAAAAAATGAAAAAGAAGAAGAACTCGATAGAACGATAATGATAATGATAGAAAGATTGCCGTCGTGGCCGGACAATGGCTCGTCGCCGGCGGAATTTGGCTCCCACTACCACTCAAATTGTCACCCCTGCGCATGGTGTTACTAAGGAATTGGAACCTTTGACCTATGGAAATTTCCTTCCACAGAAATTCCAATCGACAGAGATATTGCATGCAGATGGTGTTGCGACTGATATTCCACATCCGATGAACAAAGTTGAAGTGCCGGCTAGTCTCGCTGTTAGACGCTACAATTCTCAGAAACCAGTGGGTCTGCGAAGTCACTTCCGACTGCTGCTGAAGTTGTGCGAGGTAATCGAAATGCTCAAATGGGTAAGCCACTCTCATTCGTGCCTCCTACTAACAGAGATGGTCAGAAGGTTGTTAAAATTAGTGAAGAGGATTTGAAATTTCAGGTGGATTACGGGAGTACTGCGTTAATTGGATATGTAATTGGAGTCAATCCTAATGAGACAATGATGGAGAATTTTGTGCTGCATGTGTGAAATTTTGTGTCTAAACCTCAGATTCTGATCCACTCTGAAGGATATTGCATTTTCCGTTTCAATAGTGAAGAGGACAAAGATTTAGTTATTCAGTCTAGGCCTTACTCGTACAGAAACAAACCAACCTTGGGAAATTGACTTCTCCTTTCAGAATGATGTACTCAGCACTGTACCTGTATGGATTCGATTTCCAGGACTTTCAGTGGGCTATTGGTCTATTGAAGTACTGAGCAAACTGGCTAGTGCAGTGGGTAAGCCATTGTACACAGACAAATTCACAGCTCACTATGAGAAGATCTCTTTTGCTCGAGTTCTAGTAGAGGTTGATGCTGCCCATCCCCTCCCTGATCAGATAGAGATTGAGACTCCATTTGGCCCAAAGATCCAGCTGATTGAATATGACTAGAAGCCTAGTTTCTGCAATCATTGCCTGAAATTTGGCCATGATTCTGTTGACTGCTGGTGTAATGCAGGCAATGATGTAGAATAGGATATTGGAGAACAGGGAAAGAAAAGAAGACAGAGGACCAGATTGAAAAAGTAGGCTAAAGTTACTAAACAAGAATGGCTTCCTAAAACTAGTACAGATACAATGGTAAGCTTGCCAGTTCAACCAGAGCATACAGGGAGAATATGCAGCTGGGGAATAGTACTTCTTATAGGAATATTATTCAACAGAATGCACTGATAGGCTCTGACATTCAGGAAGGAAATGCTACAGCTATAAATGAACCTATTGGTAACAATGAGGCTATGGTTGACAAATGTGATAAGGGGAAGACTGCTATTGATGTGCTGGATACTGGCAGAAGGGGTCAACAGGTGGATCCGGGACCTTCTTGGAGCATATTTCCTAATGCTTCATGATTATTGTCACTTGGACCATTAGGGGGCTTAATCAAGCCCATAAACTTAAAGAATTGAAAAGCTTTCTGACTGTAAATAAAGTAGATGTCATGGGTTGTCTTGAAACTATAGTGAAGGAACACAAAGCTAAGAGGATTTTAGATAAGGTTGCTAAGGGATGGAAGGTCCAATGCAACTATGCTAAAGCTGTCAATGGGAGAATATGGCTACTCTGGAAGTCTCACATTCAGGTCCATATTTCTTGTGTGACTGACCAGTTTATTCAATGTCTCTTAGAGGACCCTCAAAGTAAAATCGAAACTCATTTGAGTGTCATTTATGCTCATAATACTGCAAGCATTAGGGAACAGTTGTGGAGTGATTTAAGGACAATAATTTTTCCCAGTCAAGATTCTTGGGTGCTGAGTGGGGATTTTAATGCTGTATTATGTTCTGAAGAAAGAATTGGTTCTCCTGTCACTGATACTGAAGTCAGAGGGTTTAAAGAGGTCATTGTTGATCTCCAACTTACCCCCCTTAGAGACAAAGGGTGGCATTACACTTGGACAAATAAGCAGGGTAATACCACTAGGGTCTATAGCAAGATTGATTGGGCCTTGGGTAATTTACAGTGGATTCAGCAGTATGGGCACCTAGAAGCTGACTTCATGAACCCCTCAGTTTCTGATCACTCTCCTATTCTCATCAAATTTGGGAGTCAAAACCTTCTGCATCCTAAACCTTTCAGATTCTATATTGCTATTATGCAGGACTCCCAGTTTCTTACTATTCTACAGCAGGTTTGGGGACAGAAATGTGAAGGATCGCCTATGCAGCAGATATGGACTAAATTGAAGAACTTGAAGCAGCACTTAAAGGGGATAAACATCCATATAGCTTCATACAAACAGAAACTTATTCAGGCTAGGGAGACACTGGATATTATACAGAATCAGCTGCAGCACAATCCACTTTCACAGAATTTGTTTACTGAGGAAAAGCAGCACTAAATGAAATTGAGAAATGGAGCAATGTGGAGGAACAAATTATGAGACAGAAATCCAAGGCTTGCTGGATTGACTGTGGAGATGCTAATACATAGTGCTTTCATGCTCAATGGAAGATCAGAACACGCCAGAATAATATTACTTCTATATACACTGATTCAGGTATGAAACTAGCTGATTCCTTAACTATGGAGCAGGAATTTATCAAGGTGTTCAAATCATTGATGGGGGAATGTGCTGAAGAACTGCCTTGTGTCAACAATGCTGTTATTAAAGAAGGACAATGTCTAACTTTATCACAGCAAAAAATTCTCATTCAAGAGTTAACATTGGAAGAAATTACAAAAGCTCTAAAGGAGATGCCTAAGGACAAAGCACCAGGCGTGGATGGGTTTCCTGTGGAGTTCTTTACTAGTAACTGGGAGATAGTAAAGGATGATGTACTTGCTGCTACAAAGGACTTCTTCTCTACTTGCAAACTGCCTCACATGATCAATACTACTGCTATTGCACTTGTGCCTAAGGTTAGAGCTCCTACAACTGTTAAAGATTATAGACCTATTGTATGTTGTACCACTGTCTATAAAATCATTTCCAAAGTTATTACACGGAGAATGAAAACTGTTATTGGTGGTTTAGTTGGACAAGCTCAGTCAGCTTTTATTGAAGGGAGAAGCATTGTTGATAATATTTTGCTTAGTCATGAAATCTTCAAGGGTTATTCAAGAAAAGGAGTCTCCCCCAGATGTGTCTTGAAGGTGGATTTGAGGAAGGACTATGACACCCTTGAATGGGGTTTTCTTAAACAGATTCTTATTGATCTTGGCTTCCTTGCAAAGTTTATTAACTGGATAATGGCTTGTGTCACTTTTGTTTCCTACTCCTTAGTGCTGAATGGTGGTCTAACTAAGCCTTTCATTGCTAAGATAGGTATTATACAAGGTGATCCTATGTCACCTTATTTGTTTGTTCTGGCTATGGAGTACCTGGATAGGATATTGGGTCAGTTGCACAGAAATGGGGACTTCAACTTTCATCCCAAATGCAGGAAACTAAACTGTGCTCATGTCTGTTTTGCTGATGATCTTCTTATGTTCTGTCGAGCTGATATTATTTCTATCCAGATCCTACATGAGGCTTTCCTTAAGTTCTCTGAAACTTCTGGATTACAAGCTAACATTAGCAAGAGTGCTGTTTATTTGGCTGGTGTACAACAGACTACCAGAGAAGAAATAATAGAGACTCTGGGGTTCATTGAGGGTCAGCTACCTTTCAAGTATTTAGGGATACCTCTAAACTCTAAAAAACTTTTTATCCATCATTACTTGCCACTGATTGAGAAAGTTACTGTTAAAATCACATGCTGGTCAGCCAAGTTGCTTTCTTATGCAGGAAGATGTCAATTGATTAAAGCTGTTATTTTTGGTATTCAAACTTACTTGGCACAAGTGTTCATACTTCCAAAGAAAGTATTGAAAACCATTGAAGCAATTTGCAGGTCTTTTCTGTGGACTGGAAGTGCTACTGTGTCTAAAAGGGCTCTGGTTGCCTGGGAAAGGGTCTGCAGACCACTTACTGCTGGGGGACTCAACATTATTGATATGACTATGTGGAATAAGGCAGATATTACTAAGCTCCTTTAGGACTTGGCCAGGAAAAAAGACTGCATTTGGATCAAATAGTTGCACTGTTATTACATCAAACAGTGTGACATTGTAACAATGCCCTTGCCTAAGGCAGCTTCTTGGGTTGTTAGAAGATTCTGGAATGCAGAACTGTTGTAATGGAGAATCAGAAACTACAAGGGGATCTTTTTAGCAGGTTGAAAGGAGTGTGCAGGCTGGATAAATTCCAAATCCAAAAACTCTACCTTGCAATGCTTCCCAGTTTCAATAAGGTAGAGTGGAAGAATATGATGCTGACTACTAATGTTCAACCTCGACACAAGTTCACTGGATGGCTAGCTGCTCAACAAAGACTGCCTACTATTGATAGATTACAGAAGTTTGGAATACAAGTGCCTGCAAACTGTGTGTTCTGTAATCAGCATGTTGAAGAGTTTGAGCACTTGTTCTTTGAATGCCCAATCACTAATCGACTATGGGCCAGACTATGCTACTGGCTGGGACACAATAGAACAATTGGTAATTGGGAAGATGAACTCCAATGGATTTGCAGTAAAGCTAGGAGCAAAATGTGGCACAAAACTATTACGGCTTCTGTCTTTGTAAATACTGTTGCCCTTATTTTGGAGGGAAAGGAATTACATTCAGTTTGATGGGAAAGCATTTGTGGAAGACCAGTTTTGCAGAGAAGTTGATTTGCTTGTTCATATATGCGGCAGAAACTGTAAACATTGGCAAGATGGTTTGCGGCAACTTAACTGTTTTCCTTAGCTATAGTCTAGCAGTCCCTATACTAAGATAGCTTCTGTTTAACAGTTGTATTAGATTAGTGATTGTTTGTAAATGAGTAGTAGCTAATCCATGCTACTATTATAGAACTTTACATTGTACATCCTTTTGATATCAATGAAATTTAACAGTTATACTTAAAAAAAAAGATTATGCTGAATTTAAACTCGTAATCAATAATTTTGAGACAAACTCCAATTAGTCGTCTTATGATTATTTAGCTTATTGTTCAGGATATGATACATCTGCAATTTATTAAAGACATGATTCTTGACATGAGGATGTAGAGGTCGAGAACTATGGTAAAAGATTAACTGATAATCAAGCGTATTTCTTTTTTATATTTGTAGTATCAATATTATTCTGGCTCTTTCTTATAGTAAGATTTCTAGTATTATTGGTTATTACTTTTGTTTTGATTATCTTATTATCATGTTGTTACTACTTCTTGTTGTTGCTTCTTTTTTCATGGCTTAACTATTACTGTATTTATTTTCAATTATTTTGTGATTATGCTTTTTATGAGCCGAGACTCCACCGAAATAGTCTCACTACCTTCAAAGAAGACGTAATATTTGCATACACGTTACATATCTTCCCCAGACTCTATTTGTAAAATTATACTGAATTTTTTATTGTTATTATTATTGTTGTTCGGACACAAACTAGGAATGTATGTGAAATTGTTACACAAAGTTGTCGACTAGCATAAGAATTAAAGAGTAAGTTTAGCCCCACCAAGAAACATTGAGATCAAACCTGCCAAACGGGCCACCCGGTCCGGTCCGAGTCAAATTTTTTTACCCGTCCGGGTTCGGGGCCGGGCCGGGCCGGGGCCGGGTTTAGTACATTTTTACTTTTTTTTTTGAATTATGTATAGTATAACTATTAAGATATTAATACTTTGTAATAATTGAATGAATACAAGTAAGATGGGAAAAAATTGCACTTATTACAAGGCTCCTTTTGCTTCTGCAAGTAAAATTTATAGCATATTTTAAAAATAATATGTTACCATCATATTCTATGATTTGAGCATTTATAGTTTTTTATACCCTAAATATAAACTCTATATGTTAAATTCCAACAATTTTAAATTATGTTAATTAGTATACAATAATTAGTATATTCATAGTATATTTATAGTATATTTATAGTATATTTATAATATATGCATAGTGTATTCACGGTATATTTACAATATATTCATAGTATATTCATGGTATTTTCACAGCCGGTCCGGGACGATCCAACCGGTTCAAGGCACTGTTTAGTACTACCGGGCCGGACTGCTCCGGTTCCAACCCCAAAAATCCCAAACGGACCAACCCCCTCCCCCCTCGAACCCAGCCCACCCGGCCCCTTAGTAACCGGGCCGGTCCAGTCCTGGTTTATACCGGTCCGGTCTGGTCCGGTCCCGGTCCGACCCGGCCCGATTGACACCCTTAATTGAGATTCAAACTCAAGTAGTAGGTAAAACTGTTTGAATTTGATCACCAGCTTATACGTTTGATGGTATGCAGTTAGTTATATCTTAGTCATTTAAAAGTATAATTAAGATATTTCCAAACATGTAAAAACAAATGAAAAATGTCCATAATTTTGGTATAGCCAATTGCTTATCAAGTTCTAACTCTAGATGAGAGCAATCATAAAATATGTAATAATTACTTAGTTACATTCTTGAATATGAGTTATATGTAAATTAAAAGAAAAAGTAACACTATAAATAAATTTTAACCTATGATGGTATGTTAATTATTATTTTTATTAAATTTTTGCTTATTATTATCTAATAAGCAACGTGATCGTATAAAAAAGTGTTTTACATGAAGAAGGAAAAATGGGGTCAAATAATGGGGAAATTGACTCAGTCAACAATATATATAGTTGAGAATTGAGCTGAATAATTCCAAATTAGTAAACTGGAATTTGAATACTGAATCTTGGCCAGCTTCAAATACCAGATTCTGTCAGTCTTCCCTGACTTAAACCTTCTCAACCGTTAAGATAAATCTTTTGGCTTACTTTTTTTCTTTTCTTCTTTTGTAGCCTCTCATTCTTTTTCCCTTTTTTTAATACAAAAATTAGAGGTGCAGAAACTATTCCAAAAGCATAAATCATAAATCTGTAAGTTTCAATTTTTGCTCACTTAATACGTTAACCAAAGTTCATTTAGTTTGATTGTCCATAAGTAAATATTTTGGACATTCGGGACTTGAAGATCGTGAATGTACTTTTACATTCAACTAAAATTTACTTTATATGTAAGGTGTCACTATTAATATAACACTATTTTTAAAAACATATATATATATATTTACAACATAGATTCGTGTCTGATCTGCAGTATAATTATTCAGGTGGGGAGATCTCGATTTTGACGTTTTGACAAATCTAGACTACTTGTTCATCCTTTTTGTGCTAATTTGGTTAAATAAATCAAATCAATAAATTCTGAATACCGAATGCATGTTAAAGTAAAAAAGTGGTACCAACAAGGGTTGTGGTGAGTGGTTATAATTTTTTCATCTTTAACCAGAGGTCTCGAGTGTGAGTTCCTGGGTATGGAGTTGCCTTTTTTAAGGAACATTTCACCCCCAATGCGAGACTCTTCGGTGCGAATTTAAATTTAGTCAGACCCCAATATAAATATCGAATATCGGATGAAAAACCAAAAAAATGGTTAATCCATATAAATTTGGAGAAAAAACATGGCCAAATCAATGATGGTCATCACCACTCATTCCACAATGCAAAGTAATAAGTAGGCCAATTTTGTGTGTGCCTCTAATAATTTGTACCATACAAAGGTGTCAAAGAGGACCCTAAAAATAAGCATGCAAAAGATAAAGAAAAGTGGTCATTATACTCGCATACACTAATGATGATAATGCAAATTATTTACTCATATCAGACACTAACATGTCCACGGACTTAGATTTTTGAGGCTCGCTTTCTTTTTTGGCTGACTTTTACAGCTTAATTTGCGCCAACATGCATGGGCTTTTTCTTTTATCTTATAACTGCTAGTCCAGATCTTATGCTATATGACTTGTTTAATAAGAGTAAATATTTTAATGAACAGAAGAATGGAATTGGCTGTCAAGAGTACCAACAAAGATTATATACTAATTGACAGAAATATGACTTTTACTATAATCAAGCAAAACTAAGCTGTAAACAGGCTATTGTATATCGTGAAAGATGATTACCGAACAAGACAGAGAATAAATATTAGCACCAAATCATTTAAACTCCTCTAATTAATTGATGTGATGTCAAGTCTCAGAAGAGTTATTCATTCTTATCACTTTATCGTAGTGATGTCTCATTAATTTGAGCGTACAAATATAAAGAAATCATCTAATGTTCTTTTTTTTTGTTTTAAAAAAATTGAACTTTGGTATTTTTCTATTTTAATCAAGTTTATTGACCTCTATATCAAACCCTTGAACGTGAGTGTAAATTTGAACTGAACTCCCTAAGATTCTAATTTTTTATTAATGTTTCGATAATTTGATTTACCGTGAAGTATTAAGATTATTGAAAAAACTTCAAACATACTGTCATTTAGTTGGCAAATTGTTGGAGGAACCTTGTTCCCTCTTGGCCAGATATAGCAGAAAATTGGGTTCAATGCGAAAATTGTTATGGATATAATTATAAGAATTTTTGTAAAAAATAAATAAAAATTTGTGAACAAGATGAATATCATTTGAAAATATATAATTTAGATAAAATTTAACTTTTGATCCATCTAGGGACCCTATGGATGAAAATATGATTTCTCTGGATCCTATTGAATTTCATTAGGAGGAGCAGCCTTATAAAGATCATATTAATTCGAAGCAAAGGGAGGGAAAAGTGTTATTTGAAAATCCACTTCATTCTTGTAAAGAGTTGTTTCATTTCTTTTTTCTTTTACCAAAAATAAGACTTTCACATGTAATGTTCAAACCCTGCCCAATGGTATGTTTGAGATGCTAAATGTAATTAGTGAAGAAAAAGATAGGATTAACATGCGCTAATAAGATGATTTACTCTATCAATTGTCTCATTCAATAAATTCTTATTTTCTTTTTCGTTCCGATTCTTCATTTCAGCACATTGTTTATAGTGACTGGTGGTGTAGTTAACGAACAAAATCCTCCTTGTACCGAATATAGTTATATGTTTTGGGTTCACTCTAAGACAATGATGTCGACTCAGATTTTGTATATGTTAAAAATTATATACTATATTAAATAAGTACAAATTCTAACAAGTGACCTGTGGTAAGTTCCGATCTTGAACTTGTAAAATTTAAACTGCGGGGTATTTAGAAAATGACAATTTTCTTGAGTAAAGTCAAATTCAAAAATCCGAAGCGTAAACATTTTTGAAGCTTCACTATTACGATCCAAATTTTCCGCCCTCAAGAGCTATAATGGCGCCTACTAATGAGAGTTAGGCTAGCAAATTTAATTAATTTTCGTTAATAATAAAATCCCTTTTTAACAATTATCGGCAATAATATAAAAGCATCGAAATTAAATAATAAGCGGAAGTCTTAATTATAGAAAACTGAACCAAAATGCGGAATATTCAATATAAGCCTCTACCCAAGACTGGTGTCACAATACTCACGAACTGCTAAGACTGCTAATACAATCGTCTAAAAGAAAATATAATTGTTTGTCTCGAATACAAAGAGATAACAGACTAAAATAAAGGATAGAAAAGACGTCGAGCCTGTGGACGCCTGCAAGGCTACCTCGGTGTCTCGTTGGACTGAAGGATGACTCCCAATCTAATACTGCTCCGGCACCTCAATCTATGCAAAATAGCAAAGAGTGTAGCATCATCACAACCTTTGCCCTTTGGCTGGTAACCACATCGGCCATAAGGTGATCTATCACCCTGGTTGGGGAGAAAAGCTTTTTTGTTGTCGGAAAATCCCTCGCCGCTTTATTAAACTCGACCTCATGCGCTAGTAAGTGACCTTAGGATAGATTTTTACTCTATCTGACAAACATATCAAGATAAAGAATAGGAAAGGGTCCTTAGATTTATTTGTGACCTCTGAGGAGCCGTATGAGGTGAAAATCTCACGTACGGTTTTGTAATAGCGATGGGCACAGTGATGTTATCATCGACTATGATTATCTAACAGTTTAAGTACAGTTGATATAGTGGAAGCGCAGTCAAAATATGGCTTTTGGGGGTGGAATTTGTGGCGTCAACCCATCGGGTTTATCGTTTTTCTAATTTCTTTCTGGCCTAACCCCGGAAAGGTAGTGACGATACTAGGACCGGACTCCAGATAAACCTGTGCAGATATACATATACAAACATATGGAGAAACAACAATAATAAACAACTAAAATTGGGGAAGGGAACATGTATAGAAACAAAATATCATAGATAACAAGATATATATCTACAGTTAAGCTTCTAACACGGAATAAGGAAATAAGACATCTTTCATACTCAGCTTATCTTGTCGCAGGCATGCAACTCGATCCCATTTCTTATATCTCGTGGTAGGCGTATCACCCGCTCCCTTTTCATAATATCATATGGTAGGCGTACCACCCACTCCCATTTCAATATCTTGTGGTAGGCGTACCACCCGATCCCATTTCAATATATTGTGGTAGGCGTACCACCCGCTCCCATTTCAATCAATATCTTGTGGTATGTGTACCACCCGATCCCATTTTAATATTTTATGGTAGGCGTACCACCCAATCCCATTTCAATATCTTGTGGTACGCGTACCACCCGCTTCCATTTCAATCAATGTATTGTGGTAGGCGCACCACCCGATCCCATTTCAATATCTTGTGGTGGGCGTACCCCCCAATCCCATTTTAATATCTTGTGGTAGGTGTACCACCCGATCCCATTTCAATTAATATCTTGTGGTAAGCGTACCACCCGATCCCATTTTTTCCAACACAATATAAAATATAATCCCGGCAAGGGAACAAAGAAAAATAATAATTTCCCGGCAAGGGAAATAATAATATCATAATCAAACTTCCCGGTAAGGAAACAAGGTATTTTAAAATATCCCGGTAGAGGAGAAACAACTATAACCAAACTTATTACAATACATAACTACCTCACCTATATCTGAACTAATTACAACACCCAACTACCTCAGCTAAATCTAAACTTGTTATAATACCGAACTACCTCCGCTATACCCAAACGACCACATCTAACTACTTCAGCTACAACTAAACTTATTACATCACCTAGCACAATGAATCATCAAACTAAGAATCCAAAATACTAACTAAGAACATAACGCAAGAGAACCATAACTAAACAACATACTGGCAAGGGGGCAATATAATAATCTCTTCTCTTTCTCATTTTTTCATCACAGTTCACTTCACGAACCCGAGCCAATGCTCTAGAGTTCTAACTATCACTTATACTTTCACAGTTTGTTATACAACTGGAGCCCCCGCTCTTCAATGTTCATAAGTTACAATTCTTTCCACAACTTTACACAACCAATAGGAATCATCACTAAGGCATGAGAGATACAACAAAGTCAAAATATCCGCAATTTAAAGACTCATGGTCATGCTCGATACCAACGTACATATGTATAGATACTCTTCACCATGCCTATACGTCATACACAACAATAAACAAATAGCAAATAGGACACAACTCCTAATCCCTCAAACTAAGGTTAGACCGAACACTTACCTCGATGCTTTGAACTCAACTCAAGCCTCAATTACAGCTTTACCCCTCGATTCCACCATAAATCCGCTCGAATCTAGCAACAAATTACTTAAGTACATAAACAAATACTAAATGAATCAATTTGAATGCATAAAAATGAATTTCCCAAAGGTTTGCCTAAAATTTCCAAAAATGCCTCCTGGCCCACGTGGTCAAAACCCGAGGTTCGAACTAAAATCTGATTACCTATTCCGCCACGAATCCATATCTATGATTTGTTTTGAAATCAGACCTCAAATTGAGGTCCAAATCACCAGTTTTTGAAAAAACCGAAGTTCTACCCAAAATCTCCAATTTCACCCATGGAAATCCTTGATTTTAAGTTGAAAATATGTTAAATGATGTTAAAGATTGAAATAAATGAGTAAAAATCAACTTACAAATTATTTGGAAGAAATCGTGTTCTTGGAATATCGCCTATGTGTGTTTGGGTTTTGAAAGAATGAAGAAAATGGTGAAAAATTAGACTAAGTATGAAAAATACAGGTCTCAGACGTGGAAAATGCGAACTGGCGTTTGCAATTGCGAACCCCGACTTTGCAGGCATGGGAATAGCGAAGACTAGTTTGCATTTGCAAACACAGAAAAACTTGAGGGACTTCGCATATGCGACCAATATATCGCATTTGTGAAAGTCCCAGCTTCCAATTTGCGAGCCATGCTGTCGCATTTGCGATCCCTGGCCAATAGGAATACTATCGCATTTGCGAAGAAATGACTCGCATTTGCGAGAAAGGAAGACGTGGCTTAACTTCACAATTGCGAGAAGCCATTTGCATTTGCCAACCAAGCAAAGCCTGAAGGTCAGAAATGCAACAGCTCAAAGTCCAAAAATGCACTCATGGCCTATTCAAAACTCACCCGAACCCTCGGAGCACCAAACCAAACATACACTCAACCTCAAAAACATCCTACGGACTTACTCGTGCGATCAAATTGCCAAAATAACATCGTATACATCAAATCAACCCGCAAAGCTCATGATTCCTTCCAAATTTTCATAAAACATCAAAATTCCATTTTAAGTCCGAAACGCGTCAAACGAAATCCGTTTTCAACCAAACTGTACTGAGAGTGCTTAAATCACATATAAGACTTGTATCAGACGCCGGAACCAAAATATGGGCCCGATACCATAGTCTTCTAATCAAATTTTATTTCCAATTTCCATAATTTTTTCCAGAAAATAATTTTATTCAAAAATATATTTCTCGGGCTCGGAACCTCAGAATTTGATTCCAGGCATATACCCAAGTCCCACATTTTTCTACGGATCCTCCGAGACCGACAAATCACGGGTCCAGGTCCGTTTACCCAAAATATTGACCGAAGTCAAATGTAATCATTTTAATATTAAAATTTAGCATTTTATCATAGAATTCATATTTAAGCTTTCCGGCCACGCGCCCAGACTGCACACGCAAATCGAAGCAACCCTCTATGAGGTTTTCAAGGCCTCTAAGACACAGAATGAATAAAGAAATAGGTGATGACCCTTTGGGTCATCACATCCTCCACCTCTAAAACAACTGTTCGTCCTCGAATGGAAAAAAGAAAGAAGTACCCGAGTCAGGACAAAGGTGGGGATAACGGCTTCACATATCAGACTTGGACTCCCAGGTCGATGCCTCAGGAGGCTGGCCTTTCCACTGAACACACACATAAGGAATACTCTTCGACCTCAATTGTCGAATCTGCCAGTCTAAAATAGCCACCGGCTCCTCCTCATAAGAGAGATCTTTGTCCAACTGGACAGTGCTGAAATCTAACACGTGGGATGGATCGCCGTGATACCTCCGAAGCATGGACACATAAATACAGGATGCACGACTGATTAGCTAGGCGGCAATGCAAGTCTATTAGCCACCTCTCCCACTCGATCAAGAATCTCAAACGGACCAATGAACCTAGGGCTAAGCTTTCGCTTCTTTCCAAATCTCATCACGCCCTTCATTGGCGACACTCAGAGCAATACCCTCTCACCAACCACGAAAACTACATCTCGAACCTTATGATCCGCATAGATCTTTTTCCTGGACTGAGTTGTACGAAGCTAACTTGAATGATCCTGACCGTGTCTAAGGACTCTTGAACCAAATACGTACCCAACAAGCGAGCCTCTCCCGGCTCAAACCATCCAACCAGATATCGACACCGCCTACTATATAAAGCCTCATATGGGGCCATCTGGATGCTCGACTGGTAGTTGTTGTTGTAGGCAAACTCTGCTAAAGGCAAGAACTGGTCCCACGATCCTCCAAAATCAATGACACAGGCTCGGAGCATATCCACTAAGATCTGAATAGTCAGCTCGGATTGGCTGTCCGTCTAGGGATGGAATAATGTAATCAAGTCCACCTGAGTGCCCAACACTCGTTGAATTGTTTTCAAGAAGCGCGGGGTATACTGTGTACCCCAGTCCGAAATGATAGATGCTGGCACACCATGAAGGCGAACAATCTCCCAGATATAAATCTTAGTTAATCTCTCGCATGAATAGAAGATTGCCACAGGAATGAAATGTGATGACCTGGTCAGCCTATCAACGATGACCCAAACTACGTCGAACATCTTCCAGGTCAACGGAAGTCCAGTAGCGAAATCCGTGGTAATCCTCTCCCAGTTCCACTCGGGAAGTTCAATCCTCTAAAACAATCCTGCAGGCCTCTGATGCTCATACTTAACCTGCTGACATTTCAAACAACGAGCCACATATGCTATGATATCCTTCTTCATTCTATGCCACCAATAATGCTGCTGAAAATCCTGATACATCTTCACGGTGCCCGGATGAAGAGAATACGGGGAACTATGCGCCTCCTCAATATCAACTCTCGAAGCCCATCCACATTGGGCACACAACTCATCCCTACAATCTCAATAGTCCATCATCATCTAAAGTAACCTGATGGGCACCTCACACAAATGGGGATCATCAAACTGCCGATCACGAATACGCTCCAATAATGAAGAACGAGCGACCGTGCAAGACAACACACGTGGGCTTAGAAACCTCCAGTCTCACAAACTTATTTGGCCAAAGCCTGAACATCCAAAGCAAGCTATCTCTGGACGACTGGAATACAAGCAAGACTGCTCATGCTGGCTGACTTCCTACACAATGCATTGGCCACTACGTTGGCCTTCCCCAGGTGATACGAGATAGTAACATCACAATCTTTCAACAACTCCAACCACCTCTTCTGCCTCAAATCCAACTCCTTTTGCTTGAACAAGTACTGAAGGCTTTTATGATTAGTGTACACCTCACACGTCACGCTGTACAGATAATGCCTCTAAATCTTCAATGCATGAACAATGGCTACCCACTCTAGATCATGAACCGGATAATTCTTTGCTTGAATCTTCAACTGCCTCAAATCATAGGCAATGACTCTGCCATCCTGCATCAATTCAGCACCAAGCCCAATACGGGAAACATCACAATAGACTGTATAAGGCCCTGAACCTGTTGGCAAAACCAACACTGGTGCCGTAGTCAGAGCGGTCTTGAGCTTCTGAAAGCTCTCCTCAGACTCCTCCAAGCATCTGAACTGGGCACCCTTCTGGATCACCTGGTTATCAGGGCTGCAATAAATGAAAACCCCTCCACGAACCGTCGATAGTAGCCTTCCAACCCCAAGAAACTCCGAATATCTGTAGCTGATGCTGGTCTAGTCCAGTTCTTGACTACCTCAACCTTCTTTGGGTCTACCTAAATACCCTCTGCTGATACAACATGACCCAGAAATTCAACTGAGCTCAACCAGAATTCACACTTCGAGAACTTAGCATATAACTGATCCACCAGAGTTTGAAGAACCACTCTGAGGTGTTGCTCGTGCTCCTTCTGGATGTGGGAGTATATCAATATATCATCAATAAAGACTATCACGAACAAGTTCAAATAAGGTCTGAACACTCGGTTTATCAACTCCATAAACGTTGCTGGGGCATTGGACAACCCAAATGACATAGCCAAGAACTCATAATGCTCGTACCGAGTGCGGAAAGCTGTCTTAGGGACATCGGACGCACTAATCCTCAATTGATGGTAGCCAGATCACAAGTAAATCTTGGAAAATACCCTGTCACCCTGAAGATGATCGAACAAATCATCAATCCTCGGCAAGGGATACTTATTCTTAATCGTTACCTTGTTGAATTGCATGTAATCAGAACACATTTTCATTGACCCATCCTTGTTCTTGACGACAATAACGGCGCATCCAAGGCGATACACTGGTCAATGAAACCCTTCTCCAACAAGTCCTACAACTAATCCTTTAACTCTTTCAACTCAGGCGGGGCCATATGATATGGCGGGATAGAAATAGGCTGAGTGCCTGGAGCCACATCAATGCAAAAGTCAATATCCCTATCGAGTGGCATACCTGGCAGGTCTGAGGGAAAGACATCAGGGAACTCAAGAACAACGGGCACAGAATCAATAGATGGAACCTTAGCATCGGAATCCCGAACATAGGCTAAATAGGCCAAATACCCATTCTCGACCATACGCCGAGCCTTCACATATGATATAACACTACGGGTATAATGACATGAAGTCTCTCTCCACTCTAAACGAGGCAAATCGGGTGAAGCTAAGATCACAGTCATGGCATGAAAGTCCAAGATAGCATGGTAAGGTGATAACCAGTCTATCCCCAATATAACATCGAACCCAATAGTATCCAGAATGGGTAAATATATATGAGTCTCAAGACCCCTAATAACCATTATACCTGAGCAATGGACGCGATCCACCATGATAGAATCACCCACCAGCGTAGACACATAAATAGGGGAACCCTATTAATCACTAGGCATTACCAGATACAGCGCAAAATAAAATCAAAGCTCCTCTACCACAACCCAGAAAAGTACCTGCATCTCCACCTCTAGAATCTCTACGTCAAACCTCTAATACCTCTCTTTGAGTGTTGTGGAGAAACTCCTCCTAAAATAACTGCGTGAACTAAACTCAAGTCAAAGCTGAGGACCTAACTATTATAGCCAATCAATAATCCCTACAATCGGCCTTGACAGATCCAGACAAGCAAAAAGTAGCAAAATCGACCCCATTGGTCTCCATGACACCCATGTTCCTTAAAACCTCATGACAGCTATCCAGATAACCTCGGGAATCCTCAGAAGATGCACCACTGTAAGTAATACTGAAGGCTTCACAAATACTCCGAAGAAGTAGCTGATCTATCACCGGGTTGTGCTGCTGCTCGGTTGAAAATGCGGTACATGACCTCGTATTCGTGAAAAGACAAGAGTGTAGGTTTCAACTTAAAAAAGCGTACGACAAGAAAGAACAAGTGTGAAATTTTCCTAACTCTGTAGCCTCTTGGGGATAAATACAGATGTCTCTGTACCGATCCCTCAGACTCTACAAAGCTTGTCCATGAGTTGTGAGACCTATGTAACCTAGAGCTCTGATACCAACTTGTCACGACCCGAATTTCCCGCCCTCAGGAGTCGTGATGGCGCCTACTAATGGGAGATAGGCAAGCCAAATTAAATTAATTTCCGTTAATAACAAAATCCCTTTTTAACAATTATCGGTAATAATATAAAAGCATCGAAATTAAATAATAAGAAGAAGTCTTAATTATAGAAAGCTGAACCGAAATGCGAATATTCAATATAAGCCTCTACCCAAGATTGGTGTCACAATACTCACGAACTACTAAGAGTGCTAAATACAATCGTCTGAAAGAAAATATAACTATTTGTCTCGAATACAAAATGATAACAAACTAAAACAAAGGATAGAGGAGACGTCGGGCCTACAGACGCCTACATGCTACCTTTGTATCTCACTGGACTGAAAGATGGCTCCCAATCTAATACTTCTTCTCAAATGCTGCTCCGGTACCTAGATCTGTGCAAAATAGCACAAAATATAGCATTAGCAAAACCGACCCCATGTGTTGGTAAGTGATGGTCGAACCCTGGCGAGGTGGTGACGAGGCTAGGACCAGACTCCAGATAAACCTATGCAGATATATATATACAGCTAACGGAGAAACAACAGAAATAAACAACTAAAACTAGGGAAAGGAACATGTTTTAGGGGCAACAGATAGAAACAAAATATCAGAGATAACAAGATAAATATCTACAGTTAAGCTTCTAATACGGAATAAGGAAATAAGACATCTTTCATACTCAACTCATCTTGTTTCAGGCGTGCAACCCGATCCTATTTCTCATATCTCGTGGTAGGTGTACCACCCGCTCCTATTTCATAATATCATGTGGTAGGCGTACCACCCGCTCCCAATTCAATATCTTGTGGTAGGCATACTATCCAATCCCATTTCAATATCTTGTGGTAGGCGTACCACCCGCTCCCATTTCAATCAATATCTAGTGGAAGGATTACCACCCGATCCCATTTCAATATCTTGTGGTAGGCGTACCACCCACTCTCATTTCAATCAATATCTTGTGGTAGGTGTACCACCCGATCCTAGTTTAATATATTCCGGTAAGCGTACCACCCGATCCCATTACAATATCTTGTGGTAGGCGTACCACCCGATCTCATTTCAATATCTTGTGGTAGGTGTACCACTCGATCCTGTTTCAATCAATATCTTTTGGTAGGCGTACCACTCGATCCCATTTCTTCCAATACAATATACAAAATAATCCCGGCAAGGGAACAAAGCAAAATAATAACTTCTCGGCAATGGAACAATAATATCATAATCACACGTCCCAGTAAGGAAACAAGGTATTTCAAAATATCCCGGTAGGGGAGAAAAATCTATAACCAAACTTGTTACAACACCTAACTACCTCAACTATATCTAAACTAATTATAACACCCAACTACTTCAGCTAAATCTAAACTTGTTATAACACTGAACTACCTCAGTTATACTCAAGCTTATCACCACATCTAACTACTTCAGCTACAACTAAACTTATCACATGACCAGAAAATCATCAAGCTAATCCGTAATATTAAGTAAGAACATAACACAACAGAACCATAACTCAACAACAGACTGGCAAGGGGGCAATATAATGATCTCTTCTCTTTCTCACTCATCACGGTTTACTTCACGACCCAAGCCAATGCTATAGAGTTTTAACTATCACTTATACTTTCACAGCTTGTTATACAACTAGAGCCCTCACTCTTCAATGTTCATAAGTCATAATTCTTTCCACAACTTTACACAACAAATATGAATCATCACTAAGGCATGAGAGATGCAACGAAATCAAGATATTCGCAATTTAAAGACTCACAGTCATGCTCGACACCAACGTGTAGATACTCGTCACCATGTCTATACGCCGTACTCAATGATGAACAAATAGCAAATATGACACCACTCCTAATCCCTCAAGCTAAGGTTAGACCGAACACCTACCTCGATGCTTGAACTCAACTCAAGCCTCAATTATAGCTTTACCCCTCGATTCTACCACAAATCCGCTCGAACCTAGCCACAATTACTTAAGTACATCAACAAATGCTAAATGAATCAATTTGAATGCACAAAAATGAATTTCCCAAAGTTTTGTCCAAAAATTCCAAAAATGCCCCTAGGCCCACGTGGTCAAAACCCGAGGTTCGAACAAACATTCGGTTATTCATTTATCCACGAAGCCATATCTATAATTTGTTTTGATATCGGACCTCAAAATGAGGTCCAAATCTCAATTTTTTTAAAAACCTAGGTTCTACCCAAGATCCCCAATTTCACCCATGAAAATCCTTGATTTTAAATTGAAAATATGTTAAATGATGTTAAAGATTGAAAGAAATGAGTAAAAACTAACTTACAAATGATTTGGAAGAAATCTTGTTCTTGAAAAATCGCCTAAGTGTGTTTGGGTATTGAAAGAATGAAGAAAGTGGTGAAAAATTCGACTAAATATGAAAAATACAGGTATCAAATGTGGGAAATGCAAATTGCAAACCCCGACTCTGCAGGCTTAGAAATTGCGAAGACTAGTTCGCATTTGCGAACACAGAACAACTCGAGGGACTTCGCATTTGCGACCAATACATCGCATTTGCGAAAGCCCCATCTTTGCATTTGCGAGCCATGCGGTCGTATTTGCGATCCCTGGCCAACACGAATACCTTCGCATTTGCGAAGAAATGCCTCGCATTTGCGAGAAGGGGAAGACTTGGGCTAACTTCTCAATTGCGAGAAGCCATTCGCATTTGCGAAGCCTGCAGGTCAGAAATGCAACATCTAATTTTCAAAGTCCAAAAATGCACTCGTGGCCTATCCAAAACTCACCCAAGCCACCGGGGCTCTAAACCAAATATACTCACAACCTCAAAAACATCCTACGGACTTCCTCGTGCGATCAAATCGCCAAAATAACATCATATACATCGAATCAAGTCTCAAAGCTTATGATTCCTTCCAAATTTTCATAAAACATCAAATTTCTATTTTAAGTCCGAAACGCGTCAAACGATGTCCGTTTTCAACCAAACTTTACAGAAAGTGCTTAAATCATATATAAAACTTGTATCGGGCGCCGGAACCAGACTATGGTCCTGATACCGTAGTCTTCTAATCAAATTTCATTTCCAATTTTCATAATTATTTCTAGAAAATAATTTTACTCAAAATCTCGGGCTTGGGACCTCGGAATTCGATTCCGGGCATACGCCCAAGTCCCATATTTTCTTACGGACTCTCCGGGACCGTCAAATCATGGGTCCGGGTCCGTTTACCCTAAATATTGACCGATGTCAAATTTAATCATTTTAATATCAAAATTTAGCATTTTCTCACATAATTCATATTTAAGATATCCAGCCACGTGCTCGAACTGCGCATGCAAATCGAGGCAACCCTACATGAGATTTTCAATGCCTCTGAGACACAAAATAAATAAAGAAACAGATTATAACCCTTTAGGTCGTCACAACTCACAGGAACCAATGGCACATGGGCTACTTTGTGATTGTTCATCAATAAGGTAACGCTTGTCCTGGTAAGATAGCCGAGCAAGTAAGTACAGAGGGCCGCCTCTTTGCCCCTCAAGACAGGTGCAGATTTAATATATGAACCAAATATTTGTTTAATCATTTTAAAAATATATACTACTTTATACCAACTCCTTTTGACTTATTCATACTCTTCCTCAAAATGTAAATGTTATGTGGTGTGATATGTGGTACAAGGAATACTTGCATCTTATAGAAGAAGTGTACGGAGTGTAATTCTGAAAGGAGTTTTTTACTTTCATTACCTTTATTCCGTTTTTCTTTTATGGAGTGGTATAATATGAACTTTTTTTAAAAAATGGATATATGTATTAATACCACGCTGGTAAATAGTACTTTGGAAATACAGTAAAACTTAGCAGTTATGAACTTCAAATTCTGATTTACGAGTAGTAGTTATTAACTTCAAATTCTGAATCCACCTGTGTCAAATACTAACAACCGAAATGCGTTGGAACAGAGCGAGAAGTTTCTTGTGTCATAAAAGACAACTAGGCAACGCTAGTTGTGCCCCAGGGGAAAGGGTAGTAACGTGCTGTGGTGCAGTCTCCTTTAAAATAAATGTACAAACCAGGTAATGGGCGAGATGCTTAAAGAATTTGACAATGGACAAAGGGAATGCGTGGTCCTAGAGACAGAAAGTATTCAGTTGGATCTACTACACACCAGCTCACGCCCATGCTACTGCCGCATAAAGGAACAACACATAACACTCTTTTGGAAATAAGAAAATAACTGCATTAACCAAAAAATAAAATGAATTCCATGATACATTTGCTAACATTAAATTTAACCACAGGGGATCGTGGATATATCGATAGCATTTCAATCCTTGATTTCGTATCCTACGCTAAAACCAAAACTATTGAACTTGGAAGAACACCAGGAATGATGTATATTACCACAACTTGTAATGGCATTGTTACCAATCTCTGTACCAAGGTTGCAAGCATCAGTTAGTGGCGTTGCATGAATCGTCTATGCGCCATTAATTACTGCTTCAACGTGCACTGCTTTCCCATCTTCCACGATCTTCCCGTTTCGAGGCCTCTGCACATAATGCAGAAAACAGTGTCAAAACTAATCTCAGTAGTGACAAAAGCTATGATCCCTAATATGGAAATGTGTAAATCTATACCCATTCTGCAGGATCTCCAGAATTTCCATTCAGCAGTTTGTGATTCTCTTCTTTAGACTTGCTATCCTTGGTCACTGGAAGCAACAAGGCACTAGTGCGATCAGGCAGTTCTGCAAGATACACCCTCAGCACTTTAGCTTTTTAAACATTTCTTTGTGTAATAACAAGAGGAAGAGAGTGGAGGATGAAAACCAGATAAAATAATTCATCTGTAAACTGAAAACCAACCTGGTAAAGTTTTATCAATGAAGAACACTACAAGGTTGACTGTGTACCTGTACCAAATTAATATGGCTCAATTAAGTCACGATTACCCTTTCTCAGTTAAAATAAAAAAGGCTCAATCAAGTCACATTTTTGGTTGTGAACAAAGAATGTACCAAAGAGCACAGAAAGCAAAAACACCAACTCACCATGCCACAACTACGTCAACAGTGTAATGCTTGCGCGATGCAAGAATCAATAAGCTTTGTGCAATAACAGTCAACCAAGCACACTGTTTTATAAACCTGCAGAATAAAATCTAGCAATCAGTGACAAATGTAAGCTGTGCCAAAACACTTAAGAAAATATAGAAATGCAACGTAAGCAAGGGAAGGAGAAAATCCAGTCACTCAGTTAACACATAAAATTTCTGTACCCTACAAAAGAATTAGTACTAATTCTTGTAACACTAGAATAGAAAAAAGTTCAAAAGAAGCCCTTCCGCAAAGTGAACTTACAGAACCCTCGGAAAATTTATCTTCCAGGCAGATGATTAAAATAAGAGGAGAAAACAAAGCAAAAGGAAAGAGAGGGAGTTGAAGCACCATTCATTAACTAGGTTGGGTACTTCCATTACCCCTCACACTGAACTCCCTTCCCCGCCAAGTAATGGATGATTTGCATAGTTTCATTGTCACCAGAACTAAGACTAGAATGATTATCAGCCCAATTCCCACAGATATCATAAGTTATTTAATCAGCACTACCGCAGTACCTTCGTGTTCCATATTTCTGATATGTCCGCACAAAGACTAGAGAGAATATCATATGAGATGAAAATATCAGATCACCACAACCATAAAGCACGCCCCGAGGAACTGCACATTCATAAATGTCATGTAAGTGTCTAAATTAAAGGTCACTTTGGAACCACAAGGAGCATTTAGTAAAGAAGAATGCAACTTACCAATCAATAGCACTTCTAAAATATTGCTAGGAGGAGGAAGCGTGGCAAGCTTTGAACCCTGGTAATTTGCAGACTAAAATGAGTTGAGGCTTTGACAAAAAAGAGGATGAAACAAGCTAAGGCACAGCTGATAGACAGCAAAACAACAAGCTAAAACAAAAAGAGCATCAATTAAATGAGAAAAGCTTTCACCTCACGACAGTGATAATTTGGACCAGGAAGCTGTGTAGAATAGAATGTTATGCTCCGAAGGAATTGACAACCCTGTGGCAAACAATTAACCAACTTAAAAATGCAATAGGTACCTAGGATTTCTCTCCAAATGTTTGTTATTTGTAGATGAGAATGAATAGTAAGTGAAAAAGTACAAGGGAAAGTAATCCTGGCCAAGAAAAGGGGCACTTACGACTAAGAATGCCAGGACCCTGCACCATATCAGAACTGTATAGATCTTTTTGGTCTTGAAAATAAAAGGGTGGAAGGTCCACTGCAGGAAAGCATGAGAAAAACCATTAGAATAAAAGACAGTAAATTAACTCTGCAGCAAGAAAAAAAAGATTAAGACCAACCACCACATTTCCAACATCCATTCAAGGGTAAATGAAACTCTGGTTTGACCACCACATCAACATAACTTAAACTAATATCCAGGATTTCCCTGAATCAAAAGCCTGAAGCAGCTTGGCCTCACGGTTTGCCTCAAAGTAGCGCATGTGTGCTTGTATACACTTAAATGTCAAGGGAATAAATAGAGTAATGATAGATAAAGAATCCAGTTTCACTTATATAAGCTCAATCTTGCCAAAGACAAAAGACAAAAGATGAGCAAATTATAGAGAAACAAACTCACCAAGACAAAAGATAGAAAGATGGTGGTAAATACAGTTTCACTTATGTAAGCTCTATCTTGTCCAAGCTCCTGGAATTCAATCAAAGAGAAGGTCAGTTTGCGTCTACCATAATAGTGGGGGAGAAGAAAAAACAAAAAGCAAGAAAACCAACCGGAAGAAGATAGAAGCCGACGTCCTGGAGAATTGGTCCAGGCCGATGAAAGTAATGCACACCTCTAGCAGCAAGTCCATGGATGTACTGAAGAAATGAATATATAGATTTCACAACTCAGGTACACAAAAAGCAATAAGAACAGGAATAAAAAACGATGATCAAGCAGAGTAACATAAAATCTTCAATTATTCTCCAAAAACCATATTCAACAACCATAGAAAATGTAACAAAAAACTAATAACAAACGCTATGATTCAGTAAGAGGGTGGCAAGACAAAATTTGGCAGCTCCCAAACTCCTGTCTCTCCGTTCAACCTCACTCCCTGCCTAGACAGAGGAAACATAACATATTTGCTAAACAAAACACTCGAGCCTTGTGTAAAAGCATTGAATTTCAACATAGCTTATACCACCTAGCTACTGTTACAAATCGAAAGCAGTTATATTTCAACCTAAGCTTATAGTACTTGCTACACTGCGAGTCCAAAGCAGAAAAACTATGCATTTTGCCAAAAGCAAAGACAAAAGAAATTTAGCAATCCAAATTTTAAAAGCTAATTGACTACAAATGAAGGATTTTGTAGCAGCACACTGTAAAATACATGAAATTAGACACGCTCAAATAACCATCAAAACAATAAAAAGTACTTAAAAGAAATTGAAATTGATGGAAAGGAAGAATATGTAAAAACCTGACAAATCAAACCGCCAAGAATATACTTCCAGTTCTCAGCAAGAAGATTGATCTCTGTTGTTACCTCCGCACAAAATCTCTTCCACAACTGCTCTCCATAACAACAACACAATCAGGAAAGAAAAAGGATCTCCAGAAATCCAAATTAAGAAACTTCCAGAAGCAAAAAGAGAGAACAAATAAAAAGCGAACCTTTGAAGCCTCGCGACCAACGTAGAACGACATATCTTTATCGGTACCAACCCGTGCCATATTATATCACAAACCAACCGTGATGGTCAACATCTTTCAACCTAAACCCCCTTCACTTCGAAACAAATTTAGACCTCCTTTTTCCTTTTTGTTTTATCTTTCTGAAATACCTGAACCCGATTATCGGATCGAAACCAAAAAATTCCGGTTAACCCGAATTAACGAATCGAAGGATGATAAACAACCGATCTCGAAAACCTAATTACCAAATCGGTAATGGAGAATCTGGAGACGGCAACGCAATCAATTGACAATGAGTGTACAAATATGGAGCACTTCACTTGAAAATAATTTACAAAGTCGCCGGAAAATTTTCTTCGAGAATAGTCCGGTTTACTTTTTTCTCTCTCTCTAGAAACTGGTGTTGTGTGTTTGGTTTCTCTCTCTAGAAACTACCTTCTCTCTCCTGTTTGATTTTCTCCAGTGTCCGCTAAAACGCGAGTTGAACACGGAGGACAGTTGAGAAGAGAGAAGAGAGATTGAAACAAATACATATATATAATATAAAGCCTTTGCCACTTCCCTTATTTCAAAAGAAGAGAAATAAAGAAAATTCGCCCTTCGCGAAAAGGGAAGGAAATTAGAGATTAATTATGACCTTCCATATAATAATTCTATATTATTTGTTCGAAAACAAATTATCGACGTAAGTAACAGAAAATAAGAAATATCTGATTGAGCAGCCATTTCTGGGATTTGAACTTATACACTACACTAGTTGCATTAAGTTCGTGCTGAACCGAACTCAAATTCAAATAAAAATATAATACATATGATTAAAAAATAATTTATATTATATTTTAAAATTTTTACCAAATATTTTATTTTTTCTAATAAAAAATAATTAAGCATACTAAAATTATAATCAAGATAAATTTTAGATACATCAGTCCGTTTTCAATTTGGTATTTCTTGTGAATCTCGTGTTACTGAAACATTAAATAATATAGCAAATTATAAATCATAAAACAAAAAAGTAGATATAAAATTAAAAATAAAATCAGGACATAAAAGTAGTTAAATGAAAAGTTCTTTTTTTTTTTTGGAAATGTAAGTGATGACTACAAAAATTATTCGGATTCTCCCTTATTATATATAGTAATTTTGATTTTGAATATTAAATATTGTGAATAAAATTCACAAAAAGCATACATATTTCTTTCTTTTATGTATATATACACTAGAAATCAATATTTCACAACTGAATAAAAATTATGGTAAAATTGATAGGATTTATGGCTGTCCAACGGGATGGTCCATCCCGTCCCGCCTCCCGTCCCGTCCCACTTTAAATTGGATGGGCCAATATTAAATGGGATACGGGATACGAGGGGATGATCATTTTGTCCCATTTCGTTCCATTTCGTCAAGCCCCATCCCGTCCTATCCTACCTGTCCCGTCCCATCCTGTCTCGTCCCGTCCATTCCATACCTCTTGTATATTTGTGGAAATTTTTATTGTATTTATAAGTATAAAACAAATTCAACTTATGCACCGGTCATTAATGAAATGATTGCAAAATTTAAAAAGTATTTTTTTCTCTATCCCCCAAGTTTATTTAATTTCTACAATACTTGACCTATATTAAAAATTAAGAGGTGCAAAGGAACTTGTTCGTAAAATTTATTAAAATTTAGCAATTCAAGAAAATGAACAACCATCTCTCGAAGACTTCCAAGCTAACATATATTTTTATGCTAGAATCTAGATCAATGTTTGATAAATATAAATATGTGGAAACAACAGTTTGTGAAACTACTCCTTCTATTTCTAAGTCTATAATATAAATTCTATGGAAGATATGGATGATATAACAGGTTTGATTCATCTATTGATGATCAACTTGCTTCTTAGCATTGAAGAATGCTTTTAGTGTAGTAATATTTCAAATCGGAGATCACGGACATGCATTAGCAGAGGACAACCTAGAGATTTTCGTATTATTGAGAGATTGGATTAATGCAGAAAGAAAAAATCTTGGCTTTGGAAAATTATCCACTAAGGAAGAAGAAAATACAATGAGATACTTAGCATTGGGACCTATGACGATATGGAGCTCATAGAACATCAATCAACATTGCCAATTCAAGAACAATGTCCGAGAAAAATTATAGATAAGTTACAACGAAGCTATATAGGAGCTTACAAATATTAGTATGATAATTTGTAATTGGCTACCAAGAGGCCTAGTTCAAACAGAACCCTTCCTAGAAGGTGGTTGCGTAAATTAGTTATTTTTCAAAAGAATTATATTTGTATGTGAGATTTTAAAATTTTATTAATAAAATAAAAAGCTCTAAGCATTTTTTATGAATTGTCTTACACTCTTACATTGTAACTTATGGCTTGAAATTGTATTAAATAAATTATAATTTTATCATGATTACTAGGATATTTCATGACAAGTATTTTGTTTTAATATTTTATAATTCTTTACTTAATTTTTTAATTTTCGTTTTAACATGTAAGTTTATTAAATAAGTCAAAAAATTAGTCGTTGCAAACTTTAAAAACTTAATCACCGTCAAAAACTAGCGGTTGCCAAACTTAATGCTTAAATAATTTTTTTTCAAAAACAACCCACTTAAGGCCCGCCATCCTATCTTGTCCTGTTTCGTTCTGTTCTATCCCGTCGCATATCGTTTGTTAGTGGGACGGGATGAGACGATCATTTTGTCCCGTTTATTTCGTCTCGCTTCGCCCCTTCCCGGCTAAATATTGCCCCGTCCCGTTAGCAGCAGAGCCTTCCTAGAAGGTCTACGGGATAAGGTATGATAGACCTTATTGTAAACAATTTCTTTACTTCTACGACAGGGATAGGGTCTATGTATATATTACCTTGCCAAAACCTCGCTCTTGGTATTATACTCAGTTTGTAATTATTACTGTAATTGTTTCATATTTGATAGATCATTTTCTTGGAAGAGACGACTGTGGACCTTTATAAATTGAGGATTCCTCCTTCATAAAATAATAGTATAGCATCCACAAAATGGTCTCTAAGATAACTTTATTTAGCGGAAGAATTTATTCTCTCCAATAAATTATTTTTCTCTTTTATATTAGTTGATTTATGTATATCAGTTGATCAAAACTATATTGTGATAGTATATTATGCCTTTTATAGTCTAATTTTTTATCGTCTGATTTATTGTTGCCAAGGTATTGCTTTGTTAGTTTTCTCAAGAAACCTTTTTACTTTTGATTCCGACAAATGATATCAGAGTAAATTGTTCAAAGCGAAAGGTTCAAGGTAGGTTCAGATCAAATAACGCTTAATTTGACGATAATAAAGATTTTTGTCCCAAAAATAAAGTCTAGAGCTTTACATGTGAAATAAAAATTTGAACCATATTTTTGACATTCGTGTTGCTACATCTTTTAAAAATAAAAAAATCATTTTTAACATGTGATAATTTTAACGCGTGAGCTCTCATTTGCAACACATGCTTACTTCTATTGTCTGGACTTTCACTCTTAACTATGCTCACTTTTAACGTATGATTCCATTTTTGACTCTGCTCGCTTTTAATGCAGAGCTATGTGATTTTTAATCGATGCTCACTTTTAATGTATGGTGCTCTTATTTTCAACCCATATGTAAATCTAACCATGAAAAGCAATATTGATAAAGATTATGTAAATAAAGTGGTCAAGTTTCGCGAAGAAAATTCAAGCCAAATAAAAAAATTGTTAGAGCTGCCGTGATTTACTTCTTTTCACAATTAAATTTTACATGTTACTTGATAAATATTTGTTATGATCGATTTTACTTTTCCTTAAAGGAAAATATAAATATCCTCTATATTTGACAATTCATTTTATCGGAGGACAAGATCGTGGAATTCTAAAAATTGAGAATCCCACATTTATAAAATAACATACATCAACAATATAGTAATTAATAGTTTTTTTATATTAGTAAATTGATGTAGATCAATTGATCAATTATATTATAAAAACAACAACAACCAACAAAATTTTAAAGGTGCGAGATATGATGAAGGTGGTGTGAATGCAGACCTTACCTTCACCCTGATGGAGTAAATAAATTATTTCGGATGGACCCTCGACTCAAAAAACGAAAAAGAAGAAAAGAGACAATATATCAGTACCATCAACAAACACCATAGAACTAATAACAGTATCATAAGAACTAAAAAATAGATAAAACACAATAACAATAACTAGTAAAAAAGACTCGGTGCTATGAAATGGAAGAATATTATGAACACAACATTAATAGCTGGCAGTCTAAGACAAACCCTATTAGACTAGCCTCGTACCTGGTACAAAGTAGAAAAATGCTTAACTACCTTCTAAAATACGACCCTAATACTTGATCTCGACAGCTTCCTATTAAGGTACATGTCCTCGAAAATATGAAGAAACGTCATGTCATGTCTCATCACCTTTCCCCAATAACTCTTAGGACGTCCTCTATCTCTTCTCGTACCTGCCAAATCTAACTGCTCACACCTTCTTACTGGGGCATTAGATCTTCTCTCTCCATGTGCCTGAACCCTCTAAGCCTTGGTTTCCACCATAAGTGTTAACCGGATGGGTTATTCCGGGCTGGAGAAAAAACAATAGCTCGTTCATTTATTGTTCCGGGCTGGTCAGTGGGATGGGATTCAGGGTTGGTAGTGGGCTGGAAATTTACGAGGTTTGGTGGGCCCATCTAGGTTCGATCTTAACAGGTCCGAATTGGGACGAGTTATTTTTTAAGTATATTTTATTTTTCTTATTCAACGTTATTGATACTTAAAAGTTTTCAATCTTTTAAGGCTTAGAACTAAACTTTAAAATTTTGAAGTTTAAAGTTTTAAATTTGAATTTTAAAATTGAAAGTTGAAAGTAAATGGCTACAAAAAGTTTTTTAATAAGTCCAATAGGTAATATGCAAGGACTAAAATCCGAAGGCTTTTGTTTTATATTTTCATTAAATAATAAATAATACTTCGAATTAATTTCAAGTTCTATTTTGATTTTTTGATTTTTGAACTTGGAAATTAAAAGTTTACTACAATTATAAACAATAAGAAAGAGTGCATCACATGCTTTGAATCATTTTTGTAAGTTGATCCATGTCAATATGAGATTTTTGATTTTTCAACATTGCTCTAATCAGAACCATAGACCATTATATCACCTATTTCTTGATCCTCCGCTTCATCTACCTCTTCACGCCCTTGATTTTGCCATTTTGATCTTATCCAATCTCTGAAGCACATTAGACTTTCTAAAGCGTTGTTGCCCAATGAACGACGGGTATCTCCTAGTTGCAACTTTGCTTGACTAAACGCGCTCTCTAATGCGACTGTTGAAATAGGCACATAGCATGTCTCGAGCCATGGCCGAAAGAACATGAAATTTATTTGAGTTGCTCCTCCACCAACATGGCGGTAGAAATTCTTTTGTGCGGTCTTAGGTGACTTTTGCAAGTATAATTGGAGTTCATCAACATTCCTGCTATTGATTTGTTGATGCTCTCCTAGTGTAGACCAAATCAAATAATCTTCAACACCATCATTATCATCTAAAGCACCGTCCCAGGTGTTGAAACTGAATTTAAAGGATATTTGCATCTACAACAGCAGAAGCATCAACAATTTTAGCATAATAATTATATAAAGTTTGCAAATGATTAAGATCAGAAACACAAATTTTAATATTAGGAGTTTCAGTTCGCTCAATATCCATATCAACATATAAAGCAATGATTAATTGACAACAAGTGGCTATTTTTAATAGAAGAATTTAAAATAGCACAAACTAGGTAAGTATAGGAAATTGGTAGAAATATTTTTTAAATTTATCTAGCATAGATTCAACAACATAAGTATATCCTTCTTTCTTCTTCAAGTTATGGAGTAAAAGAGAAATTTCAGCAATATAAACTAAACCATTTGCAATAGTAGGACAATAAGCTCCAGAAAACTCAAGTATAGCCACATATAACTTTTGTAAATTTTTTTACAACATCTTCAATGACATCCCAGATTGTAGATGTTAACAAATGGTTAGGATCAGTACAACAAGATTTAGCAACTTTAGTAATATATATTTTGTATTTATAACAACATTTTAAGAATAAATACGTATAATTCCACCTAGTAACTATTTCTTCATGCACGAATCTTGGCTTTAGTCCATTCTTAAGGGGTAGGTCGAAATGGCCATTTTTTGCAAAAAATGACCGTTGCCCACCAACATCTTTTCAAAAAATGGTTGTTACCCAACAATCATTTTTGAATTTGACAGTGGGCAGAAATTTAAAAAACCAAAAATTTACAACGGTAACTGGCTTAGACCAGGCCGTAGCCCCGTAAACCAATACGGGTAACCGGACTAACCGGGTTCAGAGGCACCGGTTACAAAATTTTGTTCGTTCAAGTCCGGCTCCCTGCCTAACCTTCCCCAGACCGTCCCCACCCCCTAGAGTATCGGACTGACCCGAGTTGAACCGGGATGTGAACGGGCCCTAACAAGTATAGTTCCCCCATTTTGTCTTTTATAAGAGCTACGCTTCGTTCTCCCGAATAATTTCATTTCTAATTTTATCCATTCCAATATGCTTGTGATCAATTATATTAAAGTAGTATATTGCCTTTTTCGATATAATTCTTTTTATCGTCTGATATATCATTATCGAAGTTTGCTTTGTTAGCTTTCGCATAACCCTCATTACTTTATATCCCAACCCCTATTTCCCATATATATTTAAAACATTGTGTAAAACAACCAGCAAGTACTCATTGAAATTAACAATTTAATGGTGATATATTTAGTCCTAACGTGCTAGTTAAATAATCATAGTGCAAGCATGATCTCCTCATATCTTTGTAACTAAAAAAATATAATAAATCCTTTTTAACGCTTTATAACATTGCACATGGAAGGGATGATTGACCAACTTGTTTCCGTTTCTTCAGATAAAATATAATAAAACGTTAAATTCGAGGAAATAAGAAATAATTAAAGTAGGAAAAGTGTTCTTAGCAAAAATAAAAATAAAAACAAAAACAAAAGAAAAGTACTTTGTTTATGATGGTATTGGCGGAATCCGAAGTCACGAGGGTCACGGCTCGACGGCCGAGAGAAGAAAATCAAATTTTCTAACAATCAGAACTGAACAATTTTATCTTTTCTTCGTCGTTTTGGCCTTTTCTTTTTCTATTTTAATATTATTCAATTAGATATTCAAATACTTGGTCTGTACTGTTAAACGAGTGGGTCGGGCCAAATCGGGTTATTGATTTTTGATTCTGTACGGGTTATGATACGGATTGGTTACAAATTGGAGTTTACTGATTTAATGGGTTCGAGTTTATTTGGATAAAAATTAAACCGTAAGCGTTACGGATTAAGGGGCGGGGCTGGATATAGTGTATTTTTTATTTTTTTAATATTTTGTATAACTATTGTAAGTTATATTAATACTTTATATTAATTTTTAAAAAAATTACAAGTTTTAAATTGCAAGTGCTACATTTTATTTCAAAATTTAAAATTAAATTTTGCATTTAAAAAGTAAATTAACAAAAAAATAGTATAACTAATTTTCACGCATAATAGATTAATAATACTTCAAATTAATCTAACAAACTAAGATATTAAGTATAAATAAATCTAATAATTTTAAAATAACACAAATTATCTTAAAATCTTAAATACGAATTTCCGGAGGACGCTCAAGACAATACTTTATATGCCTCCTTAAACTGCATGTGCAAGACTTCGAACGAAAATTTAAGACTTAACAACAGTTCTTGCACTTTACTTTCTGACCTTCTTTATTTTCTTCTACCACCTCAAAGTATTGCCAAATGTATGAGCGCATCTCTAGAAGTACGAGGCATGATTTAACTTGAATTGGGATTTGAGAATTGATACTTGAAATTTTAAAAATTGGAGAATGAGAGAATGAGAGAAATGGAGATTGAGAAATAAGAGTTGAGTGAATAAATGAAGAAGTGGAAATGGGGGAATTTGTAGTTTTAGAAAAGGTTTATTTTGTAAATTGAAAAAAGATTAAATTTTAAAGAAAAAAGAGGTTATTAATGCAATTAACCCGTTGGGTAACGGATCCTTGCCAGCTTTGACTGTTGCCAACGGTTAGTGGGTTCCACTTAATTTAAAAAATTTAAATAAAAAAAATACCGGGCGGATCCCGGCCGGTTTAACCGGTACACGGTACTGTTCACGTGGACCGGGTTTAACCAATTCAGTTAACCGCTACTAAATTTAAACGGACCAAACCCCCTTTGCCCCTCCTACCCACCCCCACCCGGACCCCTATGTACTGAGTCGGTACGATTTCGATTTTAACCGGTCTGGGCCATTCCGGTTATGGGTCAAACCAACCCGTTAGACACCTATAGTCTGTACTAAGACTAATATTTAATTAAAATATATTGAAAATATTGTTTAGTTAAACATTTATTTGGCATTATGAAAAAATTTTCTGACAAATAATCTTAGGTAGGTCAAATTGATTTTGTGATCCACTAAAATTACAAATATTTTAAGAGATTTTACCCTTAAGAGATCTGAAATTGAAAACAGTATTTTTTATATGATCATTACTTTTATTTAAATTATAATAAATTATTTTCACATGTTATAGGAGATAGTTCGCGACTCGCGTCGATAAAGCCACATGATATATGTGCTAGAGAAATATAACAAATATTCGCTAAATTATTTGAGTTGCCAAACTGGCTGAATACCGTCGTTATTCCAGAATAAGTGTTTTTTTTCCAATTTCAAAAATTCAAATATTATTTGAATCTATCCATAATGTAGAGGAAGGGAACAAACAGACAACTCAGAAATGCTGAGACCAATTGGGGTCCACGTGGGCATCATTAATTAACTTTAAAAACCGTTTTAACTGATAAGATTAAAGCTTTAATTCTGGGGCCACTACGTTATCGCATAATCTTCCACTTTTTGGCATGTCTGTCTTTGCATTTCTGCAAATCTTTTACTATTCTTTTGTCCATAAATTGATGAAAATAAATTACTAAAAGAAGTCCAATCTACCTGGCACCCAATGTAAAGGAATCTACAAAACTTAAAAGTTCAAATAAAGCCGGCCAGCAGAATCATACTATTTTAAATTATTTATCTATCCGTTTTAACTTCTCTTTTTGAAAATAAGAGATAACATAGGTCGCTTGGTACGAGGTATAATATGAAATAAAACGTGAGATTAAATTTAAATCGTATTTGAATTGGTAATATAAATTTATTTATGTATTTGGTAAAGTTAAAAGTGCTTATAAGTCATTTTTAGTTTATGAATTTTTAATTTATAAGCACTTTAAATTTGACCAAAATTTTATTATTTTATTCTTAAAATATTTTTTTAGAACAAAATTCCTACCACGTACTTACCACCTCACGTATTTTTTTCAACCTAAATGCCGCTTCTTCAAGTTTACAATTTTCTTTGACTATTTAAGGTAAGTAAATTCTTTATTCTTTGCTTATTTGTATCTTTGTAGTTATGTCTTAGTCTTTGAACTGTATCTAATAAACGAGGACATATCAAATTTTTGGCGTGTTGCTTTCTAAGTGTTGTGATGATGAAGACAATGTTTGTTTCTCTTCAAATATTTTATCATATTTAAGTTTATTTTTTTATTGAGAAACCTTTGTCAATTTATTAATTATTATGTATAACTTATGATTATGTACTTATCATAAAATAAATTTTATACATATCACAAAAATTATCTTATCTAACAGTAGTTGTATTTAAAATAAAATGACAAATAGAATATTTTGTATTTAAATTGATTTGGAGTATGAAATTTTGAAGAAGTTTCGGCTTTATAAGTGTAAGCAGTCTTAAGATTATTTAATTAAATCATTTTAACAAAAAAGAGTTTATCAATATTTCTTTATCAAATATTACAACAACTTATTATCAATTTCAGCACTTGTATCCAAGTACGTAACTACTTATTTATTAAATAAGTTTAGCACTTAAAAGTGCTTTTCAGCACCTAATGCTTATCAGCTATTTCAAACCAGCTAATCCAAACAAACTCTTTATCTCACCTCCCATGTGGTATAAATTAGTCTTGAGATTATACTATCAAAATAATTTAGTCCATGTACCAATTCGATTTGCATAACATCTTGGAATGTTTATTGAGCTTGACCGGAAATAATGGAATACAACACCAACAAAAATAATATCTAATATATTCCTACAGAATCGGGTTTGCGGAAGGAATTTACGCAAATTTTACCATATAGGCGAATGTAGTGTGCTAATAACAGATTTAATTGAACTCATAATTTTCGATGCGAAGTAAAATTTATATTAAAAATTTATTAAAATTGCAAAATAATAAATAGAAATTCGTAACTTTAAAAATATAATTGGTTGAATGTTAACTTTGTAGAGGTAAAAGGATTATTTTGTGGAAGATATTCAGCTCAGAAAAAAGCATCTCTATTGAAAATATTGGAATATCTATTTTAAACTAATGAATGATCTCCTAAGAAAATTCGTTTGTGCTTCACCGTTTATTTGTTCAGTTTTAACATTTCTGTATCAGGATTAACGAACATTAAGTTTTGTAAAGTCTTGAGCACTCAATTGAACATTTAAGTAGGTTGGCTTTCAATCAATTCGGTTGGTTCACAAACCAAATAAGTAGTAGAGTATTTTTAACAAAAGTATTTTTTTCGATCTATAATAATTGATTAATTTTTTTTTATTTTGGTCCAACAAAATATTTATTTATATAATTAAGAAAAAAATTAATTAATTCTTTCAAAATTATTTTTATGTATGTATTTCTAAAAAGTTATTTACTTCTTATATTTGAGAGGAGAAGTAAGTGCTACTATAACTAGGACTGTATTGTGGCCTGGGCCTGAACCGGACCGGAATGGGCCCGCGATCCTGACGGGCCTGGTGGGCCGGTCCTGGTGGTCCCGGGCTTGGTGTTACTTTTAGGCCCGTGACGGACCGATACGCATTATTTAGCCCGTAAAGCCCGGGACTATCGGCCGGGCCTGGGCCGGTCCTGGCGGGCCCAATGGCTATATTTAAAAAAAATTAAAAATTTTTGGTTTTAAAAATCACCAACGGACATATTTTTAAAAGTAGCCGTTTGGGCTACTATTTGACCGTTTGGAGGTTTAAAAAAATTTTGGTTTTAAAAATCACCAGCGGACACTTTTAAATACCCTATCATTCTTTCATTTTTATCCATCAATATGTCTCAATCTTTCTACTACAATTGCTTAATTTATTGTTGAAAATTCGTAAAAAATTGTGAAGTTGTTGAATTGCAAATTTCAATTTTCAAGAAATTGTTCGGCAATCCGGTAAACTCGTTTCAACTCTTACGTTTTAATAATATATTTTTGTGTGGTTTAGTTTGCATAATTATAATTAATATGGCATTTACTTTGAAAAATATATTTGGTAAATGAAAAGGTAAAATCGGTGAAAGTAGTAGCCATAATACTACCCTTCCCCCGGCTCCCCGACCTAGAAAAGATAAGCAAGTTGAAAGTAGTCGCCAACCTAGACGTCCTCCTTCTCCTCCCGTAATGCTTGATAGTGATCACCCTTGTTTTTAATTTACCGATTGTGATTTTCTACATGATGTTGCAGTAGGTGATAGATTAGATGATGAAATTATGAATGGTCTTTATCCTAATGAACATATCTTAGAGGAAAATGAGGATGATGATGATGATGAAACCCAACCACCAGATTTAGATGATACACCTGCTATCATGTTAATAACTCAAGTAATGCACCGGCCGACCCACATGCAGAAACTCCAACTTTTAATAAACAACCTGCTAAACGTCAAGAAACATCATTAGTTTGAAATTTTTTTACTCAAGTAAAAGAACTAAATAAGGCTAAGTGTAAAACTTGTAAGAAATTACTGGTTCATAAATTTACTGGTGACCGTAGCGGTACAGGTAGTTTGACTAGGCACATAAAAACACACCCTAGAGATAAGGCTATATTTTTGCAAATGCAAGCGGAGCAAGAGGGGACAGGTGCAAATTATGTGGTTAACCCTAGTACAGGTTCAAATCTAGTTCAACTAGGAATTAACACTATCACCGGAGGTATTTTATATTACGATCCAAATAGAGATGATAAAGAATTAGCAAAGATGATTACTGTTATGTGCTTACCTTATAGTTTTGCTTCTAATCCTAATTGGGTTCATTATATTAGAAGAGTTTTTAATCCTACTTATAAAGGTTGGCCTCGCGCAACAGTTAAGGCCGATATTTATAAATTCAAACATGAATATGAACAATATTTGCGCTATTTATTTACTCATATACCGAATCGAATTTCTATTACTATTGATATTGATAGAAATGGTAATGATTGTGATTATCTAAATGTTACAAGTCATTGGATAGATGAGGACTGGACAATGCAAAAACGTATAATTGCGTATAGAATAAATAATTCACGTCACACAGGTAAGTTTATAGCTAACACTGTTTCAGATATTTGTAGATATTTTTGCTTTAGCGATAAAATAATGACAGTTTCTATGGATAATGCTTCTAGTAACACTAGTGCTATAGGCATGCTTACAAAACACTAAATCCTGCATTTACTAATATTTTACATGTTAGATGTATTTGTCATATTTATCATTTAATTATCGGTGATGGTATGCGAATTTTAAACATAGAGATTGAAAAGGTTCGAATGGCTCTTAATTGGCTTTTTTATTCAAACCGTAGAACTAGACTTAGAGAGTATTTAAAAAAATGTGATGAATATGGCCTTAGAGAAAGAAATGTTCCTAAACCTTGCCCGACTAGATGGAATTGTATGTATGAAAGTTTAGTAGTTGCATATGAATATAGAAACCCAATTAATGCAGCGTTTAGTTCTCAGATAAGTGGTGAGGATGATGATGAAATTATTACTACCCAAGATTGGACGAATGTTAAAATTCTTTTAGATTTTTTAGAACATTTTCAAGTTGCTACAAATATATTTTCTAGGTAATATTATCCTACTATTTCAAACTGTTTAGTTTATATTGCCGCACTAGCTGATTTCTTTGTTGAATTTGACGAGGGTGGGGATATATATGAACTTGCTATAAATGAAATGAAACAAAAATTTAAAAAATATTTTTTTCCTATCCCTTCTATGTTTGGTGTTGCTGCAAAGTTAAATCCTACAATGAAATTTGGAGGTCCTCATTTTTGGTACTCAAATATTTATAATGCTTTAGATCTTTCAAACGAGGAAGTTGCTACACTTGCAGATGCAAAAGCATCAATTAAAATTAATGCTCAAATAGTTTATAATGCTTATCAACTTGCCTTAGAGCATGCTAGGCCAAATATTTCAACCTCTACTTCGTCTAGCTCATAATCGTCTAAAAGAGCTGCGGGCGTAACAGCTCTTAAATCTTGGACGGAGTTCCGGGGTTCTCAAGGTGATAATGAGCTTCAAGTTTATTTGTCTCAGGGACTTGAAAAGGAGTATCCAGACGACTCTTTTGATCTTTTGGAATGGTGGAAGTCAAGAAAAAAATCTTTTCCGGTTCTTGCAAGGATGGCTTGGGATATTTTATCAATTCAAGGTTCAACTGTTGCATCGGAGAGCACTTTCAGTCAAGCAAGACTGCAAATAGGTGACCATAGAGCGTCGATGATGGATAGCTTGGAAAAATCGGTACTTTTAGAGATTGGATCCTCGCGGAAAGAAGAAAATTCTGAATTGCAGAATCACAACCCGCGATAGATGAAGCTTATGAAGAAATGATAGCAGAACTTGCGGAGGATTCGGCTTCGCCCGGAAGTGGTGATGAACAAGCTTCTTTTCAACCACCACCAACACAACCTCCTCCCAACCTTGACGGATTTATGAGATTTGTTAGAGATACAATGTAGATTGTGATGTAACTTGTACTTTGGCACATCTTCTTTTAGTTTTTATTTCTTTTAATGGTGATATTAGTACTTGTTGAGATCATTCCATTTGGGGAAGGAAGACTAAGAAAGATATGTCATTTTTGGTAATAAAAATTATAAGATATACCCTTGAATATCTTTTTTCTCAATATTTCTTTGTCTTTACTTCTAATTATTTATAAGCTACAATATATCTATCTATCTATATATATATATATATATATATATATATAACATACAATATATACTACAAGAAAATATATACGAGAATATATATACATAACATACAACCTAAACTACAAGAAAATATATAAGTAATAACGGATATACATAAGATACAATATATATATAAGAGAACATATATACATAAAAAATACAATATATATACTACAACAAAATATATAACTATATAAGTTATAATATATATACATAAGACACAATATATATACTACAAGAAAATATATAAGAGAATATATATTCATAACATACAATATATACTACAAGAAAATATATAAGAGAATATATATATACATAACATACAATATTTACTAATTACTACAATACAATATACAATGAAATATATATTATATATACTATACTAATAACTAGTATATTATATAAATATATTCTATACTAGTATACTATATATTATACTAATAACTACTATACAAGATATTGCCTTAAACAAAAAGAAAATTACAAAAAAGCCCGTCAGGCCCGCCAGGCCCACGAAGCCCGGCCCGCTAAACCTAGGACCACATGGGCTTAGGCCCGTCATGGCCGGCCTCACCCATTGAGCCCACAAAGCGTGAGACCGCTAGAGCCCAAGCCCATGAAACCCAGCCCGCAAAGCCCGTTGAGGCCCGTGCCCGGGATAAAATACAACACTAACTATAACTATGTTGCAACATTTAATAAAAAATAAATTTGTCATACTAATTATTTTCATTTAAAATCTAAAATTACTTTAATGGATGTGCTTAAAGCAAATTTGTCAATACATATGGACCGTAGGGAGTATTCATTTTGGCTATTGAAAGTTTAGGAATTAAAAGCTCAAAAATTTAAACATGTGTATTCTCCATTTTTCGGTTTTCACCAACTCAGAAGAAGTAAACATTTGCAGGTTAATGTGGAGGGGAAAAGCATTGACTCTTTTTCATTCGTTTAAAGGATATACATACTAGGGAAATTAATCCACGTTCCCTTGCAAAACTAATAAATGAACACTTATTTATTACATTTTATATAATATTATTTGACCAAGCATAAACTTTAAAAAGAATCTTTTTATTAAAAATATATAATTTTAAACAAATAATGATACTTATGTGATTATAAAAAGAATTATTAAACAGAAAAAGAAAAATATTTCGCAACATAAAAAGAACAGCTCACACCTATCTTCGTGAAAAAAAATAAAATATAAGTACAAAGAAGCGGAGTTTTTCTTTCTTTCTATTAATAAATTAACTAGTATGACTTACATCAATTCTTCCAATAATTTTCATCTGTTTCCCCATTTTGTTTTGGGAAATGTTGAAACCAAATGGCAAATAGCCATCATGATTCTTAGAGAGAATATTTTGCCTTTAGTTGATTTCATGGTTTGAAAACATGCTCAATATCGAAGAAATTTAGAGAGAGAAAGTAGAGAGAAGGGAGAGCATCGGAAGAGTCTCGAAGATACTCAGATATTTTTATCAGAGAAATGACTCCTCAGGTCTGTCCAAATGACCCCTAAGACTATATATCAAATATAGCCTTTGCAAATGTAGCCTAATCAATTACAGAAATAGCCTATTTACACATATAGCCTAACTACAGAAAATAAGCTAATTACAAGAATAGCCTAATTACATAAGTAGCCTATTAGGCTCAGATATGACTCCCTTATTGACCCTTAACGGGGGTTTATCATCATCGCCTATATATATCTCAACACCCCCCCCTCAAGTTGAAGGGGGGGGGGGGAAACCACCATCAACTTGGACAAAAGAGGAGAGAGAGCAGTCCCAGATAAAGCCTTGGTCAATATATCAGCCAGCTGCCGAGAAGTAGAAACATGGGAAAGCTTGAGGAAACCATTGTGTAACAAAGTGCGAACATAATGACAATCCACCTCAATATGCTTAGTACGCTCATGGAAAACAGGGTTATTAGCAATGTGAACAGCAGCCTGACTATCACAAAAAACAGAAATAGGAGAAGGAACAGATACCCCAAGATCAGCAAGTAAGCGAGAGAGCCAAGATAATTCAGCTGTAACCTTGCTTAAAGCCCTGTACTCAGCTTCAGCAGATGAAAGAGAACAACTGGTTGTTTTTTTGATTTCCAACTGATCAGACTACCACCCAACAACACACAAAAACCAGTAACAGACCTTCTAGTGTCAGGACAAGCTGCCCAGTCACTATCAGAGTACCCAGTCACAGAATAATCAGCAACATCAGAGTAAAAGAGACCCAAAGATGGAGTGCCTTTAAGATACCTCAAAACGTGCATAGCAGCAGACATATGGGGAACCCTTGGGCATTTAAGATATTGACTCAGATGTTGCACGGCAAAGCATATATCAGGTCGAGTATGGGTTAAGAACAATAATTTGCCAACAAGACTCCTGAACTGGTCAGGAGCGGGCAAAAGATCACCAGAATCAGCATGTAGTTTGATAGAAATGTCCAGAAGGGAGACAACAGGGGAAACAGAGACACAGTCAAAAGCATGCAACAAATCAGTAACATACTTATGCTGATTCAGATGTATCCCACCAGGGACATGTTTAACCTCAAGACCCAAAAAATAATGCAATGACCCCAAATCCTTGATTTTGAAAGTATCATCCACGAAGACTTTTAAGGCAGCAATCTCATCACAGTCATGCCCAGTTACAATAATGTCATCAACATACACAGCAACCATAACAAGGGAATCAGGAGTACCTTTTAAAAATAAAGAATAATCATTCAAAGAGTGCCTGTAACCTCTGGAATGAAGAGCAGATGACAGTTTAGCATACCACTGCCTGGAGGCCTGCCTGAGCCCATACAAAGATTTTTTTAGTTTGCAAACCAAAGGAAGAGAAGAAGAAGAAGTAGAAGAAGAAGAGGGAGAAGCAGAATCAGATACCACCAAACCTGGAGGAAGTTTCATATACACTTCCTCATCCAAATCACCATGAAGGAAAGCATTGTTAACATCAAGCTGATACAATGGCCAGTGGTTCTTAACAGCCACTGCAATAATGCATTTCACTGAAGTCATCTTGACAACAGGAGAAAATGTGTCTGTAAAGTCCACACCCTCAACCTGTGTATCACCTCTAATAACCAACCTTGCCTTATATCTCTCAATAGTACCATCAGATTTATATTTGATTTTGTAAACCCACTTACAACCAATAGGTTTCTTGCCTGGAGGAAGATGCACAATGTCCCAAGTGTGGTTAGCATCCAATGCATCAAATTCCTTTCTCATGGCATCCTGCCAAGCTGGTACAGATGCAGCTTGAGATTAATACATGGGTTCAGATTCCAAATTAGAGGAAGAGGAGCCAGAGAAGGCTGGAAGCTGGCAAACATAATCTTTGAGGTAAGAAGGGGGATTGTGGCGTCTAGTGGATTTTCTGGGCATGGGAAGAGGCTGAGAGACAGGTAAATCAGGAGGAGAAACATTAGGATTAAAAAAAGGGGAAGGAATGGATACAGGAGAGGCAGGAGAAGAACTAGAAGGAGAAGAAGGGGTAGAATCACTGGAAGATGGTAATATAAAAGATTGTTCAAGGATGTCATCAGAAAGGGGAATAGGTGGAGGAGGAGAGGAAGATGGAGGTGCAGATTTAAAGGGAAAATGTGTTTCATGAAAGACAACATCTCTAGAGACAAAGCATTTCTTAGAATTCAAATCATACAGTTTGTAACCTTTCTTACCAAAAGGGTAACCAATAAAAACACAAGAGTGAGCTCTAGACTTCAGTTTGTCCCTTTGAGGGATAGGGACAACAGCATAAGCTAAACAACCAAAAACCCTTAGGTGAGAATAGGAAGGAGGAGAACCATGTAACAATTCATGAGGTGATTTATAGTGAAGAACTCTAGATGGTAATCTATTAATGATGTAAGTGGCAGTTAACAAACAATCTCCCCAAAATGATATAGGCAAACCAGACTGGAAAAGAAGAGCTCTACAAGTTTCAAGTAAAGATCTGTGCTTTCTTTCAACAACCCCATTCTGTTGAGGGGAATGAGGACAGGTTGTTTGATGCACAATCCCAAGTTCATTAAAAAAGGAAATCCCTTCTGCACTGGAACCCAGTTCCAGAGCATTATCACTCCTGACAACCTGGACCATGGAATGGAACTGAGTCTGAACATAGGAGATAAAAGATTTAAGCAGAAGGAAGGCATTACTTTTAGAACCCATCAGGTGTGTCCAGGTGGCCCTAGAAAAATCATCAACTATGGTGAGAAAGTACTTACTGCCAAGGGAAGTGGAAGTATGATAAGGACCCCAAGTATCTACATATATAAGTTGGAAGGGTTTAGTAGTGCTAATGCTACTATCAGGGAAAGGCAGTCTGGTTTGTTTTGCCATAGGACAAATAGAACAAGGAAAAGGTTGTTTAGCAGCAAAAGAAAAAGGTAAACCAGAAACATGTTTCATATTAGCAAAGGAAGTGTGAGCTAATCTCAAATGCCAAATATAGTTCATATCAGCATTAGCAGCATTATTACAACTGGAAGATTGCACAATTGAGCTAAAATGTTTGCTATCAGAAACAACATCATCATTACAAACATTTGAAACACTATGCTCAAAAGTAGAAGAGGGCTTGGAAGAGGCAGAAGAGGAAGGAGGTGACCAAGAGTACTTGTACAGACCAGCCTCCTATTCACCAAGATCCAGAAGCCTCTTCAGAGAAAGGTCCTGTAACAGGTAAAGGAGACATGAGGTTGGTGTGAACAGAACCAAGCAATTCAATTGTTTCATCAACTTATGAACAGAAATCAAATTATGTTTGAAAGAAGGGACCAAGAGCACATTGTGAAGAGTAAGAGAAGAAGTCAATGCAAATGATCCTGTACAAGTTACCTTTACTTTATAACCATTAGGAAGGGAAACAAGGTAAGGGATAGCTAAGGGTATAATATCAAAAAGTAGATTTTTATCATAAGTCATATGATTAAAAGCCCCTGAATCAATGATCCAGATAGTAGAATTTATGTTTGTAAGCATGCACAATTTGGAATCAGAAACAAGACTCTCAGACATCATAGTACCAGCAAAATTAGCAGAACACATGGGAGAAGAAGCTTGATCACTAGAATCCTTTGAAAGAGTCTGTTGAATCAAATTCACAATCTGATCACATTGCTGTCTGCTCAACCCTGGTATCACAGGTTGGCTGGCAATAGGATCCCCTAGAGGAACAGATAGACTTGAGTTTCCTCTATCATCAGACACACAATCAGAACTAGTAGAAAGATGAGCAGCTGCAGATTTCCTTCTCTTGGTGTAAGAGTTGTTTTGAGGAAAACCATGGAGCTTGAAACACTTATCAATAAAGTGTCCAGACTTCTTGCAATATCTGCAAAATAAGTTTCCTCTATTTTGCTCAAAGTTGACTCTAGGTCTGAAATTAGAACCAGTCAATTTACCCTGGTTGGACCCAGCAGGAGGCCTGTCAGCGTGAACATTAAAAGACATAGAGTCTGGGCTGATATGAGAGACAGACTTGACTTGTCTCTGTTTCTCATCATTGAGCACAATAGTATAAACACTGTCAAGGGAAGGAAATTGCTGCATCATTAACAAATTACTCCTTACTCCCAAATATGTCTCATTCAATCCCATAAGAAACTGATAAATCTTGTTTTCATCATCTTCCTCAATAATACCATTCTTGGCAGCACAAGTGCACCTCTGTCCATGGTTTGGGCACATTGTCCCCAATTCATCCCACAAACTTTTGAGTTTGTTGAAGTATGAGGCTATATCAAGGGAGCCTTGGGATGTCTGAGAAAGTTCCCTTTTAAGCTCAAAGATTTTGGTTTTATTAGGGGTACCATATCTTTTCTCAAGTTGAGACCACATGCTTTGAGCAGTGTCAGAATATTGAACGCTATCAGCTATTTGAGATGACACAGAAGAAGTTAACCATGACATAACTAGCATGTTACATCTATCCCACAACCTCTGTTGGCTCACATTATTACTAGGTCGGGAAAAGGAACCATCAATGAAACAAATTTTATTTTTAGCAGATAAAGCCATAGTCATCTTACGTTTCCAACCTCCATAACCACTACCTGAGAAAGGAGTGGGAACAAGGCATGCACCAGGCACATCAGAAGAATGTACAAACAAAGGACTGGAAGGATCGATAGAACCAGAGTTACCACCAGAACCACCAGCATTCATGTTAGCAGCCATGCTCAAATGAATTAAACCTTTTGCAAATATCACCAAAATCAATATTCACAATCTACACTATCAGTACTCACAACTAAAAGAGGTTATTCACAGCTAGAATCAAACAATCACACACAGAGTCAAAGAATCACAACCAAAGAATAGGAACGAGGTTACCGTCCTTCTTCGCAACCGGAGAAGATCGGCCTTTAACAACAGATAAAACCCTAGGTATGAACCCTAGGAGTAACCGTCAAAACTTTACCGCAAATACCGTCAATGATGTCGCAACAGTACCGACAATAACCAAAACCTCAGCAAAATGAGTATTAAACCACCGGATGGCAATCAAACAACCGATTTGACCACCAGAAAACCCTAGAGGTTGAAAACTCACCGGAAAATCTCCGAAAATTTCACAATAAACAATTGAACCGTTCAATAGAGAAGGAACAGTCATAGATCGTGAAGGTAGAGACTCGGAAGAACCCTAATAGGGTCAAAAACATCATCGATCTTTCGATCTCAGAAAAACCTTGAATTTTTGATCAGAAAATAGTTCAAATGAACCATTGATTCACACAAGAGCTTCATCGGATCAGTATACAGGCTCTGATACCATGAAAACATGCTCAATATCGAAGAAATTTAGAGAGAGAAAGTAGAGAGAAGGGAGAGCATCGGAAGAGTCTCGAAGAGACTCAGATATTTTTATCAGAGAAATGACCCCTCAGGTCTGTCCAAATGACCCCTAAGACTATATATTAAATATAGCCTTTGCAAATGTAGCCAATTACAGAAATAGCCTATTTACACATATAGTCTAACTACAGAAAATAAGCTAATTATAAGAATAGCCTAATTACATAAGTAGCCTATTAGGCTCAGATATGACTCCCTTATTAACCCTTAATGGGGGTTTATCATCATCGCCTATATAAATCTCAACATGGTTTGCAGCAAAGTTGAGTAGTCAAAGTTTTATGACATTATTTTAATTAGTGCATTGTCACGAATAATATGATAAAAGAATATTGTGTTTCATACTTTCATATAATAAAACATATGTCTGCGCGCTCAAATGCTTTGAAGTGAAATTTTGAAGTGCTCAAGACTTTCAAACAAAGCACGTTTTCCGAAACCTGAAAAGTCTAAATTGGGTTTCCATGGTCAAACTATGTGGTGGCGTCAACTCATACTTTTATCTCACTGAAATCAAGATTTTCTTTTTTTTTTTCTTTCCTTTTAACGGTTTCTGGTCTTCTAGACTTTTGTGTTACTAATCTAATCCAATCCAAAGGTTCTTAGATGAGAAACCAACACAAGGGAACATGATATTTTGGAAGTAATTAAACTACATAAATTAATTCGACTCACTCAAGATAATATGTTTCGCCACAAAAGAATGCAAAAAATATTAGCATGACTCCAAGCAAGTATAGTAGACGTTTGGACATAAAAATTAGTATAATTTTTGAAGAAAGAATATTTAAAGTTAAGTAAAAATATGATATTTGTAATTATATTTGGATATGTATTTCCCTATGAAATAGAAGATTCTTACACTTCTATTTAAGGTGAATGTCTTTAATGTACCTAATTAGAGAGATTTTAGAGTCCTATTATTGGTAGCAAGATCTTCCTCCTCCCTATAAATAGAGGTGCTCTCTACCATTGTAATTCACCCCTCTCAACTCAATAAGAAGAACTCTCTCTACTCTTCTCTCTATTGCTATTGTTCTTGTTCTATTGTTCTTGTCTTTTGCTTTAGTTTATAACACGTTATCAGCACGAGACTCTACCGTCTCAAGTATCATTCTCGAAAATCCAAGGTATTTTCCCTCTTCCTAATTTAATTTTCGAGTATGTCTGACATTATGAAAAGAAAGTTCGTTGCCCTTGAAATTTCGGGCAAGAACTATATGACATGGGTGTTGGATGCTGAAATCCACTTAGATGCTATGGGTCTCGGAGACACCATCAAAGATAAAGAAAAAGCATCAACCCAAGATTGTGCGAAGGCCTTGATTTTCTTGCGCCACCACCTTGACGAAGGTTTGAAGATTGAATATCTCACCGTCAAGGATCCACTCGTTTTGTGGAACAGCTTAAAGGAGAGATGTGACAACCTGAAGTTGGTCACTCTGCCACAAGCACGATATGATTGGGCCCATCTGAGGCTACAGGACTTTAAGTCCGTTTCTGAATATAATTCTGCTATGTTCAGAATTACTTCTAAACTGAAGCTATGTGGAGATAACATCTCCGATTACGATATGCTTGAGAAAACGTTTACAACGTTTCATGCCTCCAATATGGTACTGCAGCAACAGTACCGAGAGAAAGGCTTTACGAAGTACTCTGAACTGATTTCTCTCTTACTAGTGGCTGAGCGAAATAATGATCTGCTCATGAGAAATCACGAAAATAGACCAACTGGGTCTACACCACTGCCTGAAGCAGATATGGTGCACTCGCATTATGCCAAACATAAAAGGGACCATGATCACGGTCATAAACGGGGTCAAAGCCAAGGACGTGGACAAGGAAGAAATTCCAAAGAAGTCCGTCACCCCCCAAAGAGAGATAACCACCGAAAGCAGAGACGGGGTCCAGAAGATCCTAAGGTAAATAGTTCAGAAACTATATGTTATCATTGCGGTGGAAATGGGCACTGGTCTAGGACTTGCCGTATACCAAGACACTTGGTTGACCTTTATCAAGCATCTCGAAAGAGAAAAGGCCCTGAAACAAATTTTGTCTATGACGACAATGAGGATATCACCCACCTGGATGTGGCAGACTTCTTTGAGCAACCCGATGGAAAAATAGACCACCTAATCGGCGATGGATCCGTGATGAAAGAAGATGGAGTTATTTGATTTTGTTCTACTTATTTGTATTAGTTAGTGAATAAACTAATAGTCATTAGCATTAGCTCGTATTAGTTAGTTCATAAAGCAATGTCAGCAGTAGTTCTTTAGAATATCTTCAATATGTTCAAATATCAATAAAACTTTTATTTTCCAGTGGGGGTAATCGACTAGCCTGAAAAACTAGTCGATTATCAACTATTTTCGCATTAAAGTTGAAAAATAATTGATCAACAATCGATTGTCTTTGGCTAACAATCGATTGTCTTGAAACAGTGTGTTCTGGAATTTTTCAAAAATAGCCAACAATCGATTGTCTTTGTCTAACAATCGATTGTCTTGAAACAGTGAGGTCGAATTTTTCAAAAATCACCCACAATCGATTGTCTATGTTTAACAATCGATTGTCTATGCTCCAACAATCGATTGTGTGTTTAATAATCGATTGTCTTATGAAAAACGCTGAAATTTTCAAACTGCATAGTAATTGATTATGGACAACATATCTGATTTTGTTAGTCAACTGTTAGTAGCAGATTTTGAAAATATTATGTGACACAAAAGGATTGAACTTGTTTATTCTTATGTTCGTGTATCTCCTTTTTTTGTATGTCAAACTATGGGAAAGCAAAATGGATATCCCACAAAGCGAACTTGGATCAACATCCAACTGTAAAAGTATTTGCCTAGTTGATTCATGTACTACACATACAATACTCAAAGAAAGGAAGTATTTCTCTCAACTGAATATGTGTAAGGCAAACATTACTACAATCTCTGGAAGTAGTAAATTGATTGAAGGCTCCGGAAGAGCTATTGTAACTCTGCCCAAGGGCACGATGTTAATCATAGAGAATGCAATGTTCTCCTCCAAGTCTATGAGAAACTTGTTGAGCTTTAAAGATGTACGCCGGAATGGCTACAATATTGAGACAATGGATGAAGATAATCTTGAATATCTCGTCCTCACTTCAAAGAATGTCTCCGGCCAAAAGAGGGTTATTGAGAAATTCCTGTCTTTATCTTGTGGCCTGTATTGGACAAGAATTAGTGCAATTGAGGCACATTCAACAGTAAATCTAAAGAATACTGAGTCCAATACATTTGTACTTTGGCATGATCGACTGGGTCACCTAGGATCAACCATGATGAGACGGATTATAGAAAGCTCATATGGGCATCCGTTAAAGAATTTCAAAATTCTCTCAAGTAATGAATATCCTTGCACTTCGTGTTATCAAGGCAAGCTGATTATCAGACCATCCCCAACAAAGGTTGGGACTGAGTCACCCCAGTTTCTGGAACGTATACAAGGGGACATTTGTGGACCTATTCACCCACCTAGTGGGTCGTTTAGGTATTTCATGGTCTTGATAGACGCATCCTGTAGATGGTCTCATGTGTGCCTGTTGTCATCTCGTAACCTGGCGTTTGCGAAGTTAATGGCACAAATCATTCGGCTACGAGCACACTTTCCAGATAATCCAATCAAGTCCATTAGACTGGATAATGCTGCTGAGTTTACATCCCAAGCGTTTAATGATTATTGCTTATCAATCGGGATAAAAGTTGAACATTCTGTAGCCCATGTTCACACTCAGAACGGTCTTGCAGAATCGTTAATTAAGCGCTTGCAGTTGATTGCAAGGCCATTACTGATGAGAACGAGGCTGCCCACTTCAGTGTGGGGTCATGCCATATTGCATGCAGCAATGCTGTCTCAGGCCGACGAATTACCACAAGTATTCTCCGTTGCAATTGGTTTTGGGTCATGAACCCGATATATCCCATTTAAGGATATTTGGATGTGCCGTATATATGCCTGTAGCACCGCCATCCCGCACCAAAATGGGTGCGCAAAGAAGGTTAGGAATATATGTTGGGTTTGATTCGCCCTCCATCATTCGCTACCTTGAAACATTGACAGGCGACCTGTTTACTGCACGATTTGCAGACTGTCGATTTGATGAAACACTTTTCCCAAAATTAGGGGGAGAAGTTGGTGAAACCAAACGGGAAATTTTGTGGAAAAATGAATCATTATCTCATCTTGATCCACATACCTCTACTTGTGAGAAAGAGGTACAAAAGATTATCCATTTACAAAGAATAGCAAATCAAATGCCTGACGCATTTACGGACTTGAAGAGGATAACGAAATCCCACATTCCTGCGGAAAATGTTCCGATCCGTATTGAAGTCCCGATTGGACAATTATCTAGTGTCATATCCAATGAGTCAAATGCACGCCAGAAGCGTGGCAGACCATTAGGTTCCAAAGATCGAAATCCTAGAAAGAGGAAAAAGAACGATCTAAATGACACTATGAAAGAATCACATGAGGACGCTCATGATTTGATTAATTCCGAGATTCACGAAGAATCTATTGAGCCTGAAGCTCTTGAAAATACGGAATTACTCCCAAATCCAATTAATATTGAGGCAAATATTAATCGAGTGGATGTTGTGGTAGATAATGTCTTTGCTTATAATGTAGCATCTAACATTATGAAAGAATGTGAGGATCTCGAACCTCAATCTGTGAAAGAATGTCGAGAAAGACATGATTGGCCAAAATGGCAAGTAGCAATTCAATCTGAATTGAATTCGCTGGCAAAACGTGAAGTTTTTGGCCCTATAGTTGAAACACCTAATGGTGTTAAGCCCGTTGGCTACAAGTGGGTCTTTGTACGCAAACGAAATGAGAAAAATGAAGTACAAAGATACAAAGCACGACTTGTTGCACAAGGTTTTTCCCAAAGGCCTGGTGTCGATTATGAAGAGACATATTCGCCTGTAATGGATGCGATAACCTTTCGTTATCTCATAAGTTTTGCTGTCCATGAGAAGCTGGACATGCACTTAATGGATGTCGTTACTGCCTATCTTTATGGCTCACTTGATAACGACATATACATGAGAGTTCCCGAAGGACTCAAGGTGCCAAATGCGCACAATTCCAAATCTCGGGAAATGTTTTCAATCAAGTTGCAAAGGTCCTTGTATGGTCTAAAGCAATCAGGACGAATGTGGTATAATCGTCTAAGTGAGTACTTGTTGAAAGAAGGCTATATAAATGATGCCATTTACCCATGTGTGTTTATAAAGAAAACAACATCGGGATTTGTTGTACTTGCCGTATATGTTGATGACATAAACCTTATTGGAACCCCTGAAGAACTCCAAAAGGCAATTGATTATCTAAAGGATGAATTCGAGATGAAAGATCTCGGTAAGACTAAACTATGTCTTGGTTTGCAAATTGAATATTTGGCAAACGGAATTTTTGTTCATCAATCTACCTATACAGAAAAGGTACTGAAACGGTTTTACATGGATGACGCACATCCGTTAAGTACACCGATGGTTGTTCGTTCACTTGATGTGAACAAAGATCCATTCCGACCTAAAGAACGGAATGAAGAGATACTTGGTCCTGAAGTACCATATCTTAGCGCAATTGACGCATTAATGTATCTTGCAAATACTACAAGGCCGGACATTTCTTTTTCAGTTAATGTCTTAGCAAGATTTAGCTCGGCTCCTACGAGGAGACATTGGAATGGGATCAAACACATATTGCGGTACCTAAAGGGGACTACCGATTTGGGCCTATTTTATGGAAAGAATTGCAGCCCGGATCTTGTTGGTTATGCTGATGCTGGATATTTGTCCGACCCACACAAGGCTCGATCTCAAACGGGTTATGTGTTTACCTGTGGAGAAACCGCCATATCTTGGCGATCGACTAAGCAATCAATTGTGGCTACTTCATCTAATCATGCCGAGATAATTGCTATTCATGAAGCAAGTCGAGAGTGTGTGTGGTTAAGGTCGATAATACATCATATCCAAGACAAATGTGGTTTGAAATGTGATAAACTACCCACAACTTTATATGAAGATAATGCAGAATGTATAGCTCAATTGAAGGGAGGATTCATAAAGGGAGATAGAACGAAGCATATTTCACCAAAGTTATTCTTCACACATGACCTTCAGAAGAATGGTGATATCAATGTTCAACAGATTCGTTCAAGCGAAAATATGGCTGATTTGTTCACAAAATCTCTACCAAAGTCAACCTTCAAGAAGCTAGTTCACAAGATCGGGATGCGAAGACTTAAGGACATAAATTGATGTTCTTATCAGGGGGAGTTAATGCGCGTTGCACTCTTTTTCCCTTACAAGGTTTTGTCCCACCGGGTTTTCCTTGCAAGGTTTTTAACGAGGCAACCAATAGGCGCATATTCAAACATGTGTACTCTTTCCTTACTTTAATTTTTCCCATTGGGTTTTGTTTTAAGGTTTTAACGAGGCACATCATTGAATAGACATTCAAGGGGGAGTGTTATGAAATAGAAGATTCTTACACTTCTATTTAAGGTGAATTTCTTTAATGTACTTAATTAGAGAGATTTTAGAGTCCTATTATTGGTAGCAAGATCTTCCTCCTCCCTATAAATAGAGATGCTCTCTACCATTGTAATTCACCCCTCTCAACTCAATAAGAAGAACTCTCTCTACTCTTCTCTCTATTGCTATTGTTCTTGTTCTATTGTTCTTGTCTTTTGCTTTAGTTTATAACACTTTAAAAGATATTGCATTTTTTTGAGTGGGAAATCTTTTTTGAAAATTTTGAAAAAGTGTGTCTTTTTAAAACTATTTTCGAATTCTTTTCAAAAACTTGCAAAATTTTATGGATAAATATATTTAAAAAAATCGAACAAAATAAAAAAATTACTATTAATAAAATTTTAAATTTTATTTATTTTAACATTTTTTATACAGATACATAGTCTAAATTAAAAGGAATAAGTGCGAAATGGTGAAGGCTAAATCTATCCGGGGGGTGGGGTGGGGGGGGGGGGTGAGATAGGCAAACAACTTCCATTTTCATGGGTCTATTTTAAAATCCCATTAAATCGTTACATGGGTGCCTCATTTTACTTTCTTTTGTTTTTTTCAATATCATTCCATCTATTTCTTTAATAAACACAAATAAGACGTCAATCTCAGCTTCCAGATGAAAATTCGAATAAAATGTACTCAAATGGCAAGAAAATTCCGGGGAACTAAGGAAGTTTCCATTAGTATCTCAGTGGACGAATAAGACATTTGACATGTGAAATCTTCGTAATTCACACGTAAACCATGACTAAAACTTAAAAGAAGAGGACATTTCCCCCCTATATATTATGAATAAGAAATAATGACTGGATTATTATGATTTAGATGGGTAATTATGTCTGAATATGTAAAATGTGTTATAAAATGAAAGTTATTTAGTAAAATATAAATAAGAAATATAAGTAATTTAGTGAAACATGAACAAGAAATGTAGATAGAGAGAATGAAGAGATTTTCTTTTTCAAATGTGTGTATTCTCCTATCTATTACAAATCCTTTATATAGGCATAAAAAGTGAATAAAATATGTCATGGAATATGTCATTGAACATACAAAATATGTCATTGAATATGTCATAAACCATTTGGGATGAAGATCATGGAAGAAGAGTAGACATCCACCATAAATTACTATTTACCATAACACTCCTCCTTGGATGTCCATAGATAATGTGCCCCATTAAAACCTTACTAGGAAAAAACCCTATGGGAAAAAAATTCTAGTGAAGGAAAAAGAGTACACATGTATAGAAATATTCCTTTTTGTTGCCTCGTTAAAAACCTTACAAGGAAAACTCAGTGGGACAAAACCTTGTAAGGGAAAAAGAGAGCAACGCGCATTAACTCCCCCTGAAGAGAGCATCAATTCACCTCCTTGAGCCTTCGCATCCCAATCTTGTGCACTAGCTTCTTGAAGGTTGACGTCGGTAGAGATTTTGTGAACTAATCAGCCATATTATCACTTGAACGAATCTGTTGCACATTGATATCACCATTCTTTTGAAGACATGTGTGAAAAATAACTTTGGTGAAATATGCTTTGTCCTATCTCCTTTTATGAATCCTCCCTTCAATTGAGCTATGCATGCTTTGTCTTCATACAAAATCGTGGTAGTTTGTCACATTTCAAACCACATTTGTCTCGAATATGATGTATTATAGACCTCAACCACACACACTCTCGACTTGCTTCATGAATAGCAATTATCTCAGCATGATTAGATGAAGTAGCCACAATTGATTGCTTAGTCGATCGCCAAGATATGTCAGTGCCTCCACAGATAAATACATAACCTGTTTGAGATCGAGCCTTGTGTGGGTCAGATAAATATCTAACATCAGCATAACCAACAAGATCAAGACTGCAATTATTTCTATAAAATAATCCCATATCGGTAGTCCCATTTAGATACCGCAATATATGTTTGATTCTATTCCAATGTCTCCTCGTAGGAGCAGAGCTATATCTTGCTAAGACATTAACTGAAAAAGTTATGTCAGGCCTTGTAGTATTTGCAAGATACATTAGTGCCCCAATTGCACTAAGATATGGTACTTCAGGACCAAGTAGCTCTTCATTATTTTCTTGAGGTCGGAATGGATCCTTATTCATACAAGTGATCGAACAACCATCGGAGTACTTAAAGGATATGCTCAATCCATGTAAAACCGTTTCAATACCTTTTCTATATAGGCAGATTGATGAACAAAAATTCAATTTGCCAAATGTTCAATTTGCAAACCAAGACATAATTTTGTCTTTCCGAGATTTTTCATCTCGAATTCCTTCTTTAAATAATTAATTGCCTTTTAGAGTTCTATGGGAGTTCCAATAAGGTTTATGTCATCAACATATACGGCAAGTACAACAAATTCCGATGTTGTTTTCTTTATAAAAACACATGGGCAAATAGCATCATTTATATAGCATTCCTTTAATAAATACTCACTAAGACGATTATACCACATTCGTCCTGATTGCTTTAGACCATACAAAGATCTTTGCAATTTGATTGAAAACATTTTCCGATACTTTGAATTATGTGTGTTTGGCATTTTGAATCCATCGGGATTTTTCATGTATATCTCATTATCAAGTGAGCCATATAGGTAGGCGGTAACCACATCCATTAAATGCATGTCAAGCTTTTCAAGGACAGCAAAACTAATGAGATAACGGGAAGTTATATCATCCATAACGGGTGAATATGTCTCTTTATAATCGACACCAGGCCTTTGTGAAAATCCTTGTGCAACAAGGCGTGCCTTATATCTTTGTACCTCGTTTTTCTTATTTCTCTTGCGTAGAAAGACTTATTTATAGCTAACAGGCCTAACACCATTAGGCGTTTGAACAATAGGCCCAAAAACTTTACGTTTTGCAAGTGACTTCAATTCTGATTGGATTGCTTCTTGCCATTTTGGCCAATCAAGTCTTTGTCGACATTCTCCAACAGATTGAGGTTCAAGATCCTCACTTCTTGCATAATGCTAGATGCAACATTATATGCAAAGACATAATCCATCATTATATCCACTCGATTAAAATTTGTTTCAATATCGATTGGATTTATTGATAGTTACTTATTTTCTTGAGTCTCGGGCTCAATGGATTCTTCATGAATCTCAGAATTTATTATATCATGAATTTCCTCATGAGATTCTTTCGTAGTGTCATTTTGATAATTTGCTTTCCTTTTTCTAGGATTTCGATCTTTGGAACCTAATGGCCTGCCACGTTTTAGGCGTGCTTTCGAATCATTAGCTATGACACTAGAAGATTGTCCAATAGGGAGATCAATACGGATTGGAACATTCTCTGCGGGGATATGTGATTTTGTTATTCTTTTCAAGTCCGTAAATGCATCTGGCATTTGATTTGCTATTCTTTGCAAATGGATAATCTTTTGCACATATTTTTCACAAATAGAGGCACGTGGATCAAGATGAGGTAATGATGGATTTTTCCACAAAATTTCCCGTTTGGTTTCACCAACTTCTCCCCCTAATTTTGGAAAAAGTGTCTCATCGAATCGACAACTGCAAATCGTGCAGTGAACAAATCCCCTGTCAATGTTTTGAGGTAGCGAATAATGGAGGGCGATTCAAATCCAACATATATTCCTAACCTTCTTTGCGTACCCATTTTGGTGCGATATGTCGGTGCTACAGGCACATATACTGCGCATCCAAAAATTATTAAATGGGATATATTAGGTTCATGACCCAAAACTAATTGCAACGGGGAGTATTTGTGATAATTTGTCGGTCTGAGACGAACTAGCATTGTTGAATGCAAAATGGCATGACCCCAAACCGAAGTAGGAAGCCTCGTTTTCATGAGTAACGGTCTTGCTATCAACTGCAGACGTTTAATTAAAGACTCTGCAAGACCATTTTGAGTGTGAACTGAGCTACAAAATGTTCCACTTTTATCCTAATTGATAAGCAATAATCATTAAATGCATGGAATGAAAACTCAGCAGCATTATCTAGTCTAATAGACTTAATTGGATTATCGGAAAATTGTTCTCGTAATCGAATTATTTGTGCCATTAATTTTGCAAACGCAAGGTTGCGAGATGATAATAGGCATACATGAGGCCATCTAGAAGATGCGTCTATTAAGACCATGAAATATCTAAATGACCCATTAGGTGGGTGAATAGGTCCACAAATGTCCCTTGCATACGTTCCAGAAACGCAGGTGACTCAATTCCAACCTTTGTTGGTGATGGTCTAATAATTAACTTGTCTTGATAACAAGAAGTGCAAGAAAATTCATTATTTAAAAGAATCTTTAAATTCTTTAATGGATGCCCATTTGAGTTTCCTATAATCCGTCTCATCATAATTGATCCAGGATGTCCCAATCGATCATGCCAAAGTACGAAAGTATTGGAATCAGTAACCTTTTGGTTTACGGTAGAATGTACCTCAATTGCACTAATTCTTGTCCAATACAGGCCACAAGATAAAGATGGGAACTTCTCAATAACTCTCTTTTGGCCAGAGACATTCTTTGTAATGATGAGATATTCAAGATTATTCTCATCTATTGTCTCAATATGATATCCATTTTGACGGATATCTTTAAAACTCAACAAGTTCCTCTTGGACTTGGAGGAGAACATTTCATTCTCTATGATAAATATTGTTCCTTTAGGCACAGTTATAGTAGCTCTTACCTTCAATTAATTTACTACTACCAGAAATTGTAGTAACATATGCCTTACACATACTTAAATGAGAGAAATATTTCTTCTCTTTGAATATTATATGTGTCGTACATGAATCAATTAAACAAATATTTTTACAATTAAACATTGATTCATGTTAGTTTTGTGAGATATCCATATTTTCTTCCCATGGTTTGACATACAAAAGAAATATACAAATATTAGTATTTTCAGAGATAAAGAAAAAAAAATTCCATAAGACACAATCTTTGATTGAACAACTTGATTATATATGTATAATATGTACTTAATGTTACTAACAAAATGTAATGTCATGGGAGTTATATAATACTAGAAATGTAATCATACTGGCTATACACTTAATATATTTTATAATTATATGATGTATGTTGAAACAATCATATATTATATATGTAAATCTGTAGGCATAGTATATATTATAAATTAATGTAGCAAAAACTACATATATTGTACAATCACATATCTACATATTTATAAGCCAATGTCGTACTAATATTCTGTATGTAGGCTTGTCAAAATAAATAGTTAAATGTAGCTAATGTAGTATATCATGTTATACTGCACAATAATGTATTATCATATATTATGTTAGGTGTACCCAAGTACTTAAGCATGTAACTAGATATACTTGAATTCAATAAGAAAATAGACTTGAAAACAAAAACAATTTCAAGTAACCTCATTATTACTAACATGTTTTATTTCTACACAGAAGAAGATGAATAATTAATAAAAACTTCTTGGATTTAGTCAAAGTAGGATGTAATATTTTAATGATGCAAACACTATTTATATTCATATTTTGGATACGTACTATTGTCAAGAAAATATTATTATTATCTAAGTCTATTGTTGATTACTTCTATTTATATTTTAATAATTCAAATCAATTAAGAAGAAGATCATTAAATTCATTACATCTTATTCATAAATAAAGAGATCATGGTGAAGTATAAGTATATTTCTTTTTCTATTTTTTTGTTTTTAAACATAATTGAGAAAAACTAAGTATCCAACAAAACATATCATTATTCTTACAAAAGAGAGAAACATGTTGTACCTGATAATTTTAAATCTGTTGGAGTTACTGGGCCACTCAAGCAGCCCAAACATAGAAGCAGCTACCCAAGCCCAACTTGTAATTAGTCTATTATTTATTCTTGGCCCAATGGCCCAATATAGAGTAGATATTTTCTATATATACACTGATGTATATGAGAGGTTCAGGAAGCTTCTGTACGGTTGGAACATTCTTCACGGATCTCTCAGTTTTTTTCTCTCTCTCTCTCATCATCTGCAAACATTATGGTTCATCCATGGAGATCAATAATTTTGACATGGTATCAGAGCAGGGATTATGATTTCGGTTGTCACGGACTCCGTCGCGATGTTACTCTCACCGGTTTCCGTCAAAGCTTCTGTCTTCTCCGACAAATCTAGGTTTTTTCTCTTTTTCTCTGAAAAATCCTTCGGTGATTCCTCAATTTTTTGAGTTTTCTGAGTCTCATTTTTCTTGTCAGTTAATCGATTCCTGATTTTTTAACATAGGAGCATTTTGGGTTTCTTAATCTTACATTTCGAGCCCAAAATCCTTTCTTAGTCAGAATGGTTAATGTCGGTGATACATATGAGTCTAGGACTGATACCTTTGTACTTGACCCCTCAAGCCCTCTGTTTTTGGTGTCTTCTGATGTTCCGGGTATTTCTTTGGTAAGCAACCACTTTTCAGGGGTTGGGTTTGGGGGATGGAGACGTAATATAATCGTCTCGTTATCTGCTAGGAATAAAATAGGGTTCATTGACGGAACGATTCCCAAACCTCCAGAAACCTCTCCTCAGTTTAGGCAATGGGATAGATGCAACAATCTAGTTATCTCTTGGCTTACTAATTCCCTTGCGCCGGAGATATCCGAGAGTTTTCAATATTCCGACGCTGCTCAAAGCATCTGGAATCAACTTAATAGTCGATATGGGACTGTCAATGGCACTAGGTTTTTGAGATAAAACAGGAGTTGGCATCAACCAATCAGGGGTCTCTGGATATAGCTTCCTATTTTAACAAGTTAAAGAAACTATGGGATGAACTGAGCATCATGCGTGATTCTCGTGGGAACACTTGCACATGCAATGCCAGATCCGAGCTTCAAAGGGAGGATGATGAAAACCAATTACATCAGTTTCTTATGGGGCTCAATGATGTCTATGTAGGAGTCAGAAGCAATATTCTTATGCTATAACCTCCACCAACTCTGGATTGTGCATACAATATTTTACTCCAAGATGAGAGACAAAGACAAGTCTCTTCACCTTCTCAATTTCATCATGATTCGAGTGCCTTCAATACTCATTTCAGCAACAAACCCTCTATTCCAAGATTTCCTCCCACAGCTGCTCGTTACCCTAAACAATTCAGCCCAAGACTCAATTCTGATCCCAACAGAGCAAACTTAGTGTGTAGATATTGTAAGAAACCTGGAAACCTGATTGAAAAATGCTATAAACTTCATGGATTTCCACCTGACTTCAAATTCACAAGAGGATTTCCATCAGACTTCAAATTGACCAAAGGAAGGAAGAGTGCATCACATGTTGAAATGCAGGGGTATACAAACCCTGCTGGAACTCAGAATACTGCTGACAATTCCCAAGGGGTTTCTGATTCAGAGTCTCTCAGACCTGGTTTAACCAAATACCAATATTCCCAGCTTATGTTGCTGCTCCAACAGACACAGATTGCAGAATCTAAGCAGCAGTCCAGCCTTATGGCCTCAGCTAACTTTGCAGGTAATTTTTCTCCAACTACTCATTTAAAGAATGTATCCTATGGGGCTTGCATGCTAACCAAAGTAAGTGATTGCATCTGGATTATAGACTCTGGTGCCACTGACCACATGACATCAAATAAAGAACTTCTCTTTGACATTAAGCCTTTAGTAATACCATATCTAGTTACCTTACCCAATGGCTATAAGGTTAAGGTAACATGCACCGGTTCCATCCAATTCCTTTGTTTCACTCTTCCTCATGTCCTTTACATTCCCAGTTTTCACTACAATCTCATTTCTGTGTCCAAACTTGTATGTCAGTTGAATTCTATTGTTCTATTTACTAAATTCTCTTGTTTAATACAGGCCTCTTCTCTGAAGAGGCCACTGGAGATTGGTAAATTGGACGATGGTCTCTACAGGCTTGTGAAATCTTCTTCCCTTATAACTCTTGATCCTTGTAAACAACATGCTCCATTACCTGTTAATTCTGTTTCTTATTCTCATTGTACATACCATTCTGAATTGAATAAAATGGAGATGTTATGGCACAATAGACTAGGGCATATACCTTTTCTTAGAATGAAAGACATGCCTTTTATACCATGTAGTTTTTCCACAAAGCAGCCTTTTCGCTGTACTATATGCCTTTTGGCATGGCAATCTAGATTACCCTTTCCTGACAGCTCCATTAAAACAACTCATGCTTTTCAACTGATTCATGTTGATACATGGGGTCCCTATGCCACTTCTACTCATAATGGTTGTAGATATTTTTTGACAATAGTTGATGATTTTACTAGAGCTACTTGGACCCATCTTATGGGGTCCAAGAGCAATGCCTTTCCTCTCATTAAAGCCTTCATTTCCATGGTTAAAACTCAATTCCAGTATGTGGTACAAACCATTATGAGTGATAATGCATTTTGAACTAGGTTCTAGTGGCTGTGGCAGCACCTTCTTTGCTGAACATGGCATACTGCATCAAACTTCTTGCTCTCACACACCAAAACAAAATGGTGTTGTTGAGAGAAAGCATAGATATCTGCTAGAAACCTCCAGAGCTCTTCTCTTTCATTCTCACTTACCCATTAGATTTTGGGGTGACTATGTGCGTACTGCCACATACCTGATTAACAGATTTCCTTCCAAACTACTCAACAACAAATCCCCTTTTGAATTGCTGTTTGGCCAGATTCCTTCCTACAAGCACCTTAAAACATTCGGTTGCTTATGTTCTGCCTCTGTCCCTAAACAGAATAGAGATATATTCCAACCCAGAGCTGATCCCTATGTTTTCCTGGCTTACCCTTTGGCTAAAAAGGGTTACAAGCTGTATAACTTGAAGTCTAAGATCACCCTGATATCCAGGGATGTCATTTTTCATGAGGATGTATTCCCTTTTGCCTCTCCAGGGACTTCTTCCCATGTCTCTTTTCCTCCTGTCAATCCTCCTTCTACCTGGGTTCCTCCTATTGATGACTCTCTTCCTAATCCTTCCTATTCTTCCACTTATCAACCTCTTGCCTCCTCCTCTTCCCCACCTTCCTCTCCATCACCTACTTCTTCAGTGCCTTCTTCATCTGCTCCCAGAAGATCCGCTAGGGCGCATGTCCTTCTTGCCCACCTGCAGAAGTATATCTGCACTCTCCCTCCTTCTTTTTCTGGTCCCGGTGCTTCTTCCACCTGTCTTCACACCTTGGTTAGCTGTCCAGAAGCAGAACCTACCACCTATCAGCAAGCTGCTTCTATTCCTGCCTAGCATGAGGCTATGTGCAAGGAATTTGCAGCTTTGGAGGCCAATCATACCTGGTCAATAGTTCCCCTTCCCCCTGGTAAAAGACCTATTGGTTGCAAGTGGGTGTATAAGATCAAATATAGGGCTGATGGGTCTGTGGAAAGACATAACGCTAGACTGGTTGTTAGGGGTGATACCCAAATTGAGGGTGTAGACTTCACTGAGACCTTTTCTCCTGTTGTAAAGTTTTCAACCATCAAATCCCTCATTGCTGTGGCTGTTAAACAGAATTGGTCCTTATTTCAACTTGATGTGAATAATGTATTCTTACATGGTGACTTAGCTGAAGAAGTTTATATGAAATTGCCCCTGGACTGGATGTTGCCTGTTCTGCCTCTTCTTCCCCTTTGGTTTGTCTGCTTCAGAAATCTTTGTATGGGTTAAGGCAAGCTTCTAGGCAATGGTATTCCAAGCTCTCCCAGACCTTATGTTCTAAAGGTTTTTCTTCTTCCCTCAATGACTATTCTCTTTTCCTTAAGAAATCTGGTTCTTCTATTGTCTTGTTGGCTGTCTATGTTGATGACATTATCCTCACTGGTAATGATTTGGGGGAAATTAGTGCTTTAGAGTTTTCTTGATCATGAGTTCAAAATCAAGGACTTGGGGGTGCTTAATTACTTTCTTGGTATTGAGGTCAGTTATCACTCTGCTGGAATCCTGCTCCACCAGAAAAAATTTATCACTGACCTGCTCAAAGCTTATAACAGTGAGGCTGTTACTCCTGTGACTTGTCCCCTTGACCTCTCTGTCAAACTCAAACTAGATTTAGGGGATCCTCTTCCCTCTCCTGAATCCTATAGGTGCTTAGTAGGAAAACTCAATTTTCTCACTCATACTAGACCTGACTTAGCCTTTGCTGTCCAGCATTTAAGCAAATATCTCCAGAAGCCTACTACCTCACATATGCATGCAGCTTTGCACACCCTCCGAAATCTCAGAGGCACTTTTGACCTTGGAATTTTTCTCAGCAACTCTCCTGATCTCTCATTATCTACTTACTGTGATAGTGACTGGGCATCCTGTCTAGATACCAGAAGGTCTGTCTCTGGTTTTTGTGTTATGTTAGGTGACTCCCTTATTGGTTGGAAGGCTAAGAAACAGCCTGTGGTATCTCTGTCTTCTGCTGAGGCTGAGTATAGAGCCATCGGCAAGGTTGTTGGTGAGCTCACCTCGCTCATTCGATTACTGTCTGATTTTGGGGTTGCTGTTCCCTATCCTGTTCCATTTTATTATGATAATCAGGCAACCCTACACATTGCCAAGAATCCTGTATTTCATGAGAGGACCAAACACATTGAGGTGGATTTTCATTTCATCAGAGGCAAGCTTAATGAGGGACTTATTACCTTGCACCATGTCCCCACTACTTCTCAGCCTGCTGATATCTTCACCAAATCTCTCACTGGTGTTTTGCATCACTCTATTTTTCTCAAGTTTGGAGTTCAGTCACCCTCCAACTTGCAGGGGGGTGTTGGAGTTACTGGAGTTACTGGGCCACTCAAGCAGCCCAAACACAGAAGCAGTTGCCCAAGCCCAACTTGTAATTAGTCTATTATTTATTCTTGGCCCAATGGCGCAATATAGAGTAGATATTTTCTGTATATACACTGATGTATATGAGATGTTTAGGAAGCTTCTATACGGTTGGAACATTCTTCATGGAACATAAATAAGAAAACTCTCTCAGTTTTTTTCTCTCTCTCTCTCTCTCTCTCTCTCTCATCATCTGCAAACATTATGGTTCATCCATGGAGATTAATAATTTTGACAAAATCAGAGTCGAGAACTTTAAAAGAAGATAAGCTACCGTGATGGTTAGAGATTCGTGCTGATAACATGTTATTAAATGAAAGTAATTTAGTAAAACATGAACAAGAAATATAAGCAACTTAGTGAAACATGAACAAGTGTAGATAGAGAGAATGAACTATCTATTACAAAGCCTTTATATAGGCATAAAAAGTGAAGAAAATATGTCATGAAATATTTCAATAAACATATAAAATATGTCATTGAATATGTCATAAACTATTTGTGATGAAGATCATGGAAGAAGAGTAGACACCCACCGTAAATTACTATTTATCATAACAAAATGTACGTATAAGTTCAATGTTATTAAGGTGACAAGTGGGCTTTCTTTGGACCGACCATAAGCATGTGGTTTTCATTTTAATTTACGTAATTTGGCAATTGGATGACTCGATAAAGCTAAATGACACCTTCGATAATATTCCCTCAACTTCTTGTAATCAATTATTTGTTGGATGCAGTACTGGATATTTTCTTTAATATAGACTATAGTTAACCACAAAAAGGGGAAAAATCAGCGAAATAATAGTAATCATGCGAATGAAATTGCCATTGAATCCTCTCCAACTTAAGAAGCTCATTTATGACGTGATAATTTTTCAATTAACATTTAAGTAGAAAACTCATTCTATCAACTAGTGTGCAATACATTCATGACATATAACGAGGCAATGAATATAATAGAATACATAAAATATAGCGAAATATAATAAAATACAATTAAAAAATACAATAAATACAATAAAATATATGAAATTCAGCGAGATACATTGAATTACAATGAAAAAAATACAATGAATAAAATGAAATATATGAAAATAGCGTGATACGTTGAAAATACATTGAGATATATTAATAGAAAATTAAGTTGCTCAGTTCCAAACTCCATCGTCTTCGTTCAAGAACAAACCCTAATTTTTGACGAATTCGTCGGCGAACATAAACGCCGAATCTCACAGAGCTGAAATTCGAATCTACATAGAAAATAACTTTTGAGAGCAGCTCGATGACAAAAGCTTTGAGTAGTAGATCATGAAGTTTTGCCAAAAGAAGACCAGTAAATTGGCTATACTATTTATGCTTTCTTCCCTTTAATTTATCTTATTTTACAATATGACTTCCAGTGAATTGAAAACGAGGATGAGAGACACGAAACGTGGGATTTTTGAGTGTTCTTTTTGCCACCGTGGTGAGACATCATGAACTTGAAATCACTGTTTGTGACTAATGGTAGGTGATGTGGGTGAGAGAAAATTTAAGATTGAACATCGTGTTTTCGAAGAATAGGGAAAGAGAATAACATGTGTCACAGTAGAGAGAGAAAGAAAAATAGTGTAAGTGAATAGTGTATTTAGTGGCTTAGATATAGGAGGTAACCAAAATTAGATATTTTGATATAAATATTAAAAGATATCTATAAAATATAATATTTTTAAATGATATTTATTTAAATAAATAAGGTGTTAACCTTTGCTATAGGAGGTAAAAGCTCCTTAATACAAAATATATATTGACCCCTCTTTGTGCAAAGGTAAAGTCCAGCCCACTAGCAAAGTGCGTTCATGGATGGCAAATTCACTTGAGTTTTTATCGTAAAAATTGCACGGGGCGCGCTATTTGATCGCCCCCATTTAATCTATACATACTTTTTAAAAACTTTTAATTTATACCTATTTTTTAAATAACTTCCGCCCCTTTCTCCTCCTCTTTCTTCTCCTTCATCATTATCATAATCATCATCATCTTCTTCTTCTTCTTCTTTTTTCTGCTGCTATTTTCTATCTAGTTTACTAGTCTAATACCCTAGAAAACGGTGATCTGCTGATGCAATATATTTTTGTATTTTTTATTTTGCTAAAAGGTGTAATAGTTCAATATAAGATTGAAAGAAGTAGTTTCCGATATGCCGTAGTTGATAAAATCCTTAGCTTACCTTCCAGCAGGCAGTGAATATGACTGGACGAGAGCAATTCAGATTGCAACCAATGAGGGCGATGAAATCATGGTAAATGAGCTATTAAAGCACTGCCCAAATTTCTCAGAAATGCTTAACAATAATGGACAAAATGCTATGAGTATTGCTATATTGAACACTTTCTAGAGCTGAAGTTTTCGCTTACAAAATAAAAATACAGTTATAAAATAAAAACTTCAGCTCAAGTTTCTCTTTTAATTGGTAGAAATAAAAATGCCAGCACACTATTGCCATTGCCTCCTTCCAAAAATCGACCTCATCATCAACCTATGGTACACATATATTATATGCGATCGTAATTTCTGTTTTTGTTTCTTTTCCTTCATTATATCTAAGATGCAAAAGGTGAATTTTATGTAACCTTTATGTAACCTTTACCCCTGCAGGTTCAAGGTTTACAGCTTCAGGATTCTGGTCTTTGTCAAAGTTTGAATGGCTGATATTGGGATATTCATTTTTATTATTACTTTCATCATTCTAGTTGGGGTTTATGTATGTTTTTCCTCTCAATTTCTCAGTCTTCAAACGTAAATGGGTACATTATAAATATTCACCAGACTTGATCTACTATGTCTTCTAGGGAATTGGTATACTTTGTTGGTGGCATCTTGCAGATTTTACCTTTACAAATTCTCTTGTAATGCGAAAAGCATATGCTTTTATAAATATGTAAACTTTGAACATTCTTTGTACAAAATTTGGCTTTACCACTAATTGAATATGAATTTTTCCGATTACAAAGACAAAAACTTCAGCTCTACAGCTAAAATTTTTCGGTTACAAAACAAAAATCCAGTTATAAAATAATAACTTCAGCTCTAGAGCTGAAGTTTCTCAGTTACAATACAAAAACTTCAGCTCTAGAGCTGAAGTTTCCAGTTACAAAATAAAAACTTCAGCTTTGGAGCTGAACTTCAGGCGCGGCTATTAGAATACTGAAGTTTTGCGTGATTGTCTTTCGTACTTCAGCCCCGTATGCTGAAGTTATGCCAAAACCGGTTACGCTTGCAATTTTTTTGTAAAGCAACACACAAATTAAAATATGATACAAAAAGCGGGTATAAATATAAATACTTCATTTTAATCCGGAGAGCTGCATATGTGCATTTTTCTTTTGCTGTATAGGACACAAATATAAATTTTTTTTACTTTGTGGACTATAATAACTTAAATTTTCTCTCTATATATAACATAGTGAAAAAACACTACACCATTTTAATTTTTTTTACATAATCTAAAATCTGAAAATTATAAAAAAAAAGTAATGTTTCTATAATATATTTTAATTCTTTAATAAAATTTATTTTGTTGATTTCTTTGTATATTTACTTCACGTGTTAAACTCACTTAATGAAAATTTGGGACATTTACATCTATTCTTATTTTTTGGATCACGTTTAACTTGTGCCCGCTTTGCAAAAAAAATTGGAAGCGTACTCATTTTTTTCGCGTAATTTCAGCATACGGGGTTGAAGTAGCAAATGCAATCACGCAAAACTTCAGCATCTAGTGGACGAGACTGAAGTAGTAAGTGTGCTAAAGTTTTTGTTTATAATTGCTGAACTTAAGCGTAGTAGCTGAAGTTTTATTCACTATTTGCTGAAATTTTTATTTTGTAACTGGCGAACTTCAACTTTAGAACTGAAATTATTATTTTGTAATTGGCGAACTTCAGCTCTAAAGCTCTAGGGGGCATTTCGCGTCTCCTTTTAATAACTTGTACAAAATATAAGAGAAGGTAGCATTTAAGAGTACATCAAGACAGAGAACTTGTCCCCTTCTTTGACGGAATTCACCTTCTCGCCTAGTTTTATGAATCTTACTCATGAAAAAAGAAAAGATAAAATTTTGAGAAGGAGAAAAGGGCCTGAAGTTGTTTAAAATGTGGATACAAGTTATATATTTTTTTAAAATGAGTATATGTTAAATGAGGGAGATCATATAAGACGCCCATGCAATTTTTACCGAAAATCCTGAGTCCGGCACCGAAAGAAACTGAACCTGATACCTAAAGAGGCCTAGGATGTGTCAATTGTGACATTACTGTTAAACCGAAAAATTTTATTGTGTATTTCATACAATTTACACTAGTTGTATGAGATAATTTTTTTGTCGCACAATTTTGTGAACCTAAAATTCTGTAGACCCATAAATATAAAATTGGGATCCACATTTTTATGAGATAAAAAAAAGCCCCATAAAACTAATATCAATTATATGAGACACAAAATAAAACTTGTCATGCTAAACCTCATTGATGACGTAAAATAGTAGAAGTCATTAGAGAGGCAGAGATTTGGAGCCCGTTTGGGCATAAGAAAAAATTTTCTTTTGTTCGAAAACATTTTTACTTTTTTTCGAAATTAATGTTTGTTCAATATTCATTTAAAGTTGCATTTTGAAAATTTTTGAAAATTCGAAAAACTTCAAAAAATTATTTTTCTAAATTTTCACTTAGATCACTCAAAAAATTTCAAAAAAACCCAAAATTATATTCATATCCAAACACAATCCTAATTTTCAAATACTATTTTCACTTAATTTTTTTTTTGAAAATTTTATAATTCTTATGTCCAAACGCCCACTTAGATACACATTGATCATGCAGCATGATTCCATGCTAGACTAAGCCACAAGTTTTTTTTTTTTTTTAAAAAAAATATTCAATTGTTAGTGATTTTAAAATGGCAACTAGTTGAAGGAGTCAATGGTCCTAATGCAAGTTAATTCCACGAGCCGACTCGTTTCCGAATGGTAGTGTCGCCGAATTGAAAAGGACAATACACATTATTATAAATTAACTTAAAATCGAAAGAATATTTAGTAGAGTTTGTCCACAAAATAGAGATTGGGTTTTGGAATGTGGAGAGCCTAGGGCTGTTTCGGACGGATCGGATGGTTATTTACTCTTAACAGTTCGATTATCGATTATCGGCTTTTAAATACATTAATTCGCTAGTCATCCAATAAAATATCTGGCAGATTGATATTGATTTAGCTATTATCGGATGACTATAGGGCGATTTATCGCCCTAGTTCAATTTGTATTACAGAGGACTATTTTGGTCCTTCATATTACATTGTCAAGGGTCCTTTGGTTGGAATACGATTTATGATGGTATAAGTTATATACGGATAAGTTATACTGAGATTAATTATGCTGGGATGGTTGTTTATTCATTGTTTGGTATGTTGTATTAAGAATAACAATTGCATAATTTTTAAGAAGAAGGTGTAAGTTATACCGGCGCTAATCATCCCACATTCTATAAGGAATAAGTTATCGTAGTGTTAAAATTAACACCGAAATAACTTATACCTGATTCGCTAACCAAACAAAATATTAATATGATATTAAATTTTTATACTACCCTTATACTTTCTTATACCTCATATCAAACACTTTTATAGTGTAACTAATAATTAGTACATACCAGCAAAAAGCCAACAGTGTTTCAGCATTTTCAAATGTAAACTGTACTTTAAAATGTAAACTGGGAGTTGGAGGAGTGAGCTTCCAGTCGTTCCTAAGACTTGCATTCATTTCAAATTGCACCATTCGTTATTTATTTTGCTTTAAAAAAAAACCTTAATTTCAACCTTCTTTTTGTTTAGGTTATTCGTAAGGTCTAGTTAATCTTTCTAACTATTTTAATCTGCGAAAATCTAAAAATATGCTAATTTTCATTGCTTTTAAGCTTGAATATGAATGCTAAACATACCCGCTTTGGCTATGGCGAGAGGGGCTCAGGCGAGCCTCGAGGTTGAGAGGGCTAGCGGCTGGGTTGTGAGTTGTGACTAGTTGTTGCTCATGAGAATAGTGATCTGACTTGTGAGTGTTGGGGTTTCTAAAGTTCAATAGAGTAATACTATAAGGGTCCAGACGTCATTAGTCATTATTGGAAGTGAAAATGTGAAAGGGATTTTTATTATGATATATATATATATATATATATATATATATATATATATATATATATATATTTAACGGATTGACGGATTATTTCTTAAAAAAATTAAATAATTTGTCCCCAAATCGATAAGTTGTAAATAAAAAAATTTTAATTCATTTTTTGATCTTTTAAATCGATAACTCGACTGTACTGTTCGATTTTCGATTTTAAACACCTTAGTGAGGGACTGGTCTTGGCCGCCTAGGCGGCTTCTTCAACGTGACTACGACGTTTTCCCATGTTCCTTTGTTTTTGAAGATGCTAATTTTGAGCCGTTTGAAAGGTATTGGAAAAGGTTTTTTCAATGAATTTCTTAGAGAAAATAAAATAAAATTGTGCTGTTTGGATGGTTGTAGTTTTACCTTTGGTTGAAAAATGAACAAATCATCTTTTTTCCGAGAAACGCCCATTCCTCTCACCTAGTCATCTTCTCCAATTTAAGCCCCTCCCCTGAGGGTTAGGGGTGTTCATTGGGTGGATTGGGCAGCTTTTACTCTTAACGGTTATCGACTTTTAAATGTATTAATCCGTTAGCCACCCGATAAGATATCGGGCGGATTGGTATCGGGTTAGCTCTTATAGGGTGGTTAATGGGCGGTTTATCGGCCTAACATACATGTTCACTATCTCTTATTCTCCTCGTCTTAGAAATAATGAATTGCCATAAAAAATAATATTTTAGAGGCAATATGATGTAGCTAATGAAACAATCGCCATCAGCATGTAGATTATAAAATAGATAAATTCACTACTAGTTCAGTATCGAGAAAAATAAAACAGAACTTATCTTCTGTTAGAGGCCACACTACATGTGTACTCATAAGCTTCGGATATAACCAAAAAAATCTGTCGCGCAAATTTTCATTCAGCTGCCACAATGAACTTTTAAAAACTGAAGTGCTCTGGTAAATTCTACTCTCTACACTCCTCTTCTATAAATAACTATCGTTCTCCATTTTTCACAAGCAATCATCCAAAATGCACAAATTTATTTCATGGGGTGTCGTTCCTCTAGTCATAACCAACCTTTCAATTCTTCTTTTTCCATGACACACATAGAACCATATATGTATTAGACAACTCAATTCTATCACTAAATTATATATATATATATATATATATATATATATATATATATATATATATATATATATATATATATATATATATATATATATATATATATATTTTATATTCTTAACGGGTTAACGGATTAGCCGTTAAGAAAATTGAATAATCCATCCCCAAACCGATAAGCCGTTAATAAAAAAAATTCAATCCGTTCCCCATGCATTAAGCCGTTAAGCCGTTACCAATAAGCCGTTAAGCTTCGGTTTGAATCGGTTTCGGTTTCGGATCGGTTTTGAACACCCCTACTGAGGGCAGATTTAGGCAAAAAAATTACTAGATATATATAAGATAATATTTATTTTTATTTTTATATATTATATTGAATTCCTTATCACACTCCAAAAGCATAATAATTAATGAGGTTTAAAACCTTTGTGTCCCACTAACCATAATTTCTTATAATTTTTATATTTTATCTTTTTTGAACTCAAAAATCATGTCTCCCTTTCTCCAAAAATCTACAGCACCACTGTTAGGCTCTGGGTAAGAAATGGGTTTGGAATTAAGATTTATCATATAAAAAAATTATTGAAATGTTTCATTCTCCACATTAGAATCTCAAGTATCAAGGAAAAGATAATATCTTAACATCAGCATTTATCAATGTCGATGACTCGGTTACAAAAAACGAGATCTACGCGTAGTACCCCAACGGATCTGCCACGTCTTTTTTCTTCCTTCTTCTCTTCCCGAACTAGTCATATTGGTTCAGAATATCATTACTCACCAAACATAGAATTACAGAGGAAACGCTATATCATTACTTGGCTTTTCAGATAAAAGAAGTTTCAGTATTGGGTTAAGTTGAGAATCTAAAGTTATGTATCTATGATTATGTACCATGGGAACTGTCACGCCCCAAATCTGGGAGGCAGGGTCGGCACTCAGTGCCATATTCGGCCCGAGCGTATTACTCAATAACTGTAAACTCTGGAGGGGCAACCTTCAACTTAGGCCGACGATGCCATATTCTGAATCATCTAAAAATAACGTCTCTCTCATATGAGGGATAAACACACTCAAAAGCTCATATACATAACTGTGCAAGCCGACAGGGGCGCCATGAACGTCTACAACCAACAATACAAAAAGAAATATATACACAGGGCTGACAATGACACAATACTGATATATAACATATACATGACTCGTATACAAGCCTTTAAGGAAAATTGAACCGTGTCATGGCCGGGACAAGGCCTTGACCTACCCATCAAACCTGTAAGTATAAAATGGACTCTAAGGTTTAGACCTGTTAATTCCGCGGAGGTGGAGCTTACTAACAAGGCTGATGTTTGGCTCTGTCTACTGGAAATTTCTATCTAGCTGTCTATCAGGACCTGCAGATATGAAATGCAACATCCCCGACAAATAGTACAAAATAATGTATCAAGTATATAAGGCAATAGAATAACTGAAAGCTGAAACTGAATTGATAATATAATAACTGAAAGTAACTGGGAATCAAAGATGATCTGAAGATATACTTACCTACTGATACTGACTCAACTCTCTCAATATAGTAAGTAAAATAGTTGACCGATCCTATAAGACTCGTTACGTATAACTACTCTACCGTAGTAGGCTCGCTCATAGGCGCTCGACCACAAAAGCTCTTATATAGCTTACCATATGATATGATATTATCTAATTGGGACCTGCCCACCAATTATATCTCAATAGCGGTAAAATACTATAATACTGCCTAATTGGGGCCTTGCCACTGATTATAGCTTGATGTTGGTGAAAATAAAATAATATTGTATGCATGTATATATACACCATCTGCTCTCTTAACTGGAAGAAGATATACTTAACTTAATATAAAGTCTCGATAAAGGAGACTTATAAGACTAGAATAATGTACACAAATTTAGGAATATGAACTTCTCATTATATCTCGTATCAAACGCACGTATTACAAGATCATGCAAAAATAAAGGAAAGGTTTGGGCTTAACATACCTTATTACAATATGTCCTATAACCATGTTGAACTCGTATTGTCGCACTTCAATCTACAGCAACGATAATAATGTTATCGTTAAGCTATAAAAGATGCAACTATCATACAACGAACAACAAACTTATTTTATATTAAAACAGGCAACATCTCCCTTGTTTTCCTTGATTTCCCAAGTCCATAAACAAACAAGAACTCATACAACCTTCACCTATATACATTCAGCACCACAACACAAATCAAGCTACACAATAACAAATGCATAAACATCACAAACGAAACTACTATTTAACACACAATGGATGGGAAGCTCGGATTGAATCCCTGTTGTACCCTTTACCCAAAAGTCATTCGTTCATTAACTTAACAATATATTTATCATGAAATTGAGTACAATGAGAGTACTTCTAATCTCTTATTTATCTCCTAATTCACCCTCAAATAGCCCAATAATATAACAACAAGTACAATTTCCATTGTTATGTTGACCTTTATCTTCATATTCAAAGTACCAACAGAAGGTAGGACATGCAGAAAATATATTTATAATAACTGAAAGTCATTTTCCGAGGTTTCAAACTATTTAAAGTTCATGTTCCAAAATAGTCACTTAGAAACAATATCTTCTCAAATTATTTCATGTTTTCTATTGTAGTAGTTTGCTCAAATAATGCAACTAATATACAAATAACATCAAGAACATGTAGTAGGTTATTATACTCATTTAACCAGTAGAAACAATACAAAATTTCAGCCAAACACAACCCACAATTATCCTTAATGACACCCAAGAACACTATATGTGTTGTAGTCTCTTCTTGAATCAACTTTTCGCGTTCAAATTGGTGCATAAACACTTGTAGTTCACCTTGAAACTCCATTGTATATGAAGGAGGGAATGATCATTACCTTAATCAACAAGAACAATACAAAACCTGAGGTTTCTTCACTTTGAAGAATCATCCAAAATAGCGACAAGATGAAATACTACAATCTAGCAAGCATCACATAATTTCTAGCATTGGATTCTTGTTTTTATCTTTGGTTTTCACTCTAGAAATATGGACACTGCTTTGAGAGTGTAATGGGAGAGTATAGGGTCTGGTTGGGTAAAAAATGTATCCAACTGAGCCTTCCCCGATCTTTAAAGGTTGGAGAATCATCAATCGCTTAAGTGGGTCCCAATGAGAGTTGCTTGCGTGGACTTGCAAAAATACAAATATCTCTATAATCCGATGTCATATCAATGAACGGTTTCATGATTTAGAAACTAGACTTGTAGATCTTCAATTTGGTAAGTGAATCATCCTATAATTCCAAGTCTATTGGAAGGAAAGCTTAGCTATATTTGACCTAATTTTAATCACATTATGAATATAACTTGTGATGATCTTTGCCAACTTTTATTCCATAACTCGCCAGACTTCAAACATAACACACGACTATCATACGACTAAAATAACTTAAAAAATAACCTCCTTATCATGTTAAGCACCGTAGTCCCTAAAAGTATATGTTATAGCATCCCCAACTTGTTAACTTTCGCAAAATGTATTTTCTTCAATTTATTTAGCTTCCATGCCTTCTAACCCTCTTGGTACTTGTTGTTCATGATCTTAAATATTTATAACCTTCAAGCTAATTTGATTAATTTTCTTTATATACTTTAAAAAATAATCTCATTTCGAGCTTACATCAATTGCTTACAACATACTTTACGTACGAAAATATGGGGTGCAACATCATTCCTTCATTTAGAACATTCATCCTCAAATGTTGATTGATGTATATATCAGTCCCATAAACTAAAAATCATATGAATACTTTAATACTGTCCTTTCCATTTGGGAAGCCGTTTTGTGAGTAAATTTAAAGGATAGGGCATTCCCCCTTCCGACCTCTTTCTCATGCCACGACCCGTGGAGTTTTACCGTTTGATACTTTCATGGCCTTCTATTTACAGGGTGTGTTTGTCACGACCCCAAATGCATGGTAGTGATGGCGCCTATCACAATAGTAGGCAAGCCAATCCAAACCATCAACCACAATAAACTTCTTTTATAAAACTATTTTTCTAATCCTGGTTAAATCTCAAATTCCTATAAGAAATGCATAAAATAGCTAAAATATGCGGAAATTAGTAAAACATTAGACCAACACAACCCAAACATCTGGTGTCACGAGTCTAGAGCCTCTAAATACACAAATTCGACTGTCTAATGCATAACAAGCAAAAAATGCGGGGAAAACAAGGATAGGAAGGAAGAAAGCAGGGATGCGGACACCATGCAGCTACCTTGCAGTCTTCGACAAACTATAACAATGTTAAGGACCTTCACTCTGCCGCTCGAGTACCTGGATCTGCACACAAGATGCAAGGAGTAACGTGAGTACGCTAACTCAGTAAGTAACTAAAGTAAATAAGGTCTGAAAGTAGTGACGTATAGCAAATAATCATATAGAAGAGTAAACGACAGACTATCAAGTCAAACTCAACAGTTTTAAACTAGTTTTTTTCGTAAAACTTTCGTTTAAATTGAAATACATTGAAATCATTTAGTTAGAAGTTTTCAAAAAATCTCATATTTAAAAGAAGAGTGAAATCAACAAAATATCATAAATGGGCCTCTACATTAAGGTATCACTCATAAATATAGCCTCTCGGGCAAGCCTCTCAGTCACTCGTGACTCAGCTCTCGCCACTCAGCACTCAGGCTCAAGAATATCTCATAATAGTAAAAACGATAATAACCGCTATGGCATGCAACCCGATCCATAGTTTATTGTTGACTACGCTCACTTTGGGTGTACAGACTCTGGAGGGGCTCTTACAGCCCAAGCGTCATATCGTTGTGGAGCGCAGCCCGATCCAATATATGTGCGTATATATATATATATACAGTGTGCAGCCCGATCCGTAATATTTCTAATCCTTACCATTAGGTCCTCAGCTTCTCTCAGTCATTAACCTCACAACCACTCGGGCATAACAGTGGAAATCAGGGAACTCAATCCAAACAGTCCTTACATTTTAAAAAGTAGAGTGATAAAACCAGTTTTAAACAATAAACAGGTAAAATATGACTTAGCATATGCTTTCAAACAAAGAAATGCCCCTAAAGGTCTCAACAGGTCTGCATAAGGCCCCAAACATAGCATACAACCCATAATACAATATAAATTTTTAAAATACGAGATATTATAAGATTTCAAATCAAGTACGCTGCTTAATAGTCGCTACAGGACAAACCGAGTCACAATCCCTACCAGTGCACGCCCTCACGGTCGTCACCTAGTATGTGCGTCACCTTATTTATCAGAACGATACAAATACCAGGTTTTTGTACCATCATTTCCAGATTTACAATGGTTACTTACCTCAAACCGGATGAATTACTACTCCTTGATGCCTTTGCCTCTCACCTCGGCCTCAACTCGCAGCGAATCTACCCAAAATCAGAATCATAACATTAGAATATGCTAAGGGATCGAAGCCCAAGCGAATATAATCAAATTATACCAAAAATCCCAAAAATTAGCCAAAATAATCAACCCAAAAATTGGCCAAACCCAACCCCCGGGCCCACGTCTCAAAATTTGATAAAAATTACATTAGCGGAATCCTTATCCTCCCACACCAAAAATACCAAAATCCGACCACAAATGACCCCTCAAATCCCTAGATTAAAGTCTTTAGTTTCTAAGCCCTAACTCCCTAATTTAGGCTTCAAATTCCCCAAATTTCATGTTTAATTAGGTAGAAATCACAATAGGATCGAGTATTAGGTCCAAAATTCTTAACTCCAATAAGTTCTCTTTGATTACTCTTCAATCTCTCTCAAAAAGCTTCAAAACCGAGCCGAAAATGGTGAACTTAGGCCAAAACTCGCAAAAATGGCCTTTTAAACAGACTGCCCAACGATCATAAATCCTTCTTCGTGAACGCGATCAAAGCCTCGAATTTGCGAAGCACACAATTCTATTGACCAAAATTTCTCTTACGCAAATGCGACCAACCCATCGCGAACGCGATGCTTCAGCTGACCCAACCTTCGCGAATTCGTTTGCACTTATGCGAACGCAAAAAACAAGGCTCCTGGGATCCAGTCGCTCCAAATACTCTACGCAAAGGTGGGACCGTCATCGCGTTCGCATTGACCACTGGACCTCACCCTTCGTGAACGCGGGAACTACATCACGAACACGAAGGCCAAAAGGACAGCCTTACTTCCTATCCCTTCGCGAATGCGAAGGCGAAATGTCTACAACACCCAAATATTCTGCAACATTTCCAACATGAATTGATCTGTTCAACCACCCGAAACTCAGCCGAGGCTCTCGGGACCTCAACCCAATATGCCAACATATCCCATAACCTCGTTCAAATTTGTTCCAACCTTCAGAACGCCCAAAACAACATCAAAACACCATAATCACATTGGATTCAAGCCTAAGAATTTCAAAAACTTCCAAATTTCGCTTTCGATTAAAAATTCTATCAAAACACGTCCAAATGACCTGAAGTTTTGCCCACCTATCCCAAATGACACAGCAGACCTATTGCAACTCCCGGAATTCCATTCCGACTCCTATATCAGAGTGGTAATTTATGAAACGACTGGCTAGTCGTTACATCCCCCTCTCTTAAATAAACATTTGCCCTCAAATGAGTCAAGAAACATAACTGAAGCCTCAAATAGATGAGGATATCTACTCTGCATCTCCCGCTCGGTCTCCCAGGTAGTCTCCTCCACGGGCCGACCTATCCACTGCACTTTCACTGAAGCAATATCCTTTAACCTCAACTTTCGAACCTGACGCTCCAAAATAACCAATTGCTCCACATCATAAGCCAAATCATCATCCAACTGAACCGCGCTAAAATCCAATACATGAGATGGATCTCCAATATAGTTTCGGAGCATAGAAACATGAAATACCATATGCATGATCGACAAGATGGGTGGCAAAGAGAGCTCATAAGCCACTTGCCAATCCTCCGAAGCACCTCAAAAGGTACAATGAACCGAAGACTCAATTTACTCTTCTTCCCAAACCTTATAACACCTTTCATGGGTGAAACCTTCAATAGAACCTTCTCACCAACCATGTAGGACACATCCCGAACCTTTCTGTCAGCATAACTCTTTTGTCTCGACTGCGCTGTACGAAGCCTCTCCAGAATTACCTTCACCTTTTCTAAATCATCCTACACCAGGTATGTACCCAATTGCCTAGCCTCACCCGTCTCAAACCAACCAACTAGAGATCTACACCGCCTCCCATACAAAGCCTTAACGGAGCCATCTGAATATTCGACTGGTAACTGTTGTTATAAGAAAACTTTGCAAGCGCTAGAAACTGATCCCATGACCCTTCAAAATCAATGACACAGGCACACAACATATCCTTCAATATTTGAATAATGCGCTCGACTTCCCGTCCGTCTTAGGGGGGAAAAGCTGTGCTCAACTCAATCTAAGTACCCAAATCTCGCTAGACAAACCTCTAAAACTGTAAAGTAAACCGAGTGCCCCTATTTGAAATGATGGAAATCGGGATACCATGCAAATGAATAATCTATCGAATATAGATCTCCGCCAACTGCTCTGAAGAACAGGGAGTACACACATGAATGAAGTGCATGGACTTGGTCATCTGATCCACAATAACCCAAATAGAATCAAACTTCTTCAAAGTTCGTGGGAGCCCAACTACAAAGTCTGTGGTGATCCACTCTCATTTCCACTCAGGAATATCCATCTGCTGGAGTAAGCCACTCGGTCTTTGATGCTCATATTTTACCTGCTGACAATTGAGACACCGAGCTATAATTTGAACAATGTCTTTCTTCATTCTCCTATACAAATAATGCTGTGTCAATACCTGATACATCTTCGCAACACCTGGATGAATGGAATACCATGAGCTATGGGCCTCCTCTAGAATCAACTCCTGAAGCCCATCCATATTGGACACACATATGGGGCCCTACATTCTCAACACTCCATCATCACCAATAGTTATATCTCTGGCATCATCGTGTTGAACCCTATCCTTAAGGACAAGAAAATGAGGATCATCATACTGACGCTCTCTAATGTGATCAAATAAGAAAGACCGAAAATTCACATAAGCCAATATCCAATTGGGCTCTGAAATATCTAACCTCATGAACCGATTGGCCAAAGCCTGAACATTAACTACAAGAGGTCTCTTCCCAATTGGAACATATAGAAAACTCTTATGCTCTCCGTCTTCCGGCTCAAAACATCTTCCACCACATTGGCCTTTCCCGGATGATACAAATAGTAATATCATAATCCTTTAGCAACTCCGACCACCTCTGCGGCCTCAAATTGAGATCCTTCTTCTTGAACAAGTTCTGGAGGCTACGGTGCTCAGTAAACACCTCACAAGGCACACTGTACAAAATAATGCCTCCAAATATTCAACGCATGAACAATGGCAGCCAATGCCAAATCGTGAATAGGGTAGATCTTTTCATGAGGCTTTAACTGACGAGAAGCATAAACAATAACTCTACCCTCCTACATCAACGCTCACCCAATACCAACTCTCAAAACATCAGAATACACGGTATATCAACCTAAAGCTGATGGCAACACTAACACTAGAGTTATGGTCAAGGCGGTCTTGAGCTTCTTAAATCTCTCCTCACACTCATCCGACCACTTGAATAAAGAACCATTCTGAGTCAACTTGGTCACGGGCGATGCAATAGATGAGAATCCCTGAACAAACTGGTGATATTAGCCCGCCAAACCAAGAAAGATGCGAATCTCTGTAGCTGAGGATGGTCTAGGCCAACTCTGGACCACCTCTATCTTCTTTGGATCAACCTGAATACCCATAATGGACTCCACGTGCCCTAAGAATGCCACTGAATGGAGTCAGAACTCACACTTGGAGAACTTTGCATAAAGCTTCTCTTCCCTGAATCTCTGCAACACAACTCTCACATGCTCTACATGCTCCTCCTGACTATGCAAATATACCAGATTATCATCAATGAAAACTATGACAAATTAGTCGAGATACGACAGGAACACGTTGTTCTTCAAGTGCACGAATGCTTCTGGGGCATTCGTCAGCCAAAAAGACATCACCAAGAACCTATAATGATCGTATCGAGTCCTGAAAGCCATCTTAAGAATATTCGAGTCCCTAATCTTCAGCTGGTGATAACCTGAACGGAGATCAATCTTGGAGAACACCCTCGCTCCCTGAAGCTAGTCAAACAAACAATCAATGCGAGGTAGAGGATACTCGTTCTTAATTTTAACCTTGTTCAACTGCTTGTAATCAATGCGCATCCTCATAGTGCCATCCTTATTCTTCACAAATAGAACCGGTGCACCCCAAGGTGACACACTAGGATGAATGAACCCTTTAACAAGGAGTTCCTAAAGATGCTCCTTTAAATCCTTCAACTCTGCTAGTGCCATACTATACGGTGGAATATAAATGGGCTGAGTGCCCAACACCAGGTCAAGACCGAAATCAATATCTCTGTCCGATGGCATGCCCGATAGGTCTGAAGGAAACACATCAAAAAATTCCCTCACAACTGGAATAGAATCAATCCTGGGAGTCTTTGCACCGACATCCCTCACAAAGGCTAAATACGAAAGATAACCCTTCCCAACCATTTACTGGACCTTCAGAAATGAAATTACCCTACTGCGGACAAATCAGTTGAACCTCGCCACTCGATATATGGCACACCCGGCATAGCCAAAGTCATTGTCTTAGCATGAAAATCCAAAATAACATGACACGGAGATAGCCAATCCATGCCCAATATGATATTGAAGTCTACCATACATAAAAACAATAGATCTACTTGGGTCTCGAGACCCACAATAGTCACTACACAGGACAGATACACACGGTCTACAATAATAGTATTGCCCACCGGAGTAGATACATGAACATGTGAAATAAGAGACTCACAGGGCGTATCGAAGTAACGAGCAAAGTATAATGGCGCATAAGAAAAGGTGGAACTGAGATCAAATAACAAAAAAGCATCTCTGAGGCAGACTAAGACAATACTTGTAATCACATCATCTTAAGTAACAACATTTAGTCTACCTGGAAGGGCATAGAAACGAGCGTTACCACCACCTGATCGACCTCCCCCCTGGGGTGACCCCTAGCTGACTAACCCCCACCTCTAGCTGTATGAATGGGTGGTGAAGTAACTGGAGCTGAAGTCGTGGGCTGACCTCTCTGCTGAGACGGACTCCTCAAGAAGACGAGGACATTGCCTGCTTATATGCCCAAACTCTCCACACTCATAACAACTCTCCGATGCCGGAGATCGGGATTGAAGGGAACCCCTGGCACCAAAATGACCAGTAGAAGGACCTAGAGTGAAAGAACCCTGAATTGATGGAGCACCGGAAGAACTCTAGGCTGGAAGGGCACTAAGTGATGAACGGACCTGATGAGAACTATGAGAACCATGACCCGATGATGCCCCACGATAACCTGGGCGAGTTGACTGAGCCTGCTCGAATGGACGACCCCTGCCGTGCTAAAATTAACCCCTCTAAGGAGCACTACCAAATATACCAGATCCTCGAGGCCTCTTGGACACCGTCTCCTCTCGCCCCTGGCGACGAAATGACTTAATCTTGCAGGCGATGTCAACAACCTCCTCAAACACATGACTTCCTCTCTCTAGTCATGAGAATCCGAAGCCAATATGTGAGGCCATTAACAAACCTCCCGATCCTCTATCGATCCGTGGGAACCAACCAAATCGTATGACGAGCTAACTCATAGAACTACATCTCATACTGTGCCATAATCATATCTCCCTGATGCAACTGCTCAAACTGCCTGCGCAGCTCTTCGGTGAGACTGTGGCACATACTTCTCTAGAAAGAGAATAGAGAACTGTTGCCAGGTAAGGGGCGCTCCACCAAGGCATACGACTCTCATAAGCCTCCCACCAAGTAAAAGCAGCTCCAGAAAACTTAAAGGTAGTAAATGCAACACCATTGTTCTCCCGAATACCCGCAGTACGAAGAATCCTCTGACATTAGTCCAAGAAACCCTGGGCATCCTCGCCCTTAGTACCTGTGAAATTCAAAGGCTGAAGTCTACCAAACCTCTCTCCAATCAACACTGCTCGTCGTCAGGCATAGATCGTACCACATACTCCTGAGATGGTGCAACCCGTTGGGCTGGAGGTACCACTGGTGTCTGAAGTCCCTACACAACCTTCTTAGGTGTGCGAGTAACAGGAGTATAAGTACCTCCCCCGGTTTGAGAAGTAGCTGCGACCGTAGTAACTAAGACCGCCTGATCCAAATCGGTACACACTGATAGAATCCAAGCTAAAGCCTCTTGGAGGCCTGGAATCACAATAGGCATAGCTCGTGCCTGAGATGGAGCATCCGTAACTAGGACCTGATTGTGAATTGGGGTAGCTGGTAGATATGCAGATGCTGCCCTAGCTGATGTGCGGGCCATACCCCTACCCCTACCACGGTCTCCACCGCGTCCTCGACCTCTAGTGCCCTAGATGGTGGTACTGGTGGTTGTTCATCCTGACCGATAATATGTGACCTCATCATCTATGAGATAATGGAGTAACAGAAGTTTAGCACTCGGATCAACAGATTCGCACGACATGAATTTGAAGAATATGAAGTTTTTCCTAAAGGTTCTGCAGCCTCTCGAGGATAATTACAAACGTCTCCGTACCAATCCTCGAGACTGTTCTAAACCCGCTCATTACTCGCGAGACCTATGTAACCTAGGCTCTTATACCAAGTCGTCATGATCCCAAATACCCGATCAATATGGCACCTATCACGATACTAGGCAAGCCAACTCAAACCATCAACCACAATAAACTTCTTTTATAAAACCATTTTTCTAACACTGATTAAATCTCAAACACCCATAAGAAATGTATAAAATAGCTAAAATGTGCAAAAATTAGTAAAAAATTAGACCAACACAACCCAAACAACTAGTATCACGAGTCTAGAGCCTCTAAATACACAAATCTGACTGTCTAATACATAACAAATAAAAATGCGGGAAAAACAAGGATAGGAAGGAAGAACGCAGGGTTGCGGATGCCATGCAACTACCTTGCAGTCTCTGGCAAACTATGATAAGGCTCAGGACCTTCACTCTACCGCTCGGGCACCTGTATCTGCACACAAGGTGTAGGGAGTAACGTAAGTATGCCAACTCAGTAAGTAACTAAAGTAAATAAGGTCTGAAAGCAATAACGAGCAGTTAAAAATCATATAGAAGAGTAAACGACAGAATATCAAGTCAAACTCAACAGTTTTAAACCAATTTCTTCGTAACAATTCCATTTAAATTGAAATACGATAAAATCAATTACTTAGCAGTTTTCAAAAAAGGCTCATTTTAAAAGAAGAGTGAAATCAATAAAATATCATAAATGGGCCCCTCGGGCAAGTTATCATTCATAAATATAGCCACTCGGGCAAGCCTCTCACTCACTCGTGACTTAGCTTTTGTCACTCAGTAATGATACTCAACACTCATGCTCAACAATTATCTCATAATAGTAATAATCATAATAACCGCTGTAGCATGCAACCCGTTCTATTGTTTATAGTCGGCTACGCTCATTGGGGGTGTACCAACTTCGGAGGGACTTCTACAGCCCAAGCATCATGCCATTGCATCGTACAACTCGATTTTATATATATATATATATATATATATATATATATATATATATATATATAATAGTGTAGCATCTAGCCCCATCTATATATGTATCACTGCGACGTGCAATGCGATACATAATATATATAATATTATTGCGGTGTGCAGCCAGATCTGTAATATGTATAATCCTAACCTTTAGGTCCTCCACCTCTCTCAGTCGTTAACCTTACAGCCACTCGGGCATAACAGTGAAAATCAACGTACTCGGTCCAAACGTCCTCACATTTTAAAAAGTAAAGTGATAAAACCAATTTCAAACAATAAACATGTAAACACCACTGAGAATATTCTTTCAAACACAGAGTGAGGAAAAATAGTAGAAATGCACCTAAAGGTCTCAACAGGTCGGCACAAGGCGCCAAATATGGCATACTACCATAATACAATATAAATTTCTAAGATACGAGATATCATATGATTTCAAATCAAGTACGCGCCTTAATAGTCGCTACGGGACAGACTAAGTCACAATCCCTATCGGTGCATGCCCACACGCTCGTCACCTTGCATGTGTGTCACCTCATTTATCAAAACGATACGAAATACCGAGGTTTTGTACCCTCAGCTCTAGATTTACAATGGTTACTTACCTCAACTGGATGAGTTACTACTCCGCGATACCTTTTCCTCTCGCCTCGACCTCAACTCGCATCGAATCTACCCAAAATCGAAATCATAACAATAGAATATGCTAAGGGATTGAAGCCCATGCGAAATAATCAATTATACCAAAAATACTGAAATTGGCCAAACCGAACCCCAGGCCCATGTCTCGAAATTCGATAAAAATCACATCAACAAAATTCTTGTCCTCCCATGAGTTCATATATACCAAGAATACGAAAATCTGACCACAAATGGCCCCTCAAATCCCTAGATTAAAGTCTCAACTTTTCAAGCCCTAACTCCCCAATTTAGGCTTCAAATTCTCCAAATTTCATGTTTAGTTATGTAGAAATCACAATAGGATCGAGTATTAAGTCCAAAATCCTTACCTCCAATAAGTTCTCTTTGATTCCCTCTTCAATCTCTCTCTAATTAAAGCTCCAAAACCGAGTAAAAAATGGTGAACTTAGGCCAAAACTCGCGAAAATGGGTTTTTAAGCATTCTGCCTAGCGATCAGAAATCCTTCTTCACGGACGTGGTCAAAGCCTCGCGTTCACAAAGCACAAAATGACATTGGCCAAAATTTCTCTTACGCGAACGCGACCACCCCATCGTGAATGTGATTCTTTAGCCAACCCAACCTTCACGAATGCGTCTGCAGCTATGCGAACGCAAAGAACAAGGCTCATGGGATCCAGCCACTCCAAATACTCTTTGCGAAAACGGGACCCTCGTCGCATTCACGATGACCACTGGACCTTACCCTTCATGAACGCGGAAACCACATCGCGAACGCGAAGGCATAAATGATAGTCTCACTTCACACTCCTTCGCGAACGCGAGAGCCGTATTGCGAATGCGAAGGCCAAATGCTATAACACCAACAACAGATTTTTTGCAACTTTTCCAACATGAATTGATCCGTTCAACCACCTGAAACTCACCCAAGTCCCGAAACCTCAACCTAATATGAAAACGTATCCCATAACCTTGTTCAAACTTGTTCCAACCTTCGAAATATCCAAAACAACGTCAACACTCCAAAATCACATCGGATTGAAGCCTAAGAATTTCAAAAACTTCCAAATTATGCATTCGATAAAAAAGTCTATCAAACCACGTCCGAATAACTTGAAATTTTGCACACACATCCCAAATGACACAAAAAATCTACTTCAACTCCCAGAATTCCATTCCGACCCCATATCAAAATCTCTCCTATCAATCGTAAAATGCCAAAATTTCAATTTCGCCAATTCAAGCCTAAATCTTCTTCGGACTTTCAAAACACATTCTGATCATGCTCCTAAATACCAAATTACCTCCCGAAAATATCTGAGCCATCTAAATTCACATCAAATCCCTTTCCCACATACATTAATATATGATTGACTTTTCCAACTTAAGTTGGCTCAAAAGAGACTAAGTATCTCAAACCTTACCAAAACCTCTCTGAATCAGAACCAATCAACCCGATAATATATAATACAATTGAACAAAGAAATAAGAAGTAGAAATGGTAAAAACTGAGCGGTAATTCATGAAACGACCAGCCGAGTTTTTACAGTGTGTGATTTTCCCATCTTAGGGTTTTAAGCTAAAAATTTGCACATATGGTATGCACCATCTGATAGGGCCTAAAATGTGGCTACATCGTGAAGAGTTCTCTCTATATTGCCCTTACTTGTTGCTGTATTAGCCCTCTGGCTAGCTGTAGTCTTCCTAATTGCAAACGTATGTCCTGGCTCAAACTCTTATGACTTAGCTCTTAGTACGATTTGGATTTGAAAGAAGGGTAACCGATTCCTAAATGCCTTGTAGCTTCTTGTTTATATGGTGTGGTATAAGACAGATTTATCAACAATGCCCTACTATATATGACTTGTAGACTCGCTAGGATAGAACTGCTCCTATACCATGTTGGTCATACAATGAATCCGGGGAGGCGTGGCCGACAACCGGTGCCATATTCAGCTTGAGCGTACCACTCTGTAACTGTAAAGTCTGGAGGGAAAACCCTCAACTTAGCATGACAAGGACATATATCTATATCATCTAAAATAACGTTTCTTCGGAGTAAACACACTCAAAATCTCATACATAACTTTGCAAGCCGACAAGGATGCCATAAACGTCTACAACCAGCAATACAAACGGAACATGTATACAAGGCTAACAAGGCTACAATACTGATATACAAAGTATACAGGACGCGTCTACAAGCCTCTAGAGTTAATTGAACTGTATTATGGCCAGGACATGGACTCGATCTACCATCAAACCTGTATATATAAAATGGACTCCAAGGTCTAGACCTGATAACTCCGGGAAAGTGGAGCTTACCAACCAAGATGATATTTGGCTTTGTCTACTGGGAAGGTCTATCCATTTGTCTATCAGGACCTACAAGCATGAAATGTAGCATCCCCAACAAAAGGGACGCCAGTACGAAATAATATACTGAGTATGTGAGGTAATAGAATAATTGAAAGCTGAAACTGAACTGATAATATAATAACTGAAAGTAACTGAAGTCAAAGATGGTTTGAATATATGCTTACCTGCTTATACTGACTCAACTCTCTCAATATATTAAGTAAAAAAGTTGTCCGACCCTATAAGGCTCCGTTGTATTACTGCTCTGCCGTAGTAGGCTCGCTCATAGATGCTCGACCATTCTAGACTCTATATTTCAGCCATTCTAGGCTCACTCAAAAGGCGCTCGTCCATAGTGGGCTCGTTATATAACTTACCATGTAGAAGAAGACAATACTTAACTAAATATAAAGTCTAGTATGGGAGAATACTAAATATAAGACTAGAATAATTTACATTAATTCATAGGTACAAACTTCTCATTTTGTCTCGTTATCAACTGCATGTAGCTACAAGATCATGCCAAAATAAAGGAAAGGTTTAGACTTAACGTAACTTATCAAAATATGTCCAATAACCATGTTGAACTCGTCTTGTCGCACTTCAATCTACAGCAACGATAATAATGTTATCGTAAAGCTACGAATGATGCAACTATCATACAACGAACGACAAGCTTATTTTTATTAAAACTGATAACATCTCCCCTGTATTCCTTTCTTTCCCAAGTCCATAAACCAACAAGAACCCATGCAACCTTCACTTATATACTTTCAACACCGTAACACAAATCAAGCTGCACAACAAAAAGTGCATAAACATCACCAATGAAAGTACTATTTAACACGACGAATGAAAAATCCCTTTTGTACCCTTCAACCCAAAAGTCATTTATTAATTGACTTAACAACATATCCAACATGATATTAAGTAAAATGGGAGGACTTTTAACCTCCTATTCATCTCCTAATTTACCCTCAAACAACTAGCTCAACAATTTAACAATAATCGTATGTATAACTTTACATTGTTATGTTATTATTTCTCTTCATAATCAAAATACCAACAACAAGTTTGATATGTAGATAGTATTCTTATAATAAAAAGTTCATATGAATTCATTTCCCAAGGTTTCTAACCGTTTAAAATTCATGGAATCAACCTTTCCAAAACAGTCCATTAGAAATAACGGAAAAGGGTCAGAACTGCCCCTAACGTATTGACTTCAGGTTAAAAATGCCATCCGTTAACCTATTTTGAAGAAAATGCCCCTACCGTTAAAAATGTGGCATATTTGTGCCCCTAATGTATTGACTCCAGTTTAAAAATGCCCCTACCGTTAACCTATTTTGAAAAAAAATGCCCCTATCGTTTTAAATATAAGTACAGTCAGTTGTTAGACTTAGGGGCACAAATATGCCACATTTTTAACGGTAGGGGCATTTTCTTCAAAATAGGTTAACGGAGGGCATTTTTAACCTCGAGTCAATACGTTATTGGCAGTTCTGACCCTAACGTACAGTCAGTCAAACTATTTCAAGTTTTCTCTTATAGTATTTTGCTCAAATAAAGTAATCAATATACAAACAACATCAAGAACATGTAGTAGAATTTTATACTCACTTTAAGCAACAATAACAAGATAAAATTTCCGCCAAACATAGCCAATAACTATCCTCAATGACATCACATCACAATAGGTATTGTATTCTCCTCTGGAATCAACTTTTGGTGTTCAAGTTGGTATATAAACACTTGTAGTTTGCCTTAAAATTCCAATAAATATTAAGGAGGGAATGATTCTTACCGTAATCAATAATAAACTTACAAAATCTGAGGTTACTTCACCTTAGAAGAATCATCCAAAATAGCCACAAGATGAAGACCGACGATCTAACAAGCACCACAGGATTTCTAACATAGGATTCATATTTTTATCTTTGGTTTTCACCCTAGAATCATGGAGACTGCTTTGAGAGTGTTATGGGAGAGTATAGGGTCTAGTTGTGTAAAAAACTAACCCAAATGAGTCTTTCCTGGATCTTTAAAGGTTGGAGAATCATCAATCGCCTAAGTGGGCCCCATTGGGGGATGCTTGCATGGTCTCACGAAAACGCAAATATCTCTCTACTCCGATATTGTATCAATAACATTTTACTGTGTTAGAAACTAGACTCATAGATATTTGATTTAGTAGGCAGATCATTCCTTAATTCTAATTATATTGGGAAAAAGTCTCTGGTACATTTGACCTGCACATTATGAATGTAACTTGTGATGATCTTTGCCAACTTTTATTGCACAACTCGCTTGACTTCAAAGCATAACACATGACTATCATACGAATAAGATAGCGCATAACATAACATCCTTATCATTTTAAGCACCCTAGTTTCACCCCCAAAAATACATGTTATAACATTCCGAACTTGCCGACTTTTGACGAAACTTATTTTTTTCAAAGATGATCTCATTTCTGAGCTTACATCAATTGACTTACGACATATTTTTACGTGCGAAAACATGGTGTGTAACTAAAAATTTAGAGGAAACTAAACCAACCTGACATTACATATATAATTTTTTTGATATATTCAGTATATAAATATATTTATTGTGATGTAATTTATAAATATTTCTTAAATTTTTTTATAATTTTATCTTTTAAGGTATTATTTCAAGGTTGAACTTAAAACTTTTGAATGCTCAAATAAGTTTTATAGCCATTAATATTAGTAAATTAAATAATGCTAACAAAAGCTCAAACTAAAATCAAATCAATACTAATGCTAAATAAAGACATTCAACTCAATATTACGAACGAGAATGTATTGAATATCTATTTTTTTATTTTGCAACAATTTAGAAAAAATGCATAACCTATTTTTATTTTTCTTTAGCGTTTAGTCATGTAATTAATACTCCCTTATTAGTCTATTATTTTAGCATGACTTAGTACATTCAAATTATATTTATTTATTATGGCTTTTTAAATAGAAATATTTATGTTACATAATTTTATTGTCTTTATTGTTGAATATTTTAGGATAATGCCATGACACATCTCATATTTTTTTTTTTATTTTTTTTGAAAAATACTTTATATAGTTGTATCTTACTAGGATTAAAAAAATATCTTGAGCATACATTATATGTTTTGTCCTACGAAGATTTTACCGGAAAAAAATTTGAAAAAACCCGAATAACCCAAGAAAATCGGAGAAAAATCGAGATTGAAAATTCGAGTTTTATTGGTTTGGTTTGACTTTAGATTTAATAACCCGATATAGTTGGTTTGGTTTGGTAATTATAAAATCCAAGTCAACGTGACCTATGTACACTCCTACTTCGAACACCATTAATTTGGCGAAATTTTTTATCTCGCTAAACAAAAAATTATTCTTTACGAGTATATGACAATTAATGGTTGATATATACCTTACTCGGAAGTTGACTTTTCTATTTTTCTTCACTTGCGCCTAAAAAACATGTATCCATATCGTTGTTCAGGATGAGCGAAACCTATCAAACATGTATCCACTCTCTTATCAGCAATGTGTATGGATGGTGGCGTAGTTAAAAATTTCGCAAAAAATATCCAATCTTTAAAAAAGTCTATTTTTTTCATGAATAAGTGCAACGAAAATTTTAAAACAAACTATGCAATATTTGGCTAAACCATAAATATCCTTAGCTATAGTGTTATAAATCAAAACTAACATAAAAAAGACAATAATAAGAAATTTAATTACTAATAAAAGTAAGCATATTGCCGAAGAACATCACCTCACTTTGACCACTTACTGGACTGCTATTTTAAGGGTGTAAAATATAATATTTATTTATATCAAAAATTGTTTAATTTATATTTATAATATAATTTTTCGGTGAATGAATGGTATTCGCTTCACCATCTTTTGAATAATGAACCTACGCCACTGCGTATGGAGCAAATCATAACTTTTTTCTGACCAACTTAATTGAATTGCAGATTATGAAATCTATGAATGGGTCCTAATATATACCTGTAATGTTTTTGGATTCTGACTATTGGTCCTAGAAAAAGAATTAAGATTTTGATAGGTCCAAATGCAGTATCACAATTGCACGTTACATCTTTCTGGAACCTTAAAAGTTCATCATAATTATTTATTTTTTAAATACCACAAGAAGTAAACGTTACTATGTTGCTGATTCGTGCGATTGCAGAGGCGATCCAGTTGTTAATTTGATGTGTACGACTTTTAAAATTATTTTAATATTGAATTTATTATACTTTTATAATTATAAATTTAATATTACGACAATTTTAATAATTATACTCAGGCCGTTTTAACACCTGGAAAAGCCACTTTAAAATCCAGATAAAAGGTGATTGATTATTTTTCAGTTATTATTGCTCTAAGATAACTCCTCGTATCTGTAGAATACGAAGGTCCCTCCTAAAATAAAGTTAGGATCTTTGAAGTGTCAAAGGAAAGTTTTTGGAGTAGTTGAAAAGTCCCAATCCTATTACGTAAGACTTTACTTTTAGTGCTGTATACGTACTTGTCTGGTCACTACTAATAGGCCCTCTTTTGTTCCAACGAATTCATTCAAACTTATTTTTTATGGATAAAGAAAATCTGTTTGAATATAAAAAACAATTAAAACTAGGGCAAACATATAATAATAATTGTTAATACGATATATAAAGTCTGTTATTATAAAGGGTATTACACCTATTATGTAGGAATAAAGGTGCTCTTGGCTCGATATCATTGGTTCTGTTTCATTAGAACCCCTCTTTTTTGTTGTCTTGGATTTCAATTGATCCTTTCCGAAGAATTAGATGATCTTTCTTAATAGACTTTTTATTTGGTAGGTAATATCGATGAAGCTATTGTAAATAAGAGATTTTTTATTACTTCAACTAGTACCGATTGATGGGAGAAAAACAAATGTGATGCTTTTTGTCAAGCTTAATAATGATGGTGGCTATAGAGATAATATTTGTGGAGATGATGGTGTTGACAAAGATAGTATGAGTGCTCTTATTATGGCTTACTCTATTCCCTTGAGTGCTAACAAAGCCGAAGAGAGTGTAGTCAAGTAGAGGACTTCCGATAACGGGTGGGCCCAAATAATTCAATCGAGGTTGTTGCAGAACCTACCACATGGTTCCGGCAATAACAAAAGCTGCAAAAAAGACTGTAGCGCCACCTTGCCACCCAATGCTACTAAATCACCCTCTCCCCCCTCCCCCCACCCCCAAAGTTAAACTGGTACTTGCTGTTGCACCAGGAACCGTTGCACCAGGTGCTAATATGAACTTCATACACCTTAAAGTTCATATGACGAAAAGAGATTTTCTTGAGGTGCACCTGATTTTCCCGATTTGGCGATTTAATCTATGATTTATCATTCATGGACGTTGATAAGATCCATCTATTTAGCAGACGACACGCCCCAATTTTTTTTCAAGCGTGAAAACCCCAGAATTAGAAGTAGTAGAATTGATTCTCATAATAATAAAATAAATAAATATATCAAGATATTTTTACAAAAATTATCAAATTCAAAATAAATATCCTACACTTAATTCGTAATTGGCAATATCAAATTCCGAACCCTGCAGATATTAAAGTCAAGGGAGACGTTGTAGGAGATATGCCTGCATTTAATAATTTTGAATTAGCTTGTGTATTTATCTGAATAATTGACTAATGTATGGAAAAGAAAAAATATTAACAATATAATACCTTAATAATGAAGTCATTGGTTAGAGGAAAAAGAAGAATAAATCACGTAGGTTCAACATTGCTGTTCTAAGAGAAACTAATACTATAATATTTTCCACCTGCACAATCCTGGTCAGTAGACTTACCGCCTAAGTTGAGTCTGCTTGTTATCCCTCAAAATAAAAATAAAAATAGAAAATGGAGAAAATTTAGAATCAGCACCATTCACGAAAGAGAACTCTAAAGAAGAAAAAACATCACAAATTTAGAATTTTAAGTATGTGAACGTGGAGTATCCCGTTGCACCCACTATTGTGACAATGAAATTCATTCAGACTTAATATTTGTATGTATATTTAAAAAAAAAAAATTACATATAGAGAGTTCGAACTAAAGGCAATCAATATAGAAAAATTATTAGTTATGTCCATTTATAAGTAACTTATTGTAAAAATTAATCAATTGATAAAATATTATTAATATTATCCAATTAGCTATTTGTAGCAAAAAACTATTAAATTTTTGCTTTGTTTTGAGTGAATGTTATTAGAATAGATTGGACATAATTTAAGGAGTTTGAATCTCAGTTTTGGGATGATTTGGTAAAGTTTTGAGGTAGTTTGAATTTAAAATTCGAAGTAAAAGCCGAACATAAAAAAATGTGTATCCCTCTGTGTATCATTTCTGTATCAGATATGTATCATATTTATATCAATTGTGTATCACATGTATATCCATGTATACCTGTGTGTGAGATACATGCGTGATACATGTTTGATACATGTGTCACAGAAGACTTTTTTGAACTCGATTTAATTACAAATTTTGATACAAAACTAGTCCAAATCACCTTCAATCTTCCTCAAATTTTATATATTGATTTATCTATATATTTTCATGAATTTCAACTATATCCATTGAAAAAGTTCTTTTTGTTTGTTTAGATTTTTGAAATATTGTATAGATTTTTGTATTTCATCACCTTATTTGTTACCCCGTCCTTGAAATTTCCTTCTCGTCTTGTGTCTAATATTGTTAATCACGCTTAAAAATATGAAAGGTGATTTTTGCACTCAACTATCCATTACTTAAATGGTCACTCAACTATCCTAAATAATCTACTAAAGTTATCTTTCTTTTGTTTGTAACAGAGAAGTCATTTACCTTTGCCTATAACACTCAAAAAGTCACTTAAATTTCTCAAAATTTTGGTTGTCAAATACCTATTGTACCCTTTAAATTATCAAGTTTTATCTTTTTTTAACTTTCTTATTATTATAATTTTCTCTTTTTAATCTATGTTCCGGATTAATCTATAGACCAAATAAATTTTATTTATGAAAAAAGCATTAGTTTTCTAGTATATATAATGCTGGAATAATAATATAATTGATCATAATTTTTAAAAATATATAATGTATATTATAAAATACTTTTATTTTAAATAATTATTTTAGTATTACATGCATGGAATATATACTATAAAATTTTTGTTTTCATTCATTCACACTTGTGTAAATAAATTTTTGAGTTTTTGTTCTTAATATCAAAATTATTATGACGAACAAATTGTTCAAATCAATTTTATTTCACTGTGCTCAATATTTTATTCTAATATTATCTATGCATTTAAATAATATTCTTATTTTTTAATTTATAATAAAATTTATGTATACTATAGACAAGCCCATAATATAGATTAAAATAGAAAAAATTATAATATAAAAAAGTAAAAAAAATGCAAGAAGATAGAAGTTTATATTTTAGAGGGTAAAATAGTTATTTGACAATTAAAAATTTAAAAAATCTAATTGAGCGACCTTCTGAGTGTTATAGGCATAAGTGACTTTGTTATTACAAAAAAAGAAGAAGATGAGTTTAGCATGTAATTTCGGATAGTTGAGTGACCATATTAGTAATGGATTCAACTATTTAGTTAAATTATAGGTCATGAAGTTGTGAGAAAATAGCACGGGCTAGCCAATTTTCGGACTGGTCATTCAAAAATAACCAGCGTTCGTCAAGTCATTGAAAAGTAGCCAATATTTTGCTACAACAGAGACCAGTCCAACATAATATACTAGAGTTCGGTGCACCTATTTTGAACTTTTAGTATTTTATGCTAGACCGGTTTACTTTGCTGGCTCCAGTATGATATACTAGAGTTCCAGTATACTTTGCTGGCTCCAGTATGCTTTGCCGGAACTCCAGTATATTATACTAGAATTCCAGCATATTATGCTGGAGTATTTTTCAGATTTTGAACAGTGTTTTCGTTCAGATTTATCTTTACATGAAAAGTGACTAATTTTTTATGACTTTTGAAACTATAACTATTTTTAAATGATCATTTATAAATCTGACTATTTTTAAATTTCTCCCGATATTTTATGTAGTTTCAACTTTCAAAATCAATCCAAAATTTTAAATCTTTTATATTCTCGTCGGTTGCTTGATTAAAGTTCTTTCGGGGAATTATTAGAATAAAAAGTTAAACTACCAAAAAGTTGTCAGTTGCACAATGGCAGCCTCTGGTTGACAGGATTTCTGCTAGAATTACTTCCTGGACTGCTAGATACCTATCCTATGCAGGCAGAAGCCAATTGGTCCAATCAGTTATATTTGGTGTTCAAGCTTACTGGGCTCAATTATTTATCATACCTTCAAAGGTTATTAAAATGCTGGAGTCAATATGTAGATCCTATATTTGGTCAGGTTCAGTTAATATCTCAAAGAAAGCTTATGTGGCCTGGGAAAAGGTATGCATACCAAAATCTGCTGGTGGGCTGAATATAACCAATATCTTGCTGTGGAACAAGGCTGCTATAGCCAAACTTAGTTGGGATTTAGCACATAAGAAAGATCTTTTGTGGGTGAAATGGATTCATACAATCTATATCAAACAACAACATTTGGAGAACCTAACTGCCCCAAAAAATGCTAGCTGGATGGTCAGGAAGATTGTGGAGGGTATTAAGCTGCTACAACGACATCAATTGCTGTATAATTCTGACTTTACCATAAGGAGATTATACTTGCAACAGATTGGAGACACAACTAGAGTCCCTTGGAAGAATTTGGTAATAAAGAATGATGCTCGACCTAAAGCTATCTTCTGTTTGTGGCTGTTACTTCAAGATAGACTTCCTACCAAGAATAGGCTGCTGCAATGGAATCTGAATGTATCAGGCAACTGTGTTATGTGCCAGCATGATATGGAAACTAGAGATCACTTATTCTTGCAATGTACCTTTGCATCCCAGCTGAGATACCAATCACTACAATGGATTGGAGTTGAAGACTTCACTGGGCAGGAATGGTCACACTTTTGCCAATGGTTCATTGAGCAATCTAAAGGGAAATCTCCCCGAGCTCGCATAATCAAGATGACAGTAACAGAAATGATCTATGGTTTATGGTTAGAAAGAAATGCGAGAATCTTTGAAAACACATACTGTAATTGTGATAAGCTCCTCAGTAGTATAGCCTATATATGTAATGTTCGAGCTCCTCCTAGGCTTAGTTCATATATTCAGCAGTTCATGTTATAACTGCTGACTTGGCTCGAGTAGTATAGGTAATCTTTTGTCCAGTTTGATAGGCAGCTGAGTTAAAGCTGGCCTATGATTTTGTAAGGCAACCATTTTGGTGATTAATATAAATTTAATTACCAAAAAAAACAATGAGAAAATGGCAGCAAGTTTAAAAGTAGGCCATGCCTATATGATCAATTATCATGGAAAATCACTTTATTCTGACTAGCTAACTTTAAGCATTTTTATCAAAATTAGGATATATTTCATATACATAAGAAAGTCTTAGCTTTAATGGTTGTTTTTCACGAAAAGCAAATATAAGATAAGAAATTTAATATTTTATTAAAACTTTAAATAAGTCCTGAATTACATTTATTCTATTTGGACTCTTTCTTAGAGAAAGATAATTGAACAATTCCGAATTATGATCCTTGCAGATAAGGCTGTATTTTTTGCGATTCCGAATCGGAACCGGACTGGAACCGCGGCCCTAGGGGTTCTGCCGGTTCCGACGGTCCGGTTCCGGTTCTGGAGGTTCCCGGGAACCGTGGCGGGGCGGTTCTATCCGTCGGAACCGCCAGAACCGGAACCGCCAGAACTGGAACTGGAACAAAAAATTTTCTTTTTTAAAAATAATTTCCAAACGGCTCTTTTTCAAAAGTAGCCGTTTGGAAGTTTAAAAAATAGCCCTTTGGCCCTCAAACTTAATTTAACCCCAAACTTTATATAATTACACTATTTCCCATTTCTCAACTATAAATACCCCCTCATTCTTTCATTTTTATTCACCAATTCATCAATATCTCTCAATCACTCTCAAGCTCTCTTTCAATCTTTCTAGTGCAAGTGTTTAATTTATTGTTGCAAATTCGTGAAACATTGTGAAGTTGTTGAATTGAAGTTTTCAAGTGTTCAATTTCAACGATTTTCAATTTTCAAGAAGTTGTTCGTCAATCCGGTAAACTCGTTTCAACTCTTACGTGCTAAGAATATTTTTGTGTGTTGTTATTTTGCTTAATTATAATTATTATGGCATTTTCGTTGAAAAATATGTTCGGTAAAGGAAAAGCTAAAACCGGTGAAAGTAGTGGCCAAAATACTACCCCTCCCCCGGCTCCCCGACCTAGAAAAGATAAGCAAGTTCAAAGTAGTAGCCAACCTAGAAATCCTAATGAACCCATCGGAATCCTTGATAGTATCACCCCGTGTATTCAATTTAGCGATATTAATTTTCTACATGATGTAGCAGTTGGTGATAGAATAGACGATGATATTATGAATGCTCTTTATCCTAGCGCACCTATCTTAGAGGGAAATGAGGATGATGATGATGATGATGAAACCCAAGCTCCAGTAGATTTAGATGATACACCTACTAGTCCTGCTCATAACTTAGGTGATGAACCGGCACACCCACTCGTACAAACTCCCACTTTTAGTAGACAACCTCCTAAACGTTCAGAAACATCATTAGTTTGGCAATTTTTTATTCAACTAAGATAACAAGATAAGGCTAAGTGTAAATCTTGTGGGAAATTACTTGTTCATAGGTATACTGGAGATCGTAGCGGCACCAGTAGTTTAGTTAAGCATATAAAATTACACCATAGCGATAAGGCTAGATATTTCCAATTGAAAGCGCAACAAGAGGGGAGGACAAGTCCTGATACTACAGTTAACCCAAGTGCTGGTTCAAATCTAGTTCAACCAGGAAAAAACACAGTCACCGGAGGTATATTATATTACGATCCAAATAAGGATCGTGAAGAATTAGCTAAAATGATTACTGTTATGTGTTCACCTTATTCTTTTGCTTCTAATCCTGCATGGATTCATTATATTAGAAGAGTATTTAATCATACGTATAAAGGTTGGCCTCGCGCCATAGTTAAGGCCGATATTTATAAATACAAGCATGAATATGAACAATACTTGCGCTATTTATTTACCCATATAACTGATCGTATGTCTATTACAACTGATATTGGTAGAAGTAATAATGATTGTGATTATCTAACTGTAACCAGTCATTGGATAGACGAAAACTGGATAATGCAAAAACGCATTATTGCATATAGGATAATTATTTCACGGCACACGGGTAGGTTTATTGCTAACATTGTTTCAGATGTATGCAGATATTTTTGTTTTAGTGATAAAATAATGTCAATTTCCTTGAATAATGCTTCTAGCAACACTAGTGCAATAGGTATGCTAACTAGAACACTTAATCCTGCTTTTACTAATATTTTCCATGTCAGATGTATATGTCATATTTATCATTTAATTGTTGGTGATAGTATGAGAATATTAAACTTAGAATTGAAAAGGTTAAAATGTCTCTTAATTGGGTTTTTTATTCAAACCGTAGAAGTAGACTTAGAGAATATTTTAAAAAGTGTGACGAATATGGTTAGAGAAAGAAAGGTTCCTAAACCTTGCCCGACTAGGTGGAACTACATGTACAAAAGTTTAGTAGTAGCGTACGGATATAGAAACCCAATTAACGCTACGTATGATTCTCGGGATTGGTGGGAGGAAGATAATGACATGCTAACTACACAAGATTGGACTAACGTTAAAATTCTTTTAGATGTTTTAGAACATTTTCATGTGGATATAAATGCTTTATCTGGCCAATATTATCCAACTATTTCTAACTGTTTAGTTTATATTGCCGCACTTGCTAATTTGTTTATTGATTTTAACGAGGGAGGGGAAATTTATGAAATTGCAATAACTGAAATGAAAAAGAAGTTTAAATTTTTTTTTTCCAATCCCTCCTATATTTGGTGTGTCTGCTATGTTAAATCCTACTATGAAATTAGGAGGTCCTCACTTTTGGTATTCTACTATTTATCAGTCTTTAGATCTTTCAGAAGTAGAAATGGCTACACTAGCTGATGCGAAAGCATCAATTAAAGTGAATGCTCAAACTGTTTATAATGCTTATAAACAGGCATTAGAGCATGCTAGGCCTAATATTCCAACCCCTACTTCGTCTACATCACAGTCATCTAAAAGAGCTGCTGGCTTAACAGCTCTTAAATCGTGGACAGAGTTCAGGGGTACTCAAGGGGAAAATTTAGATGAAATTTCCCATCTAAATGAGCTTCAAGTTTATTTGTCGCAGGGACTAGAGAATGAGAATCCAGACGGCTCTTTCGACCTTTTGGATTGGCGGAAGACAAGGGAAAAGCATTTTTCCGTTCTTGCAAGGATGGCTCGGGATGTAGTGCACCATATAAAATATATTCTACAATATACTAATGACTACTATACAAGATATTGATTTAAAAATAAAATAAAATAAAATTTCAGAACCGCCGGAACCGCCAGAACCGCAGGAACTGGAACCGCCAGAACCGGAACCGGATGGTAGCGGTTCCGGCTCCGGAACCGCCAGAACCAGAACCACCAGAACCGAACCGCCAGAACTGAAACCGCAGACCCAAATAAACCCAGAACCGGAACCGGATACAACCTTACTTGCAGACCGGATCATCTATATCATATACAAAAAAAACACTCTAGATGTTTGAATTCTTTCTAGATAAAAGCTCAATTCCAATTACGATTTCATTAAATATTTTACAACTAAAATCTTTTTTAACCAATCTAGTTCCTCCACCAATGTGAATCCCATTTGGATTCAAGTATGCTATACTTTTTTGTTATTGAGAGAAAGCAAATTTTTTCGAAGTCCGAAATATTCTCTTAAAGATTTATTTTTTCCTATGAGAAGAAACAAAAGCAAAAAAATTAATTTAATGATATTGGAAGATCTAAAGGATTTTTTCAATGTATCATTTTTAGGTCCAATATATATATATATATATATATATATATATATATATATATATATATATATATATATATATATATATATATATATATATATAGAAGTACATATAAATGAAACGATATACAAATTTAGATTTTGAATCTATCTCTGAAAATAAGCCCCTTTCTCATTTCCCATCCTTTGCGCTACTCCTATCCAAATTTCATATCGAGATCGTGCATTAGCAAATTTATTAAGCTATGGTCTATTCAAAGAAAAAGAAGACGTTGAAGTTAAGCTCGGAATGAGTGGCCACTTTTCAACCGAGAAGAAGAATCAATTTCATTTCATTAAATTCCTACGCCATTGAAAATGTCTTTTGTCATGTTAGTTATATTAATTAGACTTGAGATATAAAGGTAATATGCATCTTCCACTTGCTCAACATATCATGGAAAATCGAAGAAGAAAAGGAAATAGCAAAGCATATTGACACACTTCAACCTAGTTGGCTTTTTAGGGGCCAACAAACATTTAGGTGAATGGCAAACACATAAGACCGATGTGTGGTTCTTGACGAGGATCTCTTTTTACAAACATGTAAATATTGCTACAACTCAATGTTCTTGAAACTTCTAATTGTGGTTTTGATGTTAATGAATGTGAATCATTGTGCGAGTAAATACTGCTTTAATCATAATATTTGCAAATATATTAATTCAACATTTGAACATGGGTGAAATATTAAAGGATTAATTACCTTCCATATCAAATGTTAATATTTTATTTATTTTACATAAATATTTTTCTAAAAAATTACATTTCATAGCTATCTTTTGATTTTATAGCCAATATCTATTTATGGTCATCTTTAGAGGTGTTCATGGTTCGGTTTGAATCGGGTTTTTCCTAAAAAAAAATCAAACCAAGTAGTCAGTTTTTCTCGATTCGATTTATGTCGGTTTTTCGATTTTTTCGGTATTTTTTTATTTCTAAATTATTTGTCGATTTGTTCTTAAATATAAGGATACACTACCAAATAAATATTCCGGCGATCACATTTTCAACGTAACACTATCAAATCAATTTTCCTTTGAGAAATTTATTATTTACTAAAATATATTTATGATAATTGAATGAAATAGTGATGAATAATTTAAGGACTCAATTAAAAATATATATTTTTAAACATGGATTCTTACACTTAACAAAAGAAAGCTACCAATCAAACTAGGATATAAAGGTAAAGAACTGTAATAAGAGTGCAAACGATTAACATTCACCATAAAATTTATATATATATATATATATATATATATATATATATATATATATATATATATATATAAAGGTGTAATAATAAATTTGAAATAGTTACTCATATAATCGGTTTGGTTCGGTTATTTTTTTTATTAAAATCAAATCTGATCGGTTTTTAAAATTCAAAACCAAAACCATTCCAAACCAAAAAGTATCAATTTTTTTGGTCGGTTTGGTTTGATTTTCGGTTTTTCGGATTTTTATGAACACCCCTAGTCACCTCCTACCCTTAAGCCATAAAATGCGTTTTGTATTATTTTCCTCTCTTATTCTTCCAGATTTATCTCCCCCCTCTCTCTCAATGCCAGTTTTCTCCATGAATACAAACTATTCTCTCTCATCAGTGTAGACGGTGTAGTCAATTGAGTAAGAGTCCATTTCTGTATCCTAGAGGTCAAAGTTAAAAGTTGAAACACACCATTAATACTCCCTCAGTCCACTCAGTAATTGCGAGTAGCAACAACGACAACGATTTCATAAACCCTACAGAGCTTCCTTCTAGATTTTTCTCAGATCGGTAGTGCTTCTGGAAGTTTCCAGAACGAGGGTTTTCTCTCCCCTACCCCATATCTATTCTTCCTCTCTCTCTACTTCCCAATGTCTTTTCCTCCGCCAGACGCTGGAGCAATTGTGTCCGTAAACTATCGTGACGGCACCTACTCTCTACGACTAGGTAAGCCTAATAAATTGTACAAAAAGAAAACAACAAAATAAAACTAGCCAAATGGTAGAAAAATATCAAAATAAAGCGTTTAAGATGCCGCTCGACATATACAATACAACTCTCAAACTGAAACTATATTTTTCAAAACCCGAAATCTCATAAAATCACAAGATATTGAATAACTACAAGTGTATAACTCCAGAATGTCTAAACAAAAGTAAATACACAAGGGGTAACACTATGAGAAAGAATGGAAAGGGACTCCTCGGTCTACGGACACGGCAGATATAACTCGAAGTCTCTGGAGAATCGCCTCGCCTCAAAAGTAGTAGAGCTGAGTCGAAGTACCCGAATCTGTACATGAAAAATTTGCACAGAAAGGGCATGAGTACACTACAACAGTACTCAGTAAGTGGAAAGCCTAACCTCAATCGAGTCGTGACGAGGAAGGTCAAGGCCCTACTGAGTTTAAATGAAAAACAAGGTATAACAATATAGAATAAGACAGAATGATTAAGTGCAACAGTAAGAAGTAACACATGATAGAAAGAACAACAACAACTACAATAGAGACAAAATAATCACAGAAAGGAATACAACGCAACACGAAGATAACAACCGGGGGTCTCCTGGGATACCGTCCCATAGTCCGAAATAAAAAAATCCACTGGATCTCCCAGGTGTCGTCCCATAGTCCAACTTATAATTCACGGGGATCTCCCGGAATATTGATTCGTAAAATATCCAGTACTGGGGGAGTCTACCGGGTGCAGTCCTGCAGTTCCAATGTAAAAGTGCAGGGGGATATCCCGAAATACAAATATGTAGTCCAAAGTAAACATGCAGTGGAATCTCCCAGGATATCGTCCTGTAGTTCCAAAGTAAACAAACAATAGGAACATGAAGAATACTCAATTCAATTCACATTTCATATCAAGGTAAAACATGTATTTCTAACGTAGCATGCTGCACATAATCCAAATAAGGCAATTTGAGCAAGTAAAATAATTATGTCAATTAGACATACTTTCCTAAGCTAATAACATGCTTAAATTGCAAGTAATATAAACAGGGAAGGAAACACAATTATAGTTACTTAATGAAAACATGATTTTCAACAATTAGAACAAGTACGCACTCGTCATCTCACGTACAAGGCATTTCAAATATCAGCAATACCAAATCCTAAGGGGAGTTTCCCCACACAAGGTTAGGCAATACACTTACCTCGAATTGGCTAAAATAATCAACTCGAAATCCCACTCTTTCCACGAGTACTCGACTCCAAATGGTCCAAATCTATTCAATTCAATTGTATAATATAAATATAACTTCAAGTAACTGATTCCACTAATTAATTCTAAGCTAATACGCAAAATTAGGAAAATAACCAAAATTCCCTCGAACCCATGCCTCGGAATCGGGTATAATCTACAAATTCAGAATCCTGACACTCTCAGGAGTTCATATACATAGAATTTACTCCAACCTGACATCAAAATCCTGATCCAAACTCAAAAATTAGGTCTAAGAACTTTTCCAACTTTTTTCCTATTTTTTTCGTCCCAAATTCGAATTTAATGGATGAATTTAAGCATAGATTCATGGAAATTAGTGAAAATCGGGTAAGATTTACTTGCCCAAAACACCCAGGTGAAAATCTCTCTCAAAATCGCCAATCCCGAGCTCTAAAATCAATTTCTAAGGTTATGAAACTAGATCCTCGATTTTTCCCCTTTTCTGACTAGTGAAACCGCATTTGCGGCTCCAGTCCCCATTCTTTAAAGACTAAGTCGCACATGCGACTTTTCATTAAACGGGGACGTTTTGCTTCTGCGACTAGTTTTCTTCACCTACGGTCTCGCATGTGCGTTCCATGTTTCAAACATGCGATTTCTGGAGCCTAGACCAAAATTTGATTCTGCAGCCATCTAGCCGCTTCTGCGGCGCTGCACCTGTGGTCCCCCATATGCATGTGTAGATATGACAGGTTCAACAACCAGATTTTTGCTTATGTCAAAAAGAAATTTTTGTTAAGCACCGGAATCTCACCCGAGGCCCCCCGGACCTCAACTAAGCCTGCCAACCAATCCTAAAACATCATACGAACTTGTTCCAACATTTGAAATGCTCAAAACAACATCAAAACACCAATTTAATATCAGATTCAAGCCTAAGAATCCCAACAACTCACAAATTACCCTTTCGATCAAAAAGTCTATCAACCTCCGTCCAAATGAACTGAACTTTTGTGAACACGTCACATTCAGCATTGCAGAGCTGCTCCAATTTCCGGAATTCCATTTCGACCTTTAGATCAAAATCTCACTATCGAACCGAAAACTTCAAAAATTCAACTTTCGATATTTCAAGCCTAAATAATCTACGGACCTTCAAAATATAATCCAAACATGCCCTTAAGCCCGAAATCACCCAATAGAGCTAATAGAGCTGGCGATATTCCATTCCGAGGCCCTCTTCTCATTTCTCTGACTACGGTACAAATTCTTAAACTTAAACTTTCATATAAGGATTAAGTGTCCCAAAACTCTCCAAAGCTCCAAATAAATTCTCCCAGCAACTCACAATAGCAAAAACAAACACGAGGAATGTAGTTAAGGGGATCAGGGAGTTAATTCTTAAACGACCAGCCAGGTCATTACACCCTCCTACACTTAAACATTCGTTCGTCCTCGAACGAGCATAGAGATATACCTGAAGTGGTGAAAAGATGAGGGTAATAGCTGCACATATCCTGCTCGGTCTCCCAGGTCGTCTCCTCGACCTGCTGGTCCCACCACTGAACCTTTACCGATGCAATGTTCTTTGACCTCAACTTCCGAACCTGCCTGTCCAATATTGCCACTGGCTCCTCAACATAATATAGATCATTTTCTAATTAGACTGAATTAAAATCCAACACGTACGATGGATCATCGTGATACCTCCGGACATCAAAACATAAATACAGAATGAACTCCTGCCAAGCTAGGAGGTAAGACAAGCTTATAACAAACCTCCCCAACATGCCGTAATATCACAAAAGGACCAATAAACCTCGAATTAAACTTCCCGTTATTCCCAAATCTCATAACGCCCTTCATGGTGAAACCCGAAGCAGAACCCGTTCTCCAAACATATAGGAAATATCACAAACCTTTCGGTCCGCATAACTCTTATGTATGGACTTGGCTATACGGAGTCTATCCCGAATCACCTTAACCTTCTCCAAAGCATCATGAACCAAGTCTGTGCCCAATAATCTAGCCTTACCTGGCTCAAGCCAACCCACCGGGATCAACACCCTATACTATATAAAGCCTCGTATGGTGCCATCTAGATGCTGGACTAATAGTGGTTGTTGTAGGAAAACTCCGCCAATAGCAAGAATTTATCCCAAGTCTCTCCAAACTCAATCACTCACGCACTGAGCATATTTTCAAGAATCTGAATAGTGCTCTCGAACTGTCCGTGCGTATGAGGGTGAAATATTGTACTCAACTCTACCCGAGTACCCAACTCATGTTGTACAGCCCTCCAGAACCATGATGTGAACTTAGTACCTCTATCTGAAATGATGGAAACTAGAATACCATGCAGCCGAACAATCTCTCGAATATAAATCTCTGCCAATCGCTCCAAAGAATTGGTATGCCAGGAATGAAGTGTGTGGACTTGGTTAGCCGATCCATTATCACCCAAATGGCATCAAACTTTCTCAAAGTCTGTGGGAGTCTAACAACAAAGTCTATGGTTTTCCGCTCCCAATTCCACTCTGGAATCTCCATCTGCTGAAGTAACCCACTCGGTCTCTGGTGCTCAAGTAACCCGCCCGGTCTCTGGTGCTCATACTCCACCTGATGAAAATTAACGCATCGAGCTACAAACCCAACTATATCTTTCTTTATCCGCCTCCACCAATAGTGCTGCCTTAAATCCTAGTACATCTTCGCAGCACGCAGATGAATAGAATACCGCGAACTATGGGCCTTCTCTATAATCAACTCCCGAAACCCATCAACATTGTGTACACAAATCCGATCTTGCATCCTCAATACCTCATCATCACCAATAGTCACATCTCTGGCATCACCGTGTTGAAACTTGTCCTTGAGGACAAGCAAATGACGGTCATCAAACTGATGCTCTATGATACGATCAAATAAGGAAGACCGGGAAACCACGCTAGCTAGAAGCCGACTGGGCTCCGAAAGATCTAATCTCACAAATTGGCCGACGAAGGCATGAACGTCCATTGCGATGGGCCTCTCAGCAGATGGCAAGTAAGTCAAACTCCCCAAAGTCTCTGCCCAACGACTCAAAGCATCGACCACCATATTGGCCTTGCCTCGGGGATATAAGATAGTGATATCATAGTCTTTCAGCAGGTCTAACCACCTCATCTGACAAAAATTAAGATCCTTCTGCTTGAACAGATATTGCAAACTCCGGTGGTCAATATAAATCTCACAAGACACACCATACAAGTAATGACACTAGATCTTTAAGGTGTGAACAATAGTAGATAAATCGAGATTATAGACATGATAGTTCTTCTCATGTACCTTCAACTGTCTGGATGCGTAGGCAATCACCCTATCGTCCTACATCAATACCGCTCCAAGCTAATCCATGAGGCATCACAATAGACAATATAAGACCCCGAACCAGCAGCAATATCAAAACTGGGGTTGTAGTAAAAACTATCTTGAGCTTCTGAAATCTCACCTCACACTCTTCTGTCCACTGGAATGGAGCACCCTTCTGGGTCAGCCTGGGTATAGGGGCTACAATGGATGAAAACTCCTCAACACATCGACGATAATAAACCACCAAACTAAGAAAACTACAGATCTCTGAAGCTGAGGATCATTTGGGCCAACTCTGCACTGCTTCCACTTTCTTCGATTCCACCTGAATACGTTTACTCGATACCACGTGGCCTAGGAATGCCACAGAATCCAACCCAAACTCACATTTCGAGAACTTTGCATATAATTTCTATTCTCTCAAAATCTAAAGCACTGTCCTCAGGTGCTGCTCATGATCTTCCCGACTCTGGGAATACACCAGAATATCATCAATGAAGACAATATGGGTCAAGATATGGTTGGGACACACTGTGCATCAAATGCATAAAGGTTGTTGGGATATTGGTCAGCCCAAATGACATAACAAGGAACAAGGAGTTTGAAAGTATCACTCCAAGTGAAAGTTCTTAAAATGATTGAAAGTATCTGCAGGAGTTTCATTTGGTCCGGGATGAATACTGTAACTAAGAAAGCATACATCTCATGGGACAAAATGTGCACTCCAAAGTCAGTAGGTGGCATGAACCTAACCAACCTCAAAGTATGGACAAGGATGCCATTGCAAAGACCTGCTGGCACATAGCACATAAGAAGGATAAGATGTGAATAAGGTGGATCACAGTGTACTATATCAAAGACAGGCCATTAGAATCCATGCCAATCCCTGCCCAAGCTAGCTGGATGGTTAATAAGATCATCCAATCCAGGGACACCCTACAAAGGATCCAGAACTGGAAACATTAGAAATGTACTACTAAACAGTTGTACCAGTTGCAGTTGCAAGAAGTGCCAACAGTCCCATGGAAGAACTTAATCTTACAAAACCAAGCCAGACCAAAAGCAGTGTTCAAGCTGTGGCTATTCCTACAGGACAGACTACCAACCAAGTATAGATTACATAGCCGGGGATTGGGTATTGATCAACAATGCACTCTATGCCAAATCCAACCTGAAACAAGAGATCATCTGCTCATGGAATGCCCTGTCACTGTGGATCTATGGGGAAGAGTAATTAATTGGCTACAGGAACAATACCTACCTAGTATCAGTTGGAACCAGAAAGTGCAGTGGATAATCCAAAGCCAAGGGACGAACATGTCGTGCAGACATTTTTAAAATGGTCACAGCTGAAGTTGCATATGCTATCTGGCTGGAAAGGAATGCAAAAGTATTCAACAAGACTTTTCGATGTAATACTGCTCTACTGAGAGACATAGTGTACAACTGTAATGTTAGAGGCACCCCTAGAATTAGACAACAGTTGCAACACCTTAGTATATAGTAGAAGCTAGACAGTTAGGACAGTAAGTACAGTTATTATGAGCTTTCAGACAGTCAGCCGAGTTGAAGTTTGACTGTGGTTTTGTGATGCAACTTCATTGGTGATTAATGAAAAAACATTAATTACCAAAAAAAAAAAACAAGGAACTCGTAATGACCATACTGAGTCTTGAAAGCAGTCTTCACGATATCTGGCTCCCAAATATTCAATTGATGGTAACCTGAACGCAAGTCAATCTTAGAAAGCACTCTTACACCCTGAAGTTGGTCAAACAAATAATCAATACGAGGCAAAGGATACTGGTTCTTTACCGTAACTTTGTTCAATTGGCAATAATCAATGCACATACATATAGAATCATCTTTTTTCTTCACAAATAAGATAAGAGCACTCCAAGGTGATAAACTAGGCCAAATGAAACCTTTATTAAGCAATTCTTGTAATTGATCTTTCAACTCCTTCAACTCAGGAGGGGCCATATAATATAGAGGAATAGAAATAGGTTGAGTTCCCGGCAACATGTCAATGCCAAAATTAATATCTCTATTGGGCGGCATGATCTGAAGATTAGCTGGAAACACATCAGGAAAATCCCGTACTACATGGACTAAATCAACTGTAGGGGTATCTATACTGACATCTCTTACATAAGCTAGATACACGTCACACCCCTTCAGAACCATTCACTAAGTCTTAAGAAATGAAATAACTCTACTGGAAGTATGATCTAAGGTACCCGTCCACACTACTCGCAGTACACCTGGCATAGCTAGTGTCACAGTTTTGATGTGACAATCAAGAATAGCATAATGGTGCGACAACCAGTCCATGCCCAAGATAACATTAAAATCTACTATGGTGAGCAAGAATAAATCAGCTCTGGTCTCAAAACCACTAAGAGCAACCATACACGACCAATAAATGCAGTCCACAACAAGAGAATCTCCCACAGGAGTAGAAAAATAAACAAGGGTACTCAAAGAATCCTGAGGTATACCCAAATACGGGGCAAAATAAAAAGACACATAAGAATAGGTGGAGCCTGGGTCAAATAAAATCATTGTATCTCTATGAAAAACCAGGCCAATACCTGTGATGATGGAATCGAAGGTGACAACCTCAGTACGGGCAGGAAGAGCATAATATCTAGCCTGGCCTCCCACTCTACGGTGACCTCTACCTCCCCGAACTCAACCTCTAGCTGGCTGAACAGAAGGGTAGCGACTGGAGTTGTAATCATATCTTGAGAACTCTACGGGGCACGCCATGGCTGAGAAATCTGTGGAGGTGCACCCCTCCTAAGTCTTGGACAATCTCTTACCATATGTCGTATGTTACCACACTCAAAACAAGTTCTAGGAGGATGTGTTAGCTGTGACTGGCTCGGGCCAGGTTTGCTGGACTATGTTGTGGCCAAACACACTACGCAATTGTCAAGTAATAAAGTGATTAAAAGTCGGATGTCGAACCCAGGAGGACTTGTGATTAACTATTATCTAAATTATACTATTCTAATTATCTATGCAAGAAATAAACCTAGAAGTATTTGATTCTAAACTGATTAAAATAAATAAAAACAAATAATGAACTTTGAATAGAGGAAGAGTAGATTTTATGATATCAATGTATTGAAAACGATCTACGGTTCTGGGCTATCTAACATTCCTATTGTATTCTTCAATTGAATTGAGTAACTAATTTATCTAGTTTATTGGTTGACAGAGTTAATATTGCTCATATGAATTTATCGAATTCTTACTCGCCTATTTCAAGCTACCTAACGCCTATATGTCTATGGAGTTACAATCAACAAGAACGCATTTATAATTCCTATTAATCAACCAAGCAAGGCAATTAGGTACGTGCCTATCCTAACTGCAAATTTGTTCCTCGATGCCCAGGTTCAAGAACTTGTTCTACTCAATCCTATATGCAATCTAGAATTTATACTTTCGATTTCAATTCAATATTCGTAGATAAGATTCAATTTGTGATCAAGCAATCAAATAATTAAGTGCAGGATTAAGTAAATAAACTAATTATAAACTAAGAAATCAAAATCAATATCTGAATAACAATAGTCATGAAAGAACTACAACCCTAGAATTTTGAAGTTTAGCTTCACATAGACATGGTAGTAAAATAACAAATCATATAAAAAAATATAAAAATTACTAAGTTTGGTGAAAGAAATGATGGAAGTTGATGTATTCCGGCCTTCACGGCTCTGTTTCTCTCTCTTCATTCAAAGTTATGTAAAAATTGTGTTTAAGGACTATTTATAAGTGTAGGAAAAAGCCTAAACGAAATAACCAAATCCAAGAATAATTGGAAAAAATATCCATCGGAAATCCCATCATGTACCGTTATGGTTAATGCGCCAAAATCTGGACGCCTCACGACAGACATTCTCGGGTTAGGCAAAGCCTTTCAAACTGAAACTCTTCACTCTTCCACGTAAGGTGCATTTCATGTGCTGCTTTATCTAATTCCGAATAGTCAAAACTTGATGCAATATTCTAAGCTTCTTAATATCAAAACCAAAGGTGTTGATCTTCCAGGTAAGTTCTCCCTTGATTCTTTTTGTTATTTTCTCATTTTTCATATCTTATCTCTACCCTATTACAACATTAGTGATCCCTTTATCCCTCCGGTGAGCAAACCAAAACATAATCTTCTTGAATGCTTCAATAATTACATCTTCTCCAATTGTTTTGTGCATTTCTTTCCAAAATTCCATCTTCAAAGTACCTACGCATAAAATAAACTCAATTAAGCATGATTATATTATAGTTTAGCATTAAAGTACCAAAATATAAAGTAATGCACTAAAAATATATAATTATAGCCAAACAGCACTACCCCACACTTAAACTTTGCTCGTCCTCGAGTCAACCACACACTTTATATTTACAACATTTGAAGCATACTACACCAATGATCATGGTTGATTGCAACAATTTAACTCTAGCATATATAATCACATACACTTCCTTGTTTTCTACCATACTTCATAATATTCACAACAAACACAACATGCTCGTAATAATCCTAGCCTCAAAAACTGACTCAATGGGACAATGCACTCATGCTTGAACATCCAACATTGTTGAGAAGTCTAATAACGTAACCTATCCCTCGTGAAACCATGTGAACTCACATCCAAAGCAAAGAAAGTAAAATCAATCCACACATTCGAATCACACGCTCACATATATAAAAAAAAATCGCTCATCCTCACAAAAGAAGTCACAGACATGTAATTGGTACCATAGGCTTGCCCTTAATGTAAATCTCTACTAATGTAGGCTCACTCGCTCTAAAATCAATTAGGTCTTTTTCATGGTTGTAATGTGGACTAAGGGATGCGTATGATATATTTAAAAATATTGACTAACCCTCCTAAGCACTTTAACACACCACATAATCAACTTTAAGGGCAAATTATTCAATCCACTTCACTTTCACAAACAATATCACCCCGAAAATGCTCCCTTCTTCTTTAAGCACTACATTAATTCATATTCACTATTAAGAACAAGACAACAATGTATTCATCTCTATTATTTTTCCAGATTATTCTTTTTTTTTTCAATTTCCGCTAGTGGTGTATTATTTTAAAAAACAAGTGAACCTTCCTTCCTTTTATTGGTTCCACTCAAAAAACACCCCACACTTAGTTCCTTCTTACTTCTTTTAGCGTTCATCACAAAATTAAAGTGTTATAAAAGCAAAAGGGATCAAAACAATGTTAATTAAGAATAAAAAAGGTATACGCTTGTAATGTGGGTGCCAAATAAAATTCTATAGGCTCAAAAAGGTTGACTTTAGATAAATTTTATTTTTGGTAAGCAATTAAGCTTGAAAAGATCAAAGAAAACCTAAAATCATTTTTCAAAACGAGCATCACCTAAAATTTTGCTTCGACTCACAAATCGGGAAAGTTCAATACACAAGTACAATACATGGACTACACAAAATCCTCACCACACATGGTACATGACTCACTAAGGACGATCTTGTTCCGACTCTCAAACAAATAAAAGTATTCACGGAGTCACGAGATATTAAGCATTAAGCACAAAGTTAACATAAGTCAAGAAAATGAGACATATGCGCTGTTGGAAACACGTTCTCAAGGCATTTTTCAAAGTCACAAAATAATCGATTGTGAACTTATGACAATCGATTGTGTTGAGGCAGTGTCTTCCAGACTTTTTCAAAGTTATTAAATAATCGATTGTGAACCTATAACAATCGATTGTCAAGAGGCAGTGTCAAAATTGATTTTTCAAGACTGATATATAATCGATTGTTAACTTAGTATAATCGATTGTATAACTGACCGTTGCCAAAATGTTTTCAAATACCGTCAGGTAATCGATTATTGATTTCCTATAATCGATTGTTTTAATTAAAATCTGGAAAGGATTTTTTGAACGTTGCTGAGTAATCGATTATTGATTTGCTATAATCGATTATTGTAAGTAAAATACGGAAATGATTTTTTGAACGTTGCCAAGTAATCGATTGTAGATTTCTGACAATCGATTGTTTTACGTAAAATCTGGAAATGATTTTTTGAACGTTGCCAGTAATTGATTATTGATCTTAGATAATCGATTGTTAAGCATAAAATCTGGGATTGATTTTTGGAAGAACTGGAAAACAATCGATTGTGGTAATTTGACAATCGATTGTCACTGAGTCAAATCAGCAATTCTTAATTGGCAATTAGGCAACGGTAATACAAAGTTTTTCAACTATAAATACAGCTTCAATTCAGTCTTTTAAGCACAACAACATACAACAACTGATCATACAATTGCTAAAGCTTGCATACTTTATTGCTTATCATTTTATATTCATTACATAAGCTTTTGAGAGCCAAATTCTTGTCAAAAGTTGTTGCGATCTTGAGCGTATTCTTTTTACTCATATCTACTCTTAAAGGAGTGTCTTGTTTGAGTGCTAAGTGTTTTTGCATTCTTGAAGGGAAGTGTTAGTCCCTTGTGTTGTAAGAAGGAACTTGTGTTTCCTTGGTTGAAGTCTTGGAGTGTTGTATCTCCGAGCAAAGGTTGTTGAGGCTTGTGTCCTCAAGTTGTAACGGTTTGTTGAGCACCCGTAAGCTTAACAAGTTAGTGGAAATCTCGAGAGAGTCTCTCGGGGACTGGACTAGCCATGGGTTGTGGTGAACCAGGATATATCGGTGCGTCTGTTCTAATTTATTTACTTATCGCACTTATTTATTTCCTGCAATTTTTAAATTCCGCAAGTTTACGCTAATTTTTATTATAACGCTATTCACCCCCCCTCTAGCGTTAAGCGTATTATCTAACAATTGGTATCAGAGCCCAACTCTCTGAAGACTTCACCGTTTGAGAGAAACATCCATGGCTTCTACTCGTGATTCTTTTGCAGGAATAGGTGAAGGACAATGCTCCACTCGACCACCGCTATTCGATGGTACAAATTATACATACTGGAAGGAAAGGATGAGAATATTTGTACAATCAAATAGTTTTCATCTTTGGAAGGTCATAATGAATGGAGAACAAATTCCAACCAAGAAGGTTGAAAATGAATGGGTCCCAAAGTCCGAAGATGAATACGATGCGGGTGATGTCCGAATGGTGCAAAATAATGCTAAAGCTATTAATTTATTATATTGTGCTGTAAATGCTGATGATTACAGGAAGATATCTTGTTGCACAACGGCGAAGCAAATGTAGGACAAGCTGGAAATTGCGTACGAAGGTACGGACCAGGTAAGGGAAGCCAAAATTGATTTCCTAGCCCATGCATATGAATTGTTTCACATGAAGGAAGGCGAAAAGGTTGATGAGATGTTTGAACGATTTTCAAAAATCGTAAATGACTTACATGCTCTTAAGAAGACCTTCACGGATAAGGAACTTGTCCGAAAAATTCTCCGAAGTCTCACTCCGGAATGGCGATCCAAGGCCGACGCGATTCAAGAATCCATTGGCATTTCAAATGTCACCATCGACGCATTAAGAGGTAATCTTAAAACTTATGAATCTACTATACTTAACCCTCTTGTTGATGATCAAAGGAAGCAAAGAAGCGCTCTCAAGGCAAGCACAAGCCAACCTCAAAATGATGAGGACGGAGACAACGAGTTCGGACTCGTTATCAAGAGATTTCAAAAGTTCATGCGAAAAGAGTATGAACGAAAGGGGAAAAAGCAAGGAGATCAAATAAAGTGCTATGAGTGCGGAGAAACCGGGCACATTAAATCAAATTGCCCAAATGCTAAAAAGGAGAAGAAACCCTTCAAGAAGCAACGAGCATACATATCTTGGGGAGGCGACTCCGGTGACGAGTCAAGTGAGGAAGAAGAAGACGAAGCCGCAAATCTATGTCTTATGGCACAAGAAGACAACAAAGAAGAGGTATGTCAAATTTCTTCCAAAAATTTCTTTTCCCTTGAAGAAATGCAAAATGCTTTTGATGAGTTGTATAGCGAATTTATTAGAGCTTCAAAAACTGTTAAGAGTATAAAAGAAAATGCTTCTTTAAAAGAAAAAGATTTTCAAAAAAAACTCTCTCTTAAAGAAAAGGAATTGGAAAAACTGATTTTAGAAAATGAGAAGTTGAAAGAGGAAAACAAATTTTTTGGCAAGAGAAGCGCCGACAAGCCCGAAAGTTCTAGAAATTGTACTTCTTGCATGCATCTCAAAAATGAAGTAGAAAGGCTTAAGGGCACCTTAGATAAGTTTAACTCTTCTCATAAAAATTTGAATGAAGTGCTTGTTAATTTGAAGTCGACCAAGCATGGCATAGGTTTTAGAAACGAGCCTAAAGAGAAAGTTGAAGCCAACCCCCAACCACCTAAGGCTCAACCTAGGATAAATAAAATAAATGTTCATCCTAGATACAACAAACCTAGAAATGGTTTCCATCAATCGCAACCTAGAAATAATCATGCTAGAAATAATGCACATTCTAGGCCAAACACTAGAAGGAATTTTGAACCTTACACCTAGAAATGACTTCCAACCTAGAAGCAACTATTCTAGAAATGATGCATATCCTAGAACAAATGGTAGGAGAAATGATTTTCATGATTTGCGCAATAGTTATATTGTCAAGAATAGAGCAAATGAATTTCGTCCGTGCAATTACTATCAACCTAGAAGGATGAATAATCCTAACGTGACTTGTCATTATTGTAGACGAATTGGACATATTGCTCCTGCTTGTTTTACACGACATAGACATAACACTCAATCACATCACTATGATTTGCCTAACCCCCAAGGACCCAAAATGGCATGGGTACCTAAAACTCATTAATCTGTTTTGTAGGCATGTTTGAAGGGATCAAGTGTACTATGGTACCTTGATAGTGGATGCTCCAAGCACATGACGGGAGACGAATCCAAATTCCTTCAACTAGAACACAAAGAAGGGGGAAGTGTTATTTTTGGTGATAACAACAAAGGAAAGATTATCGGCATCGGATCGGTAGGTAAGGATGAAATTTCTTCCATTAAGCATATATTACTTGTGAAAGGTTTAAAAAATAATCTCTTGAGCATAAGTCAATTATGTGACAAGGGAAATCTTGTTTTATTTGATTCGGATGAATGCTTAGTTTTTAGACGTAGCGATTTTAAAATTATCCTTCGTGGTTTTAGAATGGATAACATTTATATGGTTGATCTTGCAAATTCTTCACCCGAATATGTGAATTGCTTAATGAGCAAAGAGGATGATTCTTGGTTATGGCATCGTAGAGTAGCTCACATCAACATGCATCTTTTGAACAAATTAGTTTCACAAAATTTAGTTGTTGGTCTTCCAAATTTGAAATTTGAAAATGACTCTATTTGTGATTCTTGTCAAAAAGGGAAGCAAACAAAAGCATCTTTTAAATCGAAAAATATTGTTTCAACTACTAGACCATTGCAATTGCTTCACATGGATTTGTTTGGACCATCTCGCATTGAAAGTCTTGGTAGAAATCGTTATGCTTTTGTTATTGTTGATGATTATTCCAGATTTACTTGGACTTTATTTCTTGCCCATAAAAGTGATGCTTTTCAGAATTTTAAATATTTTCTTAAACGTGTTCAAAACGAAAAGGAAACAACCGTCACTTCAATTAGAAGTGATCATGGGGGAGAGTTTGATCACAATCTCTTTGCGGAATTTTGTGACGAACTCGGTATCGAGCATACATTTTCCGCTCCACGAACACCACAACAAAATGGGGTGGTGGAAAGGAAAAATAGGTGTCTCGAAGAGATGGCTAGAACCATGCTCGAAGAGGCTAAGATTCCCAAACATTTTTGGGCGGATGCCGTGAGTACCGCATGCTACGTTTTAAATAGAGTAGTCATAAGGCCAATACTCATGAAAACCCCTTATGAACTCTACAAGGGAAGGAAACCAAATATCTCCCATTTTAGAGTATTCGGTTGTAAAGTTTTTATTCACAACAATGGAAAAGATCAATTGGAAAAATTTGATGCCAAATCAGATGAAGGAATTTTTATTGGGTATTCTTCACGTAGCAAAGCATATAGGGTATTTAATAATAGAACCCAAACTGTGGAGGAATCCCCTCATATTGTGTTTTTCGAAAATAATGCTCGCTTGGCGAGAAAGGATTCTTGTTCAGATCTTGCAGGTATTTTGAATAGTTTAAAAGACAAAGTACAAGAGGAAACTCCTAAGGAAATTCAAGATGAAATCTTGGAATAATCGACGGAGGAAACGCCACAATTGGAGAAAGAAACGAAAATGCCTAACGAGTGGAGGACAATCAAAGATCACCCTCTCGAACAGGTATCGCCCTAAAGGCAAGGGAAATTATAAAGAAATGGCATAGAACAATCGATTGTTACGGCAAATAATCGATTATTTTACTGTGCGGACAATCGATTAGCAAGTATCACTAATCGATTATTTATGTTTGATGCTTATTATGCATTTGTGTTTAATAATCGATTTTTTAACTGAATAATCGATTACCGTCTCAGCCATTCAGTACTGCTTTCCTAAAACAATCGATTGTTTCATAAATATAATCGATTATTTTCCGAGTCTGAAAATCACCGTGCTCACTGTATCACAACAATCGATTATTTTTTGTCAGAAATTCAAATATTTGTTACCGTTTGGGCCCTGCAATCGATTTTGTGTCAGTTCCGAGTTCAAGTCAAAATCTGCTCAACAATCGATTATTTCGTTTCAATAATCGATTGTCTTGACATTATTTGCGTTATTATGTCTTAAATTGTTTTCTTTAATAAATAAACAAGTTTTTAATTATTCTACATTTTTTCTCTAATGGCAAAAGGGGGAAGATAACGGGTATGCACTCTCAATACTTATTGGCATAAATTGAGGGGGAATTCATATATTGAGGGGGAACAAATTGCATATCTATATACTTGTTGTATATCTTTACTTGTCTTGAATCGTGATTATGAATTGCCTAATATGCATATCCCGCTTAAAGTTTGCCATTATCAAAAATGGGGAAATTGTTGGAAACACGTTCTCAAGGCATTATACTAAACGTGTGTTCATATTTGTAGGTTTTGATGAATGACAAACTATGCGCAAATTGACATATGACGAGGTCCAAGCACAAGCGCAAAATTGATATATAACGAGATTCAAGCACAAGACAAAGATCGAGATTAAGTTTTATATGAGTCGGTATTTAATTGTGATCTTGATCCGACAACTTAAACTCAAGACTTGGCTTCTCTCGTAAAAATATTTTTAACAGATCATGCATATTTAACTAGAGCAAAATGATTTTAAATAATGCATATTTACTTTAGTCAAAATGATTTTTAAACATGCCTCTGAAATCTGGACTAAGATAATCGATTATGTACTTATGATAATCGATTATGTTTAAGTCAGCTGCTTGACAATCGATTGTGTTAAGGCAGTGAGCATCAGATTTTTCAAATCTGCATAACAATCGATTGTGAACCTTATGACAATCGATTGTGATGAAGCAGTGTCCATCAAAGTTTTTCAAAGCTCAAAATAATCGATTGTGAAGCTAATGACAATTGATTGTGAAGAGACAGTGTCCATCAGATTTTTCAAAGTCACAAAATAATCGATTGTGAACTTATGACAATCGATTGTGTTGAGGCAGTGTCTTCCAAACTTTTTCAAAGTTATTAAATAATCGATTGTGAACCTATAACAATCGATTGTCAAGAGGCAGTGTCAAAATTGATTTTTCAAGACTGATATATAATCGATTGTTAACTTAGTATAATCGATTGTATAACTGACCGTTGCCAAAATGTTTTCAAATACCGTCAGGTAATCGATTATTGATTTCCTATAATCGATTGTTTTAATTAAAATCTGGAAAGGATTTTTTGAACGTTGCTGAGTAATCGATTATTGATTTGCTATAATCGATTGTTGTAAGTAAAATCTGGAAATTATTTTTTGAACGTTGCCAAGTAATCGATTATAGATTTCTGACAATCGATTGTTTTACGTAAAATCTGGAAATGATTTTTTGAACGTTGCCAGTAATCGATTATTGATCTTAGATAATCGATTGTTAAGCGTAAAATCTGGGATTGATTTTTGGAAGAACTGGCAAACAATCGATTGTGGTAATTTGACAATCGATTGTCACTGAGTCAAATCAGCAATTCTTAATTGGCAATTAGGCAACGGTAATACAAAGTTTTTCAACTATAAATACAGCTTCAATTCAGTCTTTTAAGCACAACAACATACAACAACTGATCATACAATTGCTAAAGCTTGCATACTTTATTGCTTATCATTTTATATTCATTACATAAGCTTTTGAGAGCCAAATTCTTGTCAAAAGTTGTTGCGATCTTGAGCGTATTCTTTTTACTCATATCTACTCTTAAAGGAGTGTCTTGTTTGAGTGCTAAGTGTTTTTGTACACTTGAAGGGAAGTGTTAGTCCCTTGTGTTGTAAGAAGGAACTTGTGTTTCCTTGGTTGAAGTCTTGGAGTGTTGTATCTCCGAGCAAAGGTTGTTGAGGCTTGTGTCCTCAAGTTGTAACGGTTTGTTGAGCACCCGTAAGCTTAACAAGTTAGTGAAAATCTCGAGAGAGTCTCTCGGGGATTGGACTAGCCACGGGTTGTGGTGAACCAGGATATATCGGTGCGTCTGTTCTAATTTATTTACTTATCGCACTTATTTATTTCCTGCAATTTTTAAATTCCGCAAGTTTACGCTAATTTTTATTATAACGCTATTCACCCCCCTCTAGCGTTAAGCGTATTATCTAACATGCGCCACAAAACATGCTATCCCAGTAAGCAAGGCATCACCAATAAATTCAAATCATAGGGAAGATACTACACATGCCAAAGTCTAAATATGCTACTATCAAACAAGTCAGGGGCGCATAGGTTTATCTCATCTTTCTTCCTCCATTTTATTCCCTAAACTACTCTAAAAGAAAAAAATTATCCGGTTCAAACTACATCCCACGAAAAAGAACCGAGATATAAAGAAAAATTACGGGGGATTATTACTACCTAAAGAAAGAAAAAAGAAATATTTTTGTATTTTTTTTGTTTAAACTTTAATCCCTCAAGAAAACTGTCTAGGAGATCCTTATCGGGAAATTCTAAATTTTTCAATTTTTTTAAATTTTTTTCTCATAGCTACTAAAATACTACACGACTACAAAAATAAAAATAAGAAGTTAATATTTTTCTAACATCCTACTACTAATTATATAAAGAAATTTTTTTTACCTCACACTTAAAAGAGTGCAGTATTCCCAGTGCACAAACAAAGCAAAATAATACTAGGGGTGGTTGAGAAACTCCCTGAAAGGCCAAAGGCCAAAGCAATTGTGGCTCACGAGGTAATCAGACTTTCCCCAAGCACGGTCTTTTCTGTGGGCACTTGACACTTAGTTCTCACTATCTGACTTACTTTTTCACTCTTTCAATTGCTTTGCTTCCTATGTTTATAATCCTACAAAAACAAAAACAACACTACAAAGATAGAAAAATAAAATAAACAAAAATAAATAAAATTAATAAAAGCTGTAAAATTGGGTTGCCTCCCAACAAGCACCTAATTTAATGTTGCACGACTTAAACCACGTTTTTGCCTCCACCTTGAACTTATGAATTGTAACCCTAGCAGGGCATCCAATATGTGACTATGCTCCTTTGGTGGGGATACAAAGATAACCAGGCCTCCATCTTGAATTTATGAATTATACCCCTAATAGGGCATCCAGTATGTGGCTATGCTCCTTTGGTGGGGCTACAAAGATAACCAGGCCAAATAATAAATTTTTAACTCTACACTTCTCGGCCTTTAGATGAGGAATATAATTTTTGCTTTTTGGCACAACAAATTCAAGAATATAAACACTCTTATACTCACCCTTTAACTACCTTATAGGCTCAGATGACTCAATTACAATATTACTATCTAAACACGATATGGAAAAATAATCGGAATAAGGTCTAATGCACCCTAACTCATGAATATTACTACTATTTGCATCCTCATATTTACACACACTCAAGTCTCCCAGAGTAATGTTATCTACTCCCTCATATGAATTTAGAGCACTCTTCTAAATATTGACATCCTCAAGAAAAACATGGTCTAGTGATTGGTATTCTCGTTTTAGCTCCTCAATTTGGTCTAGAAGATTTTTTTCAGCTTCACACAACTCATTATTAATTTGTTGGGCGTTACAACATCAACCTTTGTGCTTAAATCTGCATCTAAGTTATGTACAGCCAAGCAAAAATTATCAATTTGATGTGCAAGTTCATCAAACTCCTAAGACAAATCATTCACCAACATTGTCAGAAGAAAACGTCGTTCCGCATATTTGCCTAATAAAAGATATACGTCCCAATACCAACACTTACTCCCATATTCAAATTCAGACCACCCATATGTCATGTTGAGAGAACTAGAAACACACTAGGAGAAAAGTCAAATAGTTATAAAATTAAAATATCTATAAAAAGAGAAGAAAAAAACCTATGAAGATAAAAGTAAAATTCTAATTTAGAAAAATAGTTAATTTCTAAGTCCCCGGCAATGGCACTAAAAACTTATTGCAGCCAAATGCATACGCAAATATACGCGGTCGTCACGTAATAAAGTGACTAAAAGTCGGATGTCGGACCCACAAGGACTTGTGATTAACTATTAACTAAATTAGACTATCCTAATTATCTATACAATAATTAAACCGAGACGTATTTGACATAAACTGATTAAAATAAATAAAAACAAATAATGAACTTTGAAAAGAGGAAGAGTAGATTTTTATGATATCAATGTAATGAAAACGATCTAGGGTTATGAGCTATCTAACATTCCTGTTGTATTCTTCAATTGAATTTATTAACTAATTTATCTAGTTTATTGGTTGACAGAGTTAATATTGCTCATAATAATCTGTCGAGTTCTTACTCGCCTATTCAAGCTAACCTAACGCCTATATGTCTTTGGAGTTAGAATTGACAAGAACGCATTTACAATTCTTGTAAATCAACCAAGCAAGGCAATTAGGTATATGTCTATCCTGACCGCGAATTCGTTCCCCGATGCCCAGGTTCAGGAACTTGCTTTACTCAATCCTATATGGTATCTAGAATTCCCACTTTCGAGTTCATTTCAAGATTCGTAGATAGTATTCAATTGGTGATCAAGCAATCAAATAATTAAGTGCAGAATTAAATAAATAAACTAATATTATAAACTAAGAAATCAAATCAATATCCAAATAACAATAGTCATGAAAGAACCACAACTCTAGAACGTAACGTTTAGCTCTGCATAGACATGGTAGCAAAATAACAAATCATACAAATAAACGTATAAAATACTAAGTTTGGTGGAAGAAAAGATGGAATTTGATGAATTCCGGCCTGCACGACGGCTCTGTGTCTCTTTCTTCGTTCAAAGTTATGTAAAAATTGTGTTTAAGGACTAATTAGAAGTGTAGGAAAAAGCCTAAGAAATAACCAAATCCAAGAATAATTGGGAGAAATCTCCATCGAAAATCCCGTCACCTCTCGCGATGGTTAATGCGCCAAAATCTGGACGCCTCGCGACATACATTCTCGCGTTAGGAAAAGCCTTGCGAATTGAAACTTTTCAATCTTCCACGTAAGGCTCATTTCATGTGCTGCTTTATCTAATTCCAAATAATTAAAGCTTGATGCAATATTCTAAGCTTCTTAATATCAAAATCAAAGGTGTTGCTCTTCCAGGTAAGTAATCCCTTGGTTCTTTTTGTTATTTTCTCATTTTTCATATCTTATCTCTACCATATTACAACATTAGTGATCCCTTTATCCCTCCAATGAGTAAACTAAAATATAATCTTCTTGAATGCTTCAATAATTACATCTTCTCCAATTATTTTGTGCATTTTGTTCCAAAATTCCATCTTCAAAGTACCTATGCATAAAATAAACTCAATTAAGCACGATTATATTACAGTTTAGCATTAAAGTACCAAAATATAAGGTGAGTAATGCACTAAAAATATATAATTATAGCCAAACATCAGACTGACCACTGAAAGCACTCCACGTAGGGGGCGTACTAGATACTGGAAGTGTATAATAAGGCTCGTGAGGTCTAGGAGGAGCTGGAATACCACTGGTTGTTGGAAGAGCTGAATGAACGGGACGACTCATATAACCCCTACCATGACGATACGAAGCTGGAGAATGGGCACCAGAATAATGGCCCGACTCTTGAGACCTCTTGGCCTCCCTCTCCTCTCTATCCCTAGCATGTATACCCTCTATCCTCATAGCAATGATCACTGCCTGCAGATAAGAAATTTTCATCTCCAACTCATGAGCCATGCTAAACCTGATACTGGGAATAAGCCCCTCAATAAACCGGCGAACCCTCTCATGAACAGTAGCAACCAAGGTTGTGTCTAGCCAAGCTAGTGTAATGGACAACATACTCCGAGACAGTCATAGTACCCTAGCATAAATGCTCAAACTCTGCGCGCCATGCGTCCCTGAAGCTTTGAGGAACATACGCTCTCCGGAACATATCTAAAACCTGAGTCCAAGTCAAGGAAGCTGCCTCATCCGAACTTTCTAACTCATAAGTATGCCACCACTTATAGGCAGCTCCTCGGAGATGTAAAGTAGGGAAAGAAACCCCGCTCGATACCGATATACCCATGGTATAGAGAATACAGTGGCACTCATCTAGAAATCCCGAGCATCATCTGATGCTAGACCACTGAATACAGGAGGCTTGTACTTCTTGAACCTCTCAAGCCTCAGTTGCTCATCCTCGGAAGCCGCTACTCTATCCTCGGGCTGATTTGGGACTGCAGGCTATATTGGAATAATCTCTAGGACCTGATCAACATGCACTCGCTTTTAGGAGTGCGGGCGGCAGGAGTCTATCCTTCTCCCTCGGCCTGAGATATAGCTACATCAAGGGTAAGCAATCCTGCCTGAGCCAAAGTGGTGTACATGCTCATGAACTGTGCAAGAGTCTCCTGGAGTGCTGGAGTAGTAGTAGCAGTAGGCGTATCAAGCACCTAGACTCCGACTAGAACTGTTGGTGGCACCTCGGTAACAGCTCGCGTGAGTGCTCTGGCTACAACACATGCGCATCCTCGGCCTATACCCCGGCCCTGACCTCCGACGGCTCCAGCAGGGGGCGCGAGTTCCTGATCATCTCTGGTAGCACGTGTCCTTACCATCTGTGAGAGAATAGAAGACCGAAGTTTAGAATTGTGATATCAAAATCTCGCATGACAAGAAAATCAAATAAAGTGAAATTTTTCTAACCATTACATAGCCTCTCGTAGATAAGTACAGACATCTTCGTACTGATCCGCGAGACTCTAATTAATCGGCTTGTGATTCATGACTCCTATGAACCTAGAGCTTTGATACCAACTTGTCACGACCCAAGTTCCCCCTCCATGATTATTGTGACGGCACCTAGTGTCTACGAATAAGTAAGCTTAGCAAATTGTGAAAAAATAAAACAACAGAATAAAACTAGCCAAAAAGTAGAAAAATATCAAAATAAAGTGTTTAAGATGCCGCTCGGCCTATACAATAGAACTCTCAAACTCAAACTATATTTTCCAAAACCTAGAATCTCATGAAATCACAAGCTATTGAATAACTACAAGTGTCTTAACTCTAGAATGTCTAAACAAAAGTAAATACATAAGGGCTAATACTATGAGAGAGAATGGAAAGGGACTCCTCGGTCTGCGGACACAGCAGATATTCCTCAAAGTCTCTGGAGAATCGCCTCGCCTCAAGGGTAGAAGGGCTAAGCCGAAGTACCTGGATATAGACAAGAAAAATATGCACAGAAAGAGCATAAGTACACCACAGCGGTACTCAGTAAGTTCCAAGACTAACCTCGGTCGAGTAGTGACGAGGAAGGTCAGGGCCCTACTGAGTTTAGATGAAAAATAAGGTATAACAGTATAGAATAAGACAATATGATTAAGTGCAACAATAGAAGTAACACAAGATAGAAAGAACAACAATAACTACAATAGAGACAAAATAATGAGAGAAAGGAATATAGCGTACACGGAGATAAAATCTGGTGATCTCCCAGGATACCATGTAGTCCTAAATATAAATATCCAATGAATCTCCAGGGTGCCATACCGTAGTCCAACTTACAATGCACGGGTATTTCCCTAAACACCGATCCATAGTCCCAAATGTAAATATTCAGTGCTAGGAGAATCTACCGGGTGCAGTCCCGTAGTTCTAATATAAAACTGCATGGGGACATCCTGAAATACTAATCCGTAGTCCTAAAGTAAACATGCAGGGGGATCTCCCAGGATACCGTGCCTTAGTCCCTAAGTAAACTCACAATAGTAACACGAAGAATACTCAAAACACGAAGAATACTCAATTCAATTCACATTTTATACCAAGGTAAAAAGGTTTTTCTAACCTAGCATGTTGCAAATAATTCAAATAAGGCAGTTTGAGAAAGTAAAATAATTAAGTCAATTAGACATGCTTCTATAAGATAACAACAGGATTAAATTGCAAGTAATGTAAACATGGAAGGAAACAAAATTATAGTTACTTATTGAAAACATGATTTTCAACAATTAGCACAAGTACGCACTCGTCATTTCACGTACAAGGCATTTCAAATGTCAACAATACCAAATCCTAAGGAAAGTTCCCCCACACAAGGTTATGCAAGCCACTTACCTCGAACTGACTAAAATAATCAACCTGAAACCGCACTCTTGCCATGAGTAATCGACTCCAAATGGCCCATATCTATTCAATTCAATTGCATAATGTAAATATAACTTCAAGTAAATGATTCCACTAATTAATTCTAAGTTAATATTCAAAATTAGAAAAAAAATAACCAAAACAACCTCGAGCCCACGTCTCGGAATCGAGTAAAAATAATTCGAAATCCTCACACTCTCACAAGTTTATATACATAGAATTTACTCCAATCCGACATCAAAATCCTGATCCAAACTCAAAAATTAGGTCTAAGAACTTTTCCAATTTTTCCGCCCCAAATTCCAATTTAAAGGATAAATGTAAGCATAGATTCATGAAAATTAGTCAAAACCGAGTAAGAATTACTCACCCAAAATACCCAAGTGAAAATCTCTCTCAAAATCACCAATCCTGAGCTCCCAAATTAATTTCTAAGGTTTTAAAACTAAACCCTTGATTCTGCCTCTTTTTGACCAGTGAAACCGCATCTGCGGCTTTGGGACCACACCTGCGGGCCTGCTTTTGAAAAGACCTAGTTGCACCTGCAACTTTTCATTAAACGAGGCCTTTCTGCTTCTGTGACTGCCTTTCTGCACCTGCGGTCTCGCTGGTGCATTCCACGTCTAGCACCTACGACTTCTGGAGCATGGACCAAATTCCGCTTCTGCGGCCACCTAGCCGCTTCTATGGTGCCACACATGCGATCACCCACACGCAAGTGCGGTTATGACAGGTTCCACAATCAGATTTTTGCCTAAGTCCAAAATCAATTTCCGTTAAGCACTCGAAACTCACCCGAGGCCCCTGGGACCTCAACTAAACTTGCCAACCAAACCTAAAATATCATACGAACTTGTTCTAACTTTCAGAAACCTCAAAACAACATCAAAACACCAATTTTACATTGGATTTAAGCCTAAGAACTCTAACAACTCTCAAATTACGCTTTTGATAAAAACGTATATCAACCCTCGTCCGAATGACCTGAAATTTTGCATACACGTCACATTCAACATTGAGGAGCTACTCCAACTTTCGGAATTCCATTCCGATCATTAGATCAAAATCTCACTATCAAACCAGAATCTTAAAAAATTGGACTTTCGGAATTTCAAGCCTAAATAAGCTATGAACCTCCAAAACACAATCTGGACATGCCCCTCATCGTGAAATCACCCAACGGAGCTAACGAAGCCGGCAAAATTTCATTCCAAGACAATTTTCACAATGATCAGACTACAGTCCAAATTTTAAAACTTAAACTCTCATTTAGGGATTAAGTGTCCCAAAATGAACGGCCGGGTCATTACAAATTGCTACTGTCACTGTTTTGATTGTGGCCGTTATTTATTTATACCGCCGCCCTCAGCCTCCCAATCTCATTCACAGTTGAATTTCAATCTCACTGAAGAAGGAGAAGAAGTAGTGAAATTTCTCTCAATTCTAATGTTCTTATTTGCTAAAAGAGCACACAAAGTCGACGAGCCAAACAGAAGACAATGAAATTGTCACCATTTACCGACAATTGCTCTTGAAAAATCAATGGAAGAAGGAATGATTTTGACAGATATTTTCTCGCAGTAATGAAACTAACTTGTATTTTCTGTTAATATATTTCAATGTATTTCAATGTATCTCGTCGTATTTTATTGTATTCATTGTCTTTTTTTCATTGTATTTCAATATATCTCGCTGTATTCTATGTATTTCATTGTCTTTTTTAAATTATATTCTATGTATCCCGCTATATTTTATGTATTTCATTATATTCACTGTCACGCTATATTCCATGAATGTACTCATATATTTTTTAATTAATATAATTTATGTATTCAAATATATTATATAATTTCTCTAAAGATTGCTATGTTCTCGGGGTGTTTTTCAGTTGAGAATCTTTTTATAACTGAAAATACAAAATGTGTGTGTTATAATTAGGTTTATTGAGTTATATTAGGAGTACATTATGTTAATTGATTCACTTTCCATTTAAAACAGTGTAGTCCCTTATTTCACACTCTGAATGCAGTCGAGTACAATAATCTGTCCAGCTTAATCCCATGTTTCATGCCTTGAATACAATCAAATACACTCGAATACAAAAATCTATCTAGCTGTAATTCCCTATTTCATGCCTATAAATGCTACTGTATTCATGAATACATTAGCTTAAATATATCGAATACACTCTAAAAAATCTGAAAACATAGTAATAAGAAGTAATATAATAAATGGTAGCTACAACTAGATAATAAACACTAAAATATAGTGGTTTCTGAAAGTTTCTCAATATTAAAATACTCATTAAAAGATATTTGAAATATGATTTTCACTCACAAATCTTTATTTTCAAAGTGAACATTTTTAACATTCAAATGCTATATTACAACTTCAACTCTCTCTCTCTCGAGATATATATATATATATATATATATATTGACCATTAATATGCGCAAATAATAAAATTTAATATTTGAAATACTAATAAATTATTGGAAACTCCAATTACCTCCTAAAATAAAGCATTTCGTATGGCTATGTGCTCATAATCGGTTAGCCACTGCGGCTCATTATTATCGCATGGGCCTTTTTACCAGTGACATTTGTGCCCATTGTCAGACTGGTCCGAAAATTATCCCGCACCGCCTCCTTGAATGCCCAGTAACTTTACAACTTTGGTCTGACCTTTACATGACTCAGTAACTCATTACACTAAATAAAGTGGATCCCCCTATCCAATGGTTAAACAATTCATGTCGCATGACAATATTCCCACCCCATTTCATATCCACAATCCCATCTTGATACCTTTCTGCTTATGGTATATTTAGTTATCTCGAAATGAAATTTTTTTTCGCACCCATAATACACCCCCTTCTCATCACATATTTTAAAAAGGGCTGTAGAATATTATTTTATTTCTGCTACACCACCATCCCCTCACAACCATATCCCTCTTTACATCAAATGACATCCCTCTAGATCCACCCTTTTTAAATTAAACACTGACGAATTGGCAAAAGTGGCGGTGTAATTCGTGACTCTTCGGGTTCCTAGGTTGTTGGATTTGCTGGTCACCATATCTCTCATGGGAGTATGGAATCAGAACTATTCGCTCTTTATTATGGCTTGCAATTAGCTTTTACACATGGTTATAAGCCATAAGAAGTGAACTTAGATGCCCAAGAAATCATTGATATTCTACAAATTTCACATTATTGATGGTTTCAGGTTCCTACTCATATACTTGGATGATCCAGCTCTACTTCACACCTAGGGGGAACAAAACCAAGTCGCTGACTTACTTGAAAATTCTGGTAGCCAAGTGGAGAGTACCGCAGGAGTCACTATATATATCCAACCACCATATTTTGTTAGAGCAGCACTGGAGGACGATCGTACGGGAAAGCTTTTTGTTAGAAGACTGGTTCTATAAACTCTTCCACTTTCAAACTGTCTGCAACCACTCCTTAAATATCTTTTATGTACAACTCATAATATAGGCCCTAGTAGTAGTAGTTTCTCCTTGCACACCCCTTTTTGTTACTACCCATCAAGAAGTCTCCCCCTTAGAAGGATGCATATGCCCCTCAAACTGCTTGTACTGCCGTGAATATGTAATTTTTGCCCTATATAAATTTACTTCCACAAATTTAAAACAAAATAATTTTGTCATTATTTATAATTTTGTGAATTTTTGTGGCATTTTCTGTTATTGTTTGCATGTTGTTTGTGCATGTTAATTTTGTTTAATTAATGGAAAAATACAAAAATATGTGTTGCATTTACACTTAGGATTTAATTTCACATTTTAGGATCAATTAATTAATTAGTTATTTTATAAAGTGAAAAAATCACAAAAATAATTTATTTTTGCTTTTAATGTTTAATTTTGAAATGTGATAGTTTTCCCTTTAATTTGGTTTTTATTTAATTGTGATATAGGTTTAATTAGTGTTTTGATATGTTATTTTGGTTTTAGGATTCAAACTTTGATTTTAGTTTAATTTCGAAAAAGAGAAAAGGAATTAAAGTAGAAGTAGGAAAAGGAAATAGAAGAAGAAGGGAATTAGTTGGGCCAATTTCAATATTAAGACCACCAGGCCCAACGTTAGTTCTCCCAAAACCCGCCCCAAATTGATCCCAAACCCGGCCAGTTTCCGCGATCCGTCTCCCTTCAAGCCAAACGATGCCGCTTACTGCAAATGAGATCCCAGCCATAGAGGTTTGTTGATCCAACGACTCAGAAATAGTTATTACTTATTATATAAGTGTACAAACATTACCCCACCGCCCCTCTTTCATCATCTCCTTCACTTCTCAGAGACCAAATACCTAGAACTAGCCGCCACCCAAAAATTTCCACCGCCACTGGTGGTGGCCTTATTCCAAAAGCCACCAAATTAATACCATAAAACCCCATGCCTTCCCTTATCCCAAACCCATCATTCCCTGCCCTCGAGTATCTACAAAACCCGTTGAATATTAACTTGGAAATTGAGGGTCTAAAGTGTCAAAGTCAGAAGTTAGGTAGATCGGGACCCGAATGGATCTTGGTCATGTGTTTTCATTTGAGAACACATGATCAATGCCCTTTCTGGTCAGAATCATGATTTTAAAAGAAGAACCGCGGGATTGGCTCCCATTTTAGGTATTTCCTTTTATTTTTGGGCCTTGCATGTCTTCCTTTTCATTCTGGATTGCATTCTTATTATTCATTGTTGTACTTGTTGTCGACCTTTCATCTGCTTCTTCTGATTTTTTTTCTCTGTCTTAAGGGACATTTTGTTAGGCATGATAATTTATATCTCTTAGTCCATTCAGGTTCTAATTAGGCTGGTTTCAATGTGTTAACTCCGTTAGTTTTAGTTTGTTAATTGAATTTTTGAAATTAATTCAAATTGCTTTAAGTTTTGTTTTTCTACAGTTACATTAGTCTCTAATTATATTTGGGGTTCAGGGTCCATGCCTTAGGTTCAGAGTTTGGGTTTGGGGATGGGTTTCGAGTGAATTAAGCTCAGGTTAATTTGACCCATACCCGTTTGGGCTATTTGGTTAATTAACTGGGGTTTGGGGATAGTTTGGGGTGCGAATCTATTTGTAACAGATTGAGAAGCTTCTAGAAAGCTAGGTGAGGGTTTAATTTGAACTTCAGATTTCTAACTGAGGCTATCTAAGCAAAAACAAAATCTGAAAAGGGCCCAAGAGGAAAAGTTGATTCTCTTGTGTTGCCCCAGGTTCCTTGCCTATAGAGGCATCTTTTCCTTGCCTTTCAACACTGAAAAATCAAGAGATAAAAATAAAAAAATCAAAACGACTGAGGATTTTTTTAAAAAGAAAAGAAAACTATTTCATTGAACTTTTTTGGTGATTTTTGAAGTTTTTCTTGTACTGAAGCAATTTCTGGTTAGTTGGTACTAAAATGGGTTAAAATCGAGCATGGTTTGAGGTCTGCTGGTTCATTGAGTGACTGAAATTAGTGTTTGTATTATGGTATCTCATCTGCTGGGTTTAAAATTAGTCTGCTGGTTTATTTTCTGATTGTTGGGTTCTACTGCTGTTGCTGTTTACTACTTTCACCTCTTTTCCTTTTACAATCTCCCGGTACACCATTAAAACCTGTCATGGAATTGAATATTGACTAGCATGTATAAAGATTTTAAAACGCAAGTTGAAGTTTGAATAGAAATCTTAAAATTCTTAGGATAGTTTAGTTGTTTAGATTTAATGTGTAATTTCAGAGTATTCAGTGTTGTAGTGTTTTCTGAACTCTATTTGCTTGTATGGACTGTTAACGCCGCTGCAGTAAACGTTTATTTGAAGCTGAGTAAAATGTATTTGCGTTTAAGTTCTGTTGGAAATCGGAGGTGTTCAGTTTTAAAAAATGCTTAGTTCAAAGTGTGTCTGCTTGGTTCACACGATTTTGATATCGATAATTTACTCGGGGATCTAGTAGTTTGTTTTTTTATAATGATTTCTGCTTTAGCTCATCAAATTAGTTTTGAAAATAGAGCTTGTCATGATTATATAATGGTTACTTAGTTTTGAGCTTTCACACAGGTTTATCTGTTCATTCCATTTTGAAATAATTAAAGTAGGAAACTAAATAGGCATTTATGGTCGTTTTGAAATGAATTTGGAGCATTTTATGTGTTTGAAATCAATTTAGGGTCATTTGATATTTTGCTTGGGTGTTGTTTGTGTTGCTACGGGGATCCTTGCATTGCTAATGCACCACAACCGCTGAATTGGGCTTTCTTTTTTGCCTAGCTCAGGTCACTTTAAAAGTCATTAGGCTAGTAGCATTTGCAACGTGGTATTGGGCTCCCTTGATCCTAGTTTTGAGATAAGAATATGACTCACATCAACACTGTAAACAATTCTGATAATAGACGTCACGTTTTGAATTGGGTATTCCATTGAGGTTTGGTTTAAGTTGTTTGTTAAAATTTATGGCCATCTAGTTTTTTAAAAATACAGTAGGCTATTGGGCTCAAGTGTTTCTATAAAGAGAAATGGGCATTTGTTCGATTATTACGTTTTTAGTTTGAACTTTGATGAACTGCCTTAGAATTCTTTTAGGTCTTCTTTTATTTAACTAAGTTTTTTTTAATTGAGGTGATCCATATTACAATACAAGTTTTTATGGCCCTCATGAATTAATTTAGAAGCTCTTAAGCTAGAAAAATTAAAGGCGTGCCGTGCCTAACGAAAATGACAATTTGACGACCCTCACTTTAATTATTTTGCTTTGTCCTTAAAATTCGAGGCGTGCCATCTAGTAGAATTTCTATGACCCTCGCAAGGTTACAAACGCATAGTTGCTAAAGGCATGATACAACAACAACAACAACTACCCAGTATACTCCCACCAAGTGGGGTCTGGGGAAGGTAATATGTAGACAGCCTTACCCCTACCCAAAAGGGCAGAGAGGCTGCTTCCAAGCGACCCTTGGCGCATAGGACAGAATGAAGAGCTGCATTGGAAAACAGTTGCTAAAGGCATGATATTTTAATAATTTACCTTCATAAACTCGGGTGCGTATTTATGTGACCCAAATTCAAATCTCAATAATGTTTATATAAAATGTGTTGCGAACTGTTGGTGCATTTATGTGACGTGGTTCAAAACTCATTTTATGTAACTTTGAAATATTCCTAAAAAGTAATTAAATAAATCGGTTAAAGTTAAAATTGCACATAGATCTAAAATATTTTAAATTAGATAATTGAGTTAATTGTAACAGTTGAGAAACCGTGCTAGAACCACAGAACTCGGGAATGCCTAACACCTTCTCCTGGGTTAACATAATTCCTTATCCGAATTTCTGGTTCACGAACTGTAATACAGATCTAACCTTCTCCTCAATTCGAAATTTGAACCGGTGACTCTGAACACCATAAATTATCCCAAGTGCGGCTCTGAATCTTTTAATAAAATAATCACATTTCGATTGTCACTTAAATTGGAAAAACTCCCTTAATACGTCCCTTCGCGGTGATGTTGGTAAAAAAGGAGGTGTGATAGCTCTGGCGACTCTGCTGGGGGCCAAACCCAGAATCTCTAGTTCAGGATTCATGAATTCGAGCTTAGAATAATTGTTATATTTGGCTTGATCTATTATATGATTTTGTTACATGTTTGAGCCTAATATGCTAAATGATGTTTTTACCGCTTTGATATTATATGGGTTGTTTATAAACTACTTCGAAACCCTTCTCTTCTCATTTTGGGGGATGTGCTCGCTGGTCAAGATCCCTATTCTGTTAGTGTTATACCTTGAAATAAGAAATAGGCTCGGATAAGTTACTAAGCTAGATGGACTTTTGGTTCCCGGTACGTAGCCCTCTCCTCGACTCGAGTTATTCACTCGGGTACACAGTCTAGTACACATACCCAGGTTTTGAACCTAGAATAACTTAGCCTCATGCCGAAGCCCTAGTAGGAACGTTTTTTTGCATTATATGCATTTGACTTTGGACACTCAACACAGAGGTTGGGTTTGTCTAGGACTGGTTTGCTGAAAATAAAAAGACCATCCTGATGTATCCTACTTGCTACTTGTGCATTCATTTGCTTCGAATTTGCATGTTGACCGACTTATAGAGGAAAAATTGAAAAAGAAAGGCAATATAAGGATTCAGAGAGATAATTGTTTGTTTTTTGAAAAACCAATGTCCAAAATATATCGAAACTCTGCCAAAATTTTGAAATAATTTTTTTTTGTTTTGTCAAAATTGCTTGAACTATAGCAGTTTGATTCCCACAGGATGTGGGTTATGTAGACAACCCCCTAACTAGTCCAACTTTCTTTTTGCAAAAATAGCCAAAAAAACCAAAAGTTTATCGCTTCGTTATAAATAAGTAAGGTGATGCCATTCTTGTCAAAAATAGCCAAACCACCCCAAAAGGACGCCGGAAGGCTGTTCTTACAAAAACAACAACCTTTGGTCTCATTTTAAATTTTTGGGCCAGTTAGCAAGCATAGCCTTAAAATCTTCTCCCGGAAGTGTTGAAAGTTTGTACTTGCAAAGCCGATTTTTTATCTTTGAATTTTTTTTTTAAAAAGCAGTATCAGCTTTATTTTGAGTCAAATGAATCATGAATTTTGCTTATTTGCCTTAATAAATGTGGAGAATGAGCACGAGTCAAAATTTGCCAATAACAGTCGTGAACAAAATCCCTTTGGACCTGCATATGTGGTGGGATGACTTGGGGAAATCATGCCAAAATAAGGTCAATCAATATTTGGGAGGTCCCACCGGGTTGTTGAAAATTAAGCCTAGAGAAGACATCATAAAGGCGTTGGTTACATTTTAGGACCCGACCCACAACGTGTTTGATTTATGACATTTTAAACTTACCCTAACTTTAGAAGAAATTGTTGGATACATCGGGAGCGCTGAGGTTCCTTTGGGACACAAGTATCTGGTTGCTACAAGAGCCATCACTGTGCACAAGTTCCTAGATTCCTTAAAAATAAGCAGGGGGTCCATAACCCAGATTTTGCAGCCAGCTTTTCCACTCCACAGTTTATATATCATAGGTACTGTCACATATGAGGGTTTAACAATCCAGAGAACAAACTTTTTGTAGCAAAGGAAATCGCCTCAAATGGGAAGAGCATCGGTGCTTTGCTTGTATGGTAGTGTTCTTGGGTCTTTTAGTGTTTCCCAGGAAATAAGGGAACATCGACATACATATAGCTGGAGATAAAAATCATCTCAAAATTCTTGGTAGATAAAAATATATGAGCTTCTGAAATCGGACCAGTAAATCTGTACGGACCGCCAAAAATCAATCACGGCCGCATAGTCACTAGTGCAGACTGCACAAAAGCAACTATAGTCAGCACTGCGGGTTCAGAGGTTTGCACTTCTCTGATACTGCTACATCTATGGTTTTAAGCCTAAGACATCCTCGGACCTACCCTAAACTCACCCGAGCCCTCGGAACTCCAAACCAAGTGCACATAAAACCTCAAACATATTTTACGAGCTTATTCGTGTAATCAAATCACCAAAATAATATCATGAACATTGAATTAAACCTCAAAATCAATGAAATTTCTCAAAACTTCATTAAACATCGAGTTTTCCAATTAAGGTCCAAATCACGTCAAACATACTCCATTTCTTACCAAACTTCACAGAGTTATCTTAAATTACATATAAGACTTGTACCGGATCCGAAACTAAAATACGGCCCGATACCAACATGTTCTAATCAAAATTTATTTCAAATTCCTTTAAACAATCTCAAAAAATAATTTTCTTTAAAAATTCATTTCTCGAGCTTGGGACCACAGAATTCGATTCCCAACATATTCCCAAGTCCCATATTTTTATGGACCCTCTTGGACCATCAAATTACAGGTCCGAGTCCATTTATCCAAAACGTTCGCCGAAGTCAAATTAATTTATTTTAAGTTAAAATTTATCATTTTTCATAGATTTTATCATTTAAGTTTTCTCGCTACGTGTCCGAACTGCACACGCAAATTGAGGTGGCACTAAATGAGGGTTTTAAGGCCTCAGAATGTAGAATCCTGAGGAGGAAAACAAAGTCCCTATAAGTGGGGAAGATTAACAAATGATTTATTTCCTTTGGATATTGTCAATCATTATTATACTAATGGGGAAAAATCCTCCACCAAGTCCTAAAACGTAAACTTACTACTCTTTAGAAACCATCTGAACCATTCCCTCTAATTGATCTAGGCGAACAATACTTCATTGTTAATTTCAATAAAGAAGAAAACACAGAGATCGTACTACAAAAAGGGCCATGGTTTGTCTTTGTTCATTTCTTTTCGGTTCAACGTTGGGAACCAAACTTTATTCCTGCTAGGGCGAAGCAAATTTTAACTTCCATTTGGATTCGTTTACCCAATCTTCACACAAAATTTTATGATCTCTAGATTCTGGGTAACGTAGGTAACTCTATAGGCAGGTTGCTTAAGATAGATGCATGCACATCGGTAGGCTTGAGGGGTCGTTATGCTAGATTGTGCATTGAACTACCTCTCGGCAAGCCAGTGAAATCCAGCCTTTAATTACAAACAACAAATTCAATACGAGGGTGAAAACCTTCTTTGTCATAATTGTAGTTGTTTGGGCACAGCTTAAGGCAATGCAACACCATCCTAAAGGAGTAAACTACTAAAACATCCTTCAATTATACAAGAGACAAAGATCGGAGATGTCAAAACACACCACAATCACCAAAGAAGAATGAAGAATGGCAAACTCTTTATTTTTAACAAAGAAGGAAGATCAATAATACTCCCTCAAACAACATTAGTTCAACTAGTGGAACAGGTATCAATGTCAACATCTTTGATGCTAATACAAGTAAGTTTCTAACTAATCAAGTTCTTAATTAAAAATTTCATGTTACAAACCAAAAATCTGCTAATGTTTCAATAGAGAAATCGGTACTCAAAGAAAATAATATAACTAATAATACTAATATCCAAACTACAAACTCTTTTACTACTCTAACGGAGGAGAACCAGGTTTTAGACAAAACCACTAATCTCCAAAAGAAGAATGAACCTGCCACTGCCTAAATGTCTAATACCCACACTTTAGGTGACACGTCAGACATACAAGTGTCAACTACTACTACTAACAATAACCCCATTATCCATAATTCTATCACTAATACTGCTACACCACCTAATCAACCTATTAACCATAATAATAATACCTTGCATGTAGCTAATAACATAATATACATTTCCGAAAAACACACTCACCTGCTCCAAGTGGCCACTGCCTTTAGACACGTTAACCAAGCCCAATCCCCTCCCTTCCCTGATAAAACCCTTACGCTTCCCCTCCCAAACGCCATGCAAAAGAAATTTGTAATCATTGGCAAAGATACTCCCAAAGCTTGCGGAGCAGAAGTATCATATCTTTAGGATATAAACAATTCATCACCACCGGAAAATGCCAAGAGTCCCTTTTCCAACCAGACCCAGATATAGTCTCATTCAGCTTCTTCGTCAGAGACCCTTACCATTGGAGAACCAACCTCCATAATCTAACCCTTCTTCCAACACTCCCATAATTTTCATCCAACCTCTAATGCCTCAGAACCACCAACCCATGTCATAGGTGGAGCTGGGCCTACTGGGCCACGCCATATCATTCAACATAGTACTAAATGGCAGGGAAACGATAATAGTCATCGACAACTCCCATTATCTAGCCCAGTTAATCTCATAAGTAATTCGAATGGCAATGGCAAACTTCATGAGCTATGTATGGGTGAACAACATCATACATAAAGTATCCCCAAACATACCATCAAATGTAACCCAGACAATGATGGGATAGTGGCACCTTCCTCCATACTTCATCCCAATCCAAAATATAGCCCAAACTTTGATGGATCTACCATTTTTCACTTCGGAAATGATGACCACCATCAACTCAGACTTCACTCCATGGGATGTACATGCATCCCAGGATCAAATTCCAAATGCTCACCATGCAAATCAATTCGAACAACCAGTTCCATCACAACCCGGTCAACAACCAAATATCCCTCCAAATGCTCATCTCCCAGAAGCAATAGAGCAGGTGGAAAATCTCAGCTTACCCCTAGAGCCAATACTAGAGGATTCAAATCTCGACAAAATAAAAGTGTTCATCTTCAGGAAGATGCTAGAGTAGAGGTATATTCCCAAGTGTCCAACAGCCTTATACAAATGTACAATGGACATCAAGCCACCTGCAGATCCGACGATTTGACATCATGCAATGATCTTGATACCCTTTCAGAGAAAGAATCGAATTCATGCACCAAGGGCGCTGGAGAACGGGGATCTTCACAACTAGAATTTGATGATGAATAGGCCCATCAATTTCATTATATTGAACATTAGAGGTGGTAACAATGAAAACTTTAGGTTAAATTTCGGGGAGTTCATTGATACTCATCATCCCTGCATGATTACTTTACTGGAAACAAGGATGCACAATCATATGACGCTCCTAAATCCATTTGGATTCACTGATATGATTGAAATTTCTTTTGAAGGTCAATCGGGTGGTATGGTAATCCTATGGAACCATACCCTAGTCAATGTTCATATCTTCGTCCGTAGAAGCTAGGAAATCAGTGCCACTATTAAGGTAATTCAAACTCATAAAACTTGGCTTTTTACATCTATCTACGCCAGTACTAATATTAATAACAGAAATTCTTTATGGTATAACCTTATTAGTCTGCATGATTCCACTAAAGGACCTTGGTTGGTAGGTGGCGACTTTAATGATGCGTTATGCACTAATGAAATGTTTGGGGGGAATGTTATTAATAGAAATGGGGCTAACTACCTCTGTAATTATATTAATACATATGTTCTCCTTGATCTTGGTTATAAATGTTGTAAGTATACTTGGAGTAATCGTAAAAGGAAAACAGTCTTATTATGGAAAGGCTCGGTAAAATTTATGTCAATAGTGATTGGATTAATAGGTTTTCCAATGCGTCTGTTACTCACCTTCCCAAGGTCAACTCAGACCATAGCCCTCTTTTACTTGAAATAATTCCAAAATCTAATATGGTCCTCCCAAAATATTTCAGACTTGAAACGTTTTGGTGTAGACACCATGATTTTAATGCTTTAGTCACAAAATCTTGGGTGGGCAATTACTACCCCCAAGCTTCTAATTCCTTCCTAAGGAATGTTAAGGGGTGGAAACATAATGTCTTTGGAGATATTTTTAGGAAGAAAAATAAAATTCTAGCTAGACTTAATGGTGTCCAAAATTCCACCCATTATCCATACAGTACCTTCCTTCAGAACCTTGAAAATTCTCTCCATGCTGAATACAATAATTACCTAAAAATTGAGGATGATTATTGGAAATTAAGAGCAAGAATCTCTTGGGTCCAAGATGGCGATGCTAATACTAAGTTTTTCCATATCATGGGAACCAATAAAAAAAGAAGAAATAAAATAACTCACTTTAAAGATGAGGAAAGAAATTGGATAAATGACCCTATATCCTCAATCACACATACGAATTTTTCCTCAAGGAATTCACTACCTCTCATCAACACTCCAATTGGCTAGATATTACTAATAGTGCAAATACCTTCAGTAATATTAATCTTGACTCCCTTGATAACTCTCTTATGCCCCATGAAATAACAAACGCCATTTTTCCTTTAAACCTTTCAAATCTCCAGGGCCTGATGGTATCCACCCCTTTTTCTATCACAAATACTGAAAACTGTTGGCCCTTCAGCCATACAACTTTCTCAACAAGTTTTTTGAACCAATACCCACCTAAAAGATACCAACAATACTTATATTTGTCTAATTCCTAAATTTGATAATACCAATAATCTAAAAAAATTTAGGCCTATGGGCTTATGTAACATTATCTACAAAATTATTACAAAAATAATTACCAATATATTAAAGCCTTTTCTTAATGATCTATTTAATCCTTTTCAATCTAGCTTTATCAAAGGAAGGAGGACTAGTGACAATGATATTATAATCCAAGAAATAATGAACCAATTCAAAAATAGTAAAGGCAAAAAATATAGAATAATGCTCAAGATCGACTTAGAGAAAGCATTCGACCGCCTTGAATAGTCATTCATCTATAGAATGCTTAAATTGTTCAAATTCCCTCCATCTATATCTTCTTTAATTATCCATTGTGTAAGTATAAATAAAATTGTTGCCCTAGTCAATGGATCATTCACTCCCTTTTTTAGCCCAAGCAGAAGTATTAGACAAGGGCTCCCTCTCTCCCCTTACTTATTCATCCTATATATGGAATGTTCTCAAAGCTTATCTTCTACCAAGTTGACACACGCAACTGGGATACAATTTATCTAAGCCCTAACAACCAGGGTATTCCGCACTTGTTCTTTGCGGATGACCTCACACTCATGGGCAAAGTCAACAATAAATGATGCACTATCATAAAGAGAAGTATATTCTACTTTTGCTCATTATCCGGCCAAAACATCAATTACTCCAAATCAAAAATTATATTTTCCAACAATTGTCCAACCCATATAACAAAGTAAGTTGAAAAAGATTTCAATCTGACTGTGAGTAAGTTTTTTGGGAAATACCTTGGTTTCCCTATCGTTCAAAACAGTCCAAAACCAAAAGACTACCAATTCATTATTGATAACATACAAAGAAAACTATCTTCTTGGAAAGCCAAATTTCTAAATATAGCAGGGCGTACTACTCTTGCTTCTTCCACCCTCAATGCTATCCCGAGTCACGTCATGCAATTTACCCTTCTCCCCACAAAAACTCTCAAATTAATTGAATGTATCCAACGTAATTTTATCTGGGGCACTACAAATGATCATAAAAAAATCCATTATGTAAATTGGAATTCGGTGACAAAAAGAAAAGAAGAAGGAGGTGTAGCTCTAAAAGATGCCACTACTAAAAATCTTCTAGCCCTTTGTAATCTTGCTTGGAGAATCATATCAAATACCACAACTCTTTGGTGAAAAATTATCTTTCTTAAATATACAAAAAACAAAACTCTTTTCACTACCTCCTTTATTTGGAAAAGTATCTTAAAGGGATGGTCTATATGCTCTAAAGGGATCACTTGGAAGCATTACAACAATTCAAGCCTTAATCTTTGGTCAACCAGTTGGAGTCCTAATATCCTCCCCCTAAGAGAAATGGTCGAAGGTCCTCTAAATCAAGATGATCCTTTTTTTAGAAATAAGAGATATTATTAGTCACGGGCAATGAGACCTTTTCAAACTCTCTATCAAATTACCCCCCACTATAATGGATAATATCCTTCAAATCCCCTTACCACTCCACAAATACAAAGACACCCCCATATGGAATAGAAATTCTAGTGGCCAGTACACCAGCAAATCTCGTCTCAACATAATACGACCCCCCACTAGGCAACTGGAAGCTCAAATGCCCTAATAAATGAAATATCTTCTCTGGCAAGTCTTCACAACAACCTTCCATGTATGAATTATTTAAATCATATAGGGATCAATATTAGCAAAGATTTCCATGCATGCAAAACGGATGAGGAATCTATAGAGCATATCTTTATCAAGTGTCCCTTAGCTCTCCCTCTTTGGCTAGAGCTTGCTATCTCCATCCCCCGGCTATCTCCTAGCCAACACTAGCTCATCGCTAGTTTTAACCTAACTCCTCCAAAGAAAAACCCTCATTTAGAATGGAAACACCTCTTTCCCTTTCTAATCCGGGGCATCTGAACCAACCGTAATCACAATAACATTAACAACCTCAACAAAAAACCTTGTCTCAAATTCATATACAACCATGCTAGAGAATACCACTTCTATAATAACAGCACCCCATTTTCCATGATACTATGATAATTCCTATAAGATGGCATGCTCCTCAAAAAGGTTGGTACAAACTCAATATAGATAGTGCATGGAAAAATTCTAAAGGTGGAATAGCATGTGTCTTGAGAAATAATCGGGGAAAATGGATTATGGGATTTCAAAAGAAAACGTATGCCCTATTCACACTCCATACAGAACTACAGGTACTCTTGGAAGGACTTCTACTGGACAAAAGACACAATCTCTACCCTCTTGAAGTGGAAACGGATTCAACAGAGGTAATAGACGTCATAAAAAAGGCCATACAATCCTGACTAACCTAATTCTCTCTTGCAGGTCATTAATGCCCCTGGAGAAGGGCCTCCAACTTCAAGATAACTTTAGAGAAGGGAATGTTGTCGCTGACACCCTCGCCAAGGAAGCAAAAATGATTAAAGATAACAACTTCAACAAAGGAAGGATCTGGATGTTAGCAGAACCATCTTTTTGTATACAAGAACTTTTGAAAAAGATATAAGTGCGAATAGTTTATGCTTAAAATAAATTTCTGCTTCATTATGTAATATGCTTAAGACACTAGAAAATCATAACATGGTAGATGATGCCTCAAATGTGACATTAAAATAGTGTAACTACGATAAATCCTTGAATACTGACACACAAGATTCGTATAACCGACCTCTGCTAATTTTGGGATTAAAGCTTCGCTGATTGATTAAGGTCCACGATTTGTCCTACAACCTTCAGTTTCTAAAGGTAATGCTTAAACTTTAAGAATTTCTATGACCAAGTCCTGGTTGTTGACTAAAGTTTTTAAAAAAAGAAATTATTCTTATCATGGTTTGTGAAACATGTTTTTTGATTTGTTCTTATGAGGATTTCTCAATTGTAGTGCTGACACTATGCAATTTTATGGGTTAATAAGGTTCTTTTTCCTCTATATTTAGTGATAGGATAACATTCGCCAATGTTATGTTGGAAGGAATAGGTTTTAGGCAAGTACTTAGTTTTCCTTTTAAAATACAATTAGGAGGTTTGATTCCGTAAAGTTGCTTTGATTAACAGTTTAATGATATGCATGTTATGCATTTTCCTTTTCCCATACCCATCCACTGACTAAAGCCATTTTGAATTTGTGGGGAACCTTCTATTGAAGTTATCATATTTTTCCTGTGATAGTGATTCTTAGGATTGCCTTTTGAAGAACTAAGTGCTTTACAGAAAAATGGGATATCTGGTGTTTCCGATATCCCATTTGAAAATCTTACTACTTTATTTTAGTTAATAATGTAGAAACCAAAAAAAATAATGATTCTCGGAAATAAATTTTGGGATTCGAAATCGAAAATGAAATATCGAGAAAGAAAAATATATTTGCTAACTCAAACTCAAAGCTTACAATACTACACTTGTAATTTCTAATACAAGTTTTTGGTATGATTTTACAAATGAGTTCTACAACCTATTTATACTAAAACCTTACACCAAAAATTCAACATTGGCATACAAAAATAATCAAACATGGCATGTAAGAAAATTCAAACTTATATAAAACAATTTTGTCATGCAAGACAACCAATGTTCTTGACTACCATTTTTTACTTTTATTTTAAAAACTAGTCTATTTTAATTATTTTTGATCAATTTATATAATTTCAACAGCCTCCCTTAAATTGATCAAAATAATTTACGTATACCAAGCATCGATTTCAATCTCTCGAACGTTTCTGCCTTCAGCGGTTTAGTCAGAATATCCGATATCTGATCTTCTGATTCACAGAACTTAAGTTCGATTTCTCCATTCTTGACTAGATCTCTTATGTAGTGATACTTAATCCCAATATGCGTGCTCCTGCCATGAAATACTGGATTCTTGGCTAATGCAATCGCTGACGTATTATCACACATAATCTTTGTCGGACCATCTTGCTCGTGGTTCAACTCACCGAGCATTCTTCGAAGCCAAACTGCTTGACATGCCGCAGAGGTTGCTGCCATATATTCTGCTTCAGCTGTAAATAAAGAAAGTACTTGTTGCTTCTTTGAAGAACACGAAAATACTCCTCCCTCGAGAAAGAATACATAACCAGAAGTGTTTTTCCGAGTTTCAGTATCACCTCCCCAATCACTATCTGTGTATCCTACAAGTCTGCACTTGTCAGAATATTTATAGAAAATTCCATGATCCTGGGTACCTTTAATGTACTTCAGAATCCGCTTGGCTGCCTGCAAATGGGACTGGCTCGGTGTCTCCATGAACCGACTGATAATACCTACTCCATAAACAATATCTGGCCTTGTTGATGCTAAATAACGTAGACTACCAACAATGCTTATAAAATAAGTAGGATTTACCGCATCACCTGTTCCTTCTTTCTTTAACTCAAGACGTGCTGCAACAGGAGTCTTCATCGGATTTGCTGATTCCATCTTGAATTTCTTCAAGATATCTCTGGCATATTTATTTTGAGAAATAAAAGTACCATCTTCAGTCTGTTGCACTTCTATGTCCAAGAAGTAAGACATCAGCCCCATATCTGTCATTTCAAACTGACTTGTCATAGCCTCCCTGAATTCAACAAACATAAATTCACGGTTTCCTGTAAATATTAAGTCATCAACGTAAAGATAGACAAACATAATGTCGTCATTAGTCTTTGCCTTAATATACATTGTATGCTCATAAGGACACTTCTGAAAACCTGCCTCCAACATGTAAGTATCAATACGTGTATACCAAGCTCGTGGAGCCTGTTTCAAACCGTATAACGCCTTCTTCAACCTGTACACCTGGTTCTCCTGTCCTTTCTTGGCATATCCAAGTGGTTGCTCGACATAGACTTCTTCCTCCAAACAACCATTCAAGAATGCCGACTTTACATCCATCTGATGTATCTTCCACCTGTGTTGGGCTGCAATGGCTACTATCATCTGTATAGTATCCATTCTGGCAACTGGTGCGAAAACCTCGTAGTAGTCAATTCCCGGCTTCTGCTTGTAGCCTTTGACCACCAATCTTTCCTTGAACTTGTCCACCTCTCCGTTGGGTTGGTACTTTGTCTTGTATACCCACTTGACACCGATTGGCTTCTTTCCTTCTGGCAAAGAAGTTAACTCCCACGTGTCATTCTTCTCAATAGAATGAATATCCTCATTCATCGCCTTGATTCACTTCTCATCACCTGCTGCATCTTCATAATGCACTGGATCACAATCTGCAAAAAGATAAAAATTCACCAGAGTTTCATCGGTGATGTCATCATCGCCTTCATTGTCTTTTGTGACAACATAATCATTGAGGCGAGCTGGTGGCACGCTCGTTCGACCCGAACGCCGTAATTATTCTACCGGTTCTGCTGGCTGAGGAGATGGAGGATCACTAGCTGGTGGTTCAGGTGTTGAGACATATTCCTCGTCTGGCTCTTCTGACTCGATCAGTATACCTCTCCCAGTATCATCTTTGTTTCTCCAGCTCCACGCTTCATCTTCAGCGAACCGAACATCTCTGCTGACGATCAATTATTTCGTGGCTGGATTATATAACTTATAACCCTTCGTGACTTCACTGTACCCAATAAAGATACACTTCTGGCTTTTATCATCCAGCTTCTTTCTCCGCTCATCTGGTTCATGGGGATAAGCTAACCCAAATACCCTTAATGAAGAAATATTCGGCTTACTGCCACTTCAAGCTTCTTCTAGAGTTCTCCCTTTCACGATCTTTGTCGGGCACCTGTTCAACACGTACACAGCATAGGCAACAGCTTCTGCCCAAAATTCCTTCGGCAAACCTTTCCCCTTCAGCATGCTTCTTGCCATTTCAAAGATTGTCCTGTTCTTCCTTTCAGCCACACCATTTTGTTGAGGTGTATAACTGGCTGTCAACTGATGAAGAATTCCTTCTTTTTTGCAAAACTCTTGAAATTCGTTAGAAGTGAATTCACCACCTCTATCGGATCTCAGAGTTTTCAAATTAAAGCCATTTTGTTTTTTAACAAAAACTTTAAATTCTTTGAATTTTGAAAAAGCTTCTGATTTTTCTCGGAGAAAATAAACCCAAATTTTTCAGGTACAATCATCTACAAAAGCAAGCATGTATCTCTTACCTCTTAGAGATTCCACCTCGACTGGGCCACACAAATCTGTATGAAGTATGAACTAACTACAAAGGTTTCTTTGATGTCTTCAATTTTCCAGTTGGAAAAGAATCTATGTGCTGCTTCCCAAGAAGTCATCCTTCACACTGCTGATCAGGAGCATCGATCACCGTCTTTTGGGACAATAATTTCAGCCCTCTGAAATTTAAATGGCCATATCGGAGATACCATAGCCAGTTGCTATCCGTCACCACTGCTTGAAAGTTCATCACTCCTTTATTGAGAGTGAGAGAGTACATCCAATTTTTCGCCATGTTTACCTGAGTAATCATCTTGTTGTTTTTGCTACGGATGGTGCAAACTCCGTCTTGAAAGAGAATCTGGTGCCCCTTTTCTGAAAGTTGGTCAACGCTCAATAGATTCCAGAAAAGACCAGGTACAAAAAAAACATCTGCAATAGTAACATCGCTGCCATCCTTGGCTTTAATTTTGATGTCACAATTTGCCTTTCACACTAATCTTCATCTTATTCGCAAAGTTCACTTCTCCGCCCTCGTACTCGTGCAACTTTGAAAATGGATCTTTCCGCCCGCACATATGATTCGAGCACCCGCTATCAAGGTACCAAACATCTGGACCTCTAGCCACTTGTTCACCAGCGTCACATGCTAGAACCATATCTTCACCAGCTTCTGCCACGTGTGCCTGCTGCGACCGTCCGTTCTGATAATTTGGAAATTCATTTTTATAATGTCCAAATTTTTTACAGTTGTAACATCTGGCCTTTGATTTATCGAAGATCCTTCCAGAAGAATTATTTGCCTTTCTTCTGTTGCTGCCTCGTTCGCCATTGCGCATGTGACCGCCATTGCCACCGCGACTTCCTGGTATGAAATTACTCTGCAATGCCTGCTCTGGTTGAGAGGTTCCATCCTTCTGGTTCATTCTCTTCTCATGAGAACTTAATGAACCCAACAACCTATCAGCTAACATGGTTGATGTATCTTGGCTTTCCTCGATGGCTGCTATAACATAATCAAATCTTGCGGTTAGAGATTGTAGTATTTTCCTACTACTCTCTGCTCATCCAACACTTCCTCGTTGGACCGCAACTGATTCACCATGGACTGCACTCGGTCGAAATAACCGGAAACACTTTCCGATTCTGTCATTCTCAATGACTCGAAATCGCCCCTGAGCGTCTGCAATCGGACCCGCTTCACTCGTTCATCACCTTTGTAGGCTTTCTGCAAGATAACCCACGCTCGGTGAGCTGTCTCAGCTGCTGATATTCTTTCAAATACCAGCTCGTCAACAGCTTGAAAGATGGCATATAATGCCTTCTGATCCCGCTTACGAGTTTCAACTAATACCTCTTTCTCCTCATTTTTCATAGCCTCGAACGCAACTGCATCAGCTACCTCTGTGTAGCCGCTCTCCACCAAATCCCTTATATTTTGAGATTGGAAAAATACCTTCAATTGGATTGGCCAATTGTTGTAATTTTTCCCGATGAGTTTTGGAAGCTGAAATTGAATCGTGTTACTAGACGACATGATTCAATATTTTTCTACCTCATAACACTCAACCTTGCTCTGATACCAAATGTAGAAACCAAAAAAAAAATGATTCCTCGGAAATAAACTTTGGGATTTGAAACCGAAAAATGAAATACCGGAGAAAGAAAAATACATTTGCTAACTCAAACTCAAAGCTTACAATACTACACTTGTAATTTCTAATACAAGTTTTTGGGATGATTTTGCAAATGAGTTCTACAACCTATTTATACTAAAACCTTATACCAAAAATTCAACATTAGCATACAAAAATAATCAAACATGGCATGTAAGAAAATTCAAACTTATACAAATCAATTTTGTCATGCAAGACAACCAATGTTCTTGAATACCATTTTTGACTTTTATTTTTAAAACTAGTCTATTTTAATTATTTTTGATCAATTTATATAATTTCAACAAATAATAATTTTAATTATTATTTGTTTTAACAGGTTGTTGCTATGGAGCATTCTAGTGCTATTGATAAGAGCCATAATTTTTAAGGTGAGGTACTTGATCATCGCAAATCGGAGGATATTATGTCAAAGGCAGGTATACCTCCTTGACCACCTTAAAACATTTTAAAAAAAAACACTAACCAAAAATTTCATCAAAAGAATAATAATGATCAAAGGTTAGAAGTTTGGTTTCATTTTACTAAAATTGAAGTAAATCAATTAAAGCTACATGTAATTATTGGAAAAAAGATTGCAACTTCACGGAAAAATGATACTTCGCATGTAAACCATATGAATTGATGTAAGTTGTATCCTTACAAAAGAAAAAAAATTTAAAACCCATAATTGATTTTACCATCTAAGGCCACTGAATGTTGAAGAAGTTAGAAACTCGTTAGCCTCCATAATTATTATTGATGAGTTTTCCTTTAAGATTGTAGAAAGGAGGGTTTTTAGAGATATAGTAAAACACTTGAACATAGGTCATAATCTCTTTGAAAAAGAGAAATTCAAATTAAAAAATATAATTTAAAATCATCATTTATGTTTTACCACGAACACATGGACGATCAATTTAAATCTTATTTATGTGTCTCACATTACAACACACTAGATTAACGATGACCGATTACACTAAAAGAGAATTTTCAACTTTCCGTTCATTTGACAACCATGCATGAAGGGTTATTGGCACTACTGTTGAGGAATGCTTGATTAATTGAGGAATTAAAGTGTTTTTACTGTGAAATTAGATAGGGGTGTTCGTCGGTCAGTATAGTATGGTATTTAGATATTTTGATTCGGTATTCGGTTTTTTAAAATTCTACACCAATATCGTACCTAATTAAATTCGGTATGGTTCGATTTTTCTCCTTTCAGTTTCGATTTATTCAGTTCAATAACTTCGATTTACTCGGTTTGAATACTAACTAGTGCATAAAACCATATATTCTAATGTTTTTAATTAGAGTACTCAAACATACAAATATAAAAATGTTTTTTGACAAAAATTTTGTCCAAAACTAGGAAATATTGACCCAAATATAGAAGATTGTACATAAAGGAATGTTTGGTCATTAGAAATGTTTTGTTACTTGTTTAGAGTTAATTGGTAAACTTAAAGAATAAAGGAAAGTATAATTTTAGATTTTTTATTATTATGTTATAATTGATAATATATACTTTGTGTAATATAATATATATTTTGGTATGGTGTCGGTATTTCGGCATTTTATTTTAAAATACCAAATATCATCTCTAATATCATTTTTAAAAATTTAAATCAAATACCATATCAAATATAAAAATACCATATATTAAATATTAAAATTTTCGATTTTAGTACGATAATTTCGGTATTTACTTATGCACAAGCCTAAGATTAGATAATGCAAGTTTAAACAATGCTTGTCGTGCGTAAGTGGAAAGATTCAATTTTAAACAATAAAAAATTCATATTATTTGCAAGTTTGAAAAAAGCGAAATTTAAATTTTCAGTTCATTGACAACCAAGCAGGAAGGTTATTGACTAGGCTTGGCACACATAATTAAAATTTGAAATCTAATTTACGTGTTTAAGATAAGATCTCTTGTAACCGTCTTATTTGTCTTCATATTGATACTAGATGGAATTCCGTATATAAAATACTGGAATATATTGAGAAGTTCTAAAAAGTTCTTTAAAGATGGAATTAGAAATTCAAATTATATAATTTGGATAATCTAATTTTATGTAACGATTCAAAAAGTCATCATATATTTTTAATTAATTATGTGCTTTCGAGGCCTTGAAAATCTTATCTAGATTTGTCTTGATTTACGTGTGCAGTCCGGGTACGTAGCCGGAAAGCTTAAAATGAACTTCTGTGAAAAATACTAAGTGTTGGTATTAAAATGAATAAATTTGACTTTGGCCGAATTTTTGAGTAAACAGAGCTGGACCCGTGATTTGAAGGTTTCAGAGGATCCATAGGAAAAAATGGGACTCGGGCGTATGCCCGAAATCGAATTCTGAGGTCGCTAGCCCGAGACATAAATTTTTAAAAGAAATTATTTTTCTAAAATTGTTAAGAAAAAATCAAAATGATATTTGATTGGAACGTATCGGTATCAGGCCAGTATATTGGTTCCGCCGCCCGGTACAGGCCTTATATGTGAATTAACATATTTCAGTGAAGTTTGGTTAAAATCGGACATTGTTTGACGTGTTACGCACTTGAAATCCTAAATATGGAACTTGATGAAGTTTTGGAAAAATGCTTTGAATTTGAGGTTTAATTTTTTGATAATGATGTTATTTAGGCTATTTGATCGCTCGGATAAGTTCGTGTACTGTTATTGAGTTAGTTTATGTGTTTGGTTAGGATCCTCGAGGGTTCGAGTGTGATTCAAATATGTTTCGGGGTTGTTTTAACCTTAAAAAGATTACAGCTTTTTGCTTCAGCTATTGCAAACTCTTTTCCTTCTTCGTGTTCGCATTGCATCTCTCGCGTTTGCGAAGCTTAAGCCTTTTCTTCCTTCATGTTTGCATTCAAGCCCTCGCGTTCGCGTAGTGTTATTTGGCGCTGAGGATTGAGTCTTCTTTTCCTCATCGCGTTCGCATGCATACACTTGTGTTCGCGTAGCTTTGCAGGTTCTATCTTCGCGTTCCCGTGCCGATTCAAGTGTTCGCATAGAACAGTTTTTGGACCACAACATTTTACTTTCCGCGTTCGCGTTCCATATCTCGCGATCGCGATGGCCTGTTAAGTGTTACTCATCGTGAACGTGACCAGCCTGTCGCGAACGCGATGAATATTTTTGCCTAGTTATTTTTAAGTACTTAAAACATAATCCTTACAGGATTTTTACAAAATTTTCAAATTTCCTTCTCCTCCAAAGTCCAAGGGCGATTTTTGAATCATTCTTTTACCACGATCTCTTGGGGTAAGTAATCTCTAACTAGTTTCTTCCTTTTTCATCAACAACTAATGAATTTCCAGGCCTAAAACATATTATTTAATCTGGAAAATTGGGTATTTGAGAAGAGTTAAGGCTTTTTAGTTTTTCTTGATTTAGATCTCGTTTTGAGGTAGAATTTGAAGACAAATTATATATTTGGGCTCGTGGTGAATGGGGATTTGATTGTAGTCTGAACCTCTTATTTTGACCAAGCGGACCCAAGGTCGATTTTTAACTTTTTGGAAAAAATGATGGAAAAGCTAAAATTAAATGTTGGGATTGGAGTTTTTAGCAATTATTGATCTATTGAAATCATTATTGTATAGATACAATCGATTTGGAGCCGAATTCGAGAGAAAAAACGGTAATTGAGGATCGATTTTGGCCGTGGAAGTTCGAGGTAAGTATTTGGTCCAACCCTACCTTGAGGGATTAGGAGTTGAGTCATATTTGCTAATTGCTTCTTATTGAGTACGACGTATAGGCATTGTGACGAGTATCTATATGTTGGTGTCTAGCATGACCGTGAGTCCTTATATTGTGAATATCATGATTTCATTGTTTCTTTCAAGTCTTGGTGATGATTTCTATATGTTGTGAAAAGTTGGTGAAAGAAATTGTGACCTATGAACATTGAGGAGCATTGGCTCGACTAAATTACAAATTGTGAAAGTATATGAGATGATTGAACCCTTTGGAGCATTGGCTCATGTGGTAAAACGAGTTCTGAAGTGAAAGTGAAAGAAAGAGAAAGAATTATTGATATTGTTTCTTTGTCGGGATTTAACTGTTAAATTGTGTTCCCTTTCCGAGATTTCTGTTATTATTTATTTCCTCTCTTGCCCCTTGTTTGTGATTGTTGTTTGGGTTAGGAAGGGTGTTAAAACACGAATGGTGATGCCGTGCATTTATTTCCATTTGTTATGATTTCTTGTTATCAGTTCGTGTGCATCAGTTGTCTTATTCCACAATTACTGTGATTCTTTATGTTAGCATTTTTCTTTATCGTGTCACTAGTTATTTTTGAATTTATGCTATAATTACTACATGTTTATGTGACTTAATTGCTACTTGATATTTAGAATACTAATATTAAATTGCTTATTTGCTCCTTAAAGTCCATAATTAATTGCTACTTGTCATTATTTATTTTCCTCAGTGAATTATAATTATTGTGTACTTTGTTGTCTTATAAATTTGCATTAATTGTTGCGGTTGTTGAAGTGATTTTATTTGCAAGAACTGTTGATATATGATGAAATGGGATCGAGTGGTACGCCTATCACAAGATATTGATGAAATAGGAGCGGGTGGTACGCCTGCCATAAGTTATTGATTGAAATGGGAGCGGGTGGTACACCTATCACAAGTTATTGATTGAAATGGGAGTGGGTGGTACGCCTACCACAAGTTATTGATTGAAGTGGGAGCGGTTGGTAGCCTACCACAAGTTATTGAATGAAATGGGAGTGGGTGGTACGCCTACCACGAATTATGATGAAATGGGAGCGGGTGGTATGCCTACTACGAGATTTGATGAAATTGGAGCGAGTGGTATGCCTACCACGAGATTTGATGAAATGGGAGCGGGTAGTATGCCTACCACGAAAATATTGATGAAATAGGAGCGGGTGGTACGCCTACCATAGAAACATTGAAAAATGGGAGTGAGTTGTATATCTGCAACGAGATGTGTACTGACAATGAAATTTGCTTTTATTTCCCTTATCCGTGTTAGAGTTAAATTGTTGATTTTTCATTATTATTCTTTGAAGTCCTGTATTATCTACTATCCCCGAAGCATGGTTCCCTCCCATTAAAAATGTTTATTCTTGTTTATTTTTCCACTGTATATGAATATAACTGAACAGGTTTAGGTGGCGGTCCTGTCTAGCCTCGTCACTACTTCGAGTGGGTTAGGCTAGGCACTTACCAGCACATGGGATCAGTTGTGCTGATACTACACCCTGTGCTCTTTTGTACAGATCCAGGTACCCGATAGCAGCAGTAGCTCAGGAGTTAGCCTTCTATCCACCGAGACACCGAGGTAGTCTTGCAGGCGTTCGCAAGCCCAACATCTCCTCTATCCTATATATATCATTCTGTTATCTCATGTTTCGAGATAGACGTTATTACTTTCTTTCAAACGGTTGTATGTAGTAAATCTTAGTAGACCGTAATATTGTGACTCCAGTTCTGGTAGAGGCATATGTGGATTGTTCCGTATTAATTTGGTTTATATCGTTTAAATCTTCCGCTAAATTATGAATTCCGCTGTTGTTTTAATTACTCATTTTCTGTTAATTAAATTGGTAAAAAAAATAGATTGTCAATATAAGTAGTTATGAATTATAAATGTGTGGCTTATCTATCTTTAGCGTTTAGGCGCCATCACGACCCCCGAGAATAAAAAATTTAGATCGTGACATTCTATCACAAAAGCTTTTTCATCTAGTATCAATATCAAAACAAAGGAGATAGTTTTACATTTCTTGAACAGGCTATACTTGGCGAGAGACGATCGGACATAACTAATTGCATTTCGAATTCCAGTTATGGCCTTATTTTGCTCTATAATCATTCTTTTACAATTAAATTACCAACATGCATGTTTTTGTTGTATAAAAAAAACAATTTACGCATTGTCTATTCACTATTGAAACTGTAAAGACACTTTCAATTCCTTGATTAGTCAAACATTTCTCAACCAATAATTCTTCCAGCATGTTGTTTAAGCTGAAATTTATAATCCTCTTTTGATATAATCAATCACCTTCAATCAGTGTGATGCAGAACACATATTATTAAATTTTGAATTGACGTCCATGTGACCGTGGTAAAGTACAAATGATCCTTTTAAATTATTTTCTCAATTTGAATTTTCACATAAATATGTAAATAATCTCTAACAATTGTATTTCTCGAAGGGATTATGAATCTAGATTCAAGTGTTCTACTAATGAGATTTTACTGAATATGTTATTGTTGTTGTTTAAGTGCTCCATTATATATATGAAAACTTTCTCCTTCTATAATCTTAAAGTGCAATTCATCAAAAATAATCATGGCAGCCAATGCATTTCTAACTTCTATATTTAGTGGACTTAGGCAGTTTCTTTTTGTAGTTCGTGGGGAAAAGTGTCGTGGTCTATATTGGACTACGGCCTCTACCTGCGTTGATATGGTAAATGTTGTTGAGAGCCATAACCCTTCTACGTTATGACATAAGAGGCTTAGTCACATTAGCGAGAAAGGACTAAATGTTCTGGCCAAGACGAAATTGTTGTCAAATTTTGACAATGCAGAATTAGAAAAATATGAGCACTGCTTGGCTGGATAGCAAAAAAGTGTTTCTTTCCAATTTCATCAGCCTTCAAGAAATACATATTTGCTTGAGTTAGTGCATAAGACTTATGTGGTCCAATGAAGACAATGACTTTGGGTGGTGCACTTTATTTTGCTACCTTTATTGATGATTGTTCAAGGAAACTTTGCGTCTACATCTTGAAGACCAAAGACAAAGTGTTGGGTGTCTTTAAGCAGTTTCAGGCTTCAGTTGAAAGAAAAACTGGAAAGAAGCTGAAGTGTATTCGTACTGATAACGGTGGTGAATACTGTGGACCGTTTGACAAATAATGCAAACAACAGGGTATCAGACATCAGAAGAATCCTCCGAAGACTCCTCAGCTTAAGTGTTTAGCAGAAAGGATGAACAGGACCTTGATGGAAAGAGTGAGATGTTTGCTTTCTGAAGCAAAGTTGCCGAATTCCTTTTAGGGTGAGGCTTTGTTGACCACCGCACATGTTATTAATCTATCCCCTACTGTTGCTTTGCAATGTGATGTTCCAAACAGAGTTTGGTGTGGCAAGGATGTTTCCTATGACCACTTGAAAGTGTTTGGTTGCAAAGCTTTTGCACATGTGCCTAAAGATGAGAGGTCAAAATTAAATGCTAAGACAAGGCAATGCCTCTTCATTGGTTATGGCCTTGATAAGTTTGGTTACAGGTTATATGATCTAATTGAGAAGAAGGTCGTGAGAAGTCGTGGTGTTATCTTCGTGGAGGATCAAACCATTGAAGATATTAATAAAGCGGAGAATCTAAAATCTTCAAATTCTGAAGGTTTAGTTAATCTTGATCAAGTTTCTCATACAAATGCGGATGACATTGGTGGGCTCAATGATAATGGTGATGCCTAAAACCATATTCCAGATCAGCATATTGATGGTGATAACAATGCAAATGGTGAGGAGGTAGATGCTCCTACTCACGAAGTTGTGGAAGAGTTAGATATTCCACTCATGAGGTCTTCTAGACCTCGTACTCCTACCCCCTATTATTCTCCTGATGAGTATGTATTACTCACTGATGGGGGAGAACCTGAATGTTATGCGGAGGCCATAGAGGATGAGCACAAGGATCAATGGATTGAAGCCATTCAAGATGAGATGAAATCTCTACATGAGAACCATACTTATGAGTTGGTGAAATTTCTTAAGGGCATGAGGGCTTTGAAAAACAAGTGGGTGTTCAAAGTTAAAGCTGAAAAACATAGTCTTAAGCCCAAATACAAAGCTATATTGGTTGTCAAGGAATTTGGTCAAAGGAAATGTATTGACTTTGACGAAATGTTTTCTCCCATTGTGAAAATGTCCTCCATTCGGATAGTTCTTGGTTTGATTGCTAGTCTTGATTTGGAGATTGAGCAGATGGATGTGAAGACTGGTTTTCTTCACGGTGACTTAGAAGAGGATATCTATATGGAACAACCCCAGGGCTTCAAGGTAAGGAAAATCTTGTATGCAAACTTAAGAAGTGTCTATACGTATTGAAGCAAGCTCCAGACAGTGGTACAAGAAGTTTGAGTCTATTATGGGGGAACAAGGCTACAAGAAGACTTCTTCATATCACTGTGTGTTTGTGCAAAGATTTCCTGATAACAAATTTATCATCCTCTTGCTATATATGGATGATATGTTGATTGTGGGCAGGAATGCTTCCAAGATTGACGAATTGAAGAAACAGTTGAATATGTCTTTTGCAATGAAAGACTTGGGTCATGCTAAGCAGATTTCGGGCATGAGAATTACTCATTCGAAAAAAGAAAGGAAGCTTTACTTGTCACAGGAACAGTACATAGAACATGTACTGGAGCGCTTCAATATGAAAAGTGCTAAGTTGGTTCACACACCCCTTCCTGGTCATCTGAAGTTGAGAAAGAAGATGTATCCTACAAACACGGAGGAAAATGAGAGAATGTCCAAGATTCCTTATTCCTCTGCCATTGGAAGTTTGATGTATGCAATGGTATGTATTCAACCAGATATTGCTCATAGGGGTGTGCATTCGATTTATCGATTCGATTTTGACTCTTATCGATAATTACTTATCGATTATCGATTTGTACATATGCTTATCGTTATCGTTTCAATAAGGTTTCGATTTTGATTTATCGATTTTGGGGCTTATCAATTCGGTTATCGATTACACCAATAAAAAAATTTGCGAGATTCCACGAAAAGCATATCGCTATAAACGTTCCTAACTAAAATAGACAAAAAGAAGCTAAAATAAGACGAACTCCATTTATAATATAAAAATTATGTTAACAAGAACATGCAACAAAACTAAAGTAAGGGATCAAATGTATGCCACCAACACTCTAATGGTATAAAAAGATAAAACAAAATACATCATCATGGCTAATAATGTTTTCCATTAATTTGAATTTCATTCCCTTGATCTTTAAATATGATCATTCCTTAAATGTGGTAGAGGAAGTAATAGGGTAAGGGACTTAGGGTAAAAGAAAAAGTATAAATTAGGGAAAATAATATTGTATAGCCGCTTTCAAAATAGTAGTGGAATATATATACATTCTGTATGTTATATTAATCTACACAAATAGGTAATTACTTATTTAACAAGTGTCTACAGTTTAGAAGTGTGCATTCGATTTATCGATTCGATTTTGACTCTTATCGATTATCGATTTGTACATATGCTTATCGTTATCGTTTCAATAATATTTCAATTTTTTCGATTTCGTTAACAAATAATCGATTTGATTTATCGATAAACCGATTCGAATGCACACCCCTAATTGCTCATGCAGTCAGTGTTGTTAGCAGATCTCTTGAAAATCCAGGAAAAGAGCATTGGGAAGCTGTAAAGTGGATACTCAAGTATCTAAGAGGAAGCTCACATGAATTCTTATGTTTTGGAGGATCCAATCCAATTTTGAAGGGCTATACATATTCTTATATGGCAGGTGACCTTGATAATAGAAAATCCACTACTGGATATTAGTTTAACTTTTCAGGGCGAGCTATATCATGGCAGTCGAAGTTGCAGAAGTGTGTCGCACTATCTACAACTGAAGCGGAGTATATTGCGGCCACTGAAGCTGGCAATGAGATGATATGGCTCAAGAGATTTCTTCAAGAACTTGGATTGCGACAGATAGAGTACGTTGTCTATTATGACAGTCAGAGTGCAATAGACCTAAGCAAAAATTCCATATAACATGCAAGAATAAAACACATCGACGTCAGATATCATTGGATTCGTGAGCAAGTGGAAAACGAATCACTTCAGGTCAAAAATATTCACACAAGTAAAAATCTTGCTGATATGTTGACCAAGGTGGTACCAAGAGACAAGTTCAAATTGTGCAAAGAACTTGTCGGCATGCACTCAAGCTAAAGGTTCAGCGTTACCTCCTTCAGGTGAATGGGTCTGGAGGAGGAGATTCCATCCCCAACTACTACTAAAAGTCTAAAGTTGTCAAGATTGACTTGGACTTGGATTTGACAGCCAAGAAGTTTGGCGGAAGGAAGAAATTTGCAATGCAATTTTTTCAACCAATCCTCCATTTTGATTGGTTGGAAATATAAGCCATTTCTCCTATAAAAGGAGGGCTCTGGCTTCTTCATTTAGAAAAAAACACACAGAGAGAAGCAACACAATAGTTGGAGAGAGTATTTCTCAGGCATTGTAAGAAATAATCTGTGTAGAAGAAAATAGGGAGTGAGAGATATTGTAGTGAGGTGAAAAAAATAAAAGAGTATTTACTTTTTTTGAGGGTGTAGTGATCTTAGGAGTATTTTTACTCGTTATTACACAGTGTAAAATTCCTCGCTATAGTGATATCAGTTGCTCTTCTTGGCTGTGGTTTTTTCCCTTATTCAGAAGGGTTTCCACGTAAAATCTTGGTGTTATTATTGCTGTATTTTTCTTGTTGATTTAACTATAATTTAGTGTTCCGCATTTATCACTAATACCGTAAATACTATTTTTACGGAGTTTATTCCCAACAGATCATTCGAATATTCAGCATTACACCAACTTTTAACCTATGAATGCATCTATATCGCAGAAGCAAAAATTTCTCTTCCTTCCCTTCGAAACATCTTCCATTCCTCTCGAGCCAAACAATCCAAAATATGCATAAAGGAATTATCCTCCAAACCTGACATACAAATTTGCAGTGTAATAGAAAAAATTTGTCCCGTCATTTTCTAAACTAAGTTGCTACTCTCAGCAGAGAGGCACTTATAACAACAACAACAACAACCCAGTATAATCCCACTTTAGTGGGGTTTGGGGATGATAGTATGTACGCAGACCTTACCCCTACCCTGGGGTAGAGAGGCTGTTTCCAAATAGACCCCGGCATCCTTCCCTCCAAGAACTTCTCACCTTGCTCTTGGGGAGACTCGAACTCACAACCTCTCGGTTGAAAGTGGGGGTTGCTTACCATCAGAGAGGCACTTAATAAACACTAATTAAACTAACAGGTTTCACAGAGGTTTCCACAATTACTTTACAAACCAAGGTACCAATCGACTTATGCTGCTTTATATTATAAGAATTCTAACCAGTGCTTGTGTAGTTTGAAGAATAAGTTCCAATTTTCATGATTCACAATGCAAATTTGCTAGTTGCTACCACCAACGTGTTCTTTTATAGGGTTTCATGTGTCCTAGTTGGCTTGTCATACCATTTTTTGTGTTCAAGCAGAGACCTCAAAGTTGGATTCTCATGCAATATCAATAAAATTAAATACACAAAATATAGATAAGATTTGACGCAAATATCACAAAATATAAAAGGGGAAGAAAAAGAAGAATAGGAGTGAAAGCGCACCTTTGTGCAATTGCCATTTTGTTTCAGCAGCAGTAAAGTTTTGTCTCTGGCTCTAGTTGTAAGCACATAACATGTAATACCTTTGTTTCAACAGTTGGGTTTTTTATGAAATAGAAAATTTACCCTAATCATTTGGTAAGTTCACGCATAAACCTACGGTTTCATTTTTAAAAAAAAAAACTTAAGAATCGGTTCAGTTTGGTCAGTTTCCAAAATTGTTTTAATACCCCCACTTGCAGTTGTGTCCAGCTTTGTAACTTATGAGGTCTCAATATGTTTATTACTACTGTTCTGCTCCAATCTGTTTTACCCTGTGAAGAAAATGTTTTTTTACTTAGAACTCGCATTATGCGCAGATTTTCAAGATGAGTTTTCACCTTTATTCTTTGACTTCAAATGTAGGGATGCACTGAGTTCAGACAGCACATTATTTTAGGTTGGACCAGCACCAACCGAGTCGAGATGAACCATTGCCATTCAGTGAGGTGCTTTTGATTCAAAACCTAGAACTTTCAGTGAGTTATTCTCTTTGATTGGTTTGAAAGATATCTGTATGATTTGCTTCTTATTGGATGAAAAAAGTAGTTAAATTAACGTGCTGTATAAAGAACTTGCCCTTTTGGGGTGATGGGGCGGTCTCGTCTTTGTAGCACCTAGTTGTAAAATGTTCCTCATGTAAGTAACCTATGCTTTAAGAAAGCATTTCTATATTGACTCCTCCTACTGACAGATTGTAGTTCTATCTCTTAATTCTTGTCATTTCCAAATGTAAACTTTTGTCCACCATTTTTACCGGTCAGTGTTAACATCTATCTCTCTCTTGAAATAGATCCTGCATGTAGCATGTCAGATTAACATCTATTTCTCTCTTTAGCCTTCTATTTGAATTACATTAGATTTATCCTCTCGTAAGCTATAAAGTGGTCTAATTGTGTATTCATCCAGAGCAGCACCTTTAAGACAAGCATCCCGTTCACGTTCAAAATGAACAAACCTTGTTTCGAGATTTAAAAACCACTATTAATGAGGAGAACTACACCCAAGCAGCAAAACTCAGGGATAGCCTCCGGCTTCTCCAGGAGAACAGCAAGGCAGCTTTACTAGCAACAAATGGTCGATTTCAGGAGCGGGGATTTAGCTTCTATGCAAGGGCTCTGGTGGAGGGGTGAGAATACATGCATCATGCACCCAGATGTAAGTGGCATATCTGGTTATGATCTTGTAATGGGAAGCTGGGAGTTTTTGTGGGCAGAATATGATTTCCCACTTGATATAGAGATAAGGGATGTCCAAGTTCATGTTCTGGGTATGTCACATGCATTGAAATGGTCAAAACAAAGGGCAGCAGCTGGGGAAAACTAATGTGTTTGAGAAGGTTAATGGGCAATGGTTCGTCTGTGTTCACCATGCCTCGCATATTGACCTGTAAATTGTGAACAAGAGAACTGTTTTAGAGGGAGTTGAAATCGTATATTGTCCTAAGTTTTGAAACCTATTATTGACGAGAGATACTCCTAGCATAATCAGATTAACGAGGAATGTTTGAAAGCTTTTACCATGACTTGGCTGATTCAAGCAACGAGATAGATCTTTTTGCCTTCTGAATTTACATCTGATTTCATTCTGTATAAAGTTTCCCCCTTTTATTCTGTTCAGGTGTACATTTCTTTTTTGTGTTTTTTCAGTAGCTCTCCCACTTTGGAGTTTATCTCTGCTGACAGCTGGGATTTGGATCCAAGCCTTTTATTGTTTCCATCAATATCAGTATAAAAAAATTTAGTTTTCGAGTTTATAGGATTTTGATACCAACAAAGCATGAGATCCTGGGAGAAGAACATCAAGATAAATCTTTAATAGGTCTCTGGAGTGGCAATATGTATTGGAATGACGCACAGCAACATCAACATAATATATAGGCAGAAATCTTTAGTTTAACCAATTCCAGAAACCTCAATAACAGTACGAACGTCAACATTACCTTTGATAAAAACAAAGGAAACGAAATCCAGACACTGTATATTTAAAGAGTTCTACTTGCTCTATAGCCTTTTCCAATGAGTTCATTCTACTATACCTTGCGGCATTGACATTATTTCCTAAATATAAGAGAGAATTTACAGCTGATCAAAGACGTACAAAATGAGAGGTGGAAGATGACTTATTCGAACCACGGATTCTCAGTTTGCGAGTTGCAGAGAACATGCTATGATCAAGTAACTAAAATTATCTGGTTAAAGTGATTCTTGCTTCATCAGTTTCCTTTTCATCATATACCTAGATCCTTCCAACAGGTGACGGAGGTGGAGATGACACATATCTTTGAGGGACTTGTGCTTGGACAGTAGTTGAAGTCTTCATCTGCTTCTGTCCTAGAGATCCAATTTCGAAGATGTCAGCTAGTTTGTGACTAGTCAGGGCCGAGACACAGATGGAGAATGCCTCTAACAAAGGAACCGATGAATCAAATTCAACAGAGTAAAGTCCTTTCTTGAGTGGTGCCATGCTGAAGATAGGCTTGCTCCTCGGATCTCCTCCCTGTGAAGAAGAGCATTGAAGACCAAATACAATTGAGGACTCATCAAGAGAAGCATTAAATGAAGTGATAGTTAATGACTGACACAAACAAGTACCTGAATGAAAAGGTTTAAAAAATCTTGGCTCCTGCAGTTCTTGTCCTGTTCAAGTACTTTTAGCTTGCAACCGACATCCCACCCTCCGCAATCACATACTCCACCAGATCTCCATCGTTCAAGCAATAAGGAAGGAGCTCCATCATTTCGCAAGCTATGTGTACCACCAGGAAGAATGACTACAACATCACCACAAGTCTTGCTTTCTCCCGTTTCACAGGTCTCTCCAGGTAAATGCTGCATAGCTTCTTGTTTGTGTTCATTAACCGTTGTATCCGCACCACTTTGGTTTTGACTTGAGTTCATAACAACAATGGCGGCCAGCTCTCTTTTTTGAGAAGAATCAGGCACTTGCTTATCCACCTGTCCAGAATCAATGTTATACAAGACAGATTCCCTTCGCACGGATATATTTTTGTGGTCATTTATACTTGAGTTCAGAATTTTGGAACTAGAAATCTCCATCTGACCGATCACTTTATAACCAAAGCCAGCACTTTTCTCTTTTGGTCCCTGGCTCATCCAACCCCCACTCTTCCTTTTAATTTCATGGACTGCATAGAAAGCATAAACCAAGCTACTTCCACCCTTCCCATACGTTGGTAGCTTCTTTACAGCTGCAGCAAGAATGCCACCATCATCGTCAACCACAAGTTTAAAAAATGGAACTCCATCCTTAAGTGTAAGCTGCAGAAGAGCCTGAAGAGTTGAGGACTGGTGCTTTTTCATATGAACGTGCTTACTGTGGTTAGTGGGCAAAATATTGCCATTTGAGTTTCCATTAGGAGGCTGACAAGTCTCAGCTGAATGCAACCCCTTAGGCCGCAGCAGTGGGTCTAGGAGTCTTCTCAAAGGGCTAGATCTCCCTCTGACACCAGCATTTGGCTTCTCTAGATTACTGATATCCATACTGGAAGAAGCTCCTACAGGGCCAGACCTTGGGATACTATTTGTACTATTCAACGGTAAGACAGCCGAAGTCTCCTTAAAACTGAAACTTCTGCTCATTCGACTAAGACTGAAGCTAAATCTCTTATTAGGGGACGGATGTCTTCCCTTCTCCACTGGCTGCTCTGCAGTGTCCAAATCCTTTCTCTGTGAAGTCTCAGCTGGGATTCCCAACTCTGCATCACATTTATGGTGATTCAGATATTTGGCATCAAATGAAGAGCGTGTAGTTATCCTCTCATTTTGACATGGGGATGAGCATAAATCTGACTTTATGCCTCGAGCATTAGGCAATTGGCGTTGCTTCACATGAGACTCTGTATTCATTGCAGAGCTAGTGGGCAGAGGACACGAGCGCGGAACAGCATGCAGTTCACTGGAGTAGGACTCCAGAGAAGAACAATCAGAAAATCTGGTCCTCATCGCCTCAGCTGGTTGCTCATCAAAAGATGTTCGGGATTCTGTGAATTGAGAGTCCTCCATACTTGTCTCTGAATGATGTTTCGGGACCAATAGAACAATATTCTTGGGTTCAGCAGCACAATTTTGGGTAGTAGGATTGACTTCATTGTCGAATTTGATCTCACTTTTATAATCCTGAACACTGTTTGTATGACCAGAAGGAATGTTGACATTCTTAATCTGTACCGAGGACAAATCTTCACTGCCCATGTATTTACCAATATTTAGATCGGAATTGCACCTTTGAGATGGTATCTCCTTCCTAACACGTTGTTTCTGCTTCCCATGCTTTGTGGGGCACCGAGTAGTTTGCAAATCCTGGGTCTGCATAAACTCTGACTGGGATCGCTGGACAGGTTCTGCAAGCTTTTGTTCAGAAGACGAACCACCCGGTAATGGCATTTGCTTTCTCCGAGAAGACATGCCATAAGCAGTGGGAGGTCTTCCAGCAACAAATGGAGAACTAACTGATAACGTTTTACGATGACACTTTGCAGGCATACGTTCATTATACTTCCATTTCTCCAGACGCTCCCAATCAAGGACTCCAAAATTCAAAGCCTTCCCCTGAATATTCTTTCCCTTTTCTGCATGCTGCAGATAACCTGGCAAATTGGACATGTACTTGACAAGCTCGTCATCTTTGGTTTCCTTATTCCCAAACGAATTGTCAGAAGAGCTTAACTGTATAACATTTTGATTCTTTCTTGGGTCATGATGCCTGTTAGTGTATGGTTTATCGACTGTGTTTTCGAATTTATACTTGTCTCTGGACTTTGAACTTCGATTTGCTCGGGATGGTTTGATCTCTTCTGCAGCTCCAGCACTGGAGCTTTCATGATGAAGTATAGTTTCTAGTCTGTGCCCCATACTCAAAATAGGCTTCACCGGCTCATTATTCGATTTCACTTCAAATGGCATAAAGTCTCATAATCCTGCCTTGTTATCTAAGTAATATTCCTGAAAACATGTAAAATAAAAATCACACACAGAGAAATGTTACAGGATCAACTACTCATGTGTTGCCCAACAAGGACTTCTATAGCAAACAATTGCACATAATATCCATCAACACAAAGAGCTCCTACATTAAATATTTATCCTACTTCTTCAACTAGTATGTAATCATTCGGGCAAAAAGGAGCAACAGACTCCTAGTGGAGTTGGGTGTTTGACAGAAAACAGCAGCTTTGTAAAGAGCAAACACAATATGCAAGTGTGCTGAGTTATGACATAAGCTGAATATAGATAAAATTTTAGCAGAACAGTATACTAAATGCTTTAAATCAGTGGTCAATATCTTTTTATAGTAGTAAGCAATCAACGCTTTTGCTTAACTAGAATAGGTAATTAGCCAATTGTGTGAGCTACGCCAGCAAGTCATAGTAAGCAGAATGGCAAAAGAGTACAGGGGCAGTAATATGATTAAACCGTTCCGCATCCAAAAGGTGTGAAATTGAGCTTAGAGCAAACTGGACAAGTAATGGATTGGCAGACTGAGAGATTTCAGCAAGTGCAAAGTTCATATCATTCATTTAGTGAAATTGTTAGCATCAGCCTTCTAAGAAGAAAATAAGGGGCAGCCCGGTGCACTAAATATGCAAGGTCCGGGGAAGGGCCACACCCCAATGGGGTGTAATGTAGGCACCCTACCCTAATGCAAGACTCAGTGGCTGATTCCACGGCTCGAACCCATGACATATGAGCATCTTTACCGTTGCTCTGAGGATCCCCTTCAGCCCTCTAAGAAGAGGGCACAAAAGATTCGTAACAAAAGCAGTTACACAGCTGTAGTTTCCAGGACAGATAACTGTATATAATTTAGAGAGAAGAATCAGAATTCAAAACCAGAAATATGGGCTTCAATTAAGCTAAAACCAGCAGAAAGCATTTGATTGGAAACCCAATAAGACATATTTTCTTCACATGAAAAAGGCATGCTTGTAGATAACCTGAAAAAAGTGAAAATCAAATCCTAATTGGACAAAAGCATCAAAATATCATCTTTTTCTGGCTCTTCAATCAAAAGATTCTGTACACAAAGCCACATATTACAAAGGCCTTAATGATGAACAGATTGAACATCTCTTACCCAAGCCAATAATCAGATATTAATATAGTTATATGAAATTAAAACCAGACTCACAGATCCAGCTAAATGGAGCTCATTCCAAGAATTAAACATTAGTCAAAATAGCTAAAAAGAACACCTAAGACCTTCACTCACATTAATCATAACATTACTGTGCAAAGATTTAGGACACATACAAGGGCTATTCTATCTCATTCCATAGAAAGGATATCAAGAAAATGCATACCCATAACACAATTAATAAAATCTCCTTCCGAGATTTAGAGTGGTAAAAATATCAACAAAAACAACACAAGCTAGTATAGCCACAAAGTGGGGTCTGGGAGGGTAAGCTATGGGCGGAGAGGCTCGGCTCAGAAAGAAAAAAATTATTTCCAGATAAATGCAGACCCATAACACTATACTCATTGAAACCCCGTTTCAAGATTTTTAGTGGTAAAACAAGAAAAATCAGATTTAGAGTGGTAAAAAAGATAAAGAAAATAAATTTCAAGAAAAATGCAGACCCAGAACACAATAATCATTGTAACCCCATTTCAAGATTTGGAGTGAAAAGAAAGAAAAAAAAAAGAAAAAAAAGGGAACTTGAAGAAATGAATGTACTTACATTAAACGCAAAGAAAGGTATAGCTGAGAGTTCCAAAAGCCAAAAGAAAATCTTCTTGGAATAGAGCATGAAACGTTTTCTTGAAAACCGGAGGAGTAAAAAAGAGAACTGAGAGTAACACTCCAAAAGCTGATAGGTCATACGTATAGAGAGAGAAAATCCCCGCGAAAATCTGCTCTACATTACTGATAATAATGATAAAAGAGAGAGGAGAGAGGAGAGAGAGCGGGGGGCGCTTCGTTTTCAATCGGACGGTGAAAAGATAAAGTGGGTCAATAGCTAAATGGTCGCGTCAAGTAGGAGTGGCCGTGTGGGTCCTATTGTTGTTGGGGCCCATTTATTTGACATGATTTCAATGTCTCGAATCCCAAGGCCCAGAGGTTCCTGATATGAGTGGCCTTCTTATCATCGTTTGATTGGATTTTTTTTAATTTTTATTTTTATTTTTTGTTCTGGGATAGCACAGAAAACCAGTTCTCTAAGGGGTAATCCAAAAAATAACCCTAAAATTATTAAAAAATAATTATTATTTTGCCATAGTACAAAAAATTCAATCATAATATATTAAAAATTGACGCACGTATGGATAAACTTCAATTATATTATCCTAAAACTTAAACACTTGAAAAATTTTAGTATAATATACTGAAAAGTAAAATATATTTATATGAACTTTTAATATATTACGTTGGACCAATATATTATATTAAAATTATTTTTTAAATTTTAAATAATATTTTTATTTAAATTTATTTTTATAAAAAATAACTAAATTTTAATTACTTTTAAAAATATAATACTATTTTTGAATTTCAGCGTATATATGGGAGAAAACACACACCCACAGAGCCCCCCCTCTCTCTTTATTGGATGACCGGAGACCCCATCTGACGTTCCAGAACGTGAACTCTTTTTAGAACTATTCACTCTTAACTTTGTCTTGTTTTCTTTTTTCTTTTAAGAGATATTCCTACTAAAGAATATTTGGGAAAAAGACTAACTAATAATAGGAATTTTAGTTTTCATTATAAAGGAGTATAAATACCCAATTAGATATTGGTGGCCAAGAGACGTGAATAAGAGTTCTACTTTTCAATAATATCATGTGTTTACATCAAATTAATATATTTTATTATAATTAGAAATTAAATTAGGTAAAAATACACATTAGTTAATCATAATTAGGTGATAAAAGGATAGAAAAGAAAACACATGTTATTATTGAGCTGATATTAAAACCCGATGTTCTATAAGTTTTTAATGTCACCTTATCTATTTGTGATAGCTATGGAATATTTGAATAGAGAACTGGGACAGCTGCATAAGAATGGTGATTTCAATTTTAATCCTAAATGCAGGAAGCTTAATAGTATTCATGTATGCTTTGCTGATGATTTATTAATGTTCTGCAAAGCTGACTTTGTTTCTATTAGAATTTTAAAGGAGGCTTTCCACGGATTCTCTGAAGCATCTGGTTTGCAAGCAAATATTAACAAGAGTGTAATATACATGGCTGGAATAAAGCAGAATGTTAGAGAGAAAATTCTGGAAACACTGGGTTTTACTGAAGGAGAACTGCCATTTTAAATATCTGGGGATACCCTTAGACTCCAAGAAGCTTGCTATCTGTCACAACATGCCTATGATTGAGAAGATAACAGCAAAGATAACATGTTGGTCTGCAAAATTGCTCTCTTATGCAGGTAGATGCCAGCTGATCAAAGCTGTCATATTTGGAATCCAAACCTACTGGGCTCAAGTTTTCATTATGCCAAAGAAAGTGTTGAAAGTTATTGAAACTATTTGCAGAACCTTTTTGTGGACTGGAAGTGCTAATCCCTCCAGGAAGGCACTATTTGCATGGGAAAGAGTGTGCAGGCCAATAACAGTTGGTGGACTGAATATCTTGGACATTAAGGCATGGAACAAAGCAGCAATTAGTAAACATCTTTAGGACTTAACTAGAAAGAAGGACTGCCTATGGATAAAATGGGTGCACAACTATTACATTAAGCAAGAAATATTGAAACAATGAACACTCCTAAGGCTGCCTCTTGGGTTGTGAGGAAAATTCTGGACAATAGAGATGCTATCATGGGGAATCAGTTGCTTCAGGGAAATTTACTTAGCAGACTGCAAGGAATGTGCAACCTGGATCACTTTCAGATCAAGAAGATGTATCTAACACAGATTCCTAACTTCAGCAAAGTTGAATGGAAGAGTTTGATGTTGCTTGCCAATGTTCATCCTAGGCATAGATTCACTATGTGGTTAGCTGCACAACAGAGGCTACCAACATTGGACAGATTGCAGAAAATTGGCATTCAAGTGCTTGTAACATGTGTTTTCTGTAAACAGAGTGTAGAATCCTTTAACCACTTATTTTTTGACTGTTCAATCACAAGAAATTTGTGGTTAGACTCTGTTTATGGCTGGGGCATCAAAGGACTGTTGGAGACTGGGCAACTGAATTGAAATGGATAACTAGTAAAGCAAAGAGCGGAGTGGGGATCAATGCTATAACAGGTTGTGTGTTTATCAGTAATGTTGCACTAATCTGGAGGGAGAGAAACATCATCAGATTTGAAAAGAAAGTCTATGAGGAGAATCAGATTTGCAGAGAAATTGTTTTACATATTCATATTTAAGACAGGAATTGTAGTCGATGGCAAAATGGCTTGCGGCAAATTAACAGTTTTCCATAGCTATAGTTTGTAATAGCTAGCTACTATACTAAATTGTAATCAGTGAAAGAGTAGTTAGGTACTTAGTAGAGATTGATTATGATGTAAAGAAGTAGTAGGAAGTCAAAACTACTACTAAAGCTCTACCTTATATATTTTCTGTATTAATGGATACTAATGTTCAATCTAAAAAAAAAGAAGCTTTACGGACAGTGTGGATGACTTGTTGAAAGAAGATGCTTACAGTGTTTTATTCATTTGTCCATTTCCTTTGTAAACACAGAAAAAAGGACATTTTTATAGTCATACTGAAGGTGAAGGTGGCTCCTTTGGACTTTTTGGCATTAGAGGTTGAAAAAATGTCCCAAGATGCAATTCTTTTCATGTGTTAAAATTAGTCTTAGATTAGCCATTTGCACGTTCTTTCATGTTAAATATCAAAATGTGGGGCTCTTCCTCATCATTATTATTTTCATAAAAGTGGAGTTTGAAAGCAATAATAAATTATTTTCATAAAATATATATATTACGGGTTCTAGCCGTGCAAACAGCTATTAGTACAGGTTGATCATTCCATGAACCTTGCAATAACCTAGAATAACTTATACACTAGGCTGCCCATCATCATTTTAATTTATAAATAAAAAATGGCAAATGGTACTATTTCTTTAGAAAATAATCATAGATATATTTACAATAGAACATAGAATGTGTAATAGGAGAGCATAAACTAACAGTTATAAATAAAATTATATTCCTGGTGAATGTTTATTTTTAGAGAGATTCTAAGATTCACTGTTTGGTGGCTAAGTCACTATTTTCTTATAAATAGAGGGTTCTATTCTATTGTAATTCATTCCAAATCAATAAGTATTATCTCTCTCTACTTTTCAATGCAATGCTCTTCTTCTTCTTTTATTGTTTTATAACATGTTATCAGCATGAGGCTCTAACCAATTGAGTAGAAGCTTTGGGATTGAGCATAATGATTGTCAATTGTTTTATAAACTTCCTTCATGATTAAATTTGGATTTAAGGCAAGTATTTTACTTTTTTTTTCTTTAAATTCTTGAAATTCTATAGTTTTGATTTTATATACAAGCAAAGACAACAAAATTTGATTATAACTCTAATGGAGTTTGTAAGAAATTATAATCACCTAAAATGGTGTAATTTCCATGTCTTGCTATGATCAAAACCATGTATTATCGTGAGCACAAGAAGTGAAAACACATCCCATTGAATTTGTTCCATTCTCATCCCTTTAAGAGAACGTGATAACAATATGTGATAAGTCTGAAAGAAGATAAAATAATTACCATGAAGGCATCAACGGATGTGGACGTGGCAATAGATGAAATTATAATCGTCATCATTTTGATAATGAAAATAATAAGGATTCTCAAAAGAATCCTTCACTTTGTGAAAGTAATATTTGTTATTGATTTGACATGAGATTACGTAAATCACATATAGATGATTATGGTCCATTCATAATGTGAATGTGACAACATCTGATTTATGAATACATATTCATTCTTGGAAGAATATGAGTGAGCTAGTGGTAGGAATATACCACACTCACCTCTAAAAAGAAGTTTGAGATGATATAAGAAAATAATATCATTATTATGGCATGAATGTCATTGTTCATGTACCTATTGTACGCAAAAATTTTTTGACAATGTAATTATTAAAGGACAACAATAATGCAAAAAACATATCTTGCATATAATTTTGACCATGACCATAATGGTATAACTTTCTCCTTGAAAGAGATATATGACCGTATGGATGTTGATGAATATGTGGTAGTACAAAATTAATTGAGAGCTCTGGAAGAGCCAATTATCATTATTTTGGAGAAATAAAATTGATTATCAATAAGATATTGTGTTATAGTAAGTCTCAAAGAAATTTATTAGTTTCTAAAGTATGCGCGAAAGCGTTTAGTTATATTGAGACAATAAATAAAAGAAAGATTTTATATATATGAGGATCTTACGTATGAGGAAACAATTCGAATAGAATTGGTTTCATACGAAAAACATGTAGTTTTGAACATGTAGTTCAAACACTTGAAAGTATAAAGTCAATGGTATGTGCAATCAGTTTTTGATATCTTATTTGTCTAGCATGACATAAAAACTTGATATGCATCTAAAGTCTATTATATGGCTTATTTGACTATACTTATATGACAATCCCCAAATAATTTAAATTGCTTGAAGCATATACAATTCTTGATCTTGAAGTACTACTTCCTAAGTGTAATTTGTGCACATATATATCTTGTTATATCTATAAGCATGATAATGTGATAGTGAGAATTTTCAAGGTGCAACATATTCATTGGAGTTAATATGGGTGATTTATTCACCAATCTTTACCGATGTCAATCTTCAAGAAGCTAGTGTACAAAATTAGAATGTCAAGGCTTAAGGATGTGAATTGATGCTCTCATCAGCGGGAGTTAATGCACGTTGCACTCTTTTTTTTTACAATGTTTTGTCCCGCTGGGTTTTCCTTGCAAAGTATTTAACGAGGCAACCAAAAAACGTATTGTTAGATATGTGTACTCTTTTCCTTCTCTAGAATTATTTTCCACTGGGTTTTTTTTCGGTTAAGGTTTAAACGAGACATATTATCTGTTGAATAGACATTAAGGTGGAGTGTTATAAATAGAATTGTATTTATGGTGAATGTCTATATTTAGAGAGATTCTAGGATTCATTGCTTGGTGGTTAAGTCACTCTCTCCCTGTAAATAAAAGGTTTGTTCCATTATAGTTCATCCCAAATCAAAAAAAAATTATCTCTCTCGACTTTTCTATGCAATACTTCTTTTATTCTTGTAGTATGTTATAACACTAACTTGGATTTAACCCGTAAAAATAAGAGCGTACACAACGTGACAAACTGAATAGGTGAATAGGTGTAGGTATTACTTGTGGTAAATTTAATCCCCCCAAGTTATAAACTCTCTGGTCGTTCTATCACTTTAGCCAACCTAACTCAAATGAACTTGTTCTAAAAATATTTGTCATTTTAGAAATTAGGAAGACATTAGTTTTTTCCTCTCTTTCAATATTACCATTATTACTGCAAAAAGTCTTATAGTCATTATTCAGTACAGAGTATTACTCATTATTTTGACCAAGAAAGGGTTAGAATCCTTTTGTTAAACTAATTATCAGAGATATAGAATGTAAATTTTAGCCAAATATAATTAACTCTAAATCCAAATATATTAAGTACAAATATCGAAGAAGAAAAAGAATATATAATATTTCTTAACATAATTATTGTACATCAAATATGGATGATATGGTTACATCTCTGGTAAGAATGCATCATAACCGTAGAAGCAAATAAGGAGGAGAGAATTGTTGATGACCAAAAGATTTCTCATGTTGATTCCATAGTGATGGCTATCGAAAAATCCTCCCTTCTCTCTGAGCTCTACTCCCTCTATATAAATATTGATAATTTTTTCCTTTTATCCAATGATCTTTGATCGCCGTACTTTCTTATGATTGTATCCTCATCCGATCGCCCAAACACTACACTTGTTCTGCAATGTAAGATTTTCAAGGGTTTGACCTTGACAATGAAAGAGGTGTTCTTTGCCATCACGCACCGTGGGCATGATTACGGCTTAGTCGATCCTTTGTCGTTCTTTTTTAAGACCAACCCTCCTATGGTCAAATTTTGACCCATACAGTTAGTCCCTCCGTTCGTCGGGCTCACCTCTTGGCGAGCTTAACGGGTGGATTCTTTCGATTCAACAGTTAGGAGAAATCTGAACGTTATGTGTTAAACGAGGTCCTTAAGTCGAGGTGGGGACGTGACACCCTAGTGGTATTGTCAACAGTTACGTCAGTTTGTAGATGAATCGTTACATCGATTCGAGATATCATAGATACCCATTATGTATCATCATGGCGCACGTTTTCCAAGTACCTTATCGTTTCCCATGTCCTTCTAGTTTTTTGATTGGTGGCTCTTAGATTTCCTGCTCGGGACATTCATATTCCCATAAATAGAGGGAACTCATTATTCGATTGTTACACTTTGATTCTTATGAGAAATTTCGCAAACTTCCATCCTCTTCAGTATTTTATACTTCCGATTTCGGGCTTCTGCTTTCATTACAATTTGGAAAAAGAGCTACCGTTCTCTTTCACTCCATAACTCTCATTTATTTCGATCAAACTTAGACAAATGGCAGATACTTCTTTCCAAACTGACAAATTCGACGAAGCTCCGATGTCGGAAAGTGATATACTTCCTCTTGGATAGGGAGTGGATTTTATGGAGAATGAGGGGGTTTCGAAAATGGATGAGATATTATCTCGTCCGGGAAAAAAATGGACCGACTTTAATATTCCTTCTAGAAAAGAGCCGGAACCTGTCTCTTCTACCATAGATGAAGTGGCGACTTCGGCGCTTAAAACAAAATAAGGAATTCCAAACCATGTTGAAATGGTGCCGGCGACCAGGACGAACATTATGCACTTGCACCGCCTGAGGTACTGTGCATTTTACGCATATCCTTTTGCCGTCGGGTATACACTTCCTCTCCCCTCTCTAGTGGTGGGCTTTTGCCACTTCTATGAAGTGTTCCCAGCTTAGCTCTCACCGTAATATAAGCTTTTCCTCATGTTTCTCAAGTATGCGGAGCTCGCGTGATTGATGGATTACTTTGGGGCACATGCCTTATATTTTTCCCCTCAATTTATTCGGGGCACGATGATCCACTTGCATCATCAATGAATCAAGAAGGTTGTGATAAAGATGGACGATAAGGCCAATCATCGCTTTTGGGAAAGTTACTTTTATGTGCGGACATAGCACCTCGTGGCGGACCCAACAGGGTTTCCTAAGACGTGGAACTTTGCTCGTAAGTTTTCCTTTATTAATTTTGCGATTCCTCTCAAGGAGGTCGTTGATAGTTCTTCTTTAGGTGATATTTCTGACTTGTTTTTGCTTTTGCAACTAAGAGATTACCTCCCCCGCCAGTTGACAATATCCGTAAATGGGTGAACACAATTCTTCCCTATAATAGGGGCATTCATGAGTGGATGTCCTTCCACGACAAATATGGGCGTAAGCCTCTCACCCGCTTTCTTTGCCTTACGGTTCGGCCTTATTGTTATATGGTCATTTTTTCTTGTTGGCAGGGAGAACGCAAAGGACGAGGGCTCCCTCACTCACATTTCATCAATCGTCATGCCCTGCTTGGCCTGCACCGAGAGCCGTTATCCGGCCTGCATCGGAGCCACTACCCAATCTGCACTTATGGCCGGAACAGTATGCACGGGGGCTATTCTTCAACACGAGACTCCAATTTCTACCTTCCACTCACTAGGAGAGTCTTCTCGTGCTGGTAGAGGAGAGGTCACATCAAAGAGATGACGGGTGGCCTTGGAAGTGGCACCTCAAATCGAGATACCATCGGGGGGTGGCCTTTCCTTGACGACACCCGAAGTTGGCGATGATCAATTCGGTTGTATAGGCTACGCATGTGGTGAGAGATCAACAGGCTGATATGGTGGAGAGATAGAGTCCCGAGGCCACCATTGCTGCCTCGGGCAGCCCTTCTACATCCCCGCCGGACCGCACTTCTTCTTCGGTTGAAAAGAGGTGAAAAGACGTCATGGTCGATGATTATGAGTATGAATACGACCTCGATCCTGATGATGTGAGGATGTTCAAGGGGGGCTTTACCCGAACCGTGGTAAGAGTATGTGGTCCTTCTCAGATACTCGAGATTCTGTCAGACCTCAACCTTTTGCAAGACACGGTGAATTTTTTGCCGTAGTTTGATCTTTGATGCTCGGCTGTAGAAAGTGGGGCTCTTTAAGATGTCAGCGACGCCGAATTGTCATGTGGAGTGGTCGCAATGGGCCTAATCGTGGGTTCCTCTCTGTATGTTTTCCTTTGTTTGTTGCTTTTTTCATTTGATCTTGGCCCTTAGTGACTATCTTCTTCTCTTTATTTTCACTCTTACATGCTATGAGATTGAGAGTGCTCACAGGGTCGAGAGTCGGGCCAAGATTTTTCTTACGATGCTTGAAAAGTATCGGAAGTGTGGCAATAGATGATGCGAGATACATGAGCGGCTTAAGGTGGGTACTGGCACCCACTCCCTTGGAGAGGAGTTGGAGAAAAGGGATCAGGAGCAGATGCAATCCATTCGCATAGATCAAGGAGTTGCTTTGTGCCAAGGACGAAGAGCTTGAGTTGGGAAAGTGGGTCGTTGTAGAGTGCGAGCATCTTCAGTTGAAGGAGTTGTCGTTGCAAGCCAAACTTGATTAGAACACTACCAAGGTTGAAGCTTTGAGTGCAGAATGGATTGGTAAGTTAGCCGAGTTGCAGGATACCGAGAATGCTAGGTCATCGGCTTTAGCAAGAGCGACAGCATTGCTGTTTGCATCCTTCAATCTAAGAATGTGTACGAGAGGGCAATAGCCACTCTAAGGGAGGCTCGGCTCGAAAAGCACATCGACAAATTGATCAGGAGGCTTCGAGCTTAGGGGATCGTGTTTTGGCGCTCGAGATTGAGAGGACGCAGTTGTTAGCTTAGGTTGAATCTGCCTCTGTTGCCGCTCCTCGTCACCTACATGAGCTTTGGGTCAAAGACGAGGCCAAATAAGACATATACAAGGGTTTGTGAGAGACGGGCAATGTTTTTGAAGTTTCTTATGAAGAAGCCCGGGCAAAGGAACGAGAGGCTCGTGTCAACTGCAGCTTGTGGCTACGACCCTGCAACATCGGAGCCCGGCGAAGACGTTAATGTTGAGGAAGAGATTCCTAAAGATAATAATGGGGAGGATGGTGGTGATGACGTAACGTGAAAAGTTGTTGTTGCTTTTAGTACTCTTTTTTTTTCATCTTTTCTTAGGCCCGTTTTGACCTTTTGTAAGGTGTGGCTTTTACACACTTATATACAAATAAATAGCTGTTTCGCCTTTGTATATCCTTTGATTTTCTTTCCGTTTCTCCCTCGTGTTACATCTTTTCAACATGGCGTAAACCTTTGGACTTTTTGTGTGACGAGTCCCTAATTTTTGGATTTGGTTCTCCGACCTTCAGTGGATCGAGTAAGGTCTCATCATGAGAGTCTGAATGAAGTTGCCTCGGACTCACACGTTTGGGCAGGGTTGACTTCTGATTTGTCACTCTATGCGGTATCATCCTTGATTCGAATGAGGTTGAATTTGAATTTTGCCTTTTGGGTGAAGTCGATATCCGACTTGAATGATTTCGAATTTTTCTATTTATTTGACTGTGGCCGGCAGTCGTGAAGGTGTTGTTCTGAGTGAGGTCAAATTATAACCTACTTGTTTGATGGTGGCCAGTGGCAATAAAGGTGTTAACTTGAGCAAGATCGAAATAATAACCTGTTATAATTCAACCGAGGTCAAAATCTTTCGGCGATGACCATTGGCCGTGGAGGTGCTATTTCAAGCTAAGGTCGAAATGCTAACCCATTATATTTCGAGCGAGGTCGAATTTTTCTTTTAGCAATAGCCAGTGGCCGTAGAGGTTCTATTTCAAGATAACGTTGAAATATTAATCCATTATATTTTGAGGAGGTCAAATTCTTCTTTTGTGGGTGGCCGTTGACCGTAAGGGTGTTATTTCGAGCTAAGGTCAAAATGTTGACCCAGTAAAACTCAAGCGAGGTCGAATTCTTCTTGTGCCGATGGCCGTTGGCTGTAAAGGTGATATCTCAAGCTAAGGTCGACATATTAACCCATTATATTTCGAACCAGATCGAATTCTTCTTTTGGCGATGGCCTTTGGCCATGGCGGTGCTATTTCGAGCTAAGGTCAAAATATTAACCCATTATATTTTGAGCGATGTTGAATTCTTCTTTTGTGGGTGGTCGTTGACCTTTAGGGTGTTATTTTGAGCTAAGTTCAAAATGTTGACCCATTAAAATTCGAACAAGGTCAAATTCTTCTTTTGGCGATGGTTGTTGGCCATGGAGGTGTTATTTTGAGATAAGGTCAAAATTTTAACCCATTATATTTCGAGCGAGGTCAAATTCTTCTTTTGTGGGTGGTTGTTGGCCGTAGGGGTGTTATTTCGAGCTAAGGTCAAAATGTTGACCCATTATATTTCGTGCGTGGTTGAATTCTTCTTTTGGCGATGGTCGTTGGCTGTAGGGGTGTTGTTTGAAGCTATATTCGAAATATTAACATGTTGTCCCTTTTTCATAGATTTTTGGAGACTTTACAAGACGCAATACTGTTTTTGCGTACATAAGGGCGGTCCCGACGTGCCTGGTTTTGTTTTTATTGGAGAATATTGGGTGTTCCCTAGGTGAGTCCCAATTTTTCTTAGTTTCTGCGTTTCCTGGGTGAATCCCAATTTGCTTTCTTTCTATTAAGCTATTATTTACATCAAGTATTCCTATTTCTACTTGGTTATCAGTAATCCGAGTTCTTCTAAAAATAATCTTTGACCGAAATCCCCTTTTCTCTAGCATTCTCCGGTTGGGCAAACATATTGGCATGTAATTCATTCATTTCGGATGATGAAAAGCGATATGATCATCCCAGTCCATTCACCAAATTTCTTGTCGGTATACACCCTTTGTAGATTCTCCACGAGCCAAAGTTAAAGTAGCAAACTGCAACCTTCGAGGTGTTTGGCTCCCTGTTGATACCTCTCTAGAGCTCGACACATTTCCCCAACGATCGTGGGCACAATGCTGAATGGTTGCCTGCCAATTCCTTCCATTATGGTCTTAGTTACATATCTAGTGTAGTGTCGATTCTTGCTTTCTTCATTGTTAACACGATCAATCCTAGGAAACAAAACATGAACTCAAAGACCCTTCGACGAATATGCCTTAATGATGTAATGGAAAACTCATCAGGATAGGTATGGTAAGATTTGTTGTCACAGTACCTCTCATACAAATAGTCAAAAAGGGATGTAGGATTCCTTCAAACATGTCAGTTCTGGATTCTTCTTTAAACCCATCATTTTGAGGAAACCCATGCCCTTGCGGTTCTCAGGCATTAAAAAACTCGTAGTTGCCCATGGTATTCCGGCCAATCATCCTATTTCTTCTAGTAAGGGAGTCATTTCAATGTCCCCGAAGTGGAACACGGACCTCTCACAATCCCAGAACAAAGTAGCAGCTTCTATGATCTTGTTGTGGGGTTGCATTTCCAAAAGAGAAGGTAGGTTTCCTAGATATTTCTGGACAAGGGTCTGATCATTAGAGTGAAGATCCTCCCATCAAAGCAATTTTGAGTGGTTGTTGGTGACCATGCCGAATCTGGGAACTTCGTGCCTCATATTTATGCAAGACAAATGTGTTAGGCCTTTAACCCCCACCGAACTTGACTATTTAATATCAACAATTGGCATAAAATATTTAGTTCTCCAAATAAATGCACAGGACGTGGTAGTGTCCTTTTGGGTTTAGGAACCCAGTGAACTTTGGACAAGGCTATCTTAAAGAGTCATTATGTGGAAAATATAGCCGATTCTGCTATGTTTGACCATGATGCATGCACAGTTAAAAGAGTAAGGTTTCTATGGGGTTCTAGATTGGTATCCTTGAGCAGAAAAACTCAAGGGGGAAAGGCACAGAACCGTCGACTACACCGTTGATCGACTGGTTTTATCACAGATATGCCTTTTCCAAATTTAGGAGGTGCTAATATTAGAAAAGCACAACCACTCATTATAAGCATTGTTATGGTATTTGTTTGGCACGAATGGAATATAATGTTGAGCATGATTATGCAACAATTAAAGGCATGTTGTCACGTATTTGCATGTTAAGAAAGCAGTGAATACAATAATTTTCATAATTTAAAGCAGTAGTAAAGGGAAGCAGAAAAGGGAAGAGATAAAAGACAAGTCAGTTGCGAAATTGAAAAGGGAATTGAATGCATAAAGGAATTAAACAAATAATTTGCACATAAAGGAGCATAGATTCACAATAATAGACTAAAATGGTAAAAGCCTAATTATCCCCGCAGAGTCACCATGCTATCGCGCCCCCTTTTTCCTCTGCAAATATCAGGTTTATGACATTTGGAGGAACAACTCATTCCTTCTGGGTTTGCACTTGAAGAATTGCTACCTAATGATTAGGGTGCATGGACACAAAAAGAGTTTGATTTGAATAACCAGAGATCGATAAGGGCTTGAAATTATTCTAAGGGGAAGGTGTTAGGTCCCTCTCAGAATCCACAAGTGTGGTTCCCTTCCAGACAACTATTGTGAATTGAGGTACAATTAGCGTATAGGCAGATAAGGCTAAAATAAGAAGGGATTTCAACACGTAATGGTTTGAAAATAAACAAAGTTTGAAAGATCAATTAGAAAAGCCGATTTTAAAACAATGAGTTAAAATCCTGAAAGAAAAGAAATGAAGAACAAAGGACGGTGGGATCCTAGGTTTATTAAAAATATGGATCACCCCACAAATGTCCGGTAATCACTCCTCAATGAGGAGCTATACGTGACATTATCGTGTGGTCATCATACCCATATCTACACTTCCCATCCCGTTAAGGTATTCAAAGTGCGAATTGGTGTCGATTACTTATTACATGCTATTACCCGTCCCGCTCCTATCAGTCCCGGAGGCACTTAGGACTAGTAATCCTAAAAAGGGAGGGATATTAGGCTTGTTTGGAGTTTCAAAGGTAAAAACTCTAAGGCGACAAACAAAACACATATCGCATATTTTGGGGAAAGAATATAAACAAAAAAAGGCTCATATATACCTCCTTAAACAAAGAAAGCATATAATTAGCATGACTTGCACATACTTTTTAGGTCTGATTAAAATATACCAAAGACGATGGAGTTTAAATATTGAGGCAGATTGGTTTATTACATAACTCTGATAAGAAGTCCGAATCAGGCCTGCCTACTGGCTATAATGATTAATAGAAACAGATTCAATTTATAGTTATTACTCTGAGGCTTGCCTAAGTATTTAGGCGGGGTCCTATAGGCATGATATCTATTGAACATAGAAGGCGATGAGATAGTAAGGCACGAAATGAATTGTTTGAGATCCTATATGCATACTTGTTAAACTTGTTACGTAAGGATTAAAAGACATACATAACATACAAAAATTAAATAAATTGGTTACAGGTTATAGCATATTCTATTACTGATGTCACGACCCCAACCCCGCTCGTGATAGCGCCCAACACATTGCTAGGCAAGCCTGACCAACTATCAACCCCAACCCATTGCTTATATGATTTATTGCCAGCTAACATAATTTAAGTACAATTTAGCATAATAATGTCTGAATAGTAAGTTAAATATGCGAAAGTCAAAGATAATACCACTACATAGCCCATCAATCCGGTGTCACAAGTCAAGAGCCTCTAACACGGGTTTGAACAACCTAATACATAGATAGTATAGGATGCAAAAAATAATAAGATAGATGGAGAAATCCGGTCTATGGACGCCATGTAGCTACTTCGACAACTTCGGTAAATGTTGATCAACGGAGAAGGACTCTCACTCAACCTCTGGAACACCTGGATCTGCAGGCAATGTGCAGGGAATAATGTGAGTACTCCGACCCAGTAAGTAATAAGATAAATAATGATTGCGAGTAAAAAATCATGGAAAACACAGAGTAGTCTACGATGCGGAAGATAAGACAAGTAATACGAAAGCAATAGACAATTGAAAAGCGAGATATGATAATTCTACAACAGATAAGTAGTTAAGTAACAGCCAGTTAAAGAAATTCAACACATCTAACAGCACCATATAGATCCCGCTGCAGCGTGCAGCCCGATCCGTATATTGTTGCGACGTGCAGCTCGATCCATATATCTCGTCGATGGCGCTCACTAGGGGTATGACGACTCCAAGAGAGACCCCTTACGACCCAAGCATGGAATCAAGCCATCTCGTGGCATCAAATCTAGTCCCTCAGCCTCATATCAGTATTAGTATAACATTGCTGCGGCACGCAACCCGATCCCATAGTATCCTCACATCTGGCCCTCGGCCATACTCAATCCAACAACCACATAACCCCCTCGGGCATTAGTAAAATAGTAGTTCTCATCCCCAAACATCATATAATATTCATTTTAGTTTCAAAATCGAGTAAAAGTGCCTGAGTTGTAAAATAGTGGAAAAATGGTACGACTGAGTTCAAGTAGTAAGTCAAAACAGTGAGGAGATGGTGATAAAAATCCCCAGAGGGTTTAACTAGTTGGCGCGAAGCCCAAATATGAAGATTAATCCAAGTCATAATGGTAAACAATAAGTTATAGTCAAATACGCGGCAAAATCATCAATCGGGACAGACCAAGTCATAATCCTTAATAGTAAACGACCCCAAGCTCATCATCAAGCACGTGTCAAACCTCAATATAGCACTAAGATGTGCTAACCCGGGGTTTCAAACCCTCAGGACATCGTTTACATCCATTTCTCACCTACTCTAGCTCGTGACGCCATTGCCCCTAGAATCGGCCTCCACGCGCATCGAATCTATCCAAAGCCAGATCAAATACATCACAATATGTTAAGGGAACAAAGCCCAAGTGAAAAAAATTGAAAAATATCAAAAATCCTGAAATTAGTAAAAACCCGAGCCTCAGTCCCACTTAACAAAACTCAGAAATCTTTACATCAACAGGTTCCTTATCACTCCACGAATCTATGCATATAAAGAACACAAAAATTGGAGTCTAAACGACCCCTCAAATCCCAAATTAAAATCCCACAATTCCAAGCCCTAGTTCTTCCATTTTTGTTCAAGCTTTCATGAATTTGTAGCTAGATTTCACAATAGAATCACGTTTTAGGTTCAAAAATATTACCTACAATCGATTCTCCTTGATTCCCTCTTGAATCTCTGTCAAAAAGCTCTCAAAATACTCAGCTATGGAAAAAAATGGCTCAAAATCGTGGATGAAATATTTTATAATCTTTCTGTCTAGTTCTGATATTCCTCCTTCACGAACGCGGTCAAACCCTTGTGTTCGCGATGTACAAATAAGAGTTGACCAGATTTCCTTCTATGCGATTGCGACCAAGGGCTCGCGAACGTGATGCTTTAGACTCCTTAACCTACAGGAACGCGACCTGCTCATGTGCGAACGCGAAGTACTAACCTCCAGCCTTTCGCGAATGCGAGGCCTCATACGCGAATGCGAAAGACAAACTCAGACCACTCAAAAATCCTTCTATGCGATTCCAGCTTGCTCCACGCGATCGCGAAGACCAATTTCGTCTGCAATAGCTGAACAACTTCTATATTAATCCAACACCAAAACTAGCCCGATTGGCCACCCGCAACTCACCTGAGGCCCCCCGACCTCAATCAAAAGCACTAGCACATCCTAAAACCTCATTCAACTTGTTCCAATCACAAAACACCTCAAATAACATCAAAACCATCAATTCACATAGAATTCAAGCCTAACTTTTCTAAAAACTTTCGAAACATGCTTTTGATAAAAAATCCAACCAAACCACGTCCGAATGACCTTAAATATTGTACACACATCATAACTGACATAGCAAAGCAATAAAAACTCTCAGAATCCCATTCCGACCCTCGAATCAAATTCTCACCTACCAACCAAAAATTACCAAAATACTAACTTCGCCAATTCAAGCCTAATTCTACATCGGACCTTGAAAACCAATTACGATTGTACTCCTAAGTCACAAATCACCTCCAAAGCTAGCCGAACCATCGGAACTCACATATGAGCCCTCTAACACATAAGTCAACATCAGGTTGACTTTTCCAACTTAAACCTTCTAAAAAGAGACTAAGTGTCTTATTTCTTACCAAATCCACTCCGAACGCAACCCAACCAACTCGATCATATAAGACACAAATAATAAAGCATAAAGAAACAGAAATGGAAAAATAAAGCGGTAGCTCATGAGACGACTGGCCAGGTCGTCACGTCCTCCCCAACTTAAGCAAACGTTCATCCTCGAACGAGTCAAGAAACATACCTGAAGCCTCAAATAGGTGAGGATATCTGCTTTGTATCTCTCGCTCGGTCCCTCAGGTAGCCTTCTCCGTGGGCCAACCACTCCACTGTATCTTCACTAAAGCTACATCCTTCGACCTCCACTTCCGAACATAACACTCCAAAATGGATGCTGGCTCTACATCATAAGTCAAATCACCCTCTAACTGAACCATGTTGAAATCTAGAACATGTGACGGGTCCCTAATATACTTCCGGAGCATAGAATCATGGAAAACTGAATGCACAATCGACAAGCTGGATGGCAAGGCAAGATCATAGGCCACCTCCCCAATCCTCCGAAGTACCTCAAAAGGCCCAATAAACCGTGGACTCAACTCACCCTTCTTTTCAAATCTCATAACAGCCTTTGTGGGCCAAAACTTCAGCAAGACCTTCTCACCCACCATGTAGGACACATCTCAAAACCTTCCGGTCCGCATAACTCTTCTGCGTCGACTGCAACATATGAAGTCTCTCCTGAATTACCTTTAACTTATCTTGAGCATCCTAAACCAAATCTATCCCCAATAGCCTAGCCTCACCGGGCTTGAACCAACCAACTAGAGATCTACATCGCCTCCCGTACAATGCCTCATATGGAGCCATCTTAATACTCGATTAGTAGCTGTTGTTGTAGGCGAACTCTACAAGAGATAAAAACCGATCCCATAACCCTCTGAAATCAATAACACAGGCGCTTAACATATCCTCTAATATCTGAAAGGTGCGCCCGGACTACCCATCCGTATGAGGGTGAAAGATTGTGCTTAACTTTACATGAGTACCCAACTTTCGCTGAACAGACTGGCCAAACTGGGAAGTAAACTAGGTGCCCCGATCTGAAATGATGGAAACTGGGACACCATGCAACCGAACAATCTCCCGAATATATATCTCTGCCAGCCACTCTCAAAATAAGTAGTACAAATAGGAATGAAGTGTGCGAACTTGGTAAGCCTATTCACAATCACCCAAAAAGCATCGTAATTCTTAAAAGTCTGAGGGAATCTAGTAACAAAGTCCATAGTGATCCTCTCCCATTTCCACTTGGGAATAACCATCTGCTGAAGCAAGCCACCCGGTCTTTGATGCTCATATTTTACTTGCGGTTAATTGAGGCACCGAGCTACAAATCCCACAATGTCCTTCTTCATTATTCTCCACCAGTAGTGCTGTCTAAGATCCTGATACATCTTCGCGGCTCCTGGATGAATAGAATACCATGAGTTATGGGCCTCCTCCAGAATCAACTCCCGAAGGCCATCTACATTGGGCACGCAAATCCGGCCCTGCATCCTCAACACCCCATCATCACCAATGGTCACATCTCTAGCATCCTCATGCTAAACTCTATTCTTAAGGACAAGCAAGTGCAGATCATCGTATTGGCACTCTCTAATGCGATCATAAAAGAAGACCGAGATACCACACAAGCCAATACCTGACTGGGCTTAGAAATATCCAACCTCACGAAGCGATTGGCCAAAGCCTGAAAATAAACTGCAAGGGGTCTCTTCTCAACTGGAATATATGCCAAACTTCCCATATTCACTGCCTTTCGGCTTAAAGCATCAGCCACCATATTAGCCTTCCCCGTATGGTACAAAATAGTAGTGTCATAATCCTTCAGCTACTCTAACCATCTTTGCTGCCTCAAATTAAGATCCTTTTGTTTGAATAAATGCTGAAGACTGCGGTGAATAGTGAATACCTCACAGGACATGCCATACAATTAACGCCTCCATATCTTTAATGCATGAACTATAGTAGCCAACTCTAAGTCATGAACGGGGTAGTTCTTCTCGTGGGGCTTCAACTGACGAGAAGCATAAGCAATAACTCTACCTTCCTGCATCAATACACAACCAATCCCTACTCTTAAAGAATCATAGTACATTGTAAATGAACCTGAAGCTGATGGCAAAACCAATACTAGAGTTGTGGTCAAAGCTGTCTTGAGCTTTTGAAAGCTCTCCTCACACTCGTCCGACCATACAAATCGAACACCCTTCTGAGTCAACTTGGTCAAGGGCAATGCAATAGATGAGAATCCCTGAACAAACCGGCAGTAATAGCATGCTAACACAAGAAAGCTACGAATTTCTGTGGCTGAGGATGGTCTAGGCCAACTCTGAACCACCTTTATCTTTTTTGGATCAAACTGAATACCCTCGCTGGACACCATGTGCCCAAGAAGGCCACTGAACTAAGCAAAAACTCACACTTGGAGAATTTTGCATAAAGCTTCTCCTCCCTCAATCTCTGTAATACAACTCGTAAATGCTCTACACGCTCTACGTGAGTACACTAGAATATCAATAATGAATACAATAATGAACGAATCCAGATAAGGCCGAAATACACTGTTTATCAAATGCATGAATGATGTTGGGGCATTGGTCAGCCCGAAAGACATAACAAGGAACTTATAATGGCCATATCTGGTCCTGAATATTGTCTTGAGAATATCTGAATCCCTGGTCTTCAACTAGTAATAGCCCAAATGGAGATCAATATTGGAGAACACCCTCGCTCCTTGAAGCTGGTCAAATGAATCATCAATGTGAGGTAAAGGATACTTGTTCTTAATTGTTACCTTGTTCAATTGTCTATAATCGATGCCATCCTAATAGTGCATCCTTATTCTTCACAAATAGAACTGGTGCGCCACAAGGTGATACACTAGGCCGAATAAACCCCTTATCTAGGAGTTCCTGAAGTTGCTCCTTCAATTCCTTCAACTCTGCTGGTGCCATACGATATGGCAGAATAGAAATGGGCCGAGTGCCCGGCACCAGGTCAATACCAAAATCAATATCCCTATCCGGTGGCATGCCCGGCAGATCTGCGGGAAATACATAAGAGAAATCCCTCACAACTAGGATAGAATCAATGCTAGGAGTCTCAGCTCCCACATCCCTCACAAATTCGAGATATGAAAGGCAACGCTTCCCAACCATACGCTGGGCCTTTAAGAAAGATATCACTGTTCTAGGAACATAATCAGTCACACCATGACACTCGATTCGCGGTACACCCAGCATAGCCAAAGTGACTGTCTTAGCATAACAATCTAGAATAGCACGACACGGAGATAACAAATCCATGCCCAAAATGATATCAAAATCCACCATGCTCAATAGTAGTAGATCCATTCGGGTCTGCAGACCCTCAATAGTAACCACACATGATTGGTGCATACGATCTATAACAATAGTATCACCTACCTGGGTAGATACATGAACAAGTGAAGCAAGAAACTCTTGGAACGTACCGAAATGATGAGCAAAATACGATGACTCATAAGAATAAGTGGAACCGGGATCAAATAGTACATAGGCATCTCTGTGGCAGACTAAAACAATACCTATAATGGCAACATCTTGGCTTCGAATATGACTGGCATAGCATAAAATTGGGCTTGACCGCCCCTTGATCGACCTCTCCCTCTGGGGCGACCCCTGGCTGGCTGACCCTAGCCCTTAACTGACTGGGCGGGTGGAGGTGGAGCAACTGGAGCTGAAGCTGATGATTGGCCCCTCTACTGGGATGAACTAGCATTACGGCGGGGACATTGCCTCCTCATATGACCAAACTCCCCGCATTCATAGAAACTCTCTGCTGCTAGAGAGGGGGGCTGAAGGGAACCCTTCGCTCCGGAGTGACCGATAGATGAACTCGGCGTAGAAGAGCCCTAAACAGATAGAGCACGAGATGAGCTCTAAGCTAGGAGGGAACTAAGTGAAGGCTGGCCCTGCTAAGACCCATGATGATCACGACCTAAAGATGCCCTACGATACTCTGGACAGACCAACTAAGCAGGCTTGAAAGACCTACCTCTACCATGTTGGAACTGGCCCCTCGAAGGAGCACCACTATAACTGCCCGATCCACGAGGCCTCTTGGCCTCCCTCTCCTCTCGCTCTCGACGGTGAACTGCCTCAATCTCACGAGCGATACCCACTACCTCCTTGAACGTAACACCCAATACTCTCTCTAGTCATCAGAATACGGTAATGGTAGTTAAGGCCATCCACAAATCTCTTGATCCTCTCACGATCTAACGAAATTATCCAAATGGCATGACGAGCCAACTTAGGAAACCTCATCTCATACTGGGTCACAGTCATATCCCCTTGCGTCAAGCACTCAAATTACCTACACAGCTCCTCTCTGTGGGACTATGGTACATACTTCTCCAAGAAGAGAGCGGAGAACTGCTACCAGGAAAGGGGTGTTGCGCTGACAGGCCTACACCTATCAAAATCCTCCTACCAAGTAAAGGCAACCCCCGAGAACTGAAAGGTGGTAAATGCCACACCACTAGACTCAAGAATCCCTATTGTACGGAGCATCCGCTGACACTTGTCCAGAAAACTCTGGGCATCCTCGCCCTCAGCACCACTGAATGACGGAGGCTGGAGCCTACCAAACCTCTCAAGATAACGTTGCTCCTCGTCCGGCATGGCTGGTACTATGAGCTTATGAACTGGTGCAACCGGTTGAGCTGGAGGTGCCCTCGGTGTTTGAAATCCCTGTATGACCTGATTAGGCGTGCGAGCAACGGGGATTTGAATAACTCCCCCGGTCTGTGAAATAGTTGCGGTCGTAGTAGCTGAGACCACCTGAGCCAAATTGGTACACACTGATAATATCTGCGCTAGAGCCTCCTGAAGGTCTGGAACCACAATAGGCAGTCGGTGCCTGAGCTGGTGCTGCTGCCCCATACACAATAGGGACCTGGTCCTAAACTGGGGCAGCTGGAGGATCTGCAGGTACTGCCCCTGCTGCCATGCCCCTACCGCAACCACAACCTTGTCCTTGGCCTCTGGTGCCGCAGCTGCTGGCAATGGTGGTCGTCCACCTTCTCCGGTAGCGCGTGTCCTCACCATATATGAGAGAATAGAACAATAAAAGTTTAGTACACGGATCAAAAAACTTGCACGATAAGAATTTCAAGAATGTGAAGTTTCCTAAAAGTTCTGCAGACTCTCGAGGATAAATACAGACGTCTTCGCAGTGATCTGCGAGACTCTACTAAATTGGCTCATGACTTGTGACCTATGTAACCTAGGCTCTGATACCAACCCCAACCCCAGTCGTAATGGTGCCCAACACATTGCTAGGCAAGCCTGGCCAACTATCAACCCCAACCCATTGCTTATACGATTTATTGCCAGCTAAAATAATTTAAGTACCAATTTAGCATAATAAGGTCTGAACAGTAAGTTAAATATGCGGAAGTCAAAGATAAAACCACTACATAGCCCACCAATTCGGTGTCATAAGTTAAGAGCCTCTAATACAGATACGAATGAGTTCATGTAGTAAGTGAAAACAATAAGGAGATAGTGTTAAATATCCCCGGAGGGTTAAAGTAATTGGCACGAAGCCCAACTATGACAACCAATCCAAATCATGATGGTAACAAATAAGTTACAGTCAAATACGCTGCAAAATTATCAATTGAGACGGACCAAATCACAATCCCCAATAGTGAACGACCCAACGCTCATCATCAAGCGCATATCTAACCTCAATATAGCACTACGATATGCTAATCTTGGGTTTCAAACCCTCATGACATCATTTAAATTCATTACTTACCTTGAATCGAATACAACTCTAGCTCGCGATGCCATTGCCCCTCAAATCGGCCTCCACGCGCGTAGAATCTATCCAAAACCAGAACGAATACGTCATAATATTCTAAAGGAACAAAGCCCAAGCAAAAACAATAAAAAATATCAAAAATTCCAAAATTAGCAAAAATCCAAGCCCCGAGCCCACTTCTCGAAACTCGGAAATTCATATCAACGGTTTCCTTTGCATATAAAGAACACCAAAATCTAGGTCCAAACAACCCCTCAAATCCCAAATTAAAATCCAAAAACTCCAAGCCCTAGTTCTTCCATTTTTGTTCAAATTTTCATGAATTTCTAGCTAGATTTCATAATACAACCACGTTTTAGGTTAACAAATCTTACATCCAATCGATTATCCTTGATTCCCTCTTGAATCTCTCTCAAAAAGCTCTCAAAATACTCAACTATGGAGGAAAAATGGCTCAAAATCGTGGATGAAATACTTTATGAACTTTCTGCCTGGTTATGATATTCCTCCTTCGCGAACGGCAGTCAACCCTCGTGTTCGCGATGCACAAATTAGACTTGACCATATTTCCTTCTACGCGATCGTGAATGCAATGTTTTAGACTCCTCAACCTATGCGAACGCGACCTGCCCGCAAGCGGACACGAAGAATTAACCTCCATCCTTCTGCGAATGCGAGGCCTCATACGCGAACGCGAAAGACAAACTCAGTCCACTCAAAAATCCTTCTACGTGCTCGCGACTGGCCCCATGCGATCGCGAAGACCAATTTCGTCTGCAAAAGCTGAACAGTTTTTGCATCAATCCAACACCAAGACTAGCCTGATTTGCCACCCGAAACTCACTCGAGGCCCCCAGGACCTCAACCAAAAGCACCAACACATACTAACTTTGCCAAATCAAGATTAATTCTACACCAGACCTCCAAAACCAATTCTAATTACACTCTTAAATCACAAATCACCTCCCAAAGCTAACCGAACCATCAGAACTCACATCCGAGCCCCCTAACACATAAGTCAACATCCAGTTGACTTTTCTAACTTAAACCTTCTTAAATAGACTAGGTGTCTCATTTCTTACCGAATCCACTTTGAACGCAACCCAACCAACTCGATCACATAAACCACGGATAACAAAGCATAAAGAAACAGAAATGGGGGAAGCGCAGTGGTAACTCATGAGATGACTGGCCGGGTTGTCACAACTAATTTTATATCTAACATTGACTGTGAATGAAAACGAATCAGAATTGCTCGAGGATCCCTATAGGCATGATTAATATGCATTACTGATTTTAGACGTGGTATCTAATTGCACAAACCTTATAAACACTGTGTCTAAGATCGAAAACTTGTTTTAACCTTATAGACATAGTATCTAAATGCATAAACTTGTTTTAAACCTTATATACATGTTATCTAAATGCAGTTTGAATTATTAAAATATTCCTATACGCATGGTTTCTAGGTGAAGTTTGAATATGTGGAAGTTAAAACACCCTATAGGCATGATTTCTACCCTTGCATGCATAGTTTCTCAGCCTTTTTAACTAGCCAATCCCAAATGTTTATTACAACTTATTACAAACCAGAATAATAAATAACATAAAAAAAGTACAAAGAAAAGTACAGCTAGAGGAAGCCTGATCTTGGCTTCCTCTTTGAGTTATGAGATAGAACAACTCAAAGAACATTGATCCAAACCCCTTCTCTAATTTGAGTATGTCAGAGTTCCCTAAGAGCCTCAATGGGACACCAGGTAGTGGTCACACCCAAATTGTATCACTAGAATAGGGACAAGTGTAGTGTGGAAGTGCCAGCACTCAAGTGTCTTAGTTCTGAAGGAGCTCATGGGTCTCAAGGGAAGGTTCACAAGAGGGGGGGGGGGGGGCAGAACTTAAGTCTAAGAGAGAGTGCAAGTGAAGAAACAGAGTTCTGAGGGAATAAAGGAGAGGGAAAGGGGTGCTGGGAAACAACCATAAACAAATTGATAATTTCATACAAAAGGGGTTCACGGGTTGGGAAATTGCAAAGATCCTATGTACTTAGACAAGGGTCGGCATGCCCATAAGCCCACCAGAACATACAATACCAAAGAATACATAGAGGTTATGATCCTAGGGGAATCAAGTTTGAGTCATGGACAACAATGCTTCAAGACAGTCATGCCTCAAACAAACCATCAATATCAAACATATTGGGGTAATGTTTAGTCAAAAAATGGAATTTCGATTAAAGCTATAATTTAGAAAAACGTGGGCTACTGATAATCGAAAGAATTTATAAAAGAAAGAAATTTGGATAACAAGAATATAATCAAGAGAGAAACAAGTAAACAAAAGTATATTCATATAGTGTTTCGTGTCCCTCCAATTGATCAACTATCTCCCTTTTATAGCTATTTGCGAGACATACGTTTTGCCTTTTTCATAATAAGGCTATTATGAGTAATTAAAGACATTAAATGCTATGTTACACATTAATACAAATTATCCAATGTGTTCAGCATTTAATGCTCATTAAATATTATATCTGCACTCTCATATATTGTCAAATTCATTCTTCTTGATTCTCGAACCTAAATGACTTAAATAGGTACGGGTGATGAGTCTTTTGAATAATTGTTCGCGCCTCTTCCTTTGCCCTTGCTCGTATCTGTTGCTACTCGTGCCTCTAAGCCAGTTGTAACTCTTTGACCAGTCTACTATCTTGACACATCATCTTTATATGTAAACTCAGTTTCCCCCAATATAGATAGCCCCCACTTTCCATTTATTCATCAGTTGAATATTTGTGAAGTGTATTTCATTAGAACGAGAATTTTTGCCACCATTAATGCTATGACAAAATTGACGCTTCAATTGTCACTTCTATTTAATGCTCTTCACACATGTCACCTTTTCATTAACTCTATAGTTTTGCAGCCCTTTTCAAGGCTTTTCATATCTCTACTATTCATGAAGCGTCAGTTATCATTATTATGGTATTTCCATCATTATACTTTTTCCTTTGGCGGTTGCTTATCAATATAAATATTACTTCTTTCTTTATCTTTACCACATAAAGTTTACCGAATATTCAATTTCTCGAATCCATGTTTACTTCTTCATCGTATCACCCTTCTTCACTATGTCTTCATCAAATCCTAACCCTAGGAGAGTTCCCATAGCTGATACCTTCCCTAATGCCCCTATCAGGAGCAGAATGGGAGGTAGACTTCGTAGTTTAGGGTCTGCTCGTGGTGGTTCTTCTACGACTTCACTTAGTTCTAGCCCTTCTTCTAGAACTAGGGGTTCACTTTCACAAAGGTCTTCTTCAAGAGGTAAGAACCTTCTGAACCTCTTCGTGAACCCATATTAGAAGAGATAGTTCCTATGGAACTACCTTTTATCATGACATAGAATTCCTTAGGAATCAAGTTTTTGGTTTAGATCATGCTGACATCTATCCCACTCTGATTACAAAATTTTTGACTCCTATATTTTGTAGAGACTACCATTGGAGTAGTGATTTTGCTATTATTATCCCTTATCCAAATCAAAGAATCACCTCCTACATAATCGGGTTTTCTTTTGTTTATACATACTCTTTCACCTTAGGGTTCACACCAGCTATTGACCCAGTAATTCTTGAGTTTTGTTATTTCTTCGATGTCTGTTTGGGTTAAATTGGCCCAATCATATGGAGGATTATTTCCTATTTGAGGCATTTGACCAACACAACCGTGTTCCTTTTACTTTCCCTCATTCGATTCACCTTTACTCCCCTAGACTCTTCCGCAATGGTGTTTTTATACTAGTAGCCAGGAGCAAGAGAGTTTTGGTGAGCCCTGATAATGACAAAGACCGTGGCTGGTATGACAGATTTGTTACTACCCCCACTGTTGGTTTAGTGGGTGAAGATAATGTTCCCTTCCCTGAGAAGTGGAACTTTGCACGTAAGTCTTTTTTAACTTTCTCGGGCCTTTTTTCTTCAATTTTGTCAACTTTTCTAATTTTGCTTTTCTTAGCAACCATGGTAGTTGTGGAAAGTGTTCCCAATTTTCGTGATTGGGTAGACAAGTTACTAAAGACTGCACCAATGGATAGATCTTGGAAGACGCTTTCTAATTGATTTGGTTGGAAATTAAAAATTCATGATAAGAGTTTTTGTATTATTCCATTTTTCATATAGTTTTTGTACTAATTTCAATCCCTATTTTTATCAGGATTCGCTATTCGGGGAGTTACTGCCAAGGCGGCTATGGCTTCCCACATCTCTTCAGGAACCCGTATCTCCTTAGAAATGGATCAAGAAATAGTTTTGGGTTCCTCATCAAAGAGAAAAGCCATTTAAGAAGAAAACTTTGAAGAAGAGGAAGACGGGGGATCTTTGGTGACAAGGCCACGAGCTCGAAAGCGCATCATTTCTAATGACGAAGCAGAGGTATCTCCCCTTCATTCTGTTCCTATTACCGAGTCTATTGAAGCCCTGGTAGTAATTCCTGATGACGACGTTGATCCCATTGATACTCATGAGTCTATTGAACATGTGTTTATTAGCGAATTTGGTAGTGAAGGCGTAGGTCCCGTTTTAGAGGAAAGACCCTTGGCCTATTTTTCGACACCTGTGTTTGTGACTTTTTCCTTGCCTTCCTTGCCAACCGCAGATGTTTCTGTTCCTTCCTCAACTATTTTCACTTCTTCTAATACCCGTCCTTCGACAATTCCTCCTCCAATCATTCATCATACTTGTGAGCACGTGATTTTTGCCCTACATGAGAATAACTCTTAAAAATAGACCGAAATAATTTTAATTTGTTTTTAGGTGTTGCATTTCATGCATTTTTAATATTTTTAAAATCATAGAAAAAACCATAAAAAGTTTCACATTTTAATTTCATGCCACCTTAGATTCAATTTGCCTTTAGAAATATTGAGTTAATTGGGTTATTAATAAAAAAACACAAAAAATAGTTAATTTTGCACTTTTAATTTTAATATTTGAATTTTGGTAGTTTTCCGTTTAATTTGGTTTTAATTAGTTACAGTAAGTATTAGTTTTAGTAATTATTTTAATTTGAAAATAATTTGACTAGTAATTAGTTTAGGTATTATTTTTAATTTTAATTTAAAAGAAATTAAAAAAATATGAAAACAAAAGATGTGAATCAAATTTTTGGACTGATCTACTTTCATTTTTAAGCCCAGTGCAATTTTCATTTAAAACTCAACCAAAAATCAACCCAGACCCACGTGACCTGACCTTACCCGACCCAACACCCAAAAACCCATCTCCCTTTAACAAAACTAGAGACACAAAATAAGGCCTGATATAGAAAAGAGGTTGCGCAGCTTTTACAGGAGACCTCTCTCACGTCCTCTTCTTCATAAGGCTGTATCCGGTTCCGGTTCTGGGTCTATTTCGGTCTGGCTGTATCCGGTTCCGCGGTTCTGGCGGTTCTGGCGGTTCCGGTTCTGGCGGTTCCGGTTCCGCGGTTCTGGCGGTTCTGGCGGTTCCAGAGCCGGAACCGCTACCATACGGTTCCGGAACCGCCCGGTTCCGGTTCTGGCGGTTCCGGAACCGCGGGTCTGGCGGTTCCAGGCGGTTCCGACTTAAATTTTTTTTTTTAAATCAATATCTTGTATAGTAGTGATTAGTATATTGTACAACATATTTTTATATGGTGTACTATGTTCTTAGTATAGTATATATTGTGTTTGGAAATTATTATATATTGTGTATAAGTAGTGTATATTTTGTATATTGTGTAGTAATTAGTAATTAGTATAAATTTTATATAAGTAGTACATATTGATAAAAGAATATTGTCGTTAGTACTATATGTTGTATGTTATATATTATATGTTATATAAATATGCAAGGATTGATAGGGAAGTAAAGACAAATAAATATTGAGACAAATATATTCAAGGATATGATAAAAAGCGTATTTATTGACCAAAATGGCATATCTTTGTTAGTCTTCCTTCCCCCAATGGAATGAGCACAACATGGTACTAATACCACCATTAAAAGGAAAAAAAACTAAAAGAAGACATGCCAATGTACAAGTTACATGATAATTTATGTATTATTTCTAACAAATCGCATAAAACCTTCAAGGTTTGGAGGTGGTTGTGTTGGCGGTGGTGGAAATGAAGCTTGTTCATCACCACTTCCGGGTGAAGTTGCTTCCAGAGCAAGTTCTGCCAGCATTTCTTCATAGCACTCGTCTATTTTGGGTTGAGATTCAGCTAGCCCAAAGTTCCTTCTTTCAGAGCGGATCCAATCTCTGAAGAGCACTGATTTTTCCAAGCTGTCCCGCATCGACGCTCTATGATCTCCTATTTGTAGTCTAGCTTGACTAAATACGCTCTCCGATGCAACAGTTGACGCTTGAATGGATAGAACATCCCGAGCCATCCTTGCAAGAACGGAAAAATGCTTTTCCCTTGTCTTCCACCAATCCAAAAGGTCGAAAGATCCGTCTGGATTATCATTCTCTAGCCCCTGCGACAAATAAACTTGAAGTTCGTTTAGATGGGAAATATCATCTAAATTCTCACCTTGAGTACCCCTGAACTCCGTCCACGATTTAAGAGCTGTTAAGCCAGCAACTCTTTTAGACGCTTGTGATGTGGACGAAGTAGGGGTTGGAATAGTAGGCCTAGCATGCTCTAACGCCTGTTTATAAGCATTATAAACAGTTTGAGCATTCACTGTAATTGATGCTTTCGCATCAGATAGTGTTGCCATTTCTTCTGGTGAAAGATCTAAAGATTGATAAATACTATTATACCAAAAGTTAGGACCTCCTGCTTTCATAGTAAGATTTAACATAGCAGCCACACCAAAAATAGGAGGGATTGGAAAAAAATATTTTTTAAATTTCTTTTTCATTTCAAATATTGCATTTTCATAAATTTCCCCTCCCTCGTTAAAATTAGCTAATAAATTAGCAACGGCAATATATACTAAACAGCTTGAAATGGTAGGATAATATTGGCCAGATAAAGCAGTTGTAGCCACACTAAAATGTTCTAAAAAATCTAAAAGAATCTTAACGTTATTCCAATCTTGATTAGTTAGCATGTCATTATCTTCATCCTCACAATCCCTAGAATTATAAGTAGCGTTTATTGGGTTTCTATATTCGTACGCCACTACTAAGCTTTCATACATGTAGTTCCACCTAGTGGGGGCAAGGTTTAGGAACCTTTCTTTCTCTAAGGCCATATTCGTCACATTTTTTATAATATTCTCTAAGTGTACTTCTACGGGTTGAATAAAAAAGCCAATTAAGAGCAAATTTAACTTTTTCAATTTCTATGTTTAAAATTCTCATACCATCTCCAACAATTAAATGATAAATATGGCATATACATCTAACATGGAAAATATTTGTAAAAGCAGGATTAAGTGTTCTAGTTAAAATACCTATTGCAGTAGTGTTGCTACTAGCGTTATCCATGGAAATTGACATTATTTTATCACTAAAACAAAAATATCTACATACATCTGAAACAGTGCTAGCAATAAACTTACCTGTGTGCCGTGAATTAATTATTCTATATGCTATAATGCGTTTTTGCATGGTCCAGTCTTCGTCTATCCAATGACTGGTCACGGTTAGATAATCACAGTCATTTCCACTTCTACCAATATCAGTTGTAATAGACATACGATTACTTATATGAGTAAATAAATAGCGCAAGTATTGTTCATATTCATGCTTATATTTATAAATGTCGGCCTTAACTGTGGCGCGATGCCAACCTTTATATGTAGGATTAAAAACTCGTCTAATATAATGAATCCAAGAAGGATTAGAAGCAAAAGAATAAGGTAAACACATAACAGTAATCATTTTAGCTAATTCTTCACGATCCTTATTTGGATCGTAATACAATATACCTCCGGTGACTGTGTTTATTCCTGGTTGAAGCATGTTAGAACCAGTACTTTGGTTAATTGTAGTATCAGGACTTGCCCTCCCCTCTTGTTGCGTTTTCAATTGGATATATCTAGCCTTATCGCTAGGGTGTAATTTTATATGTTTAACTAAACTACCTGTGCCGCTACGATCTCTAGTATACCTATGCACAAGTAATTTCCCACAAGATTTACACTTAGCCATATTCTGTTCTCTTAGTTGAATAAAAAATTGCCAAACTAATGAAGTTTCTGAACGTTTAGGAGATTGTCTACTAAAAGTGGGAGTTTGTACGGGTGGGTGTTCCGGTTCATTAGTAGCAGGACTAGTAGGTGTATCATCTAAATCTACGGGAGCTTGGGTTTCGTCATCATCATCATCCTCATTTCCCTCTATTATAGGTGCATTAGGATAAAGCATATTCATAATATCATCGTCTATTCTATCACCTACTGCTACATCATGTAGAAAATCAACATCGCTAAATTGAAAACATGGGTGATTACTATCAAGTATTCCGAAATTTTCATTAGTATTTCTAGGTTGGCTACTAGTTTCAACTTGTTTATCTTTTCTAGGTCGGGGAGCCGGGGGAGGGGTAGGATTTTGGCGACTACTTTCACCGGATTTAGATTTACCTTTTCCGAACATGTTTTTCAATGAAAATGACATAATAATTATAATTAAGCAAAATAACAACACACAACAAATATTCTTAGCACGTAAGAGTTGAAACGCGTTTACCGGATTGACAAACAACTTCTTGAAAATTGAAAATCGTTGTAATTGAACACTTGAAAACTTCAATTCAACAACTTCACAATGTTTCACGAATTTGCAACAAAAATTTAAGCACTTGCACTAGAAAGATTGAAAGAGAGCTTGAGAGAGATTGAGAGAGATTGATGAAATTGTGAATTGAAATGAAAGAATGAGGGGGTATTTATAGTTGAGAAATGGGAAATTGTGTAATTATATAAAATTTGGGTTAAATTAAATTTGAGGGGTCAAATGGCTAAATTTTGAAAATGCCAAACGGCTATTTCTGCAAGAGAGCCGTTCTGATTTTCAGAGTTTTTAAAAAAAAATTTGTTTTTTTTTAAAAATCAGCCCGTTGGGAACCGGATAGAACCGAAACCGGAACCGGTTTAGGCGGTTCCATCCGGTTCCAAACGGTTCCGCCAACGGTCCGAATTTAAAAAAAAAAAAATTTTTTAAATATCGGACCGTTGGCGGAACCGTTTGGAACCGGATGGAACCGCCTGAACCGGTCCGGTTCCGGCTCCGGTTCTGGCAGTTCCGGTTCCACGGTTCTAATGGGTGGAACCGCGACATCACGATTCCGGGGAACCGCTAGGCCCGGAACCGCGGAACCGGAACCGCCGGAACCGCCAGAACCGCGGTTCCGTTCCGGTTCCAGAACTCCAAAATACAGCCTTACTTCTTCATCAGCCGCTACAGTGCAAAAACGACCCCAACCCGTCGACTAGACCCAGCTCGTTTTCATCTTTTTCACGAGGGGTTGAGCTGAACGGGGCACACAGATAAATGTAAGCCATCTTCTCCATGCCTCATCTCCGCCTATCGACCACCCATGTACCGTCAACGTAGCTTCACCTGTAACCCACAACCATGACCAACGAACAGAACCAATTGCAAAAACCAAGCGACCTTGAGTTTCATTCACACACACACGTACAGTTCGTGGTTTTAATTTTGGGGTGCGATTGCTGCGTAATCGAAGTTTCTATTCGAGGTGTGGTTTGTTGTTCCGATCCGAGATTCTGGTTCGATTTTGCCGATTCGTTTGAAGCTGTGTTAATTTGCGGTTGTAACTATGACCTTGTTTCAGTCCATGTAATTGCCACGATTTGATTAATCAAAAATCGTTGCTCTGTATGTTTGGGGTTCATCTGCAACATCAACACCTTTATCTGGGTTCTATTCTGTTATTGCTATCATCTCTAACTTTGCGATTGAGCTTGAAAATCAGAGCTACTATTCTTTATATTTCGATTCTGATCTGAGGTTCTATTTGAGTTCCCGTCCAAGGTTCGTGGTTTCGATTTGGCATGCTGTCCCGAGAGTTATTTTCTGATTTCTTTTGATTATTGGCGACTAGGTACGCATCTAAGGCTATTGTGTAATTTTATTTGATGGTGCTTTTCATGGCTGAATATTGGAGTTGTTCAATTTAATGAACCTATGTTGAATACATGGACTTTTGGAAGATTGTGTTTGTTTGCTCTTTGCTTATTTGCTTAATGCTTGAAAAATGCATTTAAATAAGTCATGTTAGTTACCCTGTTTCGATTTCTATTACTGCTTGAATCGAATTTGGCCCTTATTGTTGCTTTGTATAAGAATGCAAGAGTTTCAAACTGGAAATCGAACCAAAATGCAGCTGATCTTTGAATATATGTATAACGTGCCCGTCATTGTTTATTATAAAGAAACTGCTCGCCTTTTAGTATTTGGTTTTGATGGTGGTATTTATCTTCGAAGCAAATAAATCAATACGGTGTGATACACGTTGAATTGTGCTTATTCGTGTTTGAATTTGCGTGTAAGTTGTTGTTACATTTCAATGTAGAGTTTGGCAGGGTGTGTTGATCAAGGAGTTTAAATACATGTGCACTTTATTCTTATATTCTTCCATAACAATATGTATTTTTTTATTTTATTTGGACAGATCCTGGTGGATAGGCTTGAATATATGAATATGTTCTATGTCTCCTGTTCATGCTAAATTCAATTGTGATTTCTTCAGTTTAGTTTGAAATGGTTTTTTGTTAGTTAAGCTCATATCTTGTGGGAAATTATTTCATTACCTTCAAAATTGTTTTCTCCAAGATATTAAATCAGTTTTGGGTCTAGGCCAATTTAAAAATGGGTTTGAGGTGTACTATATTGAATAACATCAATGTTTATGGCCCTCATGAACTAAGTTTAGAAACCCGTTTAATAAAAATGAATCGAGGTGCGGCATACCGAGTAAAATCTCAATTGCATGACCCTCGTTTTAATTAAGTGTGATTCAATTCTTAGAATTCGGGGCCTGCCAGTTAGCAAATTTCCACAGCCCTCGCAAAGTGCAAACTTGTAGTTACTTTAGGCGCGTGTTTAATAATATTACTTTCCTAAATCCGAGTGCGCATTTATGGGACCCAAATCCAAATCCCAACAAAGTTAAAATATGTCAAAAATTACGAGTGCATTTATGTGACGTGGTTCGAGACATGTTTTAACGATGTTGCGATTCTCTTTAAAAATAATAATAAAAGCAGCTAAAAGTTAAAATTTTCACATAGGCTCATAATTGTTTAAAATCAGATAATTTAAGCCGAATATGACAGTTGAGCGACCGTGCTAGAACCACAGAACTCGGAAATGCCTAAAACCTTCTCCCAGATTAACAGAATTCCACACCCCGATTTCTGGCTCGCAGACTGTATACAGAGTCAAACTTTCCTCGATTTGAAATTTAAACCGGTGATTTGGGACATCAATAATTATCCCAAGTGGCGACTGAAATCTATTAAATAAATAAATCCCGCTTCGATTGTCTTTTAATTGGAAAAACTCCCATAACTACGCCTTTCGTTGGGTAGCAGTGCTAAAAAGGAGGTGTGACAATAATAAAGTTGGCTCTTCAAGTAAGAGCGTAGCTATGAGGAGAGTAGTCATTGAAGTTCCTGCAGAGAGCAGTCTTTCGAGGAAATCAAGTCAATCGGATGCATGGCTAAAGCCTTTAATTGGCCCAATCGAAAAATCCAAGTTTCAAAGCCATAGTTCACTGAAGTTAATGAATGATATTGTGTATGCCACTTTGAAGGTATTCACCTTCTCTCTCTCTTTTTTATTTACTTTATGGTTTTTCTATCTTTGGGATTCTTATTTCCCTTCTTTTTTAGGCTAATCTTATCGGCACAGAGATGATCAAAAGAGTTACGTCCTCAGAGCAGATTGAACGTTATTCTCAGTTAAAGGTATTAAATTGGAAGGAACAGTATGAAAGCTTGAAAATTTATATGAATTTTTAAAAGAAAGCAAGAGTACCTTGGAGCAGAAGGTACGAGTTTTGACTTTGGAACTGGTGGTTGAAAAGGCTTCCTTGATCCAAGCAGATAAAGAAAAAACTCACATTGAAACCTCCTTCTCAGAATAGCTATCCAAGGCTAGTGAGGAAATTAGAGAGTTGAAGGCTCTCTTGAGTGAAAAAGAAACTTACGCTGGTGAGCTCGTGCAAAATTTGACTCAAGCATAGGAAGACCTTCGAGCTTCTTCTGATAAGGTGTGTGCTTTAGAAAGCTCTCATACCTCTCTTCAAACGTCTTACGTCACTGCGTTGGCTGAAAATGAGAAGTTAAGGAATGAGATTGTTGACTGGGAAAGGGATTACGAGATACTTGACGAAGAATCCACTTTTGAGGTGAGTTGGGCATTTTTGAATTCACGCCGTGATAGCCTAATTGAAGTTGGCCAAGAAAATTTTAACTTAGAGTCTGATTTGGCTAAGATCAATGAAACTATTGACAAAGCTCAGCAAACTCAAGATTTTCCTTCTCCCGTGGTTGAAGCTTCTATGAATGTTGAAGTTGATATGGGTATCCCAACTCTTTCAAGCCCAGTCGAGCATGTTGCTGCAAGTCAAGTTCAACCCACAACTGTTGATGCACCTGCGCAAGTTGAGCCCGCTGCTGCTGATGCACCTGCTTTAGTACCTCCAACTTCTCAGTGACCAGTTTTACTTGTTTGAATGTCTTTGTTTTTTTTCTTTATTTGGAAAATTATGCTCAAACCCTTGGTTTCATTGAGAATTTATTTTGGAAGCGCAAGTCCCCAGACCTTTCAAAGGGAAATTTGTATAAACAATTGCAGTTTTATGACTAAGTTCTTACTTAGTCTTAAACTTTTTAATATTTTAGAAGTTTTCTCGTTACTATCTTGAACTTCTATTTAATTTATTCTTGCCTTTATTTCTAAGGACTTACAGAATAATTAGCATTGCTCTTCAAAAATGCTTCGGTTGACCTCATAACTAATTAAAACATAAGTTTTATAAAGGAGGGTCCTTTTATATTCGACAATTAATGAATAAGATGTCTCAACTTCGTAATGGTGTTTAACATACGATAAAAGAAATATGAACAGACATGTTTCTTTGAAATAACTTTGATAAGTTTTTTATTTTAACCTTGTCTAGTTTTGAATAATACTTAACATGTATAACTTTTCCATAACTGTTTTTCTTGTAATAGATTTAAAAAAAGAAAAAATAATAAACACGAGGTTTTTATTTATAACCTGTTTCATTAAAAAAATAATAAACACTAGGTTTTTATTTATAACCCGTTTCATTAAAAAGTAATAAACATGAGCTTTTTATTTATAATCCGTTTCATTACATAGCCTTTACCCTAACTATAAGGTTTTCTTTGGCCTTAGCTCATGACTTCATGAATTTTACTCTGCACTTGACTTTTTCAGGCTTAATCTTCGATTTTTCTCAATATTCATTCTTTGCCTTCTTTTACACATGCCTATGTATACTATGTAGTCACCCAAGTATTTGAGTATTGAAGTATGAAGCCTCGTGCACTTGGTTATTCCTCTCATTTGGTCCTTTCCCTGAAAAAAGAAAAACATACGGGATTCGGAGATGCGATTATAGATGAAGACTGCTTAACTCGTTTGATTTTTTATTAGAATATTTATAACCCTAGGCCGAGAAATTTAATGTATTCCACGTGACTTGCAGGTTGTGACTCATCATTTATTACGGGCTAGATTTTTGTCTATCATCTAAAATTGTTAGTAAAATTTTAACAATTCAAAAATAGAATTTTAAAACAAAGATACCTGACCGCGGGTATTCCTTAGAAGTAATATCTCTTCAAATAAACAATATTCCAATGTGAAGGTAGTATTTTTCATCCATTGTTTCCAGTTCATATGCTCCTTTACCTGCAATACCAAGAATCTTAGAGGGTCCTTTCTATGTTGGACTTAATTTACATGTGTTAGCTGCCTTTGTAGATTGAAAAATATTTTTAAGCACAAAATCCCCAATTTTAAAGAATCTGAGGCATGATTTCTGGTTGTAATACCGTTCTACGACCTGCTTCTGTGCTGCCATTCTTATTAGTGCAGCTTCTCTCCTTCCTTCAAGCAAATCAAGATTTATACGCATTTCCTCGTCATTAGACTCTTCTGTTGCCTGAGTAAACCTTGTACTTTTCTCTTATATCTCAACGGGAATTAAAGCTTCTACTCCATAAACAAACAAAAATGGTGTTTCTCATGTACTTGTTTTTGTTGTTGTACGATATGCCCATAAAACTCTAGGTAGCAATTCTGGCCAATTTCCTTTTGAATCTTCTAATTGTTTTTTAAATTGTTGATAATGACTTTATTTATTAATTCTGCTTGCCCATTACCCACCGGATGATAAGGTGTAGACGTAATCCTTTTAATCTGCCAACTTTGAAAGAATATCGTGATTTGAGCTCCTATAAACTGAGGGCCATTATCACACATGATCTCTTTTGGTACACTGAAGCGGCATATGTTGTTCCGCCAAATGAACTCTTTAACTTCCTTTTCTCGCACTTGTTTGAATGATCCTGCCTCTACCCATTTAGTAAAATAATCAGTAAGTACGAGCAAAAATTTTACCTATCCTTTTCTTGTGATAATAGACCCACGATATCCATTCCCCATTTCATAAATGGCCATGGTGCAATTACCGGATGTAGTAACTCATCAGGTCTATGAATATTGTTACCGTACCTTTGGCATTTATCACATTTAGCCACGAAAGTTTCTGTTTCTTCTTTCATTTTAGGCCAATAATAGCCTGCCCTTATTAGGGTTCTTATCAATGATATTCCTCCTACGTAATTCCCACAATGCCCTCCGTGAAGGTCCAAGGCATCTTGCTAAGGGACCACAGAATATTTTACAATATAGATTGCCTTGCTTTAAGTAGTATCGAGTAGCCTTTTTTCGAAGCGCATGAGCTTTTTTCTTATCATCAGGGATGGTACCATACTGCAAAAAAACAACAATCTCGTTCCTCTAATCCCAAGTCAAGTTATTTAAAATTACCTCATTCTTATCGGTGTATAAGTTACGACGTCCACTTCAACATTTTCATCCCTTGCTATTTGTATAACCTTCCAGGTTTGAAATTGTTTTATTAATTCCCGTACCTTTTCTAAATACTGTTGCATCCTTGCTTCCCCGTTTCTATAAGTCCCCAGCATTTGATTAACCACGAGTTTTGAGTCGCTCTTGATTATAATTTGATTTATGCCTAGTTCTCATGCCAGTTCTAAATGTGCAGTCATAGCCTCACACTCTGCCTCATTTTTAGTTGTAGAATAACATTTGATAGCTTGTCGAATGGTTTCACTTGAAGGTGGTACCAAATAAATCCCTAAACCTGCACATTTTACGTTAGATTAACTGTCAGTGTATAAAGTCCAAGTTCCTGAGTTAGCTCCATTGAACACCTGTAATTCTTTTTTTGCTTCTAATTGTATCCCTTGGCTAAAATCAACCACGAAATCAGCTAGCACTTGAGATTTTATAGCAGCTCTAGATTGATATGTGATTTCGTACTCACTTAATTCTATAGCCCATTTAGCCAACCTGCATGATAACTTATGCTTATGTAGTATCTTACGTAAGGGATAAGCAGTTACTACAACAATAGGATGACACTGGAAGTAAGGTCTTAATTTCCTAGATTCCATGATCAATGCAAGTGCAAAATTTTCTAATTGTGGATTCGTGTCTCCGCATCCAACAAAGATTTTACTAACATAATAGATGGGAGATTGTTTACCTTGGTCTTCTCGGACCAAATCGGCACTTACCGCAACTTCTGAAACAACAAGGTAAATGAGTAGTCTTTCCCTAGCCTTTGGTTTTGCAAGCAATGGTGGATTTGATAAGTATGTTTTCAAATTTTTGAGTGCCTCCTGACATTCCTCATTCCATTCAAAATGATCCTACTTTTTAAGAGCCGAGAAGAATTTAAAGCATTTTTCTGCTGATTTAGAAATGAATCTTCCCAAGGCTGCAATTTTTCATGTTAACCTCTAAACTTCTTTTTTACTTAAAAGCATATCAGGGATTTCTTCGATGGCCTTAATCTGTGTGGGATTCACTTTAATACCACAGTTAGAAACAAGAGAACCTACAAAAATTACCTGATGCAACACTAAACGCACATTTTTCGGGATTTAACTTCATATTAAATTTGCGCAGAAATGTATTGGGCAAGTGTGAAATGTGATCTTTTGAATGCTGAGTTTTAACAAGCATATCATCTATATACACCTCCATGGTTTTTCCTGGATGTTCTTGAAACATTTTAGTAACCAATCTTTGATATGTTGCACCAACATTCGTTAAATCAAAGGGCATTACTTTATAACAATAACTCCCTCTGCCTGTTTTAAATGAAGTCTTTTCTTCATCTTCCGAATCCATTTTGATCTGATTATAACCTGAATATGCATCTAAGAAACTTAATAGTTTATGTCTTATAGTTGCATCAATCAGTTGATCTATATATGGTAGTGGAAAAGAAACTCTAGGACAAGCTTTATTAAGATCTGTCTAATCTACACAAACCTGCCACTTACCATTCTTCTTTGGAACTACAACAATGTTAGCCAGCCAGTTAGGATACTTTACCTCGCAAATGGATCCAATCTTTAGTAATTTTCGAACCTCTTCTTGAATCACCTGATTCTTGAAGGTTCCTTGCTTTCTTTTCTTTTGTTTGACATAAGGGTATCATGGATCCTCATTTAATTTATGAGTCATCACCTATGGTGGTATCCTCGTCATGTCAGAGTGGGACCAAGAAAAGTAGTCTACGTTAGTTTTCAAAAATTCAATTAATTTACCTCTCATGCCTTGGCAAAGATTGGCCCCTACTAGACTTTTTTATCAGGCCATTGAGCAAATAACACAACATGCTCCACTTCCTTAATTGTTGTTTTGATGTTTTTATTCTCTTCTGGTTATTGAATGGTATCAGGCCTTGAATCCATATATGTTTGTCCCTATTCAGTTGAGGTTTGTGTTGTGGTTCCCTCAACTGTCTTCTATGATTGCTATTCTCCTTCATTTTTTGTACTTGTATTTGCTACGGAGTTGATTCTCCTGGATGTATATTGATCTCCATGAATTTGACATATTCCCCATGGTGATGGGAATTTAATAACATGATGCAAGGTTGAAGGAACAACATCCATTTCGTGGATCTATGGTCTCCCAAGGATCATGTTGTAAGCCATCTCCATATCTACTACCTGAAACTTTGTATCTTTAACGACTCCTTATGCGAATGTGTTGAGGGTTACCTCTCCTTTCTCCCAATACTAGAATTGTCAAATCCAGATAGAGTATGCGCCTTTTGTATTATTCTATCTTCAGCTTGCATCTCACGTAATACTCTTAGCAAAATTATATTTACGGAACTAACTGGATCAATCAAAACTCGTTTTACATTAGTATCAATATACATTTAGAGATATTACCAGTGCGTTATTATAAGGAGTTAACACGCCATCTGCCTCAACATCATTGAATGTAATGTTGTCTTCCTCTAAGACATGCCACATCCTATTTCCCTTGGGTAATTGTAATTTTGGAAATTTTGTTAGCTGCAGTATATGATACACAATTGATGTCCTCACCCCCACTTATAACATTGACAGTTCTTTTGGAAGAAGGTGGTTTTGGGGGCTCCTGCCTTTTTTTCATATAATTTTGCTTACCTTTCTCACTAATAACTTAGTGAGATATCCTTGTTTTAGTAGATGATCAACTTCACTTTGTAAAAACCTGCAGTATGCCATTTCATGCCCGTGGTCATTATGAAACTCGCACCAATGATCAGGATTGCGTCTATTTGGATTTGATCTTATATCTTTTGCCCATTGTACCTTATCTTCCATGCTTCTCAGAACAGCTACAAGTTCGGATGTGCTCACGTTGAAATTATAACCACCAAATCTCGCTTTCAAATTTCTATCATCATCTTGTGACTCATAGTTGTTTCGATCGTTCCTAAATCTTGATGAAGAACTTGATTCTCTATTCCTTGATCTGTGATCATACCTTTGATTGTCCTGCTTTGACCGTGAGTCTTTTCCCACATGTCCCATATATGGCTCGTACCTGTTTTTTCCGAATGTTTTTTCGGTCTCGACATGTCTCGAACTTACCTTTTCTTCTTTTTTAAATCGTGGAGCAGTATCTTCTTCTATCCTCAGCTTCGTGCTATACCTGTTGTAAACGTCATTTCACTTGTGTCTAGAATTCATGAAGGCTTTCCTTGAGTCGCCTCGTAGCTTTTGAGCTCTTTTCATTCAAATTTCTCGTGAAAGATATAGCTGCCCAATTATCAGGTACACTCGGTAATGTCATTCTTTCACGTTGGAAGAATTCCACAAATTCCCTAAGCAATTCTGAGTCCTCTTATTTGATCTTGAAAATATCTTCCATTCTTTTTTCTACTATTTAAGCTCCCGAGTGTGCTTTGATGAAAGAATCTGCAAGCTCATCAAAAGAATTTATAGAATTTTCGAGTAAAAGAAAATACCGTGTCAGCGCTCCCTTGGTGAGTGTTACACCAAATTTTTTGACTAAGACTGATTCAATCTCCTGGTTAATCAAATCGTTGCCTTTTAGGCCTGTTGTGAATGCAGCCACGTGGTCGTGTGGGTTTGTTGTTCCATCATATTTTGGAATGTCAGACATTTTAAATTTCTTTGGAATTGGAAAGGGAGCAGAACTTGGGTTCCAGGGCTGTTGTGAATGTTTATCCATATCTACCCCTTTAATCACGGATGACACCACAGGTATTTTTTTCTATGCGTTTACTTTTCTGCTTGAGCTGTTTCTACAATTTTAGTACTAAATTTTGTAAATCAGAATTAATTACGTTACCTGGATCTCCCTCCTGTGATCCATTGGGAGTTCCACCGCTACCTGAGTTAACAAGCTCGGAATGCGGGTTCTCCAAAGTATTATTATTTGGAGTGGGTGTGGGTGTTGCAGCTTGTAACTGGTTAACAAATACTTCAAGAACCTTATTGACTCGTGTAGCAATTAATTTTTGCAAAGCTTCATCGATAGCGTCAGCATTCTCAAATTGAGCATGTTCATTTGTATGAGATCTATCAAGAGAACCCTCACGAGATCGTTGTAGAGAGCCTCGTAGTGAAGGGACCTGAGTGTTAATATTATGTGGATCTACCTGATGTTGTTGGTTCTCTTGGTTTCCTCGAATGTTGTCATTGTTAGTCAACATGGTTAATGCAACAATATAAGTTAAGCTAAAAGAGAATAGAAGAATTTTGGTAACGGAACCAATTTGATTAACCAAAAAATGGAACTTCGATTAAAGTTATAATTTAGAAGAACACGTGTTACTAATAATCGAAAGAATGTATAAAAGAAAGAAATTTGGATAGCAAGAATATAATCAAGAGAGAAACAAGTAAACCAAAATATATTCAGATAGTATTTCGTGTCCCTCCAATTGATCAACTATCTCCCTTTTATAGCTTTTTGAGAGACATGCGTGCCTTTGTCATAATAAGGCTATTATGAGTAATTAAAGACATTAAATGCGACGTTACATAATCATTATATTTAATATAGATTCTCTAACGTATTCAGTATTTAATGTTCATTAAATATTGTATCTGCACTCTCATATATTGTCAAATTCATTCTCCTTGATTCTCGGATCTAAATGACTTAAATAGGTACGGTGATGAGTCTTTTGAATAACTGCTTGTGCCTCTTCCTTTGCCCTTGCTCGTATCTATTGCTACTCGTGCCTATTTGCCAGTTGTAACTCTTTGACCAGTCTACGTGTCTTGATACGTCATCTTTATATGTAAACTCAATTTCACCCAATACAGCTAGGGGCTTAGGATACTTAATATATAGATTCACAATAGGAAGAAAATAATTACAACATGCTATAATAAAGTACTGAATGAAACACAACCAGTAAGCAGACAAGAACGCAAAAGTATTAAGTAAACATATTATTGTGATGCTGATATTTTAATTGGAATATACCAGTTCAAAGAAGCAAAATACAGTAAAGGCAAGGTAGCAGGATTTTGAAATATAGCTTTGGCTTTCAGCAAGCTAAATAGGCCACAGTAGAAGTAGTAAAGCAGGAGCAAATGTTTTGAGTGTAAGTGATTTTAGAACTAAAGAGTGTTCGTCCCTTTTGCTAATGAAAAAGTAAGGTACTTATAGTTTGAAAACATGTAGAAAATAAGGCAAGAATCATAGTTTAGTAGTAATTATGGAACTATATATCAATTAAAAATCAAACCAGTATAAGTACTTCCTTTAATTAAGGAGTTAAATCAACTAATTAGGGGTAGGTACATAGGGCTCTAATTAAGGAAACAACTAATGAAGAATCGGTAAAAATACTCAGTTAACCAAATAAGGTAGGAAACACAAGAGATTTGCAAAATATAGAGTAAATCAGCTCCCAGTAAATTAGGGAGTCCAAGTTTTGAAATTACCGATTTAAGGAGAAACACACGGGTTCCCAAGAATAAGCAAATAAACCAAGTTAAAAATAGGAGAATCAAAAGTCTAAGGAAAGTTTTCAAATCATGCCCAGAAACAAGGAGCTCAGAATCAAACAAAGAGAGAACCATGAGTCATGTTTTAGCATATAAATAGAATGCACAAATATGAGGCATGTGAGGCTAAACTACGTCAAAGAGAACCAGCATGCGATAACAATCACAAATTCGGTAGATAGTGAAACATGGTAGTCACATAGGTCAACTTAGTAATAGAGAAAAAAGGTATCAGAAACATGCGTAAGGGTCAAGTAAAAAAGGCCCTTCTGAAAAGTATAGTCTAGTTTCAATGATTGCAAAAAACCAAATCATATAGAGAAACAAAAGTTAAAACAAAAAGGACTTTGAATCCAGTTGAGCAACTTCAAATATATGAAGCAGTTTTCAGAATCTCGAATAGGCCCAAAGAAATAAGGGTTTTGAAACCAATCAAATTTAGAGATGATGAACAAGTAAATCATTGAGCGAACACAAAATTTTAGAAAGTCATTTACGCTCAAATCCATTTCTAAAAGAATAGAGTGAATGAGAAAGATAGGGTTTTCAACATCAGTCGAGTCTAGAGATGAAAAGTAAGTAAATCAGACAAATACTTACTCAAAATATATTCAGAAATCTCAAAAGAAACTAAGACTCCTGACATGAAAACTCCAGTACAGAACGACATAATGAAACACAACAGAACATGTTGAAAATCAAAGAAAGTTTAACAAAAACCAAAATCAGAAAAGATAAAGGGGTTTCGAAGGTAGAGTTTGAAAGAAGCCTTGAGAAAAATGTTTAGAAGCTTAGAACAAACACATATCTAAAACATATCTAAAAGAAATCGGGAGAACCTTAAGGTTAAGGTTTTAGGATAACCCCCAGATGGTGAGGAAGGCTTGGAAAATCATCAATCAAAGCAAGAGAAGTCAAGAATCAGGCTTGAATAGCCATGGCTGGCCGGAGCAAAGTCAAAGATGACCGGAGACAGACATAGAACTGAAATCAACCAAGGTCTACACCAAACTTTTCCAGTATTCAGCCTTGAAACCGTGATACTTGAACACATAGAAGCCTAGGGAGGTGGATACACGCCTCCAATGGCTTTGGAAACCATTGATTTGGGCGGTTTTGGGGTGCAATTGAGGGCAACGACTAGGGTTTGAGAGAGGATTGAGAGATGATTGACAGAGAAGGGGGATTCAGAGGCGGTTGTAGGTAAGAAAATGGTTAGGATTGGGGTGTAGTTGGGAATTAATTTAGGAAAGGGTTAGGGGTGTTCATTGATCATTTTGATCAACGACCTGGATTGAATGGGTAGGTAGGGGATCCGGGCGGGTTGTTTTAATTTGGTCAAGGATTGGGTATGACTAGGATTTGGGCTACGTAGTTAGGTTTAAAATTAGGTTCAATTGGAGGTTAAAATAAGGCTAAGATTGAAATACAATTGGGCTAGATTTTAATTAGCCACATGTCCCTTTTATTTTATTAAAACTAGTAGAATAATTTTCAGGAATAATTAAAGGTGCTAAAATAATTAATAATACATAATTATAAAATTAAAATATGGACCTAATTTTTATAGACATGAACGTAATTAAATCTAAAAGAGGCTAATATTGCAATTATATGTAATTTAGCCTTAAAAATACTAAACAAAATTTTAAAAATATGTAAAAATTGTATTTACTATATTTTAGTATAGATATGAGATTCCAATAAATGATTCATTAAAATGATAATATTGAAAATAATTATTTGGATTTTTCGAATAAAATAGAGAATTAAATTGATTAAAATATCTTTTAAAAATTAAAGAAAAATTATATGTGCATACATATGCTATTTTGAACGTATTTTGCATTAAAAATATACAGTAAAAAATTGAATATCAACACTATTTCGAGCTAAGGTCGAGATGTTAACCCATTATATTTCGAGCGAGGTCTTCTTCTTTTGATGATGGTCGTTGGCAGTGGAGATTCTATTTCGAGCTAAGGTCAAAATGTTAACCCATTATATTTCGATCGAGGTCGAATTCTTCTTTTGTGGGTGACTATTGATCGTCAGGGTGTTATTTTGAGCTAATGTCGAAATGTTGACCCATTAAAATTTGAGTGAGGTCGAATTCTTCTTCTGCGATGGTCGTTGGCCATAGGGGTGTATTTCGAGCTAAGTCAAAATGTTGACCCATTATATTTCGAGCGAGGTCGAATTCTTCTTTTGGTGATGGTCGTTGGCCCTAGGGGTGTTGTTTCGAGCTAAAGTCGAAATGTTAATGGTCGTTGGCCATAAGGGTGTTGTTTCGAGCTAAAGTCGAAATGTTAACTTGTTGTCCCTTTTTCATAGATTTTTGGAGGATTTTACAAGCTGTCGTACTGTTTATGTGTACGTAGGGACAGTCTTGGCATGCTCGATTTTGTTTTATTGGAGAATATTGGGTGTTCCCTATGTGAGTCCCAATTTTGCTTCGTTTATGCGTTTCTTGGGTGAGTCCCAATTTGTTTAACTTCGCTTGCATTGAAGAATATTATGCATTTTCAGGGTGAATCCCATTTTGCCTAACTTCGCTTTCATTGGAGAATACCCTTGTGGATATTACAATATGTTGCTCCATTTTATTCACTGGAGAATGTTATACATGTTCATTTCATACATAGATTGGAAGAGTTTCCATGTATCTAGTCCCTTCATCGTTCGGTCTAGAAAAGTAACCAACAGGCGGGACGATGAATCATACTTGAACTTCGAGACGTCCCCTTCGTCGCCTCATTAAAAATCTCCCCGAGAAGACTCAATTGGAATAAAAACCGGGTCAGAGAATAGCGAACTACTTGATGGGGTCCTTTTTCAGAAGTCGAAGTATTTGAGGTGGTCAACATTCCAATTGTTTTTTAGTAGTTTTCCTTATATTATTTCTAGTTAGAATGATCCTTTGCTTACTTGCCCGTGCGAGTGCTCTTATTCTTGTTTGACTCAACAAAGGAGTGAAGATAAACCAAAATGAAATTTTCTGTTACCTCGACCCGAGGAGTTAGTGAAAAAAGAGTGATATTGTCGTGTTACTCGCTACGCCTAGTGCTCGGATGATGGTTTTAGATTTGACAGCTGTGTTCGGCTCCTTTGTCACAAGCATCTAGGCTTTGCATGGGTTGGGCCCGCCTCACTCGCTGAATGGATAAAATTGAGTCCTGGACGTACCTCGTCCAATTTGTGCCAACAACAAGAGAAACATGTCATACTTCGTTCATAGACCATCCAGTGTGTGGAGGAATATGAAAATAAAGTAGGATGTGCCTATTCTTTCAAAAGACCGTGCATCAAGCTGATATCCCCTCCTAACGGGTGGGGGTGCGAGTCAATATATAGGGTGAATACGTCAAATGGGGTTGTGGACATGCCAGATGACCGTGATCCTATTTTGAACGTGCATACATCGTGCCAAACCTACAGTTACATGCGAGAAGTGGGTTTTTTCATAGATATTAGTTATCTACTTTATGTAGTATATTGACCTAGATTCATACGATTGTCTCGAAGGCTTACCTACCGCTCATTTGAGTGAGTGTTCATGTCGAGATGGTGAGGCCATGATAGCCTAGTAGTTACATTTCGTCGGTTCGAGATCTAAAGGAAACTAAGAAATTTGGCTAAGAAATTCCCACAGACGGCGCCAAATTATTTGACCAAAAAGTGTTGAACCATTTTGTTAAACTAATTAACAGAGATATAGAAGGTAAATCTTAGCCAAACATAATTAACTCTAGATCCAAATATATCGAGTACAAACATCGAAGAAGAACAAGAAAGTATAATATTTATTAAGATAATTATTGTACATCAAATGCGGATGATAGGCTTACATCTGTGACAAAAATGCATCATAACCGTAGAACCAAAGAAGAGGGAGAGAAGGAATTGTTGATGACCAAGAAATTTCTCCGGTTGATTCCATAGTGATGGCTATTGAACAATCCTCCCATCTCTGGGCTCTACTCGCTCTTTATATATATTGACAATTTTCCCCTTTTATCCAATGGTCTTTGACTCGTGTACTTTCTTGTGACTGCATCCTCCTTCGCTTGCCCAAACACTATGATTGTTCTGCGATGTAAGCTTTCCGAGGGTTTGACCTCAGCAATGACAGAGGTGTTCTTTGCCATCACGCACTGTGGGCATGATTACGGCTTAGTCGACCCTTTGTCGTTCTTTTTTAAGACCAACTCTCCTATGGTTAGATTTTGACCCATGTATTTATGAGTAAAGAAATAAGAATAATTTAGTCAAATTGTATTCTTTAATGCTATTAAATGATTCTTTTAATAAATGCACCAAAATATGACCAAACTATGTCATTTATTATTTAATGTCGGCTTTTTTGGCTTCATAGACCTAATCAATAAATTGGTCTCTTTCTTGAATTGCCTAAAAAAAATGTAGCTGAATTTAGTGGAAACTGGAAAGTGACTAGGACTGAGATATCGCCAAAAGATTTATTTTTCTCCCTTCCCTTTTGAGAATAGGCAGAAACATTATTGACCATAAAACAGTAGATCAATTTGGTACTTTGGCGCCAAAGGGAAGCAAAATGGTCAAAAAAGAAACGAACCAAATTATTATCATTAAAAAATGAACATTTTTGCGGCTCATATTTCGTAAAAATTACACGGGACGACTTATTTGGTCGTCCCATTTAACCTACACCTATTTTTTTTTAAAACTTTTAATGTGTACCCACTTTTTAAATATCTTCAGCCCCTTTCTCCTTCTTCTTCTCTTTCTTCGTTTTCTTCTTCTTCTTCTTCTGAAACTGAGTTGTCAAGCAAAACTATTCCGTATTTCTATAATCTTTGATTTTACAATGAGCTGAGCCCCTAGTTCAATCTCAAGTTGGTGCAACTTTTCTTTTTTCTTTTACCATAGTATGTAGTCTCTGAAAAATATCATTGCCCGAATTTCCATCAATAGTAATTGAACAGAAGTCAAGAGCACGCCAATTCAAATGTTTTGCTCGGTATTGCATTGTTTTTCTTCAGCTTAGTCTTAGCCTCATATGCAATAATGGCAGAAACATTATTAACATTAGATTATGAATTTCTAAAACTTTAGCTTTAGTATGTAATATTAATAGGTGGTAAAAAAAACTTCAGCTCTAGAGTTGAAGTTTCTTAGCTACAATACAAAAAACTTTAGCTGTAGTATGTAATATTAATAGGTGGTAAAAAAACTTCAGCTCTAGTATGTAATATTAATATGTGGTAAAAAAACTTCAGGTCTAGTATGTAATATTTATAGGTGGTAAAAAATTTCAGCTCTAGAGCTGAAGTTTCCTAGTTACAACACAAAAACTTCAGCTCTAGAGCTGAACTTCAGGCTCGTCACTAGAATGCTGAAGTTTTACGTGACTGCCTTTGCTACTTCAGCTCCGCGGGGTTGAAGTTATGCGAAAAAAGCGGGTATACTTGCAATTTTTTTTGCAAAGCGGACACAAGTTAAAATGTGACACAAAAAGCGGGTATAGATGCAAATTCCCCTCATATTTCCTGTTATAGCCAAGTGTCAAATAAATTGATTTAAAAAAGACCTAGCATTATAAATACATTCTCTATGTATTTTAACCTATATGAATTAACTTTAAAATAATTGAAAAATAATTGAATTTACATAAAAACCTTATATACTTTAATCCTTGTACTTCAGAATTTCATAAATGTTTAGAAAGATAGAGTGAGTATAAGAGATATTTTTATTGATAATGTTTTAATTAAAGAGGAAAATTGGTTATCCACAATATTCAAGAATGTTAAGATATTTCAAACGTCTCCAAAAGATACTTTGCACAATAATAAAGATTAGAATTTGGACAATTCTAAAACATGTGGGAAAACAAAAAAAAGAAGAGATAAAAAATAGTGGCGTTGGGTTGGAGGGGTGTCATATTCAAAAGATATTGTTATTTGGTTTTGAAGGGACTTTGAATGTATATCACTGTCACAAGGTACTGGTATTTAAGCTCAACATTCATAAAAATGATATCCCTCCACCTTTAATTAGGATTTCGAATTCGAGATTCGAGCTCTAAGTATAATTTTTTTTGATAGAGATCATTTTCCATTTGAATGGATCTTAAAATTCACTAATGTAAATAAGCCAAGGTTCAATGTGAATGCATTCTTTCTTTTAAAGATTAAAAAAAAAAATCTTGAAAATTGAAGTGAATGCACCAATGTCTAAATTCACTGATCAAAAGTCGCTTTCTCAGTTATTTGAACTCCTCTACGTTAATAATTGGAGTAATATCTTTCTCGATTCTATGACCTAAATTTGCGGGGGTAAAGACTTGAAATAATTATTTACCTCTTAGCTTTTTTAATCTTCGTGCAATTTCAAAGCACTTATTTTACATCTGTGTGTTTGTGTAATTGTGTTATTCTGTTTTTTAAAAACATGACGGAGTTTACATAAATTTAAGGAGTACATGACACATGTTTTACCAACACTGGTATTGCTAAATTATTATAGCTCATTAATACACACCCTAATTACTTAATTTTAAATTTAACTATAATAAAATAGTATGGTATAGTGTAAATATCGAGCTTGGTAATTTTTTACCGCTGCGATATTCTCTACTTAAAAGTTTTAACTCACTCTAGTTCGTTAACGCATTAGAAGTTAGAATTAAGGTAGGCTACCAGTAAAGGTTAGTAATAATGTGATAATATTCTTTTACCTTAGTCAAGGGTCTTAAGCTCAAGCTCGGACAATATGAAGTATTCTTTATTAGAAAGCATTTTATTCCAACATAAAACTTTTTGGCAAGAATTTAAATTAGTCGAACTTCAAAATGGATATAAATAAAAAAAAGAAAAGTACGCAAGGTTTCCGCTCTCAGGGGATACAACAACAACAATAACAATAATATCTCAGCATAATCCCACCCTAGCTCCCAGGGAATGAAGAGGCGAAAACAGTTTATTTGATTGAAGAGATAAAATTGGTTCCCTCAAAATTCACAGTAAAACTACTGATTTTTCTAAATTATTTACATTTAATTTGCAGTAACTATAATTTGCTTTTCCGCTAGTCATAAACTATAAACTTTTCTCTGATCCAATATGTAATCTTTGCAGTTTCACTATCACTTGGTTTCTGGAAAAGTTTTAAAAAAACAATATTGATAAATGACTGTGGGTTTGGGTTACCTTTTGAATAAAAAAATGTGATTTGAGAATATTAAGTGCTAGTTTTACTAAAGATCTACTTTTGGAATATCTTTTGTTTCCCGAAATATTTTGTGATTTAATACATATATAATAACAAAAACACCTTCTTAGTTCTTGAAAATTTATTTGAAAACTTTACTTATTCACACGGGGATATACTTCATTTCCGGGATAATACTTATTAATTAATTTGTGGCAATTATTGACTAAGTAAATGGAGGCTTGCGGGAAGAATCTTAATCCATGCTACACATGCAGAAAGTTATTAGACAAAAATATATTTTGTCGATCCTTATTTGTGGACAACTTTTAATTGCTCATTGCTATGATGTTATCCTGTTCCCCTTTGGCGTGCCAAGTTTCCAATTAAAAGTATCCTATTACCTTTTTCTTTTAATTGGTGGACGAATAGGATTTATTAAGTGTATTTGGAGATGGATTTGGAATTTAAACTATATCCATTCAGCTTTTGAGGTTCATAACATAAATTCATTGTTATTTTAAAATTATACGTTTATATTTATTATTTATTATTAGTTTAATGAATTTATATATATAAATTTATATTTTGCAATAAAATTATTACTCTATACATAAAAATGTAAATCTATTTGATTAGGTACGATTCTTAAGAAAGAATGAAGACTTTTAAATTTGTGATCCTAAATAAGTCATAATATTTGTGTAGCTATAACTCTTATGAACCTTGAGATGTTAAACATGTCAAAATATTATGTGGCTATAAAAACTTTTTATTGAGGATAATCTTAAAAATTTTTTTTTAGTTAGAAAGAGATCATTATTTTTACAAATTAAATAGAAAATAGATTACGTAACTGAAACGCGGCCAATACATTAAAACACCTCTGTGTGGGACGATCGAAATTCGAACTGATATCTATAACTCAACTTTGAAAATGATGCCATATTATGCGAGAAGCGAGAAATGGAAGTATTAATTATTATGGATAATGAAAAGAACACTATATAAGTATATTTATCTGGCGAAATGTCATCATCGTGACATAAATAAAAGCGTGGATAACATGATGAATCCCTATTGCATCCAACCGTGGCAAAGTCACACTTAGAAATAGATTTCTTTTTATTGAATTTATTTAATTTTTTTGTATATTTATTTCTTTATATTTTAGTCGACATCCAACCCTTTCATATTTAAAATCTGAACATGAATATACGTTGGACGTTGCTAAAAATCCCGAAGCGCCGCAAGTTATACAACAATAACAACAACAACCCAGTATAATCCCACTTAGTGGGGTCTGGGGACGGTAGTATGTACGCAGACCTTACCTCTACCCTGGGGTAGAGAGGCTGTTTCCAAATAGACCCCTGTCATCCTTCCCTCCAGGAACTTCCCACCTTGCTCTTTGGGAGACTCGAACTCACAACCTCTCGGTTGGAAGCGCTGCTAGTTATAAAGCAAATCAAAGTTGGCTAAGCTTCACATAGGTGGTGGATAAAAAAAGAATAAAAAAGCAAAAGGAAAAAAGAGAAGAAAACTAAATCATGAGAAAAGAATGTGGCACGCCTGTTGGTGTGAAATCATCCGTTATTACCTTTTATTATCTCTTCATTTTTTATTATACCTTTTCTTTTTTGTAAATGATGTCAATCTTGTAATGCATTCGTGTTCCATATATTCAGTTAATTCAAAGGTTGTGTGGACGATTTTCTTATCTTTTTCAAAATCTATAAAAATATTTTTTTTGGAATTGGAAAAAAGATGAAAATGGAATTGTATAAAAATTTATACAATTCGTCTTTCCTTTTATTGCAAATGGATGGACGAATATAGTTTGCTTGATGGTGAGGCATGTGTATCATGAGTTTTTTATACACTTATAACCCATTATGCTTTGCTTTTTAGGCCATAGATTAATTTATTGTGAAGCTTAATACTCGTCATTTTTAAACATCTAATGATATCGAATCAATTTATAAGTACTCTATTAACAATTAGAAGTACCGTAGGTTTAGCTGCATGGAATAATGCACATTTAGGTAGTCTACAAGAAAATAAAAGAAAAGGTGTTAGCTTTAAATCGTTGTAATTTTAATTGGAGAAATGAAAGTATTCCTTTCTAAATTATTACTCCCTCTGGTCCACTTTAATTGAATTTTTAGTTTTTTCTTGTGATTTATAATATTTAATTTTTCCAAAAAATAAAAAAAATTAATTTTTTAGTTGCCATTAAAATAGAAAGCCTAGGAGTATTTGTTATATTTTTAATAAATAAATTAAGATTAATATGATCAATTTTATTGTTAATTAATACTAAAAGATAGATTTTATTTTATATGTGAAAATAACCAAAAAAAAATCAATTAAGGTGAACCGGAATGAGCATTTAAAATTTGATCATGCATAAAGTTTGGTAACAAAAAGGTGTTAGACGTACGGTAGTGTGGTAAAAATTACATTTGGCGCACTATTTGGTCGTTTCAAATTAACCTATACCTATTTTTTTTTAAAAAGTTTTAACTTGTACCTACTTTTTAAGCAACTTCAGCCACATTTCTCCTCCTCCTCCTCAACCACATTTCTCCTCCTCCTCCTCCTCCTCCTTCTTCTTCTTCTGCTGTTGGTGCTGCTATGAAACTTCAGTTCATGGGATGATTGCCAGAAGTACATTTATCAGATCATTTAATAATAAATTACAAATAATTACATAATTTAGTAAACAATAATTTATTAACAGTTCCACGTACAGAAAGTTTAAGGTCACACTTAGTGATTCTTTTCATGATAATTCTATTCTTTTCACATTTATTTATTTTCAAAATTTTATGATTTAGATACTGTTGGCAATATGATTATTTACAGTAGTCTGATTATAATAAAACTAATGAATCCAGGAAAAAAAAACTTCAGCTTATTTAGTGCTGAAGTTTTTACAAATGAACTATAACTTCAACATCTTCTGCTGAAGTTTTTGAACAAACTTTATGACAAAACTAATGAATTCAGTACAAAAAAACTTCAACTTATTTAATGCTGAAGTTTTTACAAATGAACTAAATAACTTCAGCATCTTCTGCTGAAGTTTTTGAAAAATCTTATCCAGGACATAAAAGCTTCAGCATATTTAGTGCTGAAGTTTTTATAAATGAAATAAATAACGTCAGCATCTTCTGCTCAAGTTTTTGAAAAAGCTTAATGACAAAACTAATGAATTCATGACAAAATACTTCAGCTTATTTAGTGTAATTACAAACAAAAACTTCAGGAAATAGATAATAAAACTTCAACTACTATGTTTAAGTTCAAAAATTTCGGCAAATAGAGAACAAAACTTCAGCCACGATGCTTAAGTTTAGCAATTACAAACAAAAACTTCAGCACACTTGGTTCAACACACCTGCTACTTCAGGCTCGTCTACTAGAATGCTGAAGTTTTGCGTAATTGTCTTTGTTACTTCAGCCCCGTATACTGAAGTTACGTAAAAAAGTGAGTATATTTGTAATTTTTTTACAAAACGAATACAATTAAAACGTAATTCAAAAAGTAAGTATAAATGGAAATCCCCGATAGTGTGCTGGTGTTACTTATAACAGTTAGGTGCAGTAAATGAGGACAATTATATCAGACGTTTGTGCAGAAAATGGTAAACTAAAAACAAAGGAAGGTACATTAATCAAAATGTGTTTATGTCATTAAACGATATATATAATTTGCATAGTTTTTCTTCTTCTTCTTCTATTTCGTGAAAAAGATTTAAACGGCTTAATAATTAAACAACAAAACAACGAATGATGATTTCTTCATAAGATTACATTAAAGAACATATAATGCAACAGAATCTTGTTTAAGTAGCTAGAAGTCTTTCTCAGGGTTGTTTGCAACTCTAGATGCATTTTAAAAGGTAAAAACTTAACCGTATTTATATAATTTGAGGTAAACATTACGTGCAAGTAAATTTATACCTTAAAATACATGGAAATTCCTGAAATTTTAAGAAAATGGTAAAATTCCTATTCTGTCATTGTTACATTTATATTAAGATCAACACTTATGACAAAGTGTTAATACTCAGATTTAAAAGCCATGGATTGAAGAGCCCTAATATGACAACAAGAGTAGAGAGAGAAGATCTAGAAGGATCTGTCTTATTGAAAAAAATATTTTTGAATACAAAATATCCGTCTATTTCATAATACTTAGACTAACTAATATATACAATTTGTGCCTAGTATATTAAATTACACTTAGGCCTAAATATAAGACGGGCCTGTTAACCAAGGCTCATTACAATGTTCAGCTCCAATACCCCCCTCCCCCCCCCCCCCCCTCTCCCTTCCAAAAGCTGGAAGGGCTTGCCATTCTAAGCTTGGCAATGAATCCTTGTTGCTGCTCACCAAGTAAAGCCTTAGTAAAAATATAAGCAGATTGAGCAGAAGTAGAAAAAGAGTGTAGAGAAATAAGATCAGCATCTAGTGTATTGCAGACAAAATGACCATTCACCTCGATGTGCTTAGTATGCTCGTAAAAAATAGAATTTTTTGCGATGTGAATAGCATCCTGATTGTCACAAAAAACCTAGATTGGACAGAGATTATCAACACAAAGTTCACCCAACAAATGAATCAACCAAGTAATTTCAGCTACCAACATTTTGAGGGATATGTACTCAGCCTCTACAAAAGATAGTGCTATGGTGGGGTGCTTCTTGAATTTCCAGGAGACGGGACAACTACCAAGTAATAAAAGAAACACAGAAACTGATCTTCTACTATCACAATAACTGGCCCAATTAGAATTAGAGAAACCTTTCAAAGAGAAATCAACAACATTGTTCAAGAAGATCCCCAAATCAGAGGTACCAGTCAAATATCTTAGGACATGATAACCAGCCTCTAAATGAGGCACCCTAGAGGCAGACATAAAGTGACTGAGGTGCTGAACAGTGAATGAAATATCAAATCAAGTATGTTGCAAATAACTCAACTTACCAACTAGTTGTCTATAGATGAAAAGATTAGGAGGTAGATCACCAGGGTCAACTGATAGTTTAACATGAGGATCCAAGGAGGACACAACTGGATAGAAGAACAATTATATTCGTAGAGCAGGTCAGTAGTGAACTTATGCTGGCCAACCAAGAAACCATGAGGGGGCTTAAGAATTTCAAGACCAAGAAAAAAATGAATTTCCCCAAGATCCTTAATTTTGAATTGTGCATCAAGAAAATGTTTGATGGCAGTAATTTTAGACATGCCATCCCTAGCTACTAATATATTATCCACATACACAGCTACAATAGTAAAATGATCCCCTGATAACCTCCTAAATAGAGAATAATTATTTAAACTACGCTGAAAACACTTACACTGGAAAGCATTGGAAAATTTAGCATACTACTGCCTAGAGGCTTGTCTTAACCCATAAAGGGACTTCTTTAGTTTGCAAGATAAAGAAGAAATATGAACATAATCAGAAGAGGAGACAGAAAGACCTTGAGGGATTTTCATGAACACTTCCTCATCTAAATCACTATATAGAAAAGCATTATTCACATCAAGTTAGTAAACAACACAACCCCTCTTAGCAGCTACAGATAAAAGACATTTAACAGTAGTCATCTTAACTACAGGAGAAAAAGTCTCATTAAAGTCAACACCCTCTTGTTGAGTATCCCCTAATTACTAGCCTTGTTTTATACCTCTCAATAGACTCATCAACCTTTCTTTGTTTAATTTTATACACCTATTTTACAAAGTATAACCTTTTTACCAACAGGAAGAGGGACTATGTCACTACTGTTGTTGGCTTCAAAGGCTTGAAATTCCTTAATCATAGCCTCTTGCCAAGCAGGATGAGAGGCAACTTGATGATAGAACATAGCTTTTGCAAGCAAGCTTCAGAAGCTACAAAATGTACCCTAGAAGTAGAAGTAGTATTGCAAACATAATCACTAAGATATACATGAGGATAAGAAGTTCTGGTAGATTTTCTGAGTATAGGAGAAAGAGGAGAAGAGGGAAGAGCTGGAGAAGGTTGAAGATGAGAAGAAGAAGCTGGAAGATTGTTAGGAGATGGAACATGAAGATGTGAAGAGTCAGAAGTTGCATTAGTGGGATTAGGGTACACATGAGGACAAGAATCATAAGGAGAAATAGAATGATCGGAAATAGAAAATAGGTGACTGGAACTTGGAGCAGAATAAGGAAAAACATGTTCATGGAAGATGACATCTCTAGAAAAGAAAATACTGAAGTTAGACAGGGTGAGCAACTTATACCCTTCTTGTTGGGACTGTACCCAATGCAAACAGAAGGAATGGTTCTAGATTTAAATTTATCCCTATATGGCAGGCACAACAGCAAAATAAAGACAACCAAAAGTCTTAAGGTGATATATACTGGGTACAGTTCCATGGAGAAGCTCTAAAGGTGACTTATTTTCAGTAATGGAGAAAGAAATCTATTGATAAGGTATGTGGCAGTCAGGATACACTCTCCCCAATATTTAATAGGTAGTTTGGATTGTCGCATGAGTGATCTTGCAGTTTCAAGGAGATTTTTATGCTTCTTTTTCATAACATCATTTTGTTGAGGTGTGTGTGGGCAAGATATTTAATGCAATATCCTTTGGGTAGAAAAGAATAAGATGGTTGTGGAACTGGAACCTAACTAAAAAGCATTATCATATCTAACCATTTGTAGCAAAGAATGGAACTGAGTTTGTACCATAAGAATGAAAGATTGCAGGATAGTAAAGGCATTTCCTTTACAGGATATAAGATATGTCCAAGTTTCTCTAGAGTAATCATCCACAATAATCATAAAATATTTAACTATTATATATTTGAGTATGATAAGGTCTCCAAAGGTCCACAGGTATAAGTTGGAACGGGGAAGTGGAGTGTATTTCACTCTCAGGGAAAGGTAGTCTCTGTTGCCTAGCCATAGGACGTATAGGAAACAAGAAAGACTGTTTCTTAGGAAATTTAGCACAAATGGAAGAAATAGTTTTCATTTTACTAAAAGGTAAATGACCAAGTCTAAGGTTCCAAGAATGATCAAAAGACAAAGTAGTAGAAGAAGCATAAATAAGAGACTCCTCAGCATTCACAAAATTAGAAGAAACAGGACAATGTAAAATGCTACTGCTCTTATTCATATCATTGATGGAATTGGCAGTAAAGTGATGATTTTTCATTCTTTTCTACTAGGTAATCTAGGATCCTTATCCATGAAGATATTAAATTCGATCGTTGTGGTCGGACTCTATTATGGATTCCTACCACATTCTCTGTAGAGCCATCTAGTATATACAAATGAAGTATGAAAATAGAGTTGCAACTAGAAGTTAGTGTAGCAGGGTTGAGAATATAGAGCCCATTCTGAATACTACCAAGTGCCACCGGCCTCTTCAAAAGAAGGGCCCTGCAAAACACAAGAAACAGAAGAAAATAAGGCTAAGCAGTTTATTTGTAGAATTAATTGAGCAAGAGAAGTCAGGTTATATTGAAAGGAAGGAACTAGAAGCACATTAGCTCGGGAAATTTTAGGAGTTAGGGTTAAAGTGCCAGTGCATGTCACTTTGTCTTTATATCCATTAGGCGAAGTAATCAAGTAAGAAAAATAAGAGGTTTAATATCAAACAAGAACGAAGAGTGTGGTGTCATGTGATTAGTTGCACCTTAATCTATAATCCGAGGACTAATCTCTAACTTAGAAAAATTATAAGCAAAAAACCTAGAATTATTGAAAGTAGGGTTACCTATCAAGCCTGCAAAATTGGCAGAACTAGCAGTGAATTCTTGAAGACTAGTTTGTACTTTTTATTGTTACAGAAGATTCATTAACTGATCAAATTGCTCCTTAGTGATGCTTGTACCTCCAGAGTTTGAAGTCACTTGCTTAACATCACCACCAACCTCAGGCCGACTTTGAGATTATGTATCAGAAACTTGAGCAAAAACTACAGTTCTTTTGAATTTAGCTGGGAATCTAAGTGGAAAGCCATGGAGCTTGAAATAATTTTCAATTGAATGTCCAGGCTTTCACAGTATCTACACACCAAATTATTTCCCTTAGATGTGTCAAAATTAACTCTCTGATTATAAGGTTTCTGTGTACCATCGGAGAATCCCATTGAATCAGAATTGAAAGAAGGAGTAGCAGCTTGTATTATGGATTGGCTCTCATCATTCACGAGCATAGTGTTGACACTGTCCATATCAGGCAGTGGCTTCATCAAGAGAATACTACGTCTAATTGTAGAGTAGGAATAATTGAGACCCATCAGAAACTGATGAACCTTTTGATCTTCATCCAGTTTCTATAACTTCACTTTGCAACCACAAACACAATCATGATAGGAGACAGAAAATGAGAGTTCATTCCATAGATTTTTGATTCTATTGAAATAGGAGGAAATACTGGATGTTCCTTGAGAAACAAATGAAATTTCCTTTCTAATCTAATATATTTTAATACCAATTTCATTCCACAATCTTTCAGCATATTATGTGTACATGACAGGTTTTCTAATCTCTTGATCCAAACTATTAAGTATCCAAAAGACTACCATATCGTTGCATCTGGTCCATGGCTCAAATAGAGGGGAATCAGGGTTAGTTTTCAGAATTGTACCAATAGTCATCCCTAATTTGTTCTTACAAGATAAACCTAGTGACATGCCCCATCGCCAGCTCCCATAACCAGTACCATCAAATGTGCTAGAAACCAACATCGTACCAGGTGAATCAGATGGCATATAAAGAGGAAGAAGGAAGTACAATAGTCTCATCACTACTTACAGTACTGTCAACATGAGTCGAAGTTGAACCCATAGTTCACTTAGGGTTTCAGCAAAAATATTTTTTACCCACACGTGCTTGAATCGGTTAAAAATGACAATAAAGGAAGAACATTACTGAATTCTTCAAAAAATACTTGAAACAAATATGAAGAATCAGAATACTGTAAGCAACAAAGAAGGAATTGATCAAAGACTTGCGACTCAAATCGAAACCCCTGACGATGGGCTAATCCATAAGAGAACAACCAAATATTCACATAGCTACCATGAAACCAATAGATTAGCTCCGATAATCCTCGTAGTGGCTCTGATACCATGTTAATACTCAGATTTATCAGATGGAAGCCATGGATTCAAGAACCCTAATTTGGCAACAAGAGTAGAGCGAGAAGATCTAGAAGGATTTGTCTTATTGAAAAGAATATTTTCGATACAAAATGTCTGCCTATCTCATAATATACATAGACTAACTAATATATACAATTTGAGCCTATAACAACAACAACAACAACCACCTAGTAAAATTCCACTACTGGGGTCTGGGGAGGGTAGTGTGTACGCAGACCTTACCCTTAACCCGAAGGAGTAGAGAGAATGTTTCCAAAAGACCCTCGGCTCAAGAAAACAAAAAGACAAAAAGGAGACAATATTAGTATCAACAAAGAAATCATATGAAAAACAGGAACAACATGAAATTCAGAAGAAAAATGCAAAGAAAAAGTGATAGCTAGTAAATAGTTCCTGCGCTGAAAAGTGAAATAGTATGACATAACATTGCCACTAACTATCTTAGATAAAAACCCTACCAGGTTGGTCTCACAATGGTACAAAGTAAGGAAAGACTCAAACTACCTCCTAACCTACAATCCTAATACTTGATCTCTACATCTCCCTATCCAGTGTCATGACCTCGAAAATCAGAAGCCTCACCATATCTTGCCTGATCACCTTTCCCAATACTTCGTAGGTCGCCCTCTACCTATTCTCGTGCCCTCCACAACGAACTGCTCACATCTCCTTATCGATGCATCTGGGCTTCTCCTCTGAACATGTTTGTACCATCTGAGTCTCGCTTCCCCGCATCTTGCCATCAATGGGATCCACATGCAACTTCTCCCGAATATCATCATTCCTAATCTTATCCATTCTAGTATGCCCTCACATCCACCTCAGCATCCTCATTTCCGCTACTTTCATCTTATGAATATATGAGCTCTTTACAAGTCAACACTCATCCACATACATTATAGTCGGTCTAACAACGGCTTTGTAGAACTTACCTTTGAGTAACGGTGGCACTCTTTTATCACACAAGACCCCAGATGCTAACCTCCACTTCATCCATCCTACACCAATACGATGTGCAACATCCTCATCGATTTCTCCTCTCTGGATAACCGACCCAAGATACATGAAGCTGTCTCTACTTGGGATGACTTATGATTCAAGCCTCACATCTACGCCCACTTCCGCCGGCTCACAGCTGAACTTACTCTCCAGGTATTTCGTCTTCGTCTTGCTCAACTTGAAACTCTTAGACTCAAGAGCATGTCTCTAAACCTCCAGCCTATCATTAATATTGGCTCGTGACTCATCAGTCAAAACTATGTCATCAGCGAGTAACATGCACCATGGAACCTCCATTTGAATGTGGTGTGTTAACGCGTCCAACACCAGGGCGAACAAAAATGGACTGAGGACAGAACCTTTGTGTAATCCCATTTTCACCAGAAAATGATCAGAATCGCCTCCTACTGTCCTAACTCGAGTCTTTGCCCCGGTATACATGTCCTTAATCTCCATAATGTAAGGTGCCGACAAACCTTTTGCCTCCAAGCATCTCCAGAAAACTTCTCTAGGAACATTGTCATACGATTTCTCTAGGTCAATAAACACCATGTGCAAATCCTTCTTTCTCTCCATGTATAGTTCTACCAACCTCCTAACAAGGTGTATAGCTTCCATGGTTGAACAACCCGGCATGAACCCGAACTGGTTATCGGATACAGTTACTGTCATCCTCACCCTCGCTTCAACCACCCTCTCCCACACTTTCATTGTATGACTCAGTAATTTAATACCCCTATAACTGTTACAGCTCTGGATATCACTTTTGTTTTTATACAATGGAACTATCGTACTCCACCTCCACTTATCTGGCATCTTCTTCTCCTTAAAAATAACATTAAACAACCTAGTAAACCACTCCAAATATGCTCTCCCCACACACTTATAAAATTCCATCATAATCTCGTCTGGCCCGGTCGCTCTGCCTCTACTCATCATGCGTGTAGCTCCTACGACCTCTGCAACAATGATACGCCTGCAGTACTTAGAGTCACGGTGGCTCTCGAAATGCTCAAAATCGCCTTGCACAACCCTTAAGAAAGATGTCCCTCGGTACAAAACATATTTTCGCTAGATGGCAAGCCCCTCTTTGACTTTGATATAGAACATAAAGGGTGAAACATGCATGATAGAGCTATACCAGATACAACAGGTGCTGGCATCTTAGAGCCGGTAAGAGAGCTTTGCAAGAGAACCAATCCCATCAGTCGTAGCCAGTTCATTCCAATTCCAGTTGGTGTAAAATCAATCAATGAAGGAAGGGAAGGATGGAATGCTTTTTGTCAAGAAGAAAAAAATTGACTGTGAAGTGAATCCTGCATGCCAATGAAAGTGAAAGGTACTTTCCAACAAAAACGGGAAAAGCATGCCTTCGAGTTATTGGCTCGTCCAACCCGGCAGCATTCATGAGTCGCTAGTTCAACTGTCCCTCGGAGACAGGGTCGGGAAAAGCAGTAGATCGTCGATTGAAGAGCCAGGTCAGTAAAATTCTATTGGGACTTCTATTGATTATTAATTCGACTCTAGGGACTCCTAGCAGCAAACTAGTCTAAAAAGGTGTAAAAGACTACAATATTCTAGATTCAGGACTTGCCTCAAACAAGAGAAAGAAACAAGCATAAAATCTTTTTTATAGATATTCTAAATATGCTCCCTATGATAACTGAATTCATAAATTATGGTCAACAAACAATACGCGGCTTCCCTCCAATGCCTTTGACTATTGCTACGGTCATCAACCGCAACATTGAATTGAGACTTTCCACCTTGCTTTGGACTTGATCCCCTTCTTCATTCAGGAGTGTTTGAAAGTAAGTCTGCTATCTCCTCTTAATCTGGGCATATTCCACAATACTCTAACATCTTCGTCCTTAATGCCTCTCACTTAGTCCAAATCCCGAGCCTTCATCTCTCTCAACTTGGCCAGCTAGAATAACGTTTTCTCCCCACCTTTTCCCACAGTTCCTCATACATACGACTATACGCCACGATCTTAGCCTCCTTGACACCAGCTTAGCTTCATTCCTGGCTACTTTATACCTCTCAACACAGGCTCGCCTCTCCTCCTCACCTATGCTCCCCACTAACTTTAGGTACGCTACTTTCTTAGCTTTCACTTTACCTTGGACTATTTCATTCCACCACCAATCTCCTTTGTGCCCACCAGAGACGCCCGTCGCGACCCCTAACACCTCTCTTGCAGCCTCCCTTATACAGTCTGTTGTCATTGACCACTTAGTGCTCGTATCGTCACTGCTCCTCCAGGCTCCCATAGCCGACAATCGCCCCTCCAGCTCTTGGGCTTTATCCTTAGTTAAGGCTCCCCACCTGATTCTTGGTCTTTCTCGAGCAGACCTTTTCCTCCTCTTTAACATAATACCCACGTTCATCACCAAGAACCTATGCTACGTCGCGAGTATACAATTTTGGCCTAGTATCTTAAACTACACTTGGGCCTAAATATAAAATCGGCCTGTTAACCAGGCTCATTACAATGTTCAGCTCTAACACAAAGTCTCTTTATTACAATTAACGAGTTTATTATAGTTAGGGACTTCATTTTATTATAGCTAGAGACTTGTATGTCCATATGTGGATGAACGTGAGATTAGAGCATCTCTAGTTATTAGATGATTTTAGAAAAAAAATATTTTTGTGTCTCACACAACTGATACTAGTTATGTAAGGTGTTTTTTTGTCTCACAACTGTGTGGGCCCCACACTACAAAAAAAACTCAATTACCAACAAAAAAATTTTGGTAAATTGATCAAATTGGTTGGTATTTTGACTTACTAACCGATTACCAACGGAAATTGGCCTGTTGCTAAAAGGCTCGATGGTAAATTTTACCAACCATATTGAATTGGTTGGTAAACTTACCAACTAAAAATTAGTTAGTAAACACCAAATAAATTTGTTGGCAATTTTTGAATTTTAAGTCCAAGATTTTCGTTGGTAAATTTACTAACAAAATTTCAGTTGGAAGTTCGTTAGTAAATTTAATAACATATAGAAATTGAGTTAGTAAAATTAATTTTTGATTATTTACATTGTGTTTGTAATTGGTTGGTAAATATAGTAACAAGAAAAATTCCATTAGTATTATGTTAGCAACTATACTAATGGATACCAATTTGGTTGGTAAATCCGATAGTATATTTTTAAAAATACATTGGCAATCGATTGGTAATTTTGTCTATAGAAAAGTTCTATTTAGTAAATTGTAGGCAATTTACAAACAAATTTCAAATTTGTTAACAAATATGGTTATAATAATTGTATTAATATTCATTTGCAGGTGATATGTATCAAGAACTCTTCAAGTGTTCTGTACCAAGAAGATGGCAATCACTTCAATTGGATACTGCGCATGGTACATTTTAAATGCTGCACATGTAACACATTTAGAAAATGTGTATCCATTCTATTTTGGTTACTGTATTTCCTATACTTCATCCGAATCATGTCCTATAACCTTATGAGCTGCAGGAGAACATCAACCACATTTTACACAATGCAGAAACAACCTACAAGGTTTGAGATCAACAGAAAACCACTACTTGAGGAACAGAGAAGCAAGCCTATATGGTCATGCTGTATAGTTGCATCTGATAATACTCATATCTGCAGGTACAATTGTGTTTAACTCTGCAAGTGTAGTTTCCATCAGTGGTATTAGCACTTATGTGCTCAATCTGATGAAACTGTACCATTTGCACCAATTATTCATCCATACATGCCTCCAGGAATACAAAAATACTACTGAAACAGCATAGCAATCTCACAAGATACTACGTTGAATTACAGCTACTAAACAGTGGTTTGAAGGAACCTAAGAAACATACTGCAGTGCACTACCAGCATTCAACCTTCATGGAGCCTTTCAAGATGGGCATTTGTACAACATTATCCGGTTTTCTTCCATATATAGAGGGATGAGCATCAATCCTATAATCTGACAAACCAGTTATATTCAAAAAGATAAATGGAGTCTTCATCTTCCCTATCATTTGTTCCACTATCATATTCTTCTCCGGGTATTCGCCTTTGTAAGTCTCAGGAAGAGGTTGAGAAGCTTCTCTGCAGTGGACACCAGTGTTCCATTGACCTCCGCTATCCAATTTAAGAAGTGTCATGAGCCATACGAAGATTTAAAGCCAATACTTAGTTCAAAGCAAATTAAGGCATACCTGAAATGAGAAGGAGCAGAGCTTAGGAAGAAAACTTGTGTTTTGGTTGGATTGACATGTCTATCTACCCATTGTGCCCAAGTAGTCGGGGCCTTTTCGAAAGCTGTTGAAACATCAAGGCGAGGAAGAACTTGATTCCTTTCCTGGTAGTAATTTTTTCTGTTATGACACTACTGGTTACAAACGAGTTTTCAGAAGAATATAACACAATAATAACAAGTACTAACTTGTTTTCTAGCTTAATAACAAAAATTGACGGGATGAACCAAGAAACAATCCAGCTCATTAACTAGTATTGCTAAATTCTTTCTATGTCCTATCTCATCATGATTACATTTTTATATCAATATTGGCTTTATCCAATAAAACAATAACAACAAATACGCCTCAATCCCAAACAAGTTGGACTCAGGTATGACTATCTCGCACCTTTTAAGCCCATCTTAATCAAATATAGGCTTCTCCAATTAACCATTAGTAATAACCTGTTAGTTAGTCCAAAGTGTAGTAGTCTAAAACAGATCTTCAGATAGATTATTAAACTAAGAACCTCAACAAGAACAGATTCTATTCCTACTATTAGTATGTCAAACTGGAAGTAATAGTCCATAGGAATATAGTTTCCAAAAGGCTTACCCTGCTTTAGTTTTATGGTGACTCCACCAGTGAGCAGTATTAAACACCAGAATATCATCCCCTCTCCATCTTGATGAACTTTTGTCAACCACATCAATACGCAGCGTTTGCACTCATTTGCTGCCTATTCTTGACTTGCCCTCATGAACCAAAAAATGAGTTACATAGTACTCAACACTACATTGGTACTCCTGCAAAATTGACACCAAAAGTTTCTAGACAATTTTCTGCATATTAGCTATCCACAAGTAAAAATAAAAAAGAAATGTACACTGATTACCGCAAATCTGAAAGAGTAATTTCCCTTCTCTTTGGTTATTCTCCGACCACTCATAAACCTTTTTTGGGTCTTTAATAGCTCCGAATAATAATCACATCATTGATTCCCATTGGTTTCTGTTAATGGAATCACCAACAAAAACTAACCTTTTGCCTCTAATTAGTTCCAGCATTTGGGTGATTCATGGGAATAATACATTGATATTATACTGGGCATGGCTACATTCTAGGAAGGTACAGTATATACTGCCCAGCTCTTGGAAGATGGCGAATCAAATTTGGAGATAGTGGGTGCTCATAGCGATTTATATCCATATGGCTAGTGTATATTATATTTTGTTTATACTGTAATAGGTTACAGGTTTTCACATTTCTTAGTTCAAATTATAAGACCAATTTTGGGTGTCACTCACTCAAAATTAGTAATAGGAGATATGTAATCGCCAAGGTAGGCGCTTTACTTTTACGTGCCAAAAAATAACAGCCAAGCTATAGTAACTTACATATGTGCTCTTAAATTTTTGGTCCACAAACTCCTTGTTCGCCTTGACATGAGTTTTTTTCAGAAGCTCATCTTTAGCCTAAAATTGAAAATCAAGTTCACTATATTAATATATAATCTGATGAAACTGTACTATTTGCACCAAGTATTCATCCATACATGCCTCCAGGAATAGAAAAATACTACTGAAACAGCATAGCAATCTCACCAGATACTACTTTGAATTACAGCTACTAAACAGTGGTTTGAAGGAACCAATATATATATATATATATATATATATATATATATATATATATATATATATATATATATATATATAAAACTAAAAACTCAATAACAATAATATGTTAATAATAAATATATCAATTTAATAATAAATAGAGCAATAAATCAAATAAAGAATTTAAAGAAAATAAAGCAATAAATCATATCAATTTTCAGAATTGCAGATTAATTTTTCTTGTTTAATCTGTGCAGGTGCTCTTCGGAAGAAGAAGAAAAACAGAGCACAGAACGCGAAAAACAGAGCACTGGACAGTGCTGGTCGCGAAAAACAGAGCTCTGGACAGTGCTGGTCGTGGAAAACAGAGCACATAGTGCTGGTCGCGAAAGAGAAAAGAAGAAAGAAGAAGAAGAAAGAAGAAAGAAGAAAGAAAATAAAACAGAGAATCTGGTCGAGTCGAGAAGGAGAAAAGAAGAAATAAGAAAGAAAGAAAAACAAGTCTGGTCGAGTCGAGAAAGAGAATAGAAGAAAGAAGAAAGAAGAAGTGAAGAACATACCTGGCTGGTGCTGTCGCAGACGATGGAAGAAGAACAAGATGGAGTGAAAAACCCTAATTTTGTCGACTGGAGCAACTGAAGAGGCTGCTGTGTTTTAATTTTTTTGTATTATCAAAATAGCGATGCCTCTCATCGCCACGCGCCTCGCCACAGAAGCTGTGGCGCTCGCTATTCTGGTTCGCATCGCAACAGTGCCCTTTGTGGCGTTAAAGCCTCGCCTCGCTACACGCCTTTAGCGCTGTAGCGAACGCTATTTACAACCCTGACACAAGTGAGAAAAGAAAACATTGTCTTAGTTACATAGCATATTTCCCAAAGATAAAAGCAACCAGGGATGTCAAGTTTGAACAATTACTAAGATCCAATGTTTCCTTTGTCCTTCTAGAAGTCAACGACTAAAGATATGTGAACACTGTATTGAACTCAACAATACCTTCCACTAATCAATTGCCTTGGGACCAGAAAAGAAACAACTATTTTTGTGACCAGATATATCAACACAATCCTAGACGAAACTGCCAACCTGTGGTTGCAGTAATTGGAACAGATTAAACCTTGCCTGACTCAGAGTGTACTATTCAGCAATCCACTATGCACACAACAGCAAGAGACTATGTTTGGGGGGGGGGGGTGGAAGGAAAAACGCAGTAACAAGAAGTTGCAATGCCTGAGGGACAAATATAGTGTCGAAGCTGGAGAGATCATAGCCATAAACCTCTGGTGGAGAGACTGGCTTGATAATTGTAGAAGGAGGCTATTGTTAGCAGGTTGAGAGCATTTTCTTCATTATCCTTTTTCTATTTATTTTTTTAATTTTCTGCGGGGTCGGGGGCGAGCAGGGAGACACTGTTGATGGCTTTAGCCTAGAGAGAGGTTGTTGACAAGCATCAACGATACACTGATGTTATCTGCTAGATTGGTTGCTAATGACTTTGGGAGCCCAGAAAAAAAAGAGCATCTTTTGTTATTCTGAAAGAACAATGTTTATTATTTTCTATGAAAACATTACCTGTTTTCATCAAGCAAAAAGAACTTGGACCCAAAAGTTTTCAATTATTTTCACAAGAGGTATTAAGGAGCGAAGCAATGAGTACTTCAGCAGTCTTACTACGGTGGCATTTAGATACTTCATCTCCTAAAAAGGCAGCAGATCAGTGTTTCTAAAAAACGTGCGGACAAAGAGCAAGTAAAAGATTAAAAAACTGCATAGAAGTAAGTAGTATAGTTCATTGCAGAAGTACCTGCAATGATCTTGAGCTCTGCAAGTGAATTTGGAAGAATAATTAATTTCCCAGGTTCACAGCAATGTGTTCTTTTCCTGATCGCAGGATGGCCTTTGTATATGCTAACTCTAAAAGACGATTGATTCCTAGTACTTCCCGACTGCACTTTTGCTCTTGTTCGCGCCACTTTTCAGCAACTTCATCCATTGTGTCGGGAACCATAACCCTGTGCCCTACTTCTCGTTTTTGTAGAATGTCGCTTAGGTTCATCGAAGAAAGCATGTGCTTAAATTTATCATTTATCTCGGCTCCATTCATTACAAGTAGCTTTACCATGTCCTCATGATTTTCACCCAACGCAACATCAATAGCAGTTGATCCGTGGCAATCTTTTGAATCAACTGTTAATCCATGTTTTAGGAGTTCTTTCATCACTGTTAACTCATTTCTCTTAGCTGCTGTGCATAAGAGTTCACCAACAACATAGGGATCGGAGACAGAAGCCCAATGGTATAATATCCGAAATGTTGAATGTTGTTTTGCTGCTATAGTTTCCCACAACGCGGTGTTACCATTTACATCTGCATTTTATGGTACATTCAAGACATTACTTAGCCAACTAGCCTTGTCAAACATTCTACCCTATTGAAGTTTACAATAGTATATATCGAGGATGACTTGCCTCGGAGGTGTATGTTACACCCATGTCTAAGAAGAACCATCACACACTCTTCGTGCCCTTTCGATGCTGCTATATGCTGATGTATCAGAAAGAGAAACACAATGTCATAAACTGTTAAGGAGAAACTAATGTTATTTGCAACACAAAACAGGTAAAATGAAAATCTTCTTTTTCGAGTACATGTAGGCCACGAGAGGACACATACCACTGGAGTATGTACTCAGCCTTCGTATCTGCAACCTGTAGATTCTTCAGTTAGACCTCAAACACACACATGAAACTACGTAACGATTTCAAGCAAATGTGATACCTTACCAAAAGTAACAAAATTTCCCTTGAGACACCCTTGAAAAGATAAACCTTCTCCACTGTTGGCAAAAACAAATGGTGCCTAATGCTTTTGCAGATAGTCTTGAGAAGTTGTTCAATCAATTGCTGTTGGTTTAGGCTCTCTGCCCTGAATCTTAAACACATGTAAGCCAGTATTTGCTCTTTTAATCTTGGAGGCAACCTATTTCGACACACGAAATTTGATGCTGCTTCGATGCTATTTCTCTGCAACATACCATAACAAATCACTTACATCTAATTTATTTAGTGATGATTCTGATAAAGGCGGATCGAGAATTTGAAAAACATTGGATGCATAGTCTAGTATGTATATATACATAGATCTAAAGTACTGGATCCACCTCTAATGATGAAACATTTGTATGTACACTGACAATGCAAAGAAAAGCAAAGAGCTTACGAATTCTATGGTGCGACGAGTTCCTTCGACGACTAAATTGGTCATATTACCAATAATATAAGCAGTGAGGCCAAGATCGAAGAGCATGTAGAAGATAACGAAGACCATTTCCAAAGTGTTGACAGCATGGAGATCACCATAGCCAACTGTTGTCATTGGAGTAATAGACCAATACAAAGCTGCAATGTACCTAATAAGAAGACTTGTCTCCTTGTAATTTGGACTCATAGCTCCTAACCAAGACTAGTTTGGATTCAAGAAGGTTCCCTTTTGATTCGAGGTTAGGGGTTAGTGGATTTGGCTTTAGGGTGTGATGGGGGTTCTGTGGTGTTAACGGGGTGACCGGCGGTGTCGTTGCCGCCGGGTTTCTGGTGCAAATTGCCTAGAGGCGGCTAGGGTTCTGGGGTTCTGGTCTCTGAGGGTTTGAGATGGGGAAGAAGAATGAGTAGGGTAGGGTGCTTTTGGGGGGTGCGGGGTGAGTGAGTGAGTATATATATGGATTAGGAGGAAGGATCCTGTCTGTTAGATCAAGAGTGATCAATGGCCAGGATCTTTTGGCTAAGATGAAATGATGTCGTTCTATTTAAATTGAATTGGGTTGGTCCAGGGCTAGACGAGTCCATTTAACGTATCAGCCTGGTCTTGGCCTGGGTCAAACGTGCAATTGGGCCCGTTTTCTTTGCAATTTTAGCCATTTTCTCTTCTTTCTCAACTAACCAAAATTAAATAATTTCCTAAACAATTCCTATAAAAATCAAAAGAAATTAATCAAACACATATTAATTAACACTTCAATAATAAACATAAATTACACATTTAAATAAAATCACATAACGACAAAGAACAAAAAAATGCACATTCTTGTAATTTCTTTAACCATTTTATTTTTTATTCTTAATTAAACTATGTTAATACTAACTAAATACATGTATCGTTTGGTTATTATATTATCATACAAATTAATAAATTTTAATTGCACCAAACTATTTGTATAAAATAATAAAATTTTAATTGCACTCATGTTTGAATTATTAAAAATAAACTAGGTCCAAACATAATTTAGCTAATTATTTAATGTTTGAATATGCAATGAAATTATTTCTAATTAATATTAGAACTAGTATTATTATCCATGCCAATATGCGCGTACACTAACCATGTCAAATATTAGAGTTGTTTAGGTTATATATAAATAATCTTAAAATTAAAATAACTTCTTGATAAAATTAAATATAGATAAATATTGGATATTAATTAATTAAAAACGCAACGTAAAAAAAGATTAATTGTTTCTCAAATCTCATACTTAATTATTATTATATTTTATTTTTTAGTACCATTCTCGCTAGTGTCATAGATCCTAAAAATAGTGAGAATCGAATAATTAATCATATTTATCACAAAAAAATCGAAGGTGTTAGACTATGAAGGACTCTTATATATACGACTTGAATCTTTTACTACTACTTAAACTCTTATCGGTGTCACAACCCATTTTCATAATAGGTCATGATGGCGCCCATCAACCTTGCCGGACAAGCCAAGTGCGGAAAATATTTTCAAGTTTATCAAAAATTATAATTTTTAAGAAAAGATAAAGGATCCCAATGGGGTTTTAGAAACCAAATACAGTAAGAAATGTAGGAAGCATATAATGATACAACCCAAAATTAATCTACCAATGTGTGTGCCAGAACCTTGTGTCACAAGCTACGGGAACTAGTAGAATATACACAAAAGCATACTATACTATCATACTGTCTGAATCAGGATAGAAAGAAAACAAATTACAAATTAAAGAAGACTATTCTTCGGCTGCAGATCGTCATGAAGGGGAAGCAACTCACCATAGAAGTCCCAGATGGCCCACTGATGCGCACCTGAGTGATAACCAGATCCACCTGTCTCAGATCCTCTACATTTAAGTACAGAAGTGTAGCATGAGTACATAAGTAACATGTACCCAGTAAGTATCCCGTCTAATCTTGAAGAAGTAGAGACAAGAGGTCGACTTGATACTTACTAAGGTCAAATAATATATGAAATATTTTATAAGCATAGAAAGCTACTAGTATCAGCAGTTTATGGCAAGATGCATTCTTACAATGATTTACTATTTCTATTTTTGTGTATAATAATGAACAATGTGCGTATGAGTTTTCACACAATAATCATCCGCACGTTATGCCGAGGCGACTGCCCGAACCAGTAGAAATAAATTGTGCACTTGCCGAGGGTCGACGGCCGCCTATAGATGCATCTATTCATACCTAGGCGATCGGCTCGATCCACAAATATCAAGAAAATATCATGTATATATACACACGAAGGCACATAAATATCCAATTATGCCATACAAGAGTTCAACAAGTATACAAATTTACTGCTATCCTCTTTCAAGTCCCTAGTATATCCTAGGCGATATCATTGACATAGAGATGTCATAAATTAGGCATGATGTCGTGAGTCCTAAACTACCCGGATAATTAATATAGTAGTAGCTAAGCACCAACTCTCGTCACGTAGTGCGTACGTATCCCCCGCTTTTAGCAACAATTATTCATTTATAAATTCTGTGGGGACATTTCCCTCTTACAAGGTTAGGAAAGAGACTCACCTCGCTCCGAATTGAAGCGCACTTCCAATATCAAGAATAAGCCAAAACCCTCAACACGAAGTCGAACGAGCACAAGCTAGTTAAACAACGTAAGAACTAGTCAATAAAGGCTCAGAAGCAACCCTAAAAATATATGTATACATACAGAAAGAAAAATAGAGACAGAGAATTGAATATAACACTAATTAAAACGTATACTTTAAATTGAATTTAAGAAATAAGTAAAAATAATACCCAAAAATATTATTGACAATTTCAAAATAATAAATGTATTTGGAGAAATCGAATAAAAGTCTAAAAGATATATAATTTTTTGGTTCTTAATTATTGAGATAAAATGATTTTTAATTTATGATTTTGTTAAAATGTATGATTTGATGTACTTGAACAATTCAGATCGATCATACTTTCGCTTATTCTTTAATTAATAATATAAGTATCATCAGTAATTTTAATAATTAATTTCAATCACTTAATAAATTACAAACCAAATCTATTAATAAAGTTGTCCAACCGATTAAGTATTAGTTGGCAAGTTTACTAACAGATACCATTCGGTTGGTAATTTACAAACGCATTTTAAATTAGTTGGCAAAATTAGCAACAAAATCTTTCTGTTGGTAAATAATTGGTTAGTAATTCGTTACCAATCTGTTAATAAATAATACTTCATTTTTTACACCATATTTAGCAACGGATATGTAGTCCATTGGTAATATTACCAATGAAAAATATTTGTTGGTAACATTTGAGTTGGCAATCCATTAGTACGCAGTTGCTATATTAGCCGCCTATTTTTCCCGTCATATTTACCAACTAAATTATTTAGTTAGTAACATTTTGGTTGGCAGTTCGTTAGGAATCTGTTACTAAATTCTGAAAAATAAATTAGTTACCATTTGGTTAGCAATTTGTTGCTAATACACCAACAAATTCGAGGTGTTGGTAAAATCCGTTAGCAAATGGGGTTTCTTTTGTAGTGCCAGAATTTTGCGTACCCAGATATGTAAGATATGGATCCACAAATATGTGAGATAAAAAAAGTTCTCACATAATTAATGTAAATTGTGTAAAACACAAAATAAAATCAGTCATGATTTTAAGTCAAACAGTATTAAATTGAAATAACTCTGAATAGATGGAATTAATGCCGAAAATTTATCTTATTGACCTCAACCAACTTATTTGGCTCAGTTATATGCAAGTAAAAGAAAACTTTCTTTAGTTTAATTTCTCCGGTCTTCCTTTAAGCAACTCAAAAAATTTCCTTCTCTCGTATGTATTTACCGAACACACAATATCATATGGTGCTTGAAATAGAGGTGGATACAAGATGAAATTTATGGGTTCTTAAAGCAACGCCAAGCTAATACAACAACAACAACAACCCAGTATAATCCAATTTAGTGGGGTTTGGGGAGGGTAGTATGTACGCAGACCTTACCCTACCCTTGGATAGAGAGGCTGTTTCCAAATAGACCCCCGGCATCCTTCCCTCCAAGAACTTCCCACATGGCTCTTGGGGAGACTCGAACTCACAACCTCTCGGTTGGAAGTGGGGGTTCCTTACCATCAGAGCAACCCCTCTTGTCAGAGCAATCCCTCTTATGGTCAAGCTAATAATATAATAATAATTGAATTTATGGTCAAATATTTATAAATATTTAATAAACTTCTTAATGTACTATATATAAAGAGTCTGGATAAAAGCAACTGAATTTGAAGTTCAAGTTTGTTAATTGTCTAAATTCCGATTAGAGTCGATTCAACTTGGGCATCAAATTATAGTTTGTTAGGCTTGGGCTTTTATCTGATACACTCTGCCCAAAAGGAAATTTCAGCGTGCATACCACCCATAGGTGTTCAAATGTTTTTCCCGCATGTACAAATGTTAAACAAATCATCTTCGCTTATTGTAACGATCAAATTATTTGTTTTAATTTAAGACATTGAGTAGGTTTATATATTATTTCACGACTTGCATGCATGATCGGTTTGGAATCTGAGAGGTCCCGAGAGTGATTTAGAACACTTAGTTCCTAATTAAAAGCTTTAAGTTAAAATAGTTGACCATGTCAATATTTTGAGTAAACAAACTCTCATCAAAGCATCTGAAGGTTACAATAGGTTTACATAAGTTTGACTTGCCAGTTGACTGTTAGTTGTAGCATTTTTCTTTGTATTTTGACCTTTTAGATAAGTTCATACAGGTTATTTGGACTTGTCGAGATGGTTTGGAGGATATACGAGGAGCTCGAGTGAGTTTCGACGCATTTGAAGAAGGTTTTAAAAGATTTGAAGTGCCACGACGTGATTTTCTGTACTTGGCATAATTTCACATGAGAACTGTTCTAAATTTATGTTGGAGAAGATGCTTTGATGAGAGTTGTATTCCTTTATATCTTGTTTTTAAAAAATTCAAATTGTTCGCCAGTTAAACATATGTATAAAAAGTTATCGCTATTTAAGTAAAGGATAAAACGTGTCGTTATTTATGAAAGCTTGTACCAAAAATTTTTGCACCTTTGTATATAAGACCATTTCGCACTTGAATTTTATTTTTATTTTGGGAGCTACGGAGCTTGATTCGAAGCAATTTTTGAAGAGATTTTCACTTAAAATGATGTGATGGGTGATTCTAACCTAGATCTATATATCATGGATCTACCATGATTTTTTTTCTTGGAAACAAGAAATGTAAAAGGAAAAGAAGGATTTTGACTTAAAAGTTATGAGAGTATATTTTACAGGATTTCAACAGTTATTTAGACTCAAAATTGGAAATTAATTATATATTTAGACTCATGCAATTATCGGTCTATGAGATTCGACTTGTGCTTGGGGCCTTGACCATGTGTATCTAGGGTTGATTTTTTGTTAACTTTTGAGATTTTATTAAGACCGAAACTTTATCATTTGGAACTGATTTTTATAGCTACATTTGACTTTCTTGAGCATTCTTTAGAATAGATCTGATTAGTTTGAAGGACTTGAAGCTAGAAAAGGCAGATTTTGAAGAATAGATCTAGCCCAAAATAAAGGTAAGTAACGTGCTTAATCTTATTTGAGATTTTTTTTCAAAGAATGCGCTTATGCATTACATGCTACGTGTTTGGAGGTGAGATATGCACGAGATGACCAGCGTATATACAAATACCAATCTTCTCTACGCTTGGGGTAGAGTTTAAGCTTCTTTACGCCTTGTTTTGGTACATGTTCATTTGTGATATGCCTTACTTATTTGTATAAGCATTCTCATTCATGCTGGAGACCATGTTTAGGCTTTTGATATTTTTTTTGCACGTGGACTATTTTATATGTTATATTACATGTTATAACCATAGTCATACTTTATACATATGCATGTGCATTTTTTTATCTTTATGCTTATGCATCACATATATATATATATATATATATATATATATATATATATATATATATATATATATATATATATATATATATATAATTCTATGTATACGATTCTATGATATGGACTGAGTTTGGCATGATGAGACATTTTGTGCGGTTTATATTACTATGGCGATGGGACTTTTCGTCCAGCTTGATGATTGATTTATGAGAAATTGACAGTTGATTATGAAGCTATAATTCTAGGTTATATGGATTTTAATCCATCCCGGAGTCACATGATTATCTCATGCTATATTGGGCGCGCGCAGTGTTACTAGATATCTTGGAGGTTTCGGGCACCGGAGAGGTACCGATTGACGTACAATTTGAGAATTTATAATGCATAGATATTCTAGATTCATACAAAAACATTCATGTATATCATTTACATATCCTTATTCATGCATTTTACACATATATGAGACTTGTTAGGAGGTTGTTGGACATTTCAAGGGTGTCAAAGTGCCGTAAAGTTTCATTCTTTATCATGTATGGACATTCTAAACTTATGTAGAAGCTTCGTATTAATTCTACTTGTTGCATATCTCTTTTATATGCGAATTTGGTGCATTTATATATGCTTTTGACCATGTTATCAGAAAAAACATGCTTATTATCTTTCTATGACTATACATTTATTATTAGTATCCACCATTTTTTTGTTGTTTCTATATTATTTTATATGTTTATAACCGTATAGGTTATATAAAGCGAGTATCTCTTGACTAAAACCTCGTCACTACTTTATAGAGGTAATCTTATACTTAAGTGAGAATATAATGTCGGTTGTACTATACTTTTGCACCTTACATGTAGATTCTAAAGCTCAGCAATTGCGGAGTTTGAGAGCGAGCACTCTAGACATATCAGGGTTCCAATTATTAGCTATCATTTGTTCATGATAGCTTAGGATCTTATATTTCTATTTAAGTACATTGAAATAGATAATGTTTTTCTCATATCAACGTTGTATTCCTATTCATTGTTGCTCATGAATTGTCGCACAAGCTCTTGGATAGTTAATAAAATTTAATATTTTTGCTTCTTATTTATTTGCTTATCTTCTGTAGTGGGTTATGCTTGTGTTTCTTGGTTTGCCTAGCGAGATTGGTTAGGTTCAATCACGACCAGAGGCAGATCCAATATACTAACTATGGGTTCCATGAATCTTGTATTTGTATTGAAAAACCTATTAAACGTATAAAAATATTTAGCTTGGAATTCATTTTGTTAATCAAGTTACTATTCTATATTAACTTGAGATTATTTAGGAACCTATAAGCTAAAAATCTGGATTCACCTTTTATCACGATCCTGATGGGATTTTGATCGCGACAAAGTGGTATGAGAGCATTAGGGTTCCAGGTCTTAAGACTCACGAGCAGTGTATTAATAGAGTCATGTTTATGGATACGTAGAACTATATATCATGAGCGAGGGCATGATCAAAACTAACACTATGGTAAGAGTAGTCAATTGACCATTCTTCGTTAGAAAATTATACTGCGTATATAAGTAAAATATTAAGTTTTAGAGGTATATAACATATATTGAATATCATTTGTCAAGGATTCTTTATAATTTCTTTTAAATTTGAACACTAGCAAAAATTACTGGCTTTGCCCTGAAAATATTTTTGGAACCATTGACAAAACGCCATTCTTGAGTCACTTCCCAAGTTTCCATTTTTGTCCATTCCTGATGGATTACCTCTATAAAGGGCAGGAAAAGCCCGAAAGCAGCTATCCTAATAGGAAGGATTCTCTTATAGCCAGTTACTGCGATTGATTGAGGAGAGAGTGCAAGTCTAACTGCCGATACGGGTATGAACTACGACAAGGAAAATAAATCCATAGAAAGTGGCTTGCTTGAGGCAGATTCAGAAAGAAAAAAACAGTTGATTATTCGGATTGGTTCTCGCATCCCTATGCCCAAAAGGATGGGCGTCCATTAATCATGGACTTATTTACTTATATTAGTTCTATGCATAAGACTAAATTTAGAGAATTAATCATTTTATTGTTTAAACAAGAGGAAGAAGCTGATGTTGTATTATATATAGCAGATGGGATAATTTCTTTTGCCATTGATGTGGGAGAAGAGGTCGAAATACCTGTTATCACTTTTCGGTAGGAATGTCAAACGGTGCAGTGAAGTATGGTTGCGAAGCAAACCCGCATAAAACTGCGAAGATTTTAACCCGCTACGTCTTACATAACATTTGCATCCGCATACACCCGCACCGCACTCACGGCTGCAACCACCCGCCCCGTCCGACATATTTTTTATTTTTATTTTTTCAATTTTATTTCTTTTGATCTGTCGGTTGGACTTGCCGATTTAATCAACCAAAAGATTGAAAGCTTTTGCTGCTCATGTACTGAATTCGACCTACAAAAAATTACAAGTTCTTGCTGTTCGTTTTAAGAAATGCAAATACATGTGTCACTCTCGATGAACCTGAAAACAGAATTTCTGGTACGAGTGTTGTAGTAATTGAGGGCAAAATTTCAATAATACTGTTTCAATATTCTTTGTAAACAGATACACGAATTAGCTTGAGTCGTTCTGACACTATCCTAAGAAACTATTTTAGCAGTATAAAATATTTCTCCAAGATTAAACAAGCTTATAGCTATTTTATTTAAAGGATACAAAAGTCAGAAAAATTAGATATTACAAACTCAGCTAGCAAGTAGGAAAAATAAATAAGAAAGGAATAACTACTCCTCCGTTTATATTGTTTGAGGTACTTTGACTTGGCACAAAGTTTAAAAAAAAAAAAGACTTTTGAAAGTTGTGATCTTAAAAGCTTAAGGGCTAAAATGTTTGTGGGGTCATGCCATTTGTGTAGTTATAAAAGCTTCTTATTAAGGGCAAAAATGGTAAAATAAAAAGTTAAAGTCAAGGAGATGGCGATTGACATTGAATTCCCTCTTATGGTTTTAATATGAATTGACTCCGCTTTGGTCACTAGCTCCGTAGGTCCCTAAGCAACTTTCTCGTCACTAGTCACTATGGCCATATGTTAGCAAGCCTGCTCCCAGGTCAGCAGCGAGGTCAGCTCCATCTCCTCTTTCCTTTGTCTTTGTCTACTGTTCATCCTTGATCTTCTTTCCGAACTCGTTAACACCGGAACACCCGCCATGAAGGTCACTCAAAATTGAATTATTTCCAAATTTAAAAATGTGTCATTTATTTTGGAACAGATTAAAAAGGAAAGTACCTCATTTAATATGAAACGGAGAGAGTAATATTTAATATTGTAGAACAAAAGAAGAAGGGAGGAGTGAAAGGAAATGAGAGGACTGATATTTGTTTGTTAATGGATTTTTCCTTGTCAAGTGAGAGCCTTTTTATAGTTGAAATTGTATGAAACTTGGCTATCGCATGGAACGTTTCGTCACTTTTTACACTTCTTTTGCCAACAATCTTAACCTTCTAGAAGGGCTAAAATACTTATCTAAAGGGAATTAAATAATTATCACAGTCCCCCACTATTTTAAATACCTTTTGTAATAACTTGCTGGATTTGTATGGTCTAAATATAATAGGTTTGGTGTCTTCTGGTCTATGAACCAAACTTAGATCAATAAATATTTAATTCACAGAATTGCTGGTAAAATATAATATTTCTATGAACTAATAACTCTCATTTTAAGTTAGAGATTTTATCCATCACACTTCGACCCTCATAATTTTGCCGTTCAACGCAATTTTCTGCCACTAGGCCATGCGCATACCTAGTAATTCATGAGAGCTCTTGAGAGTATGCCAAAATCTCATAGGAGCGGCTCACTCCACTCTCATATAGGTGAATTCATCAAGTGTACACTGCTTTTAAATACACCATTTATAATGGCTATGAATTTCATTATGAATTATAACTCAGCCTCTTAATAAGTAGCAGTCAAATACTCTTTTTAGTGCTTTAGTGCCAATATCGACTTGTTAGTACCCATATAAACCTACTTCATGGGATCTTCAATCACATAGGATGGGTTACCATCTCTGTTGACAACATGTTGGCCTTAACCTCGTCTCTACTGAGGTTTGAAGAATTAATTTTCTTTCCACGGTTTTAGTCAGAGGATCAACCAAATTTATCACTGACTTCACATAATCAATGAAAATTATTCCATCTCTCAACAACTATTTTATGACATTATATCTCAATTTCATGTATCTACTTTTACAATTATAAGATTTATTCTTTGCTATAACTATTGCCGCCTAGCAATCACAATGCATAGACATAGGAGGTTATACGTTCTTTATTAAAGAGATATTAGCTAAGCAGTTCCTTAGCCACTCAGCCTCGGAACCAGCTAATTCCTGTGCTACAAGCTCTGATTCCATAGTCGATCTAGCAATGATAATCTGTTTAGCTAATTTTCAAGATATTGCACAACCACCAAGAGTGAATACATATCCACTAGTAGACTTTGTCTCATCTGAATCAGAGATTCAGTTTGCATCACTGTACCCTTCTAAAGTAGAAGAAAATCCACTATATAGGATACCATAATTTATGGTTCCTCTCAAATATTTTATTAGTATATCTAATGCAGACCAATGCTTTCTGTTGGGATTATGAGTACATCTGTTCAATCTATATATTACATAGGCTATATCAGGCATTGTAAAATTTATTAAATACATCAAACTCCCAATAATTTAAGCATATTTAGACTGAACAACTGGGTCACCATTATTCTTTTTCAACTTAGAGTTAGCATCAAAAGGAGTGCTCACAAATATTTCATTAAAATATTCAAACTTCTTAAGAAGTCTCTCAACATAATGTTCTTGTGACAACATTATGCCGTCTTTACTCCTTATAACTTTAACTCCCAATATTATATTTACTTTACTCAGATCTTTCATATCAAAATTAGCAGACAAAAATAGTTTTGTACTTTGCACAATATTTAAACTTATACCAAATGTAAGCATGTCATCAACATACAGATATATTATCACATAATCATTGTGTATCATTTTAGTATAAACACATTTATCCACCTCAACCGAAGAAAATTATCTCTCAGTAAGACTTGTTCAAATTTCTCATACCACTACTTAGGAGCTTGTTTAAGGCCATATAGAGATTTAATTAATTTACAAACTTTATTTTCTTGTCCAGAAATGACACAGCCTTCATGTTGAACCATATAAGTCTCTTCTTCTAAATTACCATTTATAAAAGTAGTTTTCACATCCATTTGATGGATAAAAAACATACGGATTAAAGCTAAGGCAATTAAAATTCGAATAGAAGAAATTCTATTCACGGGTGCAAATGTATCAAAATAATCTATATATTATTTTTGAGAAAATCTTTTTGCTACTAACCGAACTTATATTTGTCTAAAGATCCTCAAGATTAAATTTTCTTTTGAAAATTCATTTACAACCAATAGGTTTTGCACTAGTAGATAAATCAGTTAAAATTCATGTATTATTTTTCTTAATAGAATAAATTTTAATTTTTGTTACCTCTTTCCAATATTTAGCATTTGAAGAAGATATAACTTCAAAATAATTTGATAGTTCATTATCGACAAGAAAAGTTCGAAAAATTTCTATAAGAAAAATATTCTTTCCTAGGCCTCTTACTCCTTCTCAATTCCTCAGAGATAATTTCGTTATTTGTTTCAATAGCTGTATGAGAAATTTTATCAAAGAGTGAAAAATATGTTCAAAGAATTCTGCATTCTTGGTCTCAATTATCGTATTGCAATCAGCAGTTTTAGAACCTATTTTTCTTTTTTTAGGTTCAGACAAAAAAACTTTAGCATAACACCTCCACACTTTTAAATATTTTAAATTAGGTTTATAATAATTCATAAGGAGTTTTGCATGTTCTTCTATGCGGTATTCCATTTTGTATGTGACATGCAGATAAAATAGCTTCACCCACAAATTATCAGAAGCATTAGAACTAACTAATATAGAGTTCATCATCTCTTTCAATGTTCTATTTTTTCTTTCAGCTTCTCCATTTGACTCAGGTGAATAAGCCGTTCATTACTTTCACAAAATTCATTTAAAGATAAATATTCTCCACCTCTATCTGATCTAATTCTCTTGATTTTTCTACTAAGTTGATTTTCAACCTCAGTTTTATAAGAAATAAAAACATTAAATGCATCATCTTTATTTTTAAGAAAATACAATTTAATATATCTAGAAAAATCATCATATATCTTTTACCATTTCTAGTCATAGTCTACATAAAATTACCTAAATCAGTGTGAATTAAAGATAACAATTCAGTTTCTCTATTTACGGAAAAAGATGCCTTTCTAGTAGTTTTAGCTTCAGCACATATTTACATTTGTTAATACTATTTGAGCCCAAACCAGATATTAATTCTGATGACTGTATTTTATTTATATATGTAGTATTAACATGTCCTAGTCTAGCATGCCATACAGAAATAGACTCAACCATATAAGCAAAAGTAGATACATTTCTATTTATAACATCAAAAATATTAAGTACAAAGAATCCTTGGTTACAATATCTCATTCCCACAAACACATTATTTTTAGTCATTATGATCTTATCAGATTCAAATGACACTTTCACTCCGGTTCTTCACAACAGGATTCAGAGATCAAGTTTGCCCTCATAATAGGAACATGATCAATAACGACTAAAGTTTTTTCCGAAGTGAGTTTCAGGAGAACTTTACCCTTACCCAAGACTTTGGTAGTACTTGAGTATCCAAGGTAGACCTCTTCTCTATCATCCTCTACAGGAGTATAAGAGGAAAATGCTTCTCAATTAGCACAATATACCGAGTAGCCCAGAGTCTATTACCCATTCTTTTGCATGTGTTACAATATTTACTTGAGAAATGACAGCTGCAATAATATCATCTACTTCGGCTAAGTTAGCCTTAGGAGTATTAGTTTTTCCTTTGTTATTTCCTGCTTTGTACTTGCACTGTGAGGCATAATAGTCCAATTTTCCATAAACAATACAAGGGTCCTTTTTTTAAAGTTAGGATTTCTAGACTTGCAACCTCGAGACTTATTCTCGTACCTTTTGCGATTTTTGTTGCTGCTTTGCACTAAGTTTGCTTTAAGAGCTGTCATCCTAGGTTTGGTAGATTTTTTTTATTGGAATCTTCAATATGTGGGTCACAATTTTCTCAATGGTGAAATTTTTCTATTTGTACTTTAAGTTATTTTTGTAGTCACTCTATGAGTCAGACAACTTCTTAATTAGCATTCCAGCAACAAACTTCTCTGGTAAAACATTCCGTCAACCTTTAAGTCTTCTAAATTTTTTTGAAATTCATTAATTTGTACGTTCATCTTTTTATCATCTCTTATCTGCCACTGATAAAATTTTTCTACTATAAATTTTTATTATGTTGCATATTCAGTAGTGAATTTTTTAATTAAGACTTCCCATATAGCTTTTGCTTCTTTATAACTGCAATACATGTCAAACAATTCATTAAAAATAATTTGCAATATGGTATGATGGCATTCCTTGTTCGCGTGTTGCCATAATTCCACTATTTTATTCTCAGCATATGCACTAGGTTGTGGATGCAGCAATGCATGTACAACACCGTGGATATCAAGAAGTGAGAATATACGTTCTTGCCAACACTTAAAATTTTCATTGGCGAAAATTTCAATATTTGACACATCTGGAATGGCCTGGCATATGACAGTGCAATTGGGGTTGGAGTAACGGACGTAACACCAATATTGGTGGTATCAGTAGTATTTTCAGCATCAACATTATTTTCCCTAGTTTCTTAGATTGTACTAATTGAGAGCAAAATTTCAATAACACTGTTTCAATATTCTTTATAAGCAGATACACGAATTAGCTTGAGTCGTTCTGGGCATTGTCCTAAGAAACTATTTTAGTGTAAAATGTTTCTCCAGGATTAAACAAGTTTACCTCTATTTTATTTAAAGGATACATGAATCAACAAAATTAAATATTACAAACCCAACTAGCGAGTAGGAAAAGTAAATAAGAAAGAAAATAACTAATATTTAATATTGGACAACAAAAGAAGAAGGGAAGAGTGAAAGAAAAGGAGAGGAATGATATTTGTTTGCTGATGGATCTTTTCTTGTCGAGTAAGAGCCTTTTTATAGTTGAAATTGCATAAAACTTGGCTATTGCATGGCAAAAACGTAGCTAAATATTTACCACTTTTTAGTCTTCTTTCGTCACTAATCTTAACCTTCTAAAAAAGGTTAAAACACTTGTCCAAAGAGCATTAAAAAATTGCCACAAATATAGTTCCATGAGGTCCAACTCCAAGAATTTATTTGGGCAAGTGAACAGATAAACAAGTTGTAGCGTTTTTTTGTTTTAATGTTGTTGATAATATAACAAACCTTGTTATTTTCAATACATAACTAGTTGCCGACTGATCAAGGACAAGGAAAAGGGTGCGCAAAAATCTCAAATTCTGTTGATTTAATGGGATTGATGGAATGCACCAGGGCCAAATGACTGGATTTTACCTTTGGCAAATCCCTTAGTGACCTTGGTTAGTTTTCAGCACCTTAGGCGTGAGTGAGACTGTTTTCATAAAAAAGACCTGCCCCACGACCCGCAAAAATTTCTTTCTGAAAAAATTAAACCCGCCCCATACTGTCACGTACCCGCAAGGCTCAAATACGCCTCACCCTGCCCTGTATAGATTGAAACCAGACCCATCCCGCACCTACACCGCCTCATTGCCATCTCTACTTTTCGCACTTATAATGCTACATGTGCTTAGGATTACTTCAATCTGAAGAAGCTCATTCAAGAAGGGGAAATCTCCGTGCTTGAAGGAATATCAATCAATTTACTACTTAACTTAAGGAATTTATTAAGTTAATTTTCTTATTTTCCATTCGGTTGGGTATCCGTTATCTGCATTATAAGGCTCTATCTAATTTAAATTCGTATCATGTAACCCATTAAAAAGGAAGGCTGCCTACTAAGTTTTTTCATTCTTGTAGATTGAACTCGACACTTCTCTTTAAAGGTGTAAGAGATCCAATCATCCCACCATAATCAGTGGCGGAACTACCTTTGGACATATGGGTGCTGAAGCATTCATCGATTTTGGAAAGACTTAAATATAAATATAAATGATATTGAGGTCAATTATGATATAAAACATGATGTGTTCATTTAACTTTAATTAACACAATAGTGTAAAATTCTTTCACATAATGCATAAGTTTTCTCAATATGATTCCATCTTTTTTGAGAATCAACAAGAATAGGAGATGAAGACATGTTTCGTCTAGTGACTTGCATCCCTGAGTGGGAATCAGTGTTGAGGCGACGAGATCTTCCAAGCATCTGCAAAGATGATATTTGAGCACCCAATGTTGAAATTTTCTTAGAACAAACTTCAAAATGAGGAAGGCGTCAGCCCTAATACTCAATATTTTTAGAGACCTCAAAAATTGCTATTTTTCCTATAATTTTTGTAGTGAAACTAATATTGTTTCTTTTTTTTTTTTTTTTTTTTTTGTTGAGCAGAGGATGTTTTGGAAATAGCCTCTCTATTCTTTCGGTTAGGGGTAAGATATGCGTATATACTACTCTCCCTAGACTCCACTAATGAGATTTTACTAGATTATTGTTGTTATTATGTTGTTGTTTCAAGACCTTAAAAGCCCAATTATGCAATAACTTCATTCAGTTTACTCCTTACCATATTGGTCCACTACATGCTCTCTTAGAAACCCGAATAGCCGGTTCATCAGTCACCGGACTGGGGACCGGTAGCTTGAGGCAAGAAGACAGAACTTGCATGACATGGTTGGACAGACAACCTGAGAAATCTGTAATACATATGTTAGTTTTGAAAGTAGTGGTAATGTCCCGTGACAAAATTTTGGAATTTTGGCATGGTTTGATTAACCGTGGGATACCATTTCTATGGGTCACTAGACAAGACTTGATTTTTGATGATGGGCCTAATGGGCTTCCAAAGGAGATTGAGTTTCAAACTAATGATGGGGCTATATCGTAAATTGGGCCCCACAAGAGGAGTTTCGGCCCATTAGGAATGGGCCATGAGAGAATTTTTCAGAGAAAATTACTCTTTATAGCCCCTTAATTTTTTATCTCATATAAGAAATGTTGACATCTTATTTATTTTAAATAAATATTATTTTAAAAAATTATATTTAATAGATACCTTTTATTGTTTATAACAAAATATCTAATTTGGATATCTCCTACCCCAAAGCTACTAAATATGCTATTTTTCTCTCTCCTTGTTCACATTTTTCTCTCACATAATTATCGTATTCTTATAAATATCTCACTCTACATTCTTTCATTCTCTATTTTGATACATACCATTCTCTTCCCCCTTCATTCTTTCCCTCAAAATTGAAGATACACATACACAGATATAATAGAGGAACGGATAAGAAAAGGAAGAAATAGAGATAACAAGAGTAAGGGAAAAAGCCACCAAAATACGTTTTTTGGTATCTATAGATACAAAGAGTAGTTTATTTTTATAATCCGTAAAAATAGCCTCTTGATCTCTTTGGCATGATTAAAAATAGCATCTATATGCAAAGAGTGGTTTGTACCGTTTGTCACCAAAAAGCCACTCTTTATGGCATATAGATACAAAGAGTGGTTTGAGAAATACGTTTGATGGGAACAGTGAAATATAGGATTTTTGCTCGACGACGGATTTTCTTCTTGAACAAAAATGGCGGAGTTTGGGACTGAGCAACTTGAATTTCTATTAATATTTTTTAATGTATTTTCAATATTTCACGCTGTATTTTCATGTATTTCATTGTATTCATTATCTTTTTTTTCATTGTAATTCAATGTATCTCGCTGTATTTCATGTATTTTATTGTATTTCATGTCTTTTTTTTATTGTATTTCAATGTATCCCAATGTATTTTATATATTTCATGTATTCACTGTCTCGCTATATGCCATGAATATATATATATATTTATTTTCTTTAATTAATATAATTTATGTATTCAGATGTATTTATATAATTTCTCTGAAGATTGTTATATTTATTGGGTATTTTTCAGTTGAGAATCTTTTCTATAACTGGAAATACAAATTTTTTGTGTTATAATTGAGTTTATTAAGTTATGTTAGGAGTCTATTATGTTTATTGATTTATATTCCATTTAAAAACAGTGTAATCCCCTATTTCACGCCGTGAATACAGTCGAATACAATAATTTATCCAGCTGTAATCCCATGTTTCATGTCATGAATATAGTTGAATACACTCGGATACAAAAATTTATCTAGCTGTAATTCCATATTTCACGCCTAGGAATGCTACTGTATTCATGAATACAATAGCTTAAATACATCAAATACATCTGATAACAACAGAAAATGTATCTATAATCTGTAATATAGCAAATGGTATCTATAAATAGCTAATTACCACTAAAAGATAATGCTTTATGAAATATTCTCAAATTTTAATAGCCCATATTTTTTCCCACTTACACGAAATGGCCCTTCGGCCCAAACATATTGCGTCTAATGGCCCGAAACATCTATTTTGTATAATTTTTATTTATTTTGTATATTATTTGTATAATGACAATCTATTTTGTATAGTGACAGTCTATTAATATATTTTTTGTATAATGAAAGTCTATTTTATATAAATTATACAGTGACAGTCTATTTTGTATTGTGACAGTCTTTCTTGTATGTATTTTGTATTGTGACATCTATTTTGTGTATATATATTTTTATATATTTTGTACAATGACATCTATTTTGTATAGTTTTTGTATAATAATAATAATATATTTAATGTATAAATTGTATAGTGACAGTCTATTTTGTATATTTTTTATATAGTGGCAGTCTATTTGTATATTTTGTATAAAGTGACACTCTTTTTGGTATATTTTTTTTTTATATAGTGGTAGTTATATTTGTATATTTTTTATATATAGTGACAGTTTTTTTTTTGTATATTGAATGACTACTCGTTTGTAAAACAATCATTACATATGATGCTTCTTATTGTGATTTCATTTATGCCATTATATGATTAAAACGTGTCCAGATGGCGCTTCTTTGAATTTCTTCTGTTCATATCATGTGCCTATGAAGGTAATTAATGACATGTTTTGACTGACAAAAGAAAAAACTTTACACTTATTCTGTTTAATATCTATCGGCAAACAAAAGTAGCAAAAAGCAACACAACTTGTAAATTAGATTTTGGGTGGATAAAAGACAGATTTAGCTTTGTTTTTATCAACATATGAGATGGAAAAACCGATTTCTGTATCTTCGTTGGTAACCCCAGTTAATAGTTCATGTAGGTTCTGTATTTGGTGTTGAAATCGAGAATATTAAGACTATCTTAGTTAATTTCTGCCTCTAACTTATTGATTAAGTACTCAACGCCGTTCTCAATTTTGGGAAGGGCTAAACTTCCGGTTATAAGTGATGAATGGTAAAGATGTCGACCTTTAAGTTTTTGGCTAGCTATTATAATTAATTTAAATTGCATAATAGCATTTTGGGGTAGAGTTTGTCAAAAGTTTCAACCGAATGTCTAAAAGTGAAATTGTCTCGATTTTTAGAGGGATTTGGTATGGCATGACAACTAGCAATTGGCATAAAAAGCCAACGTCTAAAGATTTGGCATATGGTAGCCTAAAGTTATTCTTTCTCTTCTAATGGTTCAAGTACCATCCTAAAAATTAGCCCCATTAAAATTATTTTCCTTAAAAGTAGCAAAAAATATTTAAAATTCTCTCTCTCTCTCTCTCTCTCTCTCTCTCTCTCATAGAAACCATCATCCTAGAAATTAGGTTTCATTTCCTTCAGTAGTATCTGAAAAAACTCAAATATTTTTAATAATTTTTCTAAATTTGTATTTGTATATCCATATATATATATATATATATATATATATATATATATATATATATATATATATATATATATATATATATATAATTATTAATACATTAATAATTATATTATTTGTATATTACAGTGTATAACATAAAAATAACGCGTCTATCAAAAAAGTATATTAAAATTTTATTTTCCTTCTTTGTATAATATATTTCAGATTGAAAACTCAAGTTCAAGACGACTCCACATGTGTATCCCGTATTGCATCCCGTGTATATCTCTATGTACATCAATGATATCTCATGTATATCATGTGTATCTGGGTATATCCGTGAAAATTTATGTTACATATACGATATACAATGTGATATACATGGGCGTCCATGAAAAGATTGTATTGTAAACACGATATATAAAATGATATATACAGACGTCCTTACAAACTTGTGTGTGATATACACTCATGTACACCATATACAATGTGATACATACATGTCACATTTGGATTTTTAGGTATGATATTTTACCTAAATCCAGCCCAAATCACTTCTAATCTAGCTCAAATTTTGTATATATCCTCGTTTAGGTAATTTTAACCAATTTCAGTCATACTCACTCGTTCAATCTACCCAAAAAAAGAAGAGAGAAGAAAAATCTAGTTGAAAATGTATTTTGTTTTATATTAGTTTTTGCTTATGATTTTCTCTTATGTGAGATCAACTTTACCTTTTCATCCACGGATTTTTTTTGAATAATTTGCAAGAATTTTTGCTAAACTATGATAGCGAAAGAGAAAAGATAGAAGAAGAAATATAAAGAGAGAAAGGGGGAGGGAAGCCAAAATAAATAGTAGTTTTTTAGAGAGGATATTTAAGAGTGTATACGGTGAAATCAGGTGCCCCCGATTTTGTGACTCGAAGGCTCATGTCGAGGAACAGACTCACTACGGACCGAGTTTGAACCTGGGGAAGAAGTGAGAGGATCGAAGAACTAAGTATCCGAGAAACATCGGAGCCTAATATGATAACCTTCGAGATAATGCTGTTATGGGTTTGTAACAGAATGAGCAAGATTCCTGCCACACACCTAAGATCGTGGCATAAATTCCGAAATAGATTTGTACGAAACCGTACAAGGCGGTTAGACAGTTGTCCCTATAAATGTTTTTTACTTTAAATATAAATGTACTTTATTAGGGTTCCCCTATTATATAAAGGGGGACCCCAATCATTTGACGATAATCAATCATTGGTAAAGAATATACTCTCTTACTTTCTCGTTCATTGTTCATCATAATTGTCCTTTCTCTTTATTATTCTTGTTTTACTGTTCTTGATTCACCTTGAGGTTACCCTAGCTCGAGGTTGAGACTAGCCTGCATATTGGTTTGGTTTTTACTTATTTCTTTCATTTATACCTCAGATTTCTTGGTTATTAATTAGTATTGAACTCAATCACATATCATTAAAATCATAAATCAAGTTTAATTGTTACTCATATTATCGAGGTAAATAGTTTGGTGCGAATCGTGATGCTAAAGATAATAGTGATTAATTCAGTACTGATTCTGATAACACACGTTATTTTCACACTTGTTCTTGTTAAGAATTTTTTGTTTTCAAAATAAAACATGTCAAACTTGCAAAACGCACCCGTACACGGTGATGAGGGTCTTGGATTTCACGGGAAAACAACAATTTAGGGGATGGTGTACCCTGTGGAAGTGTCAAATGGGGAACCATTTGATGTTAGTTCGCACATTGCTTTAGATGCAGATTTAGGCACGGATCCCAGAGAAAGTGTATGTGGGGAAGCCCGATCTGGTGGCCGAGGAACACATGGTATGGGAGATGAGGGAGTCCGCCTCTAAGTGATATTCGAGATGCTACAAGCTCAACATATTTCCATCGGTCAACTTCAAAGTCAAAATATAACACCGAGTATAGCCAAACCAGAAAACACTCAACGTAGTGACCGGCACCAGAGAGATTTAGCGATAATGGCTCTAGGAATGACCCCACAATTATGAGGATGGTCGAAGAAATAACCAAGAGGATCGAGTTCGGGGAGAAGAAAATTGAGGATAATGAAAAAAGGTGGAGATTTATAACTCCCGTGTTGATCAAATACGAGGGGCCAACCGGTCTTGAAAGGTTTGGATGCCAAAAGTTTCATACAAAAGCCATTCCCTTCGAGTGCGGCTCTGAAATGCATATCTAATAATTTTCGCATGCCCGATATACCTTCATATGATGGGACAATCGACCCTAACGAACATATTGCTTCTTACACTTGCAGGATTAAAGGGAACGACTTGAATGATGATGAGATCAAATTAGTATTATAAAAAATTTTTGGGGAAACATCGGGAAACGAGCGATGATTTGGTATCTCAAATTGCCTCCGAATTTTATCGATTTGTTTGCGATACTATCATACGCCTTCGTGAAAGCATATGCCAGGGCCATAAACATGGTGACAAGAAAATCGGACATTTTTAAGATTAGACAGAGAAGCGATGAGATGTAAAGGGAGTTCGTGTCCCGGTTTTTTATTGAGCGAATAGAATTACCACCAGTCTCAAATGAATGGGCAGTACAGGCTTTTATGCAAGATTTAAATGAGCAGAGTTCAACTATGTCACGGTAATTAAAGCAGAATCTGATCGAGCACCAAACTATGACGTGGTTAGACGTATATAATCATTGCTAATCAAAGATCAGGGTCGACGATGACCAGTTGGGAGCCCCTCGGATTCAGTTCATCCTAATAGGTTGGTAGCTAACTGAGAAACAATAGTTCGGGGCATAACGCTCCTCAGAGTGATTGGAGAAATGATTAAGGTCAAAGCTCTTTGGGACTCATGATTAAGAATGGTTTTGATAAACATACTAACCCCACGGAAGAACCTCGATTGTTGGAGTATAATTTCAGATACATTGGGGATCGTGTCAGCAATGGGAAGAATCAAAGACACCAGTTGGCCCAAGCCTATTCAAATTGATCATTCTCAAAGGAATCCAAACCTGATGTGTAAGTATCATGGCACACATGATCATAGAATCAAAGACTGCAGGAAGTTGAGGGAGGAGGTATCTTGATTGTTCAACGAGGGTCATCTTTGAGAATTTCTCACTGATTGAGCTAAGAACCACTTCGGGAAAGAGACGCAAACGGAAAAATTGAGTAGGAAGAGTCACAATAGATAATTTATATTATCTTTGCCGATGTCGATGTTCCACAAGGTCCTATGTTTAAATGTACAATGGTGTCAATTACCAGAGAAAAACACGCTCGGAGCTATGTGCCCAAGGGCGTCTTATCATTCAATGACGAGGAAGCAGAATGCATATCTCAGCCGCACAATGACGCCCTGGTAATTTCTATTTTGTTAAATAAAATTCAAGTTAAACGTGTTATGGTAGATCCATGTAGCTCAGCAAACATAATAAGATCCAGGGTCATAGAGCAGCTCGACCTTTCGAACCAAATTATACCTGCATCACGAGTCCTAAATGGTTTTAACATGGAAAGCGAAATAACAAAGGGGTAGATAATCTTACCAATGAACGTGGCAGGGACCATCCAAGATACAAAATTCCATGTCATCGAAGGCTACATAAGATATAATCTTGGAAGGCCATGGATACACAACATGAAAGGAAGTACCTTCAAGACTTCATCGGATAATGAAATTCCCAACAGTGGATGGTGTGAAAATGATTAATAGAGAACAACATGTTGTAGAGGAGATGTTGGTAGTCGAAGAAGTGATACTGATACCAGTTCCCTCGACCTCAAAAAAGTTAAGCACTAAAGATAAGCAGATGGATAAACAACAATCCATGCTCCCAACCTTGGCAGAATTGGAGTAGCAGGTAAGCAAAGATGAAGAAGAGGATCTCCTTACTCCTAGAACTTTTATCATTCCCGAAGAGTCCGATGCAACCAAATAAACGGTCGAGGAACTGGAGCAGGTCATACTGATTGAATACATGCCTGAGAGAAAGGTATACTTGGGTACGGTGTTAACCCCTGAACTCAGGAAAAAACTCATTCAATTTCATATTGATAACATGGATTGTTTTGCTCGGATCCATTTTGACATGACAGGGATCCCACCAGAAAAAACAACACACAGGCTAAACCTCGACCACAACTTCAAGCTGGTAAAACAAAAAAGGAGGGCCCAGTCCGAGGTGAAGCATGCATTCATAAAGGACGAGGTAACCAAAATTCATAAAATAGGGTCTTTTCGGGAGGTAAATACCCCGAATGGTTAGCCAACAAAATTCATAAAATAGGGTCTATTTGGGAGGTAAATACCCCGAATGGTTATCCAATGTAGTTGTAGTTCCTAAAAGGGAAACAAACGTAGAATGCGCGTAGATTACAAGGATTTAAATAAAGCATGACCAAAAGACTCTTTTCCATTGCCTAACATCGATCGCATGATCGATGCCATGTCTGGCCAAGGGATCCTAACTTTTCTCTACTCCTACGACCGGGAAAAGACCTTGTTTATCACTAAGTTTGGAACATAGTGTTACAATGTAATGTCAAAAATGCTAGAGAACATACCAACGCTTAGTTAACTGAATGTTCGAGGAACAAATAGGTAAATCAATGGAAGTTTACATTGACGATATGTTGGTTAAGTCCCTGCGCGTAGAAGACCATTTAACTCATTTGTAGGAAACAATGAAAATCTTGAAGAAGTACAACATGAAGCTTAACCCATAAAAATGTGCCTTCAGAGTCGGCTCAGGAAAGTTCCTTGGTTTCATGATATCTAATCAGGGAATTGAGATCAATCCCGATAAGATTAGGTCCATCAAAGATATCACAATCGTCGATAGTGTGAAAGCCGTACAAAGGCTAACATGATGAATAGCCGCCTTGGGTCGCTTCATTTCAAGGTTATTGGACCGAAGTCATAGGTTCTTTTCCTTTATCAAAATGAAAAAGGATTTTGCATGGACCCCGGAATGCTAATAGGCCTTAGAGTAATTGAAGCGATACTTATCGAGCCAACCTTTTTTTCACACCAGAAGGTAGATGAAAAGCTTTACTTATATTTGGCAGTATTGGAGATAGCAGTAAAAGGGGTACTAGTTTAAGAAGAAAAAAGGTATGCAATTCCCTCTTTATTATGTAAGTCGAACAAGAAGAGATGCCGAAATTAGATATCCTCACTTAGAAAAATTAGAACTTGAATTAATAAGTGCATCTAGAAAGTTAAATCCATATTTCCAGTGTCACCCAATATGTGTGTTAACTACTTATCCCTTTTGAAATATTTTGCATAAGCCCGAATTATCGGGCCGGTTGACCAAATTGGCCGCCGAACTTGGCAGGTATAATATCGAGTATCAACCTCGAATGACCTTCAAGTCTCAAATCCTAGCTGACTTTGTGGCCAATTTTACCCCGACCCTTTTACCCAAAGTGGAGAAAGAACTCCTTCTAAAATTGGGTACATCATAAGGGTATGGACCCTTTTCATGGACGGTGCCTAGAATATAAAAGGGTCCGGGCTTGGAATTGTTTTGAAGGAACCTATAGGTAGTACTATTAGACAATCCACCAAAACTTCAAGGTTGACTAATAATGAGGCCGAGTATGAGGCCATGATTGCAGGTCTTGATCTAGCTAAAAGCTTGCGGGCAGAAGTCATTGAACCTAAGTGCGATTTGCTATTGGTAGTAAGCCAAGTACACAAAAGTTTTGAAGTTCGAGGGGATAGGATGCAACAGCACTTGGATAAGATATATGTAACCTTACACTGCTTCAAGGAGTGGACTCTAGATCATGTTACTCAAGAACAAAATAGTGAGGAATATGCACTTGCTATTTTAGGGTCATCGATTGAAGAAGATGATATCATCCTGGGGGCTGTCATCCAATTATCGAGATTTGTGGTAAAAGAGGACCATGCCAAAATAAATTCTACAAGTTTGACTTGGGATTGGAGAAATAAGTATATCGGCTATTTGAAAAAAGGAAAGCTCCTATCAGATCATAAAAAATCAAGGGCTCTATGAACCAAGGCTGCTAGGTTTGCATTGGATAAAAATGAAACATTGTATAAAAGGACTTTCGATAGACCATTGGTGGTATGTTTGGGGATAGGGTATACCGATTATATTCTACGAGAAATCCATAAAGACACTTGTGGGAATCAATCCAACACTTAATCTTTGATTCGCAAAATTATTAGAGTAGGGTATTACTGGGATATCATGGAAAAAAATACTAAGGAGTTTGTCAAAAAGTGTGATAAATTTCAAAGGTTCGCACCAATGATTCATCAGCCTAGGGAGAAAGTACACTCAGTCCTGTCCCCATCGCCTTTCATGAAATGGGGAATGGACATAGTCGGCCCTCTACCAACAGCCCCAAGTAAAGCTAAATTCATTTTATTTATGACTAATTATTATTCTGAATGGGTGGAAGCACATGCCTTTAAGAAGGTCAGAGAAAAGGAAGTTATTGACTTCATTTGGGACCATATCATATGTCAGTTCGGTATACCTACCGTGATTGTGTGTGACAATGGAAAAACATTCGTCGGCAACAAGGTAAAAGAGTTTTCGAAGCACACAAAATAAATAGGATCTTATCAACACCATGCCACCCAACCAGTAATAGACAGGCTGAGTCAACAAACAAAACTATCATTCAAAACCTAAAGAAAAGGTAGGACGATGCAAAATGAAAATTGAGAGATGTGCTACCAGAGGATTTTTCGGCATATTGAACGACATCGAATTATAGCATGGGGGGCACTTTGTTCTCTTTAGTATATGGCTCCAAGGCCTTAATCTCCGTCGAGATCAGAGAACCCAACGCTAGGTTTTGACATGCATCAGAGGAGTGAAATCACGAGGCTATGAATACTAGCCTCGAGCTATTAGATGAAAAATGAGAAGCTACACTTGTTCGAATGGCGGTGCAGAAACAAAGAATAGAGAGATATTATAATATGAGGACTAAACTTCAACACTTTGGAATTGGGGACTTAGTTCTACAAAAGGTCACCCCTCAATAATCGAGACCCATGGGCCCCAATTGGGAAGGAGCGTACCGAGTCATCAGGGTTGTCGATAAAGCATGTTACAAACTTGGCACGATGGGGGATGAACAACTAGCGAACAATTGGAATGTATCACTACTCAAACGATACTACTGCTGAGATATGAATTTCTCCTTTTGTCCATTTGAATTTAAAACTAACTCATTGCAGGTGTTCGATCGAGGACATCAAATGAACCCTTTTTGGCACGAAGACCTTAGGTTTTGAAGCATGTGTTACATTCTTTTCCCCTTAGATAAGATTTTGTCACTAATTGGTTTTACCGGTGAGGTTTCTAACGAGGCAACAATTATGTTCTACCTAATGAAAACTTAATAGTATCTAAGTCTTCTTTTCAATCAACCTCGAATACTGGTGGGCATCACCTTCGGAGATGGTATTTTTGAGGACAATACTTCATGCCAAAGAGGACCTCGATAGGAAAACTTTGTAATGGTTCAAATGATAAGATGTATCGTGTCCATGTAGAATAGTCGAGCCCCAACGACAAAACATGTATGAATGTATCAATTATTCAATGAAGCATTCTTTATCAAAACACTTTGTGTCTCAAAGAAATTTGCTACTATACGAACATCATACTTGTGATCTTGCGAGAAACGACTTAAGAGCCAAAACATGAATACACCTCGAATACCCGGGGACTATCATCGATAGTCAACACATTCAAGTCATCCAAGCTCGAATTCATAAGATCTCAAAGAGGCATCCCATCGTCATAAAGGCCAAGGACATCATACTCGGGTACTAGCCTTTCGAACAAGTTCTAAAGGTTATCGGGAAAAGATTCCAAGAGACATACTCGAAGGCTATAGCCATATTATAGACTACGGTCATATAAAAGGCTACGATCGAAATAATACAGCTCGGGGACGCCCGACTTCCGCCATAAATCAAAGGGCTTCAGATACTTTGGAAAACAAGTTAAACTAGGCTACCCTCGAAAAAATTAAATAAGAAAGAGCTTTGATAAAATTAGCCTTTCAAATAATTTAAAGGCTTAAATATCAGCCTTTGAAAAAGCCTCAAGATGTATATTATTGTAACACAAACAGAGCACAAATGGGGTTATGATCGATTCAACATTAGATAAAACCAACAGGTACAAAAACACATTCTAAGGCATAAAGAAATTTTCACTAAGTCTTTTAGCTGAAATGGGGAAAATAATAGCCGTCTTAGAGGCTGAATTGGCCCAACTTAAAGAGCCTAAGGGCTGACCTAAAATATCCTATGGTCTAATATATGAGAGCCTAAGGGCCGACACATGTAGAGTTCGAGACCTTATTCTCACTCAACTCGGACTCAAAAGTCTCATAATCCCGAGCTCGCATCAAATCGACTTAAGCATGGCTCGAAGGTTAAGAAAAACCTTCAAAGGTATTCTATTATAAGTTTGAAGATCGCCCATTGATCACAAAAAACCAAAGGATTTGTTATATTCTGAGCCCTAGCCAGTGCTCATTTGATCATTAGAATTATAACATCAAAAAATTTCGCAAATAAAGACGAAGCAAAATTCAATAAAAATCGGAGATAAAGTAAAAAGAAAGAAAATTAATTATATTCACATAGACTATTTACAATGCCCACAAATGACCTTACAGAAAAACAAAATGAAGGAAGCTAACCTACTTAGGGGTCACATCCTCGGGAACCATATCTTTGGAAGCCACATCCTTAGGAGTTGCAACTTCTGGAGCCACACCCTCGAGAACCTCCTCCTCGGGGATTCCATCCTCATCTCCCTCGCCGTTAGAGCCACTCACAAAATCTTCATCATCGGAAGAAATGAGGAACTTGGCATCAGCCTCAAGTGCTACGTTGGCTATTTCATTGGTCAGGTCGAACCTCGAGCATGAATCTCTTCGAGGGTCTCCCTCTGGGCTTGACACTTGGACAAATCGCTGACCTACTTCTCCCTATCGGAGGCCTACCTTAGCTCCGATTTAACATCCCCGGCATCCTTTAAGTATACGGAGATGGTTTTATCAGTCGTGGCCTTCGTCTTCTCAATTTCAGCCTTGGCCTCAACAACCTCGGCCCTGGCTTCAGTGAGTTTTGTCTCGAGCTCCTCGATCTTCTTGTCTAGGGCCAAAATTTTCACTTTGATACCTCAGAGCTGAGTCTCAGCTGAGGCTAGTTGGGCTAGATCAGCCTTTTTATCAGCAGCAAGCCAATCCATGTTCTCCTTCCATTGGTGATAGTCAGCCTTAACTTGATCGACCTCGCCCTGAAGATGCCCGATCACCTCTAACTTTTGCTGTAGATGAGACACATTGAATTGTTCGCCTCTACAGTAAGGCCAAGAAGACCATACTTTATCAAAATCATGGTTACCTGCTGTCGTGCCCCCTTTTTCCTCGTGAAGTTTAGGTTTCGACATTCATTGGGAACAAATAATTTCCTTTTGGGAATTGGGAATTTAAAGAGTTGTCATCTAACCGATTAAGGTGCGTTAGGGCACCTAGAGAAATTAACTCATATAACTAGTTTGCGTTACCAAAGATTAGGGTAAGAGCTCAAAATAACCTTGAGGGGAAGGTGTTAGGCACCCCTCACAGTCCATTATGGTGTGTCATGACCGAACTCAATTACGTGATTTAGTATTTATCAGGTAAGTAGTCTAAGTACACGTTTTTCCAATTAAGGAAGTTACAGTCTAAGCACACATATGTACAGTCTAAAAAGTTATCCCTCTCTTGCTCAATAGCTACAATTTTCTCTTCTACAATGTGTTTTTCATTACTAAAGCCTTCTATGGTTTCCTTCAAATCGACAACCACTACAATCTGGTCATCTCTCTTATTTTCTACACTATTCAAAAAATTCCTTTTCTTTTTCAAGATTAGCTATGGTCTCATTTTAGATCCACTACACAGATCACTAGATCATCTCTAGATTTTTCTGCATCTCCTAGCTCTATGGTCTAATCTCCTTATTATTATCAAGGCTATAATATGCATCAATTAGAACATTTGCTAATGACCTTAACTTCTTAGAAGAGTAGGATTTCTTATTTATCTAAACATCCCTGAAATTTACCTCATGAAATTTATCATCGTCAAACTGAGCCATCAGCGCAAACGGTGAGCCATATTTCATTGCTTCGGTTTCCACTATCATCATGGAGCTGTTTTCCGCATCTGGTTCCCTTTCTGATTCACTAGAAGAGTCTCCCCTAACAACAAGAGCCTGCTTTACAGTATTGTCAGCTACACGTTTTTGACTAATATTTATTTCTGGAACCTGGTTCCTTTTTGCTACTTTGTTAGGGTTTTGTCTGTATTGCTCATGTTTTAGAAGTGGACAACCTTTGATGAAATGTCCTAGATTTCCATACCTGTGACAGATATCATTATTCCTTGCCTTACTTGAACAGCCCCTCTTTGATATACGACCATTTCTTAGAACAATCTTTTGAAACCTTTTAGTAATATAGGCCATAACACTTTCTTCTTCACTTGAGTCGCTGCTTTCAGCCATGAGCACCAGGTTCTTTTCCTTCTTTGGATCTCTCCTTTCATTGTCTTTCTTTCATTTCATCTCCTTTGTCTTTAGATTACCAATCAGCTCATCCATGTTTAGAGTTTATAGATCTTTAGCTTCAGTGATGGCATTCACCTTACTCTCCCAAGAACTAGGTAGAACACTGAGAATTTTTCTTACAAGCTTGTTTCTTGTAATAACATCTCCAAATGAATGAAGCTCATTTATGATGGATGTAAATCTAATGTGCATATCCTGTATAGACTCATCATCCTTCATCCTGAAGAGCTCATACTCAGTGGTGAGCATGTCAAGGTTAGGCTATTTAACCTGAGTAGTTCCTTCATGTGCGGTTTGCAATGCTTCCCATATTTCCTTGGTAGAATCACAAGCCAAGACACTACTGTATGCATCAGGTCCATACCACATACCAAGATTTTCTTGGCATGATTTCTTTTCTATAGCTTTCCTGTCAATATCATTGTACTTGTTTCTGTCTTTTCGGCACCCCTGGTCCAGTTTCTCCAAGCTTCTTCCTAGCAACATGTGGACCATCACAGATGATATTCCATAGTTTTGAGTCTTTGACCAATATAAAATCATGCATATGAGTCTTCCACCAGTTTTAGTATTGACCATTGAATCTAGGAGGTCTGTAGGTTTATTGTCCTTTGTCAAAGTTGGGTGGAGCATCCATTGAGATCCTTTTTAGGTGTTAACCTTTTAGAAAGAACCCGCTCTGATACCAATTGTTAGTTGATATGAGTCCACCAAACTATAGAGTACCTGATCCACTATGATTTTCTATTAAGAATACTTATGAAGCAGTAAGTGAAAGTGACACGGGACTTTTACGTGGAAAAATCCCACTCAAGGGGACAAAAATCATGACCTACATTTGTAGGCTTTCAACTTTACTAACTTGTAATCTCACTACTACAAGCCACTTTGTAATGACTCTATTACAAAGACTTCAACTTAACTAACTTGTGATACTCTTACCACAAGCCACTTTGCCACTCTCTAGTTACAAAGACTTTAACTTATGACTAACTCTAGTCACAACACAAACTTAGAAGGTTTGTGATTTTGGTTTTCCTAAAACACGCCTTCTAAGCAAGCACGATGTGAGTTTACAATGAAGAACAAATAACAAGATTATAACTCAACTATGGATACACATAGACTCATTGTGAAACTGATCCTTTTGTGGAGTTGTCTTCTTGTTCTTGACACACTTATGACTTTAATGCATGATCAACATTTTAATGATTGAGAGAATATCACTAAATGCTCAAGTGAATATCTGGTGCCTTGCACCATGTTATTATACTACAAAAGAAATTATAAGGATGATGTCAATTCCTACTACATGCCTCTTTAATGGGAAATGATTACTGCACTGTCTGCTGCACTATCACGTGAAAATTTGTAGACAATCACTTTCTGCAATTACGTTCTAGCTGTATAGTTGACTTGTACTTCTGTCAGAGAACACCAAGGGATCAGGTCCCTGTTGTGTTCCTCTTTGTAGTAGTTCATTAGCTGGAGTTTAGGCTGAACTTCATTCATTTGAAATGTGTACCAAGTAAGACCTGTTCCCTATCTGGTTCTTAAAAGTAAGTTTGTTAAATCATCAAAACACAAGAAACATAAGTCAAAGACATTAAAAATCCATCATAATGTGTCTGCAAACTCGTTATGAACTTTGGGAACATGCCAAAAATCTATCTTCGTGAACCTCTTTCTCAATTCTTGTACATGGTGCAGATATGGCAATATTTTGGAATTCTTGGTGGCACATTCTCGTTGTACCTGGTGCACAAGAAAATTTGTATCACCAATTACCAGCAGCTCCTGAATATTCATTTCGATTTCCATGTTGAGCATTTGTATGTATGATTCATACTCCGCCATATTATTGGTGCAGGGAAATTTGAGTTTAGTAGATACATGGTAGTTTTCACCTATTTATGATACCAAAATCGCTCTAACGCCCAATTCTTTGAAATTTTCAGCTCCATCAAAGAACATCCTCCTATTTTCGTACACATAAGTAATTTCCTCTCCTACGAATGACACCTATTCATCAGGAAAAAAACATTTTCAAGGTTCATATTCTCTTCCCACAGAATTTTCGGCAAGATAGTCTGCCAATGCTTTTCTTTTAACCGCCTTCTGAGTTACATAGACGATATCAAACTCACTTAATAGTATCTTCCATTAGACTAAATTTCCTATCGGCATGGGCTTCTAAAAGATGTACTTTAGGGGGGCTTTCCTAGATATGATATACGTGGAATAGGCACAGAAGTAATGCCTCAATTTCTGAGTCGTCCAAGTCAAAACACAGCAAGTGCATTCCAAAAGACAATACCATGCTTCGTAGTATGTGCACTTCTTACTCAAGTAGTGTATATCTTGTTCCTTTCTCTCTGTCTCATCGTGTTGCCCCAGAATGCAACTGAAGGCTCCATCTAGTACTGCAAGGTAGAGTAGTAAGGGTATACCTGGCTCTAGCGGGACTAGGATTGGTGGTTTGGACAGGTACTCCTTGATTTTGTCGAAAACCCTCTGACAATCTTTGGTCCAACTTGTTTTAGCATCTTTCCTCAGTATCTTGAAGGTGGGTTCACATATGACTGTAGACTATGCTATGAAGTGATTGATATAGTCTAGACATCCTAGGAAGCTCATCACGTCCTTCTGGCTTCTTGGTGGCTGTAACTCTTGAATATCTTATCTTTGGACAGGTCCAACTCAATTCCTCAACGATTGATGATGAATCCCAATAGCTTTCCTACCCCAAACGCACATTTCACAGGGTTCAATTTTAAGTTGTACCTCCTTAATCTATCAAAGAACTTTCTCAAATCCGCTATGTGATATTCGGATTTTTTGGATTTGATAATGACGTTGTCAACATACACCTCTATTTCTTTGTGTATCATATCATGGAAGATGGTTTTCATGGCTCTCATGTAAGTAGCCGCAGCATTCTTTAGACCAAATGGCATCACCTTGTGGCAGTACACTCCCTACGATGTAATGAAGGATGTTCTCTTTGCATCTTCTTCATCCATCCAGATCTAGTGATAACCCACGAAACAATCTACAAAGGATTGGAGCTCTGATTAGTGCATCAGGATGTGTATATTTGGTAGTGGAAAGTCATCCTTGAGACTTGAACTAATTAAATCTCGATAGTCAACACATACTCTGAATTTCCCATCTTTCTTCTAAACTATCACAATGTTGGCTAACCAGGTAGCGTACTCAACTCCCTTGCGGAATTTGGCTTTGATCTACTTGGTGACTTCCTCCTTAATTTTTAGGCTGATATCTGGTTTGAATTTTCTGAGTTTCTACTTCGCTGGCAGACATATTGGATTGGTGGGCAACTTGTGAGCCACTATGGATGTGCTCAGACCGGTCATGTCATTATATGACCATGCAAATATATCCACATATTCCTTCAAGAAGAGGGCATACTCCTCTTTCTTTGGTGGTGATAAGTGAATGCTAATGCTAGTTTCTTTGACGGTTTTGGCGTCTCCCAAATTAACTGCTTCGATTTCTTCTAGGTTAGACTTAGGATTATTCTCAAAGTTCTCAACCTCTCTGAGAACCTCCTCAGGTATTTCATCTTCTTCCTCTTTGTCACTATCCTTATATTGCATTGTCTTATTATATGTCAAAGTCATCGGTCATCAGGAGAAGTAATAATAACGTTGTAGCAAGAAATGTGAAATATAATAATGAATAACAAGTAATAATGCATTGATTAAATTTGAAAATATCCAAAACAGGTACGGCTTGATGAATCGAGAAATTATTTGAAACCAAATGCGTCTATAAAACAAGATTATTGTAACATCTTAAATGTCTATCATGGCTATAGAAGTAATATATGCTAAATGCCAAGCTACCTAGAGACTCGGCGGGCCCCTGATGGTGTGGCGGTCCAATTCCTTAGAATAATTCCCTTTCTACAGTCTGAATGGTAAGGACTTCTCCCTCCTTCTCTTTAATTATCACACTGGAATCCATGTCCCCTTCCTCTAAGAACAAATTCTTCAGCCCAACTAGGGCTTCTTCTTCTGCAGTTTCCTATATTGCATCAGCCTAGTGAAAACGTGTGGCACTAGTTGCTCGAGAGAGTAGTACGGTCCACACCATGAAGGGAACCACCTTTCGTACTCCTGCCATAGATACTGGTATTTGAGGCCAAAGGAAGTACCATGACATTTCTACTGTATTGGTTTGGTAATGCCCTAGAGATTCATCCCAACCCCTTTGCCGGGTTCATACCCAAACCATGCTAGTATGCTTTCTATTTTTGTACTCCATCATTTGTATTTCTCAATGGCATTAACATGTTCGATGTGATGATAATTTTCCCCTCTCAGCCTTCTTCTATTCCCGATAACTGGGATGGTTTGATTGGTGTATATGAGGTTACTCCCATCTCCGTGAATGATCACCTCTGGATGGTTCTATTCGAACTTCACGGCCTAGTGTAAGTATGTAAGCCACAGACCCAGCAGCATGTATCCAGGGTCGGCCCAACAAAAGATTGTATGAAGTTGATATGTCACGCACTTGGAATTCAACATCGAAACCTTTGTGGCCCTGTGAGACCCATCAAAAGCTTTCATGTTCATACTTCCTTCCCGTATCTCATGGAAACCTTTGTCAAATCTTTTCAGAGAATCCAACAGAAAAATATTGAGGCTTGAACCTCCATTGATCAGTACTTTAGCAGTGAATTTGTCTTCAAATTGTACCGTGACATGCAATGCTCGGTTATGATTCAACCCTTCAGGTGGTAAAACATCCTTGTGGAAAGTGATCATATGACTTTCTAGCACCTGCCCTACCATGTTGACCATTTCTCCATAGGTGATGTTGTTAGGCACATAAGCTTCATTCAACACCTTCATCGAAGCATTCTTGTGCGCCTTTGAATTTTGCAATAATGACATGATGGAGATCTGGGCGGGGGTTTTGTTCAAATGATCGACGACGGAGTATTCTTTTGCTTGTACTTTCCTCTAAAGGTCATCTGGTCCAATTTCAATGACATGCTTCTTGGTAGTGCCATCCTTACTCGATCCTCCCAAGTGTACAGGTGTATAGAACCTTCTGGTCCTGGTCATTCCTTGTGTAACATCAAATTCTTCCATCTTTGCCTTTCCCTTTCGTCTGGCTTCAACAACGTAATCCTAGGGTATTTGCGTTTGAATCTAAAGGAGGTATCATTGATACTGTCACTATGAAAGGTATGGCCCCTTCTATCTCAAATGGAATAGGTGTGGCTATAGGTGGATGTAACTCTACTTCAAATGGAACCAACGCAGCTACCTTAACCTCGACTGGTGACTACGTCTGTACTATAATAGTAGTAAGCGTGACTACAGGTTTAATGTCATCTCCTTCTCGAATAAGCCCAATTGACCCCTTAGGATCCATTTTTCATCCATCTCTATCATATGTCTTCCACCGCTATGATCCAGAAGAGGATTGTTGCTATTGTTGGGTGCAACTTCATACTGGAATGGTATGAGTTCTTCATGGCCTCATGGACGTGAGTGGCATTACCAGCAACCTTCAGCCTTTTATATAGCTAGTCAATAGGTTCACTAATGGTGGTGTATTGTTTGGGCGGTCTGCAATCAAATTAGGTCGGGATCTTGGGTAGTTTTGACGAGTTGGAGGTGACTAAAAATGAGATGGTTGGGAATTATAGGTATGATAGGCAGTGGCTGGCTGGGAATATCTGGGAGGTGAGGGTTGATATGAAGGTAGATATGTTTTGTATATGGGCAGAGGTGTTTGGTATGCGAGTGGAGAAGTTTTCGTATGCGAGTGGAGATTTTGGGCCTTGGGCCACCGTTACTGCCCCCACATCCTTCTTCTTTGATATGCCACCCGATTGTAATGTATTGTCCTATAATGCCTCAAAGTTTGTTACCATCCCGCTTTTGATGTCTTGTTCGATCATTTCACCAAGTTTGATGATATAAGAGAACTTATGTTTTTCAATAACCATCAACCTTTCATAGTATCGAGGATCCTGTGCTCTGACGAAGAATTTATTCACTTGTTCCTCGTCCAAAGCTGGCCTGACTTTGGCTGCTTCCGACCTCTAACGAGTAGCATACGTGCAAAAAGTATCAGTGGGTTTTTTCGTGAGGTTCTAAATGTAGAAAAAATCCGGTGCATTTTCTGTGTTGAACCTGAATCGGTTCATAAAATCAAATGCCATACTCACTCTGTTGGACCATTTCTTAGGATATTGGCTGATGTACCATGACAAAACATCTCCCGTAAGACTCCTTATGAAAAGCTTCATCTGGATCATTTTATCCTTTTTGATCCCGTCAAGGTTTTCACAATAGGTCCTTAGATGAACCCTAGGATCACCTGTACCGTCAAACATCTCAAAAATGGGAGGCTTGTAACCCTTTGACAGTTCTACATCCGATTGTATGGATAGGTCTTCATAATTCAAACTTTTGATCCCTTTGCCTCCTTCGACACCCTGAACTGAACTTGTCAATTTCTTGAGTTCTTCAGCCATGTTCTAGATGAACAGGTCCTTCTCAGTGGATTCTGGCGTATAGGATATTGGCTAAGTAGAGTGAGGTATAGTTTTCACATATATAAGGTTATTTTGGTGAGTGGCAGGAACCTAGATTTACTTGTGGTCATTGGTTGAGTTTTGAGGATCGGAAATGGGTTTTGGTGTGTTCTAAGGAGTATAATAGGTAGTGGCTTGTGGATACTGGATTGGTTGATGATGGTGTTGGTATCAGTAAAGGATTTTGATTTTGAGGTGGAGTTGCATACTGACGCGGTACGAGAGGGTTTTGTGGATGCTAGTTTGGTGTATGAGGTGTTGGATTTTTAGTGTTTTATTGGTTGATATCGGGGATGTTTAGGGTGAGGGATAGGTTTTCTAAGTTGCGGTCCTGCTCAAATTCTCCCTGTAACTCTATTATCTTTTGCTCTAATCATAAAACCAAATGATCTGGTGGCGGAGTACTCCGACCGTCTGAAGTTTATGATTTCCGTATTTTCCTTTCGAATACCACTTAAGTCGTCCATTTAGCTTTTCCTCTGCTCTTTGTATTACTTGGAGGAGGAGGAGTAGGGCCTCTAGATCTAGTTGATATGCTAATGATGCCAGTATGTGTGAACCAACCTTAGGGGATGAGAATAAATAATTAAAAAAAAAGACATGAGGTAAATAATAGTAAGGGCTCTGAGATGTTTGCAGTACTTAAACATATATTGCGGTAATGAAAATTTGTATCCTAATTTGGGAACCTCGTTGTGCCCAAGGTAGGCCTAGCGACAAATAGATTTGAAGAAATTCAGTTCCAATAATTGCCTCATTTCATTAATGTAAAATAAACAACCCAAAACGACACTGAATAATGTTACTAATGGCACTTAGCCTTATTATATTTAAAAGAAAAGCAAGTAAATCTAATCTACTTGATCCCAGAAGGGCCCTCTCCAGACCGAATGCTATTGTCGTCGGTTCCCCTAGTTCGCGCAGGTTCAACAGTAAGAATGCCTTTGCCAAATTTCCTTCTTCGTTTCCCTCGGCATTCTGGCAGTTGGTGACTCTCTTTCTTATCTTCCCTTCCAATTCCATCAAACTGCACTTCAGATATTCCAACCTCTTGCTGGATTTAATAACCTCTCTTTCCACTCATTAATCATTTCCACATCGGCCTTATGCTGTGCCATATGAACAACTTCAGACTCTCAAACTCTTTTGCTTAGCTTGTTATACTTCACCTCTACTTCGGCAAATTCATCTATGACCCTATTTTCTGGACCAACCCTTGGCTCGAAAATTCCTGATAGATTGTCATCCAACCATAAGGGGGTAAAAGTATGAGTGACCCGCATGATAAATCAGTCTGGCTTTATGGTATCCTTTTCCACGATAATCTTCAGAGTCCATATATGTTGTGCTTCATTCTTATATGGGATGGCATCACCCTGAAAATCAGCTGTGAAATGACGCATTTTAGCAACCCGTGGTATGACGTGTCTCATAACCCTGAGGGGGAGTATAAGGGTACATCCCTCTTAACCCAATCAACACCAAGTGCGGGACATCTCTGGATCTGATGATGAATTCGTCGGTGGAGAACCACTCAAACACCCACTGAACCTGGTCCTCAGTTAACTTGTTGAAGAACTGCTCCCATCCTACAACATCCTTAAGTTTAGCAAACATGTCTGGAATGTAAGTCATTCTCTTAGGGTGATGGAAAGCTATGTGGTCATTCCATGGCTTTCGTAGAAAATCTTGGTGATATTGACCACTTTGGAGATGCTCTAACAACCAAACATGTAATAGCAAATTGCAACTATAAAAGAATCTAAACCCCTTCTGATAGCATTCCACCACCCGGTACATATCTGCAATGATCATAGGGACAATGGTATATGTTTGCCCCTAGATCCCGTCCATTAAAGTTTTGGCCATCATGGCCAGCCTGGTATGGATTCTATCCCCTTGGATTGGGAATACCAGTATGCCTATGAAACATACAATGAACACGAAGACCCTATGATGAACCCATCCCAAGGAGGCGATTGAGAACTCATACTAAAAAATAGGGTAAGAGCTATTGTGACCGTATCTTTCATAGAGGTAGTCGAAAGGTGTGTCGGAGTATTTCAGGAACTCCAAGTCATCATTTTTATTTAGCCTCATCATATTAAGGAATCCTCTAGTGGTGCCATTTTCAGGTGCTAATAAGCCAGGACTATCCCAAGGAAACCCAGCACATCCCCTTATTTCTTCCAGAAAAGGAGTCATTTCTATGTTCCCAAAACGGAAAACGACCCTTTCCTTGTCCCAAAACATAGTGGCAGCTTGATCAACATTTTGTTTGGATGAAGATCCCACAGAGAAGGCAAATTCCCTAAGACCCGTTTTACATGATTGTGGTCACTTGATGGAAGATCTCTCCACCAATCTAGCGAAAGTTAGGGTATGCTACCAACCATACTGAATCTGGAGACTTTGTATCTCATTTTCTGCAAAATAAAAGGTGGTTAGGACCTTTCCCCCTGCAGCTCGTCTATTTATACATTAATGATTAGCACATCAAAACTTATTTCTCCAAATTAAAGCATACAGTCGTGATTGCGTCCATTGGGATTATGGAAAACTTGATGCACTTTTGGGTGAGGCTTGTCTTAAAGGGCTATTATGTGGACAACATATTAACCAGGCTAGGTTTGACCATGATGCATGTAGAGGTCTAGACTTGGACCCTCAAGTAGATAGCTTGAGGGGGGAAGGAACGGAACCGTCAAACGCACCGCTGATCGACTATTTTACTGCAAATACGCCTTTTGGAATTTAAAAGGTGATATATATAAAGAGTGCAAACACTCATCAAGCATTGCTATTGTATTGATTACGCACGAGTGGAATATAATGTTGAGCATGATTTATGCAACAATAAATATCATGTTGTCAAGTATTTGCATGTTTTAAAACGGTAGATGCGGTATTTAAATAATTGAAATATAGTTACAAAAATAAAAACAAAGAAACAAGTCAGTTTCAGAAAATAAAGGAAATCATGGATGCTTGGAAATAAGTAGAATCCAAATAAAGGGGGGAGGGGTGCACAGGATAAAGCATACTTAAGACTAATTAACAAAAATAAATTCGTTATGCTAAGAGCCTAAAATATCCCTAGCAGAGTCGCCATACTTTCGCACCCATTTTTCCTCGCGGAGTCCGGGTTTCGTCATTCATTGGGAACAACTTGTTTCCTTTGAGGAAATGGGTATTTGAAGAGTCTCCACATAACGGGTTAAGGTGTGTTAGGGCAGCTAGAGCAATTAACTCATATAACTAGTTTATGCTACCATAGATTAGGGTACGGGCTCGAAATAGCCTTGAAGGGAAGGTGTTAGACACCCTTCGCGATCCACAAAGTGGTTCCCAGCCGAACTCAGTTATGTGAATTAGTCATTTTATCAGGTAAGCAGTCTAAGAACACATTTTTCCAATTAAGGAAGTTTAGACAATCTAAGAACACATATGTAAATTTAAGAAGTTTAGGTAGTCTGTTCAGACATATGCAAATTAAAGAAGTTTAGATAGTCTAAGCACACATATGTAGGGTAAGAAAGTTTAGATAGTCTAAGCACACATATATAGGCTAAGGAAGTTTAGATAGTCTAAGCACATAATGTAGGGTAAGGAAGTTTAAACAGTCTAAGCACACATATGTACATTAAAGAAGGGAAGTCCTAAGTTGATAAGCCTATAAGATCGCATCTTTACAATACCCGATAAGCCTTCCTCAAATAGAGGGATTACACGTGGCATTAATGCACATGTTATCATATCCTTTTACTACCCATTACCCTCTCCTTAGTAGTTATATAAGCAAGTTTAATTAACGAACCCTAAGAGTGCTTTACCCATTCCTTTGATGTGGTCCTGGAGGTGTTTATGACCTCTACATTTAGGTAGTACAAGACCCTCCTAAGGTTTTAATAGGAAAAATCTAAGTGACAAAAAATAACATATAGGACTGTCAACATATAGAAATAATTAAGGGATCATGTTTAACTACACACATAAACTGATACGTAGTACGTCTCAAACATCAGATTTTAAAGAATTTTAGAAAGCCCTAGAACATGATATCTAGATGAGTATAACAGACACAAAATATACAACATTTGTTTTAAGGCGAAGTGACAGAATCCTAATCAGTTTGCCTACTAATTTTAAAGCCTGTTAATCCTAGAATTTTCACACATAAACAGAGCATAATTTCACAGTTTTATAAAACCATTAATTACCTAAGGCTTGCCTAGGCATGGGTCTCTATGCAATCGTAATTCTGGGAACTAATTAAGACAACTTGAAGTTGATTCAGTCCTATAGGAATGCTGATCTAGGTGATTAATGTTACAAAAAGATGATTTCATGCATATTTATACTATAACATAATATTTATGTAGTTGTCTTAGAAAATATTTACAGATAATTATTCATTAAGCAACATAGATATGATTCAAAGGAAATGAAACAGAGTCCTACGGCAACATTTCTAATGCATAGAGAGAGATAGTTATCTTATTAAGCGTGATTACTACGGTAGTTTGATGATAAGATTTCCAGGTGATAACAACCTATGCATAATCAGAAAAAAATGATGAACTATAGCATGTTTTCTAATATGAAAAGGAAGTAAACGTGAGTATCCTAAGGCAAGATTTCTAATGCAAATAACATAGACCTATGACATGTTTCTAATGCAAGTAACATAGCATATAGACCTAAATCATGATTCCTATTGCAGATGAGCACAACGGTTTCACGATCAAGATTTTCCACTCTCGGTAACCGTGATGACGTCAACTCGTGAAAGATAGGTAAGCCGATTATTATAAATTCATTACCCTTTTTATTAAGAATGTTCAACATTTCAATGTGATAAGTGATTAAACAGCGCAATAAATTAAATAAACAGAAATGCGGAAGACGAAAACTTTATAATTTAGCCAAATATTGTTACATAATCTGAAATACAATACCACCTAGAATTTGGGCTCACAATTTCACAGAATGTCTAAGAGTACTACAAATAAGGTCTTAATAGAAATATACGATTTTGTCTCTGAATAAGTAAAAATAGAAGAAAATGATAAAAAGAGATGCCAAGGCCCGTAGACGTCTGCAGGACTACCTAAGGTTGCCTGTTGGACTGAAGGCGGCAACCTCATTGCGGTCAAAATGCTCCGATATCAGTATCTGCACATAGTACAGAGTGTAGTATCAGCACAACCGACCCCATGTGCAAGTAAGTGGCTAGCCTAACCTCCGGAAAGTAGTGACGAGGATAGGATCAGACTACCAAATAAACTTGTGCAGTTAAATCATATACAACGGGAAATAAAAGCAGATATTTAGAGTTAACGATGGGTGGGGGAATAACATGCTGCGGGGTATATTAAGTAACAACCAAGTAATAAAAGAGGAATGTAAAGAAATCAAGATTCAATTACTAACAAGGATAAGGAAAAAAACCACAGTATTCAATTTCATATATCTCGTTGCATGCGTGCAACCTGCTCCCATTTAATGTATCTCATTGCAGGCGTGCAACTCGCTCCTATTTCATATATCTCGTTGCAGACGTGCAACCCGCTCCCATTTCATGTATCTCGTTGCAGGCGTGCAACTTGCTCCCATTTCATATATCTCGTTGCAGGCGTGCAACCAGCTCTTATTTAATATATATATATATATATATATATATATATATATATATATATATATATATATATATATATATATATTTATCGTTTCAGGTGTGCAACTCGCTCCCATTTCATATATATCTCGTTGCTGGCGTGCAACCCACTCCCATTTACAAATCAACATAAATCACAAAAGAATCCCGGCAAGGGAACAAGTGTATAACAACAATCCCGGCAAAAAAATACCGTAAACAATAACATCCCTACAAGGGAGACAATGTCATAACAATAATATCCCGGCAAGGGAGACAATATCACAACTACAACATCCCGGCAAGGGAACCAACAATGACAATTAACATATTAAGCATAAATATCAACGGATTCACAAAAATTACAACACTAGACCCACATGCATGCTAGACACTGACGTATAGATACTAGTCACCATGCCTATACGTCGTACGCCACAATTAACATATAGAAATTAAGACGTCACTCATAATCCCTCAAGCTAAGGTTAGACAAAACACTTACCTCAATGCCAAGAACTCAATTACAGACTCAACTACCGCTTTACCTATTGATTCTACCACCAAGTTGCTCGTATCTAGCCATACGTTACTTAACAATATTAATAAATGCTAAATGAATCAATTCTAATGCATGGAAATAAGTTTTCTAAAGTTTTTCCAAAAAAGTCAAAAATCGACCCCGGGCACACATGGTCAAAACTCGAGGTTCGAACCAAAACCCGATTACCCATTCACCCATGAACCTAATTATATAATTTGTTTTGAAATCGGACCTCAAACTAAGGTCCAAATTCCCAAAATTTGAAAAACCTAAGTTCTACCTAAAACACCTGATTTCCCCCATGAATACCTTTGATTTTGAGTTGAAATTATGAAAAAAGATGTTAAAGATTGAACAAAACAAGTTAGAAATGACTTACAATCAATTTGGAGAAGAAATATTTTTTGGAAAATCGCCCAAGAGAGTTTATGTTTTGAAAGGATTTGAAAAATGAAAGATTTTTGGCTAATTTATAAATCTGTAGGTCGCAGAAGTCACAATTGCGACCAGGGTTCGCAATTGCAAACTCTTCAGAACCTGCTAATCTCACATTTATGATCACCATTCGCAATTGCGAACTCGCATTTGCAATGGGATAGTCGCATTTGCGATAATGGTGATTTCTGGGCTTTTTTGCATTTGCAATGAAATGATCGTATTTGAGATTAGGCCTGCCCAGGCCTTCTCTCGCATTTGCGAGATGCGAAGCCTGTAGACCTGCAACATACCAGCAATTTTTAAGTGCAAATTTCACTCCATGGCCAATCCAAAACTCACTCGAGCCCTTTGGGATCCAAACCAAACATGTACACCAACCTAAAAGCATCATACGAACTTGCTCGTGCAATTAAATCCTCAAAAAAACATTAACAACTATGAATTAAACCTCAATTTCATGAAATCATCTAAGAACACCAAAAATTATAATTTCTCAATTTTAAGTCGTTTTATACCAAGCGAATTCTGATCTTTACCAAATTTTAGAGATTTGACGAAATTATTATTTCAAAATTGTACTGGACTCAGAAACCATAAATACGGGCACTATACCATCAATTTCAAACATATTTTAATTCCAAAAACTCATATACATTCCAGAAAACAATTTTCTTTAAAAATTTATTTCCCGGACTTGGGACCTCGTAATTCGATTCTGGGCATATGCCCAAGTCCCAAATTGTTCTATGGACTCTCCGGGACCGTCACATCATTAGTCTCGGTCCCTTTACCAAAAATATTGACCGAAGCCAACCTATATTCATTTTAAAAGAAAAATTTATCATTTTCACAAATTTTCACATACTAACTTTTCGTATACATGTGCATACTATGCGCACAAATCGAGGTGAGATAAAAAGGAGGTTTTAAGATCTTAGTACACAAAATTAAAAATATAATCCTAAAGCATGATTTCTATTGCAAATAAATCTAAAGCATGATTTCTACCTAGTTTCCACCACAAAAATCATGTAGGAACCCCTCCTTTTTTTACTAATTACCTCAATATCTGTTTACAAAGAATATTATTACAGACCAAGAATGAATGAAACACAAATAAATGAAACTATACCATAGGGAGCCTGAATCGAGCCCAAAGTAAACCTGGGAATGCTAGGTCTTCAACACAGTCTCAGATGCCAAGAATCTCAAAGCCAATAGTGTGTCGTGGTGTGTGAGAGTTCCTTAAGGACCCCAGGGCTCCCGGGCAGTGCTCACACCAAGACCTTTTCTCAAATAGGGATTGGTTATGTGTAGTGTGGAAGGTCCAACCTTGGTGTGCTAGAGTTAAGAGGAATCTCAAGGATCCCTAGTGCACACTCTAGAGTGTCGAACCTAATAATAAAATAATAAAGTGAGAGTGCTTGACATAGTTTTGAAAAACTTAGTAAAATAGTGTAGAGATAATATTAAAAGTGAAAAGATTTCAGAAATGGAAAAACAGTTTTAAGAAGATACTAGGAATCACGCCAATTTTGAGAAGAATACTAAGAGTAGAAGAACAATTTTGAAATCATTTTAAAGGAAAGAAAACTCAGCAAACAACCAATTAATCATAGAATACTTAGATTCATACACTTAACACACATATTTATGAACAAGGGTGAAGGGGATTGGAAACATATAGGGTTGAAACCACATTAACAAGGAAATATTTGATACGACAAATGCATAGAACAACTAGGAGTCCAGTGAGCAAGTCAATCAGGGTAATAGGGAGTTAAAACATAGAGCAAGGATGTAGCAAAAGCATGTTGAAGACAAGGGTGTATTAAACAGAATTGGACATGCAATTAGGGCTAACCGAATGCATTAGGAGACTAAGTAGCTAACATGATCACACTAGTTAAAAGGGGAAGGGGCAGATGTAAGCAGGGATTAAGTAAACATGCTACACAAGTATCAAATAATCAAGTGAAGTTTACACCTGCTGATTACACATTGAATAAGAGAAGAAAAAATTTATACATGCTGAATGCACATTGACAAGAGAAGATAGAATTTAAACATGCTGAATATAGCAATAAACAGGGAAACAAATTGAATACATAGCCAATTGAACTAGTGAAGGGATGAAACACATGGAGTTTGAGTTTCAAAATTTAACTAGAAGCATACCAGTTAGAGAAGAAAGTGCAGAATGTAAAGCATATGTAGTTCCAATGTCTAGCCTTGGCTTTCAGCTGGCTAGACCAATAATTATCACAAGTAACAGAGAAAGAAGAGAGAGTTTGAGTGTGTGTATGTGTATGTATATTCTGAACTTACTTCGTGTTTTGAGAAGTAAAATAAGAGTTCTTATATAGCAGTTCAAGAGTAGAGAAAATAAGGTAAAAGAATCATAAATCAGTCAATTAAGGGCAATCATAGGGTCGCAAAATTAATTAACATAAGGGAGTATAGAATAGACATCCCTAATTAGGGGTAATTGATAAACAGTAATAATAAGAGAGCTTAATTAAGACAAGAATCCCAATCATACCAAATAAAAGATTAGTAAAATAACAAAATCATGCGGACAAGTAGTTGAAGGCAAGTGTGACCAATCAAAATTACAGATAAGCAAACAAACACGATGTTGTGCACATAAATTTAATAGGGCAAAAATAATAATCAGTAAAAACTTCAAAAAATACTAATTTTACCAAATGAATCACCCAAATTTCATAAATTAAACTAAGTAAGACCCCAAAAATATAGAACTTAGCCAGAAAAGCGGGTTTGAACCTTAACAAAGATTGATTAGGGCAGAATCAAAATGTACTGGATTTAATAAGTAAAAAATACTTAAGTCCAAAATATATAGTAAACTAATAAGACTGGTATTACAGAAATAACCAAAATCGAAGCAAAGATTTAAGAAATTAGTATATTACAAAGAATCAACTAGGGTTTGAACAATCATGCAAAATAAATCGATGTGAAGAAGAAATAATTTTCCAAACATTAATAACTTAGAGAAAATCTCTGGGAAACAGTTTGAGATGATCTCTAGTTTAGGAGAAATGATTAAAAAGCGAGATAATCAATTAATGCAAGGAGTTTCTGAAGGAAAATATTTGATAATACCCAAATTATTTCAGATCTATGAAGATCTGAAAATAGTTGACAAATGAACTAGGTTTTTTTAAAAAAATAGCAAAGACGAGAGAGTAGATCAAGAACCCATAGATTCGTAATAAAATAAAGAGAAGTTCTCACTCACAATCGAGAAGATGGCTTGAGACAGGCTAATAAACGATGTTTCAAACCAGAATTAGCTAGGTTCTTTGAGATCTTCTCAAGGATCTGAAAAATCAAAAAACCATGGCGTATAGAAGGCCAAGACTGGAAGGATAAGCAATGAAAGCTTTATAAGGAGGAGGTTTATGCCTCTGACGACGTTTAGAACTAGGCTTAGGATAAGATAGCTTGAGAGAAGAAGGAGCTGAGGACGGTGGGTGCAAGGTGAAAAATAAGAGGTTTGGGGATGGGTCAATTAGGTTTAATTATGGTAAGGGGTTTGTAGACAGTTGATCAAAATGATCAATAGCCACGATCAAACGGGCAATTTGGTCGGGCAGGTGTAGTTTTGGGACTAAAGGGATTTGGACTGATTTTAATAGGGTTTTTGGGCTGGTTGAGGGGTTAAGTCTGAAACTATTAGGAATCAAATAGGGCTATTTGTTAAATATCCAAACAATTTATAAAAATAGTTCATTAAATAATCAACAGATTATGAAAATAATTTTCATGCATAGAGATGTTTTAAAATAATTATTCGCTATTTTAAAAATGCAACGGACCATTTTCTGGTAAAATGATGCAATAATGTGTACATGAACTATAATTGCAAAGCTATTGCACTTGTAATCAAAAGTATAAATATGACCATTTGTGAAAAAATTTGAACTTAATATGACTATAAATAGCAAAATTAAATTAATGAAATGTAATAAAGCCATTTATGATATAATTTTATAATTATTTATATAAATAATATACTAGAATAAATTAATAAAAAATGTAAAAAATTATGGAAAAATATCGATTGAGGTTAAGGCATACCTTTGAGGGTATATGTGCATTTAAAATGAATTATAGGAAAACATTAGGTATCATTACCTGCTTGTCTAGCTCTGCCTCGTTTTTTTAGCTTTGGCCAAATGCTCATCCATATTTTGGCTATAAAGGAGCCTTAGGGCCTTCTCTTCATCCGAAGCCTTCCTGAGCTTGGCCTAACATTGTCTTAGCTCGCCGCTGAACTTGTGATGACCTATGCATAAAACAAAGGGATATCAGTCAAGGAAATGGGAGAAGAAATAAAATTACAACAATAAAAGTTAGTGTTTACCCTAGAGAAGAGACGATGAGCCTCTTCGAAGAGGGTAGATGCATCATTGACCCCAGTGAAACAATCATGAATAGGAGGATATTATTCGAGGACCTTGATCGGGTCGGACGTTCGCAGAGTTCGAGTGTCCTTTATCGCCTCCTCAGAGTAGGATGGTAGAAAAGGGGAGTAACCTATTTTCATAGCCCTGAGCTCTTCACTCGAGGAGTTCTGATTAGATTCAGGATTCTCGGCACATGCCCTATCCGCTGTGCTTGTTAAAGTAAGGGAATGATCTTGATCTCAAAGGACTCGATGGATTTGCCTGAATCTTTTTGCGGAGTTTCCTCATCACAAGGCAAGGTCTCCAGTTCGGAGGGCTTGGTGGCCTCGATTGGTTTCCTATTCCGGGTCAATAATGCCTATTCTTCACTCTCATCTTCTTCATCATCCAGAAATTGGTGGATCAAATCTACATCTACATGAATAAGTTTTCTCCTTGGCTTTCGAGTCTGGGCCCTCTCGCCCTAAGGATCTTTGGGCTTCAAAGCCATTATTCTCTTGTTGTCTTTCTTCGATTTTAGATTTGGGGACTCGGAATCTTTCCCGGGCGGGGCTAACCTCATTTTAGAGACATCTCTAGTGGCTATATAGATAAGCGTAAGTGTGGAAAACATCTCCAGTAAAAAGGAAAGCATCAGAAAACCTGGGAGAAGAACTAAGGTCCTCATTCTGAAAAAATTGGCTCATTTAGTCTCGATCTTTATCCTCGTCGTTACTAGCAAAGAAGGCCTTTTTGATTGACGTTGAAGCGTGATAAGCACTCAAAATAGTTGAAGCCGATACAACCAAATGAGATGGTTGAGGGTAAACTTTAATCCCTCGGCCTTACTAGAGAAGTAGAGCAGAATAATCACGATGCGCCAAAAAGAGGGATGGATCTGGCCGACAGTAACCTCGTACCTTTTGCAAAAGTCAATCATTAGTTGATCAAGGGGAACCAGTGTAAAGGGATAAGTGTAAACACTTAAGAACCCCTCCACATGAGTAGTGATGCTCTCCCTGGGGTCGGGGATTTGTACCACGACCTCGTCTCTCTATTCACGGTCCTTCTTGATGGCCTTAGGATACTTCGCAGATATCAAATTAATGTATCGAGATACATGTTCACTTCGTCCTGGATTATTGGGAGGATTTTCAATATTAAAATCTTTCTTTATCACACAAGGGCCGAGAATGATCTCGTGAAGACCCGGCGCCATAAGTTTGGCCGGCAGAGAAGAGGAAAAAGAAGCCCTCTCTTTTTTAGGAACTATTTTAGAGGTTTTTTCCATGGTTTTGAGTTAAAAGATGTGAAAGGTGGTGGAGCTCGGCGTTTTTCGGCACTTAAAGAGCGGTGGAAGCGGGTGGCGAGAGAAAGATATGAAGAGAAGAAGGGATAAGAGAGAATGCAATGAAGAAGTAAAGTTCTTCATTCAAAAGTGAATCTGTATCTATAGAGGAGCATCGACGGTTTGGTGACGCTAGTGGACGAGCATTATTGACATACATTAAATGTTTTGGGAAAGTGAACAAACGGGACGTTTCAGTCATTTTGAGCACATGCGTCACGTGAATAGTGTCATCATCAAAGACTCTAGAAAATTGAGGTTCGAATCGCTTCTTATCATTTTACTCTAAGAAACGCGGGGCCTATCTATATTAGGTCAAATGAGGTGCCCCCGATTTTGTGGGATCGAAGGCTCATATCGAGGAACAAACTCACTATGGACCGAGGTCGAACCTAAGGATAAAGCACGAGGCTCGAAGAACTAGGTATTCGAGCAACATCGGAGCCTACTATGATCATCTTCAGGATAATGCCGTTATGGATTTGTAACAGAATGAACAAGATTTCTTCTACGTTCCTAAGATCGTGGCTTAAATCTCGGAATAGATTTGTGTTAATCTATACTAGGCGGTTAGACAGCTGTCCTAATAAGATTCTTTACTGTTAATAGAAATGTACCTTATTTAGGGTTCCCTTATTATATAAAAGGGAGCCCAATTATTTGTAACGGTAATCAATCATTGGCAAACAATATACTCTCTTACTTTCTCACTCATTGTTCATCAGAATTGTCATTTAGCTTTATTATTTTTGCTTTACTGTTCTTGATTCATCTCGAGGTCACCGTAGCTCGAGGTCAAGACTAGCCTACATGCTGCTTTGGTTTTACTTATTTCTTTTATCTAAATTTCAGATTTCTTGGTTATTAGTTAGTATTGAACTAAATCACATATCTTTAAAGCCATAAATCAAGTTTAATTGTTAGTCGTATTTTCGAGGTAAACAAAGAGAGTAGGATCTTTTGTGTATAATCCTGCATAATCTCGAATGTTATCAGTTCCGGTACGTAGACCAAATAATACAATGCAAGTTTTTTTAAGGATTTGGCTATATAATGTCAATTGCTTGGGGCTATCTTTGCCAAATCTAATATAAAGCTAAGAAAATTACCAATTCATGCTATGTGTTGTTTTAGGATGCCAATTTTTCAATTTTTAACCACAAAGGATCAAGGGTGAACCTAGGGAATTGAACACGGGTTTTCGCGAATCCAGTAATCTTGCATAGACTATGTATTTATATTAAGAAATTCACTAAATATTTATAAATATGTAACTGCGAACCTAATTATTATAATATATTAATTTAAAATTACGATAAAAATTTATAAGGTTAAAATTCTGGATCCGCTATGTCGAGGATGACACTTTTGCCTTAGCTACTGTGGTGTACATGTGCCAGAAATCACACCATAACCGGAGTCGATCGAGTGAGGATAAATCTACCTACCTTGGGGAAGGGCCAGATCTTGATGTAACTCTGGAAAGTATCACCTGGTGGTTTGCCCACGATATGTTGGCCATTATTGCTGACCAAAAAGTGAACAGTAGGTGTGTGAGAGCAGAATTGGACTTGATATGAAGCATTTATGTGATAGACACACAGTTGAGAAATTTGCTAGGACTTTAATGGAAGACAAGGACGAAGAGATTGCAAAATCAGCTTTCAACTTTGCTAATTTGCTCAAAAGTGCGTTTGGGTAGGAGGGTCATCGTTTTGTAACATCAACAAGCTAATTGAGGAAATAAGATCAGACCTTTCCTAAGAAAAATGACTGCAAAAATTGTTGAAACACGTTCCTTCTTTTTCACGAAATCTAATTAAGTAATAATGATAGATTGATTCAAAATTTCTCTCTTATACTATTTGTTTTATAATTGCATTTACCTATACGTACATTATTTAAACTGAAATTAATGATCTAGCTGAATCTAGAAAACTCACCTACGACAACAACAACAACAATCCAGTATAATCCCACTTAGTGGAATTTGGAGAGGGTAGTATGTACGCAGACCTTATCCCTACCCTGGGGTAGAGAGGCTTGTTTCCAAATAGATCCCCGGCATCCTTCTCTCCAAGAACTTCCTACCTTGCTCTTGGGGAGACTCGAACTCACAACCTTTCTATTGAAAGTGGGGGTTGTTTACCATCACCTACGACGAGCTTAAAATCCTTACTTCGCTACTACATTTTCCTTTTTTGGTAATTACTTTGATACTACATTAAATTAAGTGCACCACACTATTTAAAGAACTTAAAATGTTCGATTTTAGGTCACCGTTAAAGTTCGATTTCATTCGATCGAGTTCAAACTTAATGCAAATGTATAGTAAACATAAGAAATTAAAATTTTGGGATCCCGAGTTGTGAATATTTTACAAACAACTTTTAGTACTTACAGCCACTTACACGATTACATAGTAGAAACAAACTCATATACTTGTAAGAAATGCCACACATTGCTCATGCCCAACTACGAAAGATAAAGACAACTTAACATCAGCTTTCTTAACCTCAGGTAGAGTTAATTAATTAGCCAGTAATCTCAATGGTTTTGACCTCAGGTTTCTTGATCTCCTGCTAAGGAACGGTGATAGTGAGAACCCCATTTTCCATACAAGCCTTCACCTCATCAAGTTTAGCATTTTCAGGAAGCCAGAACTTTCTGCAGAACTTGCCACGCGGTCTCTCGATACGTCGCCACGTCTCATTCTCCTTCTTCTGATCTTCTTTCTCAGCAGTACCGATCTCGCCGCTAATTTGCAGAACCCTTCCTTCTTCAACTTCAACTTTAACTTCTTCTTTCTTTAAACCTGGAAGATCAGCTTTGAACACATGAGCTTCTTGAGTTTCCTTCCAATCAACTCGTGGGTAGGCAAATTTTGAGGTTTCATTAGTTGAGCCATTAGTTTAAAGGGTTGGAAGATATCGTCTAGCAATTGAGGAATCAGTGCCATTTTTGAAACTGATAATAGCGGCTGAGTGATTACTATCTTGGAACTTCTCTTTTTTCCTTTTTGTTTAATCTGGGATTGACAATTGGGGAGAGGTGATTAGACAGGACATGACCAGAATGCAGGTTACCGAGGACATGATCCTTGATAGGGGAGTCTGGAGGTCTAGAATCAGGATTGTAGGTTAGGGGCTCATAGAGTTCTCCGTACGTCTTTCCCGGGGTTGGGTGTGGGATAGTAGGGTTACGTATACGTGATTAGTGTTTTAGCTTATGTCCCCAGAGGGTTGTTAGTATGGTAGTTACTGCTTGTTATTATTGCATGCGACTGTATTTATGTTGCTTATGTTTCCATAATTATTTACGTTATTTCTGCGGGAGTACTTGTGCTTTATTATTTTGTTTTGTCTTTCTTGTGTTTCTAATTTTACCTTTGTTTCTTAATGCAGCTTTCCCTTTTTTATCCTATACGCCGAGGGTCGACTGGAAACAGCCTCTCTGCCCTTTCGGACATGGATAAAGCTCGTCTACATATTACCCTTCCCAGACCCCACCTGATGGAAATATACTGGATAGTTGTTGTTGTTGTTAACAATTTAATTTATGCCAAGATTTATAAGGAAAACTTTAGGGTGCTTGAAATTTCGAGGGTCTTCTAAAGTAATAATCAAAGTCTTCTAACGTGGCATCTAGATGAGCTAGTCTTTGGTAATTACTGGTGTTTTGTAGAGCAATTTAGTGTCGTCAAGTAGAGTATTTATCACAAGATAGGATGATAAGAATGGAAAGTTTTGGCCTTTGCTTCTCAATCGTTATATTTACGTTTTATAAAGGGTATTCTTTTTTTCTCTACTAACTAACAGGTCATCTAAATGATTCTCGTAAATAATATAGGGTATCGGCTACAATAAATAAATTAATCAATACTTTTTACATTTTCGTGTTTTTTTTCTTATCCGCGAAGAACTTCGATTAAATTTGTTCCTCTCTACTTCCAGAGTTCAACTCACGATGCTAATATATTGAATATGATTGTATATAGATCGGGTTGGTTTGAATTTTATAATTGTTAAATTAAATTAATTATGTCGGGTTATTAAAAGTAAAGACCAAACCAAACTATAAAATTTAGGTTTTTAATCTTAATTTTCTAGAGTTTTCGGATTATTCGAATTTTTTGTGGTAAAATTTTCGTAGCACAAAATATATAATTTGTGCATAAAAGATGTAACTATATAAGGTATTTTTCAATAAAATAAAATAAAAATATGAGATGTGTCATGACATTATCCTAAAATATTCAACAATAAAGACAATAAAATTATGTAATATAAATATTTCTAATTAAAAAGCCATAATAAAAATAAACATAATCTAAAAGTACTAAGTCATGCTAAAATAAGCAGATTAATAAGGGAGTATTAAGTACATGACTAACAACAACAACAACAACAACAACAACAACAGTATATTCCCACAAGTGGGATCTGGAAAGGGTAATATGTACGCAGACCTTACCCCTACCCCGAGAGGTAGAGAGTCTATTTCCAGGAGACCATCTGCCCAGGAAGGGAATAAGTGTCAGAAACAAGTGATGATATATTAGTATTAGCAATAAGTTTAAATTATTGCAAAACAAAAAATAGATATTCAATACATTGTCGTCCGTCATATTGAATTGAATGCCTTTTGTTAGCATTAATATTGATTTGTTTTTGTTTTGGGCTTTTGTCAGCATTATTTAAGTTACTAATATTAATGGATATAAAACTTATTGGAACATTCAAAAGTTCTAAATCCAATCTTGACATAATACCTTAAAAGATACAATTATGAAAAAGTTTAAAGAATATTCATAAATTACATCACAATAAGAGAGGGGGGGGTGGGGGGATAGGGGTGTGTGTGTGTGTATATACATATATGTATGTGTATGTGTGTATATATGGTTTGGTTTCGGTTTGACTTTTTTTATTTAAAATCAAATCAAACTAATTATGGTCGGGCTTTTTTTTCCAACACCAAACTAAATCAAACCAAAATATAGTCGGGTTTTTTTTCGATTTGATTTGGATTATCGGTGTGAGCATATGATTTTTACCCTGTTGAGACGGCTCCTACAGAACTCTCAAAGTGTAGAATTTTCTTTAAATATTTATTTTTAGGATTTTAATTTTAGAATCTAATTGCGTGTGCCTGCGTGTTTTCATCAATGCATGCTTAAAAATCATTTAGGATTTGAGTTCATGTTTTTGCCGAAATAATCGTTAATTAGGGTCATTTTTGCAAATAGAAAAATACAAAAAATATATGCAAGTAGTATTTCTGGTATTTTTAAATATTTTTTAATTAATTTCAACTTGTTGCATTTATTTAGTTGTGTTAATTAGGAATTTTTATTTTAAATAAAATTAGGAATTAATTAAAACAAAAGAAAATAAAATAAATATTCACATATATGCACAACCACTTAGATTAGTTAAAATCTAAGTTAAATTCCTAAATTAAATCAAATTATAGAACTAAACTAATTATCTAACTATCATATTTATAAAAATTAATTGATCCTAAATTAAAAGAGAAAAATTAATAATCCAAAATTAAAAGCTAAGAATGTAAAAATGAGTTTTTTGTAATTTATTTTTAATAAAGTAATTAATTAATTATCTAATCCTAAAATGTGAACACTTTAAATATAGTGTATGATATTTTTCGTATTTTTTTATTTCTAATGCAAATTAAATATGCACAAAATATGCAAATAATTAATAAAATTCTACAAAAAATCTTATAGAAATGCAAAAAAATTAAAAAATGATTATTTTCTTATATTTTATAGGAATAATTCATATATGACAAATATAACGTGCTCGCAATGTCTTCCACACTTAAGCTGCTCCTTCGACATCTAGTATTGGATGTCAATTATGGCAAACCTGTTCCTATATGGATTAGTTTCCCTGGCCTTCCGGTGGGATATTGGTCTACAGAGGTATTAAGCAAAATGGCTATTGCAGTTGGCAAGCCATTATACACTGATAAATTTACTACGCATTATAAAAAAATTTCGTTTGCCCGAGTACTAGTTGAAGTTGATGCTGCTTATTCACTTCCTGACGAATTAGAGATTGAAACACCTTATGGCCCTAAGATTCAGACAATTGAGTATGATTGGAAACCTTGTTTCTGTAATCATTGCCTGAAATTTGGGAATGATTCATTGGATTGCTGGTACTATGCAGAGAACAAGGCAGAGTAGGAAATGGAGGAGCAGGATAAACCAAGAAGGCAGAAAGGGAGAGTGAAACAGCAGGGAAAAAACACTAAAAAAGAATGGCTTGTAAAGCAGCCTGTAGCTAATACAGAAGTGCAGGTAAGCCATGAGAATACAAACAATTCAGAAGTGCTGGAGGTGCAGGAAATGCAGGACCCTTGCAAGGTGACTGAGATCTTTTTAGCCAGTGCTCAACATCTTGCACAAGCTGATTCTGAGATTCAAGTGAGAGCTGGAATTGCAGCCATTGTAGTTAATGCAACCAATGGTAGAAGTGAACAAATGGTTGATAATTGCAATAAAGGGAAGATCACTATGGTTATTGCTGGTAGCAGGGTTAAGCAGATTGATCCGGGACCCTCACACAGATCAACCCTTAATCCCCTATGATTATTGTAACATGGAACATTAGGGGGCTTAACCAACCCCATAAGCAGAAGGAGTTGAAAAACTTCCTAGCTGTTAATAAGATAGATGTTATGGGAGTAGTATAGACTAGAGTAAAAGAGCATAAAGCCAAGAAGATACTTGATAAGGTTGCTAAGGATTGGAAGGTGCAATGTAATTACTCAAAGGCTGCTAATGGGAGAATATGGCTGCTTTGAAAATCTCACATCCAGATCCACATTTCCTCTGTTAATGATCAGCTCATTCATTGCTTTTTAGAAGATATAAAAAGCCAGGCCAGAATTCATTTAAGTGTTATATATGCTCATAGTACTGCACTCCTCAGAAACTAACTGTGGAGTGACCTCAGATCAATCTGTATTCCCAGTCAAGATGCTTGGCTGATCAGTGGTGATTTCAACTGTGTCTTATGTTCTGATGACAGAATTGGTTCTCCAGTTACTGATGCTGAGGTTAAAGATTTCAAAGACTCTATTTCTGATCTGCAACTCACTGCCCTCAGAGTCAAAGGATGGCACTTCACTTGGACTAACAAGCAAGATACTTCCACCAGAGTTTATAGTAAAATTGATTGGGTATTGGGCAATTTTCAGTGGCTGCAACAGTATGGGCATCTGGAAGCTGATTACATGAATCCTTCAGCCTCTGATCATTCCCCTATCCTTATCAAATTTGGAGGCCAAAAACCATTGCATCCTAAACCTTTCAGGCTATACCTTGCTGCTATGGAACAACCTCAGCTTCATAACATTTTACAGCAGGTTTGGAGTCACGGATGTGAAGGAACACCCATGCAGCAGATATGGAAAAAATTGAAGGCCATGAAGCAGCATTTAAAGGAGCTAAATAGCCATATGGCCTCTTACAAGAAGAAAATTATTCATGCAAGGGAAAAACTGGGTATTATTCAAGTCCAACTGCAAAACAACCCATTAGCACAGTCACTAATTATTGAGGAAAAGGCTGCAATTGAAGAAATTGAGAAGTGGAGTTGTGTGGAGGAGAAAATTCTGAGGCAGAAGTCCAAAGTTTGCTGGATTGAGTGTGGGGATGCTAACACAAAATATTTCCATGATCAATAGAAGATCAGAACAGGACAGAACAAGATCACGTCCATTTATACTGACACAGGTTTGAAACAAACTGTTCCTTTATCTGTGGAGCAGGAATTTATAAAGGTATTTCAGTCATTAAGGGGGGAGTCTGCTGCTGAACTTCCCTGTGCCAATTCTACAATTATGAAAGATGGATAGTGTTTAAATCTAGTCCAGCAAAGAATGCTCATTCGTGAGGTAACACTGGAAGATATCACTAAAGTTGTTAAAGATATGCCTAAAGATAAAGCACCAGGAGTAGATGGCTTTCCAGCAGAATTCTTTACTAAGAACTGGGAGATGGTAAAGGATGACATCTTTTCTGCTGCCAAGGATTTCTTTTCTACATGCAAAATGCCTCATATGATCAACACCACTGCCATATCACTTGTGCCTAAAGTTAAAGCTCCTGCCACTGTTAAAGACTACAGACCTCTTGCCTGCTGCACCACTGTATACAAAATCATCTCTAAAGTTATTACCAGAAGGATGAAGACTGTCATTGGAGAATTAGTTGGTTCTGCTCAATCTGCTTTTATTGAGGGTAGAAGTATTGTTGACAACATCTTGTTAAGCCATAAATCTATAAGGGTTACTCAAGGAAAGGTGTTTCTCCCAGATGTGTTCACAAAGTGGATTTGAGGAAGGCATATTACACCTTGGAATGGAACTTTCTTAAGCAGATTCTTATTGATTTGGGCTTCCCAGCAAAGTTTACTCAATGGATCATGGCCTATGTCACATCTGTCTCATACTCCTTAGTAATGAATGGTGGCTTAACTAAGCCATTCACTGCTAAGAGAGGTATTAGACAGGGTGACCCTATGTCACCATACCTATTTGTATTGGCAATGGAGTACCAAAACAGAATACTTCAACAGCTATACAAGGATGGGAACTTCAACTTCCATCCCAAATGCAGAAAACTCAGTGTTTCTCATGTCTGTTTTGCTGATGACCTCCTTATGTTTTGCCGAGCTGATATTATATCTATCCAGATATTGCATAAGGCTTTTCTTCAGTTTTCAGAGGCATTTGGCCTTCAGGAAAATATCAGCAAGAGTGCAGTCTATCAAGCAGGTGTGCAGCAAAATATCAGAGAAGAAATACTTGAAATTTTGGGCTTCACTGAAGGTCACATTCCATTCAGATATTTGGGGATTCCACTTAATTCTAAGAAGCTGGCTATCCATCATTATTTGCCTCTTATTGAGAAGATCACAGATAAAGTTACTTGTTGGTCTGCTAAGCTTCTATCATATGCAGGTAGAAGCCAATTGATTAAAGCTGTGGTGTTTGGCATTCAGACTTATTGGGCACAAGTTTTCATTATGCCCAAGAAAGTACTGAAGCTATTGAAGCTATATGCATAACCTTCCTATGGACTGGCAAAGTAAATATATCCAGAAGGGCACTTGTGGCTTGGGACAAAGTGTGCAAACCAATATCAGCTGGATGTCTATCCTAGACTTGACTGTGTGGAACAAAGCAGCCATAACTAAGTTGCTATGGGACTTGTCTAGGAAGAAAGACTGCTTATGGGTTAGATGGGTTCATGCTTATTACATAAAGCAAGGTAACATTGACACAATCAGCATCCCAAAATCAGCTTCTTGGGTTGTCGGAAAGGTGCTGGAAAGCAGAACTATGATACTGGAGAGTCATAAGCTTCAGGGAGATCTAACTGGTAGACTGCAAAGTGTATGTAGGCTGGACAAGTTCCACATCCAGTCACTTTATATCACCATGCTGCCCAGTTTCAATAAGGTTGAATGGAAGAACTTGATGCTGATCACTAATGTCCTACCTAGGCATAAGTTCACTGTTTGGTTAGCTGCGCATCATAGACTTCCTACAGTAGATAGACTACAGAATATGGGCATTCAACTTCCAGCAACCTGTGTATTTTGCAAGTATAATGTTGAAGACTTCAATCACCTATTCTTTGAGTGTCCTATAACCAACAGATTGTGGTCCAGAATATGTGTTTGGCTAGGGCATTCCAGAACAGTAGGCTGTTGGGAAACTGAACTTCATTGGATTTGTAGTAAAGCAAAAAAGTAGACTGTGGCAGAATGCAATCGCAGCTTTTGCATTTGTCACTACTACTGCACTCATTTGGAGAGAAAGAAACCACATTCGATTTGAAGGGGCTGCTTTTGTGGAGGAACTGACATGTAGAGAGATTGCCTTATTTCTACACATTCAAGGCAGGAATTGCAAACACTGGCAGAATGGTTTAAGACAGCTTAATTTTTTTCCTTAGCTGCTGCAAATTAGATGCTTAATGTTATGATACTTGTGTATAAATAGCTAAGATAGTAGAGAGGTTACTTGTAAAATGTAGTAGTAAGTCCAAACTACTACTTAGAGACCTTTGATGTACATATCTTTTTGAGATCAATGAAATTGACAGTTATATTAAAAAAAAAAAAATTATCACCAAAAGCACTAAATAGTCGTGGGGCTACCCTCACTAGTATTTTAATAAGACTTAAAGTGTTTAAGCAGTAATATTACTATTTATATTTTTACGAATAATTCCAATTGATTAAATGTTAGCCATATATTTGTAATACAATACCTTGGATCTTGTTGTAAAATTTTTAATTCACTAATATAAAGATTTAAGTAATTTCATTCAAAGTTTTAAAATACTTTTAACATTTAGCAATTGATCTTTATTTTTTTAAAATAAAATTTTATACTTTTTCTACCACTTAAATATTATCTCAGCGAAAATACTATCATAATATCTACTACAACAACAGCAACAACTAAAAAGATTTGTGGCTTTAAATTTTTGGATGCCTAAAGCAAAAATCTTACTAATGTCCCCCTTAAGCCGTCCATGGGTGGTGGAGAGGAGATAGATAGATATTTATTTTCGACAAAAATGTATATTGTTGAAGGGAATGCTATGGGAAGAGGGTAGAGAGAAGTGGCAGCACCAAGAGTAGAAGGAGAGGAGAATAATAGAGAATTAGTGCTTAGGGCTAGCATTTGAATTTTAAATTTTTTATAGATTCAAATAGGCTAATTGTTATAACGTGGGTTCAACTTCTATTTTATTTATTTTTAGTAGCCAGATAGTGTAGATTTCTCTTTATATTTTCATAATGAAATTTTTTTCACTTTATAGCAAAAATTAACACCTTATTTATTTTAAATAAATATTATTTAAAAATTTATATTTTATAGATATCTTTTAAGATTTATAACAAAATATCTAATTTTAGTTATCTCCTAGCCCTAAGCCAATACATATGCTAATCAGTTACACTATTTTCTTTCTCTCTCTACTTTGATAAATCACATTCTCTTTCCTATCCAATTAAAGGGTCATATCCTATTGCCGATGAAACATGATCACGGATAAGTGGCCGCCGAGCAATCACGGAAAATCACTCCTTTATGACGAACCACGTGAAGGATTCACGCATCGAAACTGAGCTGCCGCCGACTGCTTGGATGAGCAGCAACGTCTGTCCAAAGTTTCTAGTTGTTGATGGAAGTAGTCTAGTTGTTGCGGTGGTCCTAAATTCCATTCCTAAAGGAACTTTCCAAGTGAGAACCGGCGATTGGCAATCCTCTCCTGAAGGCTTTAAGGGAAATTTCAGATTTAGATACACTACAGAATCGTGTAAGTTGTCCTTGTTGAATTGAGAAATCATGAGATTTGAACCACCAGAAAAACACAATGCTTTCTGAATATCCAGCTTGGATGAGCAGCAGCGTTGATGATGACGATTATTCCATTTTTCTAGTGAGAAAAATCAATGTTGTGTAGTGGCTTATTTGACTTTGCCGGTACTGTGTGAAATACTTCAGCTTATGGAATCATGATCGGAATTTGATGGGTAGTTGAAAAATTATCGACTAAAATAGGTCGTCTGAGGTTTGGGGTTGAGCAATTTGAAGATTCTGTTACCTTTTTTTAAGAGTATTTCAGTGTATCTCGATGTATTTCATTGTATTTATTATCTTTTTTTTTCATTGTAATTTAATGAATCTCGTTATATTCCATGTATTTCATTGTATTCAGCGTCTTTTTTTCTCATTGTATTTGAATGTATCCCTCTGTATTTTATCTATTTCATTGTATGGTTGAGAATCTTTTTTATAACTGAAAAATACAAAATTTGTGTGTTATAGTTGAGTTTGTTGAGTTATATTACGTGTCTTTATGTTAATTGATTCACTTTCCGTTTTAAAAACAGTGTAATCCCTTATTTCACGACGTGAATATAGTTGAATACAGTCGAATACAATAATTTGTCCAGTTGTAATCCTATGTTTCACTCCATGAATACAGTCGAATACACTCGAATACAACAACTAATTAGCTGGACTTCCCTCATTCACGCCTATTTTTGCTACTGTATTCATGAATACAATAGTTTAAATACATCAAATATATCTTATAACCACAGAATAGGTATTTATATCCCGTAATATAACAAATGATATCTATAAATGACTAATTATTACTAAATGATAGTATTTTATGAAAATTTCTCTTTAATAATTACGGAAAACTGAAGAATTTGGATAAGTGAACAGATATAATAGACTAGGGCCATCTGGTGGATTAGATAATTGGAGCATTAGGAATTAGGCCCACTCATTGATTATGAAGCCTAACATTGTTTAATTTTTGAGAGAATAGCATTGTCTAGCCGCTCTTAAAATGATATATACATACATACATACACACATTGATGTATGTTATGCAAAAAACAAACTTGATTAACTACTAATACAGTACTAACTAACTCCTAACTATAATTACATAGTTAACTACAATTAACTTATAAGCCTTGTTTATTAACTCTAGTCAACACTCCCCCTCAAGGTGATGGTTGATACAGATTCTTCACTCCTAATTTGTTTAGTAATTGATCATGTTAAAACTTCCCAAAACTCTTTGTCAGTAAATCTACTAGATGGTCTTTAGTACGTACATACTCTGTCTTCGGCAGCCCTCCATATATTTTTTCTCTAACAAAATGACAATCAATGTTAATATGTTTAGTTCTTTCATGGAAGATAGGATTGACTGTTATTTGTATAGCAGCCTTACTGTCACATATCAGACTTATAAGCTGTTGAACATTGACTCCAAGTTCCTTGAACAATCCTATCATCCAAGTGACTTTTGATGCACATGAAGCCATACTCCTGAACTCAACTTTAGTCGATCTTCTAGACACAGTAATTTGTTTCTTTGATTTTTAAGACACCAGTGAATTTCTAAATTTGACCAAGTACCCAGTTACTGATCTCCTTGACTATACATAAGATCTCTAATCAGAGTCACAATAGGCAATCAGTTTGTCTATATTTTCTATAGGGCATAAGTAACCCCAGGCTTGGTGCTTGTTTGATGTATCTGACTACTCTAAGAGCAGCTTCCATGTGTCACACCTTGGGATAGTGAATATACTGACTTAGAACATGCACTGCAAAAGCATTTTCTGGTTTGGTCATGGTGAGGTATAACAATCTTCCGACAAGCCTCTAATAACAACTAGGACTTTTGTGCTCCTAATCACCTTCTTGTTTGCAGTTTTGAATGCACTTGTCATACTCTAGAGATGTGAGTTTTTGATTCAACTCCAATGGTGTACCAGAAGGCTTTGCTCTACCTAAACATGTTTCCGACATCAACTCAAGTGCATACTTTTTTGACACATAAGAATCCCTTCCTTTGATCTGGCAAATTCAATTCCAAGGAAGAATTTAATCTCCCCTAAGTCATTCACTTTGAACGTCTTTTGTAACTCTACTCTGGTGTCATAAAGTTACTAATCATTGTTCCATGTGATCAACAATTCATCCACATACACAAGGATAATAATTGTGTCACAATTGGCCTTTCTAATGAACAACGAATTGTTATAATGACTCTGTCTGAACCCCATTTGCAGAAGCACCTCTTTTAACTTCATGTTCTACTGTTTTGGTGCTTGCTTAAGATCATATAATGAATTGTGAAGTTTGCAAACCTTCCTAGTCTCCCCATGGCTTGCAAACCCTGTGGAATATTCATGTATACCTCTTAAACCAAATCACCATTTAGGAATGCATTATGAACTTTCATCTGGTAAATCATCCAGTGCTGAGATGCAGCAAGAGCTACGAAGGACCTAACTGTGACCATTTTAGCAATAAGGGAGAAGGTTTAACTATAGTCGAAACCTTATTTTTTACTATAGCCTTTGGCAATCAGTCTGGCCTTGTATCTTTCAACCTCTTCTGAAGCCTTGTACTTAATTTTGAATATCCACCTGCTATCTATAGAAGTTTTGCCATAAGGTAGATCAACTATGCTCCAGGTTTTGTTTTGCTCTGGAGCTGCAATATCCAACTTCATAGCCTCTAGCCATTAAGGATTAGTGGCTGCCTCATTAAAGGACCGAGGTTCAGAACAAGCTGAATGAGCTGCCAATACTCTACTATATGAGGGGGTGATGTGGGAATAGCTTACATAGGCAGAGATATGATAAGACCACTTAGCAGTTACTATTGAAAGCTAAAATCCTATTTATTTAAACTACTACTTTAATATCATTATTATCATTACTATTTTAATCATGTTATAATTATTATTTTTGAGCAATTATTATTTACTTATTATTATTATTATTATTATTATTATTATCCTTTTTGTCTTTATGAAAGCACGTTGCTTCTCTTTAGTAGTAACATTTGGTAATATTACACTTTATAAAATATTTACTCTAAATTATGACATTTCATGCAATAGTTATTTTGTAGTATCTCATAATTATTTATTAAGTTGCAAGTAATTATTATCTTGTTAAGGCTTTACATACTTTAATTAATTTATGAGAATATTGTTCTATTTAGAAACCTAAAGGAATTTGATTTGAAGAAAGAACAGGGCCATAAATTCGGTCAATACAAGGCCCTAATGTTTCCTCGTCAATTATTTCCTCTCAAGCCCAAAAACGAGCCCAACAAGATCAGCCCAAAACATAATTAGGTTCTCCTTTCATTTTTATTTTCTCTTCACAGTTGTTACTACCATCTTCCTCACTCCTCTTCTCTCTCTTCCATTTTTATGCAAAGTCAAGCTTTACTTTAGGCAAGGACAAACCTTGCCCCTTCCATTTTTTAGCAAGTTCCTTGTCTCTCTTTTGTCTTCAACAATTTAGTCAGCACAAGGTACCAAAGAAACTTTCTTTTTCTTCTGATTTTTATGCAGAGAATCACTAGAGCAGAGATTGGAATGGCTCTTTTGGAAGCCCAATATCGACCCGTGATCCGTCTCTGCCATGGAATTTTGAATTTCAAAATAGGAACATGAACCCTACCTTTTCACCTATAAATACTTGCATTTGGAAAATATGGGGGGAGCTTTTTTCGGAGCCGTTGCACCTCTCTTTAAACCAACAAGCTTCAGCCCCTCCTTTAACCAATAAGCTTCAGCCACGCCTTTTACCCCCAAAAACCTAAAGCTGGGAGCCGACCCTCTGAAAACATCAAGAAATCCAGACAAAATGGAAGAACAAGATGAAAAGGAGTCGGTTAGATAGAAGCTTGTAGAGAGAGTTTCGGAGATAGAGAAAGAGCTTCACAATTAAAAATATCCGACTGACTCCTTAATCTAAAAGGGGTCGTTTATATATTACATAAATGGGCCAAATCGGGCCAGAAGTAAAACCGGAACTAAAACCAAACAAAATGGGCCGAAACATACAAACTAGCTCAACTACAAGATATACATGATATACAAGTAATATACATTAGATATACATCAGAAACTCAATGTATGTGTATGAGATTTGAAGCTAAATATTCCCCCCTCAAGTTGGAGGGGGATACCACCTTCAACTTGATCAGTAAGGGATGCAGAATGGTGCCAGGGAGTGGTTTGGTGAGAAGGTCAGCCAGCTGACGAGAAGTAGAGACATGCGACAGAGTAATAAGCCCAACAACCAACAAATCACGCACAATGTGACAATCCATTTCGATATGCTTGGTCCGCTCATGAAAGACAAGATTTTTGGCAATATGGATAGCAGCTTGATTGTCACAGAAAACAGTAAAAGGGAGAGAAACAGAAACACCAAGATCAGTGAACAAACGGGAAAGCCAAGACAGTTCAGCAACTACCTTACTGAGAGCCCTATACTCAGCTTCAGCAGAAGACAAAGAGACTACAGGTTGTTTCTTAGACTTCCAAATAATCAAGCAGCCACCCAAAAGAACACAAAACCCAGTCACAGACCTGCGAGTATCTGGACAGGCAGCCCAATCAGTGTCAGAATAAGCATGGACAGAGAAATCAGAACTGTCATAATAGAAGAGACCCAAATGCATAGACCCTTTAAGATATCTGAGAACATGTAAAGCAGCAGTCATATGAGGGACTCTGGGACACTTCAGGTATTGACTCAGATGCTGAACAGCAAAGCAGATGTCAGGCCTGGTGTGAGTCAAAAATAAGAGCTTGCCAACAATGCTCCTATATTGATCAGGGGAGGAGAGAATGCCTCTAGAATAAGCATGGAGTTTTACATTAATATCCAAAGGGCAAACAATAGGAGAAACATTCATACAGTCAAATTGATGCAACATGTCAGAAACATATTTATGCTGATTAAGGAGCATCCCACCAGGAACTACAGACATCTCAATGCCCAGAAAATAATGCAAAGACCCAAGGTCTTTGATCCTGAACTGATCATCCAGAAACAGCTTCAGGGAAGATAGCTCATCATTGTCATCCCCTGTGATGATAATGTCATTCACATAGACTGCAACAATAACCAGACAACCAGGCTGGCCTTTGATAAACAGAGAATAATCATTCAGAGAATGAGTATAGCCTCTGGAATAAAGGGCAGAGGACATCTTAGCATACCATTGTCTGGATGCCTGCCTCAACCCATATAGACATTTTTTCAACTTACAAACAAGAGGAAGAGATGAAGAGGAAACAGAATCAGAAGAAGATACAGAAACAGATAAACCTGGAGGAAGCTTCATATAAACCTCCTCATCCAAATCACCATGCAAGAAAGCATTGTTAACATCAAGTTGAAAAAGTTTCCAATGCTTCTTAACAGCCACTGCAATAAGACACTTCACAGTGGACATTTTAACCACAGGAGAAAAAGTGTTAGTGAAATCAACCCCTTCAATTTGAGTATCCCCTCTAATAACAAGTCTGGCTTTGTGCCTTTCAACACTACCATCAGCCTTATACTTGATCTTATAAACCCATTTGCAGCCAATGGGTTTCTTACCAGAAGGAAGGGGAACAATATCCCAGGTACAATTGGCATCCAAAGCATCAAACTCCTTTCTCATGGCATCCTGCCATACTGGAACTGATGCAGCTTGAGAGTAGTAAAGAGGTTCAGTCTCCAGAGGAGAAGAAGAAGACCCAGAGAAAGCAGGATGGTGGCAAACATAATCCTTAAGGTAAGAAGGAGGATTGTGTTGTCTTCCAGATTTCCTGGGAACAACAGTTGATGTGGAAGAAGGTAAAGCAGGAGATGAGATGTCAGGGTTGAAAGGAGGACTGGAAATTGGATATGAAGAAGGAGAATCTGAAACATAAGGTGAAGGTGGAGAGAAAGATATGGGAATAGAGAAATCTGGCTCAGAAAGGGAATGCTCAAGAGGAGGAATAGAATGAAAAGAAGAAGGAAAAACATGAGGAGCAGAGGTGATAGAAGAAACAGATTTGAAAGGAAAAGAAGTTTCATGAAAGATAACATCCCTGGACACGAAGCACATTTTGGAACTGAGATCATACAGTCTATAACCCTTTTTAGGAAAAGGATACCCCAGGAAAACACATGAAATGGCCCTAGGTTTCAATTTGTCCCTTTGAAGAATTGGGACAGTAGCATAGGCAAGGCAGCCAAAAGCCTTTAAATGGGAGTAAGTGGGTGCCTTACCATGCAAGATTTCATAAGGGGACTTACCATGAAGAAGCCTGGAGGGTATTCTGTTAATAAGATAGGTAGCAGTTAATAGGCAATCTCCCCAGAAAGAAATAGGTAAACCAGATTGGTAAAGTAAAGCTCTACAGGTTTCAAGAAGAGTTCTATGTTTCCTCTCAACAACACCATTCTGTTGAGGAGTATGTGGGCAAGTGGTTTGGTGTATGATGCCATGTTGGCTAAAAAAGGATGCACCAGCAATACTAGATCCCAATTCTAAAGCATTGTTCCTCCTAATAGTTTGAACATTTGCATTATACTGGGTCTTAACCATACAGAGAAAAGATTGAAGCATGCAGAAAGCATTACTTTTAGAACCTAACAAATGTGTTCAGGTTGCTCTAGAAAAATCATTAACTATTGTGAGAAAATATCTAGAGCCAGAAGAGGTGGGAGTGTGATAAGGGTCCCAAGTATCTACATGAATCAATTGAAAATGTCTAGATGTACTAGTAGTGCTTTCAGGAAAGGAAGCCTAGTTTGCCTGGCCATAGGACAGGTAGAACACTGAAAAGACTGTTTAGAAGCAAATGGAAAAGATAAAGTAGAAATGTGTTTCATGTTTGCAAAAGGGATATGACCCAACCTCAAATGCAAAATGTAATTCATGTAAGTGGAAACAGTATTATTACACATGGAACTGTTTACATTCAAAGGCAAACTAACAGCTTGATGACTAGAATAGTCAGGTTTACAAGAATTAGAAGAAGAAGAACATACAAAAACAGAAGAACAACAATTAGAAGAAGATGAAGGTGGCACCAAAGCAAGCTTGTACAGACCAGCCTCCTCTTTACCAAGATCCAGAGGCATCATCAGAGAAAGGGCCTGTAACAAGTGAAGGAAACAGGAAGTTGCAGTGAACAATACTATGCAATGCAACTGTTTTACTAACTTGTGGACATAAATCAAGTTGTGTTTGAAAGAAGGAACAAGTAGGACATCATGAAGAGTGATGAATGGATTTAATGCAAAAGATCATGTGCATGTCACTTTCACTTTATATCCATTAGGAAGAGTAACAAGATAGGGCACAGTTAAAGGTGTGAGATTGAAGAGTAAATCTTTATTAAAGGTCATATGGTTAGATGCCCCTGAATCTATTATCCAGGTAGCAAAATTAATGTGAGTAAACATGAAAAATTTGGAATCAGAAACAGGGCTCTCAGTTAGCATAGTACCAGCAAAATTGGCAGCATACATGAGAGGAGGAGACTGGGCAGTGGAGTCCCCTAACTGAGTTTGTTGCAGCAGGGTCATCAATTGTTCATAATGTTGTCTGCTCAACCCAGGTATCACAGAACTCTGGCCATCAATGTGTGGAACAGGTTGATGACTTTCAGGAGGATTTCCATGAGGAACAGACATATGAGGATTTCCATGAGGAACAGACATAATCTTTCAGAAGAAGAGAAATCCACACCAGCAGTTAGATGAGCAGCAGCAGGACTCCTCCCCTAGTTAAATGTTGTACTTTGTGGATACCCATGAATCTTGTAACACTTATCAATTAAGTGCCCAAATTACTTACAGTATCTACAGATCAAAGAGTCCCTAGCTTGGTCAAAGTTAACTCTTTGACTGAAATGAGAAGAATTAGGCACTGTGGCCTTATTGAATCCAGTTGAATTTTTGTTTGTGTGGGCATTGAAAGACATAGAGTCTTGATTAAACTGAGAAAGGGACTGGACTTGTCTCTGCTTCTCATCATTGAGGACCATATTGTAGACACTGTCAAGGGTAGGAGGAGGCTGCATCATCAATAGGTTACTCCTTACCCCCATGTATGTTTCATTAAGGCCCATAAGGAACTGAAACACCTTATTCTCATCTTCTTCTTGTATGATGCCATTTCTGGCAGGACAAATGCATCTTTGTCCATGGTTTGCACACATTGTTCCTTATTCATCCCACAGACCTTTAAGTTTGTTAAAATATGAGGCTACATCTAGAGATCCTTGACAGGTATGAGAGAGTTCACTTTTTAGTTCAAAAATTTTGGTTATGTTAGCAGTACCATATGTAGCTGCGAGTTGTGCCCATATGCTCTGTGCAGTATCGGAATACTGCACACTCTTAACTATTTGAGGGGATACGGAAGCAGTCAACCAGGATATCACCATATTATTACATCTGTCTCATAACTTTTGTTCAGCCACATTAGTGTCTGGTCTAGGACATGTACCACCAACAAAGCCAATTTTATTTTTAGTAGACAACGCTACAATCATTTTCCTTTACCAACCCCCATAACCACTACCCGAGAAGGGAGTGGACACAAGAGCAACACCAGGAACATCAGAGGAGTAAAAAATTAAGGGACTGGTAGGGTCAACAGGAGTCGTATTAGTACTCATGTTAGCAGTCGTGAAGAACAATGAGTTCAAAGTCAAAATATAATCTCTGCAAGTATTTTGAAAAACTAAAGTTGTATAAAAAACTTCATGCAAATCATATAACACCTAAAATAGGAGCATATTTACCATCCTTCTTCGCGACCAGAGAAGATCGGCCTTCGATTAACAGAAAAATGCCAGTTCCGAACAGTAGAAACCAAGTAGAAACCCTAAAATCTGAAGCCTCGCCGGAATCGACTGGAGAACGTCGGAAAAGCAACCCAAAACGTTCGAGTAGTGAAGATACAACCAGATATCGTGATAAAAATCTTATATCAACACCCAATTTAGATCGAAATCATCATTGAACGAATACGTCAGAAACACCCAAAAATTTCCAACGAGATTTCGACTGAGATAACAAGATACAGGAAAGTATCGTCGGATCATCGTCATTGCACTGATACCATGAAAACATCAAGAAATTCAGACAAAATCGAAGAACACGATGAAAAGGAGTCGGTTAAGTAGAAGCTTCTAGAGAGAGTTTCAGAGAAAGAGAAAGAGCTTCACAATTAAAAATATCCGACTGACTCCTTAATCTAAAAGGAGTCGTGTATATATTACATAAATGGGCCAAATCGGGCCAGAAGTAAAACCGGCTTTAAAACCAAACAAAATGGGCTGAAACATACAAACTAGCCCAACTACAAGATATACATAATATACAAGTAATATACATTAGATATACATCAGAAACTCAATGTATGTGTATGGGATTTGAAGCTAAATATTCTTGTAGCTCAACACCCTCTCCTTCTCTGAAACTCGATAATTTTTCTAAAATCATAGCTCGACCAACTCTTTCTAGTTTGCAATTTCAAAAATGAGGTGCTTTTCTTTGCTCAGCCGAGGTAGCGAGTTTGAGGTCGAAGTGCGATAGCTGACCGACGACACTCCTAGTTCGCTGCACGCAAAAAGGTTAGTGGTTTTCCTTTTGTCTTTCTTTTGATTCTGTAAATTTGAACAAATTTATGCTTCAGTATTTTTGTTAGTTTCCTTTCGTGATTTTGATGTCATAAAAATAGGTATCAGCATACTTTAATTGACAGTTTGATTCAAGAAATTATTCTCTATTTGTCTCTTTTGATAGAAAGTATATTTAATAATTGTATATAAAGGACCCTGGATGCGTTATTTGTTGAGATGACAGATTATATGGCTTCCAAGCCAAAGGATAAGTGACATATATTCATTGTAAATCATTGTATATTTACTGTATACTCGTGGTATACCTGTAATGGGTTATGATGAACAATACAATGCTGTTGGACCGTGTATGTGTATCTGAGCCCACATCCACATCTATTTAGTTTTGGGCCGGATCACTCGACCCGACCCATGAGTGTATTGTATATATGTAGGGTAGGTAGATATTTTACATACGGACTTCATTTTGCTTTCTTTTCTGATTAATGAAACTCTCTTTCTTCCAGAGACTTCTCTCAACTGCTCCTCCTTCTCTCTAGATTCTCTCACTATATTTTCCATGATTCTTCGGTTTAATCTCAAAGTTTTCATTGTATCAGAGCCTAGACGACGATCCGACTATGTTTTTCTGCATCTTGTTATCTTGGTTGAAGTTCCTTTGAGATTTTTGGGGGTGTTTCTGACGTATGTGGTCAATGACGATTCCGATCTAAATCGGTTGCTTTTCCGAGACTTTCATCGTGATATCTGAGTATATCTTCTTCACTCGAACGTTCTAGGAGATTTTTCGATGATTTTTGGGTGATCTTTCGGTGACTTATCAGCTTCTAGGGTTTCTGGTGGTTGAACCTAGGGTTTAACTGCTATCCGGTGGCTCGATCCTCACTCAGTGGATGTTTTGGGTGACTTTTCGACATCCCTGACCATACTTCCAGTAAGGTTTTCGATGGTTAAACCTAGGGTTTTGTACCTAGGGTTTTCTCTGTTGATTGAAGGCCGATCTTCTCCGGTCGCGAAGAAGGAGGGTAACTCTGTCCTTATCTTGAGTATTGTATGCTTTGTGTGTGATTATCTGGCTTCGTATGTGAGTATCTGGTTTTGTGTGTGAATATCTGGTTTGGTTATACTCTTCTTGTTGAAACTGTTTTTTTAAGTCAGTTCATTGATTATGGCTTCTAATACGAATGCTGGTACCTCCTCCTCGGTAGACTCTACTAGCCCCCTATTTGTATACTCCTCTGATGTCCCCGGGGTCTCTCTTGTCCCCACTCCCTTCTCGGGAAGTGGTTAAGGGGGTTGGAGGAGAAAAATGATTGTTGCATTATCTGCTAAAAACAAAATTGGTTTTGTTGATGGCACATGCTCCCGACCAGCCATTAATGTGGCTCAACAAAGGTTATCGGATAGGTGCAATAACATGGTGATTTCTTGGTTAACTGTTTCCCTCTCCCCTCAAATTGCTGAAAGTGTGCAGTATTCTGATACTGCACAGAGCATATGGTCCCAACTCTAGGCCAGATATGGCACTACAAACAGGACTAAAATCTTTGAATTGAAAAGACACCTCCCAAGGATCCTTAGATGTAGCTTCATATTTTAATAAGCTCAAAGGTCTGTGGGATGAACTAGAATCAATGTGTGTTAATCATGGTCAAAGATGTGTTTGTGCTGCCAAAGATGGTATAATACAGGAAAGTGATGAAAATAAGGTGTTTCAGTGTTTACTGGGTCTTAATAAAGCATACATGGGGTAAGGAGTAATCTTTTGATGATGCAGCCTCCTCCATCTCTTAACAACGTCTATAATATGGTCCTCAATGATGAGAAGCAGAGACAAGTCCAGTCTCCTTCTCACTTTAATCCAGACTCTGTCTCTTTCAATGTCCATACTAATAGGCATCCTGTTGGATTTAACAAGGCCACAGTGCCTAATCCTTCTTTTCCTTTCACACAAAGAGTCAATTTTGATCAAGCCAGAGGACCTTTATTCTGTAGATACTGTAAAAAATCTGGACACTTAATTGATAAGTGTTTCAAGATCCATGGGTATCCACAAAGTACAAATTTTAACAAGGGGAGGAGACATGCTGCTGCTCATCTTAGTGCTGGTCTGGATTTCCCTCATTCTGAAGGACATATGTCTGTTCCCCAAGGGAATCCTCCTGAAAACCATCAATCTGTTCCAAAAATAGATGGCCAGAGTTCTGTGATACCAGGGTTGAGCAGACAACAGTATGATCATTTGATGAATTTATTACAACAGACCCAGTTAGGGGACTCCACAGCTCAGACTCCTCCTCCCATGTATGCTGCTAACTTTGCAGGTACTATGTTAACTGAGAGCCCTATTTCTGATTCCAAACTCTGCTTGCTTACCAATATTAATTCTGTCACCTGGATTATAGATTCAGGTGCCTCTAATCACATGACACATGATAAACAGTTACTTGTTAACATCACACCTTTAACTCTTCCATATCTTGTCACTCTTCCTAATGGCTATAAAGTGAAAGTAACATGCACAGGCTCTTTTGCATTGACTCCTTCCATCACTCTTCACAATGTACTGCTAGTTCCTTCTTTTAAACACAACTTGATTTCTGTCCACAAGTTAGTGAAGCAGTTGCATTGTATAGTTCTGTTCACTGAACATTCATGCTTACTACACATGATACAGGACCCTTCTCTGAGGAGGCCTCTGGATCTTGGTAGAGAAGCTGCTGACATATATAAGCTGGCTTGGGTTCCTCCTTCCCCTTCTTCCTCTGTTAGTTGTTCCTCTACTTCTGTTTGTTCTGTGTCTGCTTCTTGTAATGATGACATTTTGTCTGATAGCAAGGTTGTTCCATTGCCTTCTGTGTTTGCTTCTTGTAATGATGGCATTTTGTCTGATAGCAAGGTTGTTCCATTGTCTTCACATGTATATATTTCCATCTGTAATAATGTTCTTACAAATGACATGAATTACATTTGGCATTTAAGACTTGCTCATACTCCTTTTACAAATATGAGATATATTTCTGGCTTGTCTTTTCCATTTGCTTCCAGACAACCTTTTCCATGTTCAGTCTGTCCTATGGCAAGATAGACTAGGCTCCCATTTCCCTGATGATTCTATTAAGACCTCTAGACCCTTTCAATTGATTCATGTGGACACTTGGGGACCTTATCATACTCCAACCTCTTCTGGTTGTAGATATTTCCTTACAATTGTTGATGATTTTTCTAGGGCAACATGGACACACTTAATGGGATCCAAAAGCAATGCTTTTTCTATGCTTAAGTCATTCATTTCTCTGGTTAAAACCCAATTTAATGCTGTGGTTCAAACTGCTAGAAGTGACAATGCCTTAGAATTGGGATCTAGCATTGAGGGTACTTCTTTCTTTAGTAGTCAGGGGATCATACATCAAACCACCTGCTCTCATACCCCTCAACAGAATGGTGTTGTTGAGAGGAAGCATAGAACCCTTCTTGAAACCTGTAGAGCTTTGCTTTTTCAATCTGGCTTGCCTGTATCTTTCTGAGGGGGCTGTTTGTTGACTGCCACCTACCTCCTTAACAGAATACCCACCAGATTACTTCACAATAAATCTCCTCATGAAATCTTGTATGGGAAAGTTCCAACCTATACTCACTTGAGAACATTTAGTTGTCTTGCCTATACCACTGTCCCAATCCCTCAAAGGGACAAGTTAAAGCCAAGAGCCCTTCCTTGTGTTTTCCTGGGTTACCCTTTTGCCAAAAAGGGTTATAAATTGTATGATCTTGCTTCAAAGAAATATTTGGTTTCCAGGGATGTCATCTTTCATGAATCATGTTTTCCTTTTAAAACTGCTTCTTCTTCTGCTCATCCTTCTTCTTTATCCTTTCCTTTTGTTCCTTCTGGAGAACATGATGATGATTGTGATTCTCCCATACTTCTCTCCTCTCCTCCTTCTCCTGCATCTGTGCAAGTACCTCCTTCTACTGTCCCTGACTCTACTGACTCTACCTTCACTCCTCCTTTCAATCCTGATATCTCACCTCATGTCCTAGCTTCTTCTCCTTCTGTTCCTGCTCCCAGAAAGTCTCAAAGACAACATAATCCTCCCACTTATCTTAAGGATTATGTTTGTCTACTACCTGCCTTTTCTGGTTCATCTTCCTCCTCTTTGGAATCTGAACCTCTATATTACTCTCAAGCTGCATCTGTCCCAGCATGAATGGCTGCCATGAGACAGGAGTTTGATGCTTTGGACACAAACCATACTTGGGATGTTGTTCCTCATCCTCCTGGTAAGAAACCCATTGGTCGTAAATGGGTTTATAAAATCAAATACAAGGCTGAAGGCTGTGTTGAAAGGTATAAAGCTAGACTTGTTATTAGAGGAGATACTCAGGTTGAAGGTATTGACTTCACTGACACCTTTTCTCCTGTGGTTAAAATGTACACTGTTAAGTGTCTTATTGTTGTGGCTGTGAAAAATCATTAGAATTTATTTCAACTAGATGTTAATAATGCTTTCTTGCATGGTGATTTGGATGAGGAGTTCTATATGAAGCTCCCTCCTGGTTTGACAGTTTCTGCCCCTGACTCTGTTTCTGCCTCTTCTACCTCTACTCCCCTTGTTTGCAAATTGAACAAATCCCTATATGGGCTCAGACAGACATCCAGACAGTGGTATGTCAAATTGTCTTCTGCCTATATTCCAGAGGCAATAGACATTCTTTGAATGATTATTCTCTATTCATCAGAGGTACACCAGGGTCCCTTGTGATTGTTGTTATCTATGTGGATGATATTATTCTTATTGGGGATGACTGTGATGAAATTGCTGACCTGAAACTGTTTCTGGATGATCAGTTCAAAATTAAGGACCTAGGGTCCCTACATTATTTTCTAGGCATAGAGATGTCATCTGTTCCTGGTGGGATGATCCTTAATCAACATAAATATGTTTCTGATTTGCTGCAACAGTTTGACTGTGTCAATGTCTCTTCTGTTGTATGTCCTTTGGACATTAATGCAAAATTGCATGCTGATTTTGGTGACCTATTGCCTTCTCCAGATCAGTATAGGAGTCTTGTTGGTAAACTTTTATTTCTGACTCATACTAGGCCTGATATCTGTTTTGCTGTGCAACATCTGAGTCAGTTCCTCAAATGCCCCAGAATCCCCCATATGACTGCTGCCTTTCATGTGTTGAGATATCTTAAAGGCACCCCTTCTCTGGGCCTCTTTTATTCTGATTGCAATGATTTCACTGTTGTTGGTTATTCCGATAGTGACTGGGCTGCCTGCCCTGATACAAGGAGGTCTGTTACTGGGTTCTGTATTATTCTGGGTGGTTGCCTGATTAGTTGGAAATCTAAGAAGCAACCAGTGGTCTCTTTATCTTCTACTGAGGCTGAATACAGGGCCCTCAGTAAGGTTGTAGCAGAATTATCTTGGTTGTCTCGTTTATTTCTTGATCTTGGAGTTTCTGTCTCTCTTCCTTTTTCTGTGTATTGTGACAGCCAGACTGCTATTCACATTGCTAAGAATCCTTTTTTTCATGAAGGGACCAAATTATTGAAGTGGACTGTCACTTTGTACGCGATCAGCTCCAGACTGGTCTTATTCAACTGTTTCATGTCTCTACAACTCGTCAGCTGGCTGACCTTCTGCTCCTTTGCCTGGGACTGTGCTTCATCCATTGTTGCCCAAGTTGCAGGTGGTATCCCCCTCCAACTTGAGGGAGGGTGTTGAGATGACAGATTATATGGCTTCCAAGCCAAAGGATAAGTGACATATATTCATTGTAAATCATTGTATATTCATTGTATATTTACTGTATACTCATGGTATACCTGTAATGGGCTATGATGAACAATACAATGTTGTTGGACCGTGTATGTGTATCTGAGCCCACATCCACATCTATTTAGTTTTGGGCCGGATCACCTGACCCGACCCATGAGTGTATTGTATATATGTAGAGTAGGTAGATATTTTACATACGGACTTCATTTTGCTTTCTTTTCTGATCAATGAAACTCTCTTTCTTTCAGAGACTTCTCTCAACTGCTTCTCCTTCTCCCTAGATTCTCTCACTATATTTTCCATGATTCTTCAGTTTAATCTCAAAGTTTTCTTTATTATACGTATTAGAAACATGTCTTAAGGGAAGATTTCTTTTCTTATTTTGTTGTAGAAACCGTGGCTTAACTCTTTACATAATTATATCTATAAGACCTACTTGTCTGTGCTTAGGTCTAAAGCATGTTTAGACTTACTTCTCTGCTGTTTGGCTTAAGTAATTTAAAAAATGAATATTTTGTGTTTAATCTCTGTTTCACTATTTCTGTATTAACAACATGATATAGAATGGTACGACAGGTAAAAGGTTGGGTATATATGCAAGCTCTTTGCAACTTGATTATACATCGTTTAAACTTATGAAGGAATAACTTTTAGTGCATTATAATTTAATGCGATTTTTACTGCGATAGCTAGTTGGGTATGTGCTGAGTGATTTATGGCTTTAACATATTTTATGAGTAGCACGCTTGTATGAGTTTGCCCATGGCTGCGCTTCTTAAACAGTGAATAGCTTTGAATCTATGAAACTCTTTTAGCTAAAATATGGTATTAAAGCTTTAGGGTAGCCACATAAACCAATGGCTAAGTTGAGTTGAGTTGTGCCCTCTCTCTCTCTGTTATGTAGTCAATAAAATATATCACCATACGACTACCACTATGATTAGAGCATCCCTTCAATTAAAGTCACGAATAAGAGTTTATTGAAAAGGCTAATTAAAAACAACTTTAATTGGTAATCCTAAATTCATATTTTTAAGAAAATAGAATGCCTATTGGGGATACATGTTAGGATCTTGTATTTTCTTAAGGGAGATTGACTTGAATATTTTAAGTTTTGCTAAAGAACAATAATTATGTTATGAAATGGTTGATTTTGTTTACTTTCTCTTAGAGAAGCATGCCTTTAGTTTAGGCTAAAATACTTAGCTAGCACTCTATTTTGAATTTAATGAAAATATGCAGAGTTTCTGTTTGAATACTTTTCTGGGGGATAAATTGAATTTCTATATTATGGCGACTTTCTGGCATGACAAATTATTAGCTTTCACAAAGATTACTAATTATTTGACAAAGCTTACAGTTTGGTTGTTAGTCCCTGGTGTAAATTGCTTTTTTGATGTCATTTTTATTCTCATGGTTACTGGAAAAGAGTATGATCTCCTTCCTAATTCTTTATTTCTCTTTCTCTTTTGGAGCAAATTTGGAGTCTTGACGCAAGACTCGCCCATACCCGACCATGGAGTCGACACACATTTTCACATCCTTAGAGTGCATTGGATAGCAGAATGTTGAGTTGTCCCACATCGGAGGGATTGAGGTCCTTGGTCTCCTTATATGGCTTGGACAATCCTCACCTCATAAGCTAGCTTTTGGGGTTGAGTTAGGCCCAAGTTCATTCTTTTCATGGTATCAGAGCCAGACCCATCCCAATTACTATTACCGATGTTGGGCCCCCATTTATGTTGTCTACGCTCCAGAAATATGGACGTGATGGGGGGTGTTGAATTGTCCCACATCGGAGGGATTTGAGGTCCTTGGTCTCCTTATATGACTTGGACAATTCTCACTTCATAAGCTAGCTTTTGGGGTTGAGTTAGGCCCAAAGTCCATTCTTATCACAGAATAACAAGCGGAATTCGCTTGGTGTCGCCCATGGCGACTTCCTTGCTTGTGTTTGCATTTTATCTCAGTTTGGACCCATCTTTGACGTAGATTTTAATTAAGTCTTTTCATCTAACCATTTAGAATTTTCTACTCTAGTTTATTTTATCACATAGAGTGTGGCATCTTTAAAAGTCTATAAAATTAATAATATTCAATAACTTTTTTTATCTATTTAGTATAACCACCTATCTCACAAGCTCAATAAAATCGTCCATCACACATCATTTGGTAATCTTAATATAAGATTCGTTTCAATTTTTACAATGTGTAAGATTTTAAAGAGAATGCTTGAACGTTCCTTTGGAATATATTTCAATCTCTCTTCTAACTCATCCAATGCTTTTAAAACCAACCAAGTTCAGTTTTGAAAACTCATTTTTTCTTAAGGCGAACCAAAGTTTGGTAGTTTCTTTCGAGCTTTCAGGTAATGTAAATCAAGTCTTAACACAATTTTCATAAATGTTTTTCTAGTCATCTAGTTACTTGGTCATGATCTAGCTTCTCACGTGCTTGTATGTCCAAAACGCTACTCATATTTTTATACTTATTTCTAATTTAATTAACTTAAGTTTGGCTGGTTAATCATTTTAATGGATCTTAAAAGATGCCTTACCCCTTCCTTTTAAGAATACTAGAATCCTTACCCATAAATATGTCTATGGAGTTTGGAATGTTGTTACAACTCCAACAGTGTTGTTACACTCCAACAGTGTTGTTACATGATGATGGATACTTCATTTTTAAATTCGAATCTATGAAGGACAAAACCCCAATAATGCAAAATGGCCCTTATACTTTCAATGGTAAGCCTATGATATTGAAGGACTGGGATCCAAACTTTCATATCCAGAATGAATCAATAAGAATTGTACCAATTTGGGTCAATTTTCCTAGTTTGCCAATTCAATGCTGGGCAGAAGAGAATTTAGGGAGAATAGCTAGCTTAATAGGAAAACCTTTGTGTACTGATAGAGTAACTATTGCGTGTGAAAAAGTTTCCTGTGCTAGAGTCCTTGTAAAAATGGACATTACCCAGCCTTTGGCTGATGAAGTTTATATTGAGATACCAGATGGAAGAAGCTGGTTGCAGATTGTGAAATTTGAATGGAAACCAACATTTTGTCTAGAATGTAACTCGTTTGAGCATAAAAATGGGGAATATCAGAAGGAGGATCAACAAGATGAAAGGTCACAGAAACAGAGAAGGAGAAAAAAAGAAGAATACCATAATGAAGTAGCAACCAAAAGCTATAATTGAGGGGAATATAGCCAATCAACATCAAGAGGAATCAACAAATCAACATGAGGTGGAACTACAAGTGAACAATAGAGGAAAGCAGGTTGCAAATGTAAAAGGGGCAAATGATAGAATTAAAAATAGTGAGACCAACTATGATGAGTTGGCTAAGAGGAATACATTTGCAGCACTAACTATAATGGAACCATCTGATGGGAATCAACAGAAGAGAGAGAGCAAAAAAAAGATAGGTATAAAGGACCAAGGAGGCAGCTCAAGTAACCACTACCCCCCTTGATCATTGTATTATGGAATATTAGAGGACTGAACAAGTTCTATAAACAGCGATAATTAGTTAAATTCTTGCGGATAAATAAAGTAGATATGATATAAGAAACTAGAGTGAAACAGCAAAATACAAAGACAATTTACAAAAAACTGGGAGACGAATGGAAAATAGAAAATAACTATGCATTTGCACCTAATGTAAGGATATGGATAATGTGGAAAGAGTTAAATGTCCATGTTGTAATTTTGGAAAGTACAGACCAAATGATTCATTGTGAGGTGAAAGACAAGAATTTAACAATTGCTAGCTATATCACATTTGTGTATGGCCTGCATACCATAAAACACAGAGTATCACTATGGAGGAGTTTGAGAAATGTCAAATATAGTGGTCCTTGGCTTATAATGGGTGATTTTAATAGTGTGTTAGGTGTGGATGATAGGATAAATGGCCAACCAGTGCATCAATCAGAGATGGCTGAATTTTAGAGCTGCATTGATGACATTGGAGTGGGGCAAATTACCAAGAGAGGAAACAACTTTTCATGGAGCAGTAAAAGGGATGCTGAAGTCAGAATCTATAGTCATATAAACTGGGCTTTTGGCAATGATGAGTGGTTCAATACTTACACTGGGGTGAAAGCAGTATACATGCTACCTGGATGCTCAGACCACACTCTTATAATGATAGACAATGAAGTAATAAAAGGTAAAGTGAATAGACTATACAGGTTACTAACAACAGTTATGAAACAAAAGGAATACAGGGAAGCAGTTCATAGAGTTTGGAGTCAGCAGATCAAAGGGTACACTATGTATTCTATTTGGAGAAAATTGAAGAAACTTGAACAAAGTACCAGGAACATTCATAAGGAGCACTTATATATTGATAAGAAACTGCAACACATAAGAGAAGAACTGAAGGTAATACAAGGAAAGCTGAATGAAGATCACTTCAACAAAAAGGTGATTGAAGAAGAAAAGCAATCCTTAGAGAGCATTGAAAAATGGGAAGCAATTCAAGAACTGATAGTGAGACAGAAATCAATAGCAACTTGGATCCAACTGGGAGATAGCAATACAAAGTATTTCCATGCATATATGAAGTCCAGACAAGCAAGAAATAAGATGAGCAGTATCCTCAATGATAACCAGCTGAAGATTACTGATCCACAGCAGATTCAACAAGAATTCACACAATTCTTTCAATATCTATTGGGTACAGCAGCAGTTCAGTTACCAGGAATTGATATAAATGTGGCAAGAGATGGTCCTTGCTTAACACTGCACCAACAGCAACAATTATTACTTCCAGTAACAAAGGAGGAGATCAGCCAGATAGTGCAAAACCTACCTAATGACAAGGCTCCAGGTATTGATGACTATCCTGCAGAAGTTTTAAGAGTTTTGGCCAATTGTGGGGAAGGAAGTTACAGAGGCAGTGCAATAATTTTTTCAAAATGGCAAACTCTTAGAAGAGATTAACTGCACAATTGTTACATGGATTCCAAAAGTGAAAAATCTCAACTATGGTAAAGAATTTAGACCCATTGCTTGTTGCTCAACATTGTATAAAATCATTACTAAAATTCTAACTAATAGGCTTAAACTGATTATGAACTATTTGGTTGGGCCTTCCTAGTCTGCTTTCATAGATGGGAGAACATACTTGATAATGTTATTATGGCACATGAACTGATCAAAGGTTATACTCAAAAGGCAGTGTCTCCTAGATGCATGATCAAAGTAGACATTAGGAAGGTTTATGACTCCGTGGAATGGGAGTTTCTGAAGGCAGTACTTCTTGAATTTGGAGTACCTTACAAAATGATAGTACTAATCATGAAATGTGTCTCCACAGTAAGTTACTCTTTTTTAATAAATGAAGGATTGACCAACAAGTTTGAAGCAAGGAAAGGACTAAGACAAGGGGACCCAATGTCTCCCTAATTGTTTGTTCTAACCATAGAGTATCTAACTAGATCTCTGAAGAAGCTAAGCAGGAATCCAAATTTTAATTTCCATCCCAAATGCACCAAACTACAAATCACACACATCTGCTTTGCAAATGATCTTTTGATGTGCTGCAGGGCTAATGAGATTCTCAATGAAGTTATTGATGGAAGAGTTTGAACAATTCTCAAAGGTATCATGCCTTCAAGCAAATTTGGATAAAAATTCCCTATATATAGCAGGTGTTTCAAGGGAATTCAGAGAGAAAATTCTTGCAGAACTTCACCTAGTAGAGGGCAATTTTCCTTTCAAATACCTAGGAGTAACCTTAACTGTTGAAACACGTCCTCAAGCCGATATAACTAAACGTGTGTTCATCCTTGTAGGTTTTGATAAATGACAAACCAACGCGCATGGAATATCGACATATGCCAAAGATCAAGCACATGAGAAATAACGAGCAAGATCAAGAAAATCAACAAAGTTATAGTTGATCGTTTTATAGTTATGCTCTTGATCCGACAATTGATTTAAGACTTGGCTTCTCTCGTAAGATCATTTTTAAACAAATCATGCATCGTTGTGTTAAAACAAAATGATTTACATTTTAGTCAATATGGTTTTTAAACATGTCTTTTAAATCTGGACCTATATAATCGATTATATGAACCATACAATCGATTATATTAAGACCGCCAAAACTGGATTTTTCAAAAACAACGAAACAATCGATTCTATACTTTTAACAATCGATTATATTGAGACAGTGTGTCCCAGATTTGAAAAGACAGCTAAACAATCGATTATCCACTTCCAAGTAATCGATTATTATAAAACAGTATGCACCAAATTTTTCTAAGTACAAGAATAATCGATTATGTCCTTACAGGTAATCGATTATGTTGAGGCAGTGTGCATCAGATTTTTCAAAGAAAGAAAATAATCGATTATGTGTTTTCAAGTAATCGATTATGTTAAGACCGTTGCCAACGATTTTTGAATCACTGAAAAACAATCGATTATATAGATTCTTATAATCGATTATATGAGCGTAAAATCGGTGATTGATTTTTTAACGTTGCCAACTAATCGATTATTAAGTCAAACATAATCGATTATTTAGCGTGAAATCTGCATATCATTTTTGACTGATCTTAAATAATCGATTATATAGAATCCCATAATCGATTATATGAGCAAAATTTCAGCAACCACTAATTGGCAATTAAGCAACGGTCATAGTGATTTTGAACACTATAAATACACCTCAAAATCACTTGTTTCTACACAAAAACTGATCATTATCATTGCTTAAAGCTTACACACTCTTGCTTATCATTTTATATTCATTTCATTACATTTGAGAGCCAAAATCCTTGTATAAGTTGTTGTGATCTTGAGCCTATTATTTTTACTCATACCCACTCTATTAAGAGAGTTTTGTTTTGAGTGCTTAGTGTTTTTAAGCACTTAAAGGGAAGTTGAAATCCCTTGTTGTAAGAAGGAAAGGTCAATTCCTTGTTGTGAAGTCTTGAGGTGTGGTATCCTCGAGCGGATTGAAGTCTTGTAGAGGGTATATCTACGAGCACTTGTAACGGTTTGTTAGGCACCCGTAAGCTTAACAAAGTTAGTGGAAAACTCGAGAGAGTCTCTCGCGGACTGGACTAACCACACGTTGTGGTGAACCAGGATAAAATTGGTTTGTTCTCTCCTTGCTATTTTTATTTCCGCATTCACTTTATTCTTGCAAGATTAAATTCCGCAAATTTACATAGAATTTCATTTAAACGCTATTCACCCCCCCTCTAGCGTTAAGCGTATATTCTAACAATTGGTATCAGAGCCTAACTCTCTGTAAGACTTAACCGTTTGAGAGAATCTTTCCATGGCTTCTATTCGTAGTGCTTATGCAGGAATAGGTGAAGGTTCATGCACCACAAGGCCACCACTTTTTGATGGCACCAACTACACTTATTGGAAGGAGAGAATGAGGATTTTCATCCAATCCAACAACTTCCAATTGTGGAAAATTATCAAAAATGGAGAACAACAACCCACCAAAAAGGTTGGTGAAGAACTCACCCCAAAATCGGAAGAGGAATATGACGCGGACGATATTAGAAAAGTGGAGAACAATGCAAAGGCAATCAATATAATGTATTGTGCAGTGAACCCCGACGACTATAGAAAAATATCATGCCGCACCACTGCCAAGCAAATGTGGGACAAACTAGAAATCACCTACGAAGGTACGGAACAGGTAAGGGAAGCTAAAATTGATTTCCTAACCCACGAATATGAATTATTTCGTATGAAGGAAAACGAGAAGATAGACGAGATGTTCGAACGATTTTCAAAAATCGTTAATGATCTCCACGCACTCAAAAAGACGTTTAGGGATAAGGAGCTTGTCTGGAAAATTCTATGAAGCCTCACTCCGGAATGGCGGTCCAAAGCCGATGCAATCCAAGAATCAATCGGCATCACAAACGTCACCATCGACGGATTGCGAGGTAATCTCAAAACTTACGAATCCACTATTCTTAACTCTCCTTTGGATGATCAAAGGAAAAGGAAGATTGCGCTCAAAGCATCAACAACTCAACCTCAACACAATGAGGAGTCAAGCGACGAAGATGTCGAGCTTGGACTAGTAATCAAGAGATTTCAAAAATTCATGCGGAAGGAGTACAAAGGAAAGCGTCAAGGAGGACAATTAAAATGCTATGGATGTGGGGAAGCCGGACACATCAAATCAAATTGTCCTAATAGCAAAGGCGAAAAGAAATCCACAAAGAAACAACGAGCCTACATCTCTTGGGGAGTGACTCCGGGGATGAATCAAGCGATGGAGAAAAAGAGGAAACCGCCAACCTATGTCTCATGGCACATGAAGAAAACAAAGAAGAGGTATGTGAAAATTCTTCCAAGAAATTCTTTTCTCTTGATGAAATGCAAAATGCTTTAGATTAACTATATGGTGAATTTATAGGAGCTTCTAAAACCATAAAAGATTTAAAGAAACAATTATCTTCAAAAGAAAATGATTTTGAGAAATTGACTCTTGAAAATGAGAAGATAAATGAACTAAAGAAACAATTATCTTTGAAAGAAAATGAGTTTGAAAAATTGACTCTTGAAAATGAGAAACTAAAACACGAAAATAAATTTTATGGAAAAAGAAGCTCCGATAAGCCGGAAAGTTCAAATAAAGATTGTATTTCTTGTAAAGCTTTAAAAGATGAGGTAGAAAGTCTTAAAGGTACCTTAAATAAGTTCAATTCCTCTCACAAAAACCTAAATAATGTTCTTGTTAATTTAAAGTCTACAAAACATGGCATAGGTTTTAAAAATGAGCCTAAAGAAAAAGTTGAGACCATCCCCCAACAACCTAAGGCTCAACCTAGGCAAAATAACATAAATGCTAGAAATAACAATCCTAGAACCAATATCCATCCTAGAAGAAATGTTGATCATTTTAGAACATCTCGAAATGGCTTTCAAAGATCGCAACCTAGACATACTCAACCTAGAAACAACTACCCTAGGACCACTACAAACACTAGAAGAAATTTTGAGCAATTTAGAGCACCTAGAAAAGACTTTCGAAATTTCAATGCTCCAAATAGAGTAAATGAATTTAAACCCTCTAATTACTATCAACCTAGAAGAATGCATAATCCAAATGTGATTTACCACTATTGTAATCGAATACGACATATAGCCCCTGCATGCTTCACTAGACATAGACATTTCACGGCTAGTCAATCACAACACTATTTTACACCTAACACACAAGGACCCAAAATGGCTTGGGTACCAAAAACTCATTAATCTATTTTGTAGGTGTGTTTGAAGGGGTCAAGTGTACTTTGGTACCTTGATAGTGGATGCTCAAAATATATGACCGGAGACGCATCCAAATTCCTTCAACTAACGCCCAAGGAAGGAGGAAGTGTTGTTTTTGGAGACAATAACAAAGGAAAAATTATCAGCATCGACTCGGTCGGTAAGGATGAATCTTCTTCCATTAAGCATATCTTGCTAGTTAAAGGTCTCAAACATAACCTCTTAAGCATAAGTCAATTATGTGACAAGGGAAATCTTGTATTGTTTGATTCCGAAGAATGCCTAGTTTTCCGTCGTAGTGATTTTAAAATTATTCTCCGTGGCATTAGAATTGATAACATTTATATGGTCGATCTTGAAAATTCGTCATCAAGCTATATGAATTGCCTTCTAAGTAAAGAAGATGACATGTGGTTATGGCATCGTAGAGTAGCTCACGTAAACATGAATCTATTAAACAAATTAGTCTCACAAGATTTAGTGATGGGTCTTCCGAAGATAAAATTTGAAAAAGACTCTACTTGCGATTCATGTCAAAAGGGAAAACAAACAAAAGCCTCGTTTAAATCCAAAAATGTTGTATCTACCACTAGACCCTTACAACTCCTGCACATGGATCTCTTCGGTCCATCTAGAATTAAAAGTTATGGTGGAAATCTTTATGCTTTCGTTATTGTTGATGATTATTCTAGATTTACATGGACACTATTTCTCGCTCATAAAAGTAATGAATTTCAAGCTTTTAAAAGTTTTCTTAAACGTGTGCAAAATGAAAAGAATACAACCGTCACTTCCATAAGAAGTGATCCTGGGGGAGAGTTCGATCATAATCTCTTCGCGGATTTTTGTGACGAACTCGGTATTGAACATACCTTTTCGGCTCCACGTACACCACAACAAAATGGAGTGGTTGAACATAAAAATCGATGTCTCGAAGAGATGGCTAGAACCATGCTCGATGAGGCCGATATTTCCAAATCTTTTTGGGCGGATGCCGTGAGTACCGCAAGCTATATTCTAAATAGAGCTATTATTAGACCGATACTCTTGAAAACCCCCTATGAACTCTACAAGGGAAGGAAGCCTAACCTATCCCATCTTAGAGTCTTTGATTGTAAATGCTTTATTCACAACAATAGAAAAGACAACCTAGGAAAATTTGATGCCAAATCGGATGAAGGAATTTTTCTTGGCTATTCATCACGTAGCAAAGCATATAGAGCTTTCAATCATAGAACCAAAACTGTTGAGGAATCTCCTCATATAGCATTTTGTGAAAATGATACTCGCTTGGCGAGAAAGGATTCTTGTGTTGATCTTGCAGATTGTTTAAACAAATTAAATCTTCAAGACAAAGTGCAAAAGGAAAATCCAAAGGAAACCCAAGATGAAACCTTGGAACAACCAACGGAGGAAGCACCATCACAAGAGGTAGATTCTGTAATGCCTAAGGCCTGGAGGACATCTAGAGATCATCCTCTCGATAAGGTAATTGGCGACATTGAACAAGGGGTAAGTACTCGTAATCTTCTTAAAGACACCGTAGGTCATATGGCATTTGTTTCTCAAATTGAACCTACTACCATTTCCGAAGCAATTGGGGATGAACATTGGACCTTGGCAATGCAAGAGGAGCTTAACCAATTCAAACGTAATGATGTTTGGGAATTGGTGCCAAGACCCGATAATCATACCATAATTGGTACGAAATGGGTTTTTCGTAATAAATTAGACGAAAATGGAATAATCACTAGAAACAAAGCTAGGCTAGTTGCCAAGGGTTATAACCAAGAAGAAGAAATAGATTATGAAGAACCATATGCACCCGTAGCACGCTTAGAAGCAATTCGTCTATTACTTGCCTTTTCTTCATCAATGAATTTTAAATTGTATCAAATGGATGTTAAGAGTGCCTTCCTTAACGGATTTATTCAAGAGGAAGTATATGTTGAGCAACCCCCCGGGTTCGAAGACTTTAAATCTCCGGATTATGTCTTCAAGCTCAAGAAAGCACTCTATGGTCTAAAACAAGCTCCGCGAGCTTGGTATGAACGCTTGAGCAAATTCCTTTTGGAAAATGAATTTAATAGAGGAAAAGTCGATACTACGCTTTTTATCAAAAGGAAAGGCAATGATATTCTAATTGTTCAAATTTATGTTGATGATATTATTTTTGGTGCAACTAATGAGTCTTTATGCAAGGAGTTTTCAAAACTCATGACTAGCGAATTTGAGATGTCTATGATGGGCGAACTTAATTTCTTCTTGGGGTTACAAGTCAAACAAATGAAGGAAGGAATCTTCGTTTGTCAATCGAAATATTGCAAGGAATTACTAAATCGCTTTGAAATGAGCAATGCCAAAGCGATGGCTACCCCAATGAGTACATCCGACCATCTCGACAAGGACGAAAAAGGTAAGGAAGTCGACACCAAAAAGTACCGAGGTATGATCGGCTCTCTTCTTTATTTAACTGCTAGTAGACCGGACATCATGTTTAGCGTGTGCTTATGCGCTCGATATCAATCATGTCCTAAGGAGTCGCACCTAACTGCGGTAAAGCGGATAATGAAATATCTCGTTGGAACCATAAATGTGGGACTATGGTATCCCAAAGGTTCTTCATGCCAACTTGTTGGCTACTCCGATTCCGATTTTGCAGGTTGCAAATTGGACCACAAGAGCACTAGTGGCACTTGCCATTTGCTTGGTAGCTCTCTAGTTTCTTGGTTTAGCAAGAAACAGGTAAGTGTTGCGTTGTCCACAACCGAGGCTGAATATGTAGCCGCGGGGAGTTGTTGCGCTCAAATCCTTTGGATGAAACAGCAACTCTTGGACTATGGCCTTAGTATCGATCATATCCCTCTTCGATGTGATAATACTAGCGCCATTAGCTTGACGAAGAACCCTGTTCTTCATTCAAGAACGAAACACATAGAAATTAGACATCATTTTATAAGAGATCACGTTCTCAAGGGCGATGTCGAAATTGAATTTGTTGAAACCAAATATCAACTAGCCGACATCTTCACAAAGCCCTTAGAGAAAGAGTCCTTTATCTGTATTCGTAGTGAACTCGGAATTCTTGACTCCACGATGATCTAATTCATGCATTGCATTTTTTTTTGAATAATTACTGACTTGAGCGTCGGAGGCGCCTAATTCTTTTTTGCAGGTATCGCCCCAAAGATAGGGGGAATTTTCAGTCACTGGTGAAATATAATCGATTATTCATACACTATAATCGATTATCTAACGTATCGATTTTGCAGGAATTTGGGCATCAGGCAAAATAATCGATTATGGGACACTAGCTAATCGATTAGTATGTTACCGTCTCGGATGTTCGTAACTCATTGCCTACCATATAATCGATTATTTCAAAATCAACAATCGATTATTTCCTGTGCCCGCAAAACTCTGAGTTCACTGTCAAGCAAAAATCGATTATTCCCAAATCCATAATCGATTATATCCCAGATTCCGAAAAACGCTAAAGTCTCTGTCACGCAATAATCGATTCTCATATCTCTACAATCGATTATCCAACGGTCAGCTTTCAAATTTTTTACCCTTTTTTTACCGTTTGAGTCTTCAATTTTACAGTTTTTTTCACCTTAAATGTTGCCCCATCCTCCACATTATAAATAGGGGTCTCCACTCTTCAAATTTTCTCACTTCATCTTCAATCTTTGCTTCAAACACCCTTCTCAAAGCTTCAAATCAGTTGCATCAGCTCTTAAATTTTCATAAAAATGACGAGTAGGCAGTCCAACGTTCTCGTGCCGGCAAGAGTATTGCCTCCTCTTCCGCCGCACCTCCACCCGTTTTTCCTTATAAAGACGGTTCTTATTTGCGTTTTGATTCTCAATCCGAACTCGCTCGATTCCATGAAAAATTTGAAAGTCGAGAGATACTCCCACCTCGTTTTTCCACTACAAGATATCTCCGTAATAGCGCACCTCCCACAACAGAAAATATTCTTACTCAATGTCAACTTATTGACTTTTTATATCTTCAATACTCCTATATACACCAAGATTTAATTCGTGCCTTCTATTCTAATCTAAAGAAGGACGACGATGATGAACTTGTCTCTACAATCAATGGAGGTCAAATTTTTGTAAATGAGGAGAACTTGTAATTCCTCACTAAACTTCCCCGAAATGGTGAAGATATTTCTCTCGACACTAGAGATGACGGCGCATTATTTGGCGAACAACTTTTTTTTCACCAAATTGGTATTGGTGACATTCCGGATAGTCGTCGCCCAACTATTACTGATATGCTCCCCGAATATCGCCTAATTTTTTATTTCATCACACGAGTCCTCAAACCTCGCAAGTTCAATCACACCACTCTATCAAAAGAGGACGCAAAAATCTTACATGCAATTATGACCGGGGCTCGCATTAATTGGTGCCGGTTCGTCATGACACATATGTATGACGCTATTGGAAATGGTAGACCACTCCCTTATGCCTTACTCATAATGGCTCTTCTTGAAGCCGTCGGCATCGACACCTCCATCGGTCCTCAACCAAAAGCTACAAAGCATTGGGAGATTCACGAATCTTCGCTTCCCAATATTGGCGAACATCGTCCTCCTCCTCCCCCTACACAATTACGACGTCCTCAAGCTCCCACTCTTCAAACCATTTCGGACCAACTTGCTTCCTTGTCCACCTCAGTGTATCGTATTGATCAAAACGTCACTCGTTTGACCACTGAGCTTCATGGGTACTTCGATCATGTCAACTATCCATATGCCCAAACTATACCTCAGGAAGGAGTTTCGGATGCCGAGACGGATGTCAATGAAGAATAAATTATTTTTCTTATTATGTGTCGTTTGATTAATCTATTGTCTATTTTTCGTGCCTTCTTATGTATGCTTATTATCGTTTAATGAAAAGTTCATTATTTTTTGCTAATGTCAAAAGGGAGAAGAATAAGGGCTATGCGTACTAATAATATTGGCATAAATTAAGGGGGAATTCATAAATTGAGGGGGAATTCATTCACTTGTCTTCAATTGTCGTTATCTAATATGCATATCCCGATATTGGTTTGCCATTATCAAAAAGGGGGAAATTGTTGAAACACGTCCTCAAGCCGATATAACTAAACGTGTGTTCATCCTTGTAGGTTTTGATAAATGACAAACCAACGCGCATGGAATATCGACATATGCCAAAGATCAAGCACATGAGAAATAACGAGCAAGATCAAGAAAATCAAAAAAGTTATAGTTGAGTCGTTTTATATTTATGCTCTTGATCCGACAATTGATTTAAGACTTGGCTTCTCTCGTAAAATCATTTTTAAACAAATCATGCATCGTTGTGTTAAAACAAAATGATTTGCATTTTAGTCAAAATGGTTTTTAAACATGTCTTTTAAATCTGGACCTATATAATCGATTATATGAACCATACAATCGATTATATTAAGACCGCCAAAACTGGATTTTTCAAAAACAACGAAACAATCGATTATATACTTTTAACAATCGATTATATTGAGACAGTGTGTCCCACATTTGAAAAGACAGCTAAACAATCGATTATCCACTTCCAAGTAATCGATTATTTTTAAACAGTATGCACCAGATTTTTCTAAGTAGAAGAATAATCGATCATGTCCTTACAGGTAATCGATTATGTTGAGGCAGTGTGCATCAGATTTTTCAAAGAAAGAAAATAATTGATTATGTGTTTTCAAGTAATCGATTATGTTAAGACCGTTGCCAACGATTTTTGAATCACCGAAAAACAATCGATTATATAGATTCTTATAATCGATTATATGAGCGTAAAATCGGTGATTAATTTTTTAACGTTGCCAACCAATCGATTATTAAGTCAAACATAATCGATTATTTAGCGTGAAATCTGCATATCATTTTTGACTGATCTTAAATAATCTATTATATAGAATCGCATAATCGATTATATGAGCAAAATTTCAGCAATCACTAATTGGCAATTGAGCAACGGTCATAGTGATTTTGAACACTATAAATACACCTCAAAATCACTTGTTTCTACACAACAACTGATCATTATCATTGCTTAAAGCTTACACACTCTTGCTTATCATTTTATATTCATTTCATTACATTTGAGAGCCAAACCCTTGTATAAGTTGTTGTGATCTTGAGCCTATTATTTTTACTCATACCCACTCTATTAAGAGAGTTTTGTTTTGAGTGCTTAGTGTTTGTAAGCACTTAAAGAGAAGTTGAAATCCCTTGTTGTAAGAAGGAAAGGTCAATTCCTTGTTGTGAAGTCTTGAGGTGTGGTATCCTCGAGCGGATTGAAGTCTTGTAGAGGGTATATCTACGAGCACTTGTAACGGTTTGTTAGGCACCCGTAAGCTTAACAAAGTTAGTGGAAAACTCGAGAGAGTCTCTCGGGGACTGGACTAACCACACGTTGTGGTGAACCAGGATAAAATTGGTTTGTTCTCTCCTTGCTATTTTTATTTCCGCATTCACTTTATTCTTGCAAGATTAAATTCCGCAAATTTACATAGAATTTCATTTAAACGCTATTCACCCCACTCTAGCGTTAAGCGTATATTCTAACATTATATACAAGAAAGATCACAATTGCACAATGTATGCCTCTAGTAGAAAAGATAGTGGACAGAGTTAGAAGCTGGACTTCCAAATTCTTATCTTATGCTGGAAGACTTCAACTCATCAAAAGTGTATTGTTTGAAATGCAAACTTATTGGGCTCAGGTATTCCTCATTCCAAAAAAAGTTATTAAGCTGGTAAATGGAATTTGCAGGAATTACCTATGGACTGGTAGTCATGAGACTAGTCATAGGGCTCCTATAGCATGGGAGACATTGTGTAAACCAGAGGCAGCTGGAGGGTTGAACATTATCTTCTATGAAAGATGGAATAAAGTAGCTTTAACTAAACTTCTTTGGGCCTTAATGTCTAAGAAAGACAAACTCTGGATCAAATGGATCTATTGTCACTATATAAAGAAGAAGGACATTGCTACTATGGAAATCCCTAAGCAAGCTAGCTGGCTAGTAAGGAAGCTATTTGGAGCAAGAGAATGGTGGGCTACTGATAGCACAGGAATGCAAGCCTGCACTCAGAATGGGCAATTTAGCATCAGGAAGGCATATATTCATACCACTCCACAATATCCCAAAGTTCAATGGAAAACATTAGTGATGGTGACTGGAATGCTACCAAAACAAAAATATATCTTATGGATGGCAATGCATAGGCGCTTGGCAACAGTTGACAGATTAGCCAAATGAGGAATCCAAATTGATCAGTGATGCATATTATGTGGGAGAGATATTAAAGAGGCACATGACCACTTATATTTTGGATGTTCATATTCACAAAGTATGCGGCAATGAATGTTACAATGGTTGAAGTATCAAAGAATAGCAGGCAACTGGGAATCAGAAGTGCAGTGGTTAACTACTAATGTTAACAGCAAGAATCCAAGAAAAGTCATACTAGGAGTGGTGTTTGCAGCAGTAGAATACAACATCTGGATGGAAAGGAATGACAGAAAGTTTCAACAGTTGAGCAGAGAGGCCAAAGATAGAGCAAAGGAGATTACACTTCGAGTGCACATTATTGGACTGAAAAAACCTAAATGGTTACCCATTCTGCAGACTATTAATAGCTATCCTTTATGTAATCCTTGACACTTGTGACAAGAGTCTTTTTGTGTTAGGATTTAGCTAAACAACAATAGTTGTAGAGTATTAGTTGATTGTACTTATGAGATCCGTTCTATAATCCAAAGGAACAGATGATGTAAATTGACAAATGGTTGGAATAAAAATTTTCTTTTCGACCAAAAAAAAAGGTTAAGCATACCGCAAAAACAGAGTTAATTTTAAGTAATACTTAGCTAAAATTGGTGTCCTAATTCACCTTTAAAATAATTAGGTGGTGACTGTCTTTAATCAAATAAATCTCAGAATTACCAATATGTTATACTCTAATTTGACACGTATTAAAATGGGGTATAATACATGTTTCTATAGCATTTGGAAACACTGAACCACTCACATTGTGTACAAACACTCCAGAGCTCTGTCCTTTCTTCTTTCCCTTGAAATCTGATGGATAGCCATGACGTTTGTAGCACTTCTCTTTTGTGTGCCCTTGTAATGACAATAGTCATACTGAACTTGATTCTTTCTAAACTTGAAGTTTCAACCTACACTTGTTGAGTTCTTATTACTATAGAACATAACTCCTTCTATGCCTTCAGTAGTATGATTAGTTTAAGTGAAATTAGCCAGACTTCTTTGGCTCTCTTAATCAATTAGTAGGGAGTAGGCTTTGTTAATACTAGGAATTGGAGACATAATCATAATCTGGCTCCTTGACTGTGAGTAGGATTTGTTCAATCCCATCAGAAATTATAGTAGCCTGTGATACTCAAAATGTTGGGCATATTTCTTTGATTCAGGACATAGGCAACCAGGACGGGGCATTAATGCATAAAATTCATCCCAAAGGTCTCTCAACTTGGAGAAATAGTTAGCAACAAACATGGTACCTTTAGGGAGGTTATGAATTTCTCTATGAAGATACAGAACCCTAGATCTGATCCATTTACCTTATCAAATCTCCCCCTTAAGTCTTCCCAAACCTTATGAGCATTAGAGGCATATACCACACTACTAAGTAAACCTGGCTTTACAACATTTATTATCCATAAGAGAACCACATTATTCACTTTCTCCCATTGATCATGAAGTTCATGTTCAAATTTAGATTTAGGAAATCGACCATCAACTAAACCTAACTTACTCTTCCCTAACAGACCAATACTCATAGACCTACTCCATATCATGTAGTTATCGGAACCAATAAGTTAAAAAGAAATCGGAGTACTACTTGGAGTGTCCGTTAGTTGAAGGAAAAGTGGATGATTATGGCCAATTGATGGAAACACAGTTGTGTCGGCTGCATTATTGGCATTACTAGGGATTGTAGTTGCTAGAAGTGAAGTTTCTTCTCCAATTTCCATTTCAGCTGCTTCTTCAAGTGTAAACCCTAGCCTTTCATCTATACGCTACAATTGTACAATTTACCACAAAATTGTGAAATTAAAGTAACGAGAGGAAGGACTACTTTGAGAAATGCACTCGATTTATTCTGGTGGCTTTGATAATATGTTAGCTGCCATAGATCTGAAGATTGAGCTTGAGGTAGAAGACATGCAAATGAATGTCGCACTCAAGAGAAATAGATTTATGTTATTGGAAGAAGAAGAAATGATACAGTTACGTGTTTACACAAAGTGTACAGTGTATCTATATTTACAATATAATTAACTCCTAAACTCCTAATACAGTAGTAATTAACTATTAACTATAGTTACATAGTTAACTACAGTTAACTTATTAGCTTGGTTCATTAACTTTAGTCAGTAGTTTAGCTAAGAAAAAAATTTAATCTTTTTCACTTTTTTTCCCTTCCTCTAGGAAAATTTTGGCACACATTTGAAAAAGATAATGTGGTAATTAAGGAAAAGATGTGTGGCAAAAAGAATATAAGAATTCATATTGTAAAGGAAATCAAAGGTAGTAAGAAGAAGTCAAAGGCAAATTCAACTTGAAGCCAGTGGTTTGATATTTTGCTGTATCAGTTAAAACTTCAGTCCACTTGTTAGATTAGAAGTGACTGTTCAAAGTTTAATTTTTGTAGTTCAAATACTTCAGGCCACTTGTTTGAATTGACTATTTAAAATTTATTATTTATAGTTTAAAATTTAGGCCAGTGGCCTCAAGTTTGTCATTGTTGGCGTGAGAACAAATTTTTGCATTGATAGTTGAAAAAATTGAAAGTCTACATATAAGTTGTAGAAATTTCTTAATGGTGTGAGACCTTTTTGAAAAAAATCATACATGTTTGGTCCAAAACGAACAATATAATATCATGTTAAGCCCAATAGTCAAAACATGCTCCTTCTACTTTCATCAGTTTTCTCGTGTAATATTAAACTTCTCATCAACCTCCATCTCCAAGCATACTTAAGGATCGATTTGTTTCTTCTATTTTCTGTTAATTTCCTTCGCTTCTGTTTTTTTTTTTCCAAGCAAACTTGAGAATTTTAGTAGAAGTTTTTTTTTTTTATTTCGATTGAGAAAGTTCAATGTTTGATATTTGAGTTGCTTGTTTTGAGGTTCGAAGGAAAGAGAAAGAAGAAGAAAATGCAGGCAGAAGAAGCGGGAGAGGAGTGTTTTGTATTTGTCGGAAAAGAGTTTAAAATATCTCTAAACCATCAGAAAATATTTAAAAATACCTTTTATCCACCTATTAGATTAAAAATACTCATTTATCCACTTTTTTTGTTTAGTTATACTCTTTGACCGTTAGGTTAATATAATATTACTTTTTTTGTAAAACTTAAAAAAAATGCAAATATTTTTGTTTTTTTAAGTACATTAATTTAGTAAAGTCTTCAGCTTATACAAAAAAGGTTCAATGTTTACAAAAATATTCTTCTGAAGTTTTTTCAGATTTTAAGGAATTTGTTTTGTAAAAGCTGGAAAAAAATTGTAAAAACAGAAAAAGTTGTTTTTAATCAAAGATGTATTTAAAAAAAAATGAAAAACAATATTTTCAACAAAGTATTTTCGTTTTAAAAAAATATTTTTTTTTCAATTTTTTTAAAGCATTTCGCTTTCTGTTTTTTTTAAAGAATTTTTTTCATTTTAAAAAAAATGAAAAAAACTAAATATATTTTATTAAAAATATGTTATTAAAAATTATAAAAACAGAAATAAGATGTTTTAATAAAATATGTTTTTAAAAAAATGAAAAAACTATTTTCAACAAAATATTTTCGTTTTTGAAAAATATTTTGTTTTCAATTTTAAAAAAAAGCATTTCGTTTTACTAGGGTTTCTGTTTTTTTTCAAAGAAATTTTTTCATTTTTTGAAACAAAATGAAAAAATTGAAAAAAATTTATTAAATTTTTTTTTCAGTTATTACAAAAACATACTTTAAAATTGAAAAAAATGAAAAAAAAACTATTTTTTGTAAAAACTGAATTGTTTTTTGTAAAAACTAAAAAAAATAGTAGAAGAAGACTTTTCTAAATTAGTGGTTTACTGGTGCATTAGTTTAAAAAATAAAAATATTTTGTAAAATAGTTTTTTAAGTTTTACAAAAGTAATAATAATTATTTTTAATTCAGCATTGACTTAACGATCAAAGGGCATAAGTGAACCAAAAAAGATGGATGAAGAGATATTTTTAGCTCAATAGGTAGATGAAGGGTATTTTTAAACCTTTTCCAATAGTTTATGGGCATTTTGAACCATTTTCCATTGATTCAATTTTAAACTACATCGTAAGTATCTGTTAACATTTGTACTAAAATGGCTACTGCTGAAATTACCTGCTAATTTTATCATTCCGCTCAAGAATAATAATTTTAACCAAAAAAATTCTAAAACATTTCTAATTTGTGATTTGAGAATATTTTTAGTTTATTGCTAATATTGGGTGCTACTCTAGTTAATTATTCTGATTATTGAGATTTGAGGTCATTAGAAGATTGATTAGGAATCAATAAGTTCCATCAGATAACAGTTAGTTAAAGGTTACAAAATGTTTTTTTTTTTTTTTATAATTATACGTACATTAATGTTCTGGTCATAAAAATAAGGTAGCAAAAAATAATCTGATTAATTATGTAAAAGCATTTCCAACCAAGCTATTAGCATTTAGTAATAACACAGACACATACACACACCACAACAACAACCCAGTATAATCCTATTTAGTGGGGTTTGGGGAGGGTAGTGTGTACGCAAACATTACCCCTACCCTTGGGGTAGAGATGCTATTTTTATATAGACCCCCGGCATCCTTCCCTCCAAGAACTTCTTACCTTGCTCTTGGGGAGACTCAAACTCACAATCTCTCGATTGGAAGCGGGGGTTGTTTACACATACACACAAGACATTAGATAATTCATATAGGTTCTTTCTAGCATTTAATACTATCATATAATTGGAGGGTTTTCACCTATCCTTTTGCTCATTTTTCTTCCTATTAATTTTCTTTTGGGATAAATTTGAGGGAGAGTTGCACTAAATTCTGTTAAAGTAGAAGGGAAGTACGAGTAGTTCCTATTAGAAAAACAGAAACAAACAAAACAACATACGAAGAACTTCGGTGGATGCAGTTCTTGTGTTTTAAGCACGCACTATGCTTATTCTTTGTACTTCTTAAGTTTAAAGAGCTCAAGAAGGCTAGTAAAAAATGAATATATTCTTTCGTTTTTTATATCAAATTCCAATTATACATATCTTTGATGGAAGCATACATTTTATGGGAAAAAGTATATTCTATTCATCCCCATAAATGAGATCGTCCAAGAAAACAATAGAAAATTTGATTCTTTAAATGGAATAATTTTCTCTTTCTCTCCCTCTAATAATTTACACTAATTAGTATCACATAAGGGAAATTGGCAACTAGTTAGAACTATGCAGATAAAATTAGGTGTAATTTGAAAAGCGTAGGGGAGTATCGAATATTTCTTAAGGACATAGCAAAATCCAATAAAGGGCACTCAAACAAAAAGAAGAAAAGCCAAATATATTGTCACTGTTTCTGACTAGTGATGATATTAACAATAGTAACAGCTGATCATATTAGCTATGTCTTGCTTTGAAGAAAGGTGAGAGGTAAAAAAGGAGTGAAAAGAAAAGGAAAAATTCTAGCCCCACATCATTCAACAAGTGTGTTGATTAAACGTGTATGTAATTAATCATCCCATACAAGACATTTACACACTGCTTAACTCCTAATTGATTCATATATATGATATTCCTTCCATCTGGATAGGGACCATATAATGTTGTAGGCGAAACTGAAAGATTGGAACGAATATAGTGTAGATGTGAACAGTTAGAAGAGACACGTCCAAACAGCACTTTTGAAAATAGCACGGGTTAACCAGTTTTCGGATTGATTATTTAAAAATAGCTAGTATTTGTAATATCATTGAAAAATAGTCACTATTTTACCGCAACAGGGACCGGTCCAGCATAATATACTGGAAATCGATGCACCTATATATGAACTTCCAGCATATTATGTTGGAACACCAACACCCGGAAAGTTCCAGCATAATATATTGGAGATTAGAGCACCTGTGTATGAACTTCCAGCATATTATAGTGGATCTGTATATTATACCGGAACTCCGATATATTATGCTGGAGCTCTAGCGTACTTATGCTAGAAGCCCATTATAATATGCTGGAGTTCCAGTATACTTATGCTGGAACTCCAGTATATTATGCTGGAGTATTTTCCAGATTTTGAATAGTGTTTTCGTTCAGATTTATCTTTACATGAAAAGTGGCTAAATTTCTATTAATTTTAAACTGTGGCTATTTCTGAATGATCGCTTATAAATCTGGCTATTTTTCATTTCTCCCATGTTGATGAGGTAACAATTTGAGTCCAAACTCAATTGATCAATCCAACACGTTCAAGGTTGTGCTGATTATTGATCTACCCATTTGTTGAACTTAGCCATCTTAACTCCCTATCTAAAGTTGGGCTATGACCCGATTTGAAACTCATCTCAACCCAAGTTACTTTTGGGCGGTTTGACTCAGCTCATTTTGACCTGTCCAAAATCAACTCAACTCGCCCATTTGACACCCCTAAATTTTGACAGGCATAAAATGAAAATGACTATTCTTGTAACTAGTTGATGTATGTGAGGATCAACTAGGGGAATTTGAGTAAAATAGAAATATTAACAATAATGTATGCGAGGTCAAATTAGCAGAGCTCCCATGAAGTCCACTATTACATTTTGAGAGAAGAGAGTAAAGAGAGAGAATAAAGGAATCGACATATTTTGTGTAAAATGTGAACTCTCACTCATTTTACTGATTGTACAAGTATATATATAAATGTTGACTAAACTAATTTCTAATTGACTAATTTCACTAGGCTAGCTACCAAGCCGAGATTATACGACATGATACAATGATGAATCTATTAACAATAACTATTCTCAATAACCCCCCCCCCCCCAAGTTGGAAGTGAGGATCTCACATCCAACTTGCCTAGGACAGCTGAATGTTTGACCCTTGTGAGGGCCTTAGGAAGGATAACATCCAATTGGTTGTGAGTATGTACATGATGAAGAGAGATGAGGCGTTCTTGCAGCTTGTTCCTAACAAATGGTAATCAACTTAAATGTGCTTGGTCATTTCGTGAAACACAATATTATGAGCAATATGAATGAAAGATTGGCTATCACAAAACACATGGATAAGATTAGATTAGGCAACAGTGAGTTCTGCAAATAACCTACTCAACCACACTAACTCCCCACCAATCTTTCTAAGGGATCTGTATTCTGCCCCAGCTGAGGGTAAGGAAACAGTTTCCTGCTTCTTGGACTTCCAGATAAAAGGGCTATCTCCTACTAAAACAATATACCCAATGACAGGCCTCCTAGAATCTGGGAAGTTGCAGGATCTGAGTCACAAAATTCCTTGATTGAGCAGTCAGGATTATTGGAGAAGAAAACACCCAAGGTAGGATCCTTTTGAGGTATCTAAGAACGTGAAATGTCGCAGTCAAGTGGGTGTCCCTAGAAGCTTGCATAAACGGACTTAAAAGTTGCACACTATAGGTAATATCTAGCCTAGTATTGGTGAGAAATTTGAGTTTTCCCACAAGTTTCCTGTAGTATGTAGGATCTGGTAGAAGATTGCCTTCATGTACTCTCAGCTTCACCGTAGGACCAAGATGTGAGGAGATACTGCTATAGTCAAAACACTGGTAATATTTCGATAAGTCTAAAGCAACTTTCTTTTGAGAAATAAGAATACCGTCTGGTTTTTATAAGATCTCTAGCCCCAAGAAATAATGAATTCTGCCTAGATCCTTTATTCTGAATTGATGATGGAAGGCCTTCAAACTTACAATCTCTTCCGAGTCAGTCCTAGTGATTATAACATCATCAACATATACAGCCACAAAGATGATGGATGAGGGATTTTTCTTGCAAAAAATGGAGTGATTATTTTCAGAATGTATGTACCCTTTTGAGGATAGTGCTTTAATTAGTTTAGCATACCACTGTCTGCTGGCTTGTTTCAGTCCATATAGTAACTTGTTCAGCCTGCATACCACTCTACTCGGACTGGATTGATCAACTACAAGACCAAAAGGTGCCTCCATATAGACCTCCTCATGTAGGTTCATATAGAGAAAGTCATTGTTCACATCCAATTAGAATATGTCTCAGGACTTCTTAACAACCACCGTAACTAGGACTCTAACAGTTTTCATCTTTACAATAGGGGGAGAAGGTTTCTGTATAGTCAATCCCAAGTTGTTGAGTATAACCCTTCACTACCAACCAAGCTTAGAACCTTTTTATACTTCTATCAGCTCTACGTTTAACCTTGTATATCCACTTACAAACTATTGCTTGTTTCCTAGCTGGTAAGGGGACTAAATCCCAAGTTTGATTGCCATGGAATGCCTCAAATTCCTGTGTCATGGCTGCTTTCCAAGCAGGATTGAGGGCTACCTCTTCATATAAAGATGACTCACTATCATGATAAACATTTAGTACCAAGTGCAGACTTTCAGTAGATAAAGCATAAGGAGTGATGTGATGATGATTAGAAAACAAAGCTTTTAGTGAAGGGGTGCAGTGTTGTGTGACAGTGGACAGTTGGGCAGAACTACAACGCAATTGATAAACATAATCTTATAAGTAAACAAGAGTTTGATGACTTCTATTGGATTTTCTAAAATTGGTGCTTCTAAATGGACATGTATAGATGAAGGCTATAAATTGTTATCATTTAGAGATGAAGAATCAGAGTTATTTGGAGAAGGTGTATGTGTCTCAAACTAGTGTTCTATTTCGGGAGATGTGACACTAGCAGGACTTTGTCCAATGTTCATAGGGGAAACCTGACTATTGTCTTCAGCATAGTTAGGATTGTTTTAGGAACAACGGGAAAGGAAGTATTTTCAGAACTTAAGCAGAATAGGAAAACATTATCATAGAATATGACATCTCCGGAGATGTAAATTCTCTCAGTGGCCAGGCTTAGTACCTTGTAACCTTTTGTCCCAAATGGATATCCTACAAAGATGTGAGGGGTAGTTCTTGATCAAATTTGCCTCTGTGCATTTTGGGTACAGTGGGTTAGCAAAGACACCCAATGCTTTATAAGTGAGAGTAATGGGGTTTCTTTTGGTATAACAACTCAAATTGGCATTTATTGTTTAGGTAAGTGATTGGCAGCCTCTTTATTAGATAGGTGGTTGTTAGGATGCACTCTCCCCAATATTAGGTTGGGAGTTTGGACCGAAACATGAGTGTCTTGGCAGTTTCAAGATGATATGTATGTTTTCTCTCCACTTACACCATTTTGTTGTGGTGTATAGGGACATGTTTTCTAATGTATGATCCCTTTAAATTAGTAGAATGAAAGGGCTTCATGGTTGGTGAACTCCAAGTCATTATCAGAACTAATGGTTTTTATGGATGTATTGAATTGATTTTAAATCATGATTATAAAGACTTTTAAGGCCTGAAGAGCATTACTCTTGCAACTCAATAGGTGGGGATCCAAGTGGATATGCTGAAATCATCCTCTAGTGTGAGAAAATATTTGTAGTTATCATGAGTGGTTACATGGTAAGGGCCCATATGTTTATGTGTACTAGCTCAAATAATTTGGAAGTAGTGCTGGTTCTTTGAGGAAATGAGAGTCTGGTTTGTCTTGCCAGAGGACATACAGAACAAATAAATAGTTGTCTTGGTGAAAAATTTGCAAGAATTGATGATATTCCTCTCATTTTAACAAAAGGAACATAACCAAGCTTATTGTGCCACAGATATTTTACAGCATACTTATCAAACATATATGAAGACCCATTCTTATTTCTTGAAATGGAAGTATTTACAGATTGAGGAAGTGACATAGAATAAGTATGACTAACAGACTAATGACTATTTACATCGGGGGCATGAATACAATTTCAGTAGAAAGTTAAAACAATGGAAGGTAAAACAGTCTTTTTACCCTTCAAACATATGGAATAGAGATAGTACAGACCTTCATTGCTACTACCAATCACCTGAGGCCTCTTCACTGAAGGGTCCTGCAACAAACAAAGTGTATCACTGAAAAATACAATACATCTAAGGTGTACTGCAAAAGAGTGAACAGAAATCAAGTTATACTTGAATGATAGGACATGAAGGACCCTATGTAGGACTATGTCTGAAGAGAGTATCATATATCCATATTCAAGAACTTTTACTCTATATCCATTTTGTAGGCTTATCAGTAAGGGATGGGGTAATTTTGTGATAGTAGTGAGTACATATCTGTTAAAGGTCATATGGTTAGATGCTCTTAAGTCTATAATCTAAATATCAGCCTTTGATTTAAAACATTTGCATGAAGGTTTGTCAAAATCAATGGAAGAAGTACATATAACATACCTTCAAAATTGATACTACCAGTGGTGGCATTGACATTGTTAGGGGAACCTCCTGCATATCCTACCTGAAAGTGCTGCAGCAGGTTCATTATCTGCCTATATTACTCCTTTGTTAGATTGACATTCTAATTATCATTCTGTAGTTCTTGTTCATTTCCATTCTCATAAATCATGTCAGCTGGAGTCCCATGAACATTTGCCAGAAATCCTTTTCCTGTGTTGAACTTGTTGTTCATGTTGTTCCCTTGATTATAAGACTGAGCACTGGCATTATTACGATTGTAGTTTTGGTTATTGTAAGAACTGACTTGAGGGTATCCATGTAACTTGTAGCACTTCTCCCTTGTATGACCTGATCTTTTGCAATAGTCACAGAATGAACGACTCTTGTTATTGTTACTAGCTGTGTAATGAGTCTTGAAGTTTTTGGCTCCAAATGGATTTTGATGATGTGGGCCTGTATTTACATGTAGTGAAATGGAATCTAGATTGAGTTGATTATTAGGCTTGAATTCCCGTTGTTTTTGTTCTTATATCAGTAGGGAAGAAAGCATGTGCCACAGAGGGAAAAGGCTTCATCATAAGAATATGTCACAAACCCAAATGACCAGTCATGATAGCGCATAACACACTATTAGGCAAGCCAACCTAACCGTAACTGTATAACCACAACAAATTTCCTTTCATAAAATCATTTTTCTAACACGGGTTTGAATACCAATTTTTCATAAGAAGTGTTTAATACAACTAAAATATGCGGAAGTCAATAAAACATAAAACAACACAACCCAAATAGCTGGTGTCATGAGTCTAGTGCCTCTAAAGACACAACCAATTGTTTGATACATAAGTCTAAAAGTGCGGAAAACAATAATATAGGAAGGAGAAAAGCAGGAATGCGGATGTCATGAGCTACCTTGCAATCTCTGGCAAACTCTGGATCAGCTGAGGACCTTCACTCTGCCACTCGAATGCCTGGATCTACACACAAGGTGCAGGGAGTAACATAAGTACGCCAACTCAGTAAGTAACAAAAGTAAATAAGGTCTGAAAGCAGTGACACACAATTAAAACATATAAAGGAGTAACAACAGTATAACAGATCAAATTCCACAGCTTATAAACCAGTTTTATCATACAAAATTCAGTTTCAATTTTGAATGATTAAAATCATTTACTTAGGAATTTTCAACAAAGGCTTACTTTTTAGAGGAGTGAAATTTGTGAACTATCATAAATGGGCCCCTTGGGCAAGGTATCACTCAGAACATGACCTCTCGGGCAGCCTCTCAGTCAATCGTGACTCAACTCTCGTCTCTTTGTACACAATCTCATCACTCAGGCTCACTAATATATCGTAAATAATAATAATCATTGTAATCGCTACGGCGTGCAGCCCGATCCATAATTTACAGTCAACTACACCCACTGGGAGTGTAGAGACTTCAGAGGGGCTCTTACAGCCCAAGCGTCATATTGCTGCGATATGCAACCCGATCCAATATATATCGCTGCGGCGTGCATCCCGATCCATATAAGTATCGCTGCGGTATGCAGCCCGATCCATATTTCATACATATATAAATATCCTCACCATTAGGTTCTCAACCTCCCTTAGTCATTAACCTCACAGCCTCTCGGGTACAACAGTAGAAATTAGGGAACTCAGTCCAAACAATCTTCACATTTAAAGATAGAGTGATAAAACCAGTTTTAAATAGTAAGCAGGTAAAACATGACTGAAGATATTCTTTCAACAAGTAGAGTGAGAAAAAACAGTAAAAATTCCTCTAAGGGTCTCAACAGGTTGGCACAAGGCCCCAGACATGGCCTACCACCCATAATATAGTAGAAATGACTAAAGTATGGAATATCATAAGGTTCCAAATCAAATACGCAGCTTAATAGTCTTTACTGGACATACAAAGTCACAATCTCTACTGATATATGCCCACACGCTCGTCATCTAGCATATGCTTCACCGCATTTATCAAAACAAGTTAAATATTAGAGTTTTATACCCTCAGTTCCAGATTTACAATTGTGACTTACCTCAAACCGGATGAAAACACTACTCTGTGATGCCTTTTCCCCTCAAATCGGCCTCCAATTGCGTCGAATCTATCCAAAATCAGAATCACGACGTCAAAATATGCTAACGAAACGATGCCCAAGCAAAAGTAATCAAATAATACCAAAATCTCGAAATTGGCCAAACCTGAACCTTGAGCTCACGTTTTGAAACTTGATAAAAATCACATCAACGGAATCTTTATCCTTCCACGAGTCCATACATACCAAGAGCACTGAAATCAGAGTTTAAATAACCCCACAAATTCTCATTTTAAAGTCTCTTAATCTCATGCCCTAATCCCCACTTTTCTTCCTTAATCTCCATTAATACCATCATTAAACAATAGAAAAATGATCATAAACCCAAATAATGAAGCTTAGGGAACTTACCCAACTGATATTCCTTGATTTCTCTTAAATTCCATTGCCTTAGCCCCTTTACCGTCTTCAAAACTTGAGAACTTAGAAAAAATTCGTGAGGAGAACAATATATACCTTCCGACCCAAACACCTGCGGTCCACCAACCGCATCTGTGGTACCGCTTCTGCAGTCTAAGATACCGCACTTGCGGTTTCCACTTAAGTGATCAAAGTCGTATCTGCGACCGAAGAGCCGCACCTGCTCCATCGCATGTGCGGTCAGCTAACCGCATCTGTGGCTCCCGTCCTTTTCCTCCTTGATCGTTTCTGCGGTCATTTCCTCGCATCTGCGGCATCACACCTAGGGTCCCGTATTCGCAGGTACGAAAATACCCGAACAGAAAAATCTGCAGCTTCTCAAATTTTTAAAACTCTCCGTCAACCATCCGAAATCACCATGATGCGCTCAGGACTTTAACCAAAAGCACCAAATATCCCAAAATCTTATTCAAACTTCTACCAATCTTCAAAATAACTCAAATAATACCGAATCAACCAAAATACATCAGGGGCAAGTCTAAGTTTCAAAAATATTCTAAATTACGTTTTTGATCAAAAACCTAACCAAACCACGTCCGAATGACCTAAAATTTTACACACACATCCCAAATGACACACGGAACTACTGAACTCTCAAAATTCCATTCCAACCCCCATATCAAAAATTATACCTATCAACTGAAAATCGTCAAAAATTCAATTTCGCCAATTCAAGCCTAAATCCGCACCGAAGTTCCAAAACTCATTCTGATTAGCTCCTAAGTCCCAAATCACCTCTCGAAGCTATTTGAACCATCGAAACTCACATCCGAGCCCTTTAACACATAAGTCAACATCCGGTTGACTTTTCCAACTTAAGCTCCATCAAAAGAGATTAAGTGTCTCAAACCTTACCAAATCCTTTCCGAACCCAAACCAATCAACTCGATCACATTAACTTAGATATATTATTTATTATGAAATAATTGTTTATTCTGTTTTAATAAAGTTTTAAATGTGTCCTTTGCTTATATAGTAGATGATTTAGTGTATAGAGTTTAGCTTATACACGGAAGATTAAATCATCGGTTCTTATAAGTATAAAGAGTGAGTTCACAATCTAATGATGGAATTGGACAAACCATGAGGAATGATTGTAGCACAAGATTAAATATAATTTATCTTGATTATGAGAATGGTTTAATTCTAGCTTCTTGTACTAGTATATTTTGTATGTATTGAACGGACCAAGTAGAGATAAGTATTTTATACTGACTTAATAAAATAAACTCTCTAGCCATTAAATGTACTTATACTCTTAATCTTGATATAATTATTATTAGCTGTGTATTGTATTATTGTTTTGATTTATTAAAAGGCGAGATTCTTTCGTGGGTCAATATGCATGGTAAATTGGATAATAGTAATGTACATTGACGAAGTAATAGTTAGTTGATGGAATCCATGTCTCGGTTTAAAGATTGATGATACACCTTTATGAAAGCTTATAAGTTTTCATTTGTAAACTCGGACAGTGAACTTTCTATCCGACACATGAAATAAGTTAAGCGAAAGTCTAAAGAAAATAATCAATAAATTAAATCGTCAGTAATTTAATTTAATTGATTTGTATCTGAATCTTAACATGGGGAGTTAATTAAGATTTAATGGATGAATTCGAAATTGAATAAGGAGTGCAATTATAAATTTTTAGTGGAATAATTCATAATTAATTATGGTAGATATTTAATTTCGAAAATTATAAAATTAATTCCATAATTGGAAGCCTTGTTAATTAAATTCTGTGGTCCCTACTGTGCCTAAATAATAGGAAATAAAGCAATCCTTTTTCTTGTGAAAAAAAACTCAACAGGTTTTGGAAAAGGGTCTTAACCCTTAAAATTTGTGCTATAAATACATAAGGTTTTCCACCTAGAAGGAGAAAGATATGGTGGCTCAAATTTTCAGCCAAGTTTTCCTAGAAATTTCGCCCACACAAAATTGCTATTTCTGATTTTGGGTAACACAATCGAAGACCGTGGAACGTTGAAGGATCACGATTGTGCGGGTGATGGAGATTCCATTGAGAAGTTATGGAACAGAAGGCTCACGTGGTAGAAGAGATATGCTCACGCTTCAAGAGGTAACCCGTAAAATCTCGTTTATGCTAGTTGTCTAAATTACATATGATTTTGATACTGGAATTGCTTCCGCTGCTTATTATAATCCATCAATATATATATATGTTGACTAGACTAATTGTTAATTTACTAATTGGACTAGACTAACTACCAAGTAGAAATTATATTACACAATACAAATTGAATCTATTAATAACAACTATACGCAATAAATATCGAACCCCCAAGAAAAGCAACGGTGTGAACCTAAAATTGAAATTTTGAAATCTTGTTATGGGTTCACGACTCAAGTTTCAACCACTGAATCATCGCCTCATTTGAGTTTTTAGTTCACAAATTTAATATTTTCAACAATTTCAGTGAATTTTACAAAAATAATTCTAGGTCTAAAAGCTATCACAATTACAATACTAGATCTGCCCCTGGTTTGAAGTTCTTTAACATATCATCAAATTCTTTTTTAAAATATATATGTTTTTGTGTATTGTCTGATTAATCTTCAAATCTAATTAAATAAACTAATACTATAAGCTTAATTTGCTTGGAGAAATCAAATTTTCCGTCTAATTGATATAGAAAGCCAAACGCATATTTACACAGTACAAGACTTTAGCTAGCACAACCTAAGTGGATTTTCCTCTGTATTTTATTCCATTCTAGTAGAGATCGAATCTTTCCCATGTTTTCGCCATTGTTTCTGTCAAATCCTTAAGGAATTCCATTCTTTTTCATTTCAACCGCAAAAATCTTCCATTTTACACCATCTCCTTAACTTTACATCCCTCTCAAACAAATTCCATTTCTTGAAACTTCTAAATCTCTTCCCCTATATATACATTCTCCTATTCATAATACTTCCATCAAGAAACAGCAGAAAAAAATAGGAAAAAAAAATGTCACACATGCCTGCATTTGGTCGAAGAAACCATGCACACCAAGTGTTCGATCCTTATTCTCACCACGCACATCATCAAGTACCCGACCCTTTTGCTCATCATAATGAAGTGTGGGATCCTTTTCATGAATTTTATCTGGAAACCCCTCGATCTGTCATAGCTCCTGCACCATCTTTCCACCATGCACCTGCAGCGATGGCTCAAATTGAGTATAAAGAAACACCTGAGGCTCATATCTTTAGGGCTAATTTGCATGGCTACAAGAAGGAAGAAGTGAAAATACAGGTATCCTTCTTACCAGTAAATATATTATGCTTTTGAAATTATGGGTCTAAATTTTAGGGATTTCTTATAACTCTCCGACCCATTTCAAGTGTTATTTAGCCCAAAAAACGTGCTATGTACAGCTTTCAAAAACCAAGACGATTAATTTTTCCAATTTTATCTTTGTTATTAAAGAGGTCAAAAGTGATTAAGCGTGATTTGCACCAATATATAGACACTTGCTACTATTGATTTTTTGATCCCGTTCTTCAAGTTTAACAAGTGTTAGTGACTCACTTGACCCACGGGCGAACACTTTTAAGTTTGACCTTAGAAGTTTGCCAGGGGCAAAGCAGAGGTAAAAAAATCAAGTCATCCTTTTTCAAGGTCATTAGGTGTAATTACACCAGTAATTAGTAGTACTTCTATCCCAATTTATATGGTACCATTCAGATTTTGAGAGTTAAATAAGTTTTTCTTTCATTTCGTTGTAACCTTTAAATATTTGAATTGTTAATTAATCACTTAGAGTACTTTTTACGTTGTTTTTAAATATTTACTCCGTCCGATTTAAAATAAATTATTTTTTGGTCTTTTTCTTGTGGTCCAAAATAAGTGATTTTTCTAGATTTCAAGAAACAAATTAATTATTTTTTTCTACATTATCCTTGGAGTAAATAGTGTTAGAATATGCGTTAGGAGTGTTTATGTGAGATAGTAAAGGTTAATATGGTCAATTCCATTGCTAATTAATGCTAAAAGATAAATTTCTTAATCTGTGTGAAAACATACAAAACAATCACTTTTATTTTGGACCGGAGGGAGTATATTTTATGTCAAATAACTTTAAAATTACATGTTATATTATTCACGATTAAAATTAAAAAGTTTAACTCTCGATATCCGAACATAGCAACATAATCAGGATGAAGGTAGTACTCACTTTCCAATGGTAGCATTTAGTAGACTAATAGTAACATTTACGGATAATTTAGCAAGTTATATGTTATACTTAGTATATTATTTTTAACGGACGTGCAAGAACATTAGAAAATGACACTTAAAATGGGGCAGAGGGAGAGTATATTGTGATTCCTGCAGAATGTTGAATTCAATTGAACACATTAATTATATGCTAATATACTTGTGAAGGTGGAGGATGACAGAGTGCTGAAGATTACTGGGGAAAAGAGAATGAGGAAAGAAGATAATCACGATAATTGGCACCATTATGAACGTAGCAGTGGAAAATTCTTCACTTCCTTTTCACTGCCTATGAACTCTAGGGCTGATTATGTGCAGTCATCCATGGAGAATGGAATGCTCACAATCACTGTTCCTAAGAAGGAAATTACCAGGAACCACCACCATATCAGAACTGTTGAAATACGTTAATTAAATAAAAGGTTGAATTTGATGGTGTCTTGTTTGGTACTCCACATATGATAGTGGTATGAGAAGTAAAATAAAGAGAAAGCATAAGAGTTTTTACTGCATAATATGCATGGAGAGAAAAGAAAAGTGAGTATGGTATATGCTTGTGTAATATTAGTAGTAACTACGTACTTCATAAATAAATGGTGCTTTTATTTCTTTCATTGTTTTTCCTCCTTTTGCCTTTTATTTTGAGCTAAATTATTGCTTAGGTGGTCATTAGTACTGTTGTGCGGCGCCTTCATGAGATTCCTTGGAAGGGCGATATAAGGCTAAGCAATCAATGTCAACGTGGTTGATGTCCGCCAACTGAGATCCCCTACGTACGCTAGACGAGATTATCAGTGTCGTACGGGAAAACCAATGTCAAGAGCTATTTCGCAAACGGAAATGAAAATTGAGAATGAAAGCTTGATTGCATTAATGAAAGCTATTACAAAAGGCTATGCAGTGTCGAGGGGGAGAGACGCCAGTACAAAGAAATGTTTGCTTACTAGAAAGTTTGATTGCTTGGTCCCCCCTGATAATGCTTACAAAAAAAACCAAATCTATAAGATTAGACTTGACTAAGCTAGAGAAACATAAAGGAAGTACATGAAATAAAACTACTCTATATTTACAATGAAAATGACTTAGTTTCCTACAAGGCAGAAAGCAGGTCCATTAGAAGCAACTTTATCTTTCGCATCAGGGTCCCCGCGCGCGCCGTTGTTGGTGCGCACAACACTATTTGGAATCCGCCTGCGGCTGGCCGCTGGCAAGGCATCAGGATCTGTGCGTGCAGTATTATTTGTGTGCGTGGTGCTGTTGGCATCATCATGAACTGTGCTCCTGACATTGTTTGTGCGCGCAACGTTGTTGGCATATGCCAGCCGCTGGGTACTGGCGTGGGCACTCGATGGGGAGACAGAGGCACATGTGCACTTATCACTTGGCGCTGCCGAGACTACGGGCCGACCATAGCGCTAGGCGTTGGGAGGCTTTCTAGGACGCCATGGGGTGCGTCCAAGGGGTCATCGGTAGGATGAGGCCTCTCACCCACCTTCTTTTTCTCTTTCTTGTCGATTGGGCATGAGTCTTTCTTAGTAGAAGCAGTACTGGTTCCTGCTACGGTATCAGGAATGGGACCAAAAATTGCGTTGAAGGCACCTACTTATTCTGCTTCGTCTGAGTCGTCATCTGACTCATCATTAACAGTTTAATAAGCATTGATCTGTATCTCTGGGCATTCATTATTCCAATGTGGCCCGCCGCAATGGCAGCATTCTGAAGGGGTTTCCTCCCATGATTGTTGTTGACGGATGCAGCGCTGTTGCTGCTTGAGGAGAGAGTCTTGGATCTGGTTGCACTTCGATCTCTCCCACTTCTGCTAGGGTCACCATTGCTGGGATGGCTTCCGTTGACAGCGGCTTGAGTCTATCCTTCTGAGTCTGCATATGATAATCCTCTAGGCATTCAGCATCTTGGATCACCTTGGGAGGGTATCTACCCTTTGTCTTTGCAGCTCCATACGGGCATGAGGTTTCACACCTTCTAGGAATGTGAAGAGCTTGTCTTTTTCACCCATATCTTGTATGTTTAGCATCAGCAGGGAGAATTCCCGCACGTAATCCCGCACTGACCTGGTCTGGCAGAGCTCCCATAGCTTTCTCTGTGTATTGTACTCCATATTTTCAGGGAAGAACTGCAGGCATATGGCTGCCTTCAGTTCTGCCCATGTCTTGAGAGTATCTTCCCCGGCCTTGATGGCTTCGTATTTCACTCGCCACCAAAGCTTAGCATCACCATGGATACATGGCATCCGTTTCTACCTTTTGGATTCTTCCAACTCGCCCACGACATCAGAGTATTGTTCGATGTCGAAAATGAAATTTTCCACTTCTTTGGCATCCCGAGCTTCATCGTATGGCTTTGGCTCCGGAATTTTCAGCTTTTGTGGCACAAGGGCGAGGTTTACAGCACCCTGATCTGATTTTTGCCTCCTCGTAGTAGGCTTTGTAGAGCAGCATTAATAACATTGAGTTGTCCTGTCAGGTGGTCTATGGTTTGCTTCATGGTAATCACTCTGTCTGCCTCAAGTTCTCTAAGAGCTAAATCCTCGGGGGGCTCCTGTTGGAGGTCCTTGAATTTTCCATTAATTTCACCTGCCTCTGTGGTTGCCATTTTCCGGTCTCCTTCAGAGTCACGACTGATGTTTCTTATATCAACTTCGGCTTGGAGCATTCTGCGGTCCAGGTCGTCCAACCTTTGCACTAGAATGATCCTTAATTTAAGCACCGTATCCACGATGGGTCGTAATAAGTCAACCGTCTCTTTGAGGGCCGTGATGCGGTCCCCATGATTCACCATGGTAAGAAATTGCGGTAATGGCAATATGTTCCCTCGTCCGATGTCGAGCCTAGGCTCTCATACCAATTGTTACACGGCGCCTTCCTGAGGTTCCTTGGAAGGGCAACGTAAGCTAAGCAACTGATGTAAGTGCGATTGTTGTCCGCCAACTGAGATTCCCTACGTACGCTAGACGAGATTGTCAGTGTCGTACGCGAAAACCAATGTCAAGAGCAATTGCACAAACAGAAATGAAAATTGAGAATAAAAGCTTGATTGCATTAATGAAAGCTATTACAAAAGGTTATGCACTGTCGAGGGGGAGAGACGCCAGTACAAAGAAATGTTTGCTTACTAGAAAGTTTGATTGCTTGGTCCCCCCGATAATGCTTACAAAATAAACCAAAGCTACAAGATTAGACTTGAGTAAGCTAGAGAAACATAATGGAAGTACATGAAATAAAACTACTTTATGTTTACGATGAAAAGGACTTAGTTTCCTACAAGGCAGAAAGCAGGTCCGTTAGCAGCAACTTTGTCTTTCGCATCAGGGTCTGCGCGCGCCGTTGTTGGTGCGCACAACACTATTTGGAGTCCGCCTGCGGCTGGCTGCTGGCAAGGTATTAGGAGCCCTTGTATATATAAATGATGAAATGTTTGATCCAAAATAGAGGTAATTATAGTTGTGTCATGTTTTAGTAATACCAATAAGTACAATGTAATTTTATTAGTATGCGTATATTTGAGTTGTCCTGTCAGGTGGTCAATGGTTTGCTGCATGGTAGTCACTCTGTCTTCCTTAAGTTCTCTATGAGCTAAATCCTCGGCGGGCTCCTGCTGGAGGTCCTTGAATTTGCCATAAATTTTGGCTGCCTATGTGGCTGCCATTTGCCGGTCTCCTTCAGAGTCACGACTGATGTTTGTTATGTCAACTTCGTCTTAGAGCATTTTGTGGTCCAGGTCGTCCAACTTTTGCACTAGAATGATGCTTAATTTAGGCATCATATCCACGATGGGTCGTAATAAGTCAACCGTCTCTTTGAGGGCCGTGATGCGGTCCCCATGATTCACCATGGTAAGAAATTCTAGTAATGGCAATATGTTCCCTCGTCCGATGTCGAGTCTAGGCTCTCATACCAGCTGTTAGGCGGCGCCTTCCTGAGGTTCCTTGGAAGGGCAACGTAAGCTAAGCAACTGATGTAAGTGCAGTTGTTGTCCGCCAACTGAGATCCCCTACGTACGCTAGACGAGATTGTCAATGATGTACGGAAAACCAATATCAAGAGCAATTGCGGAAATGGAAATAAGAATTGAGAATGAAAGCTTGATTGCATTAATGAAAGCTATTACAAAAGACTACACGGTGTCGAAGGAGAGAGACACTAGTATAGAGAAATATTTGCTTGCTAGAAAGTTTGATTGCTTGGTCCCCCCCCCCCCCCCCCCCCCCAATAATGCTTAAAAAAAACAAACCGAAGCTACAAGACTAGACTTAACTAAGCTAGAGAAACATAATGGAAGTACATGAAATAAAATTATTCTATATTTACAATGAAAAGGACTTAGTTTTGTACAAAGCAGAAAGCAGGTCCGTTGGCAGCAACTTGTCTTTCGCATCAGGGTCTGCGTGCGGTGCTGTTAGCACGCGCAACACTATTTGAAGTCCGTCTGCTGCTGGCCGCTGGCAAGGTATTAGGATCCCTTGTATATATAAATGATGAAATGTTTGATCCAAAATAGAGGTAATTATAGTTGTGTCACGTTTTAGTAATACTAATAAGCACGATGTAATTTTATTAATGTGCGTATATTTGGGGTGTGATCAAAACAATTATTCAAAAAACTTAGAGATAACTGATCAGAATTAGTGAAACTATAAGAATTTTAATAAAGACTAAATCAAATTGGAAGTGCAAAGATTTTTTAGTAATCTTCAATTAGTCAATATATAAAAGTTAAATCGAACCCCATATTCTTAGTTTGGCAATACCAACTGGAAGATAGCAAACTCTTCCAAAATTCTCCAACGTCAAACTATTACCGAATTGACTCGGCGAACAATGGCTAGTCTTTGGCAAATGGCCTCACATCACTTCATTAAGCTTGGCTGGCGCACCTTTGGTACTTTATAATAGCACGACTCTTTGAATACTTCTTCCCGTTTACATTAATAAATGTTTTTGACTTTTTTTGGTTTATAATATTTAATTTTTTCAGATATTAAAAGAGAATTAATTTTTTTTTAAATTTTATTTTTGGAGTAAAGAGTTTAAAAATATTGCTTTATTTGCAATGAATAAATTAAGGCTAATAAGGTCAATTTCATTATTAATTAATGTTAAATATAAATTTCTTAATATGTATAGAACACCCAAAAAAAACTAATTAATGTGAACAGAGGAAGTATTTACTTCAATTGGACACTGTCGTCTATCTGTAACTAATTCAAACGATGCAGATTCTTATCCAAAATTAACATTCCAACAACGAAAGATAACGGACGTTGTTGTCTCTCTCTGACATTTGGGCTGGCTCCAGCAAATAATATATTCTCCCTTGCCCGTTCCAAATGAACATACAACAAACTAGTAATCTTTGTTTTTCCCCCCACTCTAACAATGATTCTCACAAATAATTTTAAATACTCACAACTTGTAAAATCAAACAATTCATTGTTGTGTGTGATCTCTCTCCCAAGTAATTCTTCAATCATTCTACTTTCTCAAAATGTCTCACACACACGACTATGGAAACATGGACATGCATAATATGTCTATGTCCCATGGCAACGATACTATGATAATGAACATGGGCAACATGGGCATGCAGATGTATTTCTATTGGGGAAAAAACGCGACGATTTTATTCAAAGGTTGGCCAGACAATAACCTAGGCATGTACATATTGTCTTTGTTCTTCGTTTTCTTTATGGCCTTTGCTGTCGAGATTATGTCGATGGGTCTGAAAATCAACAAGAGTATGCATCCCATAGTTGGTGGACTGATTCTGAATTCGATTTTTTATACTGTTCGAATGGTTCTTGTTTATTTTGTTATGCTTGCTGTTATGTCCTTCAATGTTGGAATTTTCGTTGTTGCAATCTTAGGCCATGGTTTGGGGTATTTCTTAGTTAAATTTCGTGAACTTGCGGCAGCTGATTCTCCAGCACAGACCAGGGCTGATCCTTAGTAATTGTATGGTGGCAATTTTAATCTTTGCCTGATATTGGCTTCTGTTTGTTTTTTTCACAAGGATAATTAGCAGTATGGATTTATCAGGATTGGTTTGGGACTGAGACATAATTGTTGTTATTGGATAATTTGGTCGACTCATTAAAAAAATATTCGTTTTTATTTGGCGTTCGGTTTGTGACTTCATTTGTAAATATTAATGTCTGTGTGCAATAACATTCTAATGGAAATGAAAGTCAACACACCTATGGGAAAGCTTATTAATGTTGGTGCTTCTATACATGCGTCGATCAGCATAAGTCATGGAATCATACGTTAGTAAGTACACTTGACAGGAGATAGACAGTAGAGAGTGATATGTAGCCATCGTTATAGCTTCAACCAAGAAATTAAAATCAGCACTTAGAAGCTGGAGTCTAGCTAAGGCTAGTGCTCAAATATTCAAATATCTTATTTTATTTTAAGGTTCGAACGGAGCTGGCTCTATTAATCAATAAGCAGTGGTTGCCTGCTTACCTCACAGACACCTAAGCCTTTCAGGCAAGTGCATAAAAAAAGGCAAGGTAGCTTCCAGAAAGATAGATTTTCCTTTTAGAAAATAGAAGATTCAATAAAAATAAAATAAATAAATAAGAGATTTAAAATGAAAGTCTCTTTTTCGGAACTATTCTTCGTCATACTGTTGGAACAAAGCAAAAATACCGGATGTAATATATTGAAATATTTGATACATGCAATGTGATAAATATACATCAAAATCTACAATCTACTTAATATAATATAGATATATAATCTAGATAGAAATTAATGATCGACTCATCCAGCACCACGCCAGTAGAACGAGTGTTGCCACTAAGCTAAGCTGTTGTTGGGGAACTCGGTATAAGCGATTTTCCGCTTTCGTCTTTCTAGACTTCACAATATCTCCAAGATACATCAACATATTATTTTAACTCGGTGAAAACAAAATCCTTTTCCTCAGGATCCTATTAAATAGAAATAGAGAACGAAATAAGTAGGAATGTTGTTTAATCCTCCTCTTCTAGAAGGACCATGGAAAGTTCGACATAATTGGGATTTTTTTGAAAATATGAAGCAGTTAATAATTCATGATATGACATGTACAGAATGAAAACTTCATTCTCGAATCTACGAGAAGTTTTATGAAAGACTTTTATTTGCTTCTCTTCGATGGAAGTTTTCCAGAATGGTTCTATTTCTCAATCTTTCTGACTTGCTCCTATGAAATCAAGGTCGAAAATCAATCATTCACAACCACTGATGAAGGATTTCTCGAAAAGAGCTATTTGATGAGACTTCATCAGATGATTGTACAAGAAAGAACTGTATAGATTAGAGAGGGAAAAAAAGAACGTATGAGAAAAAATTATAATGATAAATAAATAAAGGCATTTTGAATTAGGTGGTGAGCAATCCAAGTTTGGGGCGGTACGAATAAAAGAACATACAACATTTGGACCTTTTGGGAGGATTCTTATATTCTATTTCAGTTTTTTCACAATATGTGCAATAATCATCACAGCTTCTGTTTCTAGTGCAAGCGAGTTTTCTGTTTATTGGTCAGTGCATATATAGATATGGAACTATCATCTTTCTTCATTATATGTGTGTTCTTTCCATTTACGAATTTTGATTTTTTCATTATCTGACAGATATTTCATGCAATTTAGCTAATTTTTTCACCAAAAATTTTGGTTCCATTTCTAAAGATGCTCTCATCAGTCATCTTCTGTAGTACTTTTGTATGTGCGTATTTTTGTTGCTTCTCTACACCCATTTCCCAAAATAAAAACAAATAATCAAATCAAACCATAGATTATATTGCTTCACTTTTATCATCTGATCTCTCTCTCTCTCAAATTCACAAGCAGTGACATTTTTTTTTTCTTCAGTCGTTTATTGTTTTTGTTAGAATTGTGGTTTAGTTTAACGGATTTTGATTGTGTAACCTGCAGATCTGCTCAATGATTTATAGGTTTGATTTGTTCAATTTGTTGTACCACCGTAGAACTTGGTGAATTTTGTATAGTTCTCTGCTTTTTCCCTACATTTCTCCTGCTACTGCCGGAGCTACACCAGTGGTAGCGGTGACATCCCCTTTTTGACTTTTGAGTCGTGGTATTTTCTATATTTTCAGGGAAATTTTCGAAGTTTTTGGAGAAGTTGGGTGCACGAGCACTAGCAAAAGAGAGCAGTCTGGGCGAGTGTCAACTGTCATGCCCCTCGTTTTCTCGCGAAATTGGGTTTATGAATATTTGGGAGGACAACTCATTCCCCTTTTGGGTTTTGGGTTGGAATTGAAGAGTCGCCACCTAATAATTAAGTGCATTAGGACACTAAGAAGAACTTGATTGGAAAACCATAGACTGGGTAAGGGATTGATATTATCCCGAGGGGAAAGTGTTAGGCACCCCTCAAGATCCATTTGTATAGTCCCGGCCATACTATAATTGTGACTTTAAGTGCAAACAACAAGTAGACAAATAAGAGTTACAAATATGAGAGGAGGGGGGGGGTTTTCACATAATTATTGCAAGTAATTTGAAGTTAAAACGAAGTTAAAGAAGCTGAAATTTAAGAAGAAAAGCAATTTTGAAGCTTAGAATAAATGGGTAAAAGAAAAGAGAAGAAATTTCACATAATTGCTGCAAGTTAATTGAAGTTAAAAGTAGTCAAAGAAAGTTGGAATTTGATAAAAATAGCTTTTGAAATTCTGAATAAAACAAACAAGTAAAGGGAGAGGAATCCTAGATTTATAAATAATATGGATCATCCCACACAACACCCGACAATCGTTTATACACGTAGTGTTATTGCGTGGTCATCATATCCATATCTATCTTTTCCAACCCCGGTAAGGTATTAAATGCGGAATGGTCTCGTTTTACTTATTGCATGCTATTACCCGTCCCCAATCTTGTTAGCCCCGAAGGCATATGGGACTACTAGTCCTAAAGGGAAGGGAGATTTGGGCTTTTTGTGGTTTTAAAAGGATAAAACTCTAAGGAGACAATCTAAACACATAGAGTAGATATGGAAAACCACATAGTAATTAAAGGCTCAAAAACAGGCCTCCTCAGCTTAAAGACATGTTGTTTAGCATGTCTTACATATACTGGTTATGGTCTTAATTAAACTTAAGGGTTATGACAGACTGATTTATTACATATTTCAGATAAGAAGCCCGAGTAAGGCATGCGTGATAGTTGGTATTGATAGAGTCTGATTCAGTTTACAAGTTACCTTATAGCTTGCCTAAGTGTCAAGAAAAAACAATAGGCATGATATCTATTAGTTTCAGAAAAGAAGAAATTTTCAATTACAGGAATATAAATTCTGCAATCGTTATGGTTACTACTGATTTAGACTTAAAAGCGAATGAACGATTCTGATTTAGTTGGTTGTTCCTATAGGTATGCTTTCTAGGCGTTGTTGATTTTAAACACTTTATAGTTGAAATAAGAGTGCAGAATTCCTATAGGCATGGTATCTAGAATGTTGTTTGTTATTTAAACCTACCCACATGTTTTCCTAGTGATAAATGCAGATGGAAAAATTCAGGAAGTCCTATAGGCATAATATCTAGCATGTTTTTTATTATTTAAACCTATGAACAGGTTTGCCTAGTGATAGATGCAGATGCAAAAATTCAGGAAGTCCTATAGGCATAATATCTATATGGTATGCAGAATTTTAGAAACGACTTATAAACGTGGCCTCTGTATAATGCAGAAGTACAAGAGCTTATAGATATGGTCCCTTTATGAGAAACAAAAATGCAGAAGCCTATAGACATGGTCCCTATGTGAGATGCTAAAGCACAAGCTGAGAACATGATACATGAGTACATAAGTGTAAATATTCTCTATGAACATGATATCTACCACTTTGCATGCATGATTGACCATCCCTTTTTTACTAACAGCCCCAACAGTTGTTACAAGTTATTATTACAGCCCAGGATGAATAAGAAAAGTAAAATTACATCAGAGAACTAAAATTACAACCAAGGAAAGCTTGATTCAGACTTCCTATCTGAAACATGAAATAAACTAATCTCCAAAGATAAGATTCCAAAGTCTTTCTCTTATTTGGGATGTGTCAGAGTTCCCTAAGTCTCAAATGGACTTAGGCAGTGCTCACACCAAAATATATTGTAGAATTAAATCATAGTACAGGGTGGAAGAGACATCCCTCAAATATCCAAGTTCAGAGGGAACTCAAGGTCCCAAAGCAAGGCTCATAGGAGGGGGCAAAACTTAGAAGCTAGGAGAGAGTGTAAGTGCAAAAGGGGGATTCTAGTGGAAAGCAGAGATAGGCTGGTGGTCATACCTGTTGGAAATATCGCTTTACGCTAGAGGGGGGGGGGGTGAATAGCGTTTTAAAAATATTAAGACTTTTAGTGCGGAATTTAAAAACTTTGCAGAAATTAAAACAAGTGCAGTAAAATAAACTTACACAATGATGTATCCTGGTTGGCCACAAACGTGGTTAGTCCAGTCCCCGAGAGACTCTCTCGAGATTTCCACTAAACTTGTCAAGCTTACGGGTGCTTAACAAACCGTTACAGCTGAGGACACAAGCCTCACCTAGGTGCTCGGGGATCACAATCCCAAAGACTTCAATTGCTCGGGGATACCAATCCCAAAGACTTCAATTGCTCGGGGATAACAATCCCAAAGACTTCAATTGCTCGGGGATAACAATCCCAAAGACTTCAACTGCTCGGGGATAACAATCCCAAAGACTTCAACTGCTCGGGGATAACAATCCCAAAGACTTCAACTGAGGAATCACAAGTTCCTCAACAAACGAGAATCGCAATTCTCTTACAAACACAAAACAAACTCACTTTACAAAGTACTCCTCAATGAGTAGATATGAGTAGAAATAGTACGCTCAAGATCACAACAACTTAGCTCAATAGAATGGCTCTTCAAAAAGCTTTATGGATGAATGAAAATGATGATCAATGTAAGAAAGCTTTTAGCAATGAAAATACTTAAATTGTATATGTTGTTGTTGTGAAAACACTGAGTTAAGCCTGTATTTATAGGTGAAAAACTCAGTCTTACCGTTGTCTAATTGCCAATTAAGGATTGCTGAAATTACTCAGTGACAATCGATTGTCAAGACTAAACAATCGATTGTTTGCCTATCAGATCAAAAATTCAATCCCAGATTTTACGTCAACAATCGATTACTTCAAATCAATAATCGATTATTTATAACGTTAAAAAATCCTTTCCAATTTTTGGCATAAAACATCGATTATCAGGAAATCAACAATCGATTATTTTAACAACGTTCAGAAAATCTTTTCCAGATTTTACGCAAAACATCGATTGTTAAATATCAACAATCGATTACCTGAAGGTAATTTGAAAATGTATGACAACGGTTAGTTCCAACAATCGATTATCAAATAGAACAATCGATTATAAATTAATTTCAAAACTTACTGTCTCATATATAATCGATTATCAAAAGCCATAATCGATTATTAATTAATTTCAAAACTTTCTGTCTCATATATAATCGATTATCAAAAGCCACAATCGATTATTAATTTATTTAAAAACACTGGGAGACATTTTTCTCATTCTAATCGATTACCATTAGTTCATAATCGATTTTTCTGAGTTTTGAAAACTTTGCCTCAGTTAACAATCGATTATCAAAAGTACACAGTCGATTGTTATGCAGTTTGCAAAAACCTGATGTTAACTGACTTACTCACAATCGATTATCATTAATTCACAATCGATTATCATGCAGTCTTGGCTTAGAGATACTCGATTATCATAAGTACATAATCGATTATCTTAGCCCAGATTTTTGAGGCATGTTTGAAAAACATTTTAACAAATATAAATATGCATAGTTTAAAATCATTTGACACTTAAGTTAGATATGCATGATTTTGGAAAAATAATTTTAGTAGAGAAGCCATGTTATGAGCCAAGATTGAGGAATCAAGATCACAATTAATATTGACTCAATTATAACATTTCTAAACTTTGTCTTGAGCTTCTTGTAATGCATCCATTTTGTGTTTGTCCTTGAGCACTGCTATATATCGCTTATTGCTTTGTTTGACATTCATCAAAACCTACAAAAGAACACACGTTTAGTATATTGCATTTGAAACGTGTTTCCAACAATTTCCCCCTTTTTGATAATGGCAAACATAAGCGGGATATATGCAATAATAATAACAGTTCAAGATAATTCAATATGCATCATAGACATGTTCATGTTTCATAAGATATTTCCCCTCAAATGATGATTCCCCCTAAATGTGTGCAGTTATATCAAAGTGCATGGGAAATATATTATGCATGCATAGCCCGTTTATTTTCCCCCTTTTGACATTAACAAAAAGTGGCTAGATAACAAGTCTAATAATAGCATGCTAGTTCAACAAACGTCAACATAATCGATTATTATATGGGATAATCGAATCGTTTGCACTGGAAAAAAAAATTGCCCCTTAATATAAGATTCCCCCTGAATTTATGCAACACATTCAAAGAAAGCATGTAAGTATACATAAACTCTAGTCTTGCATATAGCCTTTCTTTTCTTCCTTTTAAAAAATATGTACTTCCCCCTTTTGAAAATATCAAATAATTCATATAATGGAAATAGGAGAGATATTTCAAATAAAAATCAACTTTCATTAAATAGATAAAATATTACATAGGCCATTAAATAAATAAAAATACAAGAAAATATTTAATTCTCGTTATCATCATCTTCGTCCATGTTTTGCGGCGGTGCCTCAAATGGGACAACAGCACCATATTGATAGTTGACATGGTCAAAGTATCCCTGGACATAGCGGGTTAAGATCAACTTTTGTCTCAATGCGGGTAAGATGATTTAAAATATCCGAATTTGGATCTTGATTTGGAGGAGGATTTGAGGCTTTGAGCTTGAATATTTGGTGATGAGAATGAAGACACCATCTCCTATTTATAGAGGGGAGAATAGGAAAAAAATTATGCCTGAAGTTAACTCAAAAACGGTCGAGTTTTGGAATTGACCGTTGAGACAATCGATTGTATACCTGAGACACTCGATTGTTGAACAGTGTTATGCCAGTTGGATTGACTGATAAAAACTGATAATCGATTAACGAGAGCTGCAGGACTCAGAATGGTAAGAATTTTTGAATTAATACCGTTGGACAATCGATTGTGTGATAGAGACAATCGATTGTGTCAAGTTTGACACTTAGATTCTGAGAATTTGGCTTGAAACAGAATGTTTTTGAAATTTCAGAAAATCACTGACAATCGATTGTGGAACTTGACAATCGATTGTGTACTGGGCAAAAATGGTCTAAGTCCTGAAAATTGATTTTGGAAGTATGGTAATCAATTTTGAATATATTATAATCAATTTTGGATTTATGACAATTGATTATGAATGAAACAACGTCATCAACACATGGTGGAAGATAATGATTCTTCGGATGAAAACGTTTTTATGAAAATAGATTTTCCATCATGAATACATATAATCAACACCAATTGTTATAAATACCAATTTAGAAAATCAAAACTCAATACAATTTATGCACTTAATCAATTATGCAATTTATCAAAATAACATTCATATCAATACTTGTGACATATAATACCAATTCAACTAGCTAAAGGGTAGAGTAAGGAACGATCATACCCGGTTTGTCTTGATGTCATCCTCCATCGTTGACATCTCAATTTGCTAGAGATTGAATTGAATGCTTCATGCGAGCACATTAGCATTTCCAACACTTAATCAAGTGAAGCCATTTCCGATATATATATATAAACAATTTATCACCATAATAACAATTCAAAACCCAAACAGATATTTGTTAAGAGAATATCATCAATAAAATTTATGCAATCAATTCTTTCAAAGCACAAGTTCCCTCTTAAGTAAGACAAAATGGAATGTAATGACATTCCTCTTACTTGTAACAAATTTGCCTAAAATATTTCTTCTTTTGATAAGAAGATTGTATTAAGGCTAATTCCTTTTACCATATTCACATAAGAATAGGAAGGATATTGAGGAATATACAATATGACGATTTCTATAAATTTATCAATTATATCAACAAAAAAAAATACCTATTGTTATTTTGAAAGGCATTTGTCAAAACATATATTGCATGCTGTTTCAAATAGATAGTCAAATCATGAATCAACCATCTTATCACCTGTTTAAGCACAACACATCAATTTGACATTTTTCAGGAAATACCGATTGTTACAAAAGCAATGAAAAATCCATTTGACGGAGAGCATAACAAATGCATCAAATGTTATTTTATTAACAGTGATACACAAGGTTATTTTCAGCAATCCATATTGCAACAAATGTCAAATATTTCAATTAAGCGTATTTGCAATAATGAGAACCAAAACAAAGCATGATTCAAGGAGAATTGATACGGATGGTTAACAAAGACATATCAACACATACAATTGGGCATGATAAAAATGAAAGCCTAGCCTTTTAAAAAAAAGTTCAAGAACGTTTATGCCTGTTTTGAACTGACACGATGATAAATGATAGCTGTCGAGTTCAGAATTCAGAATGGTAACAAATCTTGAGATTTTTACCGATTGACAATCGATTGTTGAAAAGGGACAATCGATTGTTGAACTATTTGACACTTAGTTCCTGAAAAATCTGCAAGAAACAGAGTTTTTGAACTCAGAAAACCACGGACAATCGATTGTGCCTGTGAACAATCGATTGTGGACTAGACCAAAAAGGTTTTTAAGTCCTGAAAATCGATTATGAGAGTATGCTAATATAAAAAGCATTTATCAAAACATATATTAAAACATGATTTAAAACACTTTGCTGTTTGAAAAGATTGTCAAGACATAATTCAACTAAACATGATTTTAGTAGGTACTCATTCAATGCACGAATCAACATTTGTCAAAGCATGGATCAAGCATTTAATAGTTGATACTAGTAATCAAAAATGAATTTTCAGCATGTCAATCAACAAGTATAGTCAACAAGAAATTTCACAAATTGATTCTTACAATTAACGCATGTCAACTTTTTTCAGGGTGAGAATCAAGTTGACAACTTATATGTTAATAACACCAGCTGCCATATATCAACAAATCTGTCAACATTAATAGCTTGCACATATTCGGTTTTATCAAAAAGAATAGCTAACCGAAATTCCTCTCGATGCCTTTGGGTGTCGTGCTTGGCGCATCTACTACAATTTTGTAGTCTTCAAGCACACCTGCAAAAATACCTACGGAGAGGTTTTTGGTACCCATATCTTTTTGGGTCCTTTGGGGTTAGGCAAATAATAATTATAACCAAAAGATAAATCTCTATGTTTAGCAAAACACACGGGTGCAATGTGACCTATCCGATTGCAATAATGGCATACTACGTTCGGATTGTGCCAATGCCTAGGTTGCGCCAAATACATTCTAGGTGATCTAGAGTCATTCCTAGAGGCGTTGAGAATCCTAGAGTCATTTCTAGGTTGTCTAACGTAGTTCGTTCTAGGCTTATCAACAATAGTCCTAGTATTGATTCTAGGCGATGTAAAGTGATTAACTCTAGATTCATTATTCCAATTTCTAGAGTTGTATCTAGGTGATCTAAAGGCGTTAGTTTTAGACTTGTTTTCATACATCCTAGCGTAATGTCTAGGTGGTCTAAAGAAATTTGTCCTAGACTCATTTACAGCCCTAGAATTATTTCTAGGTGGAGCAGTAAAATTTCTAATGGGATTTCTGCTTTTATGCCGTTGATTATTCTTCGACGTTTCCTTTTCTTCAATAACCTTAGGGACATCTATACTTCGTGATTCTAAAGTTTTCCTAAGTTCTGTGTTTTCTAACTTCAAAGAATCGCAGGAAGTACAAGTAGAGCATTCATCAACATAAGAAGCTTCATGCATAGTCTTAATGACTTGTCTAAGTTCTACACTATCATTTTGCAAAAACTGATTTTCTTTTACAAGATTCTCGTTATCAAGAGACAGATTTTCAAAATCTTTTTGTTTTAAAGAAAGTTGATTTTTGAAATCTTTTTCTTTCAATAAGAGACGTTCTTCAAAATCCTTTTCTTTTAAAGAGAGATTTTTCTGAAAATCTAATTTTTGCTGGGAAAGTGATTTCTTCAAAACTCTAATCATTTTGACGGCATTACCAAATTCACCACACAAATCTTCATATGCATTTTGTAATTCTTCGAACGAGTGAGAGTTAGAGATACTTACCTCTTCTTCGTTGTTTTCTTTGTCGGCCATTAGACATCGGGTAGTTGGTTTCTCATTTGAGCAGTCTCTTTCTGTTTGAGGCGTGCTTTCATATATTTCCTCAAGTTTATCCCATACTTCTTTTGCAGTTTTGCAGTGGGAGACTTTTTGATGATTTTCCTGATTCAAGGCACTATACAACATATTTATAGCATTAGTATTATATTCCTTTACCTTGGCTTTCCCGACTTGTGTTGTCATTTGACCGCCAAGTTTGATGGTTTGCCACAGATAAAGGTCGTTGGCGATGATAAAGATTTTCATCCGATCTTTCCAACCTAGGTAGTTGTTTCCATCAAATATTGGAGGCATCGTGTAGCAATTGCCTTCACCGATTCCTGCAAAATAATCATGAGTAGAAGCCATGGATGGTTCTCTCAAACTGTTAAGTTTTTCAGAGAGTATGGCTCTGATACCAATTGTTGGAAATAACGCTTTACGCTAGAGGGGGGGTGAATAGCGTTTTAAAAATATTAAGCGTTTTAGTGCGGAATTTAAAAACTTTGCAGAAATTAAAACAAGTGCAGTAAAATAAACTTACACAATGATGTATCCTGGTTGGCCACAAACGTGGTTAGTCCAGTCCCCGAGAGACTCTCTCGAGATTTCCACTAAACTTGTCAAGCTTACGGGTGCTTAACAAACCGTTACAGCTGAGGACACAAGCCTCACCTAGGTGCTCGGGGATCACAATCCCAAAGACTTCAATTGCTCGGGGATACCAATCCCAAAGACTTCAATTGCTCGGGGATAACAATCCCAAAGACTTCAATTGCTCGGGGATAACAATCCCAAAGACTTCAACTGCTCGGGGATAACAATCCCAAAGACTTCAACTGCTCGGGGATAACAATCCCAAAGACTTCAACTGAGGAATCACAAGTTCCTCAACAAACGAGAATCGCAATTCTCTTACAAACACAAAACAAACTCACTTTACAAAGTACTCCTCAATGAGTAGATATGAGTAGAAATAGTACGCTCAAGATCACAACAACTTAGCTCAATAGAATGGCTCTTCAAAAAGCTTTATGGATGAATGAAAATGATGATCAATGTAAGAAAGCTTTTAGCAATGAAAATACTTAAATTGTATATGTTGTTGTTGTGAAAACACTGAGTTAAGCCTGTATTTATAGGTGAAAAACTCAGTCTTACCGTTGTCTAATTGCCAATTAAGGATTGCTGAAATTACTCAGTGACAATCGATTGTCAAGACTAAACAATCGATTGTTTGCCTATCAGATCAAAAATTCAATCCCAGATTTTACGTCAACAATCGATTACTTCAAATCAATAATCGATTATTTATAACGTTAAAAAATCCTTTCCAATTTTTGGCATAAAACATCGATTATCAGGAAATCAACAATCGATTATTTTAACAACGTTCAGAAAATCTTTTCCAGATTTTACGCAAAACATCGATTGTTAAATATCAACAATCGATTACCTGAAGGTAATTTGAAAATGTATGACAACGGTTAGTTCCAACAATCGATTATCAAATAGAACAATCGATTATAAATTAATTTCAAAACTTACTGTCTCATATATAATCGATTATCAAAAGCCATAATCGATTATTAATTAATTTCAAAACTTTCTGTCTCATATATAATCGATTATCAAAAGCCACAATCGATTATTAATTTATTTAAAAACACTGGGAGACATTTTTCTCATTCTAATCGATTACCATTAGTTCATAATCGATTTTTCTGAGTTTTGAAAACTTTGCCTCAGTTAACAATCGATTATCAAAAGTACACAGTCGATTGTTATGCAGTTTGCAAAAACCTGATGTTAACTGACTTACTCACAATCGATTATCATTAATTCACAATCGATTATCATGCAGTCTTGGCTTAGAGATACTCGATTATCATAAGTACATAATCGATTATCTTAGCCCAGATTTTTGAGGCATGTTTGAAAAACATTTTAACAAATATAAATATGCATAGTTTAAAATCATTTGACACTTAAGTTAGATATGCATGATTTTGGAAAAATAATTTTAGTAGAGAAGCCATGTTATGAGCCAAGATTGAGGAATCAAGATCACAATTAATATTGACTCAATTATAACATTTCTAAACTTTGTCTTGAGCTTCTTGTAATGCATCCATTTTGTGCTTGTCCTTGAGCACTGCTATATATCGCTTATTGCTTTGTTTGACATTCATCAAAACCTACAAAAGAACACACGTTTAGTATATTGCATTTGAAACGTGTTTCCAACAATACCCATCAATTGGAAGTGTTGGCACACCCTAACTAGCCTATTAGCCACATTGTTTGGGAGTTAAGATCCCTTAAAGGATCAAGTCTAGACATGAGAAACAATTTGGATGTTGTCATGTTCTGAACTTTAACTCAAACACATAAAAGGGAATAAGGGTACAGGGATGCACAACAGAAACAGTTGCAAAGAGAACAACATACATATTTAACACTGAGCATAAATAGCAAAGTAGACAGGATTGTAGAAGCTGTAATATAAATACATTGGGATGAGGCTGAAAACTAAATTAGAACATACCCGTTTTAAGGAAACAAGAGAACAAAGCAGTAGTCTTATAAAGCTAAATTGCAAGCAAATAATGGGAAGAGCTATGCGATTATGTGTGTAAAAGTGTTGAGTTATGAGTTATGTAATTGAAAATGTCTGAAAAAGTATTTAACTCAAAATGTGTTAATGAGAAAGTGGTCGTGCCCTTTTTATAGTGTAGAAGGCAAACAGAATAAGGTAGGAGAATAATTTAAAAAACCAGTTTTCAATCAATTACACAAGTTTCCCTTTAGTTAAAGGATTCTGATTTCAAATGGGTAAAGTAATTAAGGAAAGAAGTTAATTAAACACTTTTCTAAAGTAGCACAAGAAGGGTAAATACATATAGATTTATTTAAGGAAAAGGCCGGGTAGCGCACGATTTGTGCAAATAAACTAAGGCAATCAATCAACAGCCAGTAAAAAATAGAAGTTGAAGATTTCATGTGAATGAACCAGGTCAGGAAGATGGAAAAGATCTTGACTTAAGGAAAATCAGTACTAATCAATTAAACCTACAAAAAGATTCTGAATCTTAAGTTGGAAAACCTTTTCGAAAGAAAGAATTCATCACACGTATTAAAGCATACAACCACACTTAAGAACGAAGAACTATTGTGCTAATCAATAGAAGAATTTAATAGTTCAGAGTCGTAAATAAAGAGATTCAAACTCTGCTCATAGACTCAGAATGAGTCTGAAAGAGTCCAGGGTTCCAAAATAGAACCCTGGTCCAAACACAAGGAAAAACCCCCAAATCCTAGAGTTTCCATTTCGAATCAGATACAGAGATGAGGAGGCAAGTAATCGAAACATGCTTAGAGATCTCTTTTAGAGACTCATGAGAAAACAAACAGATATAATAGCAGGTTTGAAACAACAGAGACAAGAAATTAATTCGAAGCATAGTGAGATTGGAAGGCACATATTTAAGAAAAAGTGGGGACTTAAACAGGGTTCAGAAGAGAAAGAGATAGTCTAGCATTTAAGAAAACAGTAGAAGAAATATGCTTAGAGGGAACTCAAACAAAGGTCCAGCAAAAGGAAAACTAAGAACTTAAGAACTCAGTAGGGAAATATACAGTGGGAGAACACAAAATACCAGAAAAGTGTATCAACAAGACATATAGGAAAAACACAGCAAGATGAACATGCGAGCATAGTGTAGAAACACAGTAGAAAGACAAGGCATAAAAGAACATACGTGAGCACGTGATTTTTTTCATATACGAAATACTCCTATAAAATCCCAAGAAAATAGATTTTTTCTTAATTATTTTCCATTTTTAGGAATTTTTGTTGATTTTTATTAATTGTTTGCATTTCTGTGCATTTTTAACTTTTATTTAAATCATAAAAAATACCAACATATCATCATCACATTTAGGATTTATTTTTATATTTATTAGAATTAAGAAATAATTATTTTTTTTATAAAATTTAAAAATCACAAAAACAATTCATTTTACATTTTTTGTCTTTTAATTTTAGTTTATTGATTTTCCTCTTTTAATTTAGATTTAAGGGATGTTTACAATTTTTATAATCAGTTAATTAGTTTAATTTTCATATTTTTAGATAATTTAGAATTTTTAATTATTAGAATTTTAATTTAAAGAAAGAAAAGAAAAAGGAAATAAAGAAAGGAATTGAAAATAAAAAAAGAGGAATATAAGAGTATTAGTTTTCTGAAATTGGACCCATTTTTAATCTCCCAAATCAGCCCCAAATAGTGCCCAATTCGGACCGGCCCAAGTGCTCACTGCCCCACCCCAAGAAAATGGGTCAAACCCGTTTAACCGACACGCACTTTTTCCCCTCCACATAAAGCCCACTTATAACAACAACAACAACAACTACCCAGTATAGTCCCACAGAGTGGGGTCTGGGGAGGGTAATATGTAGACGGGCCTTACCCCTACCCGAAAGGGCAGAGAGGTTGTTTCCAATCGACCATCGGCTCAGAGAAGGAAAGGGACAACAAAAACAAAAACAAAAACAAAAACAAAAGAAACATTAGTAGCTTCAGCAGAAATAGCGTAAATAATTATGTAAGCATAAGCACCATAAATAAAATAGCATGCAATAATATCATACAGTAACTACGATAAATAACTACCATAAGGGAGACACAATCCAATACACAAATCATCTATGGATAGCCCTGCCAAGCCTCACCCAAGCCCGGGTGAGGAGTACGAAAAACTCTAGGGGGCCCTATCCTAAAACCCTGATACTAGACCTCCAGACTTTCCTATCAAGGGCCATGTCCTCAGAAACTCACATTCTAGCCATGTCATGCCTAATCACCTCTCCCCAATACCTCTTAAGCCTCCATCTGCCTCGTCGTGCGCTGACCATCGCCAGCCGCTCACAACTCCTCACTGTGGCGTCAGGACTTCTCCTCCGTATATGGCCGAACCACCTCAGTCTCGCTTCTCGCATCTTCTCATCCACCGGGGCCACCCCCACCTTCTCTCGAATAACTTCATTCTTAATCTTATCTAACCTGGTGAGCCCGCACATCCACCAGAGCATCCTCATCTCCGCAACCTTCATCCTCTGAACATGAGAGTCCTTCACTGGCCAGCACTCCACCCCATACAACATGGCCGGTCAAACCACAGCTCTATAAAATTTTCCCTTGAGTGTCTGTGGAACTTTCTTGTCACACAGGACTCCTGATGCAAGCCTCCACTTTGACCACCCCGCTCCTATACGATGAGTGACGTCCCCATCAATCTCTCCGTCCCCCTGAATCACCGACCCAATATCTGACACTATCCCTTTTGGCGATGACCTGAGATCCAATCATCACGTCCCTGCCTACTTCACTCGGCTCGGCGCTAAACTTGCACTCCAGGTATTCTGTCTTAGATCTGCTTATTTTGAAACCCTTAGACTCGAGAGCATGTCTCCATACCTCTAACCTCTCATTAACACCGACCCTCGTCTCGTCTATCAAGACTATGTCATTAGAAAATAGCATACACCAAGGCACATTCCCTTGAATATGTCGGGTAAGAGCATCCATCACCAAGGCAAACAAGAGAGTCCTAAGCGCCGATCCTTGATGGAGCCCCATAACCACTGGAAAATGGTCTGAGTCTCCACCCACCGTCCTAACCCTAGTCTTAGCTCTATCATACATGTCCTTAATTACTCTGATGTAGGCTTCTGGCACGCTCTTCGCCTCCAAGCACCTCCATAGCACCTCCCTTGGGACCTTGTCATACGCCTTCTCCAAGTCGATAAGCACCATGTGCAGGTCCTTCTTCTTATCCTTGAACTGCTCCACCAACCTCCTCAAGGTGGATAGCTTCTGTAGTGGAGCGACAGGCATGAAACCGGACTGGTTCATAGATATAGATGTTATCTCCCTCACCCTCGCCTTGATAACCCGCTCCTAGACCTTCATGGTATGTCATATTAATTTGATACCCCTATAGTTGTTGCAGCACTGGATGTCACCTTTGTTCTTGTACAAGGGCACCAGTGTACTCCACCTCCACTGCTCCGGCATCTTTTTGGTCCTAAAGATCGCATTGAACAACCTAGATAGCCACTCCACTCCTGACCTACCCATGCATTTCTAGAACTCCACCGGGATCTCGTCAGGCCCGGTCGCTCGACCCCTACTCATCCTACGCAAAGCCCTCATGACCTCCTCCACCCTAATGCGCCTGCAGTACCCAAGGTCTTTATGTTGCTCTGAATGCCACAACTCCCCTAGCTCTATGTTACGATCCCCCACATCGTTAAGTAAGTCTCGAAAGTATTCCTGCCACCTCTGCTTGACTTGAAACTCCCTCATCAGAAATCTACCGTCCTCGCCCTTGATGCATCTAACTTGGTCAAGATCACGCGCCTTTCTTTCCCTTTCTTTAGCTTACCGGAATAACTTCCTGTCCCTGCCTTTCTCCCCTAATTCCTCATACATGCGACCAAACGCTGCATTTTTGGCTTTCGTAACTGCCATCTTTGCTTCTTTCCTCGCCGCCTTGTCGATCTCCCTGTTCACTCTCCGTTCTTCCTCGCTTGTACTCCTTGCCATCTTAGCAAACACCGCCTTCTTCACCTCCACGTTTCCTTGGACTACATCGTTCCACCACCAGTCACCCTGATGTATGCCTGAATAGCCCTTTGCTACTCCGAGCACATCCCGTGCTACCTCCCTAACCAAGTTCGCCGTCTCTGATCACATAACATCCGCTTCCCCAGAACTTCTCCAAGCGCCGCCCTCAGCTAACCTCCTCTCCAACTCCTGAGCTTTCTCCTTATTTAAAACACACCATCTAATCCGCGGTTGTCCTCGAGCACCCCTCCTCTTCCTCTTCACCCAGAGACCGACATCCATCACTAGGAGTCTATGAAGAGTCGAAAGGGACTCTCCCGGAATAACCTTGCAGTCCTTGCACATACCCCTATCGCTCCTTCTGAGGAGGAGGTAATTAATCTGAGTCCCTGCCGCCAAACTCTTGAAGGTGACCAAATGCTCCTCCCTTTTCTGAAATGTCGAGTTCGCAATTAAAAGCTCGGAAGCCCTGGCGAAATCAAGCAGTGACGTGCCCCCTCCGTTCCTAACCCCAAAGCTGAAGCCACCGTGCACCTCACCATAACCACCAGCATCAGCCCCAATATGACCATTAAAGTCCCCTCCAATAATTAACTTCTCAGATTGGGGAATACTACTCACCATATCATCCAAGCCCTCCCAAAAGCGCCTCTTAACCTCCTCGTCTAAGCCCGATTGCGGTGCGTAAGCGCTGATGACGTTGAGGAAACAACCCCCAATAACCAACTTAATAGACATTAACCTATCATTCACTCGCCTAACCTCGACCACTGACTCCCTTAGATCCCTATCAACCAATATGCCCACTCCATTCTTACCTCTCACGACCCCAGAATACCACAACTTAAACCCGTCTGCATTCCTCGCCTTCAACACTTTCCACCTAGTCTCCTAGACACAGGCTGTGTTAACCCTCCTCTTCTGAAGAACCTTCGCCAACTCAATGGACTTACCCGTCAGAGTGCCTACGTTCCACGACCCGATTCTTATTCTATGAGCGTCCGCTACCCTCTTCCCACCCTTGCCTCCGGCCCTACCCGCAGAGCGCTCGCCCCTGCCCCCACCCCTGCACCCCGAGGACATGACCTTACTCTACCATCTCCCACCACGGCCACTATCCCCAACCGATTACGGAAAATAGTGATGCACCCACGTATTACAACGGGGTACGCAAAAGGATGCAAGCTAGGAATCGACAAAGTAAACCACACGCAGGGTGATTATATAGAAAACGTAAAAGGGCGTACAGAGGAAAAAAGGAGGTGGGGAGGTACCAACTCCCGATTGAAAAACCTGGAAGTATGCGTTGATTCGCCCGAGATTAACTACCACTAACTCTTGCACACTTCGTCCGGTGTTGCTTTGCTCTTCGTGTCCAAATGCTGTAAGCTCTCCTTGTCCGCGGCTAGTACCTGAAAATCACGCACAAAAAAAAAAGCGAGGGGGGCTGCCTAGCTCGGGAAAGGGGGAGGGGTTGCCTTACTGGGGGGTCGCCGGATGAGGGGGGTCGCCAGATTTAGGGTTGGCAGGTGGGTAGGGGGTGGGGGGTAGGGAGTGAGGGCTGGGTAGTGGAGATAGAGGAGAGAGAGAGAGGAGAGAAACAGAAGAGAGATAACTTACTTAGAGGGTCGCTGGAGAAGGGTCGCCGGAGGGGGAAGGGGACGCTGGAGGGGGTGGGGGGAGGGGGGCTGGGAGCTGGGGAGGGGAGGGGGAGGGGTTGGTGGAAGTGGACGTTGGAGAGAAAGAGAGAGTGACTGGTTATTGATTATTGATTCAAAATGAAATAAAGCCCACTTATTACATTTCTCCCAATTCCCAAACCCTAGACCTAACCCTTGAAGCGGTGCCCTTTAAGCATTATTCATCGTCATCCTTATCAACTCGCCCTAACTTGTTTTCGAGTTAACTCACTTGTTCCCTTTCCCTCTACGTCATCTCTATTTCCCAACGGATTTGTCTGAGAGGAGTACAATTATTCCTTCATAATCGCAGATTCTTGTACAAAAGTACAATTGTTAGATGAATGGGAGCCGTGGATAGATGAGAATCTAGGGTTCTTGAAGTTTTCTTCTTCTCTTCAGCCCTTCCTTCTTAGTCTGCATCTTTCCAGAAAAACGAAAAAAAAAAAAGAAATAAAAAAAAATTGTCTGAGTTTGTGTTCTTTACTCGAGTTTCATTTATCAAAGAAAAAAACAGTGAGAAAAATCTTCAGAAAAATAAGTTAGTCGAGTAAAATTTCTAGGGTTGAAGTCGTCACTTTTCTTGAAGGTTTTTCTTAGTCTGTTTCTTTTTTTTTCTTTTGGAAAATATACAATAAAGCAAAAAGAAAATAAATGGCTTGAGTTCAGCTTTCATTTGAAATTGTGTTTTTTTATAAGAGAACAATCAAAAAACAAGAAGAAAAAAAAGAGGCTACTGAAACATATATCTTTTTAGCCTTGGTTCTTTTTTTGATTTCTGGTTCTAAAAGGAAGTTTGGATTAAATTTTGATTTGAGTCTGTGGCTGGGACTCGAACTTGGGTGCTGTTGGATTTTACCCGAGTTTTGGCGGTAATATTAGTCAAATGTGTTGAGCTCAAGTTTTATTCGTGGAAATCCCTGTTGTTCTCTTCTTTTACTTTGACCTTTATTTGGTCTGATTCACTCTCATTCTGTTTTCCAAGAGCTCGATGGAGCCGTTAAAGATTGTTTCGAAGTTGTGAGATTTGATGCTGCTTTTTTCTGAATCTACTGTTTTTTTCTGCTCTTGCTAAGTTCCTTTCTCATCTATCCTTTTATTTGGCATTTTGGAATTAATCTCCGCACAATCACGTACTTTCCTGTGCTTTAAGTTACTGTTATGTCAAAAATGAATGAACTCCTTGGTCCTTAATGAATTTCAGCTACTTTTATATTTATGCAATTGTCCCTTCCTGAATGCTATGCAATTGTTCTGTGATTTGGATAGAATGGAGGTTTTATGTTAAATGGCAACAAATTACCACAAATAGGCACGGAGATATGAGTTTGGATTCGTTTAGAAATTTGTAAATCTTTGATAATTTTGATTTTGCAGTTCTCCTTTAATTCTTGCCATTTAGTTGTCAAAAATAGAGAATATGTTTGTTATCTAGATTTCTATAAACATTGAAGTTAAAGCTGAAGGTCCAGAATATTTGTGGTTTATTGTTAAATGATTGTGTATGAATATACAATAGAGAGTTGCTATTACATTTTAAGGAAGAGGGTCTAATTTGGTTTGAAAACGTGTTGTCGATCTATTAGGTAAACATTATGTTGTTTATTCGATGTTTTGGAACAACGCAGATAAGCGTGTTTCTGTGGTGCATTCCTCCCTATGGAGGACATTTTCAAAATTGTCGTCGTCTTAAATGTCTCTCGTTCAAGGGCTAACATAAGCCGTTTTTTTTTTACTTGATAAGACTTTTAGTTGTTCATGGCTCAAATATTTGCTTTATTATAAAGCTTGCAAGTATAAAATGACCTTGAGAACGATGACATCTTCAAGATGAAATGCCAAGATGAAGTAACCATTTTTTTTCTGTTAGCAAAATGAGTTCAGAAGTTTGGTTTGCATAATTCACACCTCACGCTCCTCTAATGCTGTATTAAATAATCTTAAACCTTCACATTTGATCTCAATCTTAGCATTAATTGTTGGAGTTATTGGGCCACGTCTGCAGCCCAATTCACTGAAGCAGCAGATACAGCAACACAGAAGCCCAAGTAGCCTATACGTAAATTTATTTAATTCTGGCCCAATGGCACAATACAATGTATAGAAAATAATACTATAGATATTTTGTACAAATATACTTCCGGAAGCTTCTGAGTTGTATAGAGACACAGAGACTAAGTCTCATTTCAACAGATCAATGAAAAGCTTCTTCTTCTTTCTCTCTCTATCATCTGAAGTTGATACTGTTCATCCATGAAAATGATCGACTTTAACATGGTATCAGAGCGGGGAATATGATTTCGCTTTTCACGGACTCCGTTGCGATGTTACCCTCACCGTCTCTCGTTAAAGTTTCAGTCTTCTCCGACAAATCTAGGTTTTTCTCTTTTTCTCTATTTTTCTCTGGATATCCTTCGGTGATTGTTGATTTTTCTGAATTTTTCTGAGTTTCATTCTTTCTCTCATCAGTTCAAACGTAGGAGTCAGTCGATTTCTGAAATTTTTTACCTAGGAGCACTTAGGGTTTCTTAGTCTTACAAATTTCAGGCCCAAAAATCCTTTCTTAGTCAAAAATGGTTAATGTTGGTGATACATCTGAGTCTAGGACTGATACTTTTGTAATAGACCCCTCAAATCCTTTGTTTCTTTTGTCTTCTGATGTTCCGGGAATTTCTTTGGTGAGCAACCACTTTTCAGGGGTTGGTTTTGGGGGATGGAGACGTAATATAATCGTCTTGTTATCCGCTAGGAATAAAATAGGTTTCATTGACGGAACGATTCCCAAACCTCCAGAAAACTCTCCTCAGTTTAGACAATGGGATAGGTGCAACAATATGGTTATCTCTTGGCTTACTAATTCCCTTGCGCCAGAGATAGCCGAGAGTGTTCAGTATTCTGACACTGGTCAAAGCATCTGGAATCAACTCAATAGTAGATATGGGACTGTGAATGGAACCACGATATTTGAGATTAAACAGGAGCTGGCATCAACTAATCAAGGGTCTCTGGATATAGCTTCTTATTTCAACAAGCTAACGAAACTATGGGATGAACTTAACTTCATGCGTGCATCTCGTGGCAACACTTGCACATGCAATGCCAGAACCGAGCTTCAAAGGGAGGATGATGAAAACAAACTGTATCAGTTCCTTATGGGGCTCAATGAAATCTATGTGGTAGTCAGAAGCAATATTCTTATGCTACAACCTCCACCAACTCTGGATTGTGCATACAATATTCTACTCCAAGATGAGAGACAAAGACAAGTCTCTTCACCTTCTCAATTTCATCATGATTCGAGTTCCTTCAATGCTCATTTCAGCAACAAACCCTCCATCACAAGATTTCCCACAGCAGCTGGTTACCCTAAACAATTCAGCCCAAGACTCAATTCTGATCCCAATAGAGCAAACCTAGTGTGTAGGTATTGTATGAAACCTGGACACCTGATTGAAAAATGCTATAAACTTCACAGATTTCCACCAGACTTCAAATTCACAAGAGGATTTCCATCGGACTTCAAATTCACCAAAGGAAGGAGGAGTGCAGCACATGTTGAAGTGCATGGGTATACAAACCATGCTGGAACTCAGAGTAGTGCTGACAATTCTCAAGGGGTTTCTGATTCAGAGTCTCTAATACCTGGTTTAAGCAAAGACCAATATTCCCAGCTTATGTTGCTACTTCAGCAGACACAGCTTGCAGAGTCTAAGCAGCAGTCCAGCCTTATGGCCTCAGCCAACTTTGCTGGTAATTTTTCTCCAGCCACTCATTTAAAGAATGTTTCCTATGGGGCTTGCATGCTAACCAAAGTAAGTGATTGCATCTGGATTATAGACTCTGGTGCCATTGACCACATGACATCTAATAAAGAACTTCTATTTGACATTAAGCCTCTAGTAATACCATACCTAGTTACCTTGCCCAATGGTTATAAGGTTAAGGTAACATGCACTGGCTCAATCCAATTCCTTTGTTTCACTCTTCATCATGTCCTTTACATTCCTAGTTTTCACTACAATCTCATTTTTGTGTCCAAACTTGTATGCCAGTTGAATTCTATTGTCCTATTTACCAAATTCTCTTGTTTAATACAGGCCCCTTCTCTGAAGAGGCCACTGGAGATTGGTAAATTGGATGATGGTCTTTACAGGCTTGTACAATCTTCTTTTTTTAAATCTCTTGATCCTTGTAAATACCATGCTCCATGACCTGTTGATTCTGTTTCTTCTTCTCATTGTACATACCATTCTGAATTGAATAAAATGGAGATGTTATGGTATAATAGACTAGGGCATATACCTTTTGTTAGGATGAAATACATGCCTTCTATACCATGTAAATTTTCCACAAAGCAGCCTTTTCTCTGTACTATATGTCCTTTGGCCAGGCAATCTAGACTACCCTTTCCTGACAGTTCAATTAAAACAACACATGCTTTTCAACTAATCCATGTTGATACATGGGGTCCCTGTGCCACTTCTGCTCATAGTGGTTGTAGATATATTTTAACAATAGTTGATGATTTTACCAGAGCTAGTTGGACCCACCTTATGGGGTCCAAGAGTAATACCTTTTTCCCTCGTTAAAGCCTCATTGCCATGGTTACAACTCAATTCCAGTCTGTGGTACAAACCATTAGAAGTGATAATGCATTTGAACTTGGTTCTAGTGGTTGTGGCAGCAACTTCTTTGCTGAACATGGCATAATACATCAAACTTCTTGCTCTCACACACCACAACAAAATGGTGTTGTTGAGAGAAAACATAGATATCTGCTAGAAACCTTAAGAGCTCAACTCTTTCATTCTCAGCTACCCATTAAGTTTTGGGGTGACTGTGTGCTTACTGCCACCTACCTCATTAACAAGTTTCCTTCCAAACTACTTAGCAACAAATCCCCTTTTGAATTACTGTTTGGCCAAATTCCATCCTACAACCATCTTAAGACATTTGGTTGCTTATGTTTTGCCTCAATCCCTAAACAGAACAGGGATAAATTCCAGCCCAGAGCTGATCCCTGTGTTTTTCTGGGTTACCCATTGGCTAAGAAGGGTTACAAGCTGTATAACTTGAAGTCTAAGCTTACCCTAATCTCCAGGGATGTCATTTTTCATGAGGATGTCTTTCCTTTTGCCTCTCCAGGGAATTCTTCCCTTGGCTCCTTTCCCCATCTCAATCCTTCTTCTGCCTGGGTTCCTCCTGTTGATGACTTTCTGCCGAATCCATATTCTTCTTCCACCCATCAACCTCTTGCCTCTCCCTCTTCTTCCCCTTCTTCTCCATCACATACTTCTTCAGTGCCTTCTTCATCTGCTCCCAGAAGATCCAATAGGGCACATGTCCTTCCTGCCCACCTTCAGCAATATGTATGTACTCTTCCTCCTTCCCTTTCTGCCCCCAGTTCTTCTTCCACTTGCATTTACACCTTGGTTAGCAGTCTAGAGTCAGAACCTACCTCCTACCAGCAGGCTGCTTCCATCCCTGCCTGGCAAGAGGCAATGGCCGAGGAATTTGCAGTTTTGTAGGCAAATCATACATGGTCTATTGTCCATCTTCCCCCTGGTAAACGACCTATTGATTGCAAATGGGTCTATAAGATCAAATATATGGTTGATGGGTCTGTGGAAAGACATATGGCTAGGCTGGTTGTTAGGCGTGACACCCAAGTTGAAGGGGTAGACTTCACTGAGACCTTTTCTCCAGTTGTCAAGTTCTCAACTATCAAATCCCTCATTGTTGTAGCTGTTAAACAGAATTGGTCTCTCTTTCAACTTGATGTGAATAATGCATTCTTACATGGTGACCTAGCTGAGGAAGTTTATATGAAACTGCCTCCTGGACTGGATGTTGCATGTTCTACTTCTTCTTCTCCTTTGGTCTGTTTGCTTCAGAAATCTTTGTATGGGTTAAGGCAGGCTTCCAGGCAATGGTATGCCAAGCTCTCCCAGGCCTTATGTTCTAAAGGGTTTTCTTCTTCTCTCAATGACTACTCTCTCTTTCTTAAGAAATCAGGATCTTCTATTGTCTTGTTAGCTGTGTATGTTGATGACATCATTCTTACTAGTAATAATTTGGAGGAAATCACTGCTTTGAAGACTTTTCTGGATCATGAGTTTAAAATCAAGGATTCGGGGGTGCTCAACTACTTTCTTGGTATTGAGGTCAGTTATCATTCTGTTGGGCTCCTTCTCCACCAGAAGAAGTTTGTCACTGACCTTCTCAAAGCCTATAACTGTGAGGATGTTTCCCCTGTTGCTTGTTCTCTTAATCTCTCTGTTAAGCTAAAACTGGATTTAGGGGATCTTCTTCCTTCTCCTGAAGTCTATAGGTGCTTAGTGGGGAAGCTCAATTTCCTCACCCACACTAGACCTGACTTAGCCTTTGCTGTCCAACACTTAAGTCAATATCTTCAGAAGCCTACCTCATCTCATATGCATGCAGCCTTACACTCTATGAGATATCTTAGAGATACCTCTGACCTTGTCATTTTTCTCAGCAACACAGCAGACCTCTCCTTATCTGCTTATTGTGACTGTGACTGGGCATCCTGCCCAGACACCAGAAGGTCTGTCTCTGGTTTTTGTGTAATGTTAGGTGATTCTCTTATTGGTTGGAAGGCTAAAAAGCAGCCTGTGGTATCTTTGTCTTCTGCTGAGGCTCAATATAGAGCCATCAGCAAGGTTGTTTGTGAGCTCACCTGGCTTATTCGTTTGCTGTCTAATTTTGGAGTCCCTGTTACCTCTCCTGTCCCTGTCTTTTGTGATAATCTAGCAACACTTCACATTGCAAAGAATCCAGTATTCCATGAGCGGACCAAACATATTGAGGTGGATTGTCATTTCATCAAAGGCAAGCTTCATGACGGCCTTATTACTTTGCACCATGTTTCTACTACTTCTCAGCTTGCGGATATATTTACCAAGCCTCTTACTGATATTTTTGCATCATTCTATCATGCTCAAGTTAGGGGTTCAGTCACCCTCCATTTTATCTCAAACTTAGCATTAATTGTTGGAGTTATTGGGCCACGTCTGCAGCCCAATTCACTGAAGCAGCAGATACAACAACACAGCAGCCCAAGTAGCCCATATATAAATTTATTTAATTCTGGCCCAATGGCACAATACAATGTATAGAAAATAATAGAGTAGATATTTTGTACAAATATACTTCCGGAAGCTTCTGAGTTGTATAGAGACACAGAGACTAAGTCTCATTTCAACAAATCAATGAAAAGCTTCTTCTTCTTTCTCTCTCTATCATCTGAAGTTGATACTGTTCATCCATGGAAATGATCGACTTTAACATTAATTAATCCATAGACCTCGTAGTTTGATTTAAGCTCGATTTAGGTTAGTATTGTGATTATGTATACATTTGCGTAATATAATTGCAAATTTAATTCTAATAAAATCACTTGAGGGATCCGTTCGCGCAACTTCAACAAGCTTTTTTCTTAATAAAATAAACAAAGCGTCATTAATTGTGGACACGTTCGCGTGACATGATTTTTGATCCACCAAATGAAAAGAGTATATGTAAGCGTAACCCAATTTTTTAGTTATGAATAAATCAAGTAATTAGAAGCAGTAAAAAGATAAATGCACATAGTTTCTAAAAATGAGTAGTTTGAACGTTTAAGCCAACTATAAATTGCTAAGTGGCAGTGCTAGAACCACAGAACCCATGAATGCCTTACACCTTCTTCCGGGTTAACATAATTTCTTGTCTAGAATTTCTGGTTTGCGGGTTTGAAAAACACCAAAACTATCCCAAGTGGAGACTCTGAATAAAAATAATCTTATTTCATATAATATCACTTAAATTGGAAAAATCCCCTTATATACCGCCCTCGGTGGGTGGTGTAAAAAAGGAAGTGTGAAAACATATATAGTAAAAAAACATAAGAAAGCAGTAGAAGTACATGTATGACAAATATACACACAGAAAAAGGAAAAGAAAAGTCGAAGAAACATTTTGAACTTTTCAGAAACCCTAAATCGAAGACAAGTAATTTTTGAAAGAAACATTGAAAAAAAACGTTTAAAAACTCTAGTAGCGCACAGATATATAACATATCTATGAAAAAACAAAAGAAAACCTCGAGTAGCTAGGGTTTCAAAAGAATCCTTAAAATGAGAAAGGCTTTGAAAAGGTCTGATCTTGGTCGGAAAGGTCAGAACCCGGCTCAAAACACCATAGTATGCCGGAGCAGGGCTGGAGATGGTCGTAGGGCCTTGAATCGGCAAAGACCTAAATGGACACCTTCAAGGTCAGACCTCAAAACTTTGAACACCAAGAGTTCAAGAGCAGAGGGAGATGAGTGTAGGCCATCCATGGCCTGAGAGGGCATGGATTCCAGTGAGTTTGAGGTTGAAAATGGTAAAAAATAATTAGGGTTTCGAGAGCATTTGAGAGAGTTTGAGAGGAGATGGATTTCAGAGGCAAAGATTTGAGTGAAATGAGTAAGGGTTAGGGATATAGGTGAAATAAAAAGAAAAATAGAAATTATTGTCGTTGATCAAAATGATCAACAACCTGAATTTAAAGGGGAGGCTGGGTAGGTTTAGTTAGTTGGGTCGGGGTAGGGTTATATTGAAATTGGGCCGATCCGTTAGGGGTTTGAAATTGGGTCAATTAGGGGGCCAACTTTGGCTATAATTGGAATAAAATGAGGCTAGATTTTAAATAGCCAGTTTTTCCGTATTTTTATTCTATTAAGATAGAAAAATGATTTGAAAATAATTAAAGGTACTGAGTCAATTAATAACATACAAATATTAAATTTAAAATATTAGAACCAATTTCGTAATTATAAAATGTTAATAGATCTTAAAATAGGCTAGAATTGCAATTCTATGCAATTTAGCTTTTAAAATATCAAATAAATTTATAAAAATATATAAAAATTACTTTAGCTATATTTTGGAATATATGGTAATAAAATACATTATTCACAAAAAATGATAATTTTGGGACTAATTATTGATTTTTGTACTGCTAAAATTGATAATATTTTGATTTTAAAAATCTTTACAAAAGGGAAAAATACTAAGATACTTGGGCATACTTATATATGCTATTTTAAAATTATTTCTATGTAAAAAAAATACATAAGAAAAAATTGAGTATCAACAGTTGTCCCTCTTTACCTAGGAAGGATGAAAGAGTTTTCGGATAAAGATATGATGACCAATTTTGATCGAATGAAATGGTTTGAAGATTTGATTGTGCTCTGGTTCCTGAGCTGCCTACATATCCATGTTCTTACAGAAATCAAGTCATATGTAGTTTATGATCTGTCGGTGAGGTATGCTGATGGAGATCTTTTAAGAACGGACATGATGTTCAAGTTGGGATGGGTGGTTAAGAGTCTAATAGGGCTGCGGGAACCGGCACGGGATTTCTCCTGCTGAGATGGCCGTTGCTCGTCGGTTTACCTGCATATAAGCAATACAAGCATATATTATGCATAAATTTAAACAGTATGCGATTTCCCGTTGGACCATGAATGCTGTTTTTGGACGGTTAGGATGACGTTCTTAGACCATAGTGTCATGCGCCATGAAGCGTATAGTAAAGGATTCGCAGGCCATGAAATGATGCTCTCGGGCTATGGGAATGATGCCTCCGAGCTATGACGCCATTGAATAATGACATGCAAGAGATAAAAGGGGTCCTCATGCCATGGCATGGTGTTCTCGTGCAATGGAGATGGTGCCTCCAAACAATGACATCTTTGGACGGTTTGGCAATCTTTTAGCCCATGAGATGCAGAAGGTAGCGATCTTTCAGCCAATGCAAAATGTAAATGAGGTGGCGATCTTTCAGCCAATGCGAAATATAAATGAGGTGGCGATCTTTCAGCCATTGCAAAATGTAAATGAGGTGGCGATATTTCAGCCGATGCAAGTGCAAAAAATAATATGGTGATATTTCAGCCATGTAAGTGAAAAATATAGCGGCGATATTTCATCCATGCAAGGGAAAAATACAGCAGCGAGATTTCAGCCATGCAAGTGAAAAATACAGCGGCGATATGCCAGCCATAAAAAAATGTAAATGAGGTGGCAATCTTTCAGCCGTGCAAGAAGAAAATATTTTGGCCATGCAAATGGAGGTAGAGCTTAACCTCGGAAGGCAGAATGGTAGCTTATGCAATGCAGAAAATACATATGGAGGTAGAGCTTAACCTCGAAAGGCAGAATGGTAGCCTTATACAATGCAGAAAATGCAGATAGTGGTAGAGCTTAACCTCGGAAAGTAGAATAGTAGCCTTATGCAATGCAGCAAATGCAGATTGAGGTAGAGCTTAGCCTCGGAAGGCGGAATAGTAGCCTTATGCAGGAAATTAAAGGGGAATAGTAACAAAATTTCTATGCTGATAGCTGATGGCTGATTGTGATATTATGGCTGCTGGGGATATTTTATGTGGATACCGACTGCAACTAATTGTGACGGCTCTAAGAGCTAAATTCTTGAACAATACATATGATAGGATTTTACGACTTGAGTGCCTGCATCCAAAGTAAAATCATGAGTTCTGTCCCCGTTGACTTTTCTCGCCATGTTTGGTTCTGATCTGATGACACGGTATGTATCATAGGGGAGTAGCGTTGCTAAAAAATATGACATGAGTATATTTTTGAGAAATAATTTCTTAAATAAACTGACGACTGTGACGTGGTTCAGGACATTGCAACCTTTCTCGTACCGAAATTTAAGGGTCCTCTTCAAAATTTTGCCCCAGTTTACTGGGTTGCTGCTTATGATGGCGGCTATAGATGATCGGCTAAAGTTACTTTGGAATTTTGAGGGTCCTCCTAAAAATTCTTCCCTAGTTTCCAATTGCGGGGAAAAATCAAAATTTTATTAAATTGTGACCGAACCCATAAGGCTGCATATGTATCCCTTCTTATATGCAAATCAGGTCGGATGTAGTACAAATTACATCACAAATGGTTGCACATAGTATCGTTTGACTACATCTGAATTAATTGGTTTTGGCCAAACTTCTCCATCCATTTCAGCAAGTATAAGGGCTCCTCATGTCATAATCCGACAAACCATGTATGGGCCCTGCTAGTTGGAAGAGAACTCCTCTTTGGCTTTATCTTGATGCGGGAAAATTTTCTTTAATACTAGTTTCCTTGGTGCGAATCGTCTTGGTTTGACTCTCTTGTTGAAAGCTCTTGACATTCTGTTCTGATAAAGCTGACCATGTCAAACTGCATTCATTCTCTTTCCATCTATAAGAGCCAATTGCTCATGACAACTTCTCACCCACTCTGCATCGTCGAGTTCTGATTCTTGTATGATCCTTAGGTAGGGAATTTCTACCTCGACGGGAATGACCGCTTCTATACCGTAAACCAACATGTAGGGAGTTGCCCCAGTTAATGTGACGATTGTGGTGCGATACCCTACTAAAGCAAATGATAACTTCTCATGCCATTGTTTACGCTTTTCTATCATCTTCCTTAGTATCTTCTTGATATTCTTAGTGGCAGCTTCTACAGCTCCATTCAATTAGAGCCTGTAACATGCTGCTTCGACCCATTTGGTGAAATATTCGATTGCTACTAGGATGAACCTTTGCCCATTGGAAGAGGCCGGTTCGATTGGTCCAATAACATCCATTTCCCAAGCGGCGAACTACCATGGTCAGCTTGTTGCATTAAGATCCTTTGGAGGTACCTTTATCATATTTGCATGTATCTCACAGCGGTGGCATTTCCGGACATACTGGATGCAGTCTGTTTCAATGGTCATCAAGAAGCGGCCAGCATAGAGTATCTTCTAGGCTAAGACAAATCTGTTCATATGTGGTCCACAGGTATCGGCTTGGATTTCTTCTGGTAGTCTGGATGTTTCTTTTTCGTCGACACACCTTAGCAATCCCAAATCCGGGGACCTCCTATATAGGATTCCTCAATTGTGGAAGAAGTTATTAGACAATCTCCGAAGTGTGCGCTTCTGAGTAGCATTTGCGAGCTCGGGATATTCTCCTTTCTCCAAATATTCCTTGATATCGTGAAACCAAGGTTTTTCATCTGCTTCTTCCTAGACATGAGCACAGTAAGCTGGATTACCATAGATCTTCACGGGAATAGGATCAATGAATTTCTTGTTTGGGTGTTGTATCATAGAGGCCAAGGTGGCCAGTGCATTGGCGAACTCATTCTGGACTCCGGAACATGCTAGAACTCTCATCAACTCCTATACATGATGCAGGTATGGGAGTATCTTGGAATTCTTGGTTGCCCATTCTCTTCGGACCTGGTGTATAAGCAAGTTTGAATCTCCAATTACTAGTAACTCTTGGACGTCTATGTCAATGTCCATCTGAAGCCCTAAGATGCAGGATTCGTACTTGGCCATATTGTTAGTGCAGGGAAACTTGAGCTTGGAAGATACCGGATAATGCTGGCCGATTTTTGACACTAGGACTGCTCATATGCCAACTCCTTTGAAAAATGCTGCTCCGCCGAAAAATATCCTCCAACCATCATAGGGCTCTACAATGTCCTCCCCTATGAATGATACCTCCTCATCCGGAAAATACGTTTTTAGGGGCTCATATTCTCCATCCATAGTGTTTTCGGCGAGATGATCTGCTAGTGCATGTCCCTTGGCTGCTTTCTGGGTCACGTAGACAATGTCGAATTCACTCAGTGGGATTTGCCATTTGGCTAGCTTGCCAGTGGGCATGGGTTTCTGAAAGATGTACTTCAATGGATCCAGCCTTGATATGAGATACGTATTATAAGCAAAGAAATAGTGCCTCGGCTTCTGAGCTACCCAAGTCAAGGCACAGCAGGGGCGTTCCAATAGAGAATATCGGACTTCGTGCAGGGTGAACTTCTTGCTGAGATAATAGATGACCTGCTCGTTTCTCCCCGTTTCATCATGTCGTCCCAGAACACAACCAAGCACTCCATCCAATGCCGCAAGGTAGAGGAAAAGGGGTCTACTTTGCTCGGGCAGGACCAAAACTGGCAGTGTTGAATAGTACTAATTGATCATGTCGAAGGCCTTTTGGCAATCATCAGTCCATTTGGTAGCGGCGTCCTTCTTCAATATCTTGAAGATTGGCTCACAGATGTTGGTAGATTGTGCTATAAATCGGCTGATGTAGTTAAGTCTCCCCAAGAAACTCATCACTTTTTTCTTGTTCTTTGGCGATGGTAATTCTTGGATTGCTTTGACCTTTGATGGATCCAGTTCTATCCTTCAGTGACTCACAATGAACCCAAGTAGTTTTCCGCCAGGAACCCCAAATGCACATTTCACGGGATTCATCTTCAAATTATACCTTCTTAATTTATTGAAGAACTTCCTCAAATTTTCCATGTGATCAGTTCCTTTTTTGGACTTGATGATAACATCATCTACATATACTTTGATCTCCTTGTGTATCATATCATGGAAATAGTAGTCATAGCCCTCATGTAAATTGCCCCAGCATTCCTTAACCCAAACGGCATCATCTTATAGCAATACATGCCCCGTGGCATAATGAAAGTTTTCTTCTCGGCATCTTCTTCATCCATCCAGATCTGATGATTCCCAGCAAAACAGTCTACAATTGATTGCAACCCGTGCTTGGCATAATTGTCAATCAGGATGTGTATGTTTGGTAAGGAGAAGTAATCTTTCGGACTGGCCTGGTTGAGATCCCGGTAGTCGACACAGAATTTAACCTTCACGTCCTTCTTTGGCACTGGCATGATGTTGGCTAACCACGTTAGATACTCCACTACCCTGAGAATATTATTTTTGACTTGTTTAGTGACCTCCTCCTTGATTTTCAAACTCATCTGAATTTTTAGTGGCGGGCATGTTGGATCCGTTGGAAATTTGTGAGCCACAATTGATGTGCTCAGCCCAGTCATGTCATCGTACGACTAGGCGAATATGTCTTCATACTCTCTCTGAAGTTTTGTGTACTTTTCCTCTTTTGACGCTGATAAGTAAATGTTGATTCGTGTTTCTTTGATGTTTTCTGCATTTCCCAGGTTAACAATCTCAGTCCCGTCCAAGTTGGACTTAGGTCTATTCTCAAAATTCTCAACTTCCTTAATAATCTCTTCCAATACATCATCTTCCTCTGAATATATGTTCGCTTGTTACTTCGTCTTGTTGCACGTCACAGTCATTGGTTCATCAAGATAAGTAATAGTAATGTTGTATAAATAAAGTGATGAGAGAAAATAATAAGAGTAAGACTTATAAGAAAACTGAAAAACTTTGATAGATTCCATAAATGTTTTGAACATTGGAGCTTTTTCTTGCAAAAATAAAAATGTGAAAGGAAAATAAACTAATAAAATAAAGTAGTGCATGGTGCTTGTTCCGCTTTGCTACCCCAAGGCTTACCGAGCTCTGATGGTTCCCATAGTCCAGTTGTTGAGGCGTGCTCCTCCGCTTACAGCCTATATGGAAGGTCCTTCCTCCCCCTCCCCCTCCTCCTCGAAAATGACGCAACAATCCATGTTATCGTCTTCTAGGAACAAATTCCGCATTGCTGCTAATGCTTCCTCTTCTTCTGACCCGTAGATAACTTTGGCCGGTTGGAAGGTCTGCTCCAAACGGGGTATTGGCTGCTCCAATGGGTAATAAGGACCGCGTCATAGTGGCGACCAGTGGTTGAATTCATCCCAAGTGTACTCGTACCCAATTCGAAGGTGGTGCCGCATTTCTTGAGCTTGATGGGCTTAGCGATTCCTTGGAACTTCTTGCTGAGTCCATTGCCAGGCTCATACCCGCTCCAGTTCAGTATGCTTTCAATTTGTTATCCCACCATTTATCCTTCTCGACGGTGTTGACTCGCTTGATGTGGTGGTAGGTTTCCTAGCCTATCGTTCTCCTTCGTGCAATTGCTAGAATGATCTGCTAACTGTATATGGGATTGCTACCGTTGCCATGGATGATCACCTCTTGGTGGTTCCATTCAAACTTATTTCCTGATGTAGTGTTGACGCTATGGCCCCCCAGGCGTGAATCCATGATCGTCCCAACAACAGATTGTAAGATGTCGACACGTTGATCACTTAAAAATCAACATCAAACCAAGTAGGACCTATTTGCAAACATAAGCTAATCTCCCCAATAGTTGACCTCTGAGAACTGTCGAAAGCTTTGACGTTGATGGCCCCATCCTTGATTTCATGCAGCTCTTTTCCCGATGTCATGAGTGTTACTAACGGACAAATGTTAATACTGGACCCCCCATCAACCAGGATCCTGGTGATAAAATAATCTTTGCACTGCATAGTGATGTGCAACGCCTTGTTGTGACTTAATCCCTCCGGTGGCAGCTCATCTTCGTGGAAAGTGATTTTGTGACTTTCCAACACCTGACCCACCATGTTCGCCATTTCTCCTCCAATGATGTTGCTTGGTACATATGTATCACTCAGTACTCTTAACAAGGTATTCTTGTGTGCATCAGAACTTTGTGGCAAAGCAAGGATAGAAATCTATGCCGGTATTGTATTCAGCTGATCAATGACTGAGTATTCATTTGCTTGTATCTTACTCCAAAAATCACCAGGCCTAGTTTCGGTGATGTTTGGCTGACCTGAAGCCTGTTTGCTTGATTCAACCAAATGCTCGGGAATATAAAGCCTGCCGGGTCTTGTCATACCATATGTCGCAACTGCTTCCCAAAATTTGGTTTTCCCTTTCCTTCTTGTCTCGGTGTGTAGTCCCAAGGGATGGCCCTTATGTGGAATGGTGCTACAGATGTCATTGCTACCGGAATGGGCGCTCTTTCTTTGGGAGGTAGTATAACAACTTCAAATAGTACAGGTTCCTTTTTGGAGCCAAACTTGACCTCAATTTGTGTTGGCGTCTTTGCAGAAGATCGTGTTTTAACTCAAGTGGTATGGACATATTTACCTCGTCATCTCCAGAAGGTTGAATTTGGACCACAATCGGATTGAGGGTGACTACTGTCTTCTTTGGATCGTCGCCTTCTGTGATTAAACCGATCGATCCCTTAACGTCCCAATCATCTTCTACCTCAATCATGTGACACTTCAATCCTAGTGATCTGGTAGAGGGTTATTGCGGACATTCAGAGAGGACTCCTTTGCTACAATGATCTTGCTATCAATCAAATCCTGGATATCATCCTTCAGGGAGTGGCATTCCTCAATGGTATTGCCCCTTCATGCCTGAATGGTATGCACAGGTTTTATTTGGGTTGACCCATTGAGAAGGGTTTTCAGGGGTTATAGCAGGGATGGGGGTGACATAACCAGCAGCTTTGAGCCTTTCGTACAGCTGGTCGAATTGTTCAGCAATGGCAATATGTTGTTTAGGAGGTCTGCGGTCAAAATTTGGTCATGGTCTAGGGAAGTTTTTACGTGGGGGAGGTGATTGATAGTAGGAAGGTTGGGCATTGTAGGCTTGGCAAACATATGCTGGTTGGAAGTATTTAGGTGAAATGGGCTGATATACGGGAGGTGGAGATAACTGATAAGTGGGTAGTGGAGTATGGTAAGAGGGTGAGGGTTCTTGGTAATTTGGAGTAGGCTGATACGTGATTGGAGGTATCGAGTATGTTTGGCATTTGATAGGGGATTTGGTCCTTTGTGCAACCATTGCAGCACTAACGTCCTTTTTCTCAGACGTACCACCAGACTGTAATCCTTGTTGGTAGCTTGCAAGGCTTCAAAGTTCGTAACCATACCACTCTTAATGCCTTCCTCAATCCTCTACCCTAGCTTGATGATGTCGGAAAATTGATGATTCTTAGTCAGCATCAGTCTTTCATAGTATTTGGGGTCTTGATCCCGGACGAAAAACTTGTTCATTTGTTCTTCCTCTAAGGCAGGTATGACCTTAGTAGCTTCCGACCTCCAGTGAGTAGCATACTCACGGAAGGTTTCTGTGGGTTTCTTCTTCAAGTTTTGGATATAGAATACATCTGGCGCATTCTTTGTGTTGAACCTAAATCTATCCATGAAGTCGGACACCATACTTACCCAGTTCGGCCACTTCTTTGGGTCTTGGCTAATGTACCAAGATAGAGTGTCTCCTTTCAAGCTCCTCATGAAAAGCTTCATGTGGATCTTCTCGTCCCTTCCTACTCAGACCAGTTTGTCGCAGTATGTTCTCAAGTGAACCCTGGGATCCCCTGTACCATCAATCATGTCAAACTTGGGAGGTTTGTACCCCCTCCGGCAGTTCGACATCGGGCTGTATGCATAGATCTTCATAGTTAAGCCCTTCAATTACCTTACTACCTTTAACGCCTTAAATTCTGGTGATCAACCTTTTGAGCTCTTCAGCCAATTTTCTGATGAGAGAGTCCTTATCTTTGGATTCTGGTGTGCTTGAGATGGGCTGGGTGGAGTGTGGCACAGTCTCCATGCAGATGGGGGTGTTGTGTTGGGTGTGGCAGTGTTCATTTCTGGAGTTCAAAGGTTCCGAGATGAGGAGTAGAGCATTGTTGAGAGTGTGGCAAGTGTTACATTGGTGTTAAGGAGCTGGATGGTTTTGTGGAGGTATGGGATTCTGAGTTTTGGTGAAGGTAACTTCTGGAGGGGCGAGGAAAAATGACAGACTTGCCAAATTTCGGATTTGATCCAGTTCTTCCTGAAATTTTAACAGTTTCTGCTCGAGTTGGGATGCACTTTCTTTGGAGCCCTGAATACCCTGAGTGATTTCCACCCGTTCAACTGAGTTTTCCTTTCTGATGTTGCTCAAATATTCCATCTTCCCTTCTTCCTTTTTCTGATAGGACTAGGTGGATGAGTGGGTGGAGGGCCCTTGGATCTTGTGGAATATAATGACGATGCCAGAGTTCACGAACTAACCTTTTTGGAGGGGAACAAAGAAAAGTAAAAACAAAAAGGTAACAAGTCAGTAAGGATTATACGAGAAGATGCTGCGATATTTAAGCACATAGTGCAGGAATGTAAGTCATGTCCTAATTTGGGCGCCTCGTTGTGCCCGAGGTAGGCCTAGGGACAAATTGATTTGGAGAACTTATAATGCTAAATGCCTCATTTTATTGGTAGAAAATAAGTCGAACCACAAAATGACACTACATAACATGAAATAAAGATGTCACTAATGGCCATTGGCCTTATTACATCCACGAAGGAAAGGTAAAATCCTATCTATTTGGTCCAAGAAGGGCCTTCCCCAGACTCGGAATCTTTGGCTCTATCGAACAGCTGCACCATCTCGCGAAGTCCCAGCAGCAAGTAGGTTCTAGCTTGGTGCTCATCTTCATTTCCCTTAGCATTCTGGCAGTCCTCGACCCTTCCGACGAATTTCCTTTCCAGCTCTACTAAACCGTGCTCCAAGTAACCCAGTCGTTTGTTGGCACTGACAGCCATGTCTTTCCGTTCTTCAATCAGCTTTTGGTTGGCTTCTTGAATTTTACGGTGCTCATTTTCGCATTCCCGAATCCTCTTGCGCAATTGGTTGTATTTGACATGTACTTCAGCTTTTTTATCGATGATCTTGTGACCTCAAGCAAACCCGGGTTGACCTAGACCATTAGGATTGTCTCTAACCAGCTGGGATACTATTGAGTATAACCAGCATGGTACCTGTCTGGCTCAATAGTGTCCCTTTCCATGGCGATTTTGTAGTGCCACATATGCTAAGCTTTGCACTTTTAAGGGCTATCATCATCTTGAAACTCGGCCCGAAAGTGACTCATCTTGTCAACTATTGGTATAACCCACTTCCTACCAGCCTGTCTCAAACTCGAAGAGGGATATAAGGGTAAGTTCCCCTCAAACCAATAAGTATTAGAAATGGTGCATCCCGAGATCAAGGAATGAACTCTTCAGTAGGGAATCATTCGAACATCCATTGTAATTGGTCCTCTTTTAGATTTTCAAACAGTTCTCCCTATCCTTTGGCATCTTCCAGTTGAATAAACATGTTGGGCATGTAGTTCATCCTCCTTAGCTGATGGAAGGCTATATGATCGTCCTAGGCCCTACATTGAATCTGCTATCGATACTCACCCTTTTGGAGGTGCTCCATGAGCCAGAGTTGGAGTAACAAGTTTCAACCCTCGAAGTGTTTGGCTCCCTATTGACACTTCTCCAAGGCTCAGTATATTTCTGCGATGATCATGGGCACTATGTTGAATGGTTGCCCACCAATTCCCTCCATTAATGTTTTGGTGACCATGGCTAGTCGGTTATGGATCCTTGCTTTCTTCATGGGAAACACTATCATCCCCAAGAAGTAAAACATAAAGACGAAGACCCTCCGATGGATATGTCCTAATGATTTGAGGGAGAACTCATCAGAACAAGTACGGTAAGATTTGTTGTGACCGTGCCTCTCGTACAAAATCAAAGGGTATGTACGACTCCTTTAAGCAGGTCAAGTCTGGATTCTTCTTTAGACCCGTCATCTTGAGAAAATCTCTACCCTTGCGATTTTCTGGCAATAACAGACCCAAAGTTTCCCACGGTATACCATCCAGTCCTCATATTTCCTCTAGAAGAGGGTGTCATCTCAATGTCTCTAAAGCGGAACACAGACCTATCACAATCACAGAATAGAGTAGCAGCTTCTATGATTTTGTTGTTGGGTTGGATTTTCGGAAGGGAAGGTAAATTTCCCAAGTTTTTCCGGACAAGATTTTGATTACTGGAATGAAGATCTTCCCACAAGTTTAGCAATTTTGGATGGATGTTGGAGACCATGTTGAGTTTGGGGACTTCGTGCCTCATATTTCTACAAGACAAAAATGTTAGGCCATTTACCCCTACCTGACTCGACTATTAAATATCAATAATTGGCATAACAAGCATCTAGTTCTCTAAATAAATACACGAAACATGATAGCTTCCGTTTGGGTTATGGGAAAACTCGGTGGACTTTGGACAAGGCTATCTTAAATAGTCATTATGCAGACAACATAACTAACTCGGTTAGCTTTGACCATGATATATGCACAATTAAACAGATTAGGGTTTCTATGAGGTATTAAACTGGTACCCTTGAGTGGACAACTCAAAAGGGAAAGGCATGGAATCGTCGACAACACTGTTGATCGACTGGTTTTACCGCAAATAGGCCTTTGCCGAATTTAGGGGTGATAATATCGAAATGGCGCAACCACTCTTATAAGTGTTGCAATGGTATTTTGTTCGGCACAAGTGGAATATGATGTTGAATATGCAGTTGCAATAATTAAAACAAGTTGTCACATATTTGCACGTTCATGAAGTAATAATTACAATAGTTTCTCTACAATTTACAACAGTATTAAAGGAAAGCGATAAAGGAAAGCATTAAGAGAAATAAATAAAAGAGACATAGAGCCAATTCAGTTTTGAAGTAGAAGAGGGAGATAAATACTTAAAGGAATTAGATAAGGCATATAAAGAAGCATAGAGTCACAAATAGCATGAAATGGTGAAAGCCTTAGAGAAAATGCCCGGCAGAGTCGCCATTCTATCACGCCCCCTTTTCTCGCAAACCAGGTTTATGACATTTGGGAAAACAACTTGTTCCTTTTTGGGGTTTGAATTAAAGAGTTGTCACATAATGATTAAGTGCATTAGGACACAAAGAAGAACTTGATTTGGAAAACCAGAAATTGGGTAAGGGCTTGAAATTATCCCGAGGGGGAGGTGTTAGGCACCCCTCAAGGTGGTTCCCGGTCATACTATAATTGTGACTTTAAGTACGAATAACAAGTAGACAAATTAGAGTTACAAATATGAGAGGGGGTTTCACATAATTATTGCAAGTAATTTGAATTTTAAACGAAGTTAAAGAAGCTGAAATTTAAGAAGCAAACCAATTTTGAAGCTCAGAATAAACGGGTAAAAGAAAAGAGAAGCAATTTCACATGATTGTTGCAAGTAAATCGAAGTTAAAAGTGGTCAAAGAAAGCTGGAATTTGAGAAAAATAGCTTTTGAAATTCTGAATAAAATAAACAAGTAAAGGGAGGAGGATCCTAGGTTTATAAATAATATGGATCACCCCACATAACACTCGGTAATCGTTTATACACGTGGTGTTATCGCGTGGTCATCATATCTATATCTACCCTTTTCCACCCTATTAAGGTATTAAACGCTGAATGGTCTCATTTTACTTATTGCATGCTATTATCCGTCTCCAATCTTATTAGCCCCGGAGGCATTTGGGACTACTAGTCCTAAAGGGAAGGGATATTTTGGATTTTTGTGGTTTTTAAAGGATAAAACTCTAAGGCGACAATCAAAACACATAGAGCATATATGGGGAAACATGTAACAATTAAAGGCTGAAGCAGGCCTGCTCAGTTTAAAGACAGATTCTTAGCATGTCTTGCACACATAGGTTATGGTCTTAATTAAACTTAAAGGTTGTGGCAAACTGATCTATTACATATTTCAGATAAGAAGCCGGAGTCAGGCTTGCCTGCTGGTTAGAATTAATAGAACCTGATTCCTTTTACAAGTTACATTATGGCTTGCCTAGATGTCAAAAAAACTATAGATATGATATCTATTAGTTTCAGAAAGAAGAAATTGTGAGTTACAGGATTTTAAATTCTGCAATTGTTATGGTTACTACTGATTTTAGACTTGAAATCGAATGAACGATTCTTATTTTGTTGGTTTCTCCTATAGGCATGCTTTCTATGTGTTGTTGATTTTAAATACTTTATAGTTGAAAAAAGAGTGCAGAAGTCCTATAAGTATGGTATCTAGAATGTTGTTTGTTATTTAAACCTACGCACAGCTTTGCATAGTGATAGATGCAGATGAAACATTTAGGAAGTCCTGTAGGCATCATATCTAGCATGTTGTTTATTATTTAAACCTATGAACAGGTTTGCCCAGTGATAGATGCAGATGCAAAAATTCAGGAAGTCATATAGGCATAATATCTATATTGTATGCAACATTTCAGAAATGACTTAAAATCATGGTCTCTGTAAAATGCAAAAGCACAAGAGCCTATAGACATGGTCCCTATATGAGATGCAAAAATTTAGAAGCCAATAGACATGGTCCCTATGTGAGAGTCAAAAGCACAAGTTGAGAACAGAATACATGAGTATAGAAGTGTAAATATTTCCTATAAACATGATATCTACCCCTTTGCATGCATGATTGACCCTCCCCTTTCTATTAATAGCCCCAATAGCTATTACAAGTTATTATTACAGTCCAGAATGAATAAAAAAGTAAAATTACATTATACAACTAAACTTACAACCAATGAGAGCCTGATTCAGACTTCCTGTCTGAAATATAAAATAAACAAATCTCCAAATATCAGATTGCAGAGCCTTTCTCTTATTTGGGATGTGTTAGAGTTCCCTAGGAGTCTCAAATGGACTTCTGGCGGTGCTCACACCCAAATATATTGCAGAACTGAATCATAGTGCAGTGTGGAAGAGTCAGCCCTCAAATGTCCAAGTTCAGAAGGAACTCAAGGTCCCAAAGCAAGGCTCATAGGAGGCAGCAGAACTTAGAGGCTAGGAGAGAGTGTAAGTGCAGAGAGAGGATTCTGGGAGAAACCAGATATAGGCTGGTGGTCATTCCCAGCGATTGGAAGTGCTGGCACACCCCAACCAGGGGTGCACAGCAAAATTTGGATATTTCCATGTTCTAAACTTTAGGCACATTTTTTGGGAGTTACGATCCTTTAAAGGATCAAGTCCAGACATGCACAACAATTTGGATATTTCCATGTTCTGAACATTAACTCAAACACATGGAAGGGAATAGGGTACAGGGGTGCACAGCAAAAACAGATACAAAGAGAACCGCATACATATTTAACACTAAGCATAAAGAGCAAAGTAGACAGGATTGTAGAAGTTATAACGTAAACATATTGGGATGAGGCCGAAAACTAAATTAGACATACTAATTTTAGGGAAACAAGAGAAGAAAGTAGTAGTTTTATAAAGCCAAATTGCAAGCAAATTATCAGAAGAGCTACGAGATTATGTGTGTAAAAGTGTTGAATTGTGAGTTGTGTAATTGAAAATGTCTAAAAAAGTATCGAACTCAAGGTGTGTTGGTGAGAAAAGGGTCATGCCTGTATATAGTGTAGAAGGCAAGAATAATAAGGTAGGAAAATAATTAAAAACCAGTTGTTAATCAATTACATAAGTTTCCTTTTGTTAAGGGATTCAGATTTCAAACGGGTAAAATAATTAAGAAAAGAGGTTGATTAAACACTTTACCAAAGCAACACAAGAAGGATAAATATATAGAGATTTATTTAATGAAAATTCTAATAGCATATGGTTTGTGCAAATAAATAAAGGCAATCAATCAACAACCAGTAAAAAACTGAAATTAAAGATTTCATGTGAATAAACCAGGTCAGGAAGATGGGAAAGATATTTACTTAAGGAAAATCAATACTAATCAATTAAACCTAAAAAAGATTTTGAATCTTAAGTTGGAAAACCTTTTTGAAAGAAAGAATTCATCACGCGTATAAAGGTATACAACCATACTTAAGGACGAAATATTATTATGCTAATCAGTAGAATAATTTAAAAGTTCAGAGTCTTAAACAAAGAGATTCAAACTCACTCATAGACTCAAAATGAGTCTGAAAGATTCAAGGGTTCCAAAATAGAACCCTGGTCCAAACACAAGGAAAAATCCCCCAAATCCTAGGGTTTCCATTTCAAATGAGATAGAGATAAGGAGGCAAGTAATTGAAACATGCTCAGAGATCTCTTTCATAGACTTATTGAGGAGACAAACAGATATAATAGCAGGTTTGAAACAACATAGAGAAGAAATTAATTCGAAGCATAGTGAGAATAGGAGGCACATGTTTAAGAAAAAGCTAGGACTTAAATAGGGTTCAGAAGAGAAAAAAGATAGTATAGCATTTAAGAAAACAGTAGAAGAAACATGTTTAGAGGGAACTCAAACAAAGGTCCAGTAAAAGGCAAACAAATAAATTAAGAACTCAATAGAAAAATATACAGTAGGAGAACACAAAATACCAGAAAAGTGTATCAACAAGACATATAGGAAAAACACAATAGGATGAACATGCGAGGATGGTTTAGAAACACAGTAAAAAGACACGGCACAGAAAAACATATATAGTAGAAAAAACATAAGAGAGCAGTAGAAGTACATGCGGGACAAATATACATAGAGAAAAAGGAAAAGAAAATTCGAAGAAACATCTTGAACTATCAGAAAACCTAAATCGAAGAGAAGTAATTTTTGAAAGAAAAATTGAAAAAAAACATTTAAAAACTCCAATAGCGTAGAGATATATAACAAATCTAAGAAAAAATAAGAGAAAACCTTGAATAGGTAGGGCCTTGATCGGCAAAGACCTGAACAGATACCTTCGAGGTCAAACCTCGAAACTTTGAACACCAAGCGTTCAAGACCAGAGGGAGATTAGTGTAGGACATCCATGGCCTGAGAGGCCATTGATTCCGTTTAGTTTAAGGTTGAATGTGGTAGAAAATGATTAGGGTTTCTAGAACAGTTGAGAGAGTTGGAGAGAGAGGGATTTCAGAGGCAGAGGTTTGAGTGAAATGAGTTAGGGTTAGGGGTGTGCGTGAATTAAAAAGGAAATGGAGAATTATGGTCGTTGATCAAAATAATCAATGGTCTGGATTTAAAGGGGAGGCCTGATGGGTTTAATTAGTTGGGTCGAGGGTCGCGTTATACTGAAATTGGATCAGTCCATTAGGGGTTTGAAATTGGGTCAATTAGGTGGGCCAATTTTGGCTATAATTGGAATAAAATGAGGCTAGATTTTTAATAGCCAGTTTTTCCCTCTTTTAATTTTATAAAGATAGTAAAGTAAGTTGAAAATAAATTAAAGGTACTGAGTCAATTAATAACATATAAATATAAAATTAAAATATTAGAACCAATTACATAATTATAAAATGCTATTACATCTTAAAATAGGCTAAAATTATAATTATATGCAATTTAGCTTTTAAAATATCTAATAAAGTTGTAAAAGTATGTAAAAATTACGTTAGTTATATATTGGCATTAGTATGGGAATCAAATAAATTATTCACAAAAAATAATAATTTTAGGACTAATTATTGATTTTTGTAATGCTAAAATGGACAATAAATTAATTTTAAAAATCTTTAATAAACTTGGAAAAAATACTAAAACACATGGTCATACTTATATATGCATATATATGTTATTTTGAAATTATTTGTATGTAAAATAATATATAGGGAAAATTAGGTATTAACATCAGCAAAGGGCAGTACGAAGCGGGGCGTGAGTGTACAACTACATCGAGTACATCAAATCAATCACATGTTTTGTTCTCAGGAGTTGGTTCCTCCCTCTTTACTTTTTTCTTTTGGTGTTAGCTAAATTTATGTTACTTTAGTTCGCAATAGTTCAATCATTCAACTAGTGCGCTAGTAGTCACTTTTTTCCTTCTAGTTTGACTTGTTGTCCGTTATGCATTAGCGAGTCTTCTATAGATTGTCGTAGGTGTAGTGGCAGTAATCTAGGATGATAGAATAAGGGCATGTCCTCAGGTGGGGCAAATTGTGGGGCGGGGTTAGGGGGTGGGACGGGAGGCATGGGAGGTAGAGAGGGCAAGTTAGCCTATAGGTTGAGAATCGGGTCATGGAATATAGGTTCACAAACGAGTAAGTCTATAGAGCTAATGAAGATCCTTCAGAAGAGGAAGATAAACATCGTGTGTGTCTAGGAAACTAGGTGTGTCGGATCGAGGGCGAAAAATGCGGATAGGTATAAGTTGTGGTCCTTTGGAGTCGTAAGGGATAAGAATGGAGGGGGTATCCTAGTAGATAGCCATCTTAGAGAGTCTGTGGTAGAGGTGAGGCGGGTGAATGATTGATTAATGATTATTAAGTTGGTGGTAGGCGAGTGTAATTTAAATGTCTTTATCGCGTACGTGCCACAAGCAAGCTTAGATGAGGAGATTAAAAGACGCTTTTGGGAGGGGTTGGATGAGATCGTCCGTAGTATTCCGCCTTCCAAGAGGTTATTCATAGGAGGAGATTTAAATGGACACATTGGGTCGTCTGCAAGTGGTTATACTGAGGTGCATGGTGGCTTTGGTTTCGGGGAATGGAATGGAGGGGGCACTTCGCTGTTGGACTTGGCCAAGGCATTCGATCTAGTGATTGCGAACTCAAGTTTTCCAAAGCCAGGGAGCATTTGGTTACTTACCAAAGTTCAGTGGCAAAGACTCAGATTGACTACATCCTCTTCAGGAGATGCGACAGAAGGTTGTGCAAGGATCTCAAGGTTATCCTAGGTGAGACCCTCGCAACGCCGTATAGGCTTTTGGTGATGTACATTGGTATTATAATAAGGAGAAATAAGAGGTCAGTACAAGGTCATCTGAGGATTATGTGGGTGCCTTGACAAAGGATAAAGCTCGAGATTTGGAAGGAAGTTTATCGGTAATGGGAGCTTGGAGAAGTAGTGGAGACGCAAACACTATGTGGTCGACGATGGCAGACTGTATAAAAAAGGCAGCGAGAGAGGTGTTAGGGATATCTTCGAGCCTCATTGGTGGCCACAAAGGCGACTGGTGGTAGAATGTAGTTTTGTAAGGTAAAGTGGAAGCAAAGAACGCGGCTTACCTGTGGTTAGTAGGGAGCACTAGAGAGGAGGAGAGGAGAGCAAAGAGGGAGAGGTATAAAGTAGCTAGGAAGGAGGCATAGATGGTAGTAACGGAGGCAAAGACTGCAGATTTTGTTGTTCTATATGAGGAACTAGGGAAAAAAAGGCAGGGAAAAGAAGTTATGTCGACTCGCTAAGGTGAGAGAGAGAGAGAGGGAGAATCAGAATACGGACCAAGTGAGGTGCATAAAAGATGATGACGGAAAAGTTTTGATGGGGCGTGACAAGACTAAGATGAGGTAGCAGAACTACTTTCATAAACTTCTAAATGAAGAAGGGGATCAGGATATTATACTAGGTGAATTAAGGAATGATGGCAGTCCCCATGAATTATATTATTATAGGGATATTGAGGTCAATGAGGTCATGGAGGCACTGCGTAAGATGAGAAGGCACAGAGCTACCGGGCCAGACGAAATTCCGATTGAACCTTGGAGGTGTATGGGTAGAGCAGGCTTGGAATGGCTAACTGGAATGTTTAATGTTATATTCTAGACTAATAGGATGCATGAAGAGTGGAGGTGGAGTATAATGGTTCCGTTGTATAAGAATAAAGGCGGTATCCAGAGCTGTAACAAATATAGAGGTATCAAATTACTAAGTCATACCATGAAAGTTTATGAGAGAGTGATAGAAATGAGAGTGCAAAGGACGGTGTCTATTTCAGACAACCAGTTTGGGTTCATGCAGAGGCGATCTACCACAGAAGCTATTCACCTAATTAGGAGGATGGTGGAACAATACCGTACTAGGAAGAACGATCTCCACATGGTGTTTATTGATCTAGAGAAAGCGTATAACAGAGTTTCTAGGAAGGTCTTATGGAGCTGCTTAGAGGCTAAAGGGGTTCTGGTTGCCTATATTAGTGTGATTAAAGACATATATGATACTATTGCATCTAGGTCAAAATAATTAACAAAAATATAATAATTAAGTGAAGCGGTAATAAATAAGGCATAATTAATAAAAATACAAGAATAGCTAAAAACAATTGATTTAATCCTTACATTCATCAATCGAAGCGACCGCGTTAGAACCGCGAGACTCGAGGGGTGCCTTACACCTTCCCCTTGGTCAACTGAATTCCTTTCTCGGTCTTCTGTTTTCGTATACCATAAATTAAGAGTCAAACCTTCCTTTTGAAAAGGGATTCAAATAAAAGGTGACATGGAACACCAAAACTCAATTCCAAGTGGCGACTCTAAATAATAAATAATCCATTTTCAAAACATCACTTTAATTGGAAAAACTCTTCTAACTCAACCTCGTAGCAGGGTTGTGTGGGAAAAAAGAAGTGTGACAGCTGTGGCGACTCTGCTGGGGACTAATTAATAAGAATTCAAGTTTTGTATATTGATTCTTGTTTGGCTTTTATCATGTTTGGGATATTATTGTGTTTGGAAGCATAATGTGCTATTTGTCGCTTATTTACCGCTTCAATATTTATTTGAATTATAACATAAATTGTACCTCTCTCGCACCCCCTCTGAGTCTTCTGATAGGTAGTTATGTTGTGTTTGCCTACCAGCATTACAAAACTTTTGTCTTGGGATAAAGCCAGTTAGCCTACCAGCTTCTGGTAAAAGATTTAGTCACACATGTTTAGCGGGAGAGCCGTTAGCTAGCCAGTGTTGTTCGACTACTGGTGACACTTGACGCTCCTCGGCCCGGGTTGTCCACCCGGGCAAGCCAGATCTAGATACAATCTCCTTTAGGATTTGAAAACTTAGAAGAACAAGCCACAAGCAATGAATATCCCTAGTAGGTTACGCTTTATTTGCATCATATGGATTGAACTTCGTAGGACTCGGCACAGCGGTCGGGCCCGTCTAGGACAGGAACCAACTTTTTGGACCAAAATGTTCATATCTATTTGCTATATGTAACATTATTTGGTAGGCTTCACTCAATGTTGATCGGCTTTATGATAGAATTAAATAAGGGTAAAGAATGAGGAAATTTCCAAGTTTTCATAAAATACCTTTTCTTTAAATAAAATTTTGAAACCTTTTGGTATATAAACTAACAATTTTCAAAATAGTTTTCTTTTTTAGTTATTTTAACCGAACTACGCCCGTTTGATTCTCACCGGATGTGAGATACATAGGCGACCTTCATCAGGTTCAACCGTATTTAAATAAACATAAAGAAAGGAATAAAAAAGGTTTTTATGGACTATTATGTATTATTCTTTATTTTTTCAAATAATATAGTCACTTTGTCAATATTTTTAACCAGTTTTGCCCTTACATCCGGTCTTTTGTCGAAATAACCTTGAAACTTGCATCGAAAATGCGAAATGGAGGCCAGTTTTATTTTTATTAGTTTTTTTTTTTTACAAAAACAAAAAAAAAGTTATTTGGGCCTATTATTTATTTTAATGACTATTACTAATTTAATTTTTTTAGTCCCACAATTTGGTTTTTATTTTTATATTTTTTGGAGATTTTTTTATTATTATTATCAAAGTTTATTTTATTCCAGACATGTTTATGTCTTTAGAGTCAGTAGAGTCTGTTTGTATATATTTCCTTTTCTCACATTCTAAAAAAATATATAGTTGAAAAATATTTTAGTTTGTCTTATTATTTTTTTTTAAAAAAAAGAGAAGAAATCATTAGAATTGTTACTTTTCTCCTGAACTACGTGGTGGTATGATTCATGTGGCGTCATGATACGTAGGAAATCCCCATCGAATGCGATCACATCCATAACTAATCTGGAAAAAAAAAGATAAAAAATTAAAATAAAATAACATAAAAGAGCAGTAAGTTCAAAAGGAAATAATCCAACAAGCTGGGATGAAGCATGAAGCCTTCCAAAATCATTTTAGAAATGAAAATGGCATTAGGTGCATGGCATACAATATTTGATTAATATCTAAAAATGCCTGACTCTAACACATTTGTTGTTTGTTATTTCAAAAGAGATAAGTTAAACAGAGATAGTTGGTTTGTGCTTTAAACTGGTGACTCGCCCTTACAACACGAGATCAAAAGGAAAAAGTAAAATGGGAAACAACAGTGAGACTGAGCCAGATAATGATGATGTCCATGGACAATTGGTCGAACAAAGTTCAGGACTGGTTGAAGAAGTAAGAGTGTTGAAACAACAATTAGAAGATATGTACCAAACCTGGGTGAATGGACAGGCACCGTCCTCACTACCCTGGGGCCTTCAAATAATCTTCATATTGTCTCAGTTTCAAAAAGTGCCCATCTCCATAATAAGTAACTCATTGTACCGGAGTCAGTCCGAGTATTAACCTCCCCACTATCCCCAGTACCTCCATTCCACGTCTTCCAGATGCACCCTTCATAAATGACCTACATACTGTACCATTCCTCAACCGGCTCTTGCTCAAAAGCTCAAAAATGATCCACAATTGAATGCTCATGATACCCAACATTACTATCCAGAACTGATTTTCAAGGTTCCAGATTCATACAAGCATACTCCTCAGAACATGTTCCCACTCAAGGTCGAAAAGCCCAACAAGAATATGGAACAAGAGGAAATGGCCAGAAAAATGACGAGTTTGGAACAAACCATGAGAAATATACAGGGTTTGGGAGGCCACAAGAGTGTTTCGTTCAATGATCTATGCATGTTTTCCCATATTCATTTGCCACCTGGATTCAAAACCCCTAAGTTTGGCAAGTATGATGGTCACGGTGATCATGTGGCCCAATTGAAGAGATATTGCAACCAATTTAGGGGAGAAGCGGGCAAAGAAGAATTATTCATGGCTTATTTTGGGAAAATTTTAACAGGAATTGATTCAGAGTGGTTCATAGATCAAGACATATCTCACTGGCACGTTTGGAACGACATGGCTCAAGATTTTGTCCAACGGTTTCAGTACAATATTGATATAGTGATAGACCGTTCCTCTCTCGTCAACATAAAGAAGAAATATACAGAAAGATTCATACAATATAAAATCAAGTAGAGAGAGCAAGCTGCTAGGGTCAAACCACCAATGAAAGAGGCAGAAATGATTGACTACTTTCTCCAAGCTCAGGATCCTGACTACCTCTATTATATGTTGGCGGCCATTGGCAAGCCTTTCGCTGAGGCGATCAAGATTGTGGAAATAGTTGAGAATGGCATGAAGTCGGGAAAAATGGTGAGACATTCAGCCCTTAAGGCGACCATGCAAGCAATTCAAACCGGGTCAGGCAGTTTCGGAAATTGGAAAAAGAAGGAGGAAGGATCCACGATGGCATCTGGATTCGGGGGAGTTCAAAGAGGAATAGTTCCTTCATACGGGCAATTCCAACAAGGACAATCCAATTCTCCTCAACATTATTATCCGCCTCAGGGTTCCCGATACTCATTTCCCTCACAACAATACACAGCGTATAATGCTCAAGCTTATGCTACGCCTCCCAATCACCAACAATGGCGAGCATCAATTCCGCAAGGCTCCCGACAACTCTAGGAAAATTTTTAGGCACCATATAATCCTCGTCCCGGACAGGAATATGTGAGAGAATAGGAGCCAAAGAAAGAGTTCACCCCGATTGGAGAATCGTATACAAGGCTATTTCGGAAGCTAATGCAGCTGAAGTTTATTGAACCCATCATGCCACGTTATGTGAATCCCAATTCAAAAGGTTTTGACTCCAATGCTAGATGTGAGTATCATTCTAACACCCAAGGTCATAGTACCGAAAATTGTTGGACATTAAAGAAAGCCATTAAAAATTTGATTGAAGCAAAGACAATTGAGGTGACAAACAACGAAGATGCTCCTAATATCACAAACAATCCTCTCCCAACTCATGATAATGCACATTTTATTGGGATGATTTGTGATGATCGTGATTACAAGCAATCTAACGAGACAGAGATGATTGTTCAAACCATAGGGCTGGAGCAAAAAGTGATAGTAAGCCTGCCGCAATTGGCACCGCTGATTGTGAAAGGTGCGAGTTCTAGTTCAAACTTGGCAGGTTCTGAAAAAACGGTTCTCTATGTCCCTGGAAGCACAAAAAATATTGAGGTTCAATTGGGTGGGTCAAAACATTATATCCCTGGGGGCATTCAAAAGATTGTTCCGAATATGCTTTGAGAAATATAACAGAGCCAGTTGTGATCCGACCTGTTGCACAACTTCTAGTGTCGAACCTAAAATCTATTCCCTAGAACTATAACAAGACTGCCATGACATATAAAGGAAAAGAGATAGTGGAAGAAACAGATGAAATGATAGGCTTGACCCACTCTGGAAGGTGATACTCGCCAGAGAAGTTGAGAAAAGCTAAGCAAGCCAAGGAAAATCACTTTCCAGTCAAAGAAATTGTTTCACAAAAAGAAACGGAGGAATTCCTTAAGAAGATAAAAATGCAAGACTACTCAATCATTGATCAACTAAGGAAAACCCCTGCTCAGATATCTTTGTTATCGCTACTTTTGCAGTCGAAAGAACATCGCCGTGTGTTGATCAAAACTTTGAACGAGGCATATATCTCAGAAAAGACAACGGTGAATAGCTAGGAAAGATGGCTGAAAGATTCTTTGAGGTGAAAAAAATTTCTTTCAGCGATGATGATTTTCCTAAGGAAGGGGCGGGCACAATAAAGCTTTGTATCTTATGGTCAAATGTGAAGGGCATTACGTAAAAGGGGTCATGATTGACAGAGGCTCAAGTGTAGATGTATGCCCTCTTTCTACTCTACAACAACTGAACATTGACACTAACAGAATTCGAACTAGTAGTGTCAGCATCGGCGCTTTTGATTGTTCAAAAAGAGACACTATTGGGGAAATTGAACTCACCATGACAATTGGCCCGGTTGATTTTAACATTGTCTTTCAGGTGTTGGATATGAAAACTTCCGATTATTTTCTTCTGGGAAGGTCGTGGATCCATATGGCCAGAGCTATACCATCCACCCTACATAATGGTCAAATTCGAATATGACAGGCAAGAAATTATTGTTCATGGGGAGGACGACTCGTCTGTCTACAATGACCCGTCCATTCCATGTATCAAGGCCAAGGAAGGATGTGAATCTCTCATATATCAAACATTTGAGGTGATTGAGGTAGACCAAGTGGAAGAAGAAAAACCAATTCTACATCCCCATCTTTCAGCCACATCTATGATGGTAGCTTAACTGATGTTGAGGAACGGCTATGAACCAGGAAAAGTATTAGGATCATTTCTCCAAGGAATTGTGAGCCCCATTGCTCCCTTTTCAAAGAAATATACCTTTGGCTTGGATTTTCAACCAACATCAGCTGACATAAATAGAGACAAGGCCCGCAAAAACAATGGTTGGAATTTGTCAAAACCAATCCCTCACATTTCCTACTCTTTTGTCAAGCCACAATTTGAAAAAGTCCAAAATCTTTCTACTCAAGATGACATTGATGAAGTTTGCCAGGGTCTCAAGGAGATGTTCTATGTAATCAACATGGTTCAAGTTGGTGAGGGCCCTAGCCGTGCAAGTGTTCAGTTGATTAGCCCAGATACCTCGCTTATCAACTGGGAAGCAACTCCTCTTCCCATCAGGAAGGAGTCTTGGTAGTCTGTTTTGTTGCTTTTTAGTGTAATTGCTTTGCTTTGATGTTAACCCTTCTATCCTTTCAAATTCAATGAAATGAAGTTCCAGTTTCATAGTAGAATTCTGTCTTCTTTCCCCTAATTTTGTTAATTTCTCATCATTTTTCAGTTTCGTTAATGCTGACTTAACATGACATGCATGCGGAATTCATGCCTAGAACTTAAAAAGTTGTCTAATCTCAAAATAATGAATCAAGAAGTTGAGTATGATGAAGATGAGGCCTTTAAGGAAATAAAAAGAGAATTGGATCAATTTGAGAATAAGCTTAAGTCTAACTTAAATGAAACTGAGGCTCATCTAATGAATGAGGTATGTGAACAATTTATAATTAAGCATCACCATTCTACTCCTTACCGAACCAAAGCTAATGGAGCTGTTGAAGCTGCAAATAAGAATATCAAGAAGATTCTTAGGAAGATGGTCCAAGGGTCTAGACAATGGCACGAGAAATTGCCTTTGGCTCTATTGGTATACCGGACAATTGTCCGTACATCAGTTGGTGCAACACCCTACTTGTTAGTTTATGGAACTGAAGCGGTCATACTTGCTGAAGTTGAAATTCCCTCTCTCCGGATAATTGTTGAAGCTGCGACTGAAGACACTGAATGGGTGAAGTCACGATTGGAACAGTTGAGTTTGATTGATGAATAATGTTTGGCGGCAGTTTGTTTTGGTCAGTTATACCAACAAAGAATGGCACGTGCTTACAATAAGAAAGTGCACCCAAGAAAATTTGAGGTAGGACAAATTATTTTGAAACGCATCTTTCCACACTAGGAAGAAGCAAAAGGAAAGTTATCCCCGAATTGGTAAGGTCCTTACCTCGTCAAGAAAGTATTGTCGAAAGGAGCTCTACACTTGGAAGATATAGAAGGAAAGATGACAGACATATCCGTCAATGCAGATGCAGTCAAGAGATACTATGTCTGACATGCTTCTATTGGGGCAGCTGGTTTATACTTAGCATTCTCAGGTTGGAATGACAAAAGGCTATCATTCTCTCTACCCAAACACTGGTCAACCCTAGTTAGCCCTTAGAATCCTTGTTTATATTTCTTTGTGTTTGCCCTCTTTTGGAACCAATGTACTTAAAAAAAGTCATCATCAAAACAAGTTCATGCCATCTTGAACTACGTTCAACTTGATTCCGAAGGGATACATAGGCAGCCTCTCTCTGAAGTTCAGTCACACCAAACAAACCAGTATTCAAATAAACTGGGGCATGTTTTTATTTTATTTTCGATTATTGTTCCATCAAATGGTTCTAAAAGTTGTAATTTAGTTGAGTAGTTCTTTTTACCTTTCCCTTTTAAGACCTTCTGATCAGCTTTTGAGAATGCTAAGTCAGTTCATTTTGGGTGGCGCTTCAAGCATTGCAAAAAGAGAAAAACAAATGAGAGTGTCTAATCGGTGAAAACCCTCAAGGGAACAATAAGGCGATGGCAAGTTGAGAAAAATAAATGAGAGCGTCTTATTGGTGAAAACCCTCACATACACAATAAGGCGATGGTGAGTTGAGAAAACGGCAAATAAGAGAGGTCAATTGGTGAAAACCCACAAAGTGCATCGTTGATCGATTTTAGGTCTTCATATATCCCGGGACAAGCATGGTTAAAGAACTCAGTTTCAAAGAGAAGTTTACAACAGATTTTGAGAATTAGACGGTTTAGACGGATCAGGCATCCAGTCCAAAGTGCATGTCACGTTCATTGAAGTCAGCATATTCCTCCAGACAAGTCCCTTCGTATTTTTCCCCTGAAAGGGACACTTCTCGATTAAGTTGTAATGCTTATTATTCACATACTTTATTTTCTTTTTCTTTTCTTCTTTCGTACTATTATTTTTTATTCCCTTTCAGTTTAATTTTGTCAAAGCAAATCAAAGAAAAGGCCACAAAATTGGTTACAGTTTCCTCGTTATATGAAGTAAAAGTTTTGGGGCCATAAATAGTATGGCAACAACCATAAAGCCGACTTTGACAAGCAAAAGGCTTGAAAGACTTAGCAATGTTTCAAGGGCAACAAAAGTTACTCATCAAAAGTTGTTTTAGGAAACAAAGTTGTTTGCACCATAGACACAAATGGTGATATGCGCAAAATAGTCAGGTGTTGATGTTGAAAAAAAAATCTTCAGAAAATAAAGCAGAATCTCCCGGCAATTTGTAGGATCATCGATAGGGTCTTAACTAGTGCAATGGACGCAAGATCAAGTCGCCCAAGAAGTCAAGGCCACAAACTGACCACCATTTTTAAAAACTAACGAATCTTTCTTTGTTTATAATAGGAACAAATTCGTTTAGTGAAACAGTTTCACTCGTGGAAAGATGAACCACCAAGTAAAGTTCTCAGATCCATGATTTCCTTCCAATATGCACGTAAGCATGTTATTTTAGTTTCATTATAGAGGATCGACACCCTATCTTCAACAAAGGGTACTACATTCCCTGGTTGCATTATTTGCTACATAGGGTACGACATCCCTAAGTAGCATTTCAGAGTTCCACAAGCCTCATTTTATTTTCAATACAGGGTACTACATCCCCTGGTTGCATTATTTTCTACATAGGGTATGACATCCCCTAGTAGTATTTCAGAGTGCCACGAGCCTCATTTTATTACCAAAACAAGGTACTACATCCCCTGGCTGTATTATTTTCTACATAGGTTACGACGTCCCCTAGTAGCATTTCAGAGTGCCACGAGCCTCATTTTATTGCCAATAGAGGGTACTACATCCCCTGGCTGCATTATTTTCTACATATAGTACGACATCCCCTAGTAGAATTTCAGAGTGCCACGAGCCTAATTTTATTGCCGACACGGGGTACTATATCCCCTGGCTGCATTATTTTCTACATAAGGTACGACATCCCCTAGTAGCATTTCAGATTGTCACGAGCCACATTTTATTGCCAACACAGGGTACTATATCCCCTGGCTGCATTATTTTCTACATAAGGTATGACATCCCCTAGTTGCATGTTAGAGTGCCATGAGCCTCATCCTATTGCCGACACATGGTACTACATATCTTGGTCGCATTACTTTCTACTTGCATAGGGTACGACATCCTCTAGTAGATGCAACGGGCCTCGTCTTATTTCCAACACAAGGTACTACATCCCCCGGTTTCCTCCTTCCTGTTAACATGGGGTATAACATTCCCTATTATTAAAAAAAAAGTCTTTTTCAATTCTTTATTCCGCAATAGTAATGATAGTCTAATGTATTTTCAATAACTCACAAAAATTTCCTAGTGCAAACTGGGGCCGAAAATTTTTGTTCATTTTTTTTTGTGTTAGCTTGTAGGTTTTTCAGCAAAGCACGGATTTGATGTAAAAAAAAAATAAGATTTCAGTTCTTTCCGGAGAAAGTGGAACATTTGATCTCAATACCAGCCGCCACCAGCTTTGGCATAACGCATGCGGAGACATATGGTCAAGATCTTTCTTCCCATCGTCGGATAAGAAACAAGCATGAAAGAATATTTCATAGTCTGTTGCATCGAGAGCATCAAGTTTCAATCCAAAGTCACTGGGAGAAGCAAATCAAGAATCAAGACAAGACTCCATATGGCATTTAGATAGGAATTTGTAACTCTTAGATTTCAAGAGTATGTAATCTTCTTTTCATTTTGATGTAATAGTAGGAACCGCGGATCGGAACCTTGGTGGACTCTCCATCTAAGTATACTCCATCACTCTTCTTTCTACTTGAACTACACGTGACCTGATTCCCTTATAACCCGGGATATGTAGGCTGCCTAAAACCAAGGCTCGGTCGCACCTTTTTCTTCTATCAAGTTTTCTTTTTCAAATGATAGTGAGGTCAAAAATCAGTCACCTTGTTCATTTTTCTTTGCCTGAAAACTCTTCATGTTTCCAAGCAAAGAGGGGCATGCTGTGAACACCTAATTTTATACCACACCCAAATTATATACTAGTTTAGTGTAAATATTTCTTTTACGATTAATCTTAATATATTTAAAACTTTTATCTTACTCTTAATAGGTTCTATTTTTAATAAAAAATATACTAACTATATATTCACATTCTTAAAGTATAAGTTTTACGCCTAGTTTTAAATAAAAGAAAAATTAAAAAATCTAATTAGAATTTAAATGTAAGCTATAGTAATTTACTTAGTATAATTTAAACTACAACGTAATGTGTATAATATTTAAATATAAGATAGCTAGCTAATATTTTTAATTATGCATTTTACTTTCTAATTTCTTCATTAATAAAGAATAAGTAAAAGTTAAAATAATAATAACAATAATAATAATAATAATAATAATAAGTAATAATATAATAAAAGAGGATATATCTTAAAAGATTCAAATAAAATTATCCTAACTACTTACCATGATCTTCTCAACTTTTTTCTCTCATTTCAACTCTAACTCTAACTCTTTTACATACCTCTACATTTATATTATAAAAGAAAGAACAAAGCATAAAAAAAAGAGGAATGAACAAAAGAAAACAAACAAAGAAGAGAAGAAAAATGTTGAAAAGCAAGAAGAAGAAAAAACGAAACGAATAAAAGGAAAAAAGAACGGAAGAGAGAAAGAAACAAAGAAAGGAAGAAGAAAAAACATTGAAAAGCAAAAATAAAAAAGAGAGAAAAGGAACGAAAAAGAAAACAAAGGAACAGAAAGAAAAAGAACGAAGAAGTAAAAGAGAGAGAAAAAAGGACGAACAAAAACAAAGAATAAAGAAAGAAACGAAAAAGAAAAGAATAGAAAGAGGAAAAAGGCAACGAAAAAAAAAAGAGAGATTTTGGAAACGGAGTTTGGGATTTCGTTGCGGTTCTGTGTTCGTGGTTCTAAAAAGGTTAATATTGCAACTTTGGAAATCTATAGATATTCTTTTGTTGTGAAATCTTATAAAAGGTAACACTCAATCTCTTTGGTTAATTGAATATAATGTATAATTGAATGTATGACGTTAGTTTAGTTAAAATTCAGTTATTCTTTTGATTTATTTTGTATTTTAGATGGCGTCGGTTTCTTCTTGTAATTTATCCATGTATATGTATATTTGGAAAAAAAAAATCGGATTAATCTAAAAATTGTTCTTCACTTTTAATCTTAGTTTTAATCTACTCTTTTCCATAATTTCACATTCAATCCCCGTGGCATGTTGATCGAGTTAGTGTAACATTTTTTTTGGGATTTGAATTTTTCTTCCCTTGAGATAATTTGCATAAACTTGGTCAATCAGAATCTTATTTCTTATTTTTATATATTGACTTTCCTCTCGTAAATATAATTTCATTAGTTTGTCAGATTATTTACCGGAATTGCTTTAGAGCGATGTTATCCATCTTAATTCGTTTTGGAGACATAAATATTATTTATTTTACCATAAGAAAAATAGCAAAAGAATCCCTTAGGTTTTTTTTTATTTACTTCATTCTAAGAAACTCTACTATGTTGCTTCCTCATGCCTCCATCATTAAGAATTTTTGTTAATATAGTATAAAGGTATGATTTCGGCTTTTCTCTAACAATAGGCAAGTCTGCAGAATTAATTTAACGGAAATTTTCATGGCTTCTTTCAAAGCTTTAATTCACCTTTTGCTTTTAATAATAATTAAAAAATACTTTTAGTTCGAATATTTTTTCTTACATTGCAGATGATGTTGTATTACTGAGAAGTTATTAGTAGTTAGGTTGTATGGATTTAAATTAATAAACTAAGTAGTGGGTAAAAAAAACTACATTCAAAGTTAATGAAGCTATAAAGCTGACTCTTTTTTTTACTTTGTAAAATAAATATTATATATTAATTCCAAAATATCAATCAAATTATAAGAATATACAATTATTAGATATCTTGAATATTAAAGAGATAAAACTGATTAAATATTCTAAATGTGTTATTAGCCCATGTGTTCATACCCGAACCTTGGATTGATATGCTTAAATAATAAAAGGATCATGTGCACATTCCGCGTCTTGATACCTTTTTAATTTAAAATAATTATTTTATTACCATGTGTACATTCCGTACCTTGGTTTAATATTTAATTTCAAGAAAGTACCTTGTGTGTGTATCGGGAATAAATAACAAAAGTATAATAAATTAAGTGAAGCGGGAATAAATAAGTCATAATTAATAAAAATACAAGAATAGCTAAAAATATTGATTTAAGCCTTACATTAATCAATAGAAGCGACCACGCTAGAACCACGGGACTCGAGGGGTGCCTTATATCTTCCCCTCGGTCAACAGAATTCCTTACTCAGTCTTTTATTTTCGTAGACCATAAATTAAGAGTCAAAACTTCCTTTTGAAAAGGGATTCAAATAAAAGGTGACTTGGAACACCAAAACTCAACTCCAAGTGGCGACTCTAAATAATAAATAATCCCTTTCCAAAACGTCACTTTAATTGGAAAAACTCTTCTAACTCAACCTCGTAGCAGGGTTCTGTGGGAAAAAAGAGGTGTGACAAACATAAGACGAGAAGCCTTACTTTAGAGAGGAATGAGATAAAAGAGGTGGTGGAGCAAAATGAGACTGGTGGTAGAATGCAATTTTCCTAAGTAAAGTGGAAGCGAAGAAGGCGGCTTACCTGTTGTTAATAGGGAGCACTTGCGAGGAGGAGATGAGAGAAAACAAGGAGAGGTATAAAGTAGCTAGGAAGGAGGCATAGATGGTAGTAACGGAGGTTAAGACTGCAGCTTTTGCTCTTCTATATGAGGAACTAGGGAACAAAGGCAGGGAAAAAGAAGTTATTCCAACTCGCTAAGGTGAAAGAGAGGACGAATCATAATCTGGACCAAGTGAGGTGCATAAAAGATTATGACGGCAAAGTTCTGATGGGGAATGACCAGATTAAGAGGAGGTGGCAGACCTACTTTCATAAACTTCCAAATGAATAAGGGGATCAGGATATTGTACTAGGTGAATCAAGGAATATGGGCAGTCCCCATGAATTAAGTTATTATAGGAACATTTAGGTCGATAAGGTCATGGAGGCACTGCGTAAATGAGAAGGGACAGAGCTACCGGGCCAAACGTAGTTCCAGTTGAACTTTGGAGGTGTATGGGTAGAGCAGGCTTGGAATGTCTAATGTCATATTCTAGACTAATAGGATGCCTGAAGAGTGGAGGTGGAGTACAATGGTTCTGTTGTATAAGAACAAAGGCAATATCCAGAGCTGTAACAACTATAGAGGTATCAAATTACTGAATCATACCATGAAAGTTTATGAAAGAGTGATAGAAATGAGAGTACGAAGGACGGCGTCTATTTCAGTCAACCAGTTTGGGTTCATGCCGAGGCGATCTACCACAAAATCTATCCACCTTATTAGGAGGATGGTGGAACAATAATGTACTAGGAAAAACGATCTTCACATGGTGTTTATTGATCTGGAGAAAACATACGACAAGGTGTTTAGGAAGGTCTTATGGAGCTGCTTAGAGGCTAAAGGGGTTCTTGTTGCCTACATTATGGTGATTAAAGACATGTATGATGGAGATAAGACTCTGGTTAGTACAGTAGGATGCGACTCCGAGCATTTTTTGTTTGTTACGGGGTTGTACCAAGGGTCTGCGTTCAGCCCATTCCTATTTGCCCTGGTGATGGATGCACTAACTCATCATATTCAAGGGGTGGTGTCATGGTGCATGTTATTTGCTAATGATATAGTTCTAATTGACGAGATACGACGCAGAGTCAACGAGAGGCTAGAGGATTGGAGACATGCCCTTGAGTCTAAAGGTTTCAAGTTGAGTAGCAAAAATATGGAATACCTCGAGTGGAAAATTGGGGTCGAGCCAACGGAAGCGGGAATGGACGTGAGGCTTGACTCTCAAGTAATTCCCAAAAGAGGTAATTTCAAGTACCTTGGGTCGGTTATTCAGGGGATTAGAGACATTGACGAGGATATCACACATCGTATAAGGGTGGGGTGGATGAAGTGGAGATTAAAAATAACTATTGCTTTATTAAAATACGGAATGTTCTAGCATAATATGTTTGATTATGGAGCTCTTGATTTAAACTTTCAGCAAACTATGTTAGACTCTATCACACGTAAAGTACCAGGATAATATGTTAGAATGGAGCTCCTACACATAAACTTCCAGCACATTTTGATGAAACTCCATCACATCATAAAATTCCGGCATATTATGCTAGAAATTCATATATAAAAATTCGAACTCCAACATATTATGTTGGAAAATTTTTGAATTTTTAACAATATTTCTTCAGATGTATCTTTACATGAACAGTGACTAAATTTCCATTACTTTTGAAATTATAATTATTTTCTAATTACCAATTATAAATCTGGCTATTTTTTAATTTTGTCCGATATGAAGGGTCATTACTCGGCCCAAACGTACATTCGCTACCATTTTGAGCTCACGGTTCCAAATTGTCCTTAGTAGCTGAGCCATTTGCATCTATACCCACTTTTTGGATCATGTTTTAACATGTGCCCGCTTTGCAAAAAAAAAAAATTGCAAGCGTACCTGCTTTTCGTGTAACTTCAACATACGGGGCTTAAGTAGCAAAGGAAATCACGCAAAATATCATCATTCTAGTAGAGGGGCCTGAAGTAGCAAGTGTGCTGAAGTTTCTGTTTGTAATCGTTGAACTTAAGCATAGTAGCTGAAGTTTTGTTCTTTATTTACTGAAGTTTTTGTTTGTGATTGTTGAACATAAGCATAGTAGCTGAAGTTTTGTTCTCTATTTGCTAATATTTTTGTTTATAATTGCACTAAATAAGCTGAATTGTTTTCGTCTAGGATTCATTAGTTTTGTCATTAAGCTTTTTCAAAAACTTCACCAGAAGCTGATGAAGTTATTTAGTTAATTTATAAAAACTTCAGCACGTTTTTATCCTGGATAAGCTTTTTCAAAAACTTTAGCAGAAGCTGCTGAAGTTATTTAGTTCATTTGTAAAAACTTCAGCACTAAAAGCAGAAGTTTTTTTTCCTAGATTCATTAGTTTTGTCATAAAGCTTTTTTAAAAACTTCAATACAAGATGCTGAAGTTATTTAGTTCATTTGTAAAAATCTTAGCGCTATATAAGCTGAAGTTTTTAAAAAGGCTTCTAACAATCTAGAAAAATATTCATATTGCCAACAGTATCTAAATTATAAATTTAGAAACAGTAAACGTAAAAAAATAGAATTATCATTGTCTACTAACTTACGTACGTGAAAATATTCACAAATTATTGTCTACTAACTTATGTAATTATTTATAATTTATTTTTAGATAATCTGATAAATATATTTATGGCAATTATCTTATGAACTGAAGTTTCATAGCAGCACCAACAGTAGAAGAAGAAGAAGAAGAAGAAGAAGAAGAAGAAGAAGAAGAAGAAGAAGAAGAAGAAGAAGAAGAAGAAGAAGAAGAAGAAGAAGGAGAAGAAGAAGAAGAAGAAGTAGTAGAAGGAGGAGGAGAAAGGGGAGATAAAGTTGTTTAAAAAGCGGATACAAGTTAAAAACAATTTTAAAAAAATAGGTATAAATTAAATCGGGGCGACCAAATAAAACGCACCGTGCAATTTTTACGTAGTAGCTAAACTACAAAACTGGAAGCTTCCTGTTCATATTCAATGAGGTTAAAAAATAAGAATTTTTCCTTATATATATTACAAATTATTTTATTCGATTTAATTATAGTTTTCTAATTATCAAATTAACTGAGTTTTTTTATTTATAATTTATATATATATTCTCCTATAAAATCATGTCAATGGCTGAATGCTACTTTAATTATCGCCGGTAGACAATAAATTATGGCGAAAAAATAAAATCAACACCAAAAAATATTACAATAATCGTAGTATTAGATTTCAAATAATTGAGTATACAATCTCTATGAATCCTTTTATTGTTCTTTCCAACAGTAAATAAATCCAAGGGTCTTTCAGCTTGATCTTGAATCAATATTTGTTGCCACAAACGATGATCTTGAATTCAACTAGCATGAACTTTGATTTGAACTCGTACTCCTTGAACCTTAATTTGTTCTTCGTTCTTGAGTTTGATTGCTTGAATTTGACATTGATTTGTTCTTCGTTCGTATTGCTGCTTGATCAATGGGATTTATCTCCTTCACGTGCATCTCACATGTGTAGGTTGATCAAGACTGTGCTTCACGTGATGGAGCTGGTCCATGACTGAGTTCATTTGTCATTCTTCAAAACTTCGCTTGTTCTTGGGCCAACAAATATAAGTTATTATAGGAACATTTAGGTCGATAAGGTCATGGAGGCACTGCGTAAATGAGAAGGGACAGAGCTACCGGGCCAAACGTAGTTCCAGTTGAACTTTGGAGGTGTATGGGTAGAGCAGGCTTGGAATGTCTAATGTCATATTCTAGACTAATAGGATGCCTGAAGAGTGGAGGTGGAGTACAATGGTTCTGTTGTATAAGAACAAAGGCAATATCCAGAGCTGTAACAACTATAGAGGTATCAAATTACTGAATCATACCATGAAAGTTTATGAAAGAGTGATAGAAATGAGAGTACGAAGGACGGCGTCTATTTCAGTCAACCAGTTTGGGTTCATGCCGAGGCGATCTACCACAAAATCTATCCACCTTATTAGGAGGATGGTGGAACAATAATGTACTAGGAAAAACGATCTTCACATGGTGTTTATTGATCTGGAGAAAACATACGACAAGGTGTTTAGGAAGGTCTTATGGAGCTGCTTAGAGGCTAAAGGGGTTCTTGTTGCCTACATTATGGTGATTAAAGACATGTATGATGGAGATAAGACTCTGGTTAGTACAGTAGGATGCGACTCCGAGCATTTTTTGTTTGTTACGGGGTTGTACCAAGGGTCTGCGTTCAGCCCATTCCTATTTGCCCTGGTGATGGATGCACTAACTCATCATATTCAAGGGGTGGTGTCATGGTGCATGTTATTTGCTAATGATATAGTTCTAATTGACGAGATACGACGCAGAGTCAACGAGAGGCTAGAGGATTGGAGACATGCCCTTGAGTCTAAAGGTTTCAAGTTGAGTAGCAAAAATATGGAATACCTCGAGTGGAAAATTGGGGTCGAGCCAACGGAAGCGGGAATGGACGTGAGGCTTGACTCTCAAGTAATTCCCAAAAGAGGTAATTTCAAGTACCTTGGGTCGGTTATTCAGGGGATTAGAGACATTGACGAGGATATCACACATCGTATAAGGGTGGGGTGGATGAAGTGGAGATTAGCATTGGTAGTCATGTGTGACAAGAAAGTGTCGCCATTACTAAAAGGTAAATTTTATAGAGCAGTAGTTAGGCCTACCATGTTGTGTGAGTCTGATTATTGGACGGTTAAAAACTGACACTTCCAAAAGATGAAAGTAGCAGAGATGGGGATGTTGAGGTGGATGTGCGGACATACAAGGATGGATAAGATTAGAAATGAAGATATTCGAGAAAAGGCAAGTGTGGCCCCATGGAGGACAAGATGTGGGCAGCAAGACTCAGATGGTTTGGTCACATTCATATGAGGAGCACCGATGCACCGGTGAGGAGGTGTGAGCGAGTGGTTGTGGTGGGCACGAGGAGAGATAGAGAGCGACCTAAGAAGTATTGGGATAAGTGATCAGGAAGGTCATGGTACGATTTAGGATTACTGAGGACATGGCCCTTGATAAGTAGTTATGGAAATCGAGCATTAAGGTTGTAGGTTAGAGGGAAGTTTGTAAATATTTCTACAGCGCATTAGAGCGAGACTAGCCAATTAGGAGTCTTAGGATGTTAGTGGTCATCTATTGATGCAGGGCTTTATCTGCTGATTATTATTATATCTTTCATCTATTTCGTATTTTTTATATTGGTGTTATTTTATTATGATTCTATTGGTGGTACTAATATATCGTCTCTTATTGTTTTCTTGAGCCGAGGGTCTCATGGAAACAGTCTCTCTGTCCCTCGAGATAGGGTTAAGGTCTGCGTACATATTACCCTCCCCAGACCCCACTTTTGGGATTATATTGGGTCGTTGTTGTTGTTGTTTTTTTTTTACTTAATCATTAGATCCTTGAAAGTTGTATTTTGTATCGCATCAAGAGAAATAACATAGATAAGATTATTGCTTAAAGTGTTCACTATCGAATTGATCTCGAAATTGGATCCCAACAATTGCTACTGCCCAAAGGTGCTTTATAAAAGTCGTTCCATATCAATGAAAGCACAATTAATTTTGTTGATCGAACTAAAATTGTTCCTTACTTCTTTTTTTTCTTAACACAAGTCTTATTTAACCTTTACGAACGAATAGGTTCACGTTAGTCCAAGAAGTTAGTCTCTAACTTAAAAAGTAAATGCTTAAACTTTAGTAGTACAGTAGTATTTATGAATTGACTAATGCGTTCTACTCATTCTACATGGTTAAATCTAATTCACTGGAAGATATCTGGAAAAGAAAATTCTATGAAATTTAGTTAGTATAACGAGAGAAGAAGCGCACATATATATATATTACTTCCTTGAATTATAAATAAACGTTTGGCTACTGGCAAAAGCTCAAAAAGTTTTATACATAATCAACTCTATATATATATGTGTGAAGCGAACTATTAATTGTAAATAATCAGCAACTACTTTTATACGGAACTTTCCTTACGCACTACTCTTTCCATTTCAATTTCTTAGATTCCTTTATTTTGGAATGTCCATAAATGTTACTACTCCACCAATTAAATTTTACAATTTTGAACAATTTCAAAAAGGAAGAAAGAAAAAAAAAAGATCAATCATGTGATCAGGGGCGGATGCATCCTAGTCCAAATGGTATCATCCGACACCGCTTCGCCGGAAAACTTTAATTATTATACGTATAAATATTAGGAAAAAGGTATAGGAATAAATCACATGACACTATAGAACAAAATATAGTATGTGGTCTGATGGCCAAGCGCTTTACTTGCACCGTCAAGGTCTGCAATTCGAATACTTCGTATGGCTTCTTTTGCATCTTTTCTTTTACGCATCCTTGTTTAAAAAATAGAACTGTATCATCTTCGGTGACCCATAAGTGATAATGAAATATTATTTAACTTCTAAAAAATAATTATTTTACAATAAATTAAACAAATTTTAAACTGCAACTACGAAAAAGTTCTCATCCCCTATAATTTGTAATTTCTAAGTGACAGGGTGGTGGTATTGCTCTTCTCAATTTCTTATCTCCCATATTTATTATAGTAATTTGTTCACCACTTTAAATTTTGACACCGCTTACAAAAAATCTTGTGTACACCCCTACACGTGATACATAGGTGACACCACATTCCGGTTCAAATTCACATCTAATGAGTGCAAGAAAGGACCAAAGAAATACAAAAAGAGAATCAATTTAGCCCTTAGTAGCAATAGCAGGATCTTCAGAGAAGCTAATTGTGGTTAAGGTATATATTTGAAATCATTAGTGAAGACTTTCGTGGAACTTCATCTCAGTGAGTTGATTGTGATCGATCAAATATCCAACTAAAATGATTACTTACTCGAGTAGGAAATTCAGAAAAAGAAAAACATAGTACATAATCTATCAACACCTGCTGCTTGGGCCTATTGATAAAGTTCTAAGCTCAATTGAAACTCCAGTCCGTTTAACAAAAGCTCGTTCTTCAGGCCTAGAGTTATGTTGGATAAAGTTCACAAATAACCACTCTTGTAATTGAGAAATGGTCAATGTCATGAAATTTCAAATTCTATAGGTGAGCTTAGGGGCGGCAAAATAGTTAAAAGAAAACAGTTAATTACCCGTATTATTTATTAAAAATATGGGTTGAATAATAAACTTTTTAAAAACGGATCAAATATAGATAAGAACCATATAATTCATTTTAAAAACGGGTAACCAATGGGTAACTAATGGCTAACCAATGGATTTAACTTTTACATTTGTAAAGCCTCGAATTGGAGGTTTTTAAGTTAGGGAGACTAAGAATTCTCATAAAAGTGATCATATGCAAGAAATCATGGATAATATGGTTACCCATATTATCCGCCACTTAATCCGTTTTTTATCTGTATTAAATATGGGTCGAGTCGGATAAATTTATTTACTTTTTTATTATCCATTTTCGATCCGAATCATATCCGGCCCGATTCGGTGGTCTGACACTCCTAAGTGAACTCTATGATAATATCCTGACATTTTACCTGCCAAATTTGAAAGTCATAATAGTGACTATTTTTCTATTACAAAAGCTACAAAGTAGCTAGCTTGATCTATCCCTAAAGCTATGTTGGAGTTGTTAACAACCAAATATTAAGGTCAAAATAGCACGGACTAGATAGTTTTCAGAGTGATAATTAAAAAATAGTCAGTGTTTGTAAAGTCATTAAAAATAACTATTGCTTTATTAAAATACGGAATGTTCTAGCATAATATGTTTGATTATGAAGCTCTTGATTTAAACTTTCAGCAAACTATGTTAGACTCTATCACACGTAAAGTACCAGGATAATATGTTAGAATGGAGCTCCTACACATAAACTTCCAGCACATTTTGATGAAACTCCATCACATCATAAAATTCCGGCATATTATGCTAGAAATTCATATATAAAAATTCGAACTCCAACATATTATGTTGGAAAATTTTTGAATTTTTAACAATATTTCTTCAGATGTATCTTTACATGAACAGTGACTAAATTTCCATTACTTTTGAAATTATAATTATTTTCTAATTACCAATTATAAATCTGGCTATTTTTTAATTTTGTCCGATATGAAGGGTCATTACTCGGCCCAAACGTACATTCGCTACCATTTTGAGCTCATGGTTCCAAATTGTCCTTAGTAGCTGAGCCATTTGCATCTATACCCACTTTTTGGATCATGTTTTAGCATGTGCCCGCTTTGCAAAAAAAAAAAATTGCAAGCGTACCTGCTTTTCGTGTAACTTCAACATACGGGGCTTAAGTAGCAAAGGAAATCACGCAAAATATCATCATTCTAGTAGAGGGGCCTGAAGTAGCAAGTGTGCTGAAGTTTCTGTTTGTAATCGTTGAACTTAAGCATAGTAGCTGAAGTTTTGTTCTTTATTTACTGAAGTTTTTGTTTGTGATTGTTGAACATAAGCATAGTAGCTGAAGTTTTGTTCTCTATTTGCTAATATTTTTGTTTATAATTGCACTAAATAAGCTGAATTGTTTTCGTCTAGGATTCATTAGTTTTGTCATTAAGCTTTTTCAAAAACTTCACCAGAAGCTGATGAAGTTATTTAGTTAATTTATAAAAACTTCAGCACGTTTTTATCCTGGATAAGCTTTTTCAAAAACTTTAGCAGAAGCTGCTGAAGTTATTTAGTTCATTTGTAAAAACTTCAGCACTAAAAGCAGAAGTTTTTTTTCCTAGATTCATTAGTTTTGTCATAAAGCTTTTTTAAAAACTTCAATACAAGATGCTGAAGTTATTTAGTTCATTTGTAAAAATCTTAGCGCTATATAAGCTGAAGTTTTTAAAAAGGCTTCTAACAATCTAGAAAAATATTCATATTGCCAACAGTATCTAAATTATAAATTTAGAAACAGTAAACGTAAAAAAATAGAATTATCATTGTCTACTAACTTACGTACGTGAAAATATTCACAAATTATTGTCTACTAACTTATGTAATTATTTATAATTTATTTTTAGATAATCTGATAAATATATTTATGGCAATTATCTTATGAACTGAAGTTTCATAGCAGCACCAACAGTAGAAGAAGAAGAAGAAGAAGAAGAAGAAGAAGAAGAAGAAGAAGAAGAAGAAGAAGAAGAAGAAGAAGAAGGAGAAGAAGAAGAAGAAGTAGTAGAAGGAGGAGGAGAAAGGGGAGATAAAGTTGTTTAAAAAGCGGATACAAGTTAAAAACAATTTTAAAAAAATAGGTATAAATTAAATCGGGGCGACCAAATAAAACGCACCGTGCAATTTTTACGTAGTAGCTAAACTACAAAACTGGAAGCTTCCTGTTCATATTCAATGAGGTTAAAAAATAAGAATTTTTCCTTATATATATTACAAATTATTTTATTCGATTTAATTATAGTTTTCTAATTATCAAATTAACTGAGTTTTTTTATTTATAATTTATATATATATTCTCCTATAAAATCATGTCAATGGCTGAATGCTACTTTAATTATCGCCGGTAGACAATAAATTATGGCGAAAAAATAAAATCAACACCAAAAAATATTACAATAATCGTAGTATTAGATTTCAAATAATTGAGTATACAATCTCTATGAATCCTTTTATTGTTCTTTCCAACAGTAAATAAATCCAAGGGTCTTTCAGCTTGATCTTGAATCAATATTTGTTGCCACAAACGATGATCTTGAATTCAACTAGCATGAACTTTGATTTGAACTCGTACTCCTTGAACCTTAATTTGTTCTTCGTTCTTGAGTTTGATTGCTTGAATTTGACATTGATTTGTTCTTCGTTCGTATTGCTGCTTGATCAATGGGATTTATCTCCTTCACGTGCATCTCACATGTGTAGGTTGATCAAGACTGTGCTTCACGTGATGGAGCTGGTCCATGACTGAGTTCATTTGTCATTCTTCAAAACTTCGCTTGTTCTTGGGCCAACAAATTCTCTTTTTTGATGATGACAAACTCTGTGCTTTGGAACCTGTAAGAACTCAGCTTAACCATTAACACTAAAAGTAGAAAAATTGCTTATCATCAAGGATCGGGTAAGTTAGGTTATAAACATCACTTATTTCAGAATTTAACAAGCACAATCTCAACTTGATTGCTTGAAGCTTGAAACTTGTGGAGGAATTTGCAACGTTTGATCCACGAGCTCTTTCTTGCTTCTAGTTATAACTTCTGGTGTCTATTTTGGGTTATGAAGACCCATATTTATAGTTGTGGGAGGGAAGAGTTATGATATGCAATGTACAACTTATTCACAATTTTTATTTAAATTTAATATACAATATAATAAATCTAAAACAACACACAACTTAAATATAAATATCATATAGCTAATTATATAGTATATAACTTATTTATAACTTTCTTATAATATCAATTAAATTTAATATAACTCAATAATATACAATTTAAATATAATATCATAAAAATATAAAAAAAACTATAATATAATTTTGAATGTGGTCTCTATGAATTTTGTATGTGATATGAGAAGCAAGGAGAGTTAACGTAAGACGAGAAGCCTTAGAGAAACTCAGACTTTAGAGAGGAATGAGAATAAAAAAGAGATGGTGGAGGCGGTTGCGAAGCTTATATAGGTAGGATGGTAGGCATGGGGGGACCAGACGGGTTGATCAGTGTGCAGTCGGAATCCACTAATACTGACAGTTGCGTAGCTACATAGCGTAAATGGAGCACTCTTCATTGAAAATAGTATACTATTTTCGATTCCAAAGCTATATGTGGAACATTTTTCTCGACGAATATGGAGATTTTGGCCGATGGAGTAATGAATTAGATTTCAGATTTCGCTACCAGATGTTTACAAGAAGCGATAGGGGATAACTGATTCATGTATATTGTTTGTTCCCTACTAAATGTCTAATACTAAGGGATCCAAATCCATCATTAATCTTATATACAACAACAACAACCCAATATAATCTCACTTAGTGGGGTCTGGTGAGGGTAGTGTGTACGCAGACGTTACCCCTATCCTTGGTAGAGAGACTGTTTCCAAATAGACCCCCGTCATCCTTCCCTCCAAGAACTTCCCACCTTGCTCTTGGTGAGACTCGAACTCACAACCTCTCGGTTGGAAGTGGGGATTACTTACCATCAGAGCAACCTCTCTTGCCATCATTAATCTTATATAATTGGTATATTATATACCTAAATATAATTAAGCGATAACCTCTCTAGTGCAAATAAATAAGTTTATAAGATGGCATAGATAGATAAATTTTCCAAAAGAAATATCAGAAAACTACCTAGTTGGGCCTTTCAGAAGAAAAAGTACAAGCCTCAGGAAGATAGTTTCATCAAAACAATCCAAACCAGATGAAAATGAGTGTGTCCACTAGCAAAACTTTCATTCCTTATTAGCATTACTAGTTCAAATAAACCTTTTCAACTAGTAGATGGTGATGTTTGGGGTCCATGCAAAGTGCCCACATATGATGAAAAGAGATACTTTCTAAATGACTTTTTCGGATATCATTGTTGTTATGAAATAATTTTTTGCTTTGGTAAAGAACTTGTTCTACTCTAATGTTCAAGTCTTGAGAACAAATAATGGGTGTGAATTTTTCATTTCTCTATTTGATGAGATGGTTAAGGAAAATAGAATAGTACACCAGAGAGGAAGCACAGGTCAATATATGTTGCCAGCCAGATCTCTAAGGTTTAAAGGATTTGTGCAGTTGACGTCTACAACTGTATATCCTCAGTTGCTTTGCAAAATAAATCATCATTTGAGATGTTATATTTATATCCTCATGGTTGCCTTGCCTATGTTTCCAGTCCAAATGTCACTGATAAGATGTCACCAAGGGCCATTCCAGCTGCCTTAGAAATGGATATAAGCTTGTTTCCTTTGTTAATAGGAATATAGTTTTCAGGTAAGACTTGTTTCCTTTCAAATACTTTACACCTACATTATCTTTGTTTCCGGTCTCTGAGTATAGCTTCTCACACTCACCTGTCTATTCTCAACCTATATCAGATCCTCAACCTACACAAGAGGAAGGGGCACAGACATGTCTTCTGCCCTAATTCCCTCTACTGTGGTAGATCAGATCAACATATTGAATATTTGAGTCTGATAACATATCTACTGGTGACCCTGTCATCATTCCATACCTATTACTGAGACACAACAAATTGAAGTTCATAGAATGTCTTCTAGGATTGTTAAACAACCGTAATGGATGCAAGATTGTGTCACTACCAAAACATCCACTTGTGCCTATCAACTGTCATCATATGTCTGCTATGAGCAATTGACATTCTCCTATAAAACTGCCTTGAACTACTACTCTTTATTGTGGAGCCTTGTAACTCCATGGGGGCGGCTGCAGATCCAAAATGGATTGAAGCAATGGAACTGGAGATTGACGAACTTGAGGAAATTAACACCTAGAGCAATGTGGATCTTCCTGAAGGAAAAGTTCCCATTAGATGCAAATGGGTGTTTAAGGTTAAATACAAATTATCAAGAGAAATGGAAAGATATAAGGCACGCTTAGTGGCAAAGGGATACAGTTATAAAGAAGGATTGGATTACAAAAATGGTTACTGTTAAATCAGTGGTGGTTGTAGCTGCTTCTAGACATTGGTTCATCTATCAATGTTCACAATACCTTTTTATAGGGAGATCTATTAGAAGAGATTTGCATGACCATTTCGTCTTTCTATGGAACCATTCTTCTCATTTACGATCAACATCTTTTGGAGCCCTTCTTGAACGAATATATTTCTATGGAAAAATAGAACGTCTTGTAGAAGTCTTTGCTAAGGATTTTCAGGTTACCCTATGGTTATTCAAGGATCCTTTCATGCATTATGTTAGGTATCAAGGAAAATCCCTGATCAAGAAGTCTGAAAATTACATAAGTCACTGTATAGTCTGAAACAAGTACTAAGACAGTAGAACCTAAAATTGGCTGAAGCTTTACATCAATTGGGCTTTGTCCAAAGCCACTTTGACTGCTCATTGTTCACACAGAAGTTAGGACAGTGATATAATTGTAATTTTTATATATGTTGATGATATGAACAGGAATTAACCATGAGTTGTTGTTCAAAAGTCAAAATCAGGAAAGACCTCCGAAAGAAGTTTAAATGAAGGACCTTGGGAAACTAAAACTCTTCATAGGCATTGAATTTTCCTGGTAAAAGAAGGGAATACACGTGTCAAAGGAACTATTCTCTAGAGATCAATCTCTGTTCTTGGCCTAGGAGGGGCTAAGACAGCTTGTGTTCTTAATGAAATCCGAAACTTACCTCAATTGAGTATGACAGAGCATTTAACAAAGGTGCAGGTCATGAAGTCCTCCACTAAGTAATCCTGGTGAATTTCAAAGGTTGGTGGGCAGATTGCTATACCTGACTATGACCAGACCATACATATCATTTGGAGAGCAGGTATTGAGTCAATACATGCATGCTCCAAAGCAATCACACATGGAGGTTGCTCTAAGGATTGCCAGGCATCTGAAGACATCACCAGGCTTAGGACTTCTAATACCAGCAGTAGAAACCAAGCAGTTGCAGACCTTCTGTGACTCAGTTTTGGGCTCTTGTCTGAAGACTAAGAGATCTGTAACAGGCTACCTTGTAAAATTTGGAGAAGCTTTAGTGTCATGGAAATCAAAGAAGCAAGAAATTGTAGCTAGAAGCTCAACTGAAGCTGAATTCAGAAATATGGCATCATGTGTAACTGAGATCATATGGCTGATAGGTGTGTTTAAGGTACTTGGAATTGAACTACATCAGCCCGGTGACTTGTTTTGTGAAGGCAAGCCTGCTATCCAAATAGCAGCAAATCTCATATTTCATGAAAGAGCGAAATACATAGACATAGATTTCACTTTGTAAGAGAAAAACTAAGCCAGGGAATGATCACAACTCATCATCTTTCAACAAAAGATATGTTGGTATTGAAATTAGTTATTTATGTTGAAGGTAGTTTAATCGTTCAATTTTTCATCAATTAGTGTGTATAGGGGTATCAAATTAATAAGTCATACCATGAAGGTCTGGGAGCGGGTGATTGAGGCAAGGGTGAGGGAGATGATATCTATATCTGTGAACCAGTTCGGCTTCATGCCGGGTCGCTCCACTACCGAAGCTATCCACCTTGTCAGGAGGCTGGTGGAGCAGTTCAGGGATAAGAAGAAGGACCTGCACATGGTGCTTATCGACTTGGAGAAGGCGTATGACAAGGTCCCAAGGGAGGTGCTATGGAGGTGCTTGGAGGCGAAGAGCGTGCCAGAAGCCTACATCAGAGTAATTAAGGGCATGTACGATGGAGCTAAGACTAGGGTTAGGACGGTGGGTGGCGACTCAGACCATTTTCCATTGGTTTTGGGGCTCCATCAAGGATCGGCGCTTAGCCCTCTCTTGTTTGCCTTGGTGATGGATGCTCTTACCCGACATACTCAAGGGAATGTGCCTTGGTGTATGCTATTTGCTGATGACATAGTCTTAATAGACGAGACGAGGGTCGGTGTTAATGAGAGGTTAGAGGTATCGAGACAGGCTCTCGAGTCTAAGGTTTCAAAATAAGCAGATCTAAGACAGAATACCTGGAGTGCAAGTTTAGCGCCGAGCCGAGCGAAGTAGGTAGGGACGTGATGATTGGATCTCAGGTCATCGCCAAGAGGGACAGTGTCAGATATCTTGGGTCGGTGATTCAGGGGGACGAAGAGATTTATGGGGACGTCACTCATCGTATAGGAGCGGGGTGGTTAAAGTGGAGGCTTGCATCAGGAATCCTGTGTGACAAGAAAGTTCCACAGAAACTCAAGGGAAAATTTTATAGAGCTGTGGTTAGACCAGCCATGTTGTATGGGGCGGAGTGCTGGCATGTGAAGAACTCTCATGTTCATAGGATGAAGGTTGCGGAGATGAGGATGCTCATTGGATCTGCGGGCTCACCAGGTTATACAAGATTAAGAATGAAGTTATTCGAGAGAAGGTGGGGGTGACCCCGGTGGATGAGAAGATGCGAGAAGCGAGGCTAAGGTGGTTCGGGCATGTACGGAGGAAAAGTCATGATGCCTCGGTGAGGAATTGTGAGCGGCTGGCGATGGTCGGCGCACGGCGAGGTAGAGGGGTGCCTAAGAGGTATTGGGGAGACGTGATTAGGCATGACATGGCTAGAATGCGGGTTTTTGAGGACATGGCCCTTGATAGGAAAGTCTGGAGGTCTAGTATCAGGGTTGTAGGATAGGGGCCCCTAGAGTTTTTCGTACTCCTCACCCGGGGTTGGGTGAGGCTTGGCAGGGCTATCCATAGATGATTTGTGTATTGGATTGTGTCTCCCTTATTATTGCATGCTATTTATGGTAGTTACTGTCTGATATTATTGCATGCTATTTTATTTATGGTTCCTATGTTTAGATTATTATTTGTGCTATTTCTGCTGAAGCTACTAATGTTCTTTTGTTGTTGTTTTTCTTTTTGTTGTTCCTTTCCTTCACTGAGCCGATGGTAGATTGGAAACAGTCTCTCTGCTCTTTCGGGTAGGGGTAAGGCCCGTCTACATATTACCCTCTCCAAACTCCACCTTGTGGGAGTATACTGGGTAGTTGTTGTTGTTAGTGTTGTTGTTGTTGTGTGTGTATATATTGACAAGAGGGGTTGATCTGATGGTAAGCAACCCCCACTTCTAACCGAGAGGTTGTGAGTTCGAGTCTCCCCAAGAGCAAGGTGGGAAGTTCTTGGAGGGAAGGATGTCGGGGGTCTATTTGGAAACACTCTCTCTAACCAAGAGTAGGGGTAAGGTCTGCGTACACACTACCCTCCCCAGACCCCACTAAGTGGTTTTATACTGGGTTGTTGTTGTTGTTGTAGTGTGTATATAGTAGCTGCACCGCCCATTCTATAGTCAACTTCCTCACTGCATTTGATCAATTTGACAGAAACTAGTCCAAATCACTTCAAGTCTTTCTTAAGTTTAGTATTTGCTTAATTAATGTGTTTTCAATAAATTCCAATCATATCCATTGAATTTTTCTATTTTTTTATTTTGCCTAGATTTTTTGAATGTTATATCACTGATAAAGAATTTTGACTCCAAACCAATCTAAATCACCCTCTGTCTTCCTCCAACTTCATATATTGCTAATGTATGTGTTTTCAATGAATTTACCCAATAACATAAAGTTTTATTTCCGAGATTTTATGAAAATTTTGGCTATTTTGGTAACACGAACTAATGACTAATTATTGGTAATACTCTCTTCGGTCCACTTTAAGTGATTTTTTTATTTTTTTCACACATGAGCCTTTTGCATCTATATCCGATTTTGGGATCATAATTGAACATATATCCACTTTGTAAAAAAAAGTTACAAGTTGATCGACTTTGAGATCTATCGGCTTAATGATAAAAATATTAATTTGAAGTAAAAAAATTACACTTCAAATGCACATAAGGCCAAATAGGTCTGAAGTTGAACCAATGGTTTCATGCACTTAAGGCCAATAAATCTGAATTGCACTTCAGATGCAATTAAGGCAAAAGGTCTTAAACGCAACAAACATTTTCCATACTTGAGGCCAATAAATTTGAAGTGAACAATTGCACTTCAAATGCACTTAAGGTCAAATAGGTTTGACGTGCAAATTGCCTAGAAATTTATTTCTCGAATTTTAACAATCCAATATATGATTTAATATCTAAATCTACTCCAAATGAGCTCAAATTTAAAACATAACCTCCAAATATCATGAAGAACAAACCTCAATCAGCAATTTGTAAAAATAACAATAAATCTAACGAACCTATTTTGCAATTAAGAAAAAAAACCCTAAGCAATAGTAAAAAATAAAGCGACACAACAGCTTACTACTGTAAACTATCGTAAACTACCTTAAACTATGTTCACAAACAAAATATAAAATTATTGTTGCCTGAAGAAGAAGAGGAGGAAGAAGAAGAAGGAGAAAAAGGCATGAAGTTGTTTAAACATTGGGTACAAATTAAAAAAAAAAAAGTAGATACAGGTTAAACGGCGGCGATCAAATAAGGGCAACCTATGTAAGTTTTACTTTCACACATATTAAGGAATTCACCTTTTAGCATTAATTAACAATAAAATTTTCATATTAATCTTAATTTACGTATTGATAATATAACAAACTACTCTTAACCTCTTTATTCCAAGGGAAACTTTAAGAAGTTAATTATTTCTTGATATCTGAAAAAATTAAATGTTATTGACCATAAAAAAAAAGGCAAAAAAATGACTTAAAATAGACCAGAGGAAGTAGTGTCTACTTGTGGTATCATAAGAACAGCATGCGCAGGGGCAGATATTACAACAACAACAATAACAACTCAATAAAATCTCACTAGTAAGGAGGTTTGCAGAGAGTAATGTGTATACAAATCTTATTCTACTTCAATGGAGTAAAAAGGTATAGTCCATCGGCTCAAAAAAATAAAAAAAAGAAGAAAGAGACACATATATACATACATATATATATATATATATATATATATATTATTGTGTTTAATATATGATCGATCCATTAGCTTTGATACAAACCATATGTATTTCTCAAGAAATCTACAAAATATGAATACATATTAAATTTTAAACCCGCTTATTTATATTTGACATCGTTTTCTTAGTATCATAAATGCATAATATCCAAATATTACAGACCTTTTTTTTAGTTTGTAATTGGGCGAACAACTTTGAAAAACAAGTTTGTTAGTTGGTGAACAACTAATAAAAGTGAACACGTAAAACAAAAAAAAATCCCACTACCATTTGAGAAACGTCATGACATAATTTCCTGATAACGAAATCAAAGCCACTCTTTTGGGGACAAATGGGTAGTCTCTGTTAACAATTGCATCATAGGTATTCGACTGACAAAGTTAAATAAAGGAGAATTTTGCATTTATCTGATCACAAAGCGTACGAAGAGGAAAATACTTAACAAGCAAGTTAACCATTTATAGGAGTTATTATTGGTTTCCATCATCTTCCTCCTTTTACCCTTTTTCTTTCTTCCGTTGGCTTATTCAATGCAACATCAAACTTATACGTAATTAAGCTCGCTCTTTCTGGTGAATATGAGCCGAAATTTTGGATCCATTGCATACAGGTGGTGCTGACAAAAAATAGCACCTAAGGGTAAAGGGATAAGATGTGACCCAGCAGTCCATAGAATAATTATAACAAAAAACAGTTTGATGTATTAAGCTCCCGTAATATACGAAATTTGGGAAAAAAAAGGCATTAGGTTAATATCAGTAAAGACAAAGAATATTAGCTAATCGTTGATTAAGTTTTGGTGGGCTGCATTACTTGATACTTGTGAAAGTGAGAGACACCGAGTTTACATTCTACTGCTAAGGGCTTCTTCTACTTCCTTAGTTGCAAAAGAAATTTGTTAGATTTATTGTTGTTTTGATAAATTAATTAGTTAGAGTTTATTTTTTTACTGTATTTGAAATTAATATTTCAAATTTGAGCTTATTTGGGGTATTAGATTGGATATTGAATTATTTGTTGGATTGTTGAAATTCGAAGAATAAGTGTAGGCCCAAGTGAAGGTTAGTTTTGACGATTGACAAAGGAAGCTTAGGCATGAACAAGGTCCATCTCTTGTTGTGCATAGAAACGGGCGGATTTGAGCATGTGAGATGCACGTGAAGGAGATAAGCTTAACTTGGCATATTTGATAGCTCCTGATCGAAAAGATTGCATAGTTGATAAAGAAAAGGACTCCTTACTCAAAGAGAACACTGTCCAAGATAGGGAAAGGAGTTAGAAATTGAGATCAACTAGAACTCTTCCATCAAGAAAGAGTAGCATTAGAACTCTAGTTATTTCTTAATGTACTAACTCTAAATATTGCAGGATGTTCTTATTTTACATATATACACAAACGCAGAAATTAAACATGAATTGAGAGCACAATAGCAAGGTATTTTGCAAGCAATTTGTGTGTGATTCAAGTGTGCAAACCTGAAGCTACATGAACCAGATAGAAGAACCAATTACAAGTATCTGTCTTTTATTCTAATTCAACTGTAGTAGGTGTATTTATATTTTACTTTTCAGCTTTATCTAGAAGCAATTGTAATAGTACTCAGAGTATTCAAGTTAGAGTTAACTTGAAGTTGTCGTAACAGTTAGAGGCTATTTTCCACAACTGGGTTAGATTTAATCCTAAGTTTATAAAAGTATTTTGTAAATGTAGTTTTTTAGCTTAGTGATTTAGTGGAGAGTTTGGGAAAAACCTACTAGGAAGTAGAGTGATTTTTTCACCTTTTGAGTCAGGTGTTTTTCACGTAAAATACTTGTGTTCTTTACTTACTGCATTTACAATTTCTGCAATAGTTGGTTAAGAAACACTTAGAAGAACCAGGTCCCTTCATAATTAGGTTAAGCAAAAAATTAGACACCACACAAATTCGTCCCCCCCCCCCCTCTCCCTGCCCCACCCCTCTTTGTGGTATTGAAGTTAAAATATCAACTGGTCTCAAAGCAGGCTATCCTTGAAAAGGCTAACACCTTAGGAACATATCAAGAGGAACGCACCACCTGGCTGCATTGCCGAGGACTTAAGGAAATGGGAGAAGAATGCTAAGGCCAATATCACTGTTATTCAGGAATCAAAGAACATTGTCACTCTCAAGTTGGATGAGCTAATTGGAAAGCTCACTACTTATGAACTTAGAAGGAAAATCGTGAAGATGGATATACCCAATAAGGAAAGGAGCCTAGCGCTCCGAATCACTAAAGGTTCTGAACTAGAAAATGATGAAATGGCCATGATCACAAAGGACTTAAAGAAGTACCTAATGAGTGGCAAGGGTCCTTAAAGAAATGGAAACTACAGCAAACTAAGGGTTCCTGAAAATCAAACCAATGAGGGGTGTTATAAGTGTGGGAAGATTGATTACCACATCAAAAACTGCAATCAGTGGGAAATTTAATGAAAGAAAGAAAGAGTTAAACAAAGAAAATAGAAGAAGGAACAGGTTCAACCCAAGAAGAACCAAGGATCAACAAATTCTACGGTTGCTGCTTGGGGAGAAAGATCAAATGAAAGCTCAGATGATGAAAATAGAGATGGAAAAGTACTTGTGGCCATTGAAAAATCTGATGAGGAATCTGAGGTAAGTGTAATTTATCTCAAAGACAAGATTAAATTATTGTCTAAAGAAAGGTTATCTGAGTTACTTCTAGATTTCATAAATGAATCTAAGGAGCTAAACAATGAAAAAGAATACTTGTCTAAGGAGTGTGTGATCTTGAAAGCTAAGAGCAAAAATCTGAAACTTAGGGCTAGTGAAAGTAACAGTAAAAATGCTGAGTTAAAGAACCAGGTTCATCAACTTGACACCACTGACCTAGAGCTTAGATCTGAAAATCTAAAACTGAAATTAGTAACATGTAAAAAGAAAATTGATCACACACAACTCACTTTAGAAGAAAACCTAGGAAAAATGAAAGATGAGTTGTACAAAAGAGATAAGCAGATAAGAGTCCTAAAGGAGGATATAAGCAAGGTCAAGCACGAGTTAGACAGAACCCGTAAATAGAACAGGTCCTCCGATGCACTTACATGGCTACTTGAATACCATAGCAGCAATAATAGAGAACTGGTTACTGGATCCCTGCACCTAAGTGAGATCCTAAAAGCAAGTACCTCACACTTCCTGAGAATAAAATTTTCACACATTATGGTAAAATTGGTCACTACGAAAGTGAATGTACTGCAAAATAAAGGTTGGTCGAAAGAATAAAATATTGATTCAAGGGAAAATTAAGATGTCATGTTGGGCCAAAAAGAATCAGATTTAACCTTTTGCCTATAGAAAAGGACCGAGACTAGTTTGGGTTCCTAAGACTAATCCATGATTTCTTGTTGCACGTCCAAGTTAAAGGGATCAGTCAAATATGGTACATGAATAATGGCTTGCACATTTGGGTCAAGAACTCTACTTGCTTGTGACTATGAGGTAATGCCACTCCTAATGAACATGGTTCATCCAAAAAGGTACCAGTCAATAGCAAGGTCAGAGCCTTGGTGTAGGAGAGTAGGATAAAGGATGTTGAGATTGAGAGGCTAAAGAAAAGGTTGGCTGAGGTGGAGACTGAGAGAGATGCTCTCATAACTGAGCTGGTAAGAGAAAAAGAAAAGAATGATGGCATTCTTCAAGATATGTTGAAACTTCTCCAAGCCAAGACCAAGCACCTAGTTCTTCCAAGCCTTAAGCTCCTAGCCTAGTGTAGTCCCTTCGGTGACCCGAGTTGGGATACATTCTGTTTGCTCGTGTTTTCAGTGTTTTTATTCCTTTTATGCTTTATGAAAGAACCATATCAAGTATCAATGAAATATGTTGGTTTTTTGTCCAAATGTTTGTTTATATTTCTTTGATGGTTGCTTAGCTTGATCTATAATGATTAATCCATGTTTACCTTTAAAGTAGCCCCAGTAGCCATGAGTAAGTTTAAAATCTGGTTATCTCATTTTTTATGCAACTTTTCGATGATGCCAAAAGGGAGAAAAAGATTGTTCTTTATACTTTGAACAGTTATGTTTATAACCTAATGTACCTGGTCATTGATGATAAGTAATAAAATGGAAATATATTTCTAACATTATGTTGATGTTAAGTTAAGTTGAAACAGGCCTAAGTTTATGAATAGCACATAGTTTGTCATCATCAAAAAGGAAATATTTATTGGCCCAAGTGAAAGTTAATTTTCATGATTGATAAAGGAAGCTCAAGCATGAACTAAGTACATCTCTTTTGGTGCATAGAAATGGGTGGATTCGAGTATGTGGGATGTACGTGAAGGAGATAAGCTTAACTTAACACATTTAATATCTCCTGATCGAAATATTGCATAATTGATAAGGAGAAGGACTCCTTACTCAAAGAGGACATTGTTCAAGATAGGGAAGGAGTTAGAAGTTGAGATCAACTAGAACTCTTCCACCAAGGAAGAGCGGCATTAGAACTCTAGTTATTTCTTAATGTACTAACTCTATATATTGCATGATGTTCTTATTTTACAGGTATGCACAAATGCAGAAGTCAAATAGGAATTGAGAGCAAAATAGCAAGGCATTTTGCAAGTAGCTTGTGTGTGATTCAAATGTGTATACTTGAAGCTACATGAACCAGATAGAAGAACCAGTTCCAGTATCTGTCATTTATTCTAGTTCAATTGTAGTAGGTGTGTTCATATTGTACATTTCAGCTTTATCTAGAAGCAATTGTAATAAGTACTCAGAGTATTCAAGTTAGAGTTAACTTTATGTTGTCGCAACAGTTAGAGGTTGGTTGCTATAACAGGACTAGAGTTAATCCTAGGTTTACAAAAAGGTACCAGTCAATAGCAAGGTCAGAGCCTTGGTGTAGGAGAGTAGGATAAAGGATGTTGAGATTGAGAGGCTAAAGAAAAGGTTGGCTAAGGTGGAGACTGGGAGAGATGCTCTCATAACTGAGCTGGTAAGAGAAAAAGAAAAGAATGATGGCATTCTTCAAGATATGTTGAAACTTCTCCAAGCCAAGACCAAGCACCTAGTTCTTCCAAGCCTTAAGCTCCTAGCCTAGTGTAGTCCCTTCGGTGACCCGAGTTGGGATACATTCTGTTTGCTCGTGTTTTCAGTGTTTTTATTCCTTTTATGCTTTATGAAAGAACCATATCAAGTATCAATGAAATATGTTGGTTTTTTGTCTAAATGTTTGTTTATATTTCTTTGATGGTTGCTTAGCTTGATCTATAATGATTAATCCATGTTTACCTTTAAAGTTGCCCCAGTAGCCATGAGTAAGTTTAAAATCTGGTTATCTCATTTTTTATGCAACTTTTCGATGATGCCAAAAGGGAGAAAAAGATTGTTCTTTATACTTTGAACAGTTATGTTTATAACCTAATGTACCTGGTCATTGATGATAAGTAATAAAATGGAAATATATTTCTAACATTATGTTGATGTTAAGTTAAGTTGAAACAGGCCTAAGTTTATGAATAGCACATAGTTTGTCATCATCAAAAAGAAAATATTTATTGGCCCAAGTGAAAGTTAGTTTTATTGATAAAGGAAGCTCAAGCATGAACTGAGTACATCTCTTTTGGTGCATAGAAATAGGTGGATTCGAGTATGTGGGATGTACGTGAAGGACATAAGCTTAACTTAACACATTTAATATCTCCTGATCGAAATATTGCATAATTGATAAGGAGAAGGACTCCTTACTCAAAGAGGACATTGTTCAAGATAGGGAAGGAGTTAGAAGTTGAGATCAACTAGAACTCTTCCACCAAGGAAGAGCGGCATTAGAACTCTAGTTATTTCTTAATGTACTAACTCTATATATTGCATGATGTTCTTATTTTACAGGTATGCACAAATGCAGAAGTTAAATAGGAATTGAGAGCAAAATAGCAAGGCATTTTGCAAGTAGCTCTTGTGTGATTCAAATGTGTAAACTTAAAGCTACATGAACCAGATAGAAGAACCAGTTCCAGTGTCTGTCATTTATTCTAGTTCAATTGTAGTAGGTGTGTTCATATTGTACATTTCAGCTTTATCTAGAAGCAATTGTAATAAGTACTCAGAGTATTCAAGTTAGAGTTAACTTGAAGTTGTCGCAACAGTAGAGGATGGTTGCTATAACGGGACTAGAGTTAATCCTAGGTTTACAAAAATATTTTGTAAATGCGATTTTTTGGCTCAGTGATTTAGTGGAGAGTTTGAAAAATCCTACTGGGAAGTAGGTCATGATTTTTTCACCTTTTGAGTTAGGTGTTTTTCACGTAAAATACTTGTGTTCTTTATTTCCGCTTTTACTATTTCTGTAACAGTAGGTCAAGGAACACTTAGAAGAACTATGTCCTCCCATAATCAGTTTAAGCAAAAAAATAAACACCACACAGATTATCCCCCTCCTCTTGTGGTATTAAAGTTAAAACGTCAACAAGCTTCTATTTTTGGTAATTTACCCTTTAGACTGAAAAGTCTTAAAATTCGGTATATATGCAAATTCCCAAACACAACTGTTATTTCCCAATATCTTATTATGATTCACATTAGCTTCACTGAATTTCGCATTAGAACTTTCTAACAAGATATATTGCAATATGACATTAGAGTAAAGTTCAAAAGAAGTGGGAAAGTGGCAGAAAAGAAACAAAACCAAGTGTACAAAATATCAACTCATATTTGTTAGGGGAATATATATTCAGTACTTAGCATGATTTAGTCCAAGCACTAAAAAATTGTTGCCCACTTACACATAAGGCGGCAGTCGTCTGAGATTGAGGTTGACATCTCTAATTAAACTCTTACCCAGTTTAGGGGTAAATAAATTAAAATTAATTATATTTAATAGAAGGGTCTTCAATATGTTACATTTTGTGGGAGCCTGCATTTTCTTTTTTTCTCTTTAGCGCTAGCCTGTAAAAATATTTCTCCACCCAAATGGCGAGACATAGATATCTACTTATTTTGATATCATATTGTTAGATTTTTCCTACTTATGTATGTGACCTAATAAACTTAATGCCCTTAATTAAAATTTAATCCATGATAAATATCATTCGTTCGATCGATTACTTGATGAACGTATCGGATCAAATAAGAACCTTTATATGTTGGTCCTCTCACCTATTCATTAGGATTACCATATTTTTTCTATCCACTTTTTCATCACCTTTCTATGGTGGTTGCTTCCGGCAAATAACGATTATTAAGAAGCCTTAGCTATAATATTAAAAAAGTTATAGCGTCTATGTATAGCCGTATAACATAAATGTTACTTTTTCTGTTTCAATTTATGTAAATATATTTTTTTAGTTTGTGTCAAAAAGAATGATTTCTTTCACTATTTGAAAATAATTTATCTTTATATAATGATTTTTAACCAAATAAAATATATGTGATTTATTTTACACTACAAATTCAAAAAAAAAAATTTCTTTTAAACTTCGTGTCCAATCAAATGAATTTCAATAAATTTAAACTGATAGAGTACTAAAAAACTTAAAGGCAATGGGGCCAATGAGGAAAATAGAAATGTTGTCAGTCCATTATCATGAAACTCCCCAACTGAAGAAATGTGTGATGTTGTCGTGGACCATACCCAGCAATTCCTCAACATTATGAACTTAGGGCAATCCAATTGCAGATTTCATTAAATATTTTACAAATAAAACGCGTGATAGTACCTTCAATACAAAGATAATAAATGAATCTGGGGTCACTTTGTTTACTGTTTGTGGGTCAAAGGGGCACATCAAAATCTTTTTCCCTAAATAAATAAAATTCGATCAATGCGTTTTTTTTCTTTTTTTTTTTCCCTTCATTGACAGCTCATGTACACCCCCAACCTCAAAATAACTTTCCCTATAAGCAAAACCAAGTATAGTGTAGATAAAAGGAATGTAGGCACATAAATACATATGTATTGTAACACAGATCCAACATTCTTTTAAACGAATGAGTTGTGCACTCACTATGTCTTATGTTTTATGTGTGTTGAACGTCTTACCAAATTAAACAACATTCAACAAAGCATTGCACATTTCTCCACAACTAGACCACTGTTTCGTGCTTGGCACTATTCCAATACTAGTAGTTATTTATATTAATATTATTAAATATATATATATATTAAAAGAAAGCTATACCTACAATCAATGAAACGTCCAAAGAGAAACGAAAAAGGAAAAGCCAGTTAATGGACAACTACTATGATCAAAGTGACAGTGCTAAAGCATGTGCTGCACCCTTTCGTACTTTGACCATCAGCACAACAAATTGATGAAATACTTTGAAAAAAAATATGTTAATGTACACAATATATTGTCCATTAACTTTTTATCTCATAAATTTGTGACCGTTACAAAATAAAATTTACATCGTCAACTGGTAACTTATAGGTAGTCCAGAGACAAGCTCTACCTACGAGGAAAAATTTAAAACAAAATGCAATTTAAATTTTGGATTGCAATTAAATATAATAAATAATGGGTATAATTATTGATTAATAATACCTGACCATATGCCATGGAGAGGTATTCATACACTGACAATAAAATATGAGAATAGAAAGGGTTGTAATTCCAACCAAAACATGAGGCCAACCCTTTTTCTCCATCTCTTAGCAAAAAAAAACTATCTTAGAGACTTATTTTCCTCACTAGTATTACCTAATCTATAAACCAACCAAAGAAAAATATCATATCCGCCAGTACTTTTTTCTTGAATCTTTGAACCTTTCAATATCTTATTTTTCCCTTAAACCCTAATATACTAACCCCAACCAAAAACGTTCCTATTTAGTTTTGACTGCTAAAAACATCTTAGTCATCGTCTTCTTTCTGAAACTGACTACCCTATACTTGTTCAAATCTTCAGTACCCAAAAAAAAAACAAATCCCTCTAAGTTTTCAATAAGACTTCAAAAAAAACACGAGTTTTCTGCGTCAGTACGTCCACTCCTGAGGAAGTTGAAGTTCTTGGGCCATTGCCACTGGCTGTATTCTCTGATTTCTCCTCTGTTGAGCTGCCGCCGTATTATTTCGGTATTTCAATCCACCATCTGAACCAAAATATTGCAAATATCAGATAAATTTCACAATAAAAATAAATTGAACTGTAATTAGGGTAGAATAAAGAAATGATTGTTACCAGTGGCTGGAGCGAAATTAGACTGTGGCCTAGTAGCAGCATCCATAGCTTCTAAATTCAAATTCAAGGCTTGGACCACCCTGTCAGGCAATATAACTGGACAACCTAAATTCACCCCAAACAAATAGAAGCATCAGATTAACAGACAAACCGACCCCAAAAAGGAAAAAAATTGACATCTGGTTGAAACAGCTCAGAAATAACAGACATTATCTTGTGGATTCAAGTTATTTAAAAGAGTCCATACTTAACTAAAAAAGGTCCAAATCTTCTCTTATGCAAATAAATGCATTTTTACTATACCATTAAAGTTGAATCTACGGATCAAACTGTAACAGGGTCGAAAAAATTACCTGGTTTTTTCCTGGTTTCGGTTTGTGTACCAATTCTTCTAGGCAAAAAGACACCAGTTCCAGCACATTCCCGCTTAGGTCCAGGATTTCCTAGGAAAACAGCGTGCATGCCTGAACCAGTATTAGGCTGCTGCTGCTGAGACTGAGACTGTTGCAAAGTAGACCAAGCAGAATATGGCAAGTTCATTAAACTCCCGTTTACTCCATTTCTAGCCCTGTTCTCAGCCATTTGTTGTTGGTTCCGGTTCACTGGAAACTGCCTATATCCACCTTGTTTCATCATTTGTTGCTGCTTCAAACGCTGGAACTGCATTTCCAAGGCTAAAATTAACAAATGCTCAAAACAAAAACTGAAAAAAACATAAGAAAACAGTGTATAACACTTACTTGAGCAACTTGCAATTGCTGGTAAGAAAGTGGGGGCTGATTTGACTTAATTGAAGCCAGACTCGTTTTGGTATTTTTTGGGCCAACAGGTACTGGACTTGTCTTCCGTGGAGGAGCAGCCCATATTCCACCTCCAGCTTTGTTATGGGTATACAGTGCAGTTGACTCTTCCATCATTCTAATCCTCGCCACTTCTCCGGCGGCCGCATAAAGTAGATCCATAGACACCTCGGGCCGGGCCATACGCGGCGGCGAAGATGCCTGTGACGGCCCGTTTGGGCTTCCGCGACTCGACCCCTGTTTGCAACCACATAACGTCGACTGTGGCGAACGTGACAAACCCCAACCCTAAGGGGGGGAAAAACAAGAAAAATCAAATTAGTCAAAAATAACTAAAACTGAAAAGAGAAAAGTATAACTAAGAAAATAAAAAAAATAAAATACCTTGGTGTTTTCCTGCAGAGTTGAGTGAGCCATTTTTCGAGTTAACCCACTGATATAATCATCTTCATCACTCTCAGTTTCTGTTGACCCGACCACAGACTCAACAGGCGAACTCAGATCAGAGTGAGAACCAAACGAGTTAAACCCATAAGAAAACGAGTTATTACCATCCTTACCGCCTTCACCAACACAAGAATGAGTCTTAAAATCCATTAAAAGGTCATCGTCAGTCAGGAACTGAGGCGGAAGCCAAAACTCACAATCATCAAAATCTTTCTCCATCTTCAAATCCCACAAAAACACTAAACAACTTCAGTATTTATAAATGAAAAAGGAAGACTGAGATATGAAAAGCAATAAGTAAAGAAAAGGAGTTTGCCGGTTTTTGAAGGTATAATTATACAGGGCAACAGTGATACGGAGAGAATGAAGAATAGATGGAGAGAGAGAAATGGAGGCAGCAAGTCTTTATAACGAAAAAAATTTCGAACCCTAGGTGTTGGGGAGTAGATTTTATGTTCACTTGCGGCGACAGAGAGTGGAGACACACGCCAGGGTTATTTTTTGGGTGTGGGAGTTGTAGCCAGGTAAGAGGAGTGGGGCGTGAGTGGGCTCGGTCGAAGAGTGTAGGGGTTTTTAGTGGGTCCGTAATCTGACAGTAGTTGCACGGTTTGCATGTGAGCCGGTGATGGGTCCCGCTATGGAAGTTGAATTAAATAGTGCAAATTTAATTTAATTTTATTGGGAAATAAATACTAAGTAGTTAATTAATTAGGTCTAATGAAAGGCTTAACATTGTAATGAGAACGTGTAGACGCCTTTGTGATAGGTTAAAGAGGGGGGTGGATAATGACAATTGTTTCTCATCCACTCCCATGTGGCACTTCATGCTTTGCATGTAAGCAAACTCATGGAATTGGGTCCATGTACTTTGCTTTTTCTATTTTGTTAATATAATATTTTTGTATCTTCTATAAATTATATAAATGTTACTATACAATTAAATTAATTAGGTGGTGTTTATTTAAGCAAAAACTGACAATTTTACTCCCAAATTTTTTAGCCAAATGTCAATACATAAGAAAAAAAATCGGGAGACTTTTGTCTAACATAGCATTAAGTTAAAAGAATTTACTCGTTCTTTAAACAAACGTCTCTAGACCATTTAAAAGTTGAGTTTAACGTTTGAACATAAAATTTATAATTTAAAAAAAAGATAATATTTGATTTAAGTTGAAAAATAATACTTAAATATATATTTTATTTGAAAAAAAAATTGTGAACAAATAAGGTCTAAAGAATTTTGAAGCCGAGTTGATAAGCTACCTCAATTTTCATTTTATTTATAAGGATTCGAATTTTGCCGTGATATTACTTCCCCTATTTGGTGATTTACTTTTTCTGAACTTGCTTGACTAGTCCGAAAAAGAAGGAAAGTGTTCACCTTATCATCCTCTCCCGCATTTTTTCTTCCGAAAAAATTAAAGTGACTTTAAGAATTTTACTATGGAGATTGAAATTGTTTTATCATTCAAATGTAAAATTAAACTTAAGTCCTTTTGTATTTATTAATTTTTTATTATATGCAGATTTTCCTTTCCTTCAATAAATCAATAAAATAAGAGATAAATTTTGTTCTCTTAGTAGTCAATTGTAGCTAAATATATTTATGCTAAACATATATTAGCAGTCCGGGATAACAGTATAAGAGCATGTTTGGCCAAAGTTTTTAGAAGGTTAAAAGTATTTTTTTGGCCAGAAAAGTACTTTTTAAAAAATTAAATTTGTTTGGCTAAACTAAAAAATAGTAGTTGCAGAAGCAATTTTTATGATTATGAGGAGAAGATACAAATTCTCGCTTCTTCCAAAAACAAAAGCTGAAGCGGAAAGTTAATTTATTCGAGACAAAAATAACCTTACAATAAATTTATATTTTTCAAATTATCCCTCATAAATTTAATTTTTTTTCCTTTTTTTCTATACATGTATTCTCTTTTTTATTTCAAATTTTGTTTCTCTTTATCCTATTCTTAATAGTAGATTTTAAATTTATATTGAATGATGTATTTTAACATATTTAAATTATCATGTAGATAATAAATAATACTAAGCATTCAATATTATTATTTTGGAATAACTATATTTTATATTAATTAAAATTTTTAATTTATATCTTTACTTTACGTTTTTCTATTTTAATTAAATTCTTTTTTAATAAATGTTTAAATTTATTTTTCTTTTCTAAATAATACTAATTGAACCTTTACTGTCATTTTCGTAATTGGATACTTAAAAGTAATTTTTTAAAAGATTTGTCAAACACGATAAGTTTGCAAAAAGTACTACTCAAACGAACCGGCCAAATACAAACTATTTGTTTTGCAAAAGTAGTTTTTCATAAAACACTTTTAAATAACAATATTTTTCAAAATAAGTAATTTTTGACAACTTAACCAAATGGACTCTAAATTAGCTTAATCAGCTAATTACATTACAAGAACATCTTGCATCACAAATGGATAGAATCTTATTATTTTTTTCCTTTTTCTCGGGCGTTCATTGGTAAATTATGATTTATTTTAGATAAATCTCCCCTGCCTTTCTTTTTTGCATACATATAATTGGTTCTCTTCATTTTTTCTTTTTTCACTTATTAAGTATTTTCCCTTTTTAACCTACTTATTATTGATACACACTATCTGTGTCTAAATTCTCCTAATTATAGTTATTATAAAGTATTTAATTAACGGCAAATGTATCTCTGGTTCATTAATTTCGACATGTTACATTACTCACGCATTTTGCATGGTAATTGTTGTGTGAATGAAATGAGTGATCGAAAGAACTTCCGTGGCACTTATTCATCTATTAGTCTTTGGGTATACGTGTTATAAGATAATTTTCTTAAAAAAAATCTCAGAAACATTATATTATAAATTGTATAATAATATTAATATTATAAGAATTGAGAAGATAATATTCATAAAAAACAATTAGAAATAGAAATATGATATGCTTTCAATCTCAATTATAGTTTATTCAAAGCTTCAACACATCATACACAAGAATACTAAAGAAGAAATAGTGATATAGAGAGAGAAAGATTTTTATTATTAGTATACTTAACTAAAAAGATTTAAAATTAAAGTGATTTGGTGAATCTTAGAGAAATTGTGTTGTAATTTTCTTTATTAAAGATTTATATTAGTATTAGTGGTGTGCAAGTCAGATTGGTTGTTACGTGTTTAAAATAAATTGAAAAACCACAAAGGTTCAAAAAGAAATGCTAAATTTTAGAAAGGTATTTTAATAATCTAACCTTTAGTTGACTTTCAAATCTTAAATATTCAAAAAAGAATTTATAATTATAACTTTTTAATGTAACTCTTAGTTTCAGATAACATAAAATTATTTTCAAATTATGAAGATACTTATAACAATTTCTGACGTAAATAAAAAATAAATACAATAATTGCGTAGATGGTAGTATCTCAAATAGGGAAGGACATAAAAAAACAAAATATTAGTTGATATCAACGTTCTAATTTATTTACAGCACAAAATTCAAATAAGCAAAGAACTTATGCAAAGTAATAGATTTTAAAGTCATGTATATTAAAAAATAAATTCAACTATAATTATAATTAGTTTATATAGTAATATAACATAACTCTAGAAAATTTATATTTATCTATGCTATTAACTTAGCATAATCTTAAGACCATCAATGTGTCTGTATTGGAACGTCAATCAAATAGTTCCAATATTAGTTTAATTCAAGTACCTTATATTACATACTTTACACGGGCCAAATATAAAAAAGAGAATATTTCATATTAGGACTTCCTACCTAGTTCAGTAAGTTAAAATTAATAATTAAAATTTTAGTTGATTGTAGTATTCAAAATATTAGGAAGGTAACCTAAATTTCAATTTTGTTTAGTGAACATAATATTTGAAAAATAAAAAAGCCGAACAAAATTTTGCTAAGAACTTTTCTATTTTTAATATTTAATATAATATAATATAGTATAAATATAAATATAAATTTAAATTATTTTTATCATGTAGTGTGATTATGGAGATATTTTTAGAATTAGAATAATACAGATATAGTGAACTAAGTACAACTAGCACAAAAGTAGAGCATATCAATGTTATTCATTGAAATGAAAATGACAAAAGTCCCAAATGTGCCTTTGAATTATTTATCTTGCCTTACTTTTGTCATCCATCATTAGGTGACAACAAAAAATATTCATGGTTATCCTCTCCTATTTTATGGCCAAAAGATATTAAAACTTTTTTGATTGAAATAATTAATAATAATGATAAGGTAAATCTTAATCAAGTATAATAAACTTCAAATCTGAAATGAATCAAAAAATAACGAGTAAAATAAAATAAGAGCGATCAATCTTTATTAATGTTTGTCATTTCTTTTTTCATGAGACATAGAGGATGATTAATTTTGCATCCTTTTCGAAAAGAAATTGCAGGAGGAAGTAAAGAGAGAAATCCCTCTTCCCTCTTCGAGAATTCCCCCCCCCCCCCCCCCTTCCTCTATATATATAGCTCTCGAACCGTTGCTATCTTCTTACCTAATGTGCCTTCACGCTGCAACCTTTTTTGTAATTGCTTGAGTATTGCTTTTAATTTAACGTACATTGTAGGTGATTGGACTGAAGTAGGTCATGATGTCTCTCGCTATGCCGCCACTTAGGCGGGATCCCAGAAGGATCGACTACTGTGGCCAGATTTTGACCTATACAGTTATTCCGTCCATCCATCGGGGTCGTCAATCGGTAGGCCCGATGACCGGATTTTGATTTTGAGCACTTAGGAGAAATCCGATTGTTCATGTCATCGGCGTAACTTTTAGATCGAGACAATGGTACGATGCTCTAACGATACCTTTGAAACGTTGCGACCGTTCGAAATCGAAGCGTTATTTGATTTGAAACGTCGTTCATGGCTATTGCTATTATGACACATGTTTCCTGGGGATTAGACTGTTTCATACCTTATCAGTTTCGATATGCGACACTTGGATTTTTCGCTTGGGGAATTTATGTCCCTATAAATATAAGAAAAATACCATTAGATTGGTACACTTTCTTGCCTTTGTTGAAAGAGTTTTGTAGATCTTCCTCTCTTCTGATACCTCAAATTTTTGATTCTCTCCGGTTAGCGAGAAATTTTTGCCCCAATCTCTTTTTTTTAATCCTTTGTTCTACTAAATCAATATAAATGGTTGGTAGTTCTTCTCGCGCTGACAATCATGCCGTAGTTCTGGCACCGGAAAGTGATGTTCATGCTCCCGGAGGAGTGGAAGTGATAGAGGATGAAGGGGTTCCAACGGCAACTGAAATATTACCTCGCCCTGGAAAGCCGTGGAACGATTATCATAGTCCTATCGGAGAAGAGCCGGAACCTGCTTCCTCTATTATGCCTGAGGCAGTGATTACGAAGCTGAAGGATAAATGGGGAATCCCTCACTACGTTGAAATGCTACCGGCGGTGGGAGAAGACATCATACATTCTGATTGCCCGAAAGATTGTGCGTTTTATGTCTATCCCTTTATTGTCGGGTATACACTTCCTCTACCCCTCTTGGTGGTATATTTCTGTCATTTCTACGAGGTGTGTCCGGCTCAACTTTCGCCATATTTGTATAAATTGTTCCTTATTCTGCTCAAGTTCGCAGAGCTTGCTGGTCAGAAAAACACTCTAAGGCACATGCTTAATATCTTCTCCCCTCAACTCATTCAAGGCACGATGATCCACAAATGCCATTGAGGAATAAAGAGTTTGGTGATGAAGATGGACGGTAGGGCCAACTGTCGCTTTTATGAAAACTATTTTTATGCATGGATCGAGCACCTTGTAGAGGATCCCGCGAGGTTTCCCGAGCGATGGAATTTTGCACGAAAGTTTTTATATCTTAGTCGGAATGATAGCCAATCGCTTTTTTTTAGGTGGATTGAACTAATTTTACTTTTGTGCGTGTTGACAATATCCGCGAATGGGTGAACGCCATTCTTCCTTATATGGTGGGAGTTAGCGAATGGTCGTCCTTCTACGAGACATATGGATGTAAGCCCCTTACTGGTGAGTAGTTTTACCGTAGTCTATTTTCCGATTCTCAATATTGCTTTGTTGCTTATACAACATTTTATCGTTAGCAGAGAGAGTGCGAAGGGCGACGGCTCTACTTATATTTTGTCAGCCGACATCCTCCAGCCGGTACCAAATCCTGCTGGCCGACATATGGCAAGGGTTGCTCAAGTCAAATCTGCAAATCATAGCCGTGTGCACGGAAACTATTCCTAATCTGGGGCCTCGACTTCTACTATCTTCCCAATGGGGAAGTCTTCCATGCCGAGGAGAGTGAGGGGCCGTCAAAGAGATAACGAGTGAAGTCTGAAATGGCTCTATAAATCATGGTGTGTCTAGAGGGCGGCATCCCTTGATTAAATCTAAGATGGGCCATTCACCGTGACCAACCCATCGACAAAGACTCCATTTGTTATAAGTGACCAACAGACTACTGCGACAGGGAGTCAGAGTCCCGAGGCTGTTGTTGTTACTTTGGGAGGGCCTTCATCTTATGGACCGGGTCGTGATTCTTCTTCGGCCGCAAAAAAGGGAAAAGGCGTCGTGGTCTATGACTAACAATTTGAGTTTAATCTTAATCCTGATAACGTGAGGATATTTGAAGAGGGCCTTACACGTGTGGTGGTACATGCGAGAGGCCCGTCCCGTATACTTGAAATCTTGTCGGATATTAACCTCATTGGGTAAACGGAAGACTTGGTACCGCAGTTTGCGCTTTTATGCTCTACCGCCGCAACCGTGGCTCTCTGTGATGGCTGTGATATTGATTTGATGCATGAAGTGGTCGTTACGGGTATGAGGGTAAGTTTCTCCTTTCTTTTATGTTCTTTTCATCTTTGGCGACTTTGGCCTTCACCAATGTTTTCGTCTTTCAGACGTACATGGTGGAGATTGAGAATGCTTATAGGGCCGACAACCTATGATGTTTGAGAAGTATCGACACTACCACAACAAGTGTCGTGAGAACCAAGAGCAGTTGAGGGAATACACGGGTGATCGATCCCTTGGTGAGGAATTGCAGAAGAGGGATGAGGTGCTGATGTAGGCTATTCGCAGGAGTAGAAAGCTCGAGGAGCAACTTCATGTAAAGGACGAAGAACTTGAATTGGATAAAGGGGTTGCTGAATAGTGTAAGCATATTTAGGCGAAGGTGCGCTCAAGGACCAGAATGCCATCAGGGTCGAGGCGATGGGTGCGGAATGGATGGGAAATTTAGCTGAGCTTGAGAGAAAGGTTTCCGGGTTATAGAATATCGAGAGTGCTTGGGCGTCGGCTTCAGCGAGGGAGGCATCTTTAGAGAACACTATCTGCATCCTTCAATCTGAGCAAGAATCTGAGAGGGTGACAGTGACGCTTAGGGAAGTGAGACTCGAAAAGCGTATTGGTGACATCGAGCGAGAAGCTTCGACTTTGGGGGATCGGGGCACTGCTCTTGAAGCCAAAAATGCGCAATTGTTGGACTAATTCGAATCTACCTCTGGCGATGTTCCCCGTCATATGCACGAGCTCTAGGTACATGCCAAAGTCCATAAGGGACATATATAAGAGCTTGCAGGAGGCAGATAATATTTATGAGGCCACATATGAAGGAACACAGGTGAAGGCACAAGAGGCTCGTGTCAACTATGGATATAACCCTGCGACGCCAGAAGCCAACGAGGATATTGCTGCTGAAGAGGGACTTCCTAGAGATGGTGATGAGGAGGATGGCGATGATGACGTTGAGTGAAAGAAATTGTTCATCTTTGTTTGTGTTTTTCTCTTCTTGTTTTTGGTTTGTTGTCTTTATGTTGTTATATTTTCCTTTGGACTTGCCTGGTTTTAGCCGTGTGTGATTTGCGACTATTTGCTTAACTGCTTTATATAAAAAGAAGTTTTCATCGGTGTATGTCTTTTCCACTTCTCTTCCTTTTGCTTTACATAACTTTGGCGTGAAATTTTGAATTTCTGTATGGTGTATTCTTGATTTTGAGGGAATTTAATCTCAGCCGGATTGAGTAGGACTTCGTCGTGTGAGTCCGAATGGACTCTTGTTTTATCTATCTATTTGGGCGAGGTTGACAGGTGACTTATTGCTTTGATCAGATTCATTTTCGATTCAAAATGATATTATATAACATATTCATTATTTTGGACGAAACCAGTCATGACATGGGTCGTCCGGGTGGGACCAAATTATCGTTGGTTCGAGCGAAGTCGCTTTTTTGGTGATGACCATCGACTTTAGGGGTGTTATTTATATCTCTCATCGAAATATTAACCCATCGTTGTTCGATCGAGGTTGAACTCTTCTTTTTGGCAATGGCCATTGGCCATAAGGGTTTCGTCGAAATGTTAATCCGTCGTTGTTCGATCGAGGTCAAACTCTTCTTTTTGGCGATGACCCCTTGTCCTTAAGGGTGTTATTTTGTACTTTCATTAAAATGTTAACCCGTCATTTTTCGATCAAGGTCGAATTTTTCTCTTTGGCAATGGCCCTTGGCCTTATGGGTGTTATTTTGAACTTTCGTCGAAATGCTAACCCGGGTTATTCGATTGAGGTCGAACTCTTCTCTTTAGCGATGGCCATTGGCCTTAAGGGTGTTATTTTGAACTTTTGTCAAAATGTTAACTCGTTATTGTTCGATCGAGGTCGAAATCTTCTCTTTGGCGATAACCCTTGGGCTTAAGGGTGTTATTTCGGTCTTTCGTCGAAATGTTAACATGTTGTTATTTGATTAAGGTCGAACTCTACTTTTTAGCAATAGGCCTTGGCCTTAAGGGTGTTATTTTGAACTTTCGTCGAAATATTAACCCGTCTTTGTTCGATCGTGGTCGAACTCTTTTCTTTCACGATGTTCCTTTGGCCTTAAGGGTGTTATTTCGAACTTTCGTCGAAATATTAACCCGTCGTGAGTCCTAGTTTTTCTTTTGGAGTGTTTCGGGTATTTTTTAGAGGAGTCCCAGTTTTGCTCAACCTCTGTGTTTCCTGGGTGAGTCCTAGTCTGCTTGATTTTGTTTGCATCGAAGAGTGTAATGTCGGAGGTATAAAATGTGGCTATTTCCTCACGTTCGTTTCAGGAACATATTGGAGTTTCCCTATCTAGTCTTGTCGCTTTTCGGTCTGGAGATGTCATTGGCAAGCGGGGCAATAAATATTCTTTGAACTCGATGGCGTCCTCCTCATCGACTTGGTCCAAACTTCCTCGGGAAAGCCCTATTGGGGGAATTCCTAGGTGAGGGAGAGAGAGTACGCCTTAAGGGACGTCCTTTTCTAGAAGTTGGAGTTTCAGGTGGGCGATATTTCGGTTATTTTATAATAGTTTCCCATTCTCTAGTTGAGATGTTCCTTTGCTAGCTCGCTCGTGCAACGCTTGTGTTCGCGTTTGAGCAAACAACAGAAGCTGAGCCAAAATAATATTTTCCTTACCCAATCTGATGAGTAGGTGAATGAAGGTGGATCTATAGTGTTGCTCGCTTTGCCTGACGTTTAAATGGTTGATGGGGTGGTGGTTTCTAAATTTTGTGGCCATATTTTCCTCTCTTTCCCCCTCTTTTTTGTGTTCTTAGCTCCTTGTGGGTTGGGCTCGCTTTAGCTTGTTCATAGACCGCCCTATGTGTGTGGGGGGAGGGGGGAGGATGTTGGTTATAATTTCTGCTTGTATGTAGCATCATGATCTAGATTAGCACGTGAGGTTTACTTACCGTTCTTTTTGGCGGATGCATATGTTTCCGGTTTTGATCTGAAAGAGATTAGGAGATTTAACTACCATAGACGATGCTAAATTGTTTGACCAAAAGATATCAAAACCTTTTTAAGTGAAACAATTAATGATAATATTGAGGTAAATCTTATCCAAGCGTAATAAACTCCAGATCTTAAAATAAATCGAAAAATATTTAGTAAAATAAAAATAAGAGTGATCAATCTTTATTGATATTTGTCATTTCTTCTTTCATGAGACATAGTGGATGATCAATTTTGCATCCTTTTTGAAAAGAAATTGGAGGAGGAAGTAAAGAGAGAAAAAGCCTCCCCCATATAGTTCTGGGACCTTGCTATCTTCTTTGGTGGATGTGCCTTCATGTTGCAAACTTTTTTGTGGTTGCTTGGGTATTGTTTTTAATTTACGTACATTGTGGGTGCTTGGTCTAAAGTCAGGGGCAGATTTAGTTCAATAATTATGGGTTCCCGTAAAACCAGTAGTTTTTGTCTAGATTCTGTATTTGTATTGAAAAATCCATTGAATGTATAAGAATAAGTAGCTTGGAACGTAGTCTGTTTATTTAGTTAGTATTGTATATTAACTCGAGATTTTTGTAGGAATTAATAAACCTAAAATTTTGGATATGCCTCTAACTGAAGTAGGTCGTGATGTCTCTCGGTATCCCGTCACTTAGGCGGGATCCAACAGGGTTGACTACTTTGATCAGATTTTGATCTATACACCTATCATATTTGACATATTTCAACTTAATTAATGAAATTCTCGTTCATGTTGATCTTTAAGGAGCGAATAGATATAAATTTTTTCGAATATTTTCACTATAGTGCATGTAATTGACACATAAATTACACATTGTAATTTTAATAGCCACAGCCACATGGTAAAAATAGAAAATATTTTCTTCGGAAAAATTGTTCTAAACTACACAAAAAAAATGTTCAAATGCCACCTTAATTAAGATGGAATTTGGCGGGCATGAAAATACAAGAGAAATATAGTCAGGGGCCTGAGTGTACACTGAAACCCTGTAAGGTCATGGTCAGCAAATCTCTCTGCTGCAGTGTTTCAGAGATATACTCTCTAATAAAACAAAGAATTATTAATCACCAATCCCACTGTGGACATTATTTAGTGGGGTTTGGACATAAGAATGGCAAAATCCTAAGAAAGTGAATACAAATAGTGATGTGAAAATAATATTTGAAAATTAAGAATTATGTTTGAACATGAATATAATTTTGAAATATTTCTAAATTTTTGTTAGTAATTTGAGTAAAAAAATAAAAATATAGTTTTTTGAAGTTATTTTAAAATTTTCAAAAAATTTTAAAATTTATCTTCAAATGAAAATTACAAATTTTATTGTCAAGTAAATTTTGAGAAAAAGTGAAAAGCATTCATGGCCAAACAGGCTCTTCGAATTTCTTTCTCTTTACAAAATAAAAAAAATAAAACGTTACAAGTTTATTCAATATTTGAGAGTAGACTAGTGGTACCAATCACAAAACAGTACTAACACGAATGGAGGGAAAAATGTAATAGTTGTATACTACTGGTGAGATTCTGAATTTAAAATTTTGAAAGTTTCGATATTACAATTAGGCTAAGACCTCGTTATATTTAGTAGAATATAAGCCACGCGTCAGCAATAATATTTCATTGGTCATTTTCTATGTGGCACTTTTACTATTTTGAAATGGTCTAAAGTATTTACCTAATATCATTTCACCATCTTCAACGCTTTTTATGATTACATTAATTTTAAACTTTGATGTTATATTTTTTTCCCTCTTAAACCAGCATTTTAACTATTATTCTTCATAAATTATTCGATCTTGCTTGTATAGAATACAGTTCTAATTAATTTTAAACTTGTATATATACATTAAGATGGGTAAATAGTACTCCTAATAATAATTTTTTAGTCGACCAAAAAATCATCAAACAGATAGTAACTTTTATGTGAGTAAGTTTGATTTTCTCATATTTAAAATTTATATTTTTTATATCACTTTAAGAAATAATGCAAAAAAAAGATCATAAAGAATTTTCAGTGCCAATTGCCAAATCCAGCATCTATTTGCTAATCTGTAACTGAAGTCCATGAACTGTATGTGACATGTTCCCACATTTTCGATATGATTCTGCTTGTTTGATTAATTTGTAGATCAGCTTGGCTTAAATTTGTGATATACTTATTTTATCTCATTCTAACAGAAGCTTTACTTTGAATAGTTGCAATAATTTCTCAAAACTAATTGGAATATAACTGTAATTAAATCATTCATCCAAAGAGATCATTTTTGTATCATCAGTACTTATTCTGGATAAGGCATAGTAATATATATTCTATGTCCTTACTGATTTGAGGAGATTCTATTCACCAACATGCATGTTGATCATCGTTTTGCTGGTATATTTTTAAAAGGGTTCAATCTTTGTTCATATTATAGTGTAAAGATTTTACACATAATTATCTATTCATAAATTTGTTATTTGATAAATAATATAATGATAAACTCTAACTAGAGCGATCACCAGAACACAAAGGAAATGAGGACAAAGATGCAACAGCTTCATTTTTAGGACAAATTGTTGCAATTTTTAGTAGTAATAAATGTAATTAGCTTTATATTGTAAATACTTAGCTTAAGCTGATGTGGTAATTAGTTGGAAGATTCCGAAAATCAATTAGAAGCAGTTAGAAAGCTAGTTGTTGTTACAAGTTAGTTACATAGGCGGGAAAGAAAATGCATCAAATTAGATGCATATAAATATCTCATTGTACACATTTAGATCTCATTCATGAAATAACACTCTTCTCTAAATTGTTCTTCTCTTAGCTAATATCTTGGTCGATACCTTGATCTAGCCTAATTGTTCTTCGAAATTCTTCATTTCCTAGAGTTGTTTACACTTGGTTGTACTGTGTGCATCAATTTGTATCAGAGTTGCTCGATCCCTGGCACTAAGTCATGACTAAAAATAGTGAGATGGTGACCAAAAACATAAATCAAGACCAACAATTGGAAGACATAGGGGGGGGGGAATTTGTTCAGATTCAATTGCAATTACAGAAACGTATGGAAGGGATGACTAATAAAAATGAGTGCAATCTAGTAGCTGATAAGGAATTGATGGAGATGCGAGCTACTACCAATAAATTCAGTAAGAAGGGAAATAGATCTGAAATCTTTGGGTTGAATCTTCAACAGAGAACAGAGATTTCCCTGCTGATATTGAACCTGAAAGAAGAGCTTGAGACAATCATGTTAATTAATAAACCATCGGTAATTTCTTCACTAGGTACTCTAAGTCGGAATTTTTTAAATTTTTTGGACATGATCTGAAAACATTGTTGTATAAGGTGGATCAATTCTTTGTTATGGACGAAGTTCCTTTTGATCAAAGAGTCAAGGCAACTTCAATTCAATTAGAAGGTGGGGCAATTGCCTAGCATATAACTTATATCAAAGCTAGGAATTCAGTAATTGACCCTACTTAGACTGAGTATGTAATAGCTTTGAATAAAAGGTTTGGGGAAGAATTTTAAGTTCATATAGAGTCTCTAAAATATTTGGTGCAGACTGGTAGTATGAAGGAGTATCAAACTAAATTTGATAGGTTGCTAACTGGTATGAACCTCTCTAACGAAAACATTATCATATGTTTTCTTTGAGGATTGAAACCTGAAGTCAATAAGGCAGTGAAGGTGCAAGCTTTAAGGACCTTGATGTAAGCCTATAAGATTGCAAGGTTACAAGAAGAGGTGTTTGAAGCCCAAACCAAAACATGAGGATTGAAACATGTATGTAGACCCTCTCAGAATGGTCTGTTACCCACTCCAAACCACTATAAACCTCATACTCCACATAAACCAAATATTTTCCAACCTAAATTCAAGAAAACAAATGATTCACAACAGGTTTGGCCTAATAAGATCCCAGTAAGAAGGTTGACAACTTTATAAATGGATGATTATATAGGTGTAGATAAATAATTTGTGATGAGAAGTATGTTGCGGGGCATAAATATAATTCCAATAGATAGTTTTATATGGTGGAGGTTGTGGATGGTTATATATGTGTAGATAAAACCATAGAGGATTCATTTCAGGAAGTTGTGGAAGAATTAGAGGAACTCATGACAATTTCAATGCAGGTTTTCACGGGTGTAACAGGTTATCAGACCATCAGGGTAGCTGGTTACCGTGAGAAAATGTCTCTACAGGTCCTTATTGATACAAAAAGCACCCACAATTTTATTGACCAAGATATGGCCGAGATTCTAGGATTCAAGTCCAACAACATCATGGCTTTATCTGTAAGTGTAGTTGATGGAAAGAGAGTGCATACAGTTTCAGTTTGTAAGAATCTCCAATGGCTTCTGCAAGGTACTACATTCATTTCTGACTTCTTATTGTTGTCTTCAGGTAATTCAGTGGTTGAATACTTTGGGTAGTATACTGTTTGACTTCAGGAATAGAACTATTGAGTTCATGTATCAGGGTAAAAAACATATTCTAAGAGGAGCAACTAATCAGTTGAAATCAACTAGCGTAAAGACTGTTAATAAGATTGAAGGGGACAATACTCAATTTTTGTATGTTAATCGTAGCCACTAATAAAGATGAAGGGATTTGCTACTATAATAATCAAGCTACACAAGATAAGTATATTGCTCCTGAACTAATTAACTTAATTGACCAATATGCTAGCATATTTGTTGTGCCTAGTACTTTGCCACCTTACAGAGGTGCTTTTGATCATAGAATTCCATTAATTTAAGGAGCAAATCCAATCAACAAAAGGCCTTACATATATCATATAATTAAAAAGGACATCGTAGAAAAGTTAGTGAAAGAGATGTTAGAGTATGGGGTTATACAACATAATAATAGCCCCTATGCCTCACTAGTTGTGTTGGTAGGCAATAAAGATGCGAGATGGAGATTGTGTGTTGACTATAGAGAGTTGAATCGACTGACCATTAACGAATAATTTTCCTATACCTATTATAGAGGACCTGCTAGATGAATTAGGTGATGTAGCAGTATTCTCTAAAATTGATCTCATGGCAGGTTATCATCAGTTAAGGATGGATGAGGGTGACACTTACAAGACAACCTTTAAAACTCATGAAGTCCACTATGTTATCCCAAAAACCAATGCCCAATCTTCCCTCCAAACCTTATGAATTCAGTCTTCAGACCCTTACTAAGGAAGACATTGTTAGTCTTTTTTCATGATATATTAATATACAACAAATGTATGGCTGATCATGTTAAGCATGTGGAAACTGTTTTTGAACTAATGATGAAACACCAAATATATTTCAAGATGTATAAATATGCATTTGGTGTCTCTAAAGTGGAGTATTTAGGAAACTTTATTACTCAAGAAGGAGTTGCTACATATCCTAAGAAGATTACAGCAATTGAACAATGGCATATTCATGATAATATTAAGCAACTAAGAGGGTTCTTAGGCCTTGTTGGCTATTATAGGAGGTTCATACAAGATAATGGAACTATATATAGATCAGTCCATGATTTACATAATAAGGATGATTATGCACGGACCTCTGAAGCTAGTGCAACATACTAGAAGTTGAAGCAAGCCTTGACGTGTACTCCTGTACTATCAACGATAGATTTTTCAAAACATTTCTTGGTTAAGATTGATGCAAGTGGTAAGGAAAAAAGTGTTTTGTTGATGCAGCAAGGGCATCCAATAGCCTATATCAGATATCCCTAGCACCCAGACATTAGGCCATATATGTCTATGACAGGAAGCTACTAGCTCCCATATCTGTTGTTACTAATTGGTCACACTACCTCTTGGGGAGACCATCCATTGTCAGAACAGATCAAAAAGCATTGAAGCACTTGCTGGAACAACAAATCCACACTAAATTCCAAATAACTGGCATATCCAAGTGTATGGCCTTTGATTTATCGATTGAGTGTAAAAGGGAGCTGAGAATAAGGCTGTTGATGCATTGTCTAGGAAATCTAACTCTGAAGTATTAGCGATGTCCTTACTATCTCCAAATGACTACCTGTATGATCAAATAAAAACTACTCGAACTTCTAATACTTATTTGCAATAGTTGGTCGCCAAATTGAAAAATCAATTTTTAAGTCATTTACCCAGTGTAATGATTATCTGAGATGTAAAGGTAGACTGGTGATTGGTGCTGGTCAAAAACTCAGAACACTTAATATCAGCTTGTGCATTTAACCACACAAGTTGGGCATTCTGGGATTCTACCTTAAAAGGCTGCAATCCTTATTCTATTGGAAGTCAATGACTACAGACATTAGAGACTTCATCAACAATTGTGATATGTGCAAAATACATAAGTATAATATTGTTGGCCTATTGCAATACCTACCTGTTCTTGATGGGGTATGGTCTAACATCTGCTTAGATTTCCTTTAAGGATTGTCTAGGTCCCATAGTAAGGCTTTCATTTTGGTTATTGTTGATCGACTTAGCAAGTTTAGTCATTTTATGAGACTATAACATCTCTATACTGCCAGACAGTGGCTCTGTCCTTCTTAGACAATATTTTCAAACTACATGGGTAGCCTGCTAGTATTACCAATGATAGATATCCAATCATCCTCAGTAACTTTTGGCAAGAATTGTTTGCTATGAATGGTGTTCAGTTGCAGAGATAAACAACATATCACCCTTAAACTAATGGCCAAACTGAAGTTTTGAACATAGATTTAGAGACATATTTGAGACGTTTTTGTTCTGACAGCCCTTAGAAGTGGCCTAAGTATCTACCATTTGCTAATGGGTGGTATAATACTACCTACCATACTACTATCAAATGCAGTCCCCATGAGTTTTTATATGGCTAGAAACCACCTCTTCATCTTCCATATCTAGCTGGTGAAGCTATTTCAGAGATGGTTGATAGATCCTTGGCTGCTCGAGAGTCACGACCCTAGCTCACCCTCCGTGAATTATCGTGATGGCACGTAGTCTCTATGACTAGGTAAGCCTAACAATGCAGAAAAACGAAACTTGCGGAAGAAATAATCAAAAGCCAAAAAAATAACCAAAATATACGATATATAAAATGCCGCTCGACATATATAGTACTTAATTTCTCAAAATCAATACATACTCCCAAAACCTGAAAACCCATGAATCACAAGCTAAGAAATACTACATAGCTCTAACCCCGAAATGTCTAACAAGAATCGAAAGTACATAAGACCTAAATACAAAATGCATGAATAGAAAGAGAATCATCGGTCTGCGGACGCGAAAAATATACCTCGAAGTCGCTAGAGCAGTCCTCTCGCCTCATGGGTGATAGGACTAGGTAGAAGTACCTGGATCTGCACATGAAAAACGTGTGCAGAAAAAGGCATGGCTACACCACAACGATACTCAGTAAGTGGCTTGCCTAACCTTGTGTGGGGAACTTCCCCTTAGGATTTGGTATTATGATATTTGAAATGCCTCTTACGTGAGGTGACGAGCGCGTACTTGTGCCAATAGCTGAAAATCCATTTTTATTAAGTAACTAGAACTGTGCTTCCTTTTTTCTTGTCATTACTACTTGAAATTTAAGCTTGTTGTTAGCTTAGGAAAACATATGAGACCTACAATTTTAACCCATTTTCATATCCTTTCAAAACACAAACTCCCTAGGGCGATTTTTCAAGAACAAAACTTCTTCCAAATCGATTGTAAGTAAATGTTAACTCGTTTTCTTCAATCATTAACATCTTCTAACATGATTTACACTCCAAATCAAAGATTTTCATGAGGAAATTTGGTGTTTTGAGTAAAACTTAGGTTTTTCAAAAATTAGAGATTTGGACCTTGATTTGAGGTCCGTTTTCAAAACAACTTATATATTTATTCGTGGGGGAAAGGATAATCAAGAGTTTTGGTTCGAATCTACGGTTTTGACCATGTAGACTCGAGGGAGACTTTTAACTTTTTAGGTAAAACTTTGGAAAACTTATTTTCATGTATTCGAATTGATTCACTTAGCGTTTATTTATGTAATTTAGTAACTTGTGGCTAGATTCGAGCGAATTGGCGGTGAAATCAAGGGGTAAAGCTATAATTAAAACGTGAATTGTATTCGTGGCAACAAGGTAAGTGTTTGGTCTAACCTTAGCTTGAGGGATTAAGAGTTGTTCTTAAATGCTACGTGTTAATTGTGGAGTACGACGTTTAGGCATAGTAACGATTATCTATACGTTAGTGTCAAGCATACCCGTGAGTTTTGTATTATAATTATTATGACTCCATTGTGATTCATTTTGCCTTACATATTATTATCATTATTGTTCCCTTGCACGGATGTTTGTTTTGATATTATTGTTCCATTGTCGGGATATTTTTGAATATTAATTTTCCCCCGCCGAGAAGTTATTATATTATTGTTTCCCTGTCGGGAAGTTGTTATATTATTCTTCCCTTGCCGGGATGCTTTGTGATTGTTGTTGATTTGTAGCTGGGATCGGGTGGCACCTTGCCACAAGATAATTAAAATCGGAGTGGGTGGCAAGATTTCAACAAGATATATAAAATGGGAGCGCGTGGCACGCTTGCAACAAGATATATGACATGGGATTAGGTGGCACGCCTGCCACAAGATATATGAAATGGGAGCGGGTTACATGCCTACCACAAGATATATAAATGGAAGCGGGTGGCACGCCTGCCACAACACATATGAAATTGGAGCGGATGACACACTTGCTACGAGATAAATGAAATGGGAGCGGGTGACACGCATGCCACAAGATACAGGAAATGTGATCAGGTTGCACGCCTGCAACAAGATGTGAAATCTGCCTTTGTTTTCCTTATCCTTGTTAGTAGTTGGATTTTTGGCTCCTTAATAATTCTCCTGATATTCTGTTTTTACCTGTTATTTTCCCGAAACATGTTTTTCTCATCCCATATTTATTTATTTATTTATTTATTTCTGCTTTACTTTCTGCTGCATATTATATAACTACACAAGTTTATTTGATAGTCTGGTCCTAGCATCATCACTACTTCGCCGAGGTTAGGCTAGACACGTGCCAACACATGGGGTCGGTTGTACTGATACTATTCTCTGCACTATGTGCATATCCCCGAGCAACTCTTGGATCGTAGTTGGAGGCTATCTTCATTCCACGCGGAGATCTAAGGTAGACTTGCAGCCATCCATAGGCCCTTGTATCTCCTCTATCTTTCATTTCCTGTTTCATCTTTTCGCTTCAGAAACAGTGCGTCGATATTTTCTTCATACTTTGTATATAGTAAATCTTAGACCACTGTGACATTGTGACACCAGGTTTTGAGTGACTAAGGTTTGAGTAGTTGTAATAAACATGGATTTTAAATATTTTATTGAGGTCTTCCGCTTGAATTTAAAGTTCTGCTATTTATATGTTATCACCTTAGATTTGTTAAAAAGAAATAAATGGATGATGAAGTAAGTAATTAAAGAATTGGCTTGCCTAGCTTACATTAGTAGGCACCATTACGACTCCTGATGGTGGAAAACTTTGATAGTGATATCGAGAGGCAATCATCCATCTTCTGGAGTTTCATATATTAAGAACACAACAGAGAATGGGTGATCTAGCTGACAAACACAGATCTAACAGGAACTCTGAAGTGGGAGACTATTTTATCTTAAGCTACCACCCTATAGGCAGGTGTCTATTACTACTAGACATTTAACAAGCTTTTTGCTAAGTAATATAACCCTTATCCTATTAATGCTAAGATTGGAGCTGTTGCCTACAAACTGCTTCTTTCTGCTGATATTCTGATTCATCCTACTTTCCACATCTCTCAATTAAAGAAATGCCATAAAATTCCTACCAACATTAGTCACCCTCCTTTATTTCATCTCTCTAGTCCTTACTGTCAATTACTTGAGAAAGTGTTAGCTTGGAGGATGGTGAGGAGAGGCAAAAAAGCTGTAGTACAAGTGCTGGTCAAATGGACATGCATTGATGCCTCTCAAGCTACTTGGGAATACGTCTTTGAGCCGCAACATCGATTTCCTTCCTTCCAGTCTTAAAAACACGACTATGCTTCTGTAGGAGGTATTGTCGCAATGTTTAGTAGTAATAATAGTAATTAGCTTCATTTGTAAATACTTAGCTAATGTGAGCTGATGTGATAGTTAACTGGAAGATTCCGGAAGTCATAGAAGCAGTTAGGGAGCTAGTTGTTGTTAGAAGTTAGTTATACCCGGTGCGAAAGAAAATGCATCAAATTAGCTGTATATAAAAATTTTATTGTACACATTTGGATCTCATTCATAAAATAACATTATTATTATTATTATTATTATTATTATTATTATTATTATTATTATTCCCTAAATTGCTCCCCTTAGTTAATATCTCGGTTGATACCTTAATCTAGCTTAACTATTCTTCAAAATTCTTCATTTCCTAGAGCTGTTTACACTCGATTGCACCTTGTGCATCACAAATCAACAATACATTGACCGGCAGGCTAGATAGTAAGATGTTGATTTATGTACTGCTTATATTATAGTTATAGAAATAGGACTACGTAGGGAATATAGCAAGTCGAGGATGAATTTGCTTATATTTGTAATGATTGTTCTAGGTGATTAATGAAATATTCTAATTACGGAAAAAAACTAGAGAGGTCATATTTTGCATTATAAAGAGACATGGGTGAATTAGATCGGAGGGGTGAATTCATGCGAACTCATGCCTCTTCCCTAGACTATGTACAACACTTGTTTAAGTGAACACTTTGGCTTAGTGATCAATGAGTGCACCTTTGCCCCCAAGGTTAGTGGTACAATCCTTGCTTGCTTTTTAACTAAAAATGCTTTAATTTTTCCCCTTTCTTTCTTGATTAATCGGCCTTAAATTATTTTTAAAAGCGAAAGCTTGCACTTAAATGTTTTACGAAATATGATTTTGTGATCCCATTTTTTTCTTGGAGATTATCACTGATAATAGTAGGTTATAAGTTTTAGTTAAAACGAAAAAAACAATATTGAAAGGTTAATCTATCAAATAGTTTACATTTTGTCAAGAAATGAAGTACCAGAAAGAAAAATGGATCTTAAACACCCACTATAATAAAAAACTAATAATGCAAATCACATATCTACGGGAAAGTAAAAGTACATAAAAAGAACCACATAATAAGTTAGGTGAAGAATGTCTTAATGATTTTTAGCTTGTTATATATAATATAAGATATTTCAAATTATAAGTAATGATGCTATTATAAATAATTTTCAAAGTAAAAAAAGTCGTTGAGGACATAAATAATACCAATAATATTAATTAGAGTTTGCTTGTCAACTTGGGTAATTATAAAAAAATTATATTGTCAAATCATATAATTATGTAAAGATAATTGTGCACCCATACTCTTAAAATATTGAATGCGGCTCTGTAAAGAGGAGTAATCCCTAAAGAACAATGAATGTAAGTCGAATCCAAGATTCAATTTAATGAATTTAAATTTTATGTTATTATGATCCCATGATACATCATAATTTTGAGTTCACAACTTAATATTTGATAACAAATTATTTTTTATATACATATCTATGTTCAATATTAGCTAGTAATTCAATCGAAACCTTTATCACTAAATATTCTTCCAATTTATGTGATATTTTCTTTGCTTTTCGAGAACTAAATTTTTTTATTTTTTACCATATATTTAGATATACAATCTTTAAGTTTTTCAAAATAAAAACTACACATTTATAAAGTAAGTAAAAGTAATATAAGTCACAATAATTAATAATTTTAAATATTTAAATTATATATAATAATAATATTAAGACAAAATGATAATTCGTTTGACTCATAAAATATGGAAACCATTAAATAAATTAGGATGGAGAGAGTACTATTATATTGACATAGATTCTAAATTTTCTTATCATCACTAGCACTAACAACAGTAACAAATGAACATTAAATGTACCTATCTATCGGTATATTTTTGCAATAAAACGGCGAAATTATCAAAGATGTGAATAGGCAAACAAAGTAATTGTCCAATTGGAAGTCATAGATTATTTGAAGAGCATCTTAAATATATATTTTAGGAGTAATAACTTTTTATCAAATGGATCTAAAGCATGTGGGGTTTAAAAGTGTGTTTGTCGCCGACACCACTTGATCTTTAAGTCCAAACTCCAAACAAATTCTTTTTCACTCGATGTTAGATATTATTTTTAGGGGTGTAACTTATTGACATTTACATTATGAAAGACTCGTTAAAGAAAAGTATTTATTCTTATATTTCGAACCAAAACCTCTAATTAAAAATATTAAAATCTTATCTATTCCGCCTTAAATCTTTTCTGGGAAGTCAAAACAATTTCAAAGATGAGAAACAAAAAAATTAATGAAAGTTTAAGTTTGTTTTACGTATGAAAACATTCAAGTGGATAATGTTAGGAAGACCATCCATCAAGTTGGCTGTCAATTCTTTTTATAAACTACTACTACGTACCAACAATCACTGCAGATTTTTGTTGTTTCCCAAAGTAAATCACGACAAGTTTTATTTTGTATCTCGTGATATTAGTCGTATGAGATTTTTTTTTGTTTTATAAATTTATAAACTTTAATTTTATATTTTTGGATCCATAAAAATTAGAGTCAATAAAATTATAAGACAAAATAAATATCTCGTACAACTAGTATCACTTATATGTAACGCAAAATAAAATTTTCTGGTACTAAAATCTAATAATCCCTAATAGCATATATAGGAGTGAACACACATGCGGTGGCAACTAAGACCTCTATCATTTGCTGCTTATTAAATATACAGTTGGAAATTTTGTTTTTTTCTTTTTCACATTTGTTCTCACACAATGTTCATATGGATTTCATTTTTCTTTGTTTTCTCAACTTAATTAACAAGGAATAAGGCCGCTCACTTGACAATCAGCCATTGAGATTCGAACTTCCGATACTACCATTTAAATTGTGATATCTTAATTAAACTGCGCTGATCATATGGATTTAGTATAAATCTGATAAATCAATATGATGAATGTGTATCAATTGATGATTCTCCCCTCTAATACACGGCTAAACAGCCCTTTAAATACAAATACAATGGAGACAAATCCCACTCTTGTAGGATTTATATTTAACTTAGGATTCTAATATTATCCTAACTAGTAGGATTTATATTTAACTTAGGATTCTAACGTTATCTCTAATGTTATCTTCAATACCCCCCCTCAAGTTGGAGCATGCGGACTACAAATGCCCAACTTGCGAAGTAAAAATTCAAACTTGTCTCTTCCCAAGGCCTTAGTGAATATATCCGCTAGTTGTACCGTGGTCGACACATATGAAGGGTGAATAGTACCATCGGTAATCGAGTCCCGAACAAAGTGACAATCAGCCTCAATGTGTTTCGTTCTCTCATGAAACACCGGATTTTGAGCAATGTATAACGCAGACTGACTATCACAATAAAGATGCATGCCACTCTTGTGTTCAACACCCAAATCCCCTAAAAGTTGTTTCAACCATTTCAATTCACAAGTCAATGCAGCCATCGAACGATATTCTGCTTCAGCAGAGGAACGAGAGACCGTATGCTGTTTCTTAGTTTTCCATGAGACAGGAGACAAACCAAGAAGAACAAACCAACCACTTAAGGATCGTCTGGAAATAGGACAACTAGCCCAATCTGAGTCGCACCAACCTTCAAGCTGCAATGCACTATCCGATCTCAACAATATACCTTGTCCTGGATTTTTCTTCAAATACCGAACAACACGCAATGCAGCTTTCCAATGTTCCACTCGCGGAGCCTGCATGAACCGAGATAGTATGTGGACCGAGTATGCCAAGTCAGGCCTAGTGACAGACAAATATATCAAACGACCAATTAGTCGACGATACTTCTCTACATCTTGCAACACATCTCCTCCCGCCAGGGCTAGTTTGTGATGTTGCTCCATTGGGAAATCTGCAGGCGAGGAACCAAGCATACCTGTTTCTGTAATGATGTCTATGGCATATTTGTTCTGACAAATAAAAAATCCCTGTTTGCTACGAGCTACCTCCAAACCCAAAAAATATTTTAAAAGACCCAAGTCTTTCATCTTGAAACAGTTCCCCAAGTATTGTTTAAAATTGAGCATAGCAGATTTATCATTACTTGCAACAATCAAGTCATCCACATATACCAGCACATTTAACTGTGTTTTACCTGTCGACAAAGTAAATAGAGAATAATCAGAATATGACTGTTTAAAGCCATAAGTTTTCAAAGCTGTTGCGAGCTTGGCAAACCAACATCGGGGAGCCTGTTTTAAACCATACAGTGACTTTTTCATCCTGCAAACTTTGCCACAATTTATATTATCAAAACCAGGAGGAATTTTCATATATACTTCCTCTTCAAGATCGCCATGGAGGAAGGCATTATGCACGTCCATCTGATGAACCTCCCAGTTCTTCACTGCTGCTACTGCTAGAAAAGTACGAACAGTTACCATTTTAGCTACCGGAGCAAACGTCTCATTGTAATCCAAGCCTTCAATCTGATGATGACCAAAAATGACCAAACGAGCTTTCAATCTTTGCAAGTGTCCATGCTCGTCATACTTCTCTTTATATACCCATTTGCTTCCGAGGGCCTTTTTGCCAGGAGGCAAGTTAACAAGTTCCCAAGTACCTTGTTCCTCTAGAGCCTTAATTTCATCTGCCATGGCCTTTCTCCACCCCTCGTGTCTCATAGCTTCTTTGAAATTTCTTGGCTCATTCCCTACTGAAATAGCTGCAATATAGTTTCTATGTTTTTGAGAAAATTTGTGAGAATCAATGAAATGTGTTAATGTAAAGACCATACCTGAGGGAGATGTTGTCACGGGAATAACCGGAGGCGGAGATGGACGTTTATTATTTCGCACAGTGGTCACAAAGTCACGATATTTCACATTTGCATACTTAGTACGCATTCCCTTTCCCATAGCATCACCGTGCTCGCGCACCACAACCCGCTCATCAACAAGCTGTGGTTCACTGACCACAGGTTGTGTTACAGCAGCCTCCTCGCTACCAGCAGCTACCACGCCACTGGCAGCCTCCTCACCACCAGCAGCTGCCTCGCCACTGGCAGCCTCCTCGCCACCAGGCTGGGCAGGCTGTGCAGCTGCGGCACCAGCACAAATGTCCTCATCAACAGCCCCCCTAACTCGTAGTCCACCCTCATAGCACTCATCTTCATCGTCACTTAACACACAATCCCCCTTAAACGAGGCCGGAGTTGGATTAGATGGCACACTATTGCTAGTTATGAAAGGGAATTCATGCTCAAAGAATTGCACATCACGAGACACAAATTGTTGGTTAGTTTCTACATCAAAAACTTTCCACCCTTTTTTCCCAAAAGGATATCCTAGGAAAACACATTTCCTACTACGACTTGCAAATTTATCCCCTTTTCCCCGTTGATCATGAGCATAACACAGGCATCCGAAAACTTTGATGTGGTCATAAGAAGGGGTTTTATTGAACAAAATTTCAAAAGGAGTTTTATGTTGAAGCAATCTAGAAGGGGTACGGTTAATCAAATGACATGCGGCTTGAACACATTCCCCCCAAAATTGAAGCGGTAAATTTGCCTGAAATCTTAAAGCTCTGGCTACATTCAATATGTGTTGGTGTTTTCTCTCAACTCGCCCATTTTGTTGGGGGGTACCGACACACGAGGACTCAAATATTATTCCTTTGGCCACAAAATAATCATGCAGATTATTAAACTCTGTTCCATTATCACTCCGGACTATTTTAATGTCACAAGAAAACTGACGTTTAATCAAAGCAATAAACGAAAGAAACAAGTATTCAACTTCCGGTTTATTGCTTAACAAATATGTCCACACACTTCTAGAAAAATCATCGACGATGGTCAAAAAATAACGAGATCCACACAAAGAGGGTGTCCTGTAAGGCCCCCATAAATCAATGTGAACCAATTCAAATAAACGACTAGCTTTACTATTGCTAATTGGAAACCTATTCCTATGTTGTTTTGCACGAGGACAAATATCACAGGATTTATTTTTAATGTCTCTAGTAGAATCACTCACAAACGGAAGATGTTGTAGAACTCTTGCCGACGGATGTCCCAACCGTTGATGCCATAACTCTGCAGACCTACTTCGATCAACTTTCAAAGCTTTCACCCCTGGAACCCCGCGGAAATAATAAAGTCCATCCACCCGATCACCCGCTCCAATCACCTTCCTCGTCGCTAGGTCCTGTATAACACACAATGTTTTAGTGATTTGCAAAGTACAATTTGAATCATCACATAATTGTGAAGCAGAAATTAAATTGCAGTTTAATTCTGGAACATAGAGAACATTTTTAATAGTCAATCCTCCTTCCAGTTCCAGCGAACCCTTCGAAGAAGCATTTGCACATCGGCCATCCGGTAAACCAACCGGATAATGAGACACACGGACAGCATTAATCAAAAGAGACGCATCACATGTGACATGATTTGATGCGCCGGTGTCGATTATCCAATCAACATCTTGCTTACCATGGAGTTTTGGCTTGAAAGTATTAAGATGGTCTAGGAGTTGCTGAACCTGAGCCGCGGAAACCCCCGCAAGAGGTGAGCCATCAGTGTGAGTAGGAGGCTGCTGCGTTCCTTGAGCAGCAGACCCTCCTGTCTTGTTTGCACGAGCAGGAGGTGGTCGCAGTCCACGACCTGCTGTACCTACCGCACGGCCCCCTCCGCGAGCTGAAGACGTGCTACCACGACCATTACCACGGCCTCCTCGAGGCCTATCACCCCACCAATCCGGGTATCCATGAAGCTGAAAGCAAGAGGCTTCGACATGCCCCTCACGATTGCAATAGGAACAAAGTTTATCCTAATTATCAGGTCGATTAAACTTTGGTCGCGGGTCAGATTGCACCTTGAAGGCCATGACGCCTTCTCGATTAGAGGCCACTGTATCGGTCGAGATTAGCCTCTCTGCCTGAATAATTTGCTGATATGATTTGTCCACCCCCGGAAGAGGGTCTTGAGCAAGAAGTTGTCCTCGGATGGAGGCAAACTTGTCATCTAAACCAATCAAAAAATGATGTACGAAGTCATCATCCCGCAATTTTTCCACCTGGGAAACAATATTACATGAACAATTCCCACAAGAACATGACGGAACAGTGATATACGTGTGGAGTTCATCCCAAATTTTGGCCAGACGACCAAAATACATTGCAACAGATTCATTTTTCTCCTGCCTACACAAGCATAAAGAGAGCTTCAGTTGACAAATCCTAGTGCCATTGACAACACAAAAACGATTTTTAAGGTTTGTCCATAGCAAGTGAGCATCATCATATTCACCAATCGTAGAACGAATAGACGGTTCTAGAGTATTGGTAATCCAAGAGACCAACATTGAATGAATGACCTCCCAATCCTCTCGCTTCTGGACATCAGTAGGCTTCACAATCGAGCCATCAACAAAACCAAACTTTCGTTTGGCCTTCAACGAGGTCTTGATCGCCCTCGCCCACTCATCGTAGTTTTCACCACGAAGCTGAATAGGAGTGATGATATTTCCTGGACCATCACTGGAGCCCAAGTGATAGACTAAATCGACGTTGGGTACGGATTTGTCTTGCGCAGCAGCCATGGCAGCGAATGTAAAAAAAATAGTGGTTGCTTCTGATGCAGACCAGCAGTATGCAAAGTTTGACGAAAGGATAAAGGAAGATGGTGTGTTCTGGTCGTTTGGCGGACAGCAGCACTGGTGGAGATTGCTGCGTCACTGGTCCGTTGCTGGAGGTTGACGACGGGCTGGTGATGTTGCTGCTCGACGGAGGAAGACGCAGCAGCGTTTCAGGTGAGGGTCGTTTGGACAGGGCTCGGAGGTCACGAATGAGGAAGCAACAGCGATTGAGGGAGTTTATGAGCGAAACAACACAGCTACATAAACAGAACAGTATCTTCCGTAAGAGGATTGATTCTGTCGAGAGAAATCGTAAGAGCACAATTATACGTGATTAATGAATAATACGTATAAGAATTTGAAAAAAAACTAGGCTCTTGATACCATGATAAATCAATATGATGAATGTGTATCAATTGATGATTCTCCCCTCTAATACACGGCTAAACAGCCCTTTAAATACAAATACAATGGAGACAAATCCCACTCTTGTAGGATTTATATTTAACTTAGGATTCTAATATTATCCTAACTAGTAGGATTTATATTTAACTTAGGATTCTAACGTTATCTCTAATGTTATCTTCAATAAAATCATTAAACAGTTATTAAAAAAAAAAGCACATGCATCGATTTAACCCTTTTATTTTCTTTGATAAGAATATAAGATTAACATAAAGTTCTAGTACCTCTTATTTAGATGATTTCTTTTAAGAAATGTAAAGTAAAGTTATTGTTTAAGAAAAGGTAAAGAGTTCAACAGCCTGTCAATCTGTCATTTATGTGATCCATTTACTGAGGTTTTACTTAAATGAAAAAAACATAAAGTGAAATTTCCATAAAAATATATATATATTAAGTGAAATCATTTTACCGTTTCAACTAACGGCCGTCATTTTCCCGCGCTAAATTAATGGCCCCGTCATTTTCATATCTCCGACACAGCCGGCGTTAGACGGCGCTTATTTCCCGCCTTATCTTCACTTTTATTATTTGATGGACAACGCGCACATAAATTGTATTTAGTACTTTTTTTTATATATATAATCTTAAATAAGTAATAGTATTTGTTTGGCAATTGGCATAAATATTTTATATGTTAAATTTTTTGAAATAAATTAATAAAAAAATTATGTAAATCTTTTTAATACGAGTACTTTTTTCTTCGACTACAGTACTACTATTATCCTCGACATTTCTCTTCCAATTATAGCAAAACAATGTACTAGAATAATAATAACTGTACTACGTTGGAAGAAACGCTCTGCAACCTGTGCTGTTTCAATACTATTTGAGGACAAAGACATGCCGAGTGCTATAGTTCGTATACGGCTATTTTGATAATGAAGGTATTTTTATTTTTAAAATAACTCTTTAATTGTTATGAAATAATATAAAAGACAAGAACAATAATACAAGAACAAGAACAATATAGAAAAAAGTAGAGAGGAATATTCTTATTGATACTTTGGGATGATTTACAATGGGAGAGAACCCCTTTATTTATAGGGAGGTGGTGACTTAGCCACCAAGTAGTAAACCCTAGAATCTCTCTAAATATAGACATTCACCTTAAATAGAGTTCTATTTATAACACTCCCCCTTGAATGTCTATTCAACAATGTGCCTCGTTAAAACCTTAAAACCAAAACCCAATGGGAAAAATTAAAGAGAAGGAAAAAGAGTACACATGTTTGAATATGCGCCTATTGGTTGCCTCGTTAAAAACCTTGCAAGGAAAACCCAGTTGGGACAAAACCTTGTAAGGGAAAAAGAGTGCAACGCGCATTAATCCCCTTGATAAGAACATCAATATATATCCTTGAGCATTTGTATTCCAATCTTGTGCACCATCTTCAAAACAATCTTTGGTAGATGTTTGATAAATAAATCAACCATATTGACTTGAATAAATATTCCGCACCTTGAAATCATCATTCTTAATAGATATGAACATCTTCATATAATGTCGTGGAATGACTCTTCAATATCTTCATAGATGTATTCTCAATGCCATCATGCTTATAGTTATAGCAAGATACATATGTACACAAATTGTACTTAGGATGTGGTACTTCAGGACCAAGAATTGCATATGCTTCAAGCAACTTAAATCTTTGACTTTATACTTTCAAGTATTTGAACTATATGTCCAAATCTACATGTCTTTCATATGGAATCAAGTATTTGTCTATACGCTTCAAGCGTATCCAAGGCTTTGTCCTTCTAGGACTTAATATGAGCATTTGTAGTGAGAATATAGTTACATTCTTTGGGTCAGCAAATGCGTATAGCATGCTTTGCAATATGTTGCAATTGAATTATCCATTTTATGAACTTCAGGTTCATATCATGATATTCGGGGATTTACATATACAAATGATAATTCATCCCATGTAACCTTTTCTCAAGTGTTTATCATGTCTCCCCCTCATGTTAGAAAAGCTAACTTGTTTCCTCAAATTTGAGAAATCATCTTTGTGCATTATCATGTCAATATACACAGCACATTAATAATAAGATGAAATTATTTGGTTCCTGACCCTGAACCACTTGTGAGGGGAGAATATACTCTCGTATACAACGTATATCAAACTGATATATATAACTTTGTTCTCATAAGAAACAGTTTAGCTATTAAGTGGAGGCACTAAATAATTATCTTGCTAAACCAACTTTGATATAAACCAACTTATCAAGATGAACTATCTTGAATAGAAAATCTGGAAATTATGCTCGAAGTTATATTACTGAGCAATTTACCTCGCAAGCACCGGCCAGGCTGCGGGTTAATAACAATTGCGCATGTAACCATATCATAGATGCATCATATGTGGTATACATGGCAGGTGAATGGGCCCATATTCACCTTTGATATTCCCAGAATTTATGGGCTTCAACCCGAACTCTTTAGTTGGTCAGTTCATTAATGAGAACAAGTTATACAAGAGAATCCGTAAAGAACTTTCTAGTTCTTTAATATTCACCCATGTGAATTCTCTATTATTGCACATCATACTTAAAATGAGATGGCTAACCCGAATACCAACTGAATAAATTATCAATATTGGTAAACTTCAAATTTACACCATGACATGTGCACTTATCAATAAACTTCAGGTTTATTATGACATGGGTTTTTATACCAATAGATATCCACTTTATTGTGGCATTCTTTTATTTGTGTAGTACAAACTGGAGAATAAAGCGGGTAGCTTTTCATATACAAATTATCCCGCTACAAGTTGTAGTAATAGGAGATATCAAATCCTTCCTTTATTTATAGTCTCAATATAATCAATCGCTTTCGCGTGTACTTTGGAAACTGAATAAGTTTCTTTGAGACTTACTACAGCACAATACTCAATTGTGTTTCTCCAACATAGTAATAATTGGCTCTTCTAGAGCTCTCAATTAATTTTGTATTACCACAGATTCATCAACATCCATGTGGTGAATATCTTTCTTAAAGAGAAAGTTATACCATTATGGTCATGTCAAACTTATATGCAAGATATGTTTCTTGCATTATCGTTGTCCTTTAATAGTCATATTTCCAAAATACTTTGGCGTACAATAGGTACGTGACCAACGATCATTCATGCCATATATATAGCCAACAGGCTTGACATAATTAGGTGTTTCAACTATAGGGCCAAAAACTTCACGATTTGCCAGCGAATTCAATTCTGATTGAATTGCTTCTTGCCACTTTGGCCAATCATGTCTTTTTCGACATTCTTCAACAGATTGAGGTTCGAGATCCTCACATTCTTGCATAATGCTAGATGCGACATTATAAGCAAAGACATTATCCACCACTATATCCACTCGATTAATATTTTCCTCAATATTAATTGGATTTATGGATAGTTCCGTATTTTCCAGAGTCTCGGGCTCAATGGATTCTTCATGAATCTCAGAATTTGTTAAATCATGAATTTCCTCATGAGATTCTTTCGTAGTGTCATTTTTATAATTTGCTTTCCTCTTTCTAGGATTTCGATCTTTAGAACCTAATGGCCTGCCACGCTTCAGGCGTGCATTTGACTCATTGGATATGACACTAGATGATTGTCCAACAGGGACATCAATACAGATTTGAACATTTTCCGCGGGGATGTGGGATTTCGTTATCCTTTTCAAGTCCGTAAATGCGTCAGGCATTTGATTTGCTATTCTTTGCAAATGGATAATCTTTTGCACCTTTCTTTCACAAATAGAGGTATGTGGATCAAGATGAGATAAACATAGACAATCGATTGTTGAACATTGACAATCGATTGTTTTGCAGTTTTAATGCGAAATATTAGATAATCGACTAACTGTTAGGTTAGTCGATTACCGCTACTGGAAAATAAAAATATTATTGAAATCTGAGCATATTGAAACATTCTAAAGAACTAATCCTAACATTATATCATAAACTAACTAATACGAGCTGATACTAATGACTATTAGTTTATTCACTAACTATTACAAATAAGTGAAATAAAATCAAACAACTCCATCTTCTTTCATCACAGATCCATCACCGATTAGGTGGTCTATTTTCCCCTCAGGGTGCTCAAAGAAGTCTGCCACATTCAAGTGGGTCATGTCAAAATTGTCGTCAGAGACAAAATTTGTTTAAGAGCATTTACTCTTTTGAGATGCTTTAACAAGGCTCAACCAAATGTCTTGGTACACGGCAAATTTTTGCCTAGTGCCCTTTTCACCGCAATGATAACATATAGTTTATGAACTATTTGCTTTTGGATTCTCATCGTATCGTGCTTGTGGCAGAGTGACCAACTTCAGGTTGTCATATCTCTCCTTTAAGCCATTCCACAAGATAGGTGGATCTTTGACTGTGATATATTCAATTTTCAAACCTTCATCAAGGTGATGGCGCAAGTAAATCAAGGCCTTAGCACAGTTTCAAACCTTCATCAAGGCGATGGCGCAAGAAAATCAAGGCCTTAGCATAGTCTTGGGTGGATGCATTATTTCTGTCTTTAATGGCGTCTCCAAGACCCATAGCATCTAAGTGGATTTTAGCATCCAACACCCATGCCATATAGTTCTTGCCCGAAATTTCAAGGGCAACGAACTTTTCTTTTCATAATGTCAGACATAAAACAAAATTACATCAAGAGCGTGTTCATACTTACGGGCTCTATTACAATTATCACATTCACTTCAGGGAATGGATCATAATCATGTGCTTTACACAATCTCATGTCAAATATTACTTTCATTAAGTGAAAGATTATTTTGAGAATCTTTATTATTCTCATTATCACAATAATGACGATTATAATTTCGTCTATTGCCACGTCCACATCCATTGATACCTTTACGGTAATAATTTTGTCTTCTTTCAGACTTATCACATACTGCTACCACATTCTCTAAAGGGAATGGAGCAAATTCAATTGGACGGAATTCTTTGCCACGTCCACATTCATTGATACCTTCATGGTAATAATTTTGTCTTCTTTCAGACTTATCATATACTGCTTCCACATTCTCTAAAGGGAATGGAGCAAATTCAATAGGACGGATTTTCAATTCTTTGCCCACAATCATACATGAATTTAATCATGGCAGGACATAGAGATTTTACCACTTCACGTGGTTATAATTTCTTACAAACTCCATTAGAGTTATAATCAAACTTTGTTGTCTTTGTTTGTATATAAAATCAAATCGTAGAATTTCAAGAATTTGAAAGGGAAAAGTAAATTACTTACCTTTAAGGTATACCAATTATATTTTCAATGTTTTCTTCTTTCGTTCCTTCTGTTTTCTTTTCAACGTTTTTCTTCTATTTTCCGTATAGAAGATTTTGGGATTTGGTTGCGGCAGAACCTCATGTGAAACCCAACACAAACAAAAGTTAAGACAATCGAAAATTTCAATTGATTAGAGACTCGTGCTGATAACGTGTTATGAAATAATATAAAAGACAAGAACAATATAGAGAGAATAGGGAGAGGAGTATTCTTATTGATACTTGGGATGGATTACAATGGAATAGAAGCCCTATATTTATAGGGAGGTGGTGACTTAGCCACCAAGTAGTAAACCCTAGAATCTCTCTAAATATGAACATTCACCTTAAATAGAGTTCTATTTATAACATTAATTGATTTTTCTGCCGATTTTGATCCATTCCTTGAGTTGTGGAAGTAAAATCTCAAACAGGAGTTTAAACAACATTAATCTATTCTTGTACCTATTACTGGTGTAATTAATGAAGAGGATATTTTATGCAGTCTTTGTTTTGTCACTTTGCATTTGCTTTTCATGCTTATTTTACAGTCCATTACATCATCAACAACAACAACAACAACCGAGTATAATCCCATTTAATAGGGTATGAGAAGGGTAGTGTGTACGCAGACTTTACTCCTACCCTTAGGTAGAGAGGTTGTTTCCAAATAGACCCCCGGCATCCTTCCCTCCAAGAACTTCCCACCTTGCTATTAGGTAGACTCGAACTCACAACCTCTCAGTTGGAACCATCAGAGCAACCCTTCTTGTTTCCAATTTACGGTCCAGTACATCATCATTTTCAGAATTTTATTATTATCGTATTACAAAATTATTGCTACTTCTACAAGAGTAGAAGAATTTCAAATCGTGATTGTCAACATTTTTACTATAGGAACAACGACAATCTTATTCTCAATTTTAAGTATGTTAACGTGCATGCTATATGAATCTTCAATTATGTCATTTCATTTAAAGATTTCCTTATATCCAAACAACGATATGATGGAATCCTTAGACGACATGTGCGGGTGCTGATATAATGTTTACTTAGTTGAGCATATTTTAACCTAATTTAATGAAATCGGCTAATTTTTGGCTGACGGTCAATCTATCACAATCAATACGAAACTAGCCAATGTAATGTAGGAAATCAATTGTATAGCGATAACAAAATGGTATGAAGTCATGATACTGCAATTTGATTTATGACATTTTGTTTTGCAGGAGTAAGGATATATTTTGCTTTTAATTTTGACACATTCTAATGCCAAATGTCGAAATGTATTTCTGTGTGATGGTTGTTTTGGAGGGTAGTAATAAGAATTTGTTTTAGCATTATAAGCCGAAAAGAAATGGTATATTATTAATGCATTACTTTATAGTAATGCACCTCTCTATTCCTTAATCCAGTGGATATTATTAGTAAATTAGTTATTGCCTAATAGTAGAAACAAAATGGGTGGGCATGCCGGGCAAATACTTTAATTTGCTCCATTCTCATCTAACCTAAAGTGAAAGAGAGTGGGAAAATGACTTTCCATGTTTTCTTTGCCGTAGTCTAAAGCATCAATATATACTTACTAATATTTGTTTCATAAAATTTATTTATTTGTGTAATCTGGTAGACAAAGAATTCAGCGATCACGCAAGATTCAGGAAAAAACTAAGCCCTAAAAGATGTAATGTAACAATCTACTCTAATACAAGTATTACTGGTTGCTTAATCATTTGTATTTTTGTTTCAGTTTGTCATTCTACATGATAAAATAACATGATGTACACGCATCATATTCAAATTATCTTTGTTGTTCAAATAATTAAACTCCAGATCCAAAATCATGGATTCGCGCTTCAATTGGAGTCATTCAAAATTCAAAAATGACTTCAAATGAGTCTCAATATTTTCAAAGTTAATTAAATGATGTAATAATAAAATATTCTATTCCATAAAATAATAAGAAAAGTTTCCCTCCATTTTTCCTACTGCCATAACCCACTTTCTCTGCTTTTTTGTGGTTCCCGCCTTATTTCCACCCAATTCTCTGCCCAGCCCATCTGTCCACAGCTAATTTTCACATCATAAGCTTTAAATATCATTTCCCACAGACTTTTCAACTATGTAATAGGATAGAGTGACAAATTAAAGATGAAAAATAGCTGTTAAGTATAACAATGGTATTATATCCCTACTTGAAAAAGTTTTCTCTCTCTCTTTTTTTGACATCCATCAACCATAAATGGCCAGGCTATTTTGGGTTTGGATATAAATATAATTTTGGATTGTTTTTTAAGCTTTGTGAGTGATATGAATGAAAATTTTGAAAAATAATTATTTGAAATATTTAAAATTTTCGAAAAATTTCAAAATGTATCTTCAAGTGAGAAATGAAAATTTTACGAACAAACGTTGATTTTTTTAAAAAATAATTTTTTTTCCAAAAAGGAAAATTTTTTTTATGTCGAAACGTGCTCTAAGATTCTGGAATTGGATTTTTTTTTTCAAAATACATTTAAACAATTATGCGCACAAATCACGAGTCATCAAATGAAGTTATTAAGATCTCAAATGATAAAATAGAAAGTTAAAAGTCAAAACGATCTATGGAGTTATTACAAACTAAGACCGAACTAAATCTCACGGTTGACTCTAAATCATTTGTGAAGGAAAACATGCGACCAATTTCTTTCTTTCGTCTACCTATCTGTTTTTGAACACTTTGACGTGGTGAAGTTGTGAAAGTTGGGACTTTTTAGTATTTTGAAATTTGAAGTAAAACTTACACCAACAACTCCCCAAACGAATATTATTTAAAACAACCAAAAGTCTTATCTTAGTCACCAAATCACCATTTGCTTTTCGTCCTATTTAGAAGACCCTTTATAATTTAGTTCTACCACTGGTGAACTTACTTTCCTAAGTTGACCAAAAAAAAAATACATATCAGTCTGTACAAAGGCTATTCTGGATTCTTGTGCTTTCAATTTAAAGTCGTAGAACGCATGCAAACTCGTTTGTTCCTATTGTGGAAATATTCTGCCGACACTTCTTACCTTACTTCTCTGTTTAACCATCCATTTTCAGATCTTGCACAATTTTTGGGTATAAATACAACCAGTTCACAGTCAAACCTTAGCTTAGACAGACAAACAACGCAGCTTAATTAAATAATGGCTTAATACATGCTTTGATCCCTAAACTTGTACAGAATTTCTTTTCACACCTTCTCGTTGCAACACACTCCAACTGCAAATCATGCGCACGAATTAATTAAAATAAAAAATAAATATATTGTTATTTGATGTCTTATATATTTTGATTTCGTCTCCAACATAACCATCCATCTTAACTCTTAAGGAGTATTACATATTTTTGGGGTAGAGCACTAATCTATTCACATGATCACATCTCAAACCTTAGTCTAAGACAAACAACACCGTATTTTAACTTTATCAGTTTTAAATTTTAAATTAAATGACTATACCAATAACCGGGTTATTTGTTCGATCGAACCCGCATACAGGCTTCTAGCTTCGCCCCTGTTAATCATAGTCTAGTAATCGTGCTAAGACAAGGTCCTTACTATTTTCTTTTGGTAGTGGATAATGAAATTTCTGTGTTTGAGTATTTTGAAGTACGAATGTGTGACATGTTATAATTGCTCTTATTAATAGCATAGTGAATCAGTGAAGGGATCCGTTATCTTGATAGAGATGATACTACTTTATTGGATATTTTTTCTTATTAATTAATATGTGGAATTAATAGTGATACTTCGTACAGTACTATTGACTTCAAATTTTGGTTTTATATATATTATGGGGTTTACCATTTTTCCGTACTATAGAAAATTTTAGTATCTTGTTCGAAATTAAAAATTGTTCATAGTGACACATGCTTTTACTGGTTAGGACAATATATACTAGCTACATGTGATTCATATAGCTTGGTCTCACTAAATTTAACTTGAAGTTAAAGCTAGGTGGGTATGTTAATGAGAAAATTGTTGTACAACCTTAATTATGTGATCTTGTAGCGGTGGACAGGGCCTATGTGAGGACCCTAACAACATGACAAATTAATCACAAGAATTAGAGTGATTGATAAGGACAATTACACTAATCAATGATTATATAGGCGTTAGGTGGAAAAAGAAAGGAATTATGGAAAATAATTTAAAGATAGATGGGTAATAATTTGAAAAAAATAAATAAATCATGTTTAGTGTTTCTATGATCCATGCCTTGAGTGGTGGGGAGAACTTAGTGGATTTCGTCCTTTTGACTTTTTCTTCAAATTTAAATTTCTTTAGTGTGGTTGAGTACCCTAATAATGAGGGGAATTTATTGAGTGTTGTATAAGTTTAGTATGATGCTGCCACCTCAATTTTCCTTTCTTTTCTCTCCTTTTTTTCTTTTTCAATCGTTGATTTACATGTGTGCTTGATTGTTGAGAAAACAAGAATTCAGAAATGGTAGTGTTGTTTGGTCATTTATATGTAACAACACACATTTATAGTTCCTTTTGTTCTTCAAGCAGGGCTTCTTCCTCTTTTCCATTTTGGGAATGTGGTCTGCCAATTTCTGTAAAAATGCACCGGCCATTTTATTTGATGTGCTTCCATTTCATCTATATTACTTTTTTAAAAAGTGTTAATTTGTACTTATTTTTTTAAATAAATTCAGGTTTTTTCTCCTCTACCTTCTCCCTTTTTCGTTTTCTTTCTTTTTCTATTTCGGGTGACAATGATTTATAAGGTGGTTGCGAATTATTTTAATTTAGTTTATGATATTTTTACAAAAAAAAAGTTGGTTGCGAATGTCAATATTTTACCTTTTATAAAAAAAATTGGTTCCTCTTCTGCTTTTCATAGTAAATATTGTACATAGTTTAACAACTAGGTGAATAAGTGTTGGTGCAAACGTTTCATTAAATTTAGAGTGTTTAATGTCAGTGATCAAAAGTGATCGTTCTTTTATGACTCATAAAAAGTTGTTCATTTTTTTGCGAACTTGTAAGAACAGTGCAGTGCCAATTTAAAATATAATTTTGCTTTAAGGACTAGGTATCTGTTGATATAGTGTAAACATGCATATATATCTTGCTCGCTTCTGGATATTGCAATATCAGAAAAACAACTGAAATTAGTTCCAGTTGCTGCAATTTAATTCTATAAGAGCTCTTAAATATGCTGAAGTTCAGCAAATATAAACAAAAACTTCACCTCCTAGAATGTTGAAATTCAACAAATACTAAAATAAACTTCAACTCCTAGAAATTACAAAACAAAAACTTTAGCCAAAATATGATGTAGTTTTATTTAACTAAAGTTTGTCATTACACTATAAACTGAAATTTGCGTGATTGCCTTTGTAAGTCAGGTTAAACTCTAGGCAAAAATATTTGAAGTTTTGCTTTGATAAAACTACACTTCAGGCAAACATAAATTTTTGCTACTTCAGGCTCGTATATCTCAAGTTACCTATAAAGTATTGCAAAGCATATATAAATTAAAAGATGACTCTAAAACTAAGTATAAATGCAAATCCCCCCAATTTCTTGTATCATATTTGTTATGGCTGTTGAGTGTTGATCAAGCACTATGTTTACTGTGAACTAAATTTTGAAATAAATATATTGTATAAGATTAATTTAGAGATAAGAAATAAGTAAATTTCACATATGGTTATAGAAGTATGACTTTATTTTTATTTAACCAAAGTCATATTTCTTACACATAAAATAAAAGTTTTATTAACTCGCACAAATTCATAATGACCGGAAAATACAAATTTTCAATAGTATTTTCTTATTTTGTGACTTTTAAATTTTATTTTCAGTCTAATTAATAATAATTTAATTAGAATAATAATGGGCTGACCCGACCCAACCCCCAAACCTAATACTTACATATCAACAACAACAACAATAACAACAATTCAGTATAATTTCACGTATGTATAAAATAATACTAAATGTGAATCATTCCAAATACGATAATTTTTATCTTTTATTTTTCTTTTCAAGATTTTCATTCAAATTGATGGCATTTTTGTTTCAATTGCTCTCAAATTATATCTTTTTTTTGTGTGAGAACCTCATGCATGCCGAACTTAGTTTTTTTGGAGGAAGGTTTCTTTTTAACATTATTTTAATTTACGTATATGGGTATTGGATTGATTGGGTTGGGTCAATCCTATTTTAAGGAAAAAATATATAAAATTAATCAATCGGACGAAACTAATTACATATGCTAGAGAAAACAATATAAAATATGTATATTATATAAATATATATACGCGTGTATCAACTATTATTTTTGTGAGCGGTTGCAAATATATATTTCTCCTATTTTCATTGGGTTATTATTTATTATATTGAAAACTAAAAATGAAAAATGTGGAATAAGAAAATACTAGAAGAAGAATGTGTTTTTCAATTACAATAATTTTAGTGAGAGTTAGTAAAAATTATATAGTTTTTTTTTTGTGTGAAAACAAAATTATATGACTAAAAATCATTATTATGAGGATATGTATATGTCAACATAACTCAAATCTAATAGATAAAATCAAAACTAAAAATGTTAAATAATAAAAATAAATTATAGAAAATATAAGGATATTTATAAATCATAGTTTAGAAAATAAAGTAAATATACTACTTAATTATTAATAAATTTAAATATTTATAATTTTCGAGCAATATTTTTAAAACAAAATAAATATTTATTTTATGATTAAAAAAATTGTATATTTATCTGTATAATATTAACTAATAGTAGCTGATCATGATATTAAATAAAGTTATAAGCTAATGAGCCACATAAAACGTAATAAGACTATATATTAGATATAAATAGCAAAATTAAAGAAAAATTATTCAAAATTTACTATAAAAATGAAAGGAAATGACTATTTGAATTTATGATTATAAAGCTATTAAAACTATGATAAGAACTCAAACTCTAGAATATTGATATAATTTAACTTATTATGTAGTAATTTTAATTAAAAAATTAAATTTCATATCAAATACAAACGGGAAGAATAATTCAACTTACTTTATTTTAAAAAAAAATATCAAATAATAATTGTGAACAATAATTTTTTACTACAACAAAATTTTATATTATTTTAGTGTAAATATTTCTTTCTAGGCCTATATTAATATTTTAAACTTTTTCATTCTCTTAATAGGTTTAATATAAAAAACTATAAAAAATATTCACGTACTTATAGTATGAATTTATTTCTATTTGTAAAGAGAAGAAGAAAATTAACAAAAAAAATAATATTTGGTTTCATTTAATTAGAATTTTAATAAGTAATTTATGATTTTCTTTTTAGTATTATTTAAAGTACATGTAAATATATAATTTTTTTATATTGTAAGAAATGTTGGTTAATCTCCTTATATTTATAAGTTTAATTTATCTTTTAAAATATAAAATAAATGAAAAATAAATAATATAACAAAAAAGGGATAAATCTTGAAAGATTCAAAAAAATTTATCCTGACTACTCACCATGATATTCTTAACCCTATGCTTTCACTCCAACTGCGACTTTAACTCCTTTGCACATGATCACATATCACCCACGTTCTCTTTATAAAAGGGATATATATCACAAAGAAAGAGAAAAGAACGTAAGAAAAAAGTGAAGCAAAAAGGAAGAAAAAAAAAAGATAAAAAAGAAGAAAAAGGAACGGAGAACAAAGAAAAGAGAACGTAAAAAGAAGATAGAGTAAAAGAACAAAGAGAAGTTAGAAGACGAAAAGAAAAGAGTAAAAATAGTGCAAGTAAAAAAGAAAGAGGGTTTATAGAGCGAGACTTCGAGATTTCGTTTGCGGTTCCGAGCTTGAGGTTTTAGAAAACTTAGCATTACTAACTTTGAAAATCAGTAGATTGTGGCTGTGATTTTATTGTAAAAAAATTCCCAAAAAGATAATATTCGAATTTTTATCATCAATATGAAGGATAGTTTTGTTGGTTCTGATTAATTTTGGCTTCATCTTTTTATTTCCATTTCTATATCTTTGAGTTGTTTTTCAGTATTTTTTTTCTCGAACTAGAGTAAATTGAATATTTGTTTGGGTGTCTCATGGCCTAAAATAGTATTTCTATTGATAGTAAATTTTAAATCTTTCAGGAATCATGTTATTACATGTAAGTTTGTTTACTTACTTTACATAATTTTTTTAAAAAAAAATGTTTGTTCATATAATATTAGTGTAGTGCAGATTACATGAATTTGGTTAGGATCTCATTAGTTAAAAAGAATAAAGTTAGTTTAAAGTTAGATTTTGTTGTTTTCAACATAAACATCATTCCAATTCATCATTTAGTGGGTCTGTGCTGATGGATATATGATGATTCACACTTTTCCGTGTTCTTGTTTGATTATTTTGTAATTGTTTGCCATATATCTTGATTTTAAGTATTGTCCATGTTTGAATATTCATATCATTCTGTTTTTGTGCCCAAATAAATTTAAAATTAATGTTTATTTTAGTTAAATAAGCATGTGTGTGATGATTAAAAAGTCAGTTGAATATTATGTTTTCAATTTTTACTTTGTTTTTATTTTTAGGTTTTACGTGCGTACTTACTAATTTAAGTGTTATACAATTATGATTATTTATCATTGTTATCGTTGTGCAAGAATTTTATTTAAATAGTTTTTATTAAAGCTTCTTTTATTTTAGTCATAATTTTTGTTAAATAATGTCATTTTAATCATTTCATTAATTTGATAACAATAAAACAAAAAGAGTGATAAATTTATTAGGTAGAAAGATAAATCACTAACTAATTGAGGACTTGTTTCACTAAGTAAAATAATAGTAAAAATGTATAAATATATGTATCGAAAAGAGACAAAATAATTGGAATACTCTAAATACACTGAAAAAACTTTAAATGTGCTTTCAATATTAGCCCATGTATTCATACCCGAACCTTGAATTGATATGCTTAAATAATAAAAGGGTCATGTGCGCATTCCTGTGTCACAATACTTTTTTAGATTTATAATAATTATATTTTAGCCATGTGTACTTCCGTACATTGATTTTACATCGAGCTTCAAATAAAGAATACCTAGTGTGCGTATCGCATCTAGGTCAGAAAAATTAATAAAAAATATGATAAATTAAGTGAAGTGGTAATAGACAAGCTATAAATAAAATACAATAACAGTCAAGAATTTGTTTATGCCAAACATTAGGGGTGTTCAAAACTGATCCGAAACCGAAAACCGAACCGAACCGAAGCTTAATGGCTTAATGGTAACGGCTTAACGGCTTAACGGACGGAGAACAAATTAAATTTTTTTTATTAACGGCTTATCGGTTTGGGGGGCGGATTATTCAATTTTCTTAACGGATAATCCGTTAACCCGTTAAGAATATACATATATATATATATATATATATATATATATATATATATATATATATATATATATATAAAATTTATTTTTACTAATATAAATATATATATTAAATACAAAAAACTAAAAACCTTAAAAATAAATAAGTATAAGTGTATTGCAAAAATAAATTACAAAAACAAACCACCTCCACGTATGTTCTGACTGAGTGAGACAGTGAGTAGTGACTTCTGTCTATACCCATTACCCCTTATTTTCTAATTTCTATTTCCTAAATCTAAATATCTAATTCCTCATTACGGAACCAGTGGCCAATTGGCGAATTCAGAATTGTGATTCTGAGCTGGGTATGGTTTTTGAAAAGCATATCTAATTTTAATATCAATCTATTTTTCGCACACATATATAGAGTTTGACCTTATGCGTTGGACTCATGGTTGGTTCCGCTTCTAACAGAACCCTCAGTTTTATGTACATTATCTGTAAAAGGGATTTAAGTTGGACATTTGCTAATTACTCCCAAAGCTTAGCCTATTCCAAAGATGTTAGCAGCATTTTGGCATGACAAGTATTGTATTGTACAAGTATTGTAATTCGGTATAAGCTTTTCGATAAACCCCATAAGTATTAAACCGATAAATCGCCCGGTAACCGCCCGATAAGAGCTAACCCGATACCAATCCGCCCGATATCTTATCGGGTGGCTAACGGATGAATACATTTAAAAGCCGATAACCGTTAAGCCAAACCGTTAAGCGTAAAAAGCCGCTCAATCCGCCCCATGAACACCCCTACCAAACATTAGTCAATAAAGTGATCGTGCTAGAACCACGGGACTCGAGGAGTGCCTTACACATTCCCCTCAGTCAACAGAATTCCTTACTCAGTCTTCTGTTTTTATAGACTATAAATAAGAGTTAAACATTTCTTTTGAAAGGGATTCGAATAAAAGGTGACTTGGAACACCAAAACTCAATTCCAAGTGACGACTCTAAATAATAAATAATCTCTTTTCAAAACGTCATTTCAATTGGAAAAACGCTTCTATCTCAACCACGTAACAGGATTGGTTGGAAAAAAAAGAGGTGTGACAGCCGTGACGACTCTGCTAGGGAATAATTAACAAAAATTCAGGCTTTGTATATTGATTCTTTTTTGGCGTTTATCATGTTTTAGATGTTATTGTGTTTGGAAGCCTAATGTGCCATTTGTCGCTTATTTACCGCTTTAATATTTATTTGAACTTTGATATAAATTGTATCCTCTCTCGCATCCCTCTGAGTCTTCTGATAGGTAGTTATGTTGTATTTGCCTACCAGCATCACAAAACTTCTATCTTGAGATAAAGCCAGTTAGCCTACCAGCTTCTGGTGAAGGATTTAGTCACGCATGTTTAGGCGAGAGAGTCGTTAGCTAGCCAGTGTTGTTTCTACTACTGGTGGCGCTTGACACTCCTCGGCTCGGGTTGTCCTCCCTGGTAAGCAAGGTCTAGATACCATCTCTTTTAGGATTTGAAAACTTAGAAGAACAAGCCACAAGCAATGAATATCCCTAGTAGGTTACGCTTTATTTGCATCATGTGCATTGAACTTAGCGGGGCTCGACATAAGGGTCGGGCCCGTCTAGGACATGTACCAATTTTTCGTACCGACATGTTCATATTTATGTGCTATATGTAGCGTTATTTGGTAGGCTTTACTCAAATATTGACCGGCTTTAGGATAGAATTAAACAGGGATAAAGAAAGAGGAAATTTCAAAGTTTTCATAAAATATCATTTTTTAAAAATAATATTTTGAAAGGTTTTGGTATATAAACTAACAATTTTCAAAATATTTCTTTTTTAGTTATTTTAACCCAACTACATGGGTTTGATTCTCACCGGATGTGAGATGCTTAGGCAACCTTCATCAGGTTCAACCCCATTTTAAATAAACATCTAAAAAAGGAGTAAAAACAGGTTTCTATGGATTATTAGTTATTATTTTTTATTTTTTCAAATAATGATAGTATAGTCATTTTGTCAAGTTTTTAACCAGTTTTGCCCTTGCATTCGATCTTTTTGTCGAAATAGCCTTGAAACCTGCATCGAAACGAAATGGGAGGCCAGTTTTATTTTTTATTAGTTTTTTTACAAAACAAAAAAAGTTATTTGGACCTTTTATTGTTTTTAATGACATTACTAATTTAATTTTTTTAGTCCCACAGTTTGATTTTTAATTTTTAGAGTCAAACCCGAGAAATTGGAATTTTTGTGTCAATAGTATATTTAACTAAACTCTAACCCATGTCTGGATAAATAGGTGCACCATGAGTGGGGGAAAAGGTAGGTCTAAAAAGAGGCCCAGTTCAGAAGGGATACCTGATTTTCTTATTGTTGATCAGATACCACAATTATTGTGGGATTGGTGGAGATATTTTAAGGATTATGGCCGAAACCAAATAAAGAAGTACTTGGGACATTTGGTTCACATGATGATGATCAAGCCTAGGAGGGATGTGATCGAAGCATTGATTTTGCATTGGGATCCTGAAATAATGTGTTCCATTTTACTGGCAATGAGATGACTCTGACCTTGGAGGAAATTGCCCATTTCTAGGGGTGGGGCCGAAATCTCGCCGCCAGAGACCCATAGTGCCAAAAAATATGAATGAGGGTAACTTTCTGAAGCTCTTGAACATAAACTATGGACATTATGAAGGTATAGGAGGCAATTAGGTTAAGTTGGGATTTCTGTTTCATTTGTATGGCCTTGAATTTATGGTTGCTTTTTTGGGGCATGTAGTTTTTCTGGAAAGGGAAGGACGCATTGACATCCGGTTGGAAGGTGTAGTTGAGGCACTGACCTCAAAAAGGGATGATTATACTTTGGTCCCTATGATTCTTTCTTCCATTTTTTGTGCTTTAACTGGAAGTAAATTGGGCGCACGAAACTTTGATGGCTGCAACATTTTGCTACAGATATGGTTTTTGGAGCATTTTTATCGTCATCCTACCATCTCTAATTTTAGTGAGCTCTGGCCCAATCACACTTTTGATCACCAGAAAAGAATTGACAAATGTGACTTACCTGAAGGGATTAACGCCCTGAAAGAACTACTTTTTACTTTGTCTACCAAACATATCACATGGAATTACGATTGGTTTTCCTCGAAAGAGGTCGTTTGTGAATCTGCATACCATTCTTATTTGGTACTTATAGGATTGGATGGTGTTCAGCCTTATGCTCCACTTCGAGTAATGCGCCAGCTTGCACGATGACAGGAGGTGCCACCAACACGAGATATGAGCATGTTTTGTTATAATTTTGGTAAAGATCAACCTCATGACGAAGGGGAAATTATGAAAATCTAGTATGCAAGTAAAGTTTCAGAGTTCAATGAGATGGTTGAGCATTGAGATCGTGGAGAGGTAATCCCTGAATATATTACTTGGTTTCATGATCCTTTGTCATTTAGAGATAAGCCCGAGGGGTCGAACAGGAGGAGAAATGATCAAAGAAATATTGAAATGATCAAAGAACTATAGATAAGCTTGAGGGGTCGAAAGAGGAATTGGAGTATGCTCTGATGATTATAGCCAAACAGCAAGCCCAACATCAAGCCGGAGTCGCTCATATTCATTTAAACTTTGAGAAAGATTATCAATCTGCTTTGCGGGTCATGGATAAAGATCTAAAGCATGCTAAAAATGAGGATGCCCGCTTAGAAGAAGAACTGGCAAACACGATTGGTTTAGTCAAAAGAGTTGAGGCGAAAAAAAATGCTGAAATACATAAGTTGCAAGAAGACTTGAGTATCATTAAAGAGGATGCGCACCGGCAACAACTAGAGTTTGATCAGCAGAAAGAGTAGTTTGAAATAGAAAGGGCCCCATCGGATGCGATCACAGCCATAATTAATTTAGAAAAAAAATGAAAATAAAATAAATTAAAAGAGCAGTAAGTTAAAAAGGAAATAAACCAATAAGTTGGGATGAAGCATGAAGCCTTCCAAAATCATTTTAGAAATGAAATGGCATTAGGTGCATGGCATACAATGTGTGATTAATATCTGAAAAATGCCTAACTGTAACACGTTTGTTGTTTGTTATTTCTAAAGAGATAAGGTTAAACAGAGGTGGTTGGTTTGTGGTTTAAGCTGGCGACTCACCCTTACAACACGAGCTTAAAAGAAAAAAGGTAGAATGGGAAACAACAGTGAGAATGAGTCAGATAATGATGATGTCCATGGACAATTGATCGAACAAGGTTCAGGACTGGTTGATGAAGTAAGAGTGTTGAAACAACAATTGGCAGATATGTACCAAGCCTGGGTGAATGGACAGGCACCGCCCTCACTACCCCTGGGGCCTTCAAATAATCTTCATAATGTGTTAGTTGCAAGTCAAGTGACTATCTCCATAATAAGTAACCCATTGTACCAACTTGGATTCAGTCCGAGCATTAACCTCTCCACTATCCCCTGTACCTCCATTCCACATCCTCCATCCGCACCCTTCAGAAATGACCCACATACTGTACCCATTGTCCCTACTTTCACCGTTCCTCAACCGGCTCTCGCTCAAAAGCTCAACAATGATCCACAATTGAATGCTCATAATACCCAACATTACTCTCCAGAATTGATTTTCAAGGTTCCAGATTCATACAAGCATACTCCTCAGAAAATGTTCCTGGTCGAGGTCGTAAAGCCTAACAAGATTATGGAACAAGAGGAAATGACCAGAAAAGTGAAGACTTTTGAACAAACCATGAGAAACATACAGGGTTTGGGAGGCCAGAAGAGTATTTCGTTCGATGATTTATGCATGTTTCCCCATGTTCATTTGCCACCTGGATTCAAGACCTCTAAGTTTGACAAGTATGGTGGTCACGGTGATCCTCTGGCCCACGTGAAGAGATATTGTAACCAATTGAGGGGAGCATGGGAAAAAAATTAATTACTCATGGCTTATTTTGGGGAAAGTTTGATAGGAATTACTTCAGAGTGGTTCATAGATCAAGACATATCTCACTGGAACATTTGGAAGGACATGGCTCAAGATTTTGTCCAACAATTTCAGTACAATATTGATATAGTGCTAGACCGCTCCTTTCTTGTCAACATAAAGAAGAAATCTGCAGAAAACTTCAGAGAATATGCAATCAAGTGGAGAGATCAGGCTGCTAGGGTCAAACCACCAATGAAAGAGGCAGAAATGATTGACTACTTTCTCCAAGCTTAGGATCCTGATTACCTCCATTATATGTTGGCCGCCATTGGTAAGGCTTTTATCGAGGCGATTAAGATTGGGGAAATAATAGTTGAGAATGGTATGAAGTCGGGCAACATGGTGAGTCAGGCAGCCCTTAAGGCGACCACACAAGCGATTCAAAGCGGGTCAGGCAGTTTCAAAAATCAAAAAAAGGAGGAGGAAGGATCCATGATGGCGTCTGGATTCGGGGGAGTTCAAAGAGGAATAGTTTCTTCATACGTGCAATTCCAACAAGGACAATCCAATTCTCCTCAACATTATTATCCGCCTCAGGGTCCCCAATACTCATTTCCCTCTCAACAAAATATAGGGTGTAAAATGCTCAGGCTTATGCTAGGCCTCCCATTCACCAACAACGGCGAGATCGATTCCACAAGGCTCCCGTTAACTCCGGCAAAATTTTCAGGCACCATATAATCCTCTTCCCAGTCAGGAATATGTGAGAGAATAGGAACCAAAGAAAGAGTTCACCCCAATTGGAGAATCATATACAAGCCTATTTCGAAAGTTGATGCAGCTGAAATTAATTGAACCTATCATGCCACGTTATGTGAATCCAAATTCAAAAGGTTTTGACTCCAATGCGAGATGCGAGTATCATTCTAACACCCAAGGTCATAGTACCAAAAATTGTTGGACATTAAAGAAATCCATTGAAAATTTGATTGAAGTAAAGGCAATTGTGGTGACAAACAATGAAGATACTCCTAATATCACAAACAATCCGCTCCCAACTCATGATAATACACATTTTATTGGGATGATTTGTGATGATCTTGATTACAAGCAATTTGGAAAGACAGAGATGATTGTTGGAACCATAGGGCCAAAGCAAAAAGTGATAGTAAGCTCGCCAAAATTGGCACCGCTGATTGTGAAAGGTGCGAGTTCTAGTTCAAACTTGGTAGGTTATGAAAAACGGTTCTCTATGTCTCTGGAAGCACAAAAAAGATTTAGGTTCAATTGGGTTGGCCAAAACTTTATATCCCCGGGGGCATTCAAAAGATTGTTCCGAATAATGCTTTGAGAAATATAACAGAGCCAGTTGTGATCCGACCTGTTGCACAACGTCCAATGTCAAACCCAAAAGCTATTCCCTAGAACTATAACAAGACTGTCATGACATACAAAGGAAAAAAAGATTGTGGAAGAAATAGATTAATGGGAGGCTTGACCCGCTCTAGAAGGTGCTGCTCGCCAAAGGAGTTGAGAATAGCTAAGCAAGCCAAGGAAAATCACTTTCTAGTGAAAGAAACCGTTTCAGAAAAAGAAGCGGAAGAATTTCTTAAGAAGATGAAAATGCAAGACTACTCAATCATTGATCAACTAAGGAAAACCCCTACTCAGATATCTTTGTTATCTCTGCTTTTGCACTCGAAAGAACATCGTCGTGTGTTGATCAAATCTTTTAATGAGGCATATGTCTCTGAAAAGACAACGGTGAATCAAATAGAAAAAATGGCTGAAGGATTCTTTGAGGTGAACAAAATTTCTTTCAGCGATGATGATTTTCCTGAGGAAGGGGATGTGCACAATAAAGCTTTGCTTTTTATGGTCAGATGTGAAGGGCATACGTAAAAGGGGTCATGATTGATGGAGGCTCAAGTGTAGATGTATGCCCTCTTTCTATTCTACAATAACTGACCATTGACACTAACAAAACGCGAACTAGTAATGTAAGCATCATGGCTTTTGATGCTTCAAAAAGACACACTATTGGGGAAATTGAACTCACCATGACAATTGGCGCAGTTGATTTTAACATTGTCTTTCAGGTGTTGATATGAAAACCTCCTATAATTTTCTTCTGGGAAGGCCGTGGATCCATATGGCCAAAGCTATACCATCCACCCTACATCAATGGTCATATTCGAATACGACAGATAAGAAATTGTTGTTCATGGGGAGGACAACTCGTCCGTCTATAATGACCTGTCCATTTTATGTATCGAGGCCAAGGAAGGATGTGAATCCCTCATATATCAAACATTTGAGGTGATTGAGGTAGACCAAGTGGAAGAAGGAAAACCAATTCTGCATCTCCATCTTTCAGCCACATCTATGATGGTAGCTTCACTGATGTTGAGGAACGACTATAAATAAGGAAAAAGATTAGGATCATTTCTGCAAGGAATTGTGAATCCCATTGCTCCCTTTTCTAAGAAATATACCTCTGGCTTGGGTTTTAAACCAACATCAGCTGTCATAAACAGAACCAACGCCCCCGAAAAGAATGGTTGGAAGTTTTCAAAACCAATCCCTCACATTGCCTGCTCTTTTGTCAAGCCACAATTTGAAGAGTCCAAAATCTTTCTACTCAAGATGACATTGATGAAGTTTAACAGGGTCTCAACGAGATGTTCGATGGAATCAACATGGTTTAAGTTGGTGAGGGCCCTAGCCGTGCAAGTGTTCAGATGATTGTCCTAGATACCTAGTTCAACAACTAGGAAACAACTCATCTTCTTATCAGGAAGGAGTCTTGGTAGTCTGTTTTGTTTCTTTTTCTGTATTTGGATTATTTTCAGTATTCTAATCCATATAATTTAGTTTAATTGCTTTTCTTTGATGTTAACCATTCTATCCTTTCAAATTCAATGAAATGAAGTTCCAGTTTCATAGTATAATTCTGTCTTTTGCTTTACCTAATTTTTGTTAACTTCTCATCATTTTCAGTTTCGTTAATGCTGGGTTTAAAAACATGAGATGCACGCAGAATTCATGCCCAAATCTTAAAAAGTTGTCTAATATTGAAATAATGAATCAAGAAGTTGAGTATGATGAAGATGAGGCCTTTAAGAAAATCAAAAGATAATTGGATCAATTTGAGAATAAGCATGAGCCTAACTTAAATGAAACTGAGGCAATTAACCTGGAAGTCCTGAAGACATCAAAGAAATAAAAATAAGCATTCATACTAAATAAAGGACGAGAGATGCCTTAATTCAAGTTTTGTTCGAGTATAGAGATGTATTTGCTTGGTTGTGTGATGACATGCCGGGTTTGAGTGCTGATTTAGTTGTCCATAAGCTTCCCAGATATCCTAATTTTCCATCAATCCAACAAAAACTAAGGAAGTTTAAGACAAATATGAGTGATAAGATTAAGGAAGAAGTAACGAAGCAACTAAGTGCAAATGTGATCAGGGTCGTCCGATATACTTCATGGTTAACAAATGTTGTACCAGTGCCAAAGAAGGATGGGAAAATCAGAGTTTGTGTTAACTATAGGGATTTAAACTAAACAAGTCCAAAAGACAACTTTCCCTTACCCAACATTCATATCCTTGTTGATAATTATGCTAAACATGAGATCCAATATTTTGTGGATTGTTATGACAGGTATCACCAAATTCTGATGGATGAAGAAGATGCAGAAAAGACCGCATTCACCACTCCATGGGGAACCTATTGTCATAGGGTCATGCCATTTGGTTTGAAGAATGCAGGAACAACTTACATGAGGGCCATGACTACCATATTCCATGACATGATGCACAAAGAGATTGAGGTTTATGTTGATGATGTGATTATTAAGTCTAGAACACGAGACGATCATGTGCAAGACTTGAAAAAGTTCTTTGAAAGGCTACGAAGGTACAATCTCAAACTCAATCCACCCAAATGTGCATTTGGAGTTCCTTCTAGGAAGCTTTTGGGTTTTATAGTTAGTCCAAGAGGCATTGAGTTAGACCCCTCCAAGATAAAGATCATTCGAGCGATGCCTCCCCCGAAGAATAAAAAAGAAGTCATGAGTTTGCTCGGGAGGTTGAACTACATCAGCAGGTTCATTGCACATCTTACAACAACATGCGAGCCTATTTTCAAGTTGTTGAAAAAAACGCCGCTATCAAGTGGACAGACAGTGCCAAGAAGCTCTTGATAAGATCAAGGAATATTTGTCAAATCCTCATGTTTTGGTCCCGCCAGAACCTGGCAGGCCTCTATTTTTATATCTGTCAGTAACAGATAGTTCTTTTGGTTGTGTTCTGGGTCAATATTATGCCACTGGCAAAAGGAACAAGCAATATATTATTTGAGCAAAAAGTTTACCACTTATGAGGCCAAATACACTCTTTTAGAAATGACATGTTTTGCCTTAACCTGGGTCGCTCAGAAGCTTAGGCATTATCGTTTGGCCTATACAACTTACCTCATATCCCGAATGAATCCCCAGCAGTACATTTTTCAGAAGCCGATGCCAACTGGTAGATTGGCAAAGTGGCAAATCTTGCTCACATAGTTTGATATTGTTTATGTCATTCGCACTGCCATGAAGGCACAAGCTTTGGCTAATCATTTGGCTGAAAACCCGGTGGATGGTGAGTATGAATCTTTGAACATATACTTCCCAGGTGAAGAGGTTAATGTAGTTGAAGAAGAAGTCCAAGATGACATTCAAGTTAGGAAACTATACTTTGATGAGGATGTCAATGTCACACCTCCTTTTTGGCTATCCACAACCCGGTGAAGGGTGCCGATAAGGAAGTTTTTCCAATTAAAGGACAATCGAACGGTATTCAATTATTTAGAGGAATTTCAGGGTCGCCTCTTATGAGATTTATGGTGTCCCAAGTCACCGTTAGAATCTCAAATCGAGGAAAGAATGACTCTGTTTATCAGTCCGCGAACCAGAAATCTGAGTAAGGAATTCTATTAACCCCGGGGAAGGTGTTAGGCATTCCCGGGTTCCGTGGTTTTAGCACAGTCGCTCAACTATCATATTTGACTTAAATTATCTGATTTTAGAATATGTTTTAACTTATAATATAATTTTGAATTATTAACCGCTTTTAATATATATTTTTAGGAAATTTACAATGTCATTAAAATACATCGCGAATCACGTCATATAAATGCGCACACAATTTTAGATATATTTCAACTCCATTGAGATTTGGATTTGGGTCACATAAATACGCACCCGAATTTAGGAAGGTATTTTATTAATAAATTCGCGCCTATAGCAACCACATCTTTAGAAATTCGTGAAAGGCCGTGAAATTCGCTATTCGGCACTTCCAATTTTCTAAGTATTTTATTAAATTAAGGAGCCTCGCGTGGTGCTTCATTTATTCAACAAGGCTCGATTTATTTTAATAAAGGACGTCCTTAAGCATCTAAGTTTTCTATTATTCTTGTATCTACAATATCCTAGTCATTTATATGTGAATAATATATTCTGAAAAGGAAATCAATACTTGCATTTTTTGAGCCTCTTTCGTGGCTGATTTGGGCTTCATTTTCAGCCAACCCAGGAATGTATGTTATTATACAACCGACAAGTCTTGGGTCATCCAGTTGGGCCCAAAGACATCGGACTAGGGATTCCCTTATAAGAAAATAACAGCAGCCTTTTGTTTTAATTATATCGTAATCATTAGAACCATACACATGATCATTATAAAATATACCAAAAATATTTCAAAAAAAAGGAAACACTGAAAATAATTTCGTATCAGGTTTTAATCTTAACATTGAAGAAATAATGTGGAATACTCATCATTCAGAGTATTACATATGTCCAGTTGTTACATTTCTAGTACAACTCAAATTGGAAACACTAGGCTCATTTTGGATCAATCTATCGTAAAATCTACTGGACTTAAGCAAATTGAAAGTACAGTCCCATTACAGTCCATGATTAATACATGTTTATGTTTAGTACAGATACCAGAAATACTAAGAGAATAAATACAGTTACAGCAGGAATTGAAATAAACAAAAAAATCTTCTCATTATCTCGAATGCACATAAGCGTTACAGCTTCTCAGAGTTTTGGGTGAGAATTGGTACCTGGAATTTAGCAAGAAAGGAAGCTTATGAGTAAAATTGAAGCAACTAGCAAGCACACAACAGCCAATCGATTAGTAAACAACCAGAAATCGAGGAAGACTTTTGAGACAAGTAAAATTTAATAGGAATAGAACAACACTAGTTATTTCTGAAGAATGTAGCAGAAAGATTAATATGTATTTTATATTCTAACTCACTACAAAGCTTTGAAGAAAAATTCTGCTCGAAATATATCAGAAGTTCCAGCCAAAAGTTCCCTTAAAATGTTCAGATGGTTTCCCTTTTATAATTGAAGCCTTAGGGCAACACCCATTTTCTTGTTTTTCTTTTAGTCCTTCACCTAATTTCAATTTTACCCAAATAGTCCTTAGTTTTCTGACTTGTGTCTCAAGTTTGAGGCAGAAATTATGCTTGAACCCCTTACTAGAATGTTCTAGGAGTGGTTACAGGATTCTCTGTACTTGAATACCCTTTTATACGCCTATCCCTTTTCCTAATTACCTAACCTACGGTTTTTACCCTTGGTTTCCATTTGGTTTGCTCAAATCTAACCCTGGTCAATTGTATTCAAGTTATGGGCCAAATTCATGGTCTAGACTACATGCTTAATTGAAAAGTTTAAGAATTAACCAATACAACTCATGTTTCAAACAAATATCCTAATGTGGACTATTCAACAACAATTATCCTAACTTCAGGATCATATGAATGTTCAGTGCATTTGTCAGTCAAAAACCAATGAATCAAAACGACCAGGAAAGAAAACCAATCAATTAATGCAGGACTTACACAAATAACCTAATTACAACACTCAGTAAAACTTAGAAGCAAGAAAGGAGATTAGGTACTCAAGCTATACGAGAACAAGACTAATATGTATAAGATTCTAAAAGAAACCTACCCAAAATTTCAAGCATGGTATGAAGCAAACAAGATGAGTATTCCAGGACTATCAGAGATGATCAAACAAACCTCAGTAGAACAGTTGAAGGTGCAAATAAGAACATCAAGAAGATTCTTTAGAAGATGGTCCACGGGTCTCGACAATAGCACGAGAAATTGCATTTTGCTCTTTTGGGATACCGGACAACTGTCTGTACATCAGTTGGCGTAATGCCTACTTGTTAGTTTATGGCACTGAAGCGGTCATACCTGCTAAAGTTAAGATTCCCTCTCTCCGAATAATAGTTGAAGATGGGATTAAACACTGAATAGGTGAAGTCACGATTGGAACAATTGAGTTTGATTGATGAAAAGCGTTTGGCGACAGTTTGTTTTGGTCAGTTATAACAACAAAGAATGACACACGCTTACAATAAGAAAGTGCGCCCAAGAAGATTTGAGGTAGGACAGATTGTTTTGAAACACATCTTTCCACAGCAGGAAGAATCAAAAGGAAAGTTCGCCCCGAATTGGAAAGGTCCTTACCTCGTGAAGAAAGTATTGTCGAAAGGAGCTCTACACTTGGCAGATATAGAAGGAAAGGTGACACACATATCCGTCAATGTAGATACAATCAAGAGATACTATGTATGAGATGCTTCTATTGGGGAATTTGGTTTATACTTAGCATTCTCATGTTGGGATGATGAAAGGCTATCATTCTCGCTACCCAAACACTAGTCAACCCTAGTTAGCCCTTTGAAGCCTTGTCTATATTTCTTTGTGTTTACCCTCTTTTGGAACCAATGTACTTTAAAAAAATCATCATCAAAACAAGTTCATGTTTCCCTGAACTACGTTCGACTCGATTCCGAAAGGATATATAGGCAACCTCTTTATGAGGTTTAGTCAGACCAAACAAAAATTCACATTTACCCAATATTCAAAGAAACTGGGCATGTCTTTATTTTATTTTCGATGGTTGTTCCATCAAATGGTTCCAAAAGTTGTAATTTAGTTGAGCAGTTCTTTTTACCTTTCCCTTTTAATATCTTCTAATCAGCTTTTGAGAATGCAAAGTCAGTACACTACGGGTGGCATTTCAACCAGTGCAAAGAGAGAAAAACAAATGAGAGAGTCTTATCGGTGAAAACCCTCTAGGGAACTATAAGGCGATAGCGAGTTGATAAAAAGAAATGAGAGAGTCTTATTGGTGAAAACTCTCAGGGGCACTATAAGGCGATGGTGAGTTGAGAAAAAGCAAATGAGAGAGGTCAATTGGTGAAAAACCACAAAGGGCATCGTTGATCGATTTTAGGTCTTCTTATATCCCGACACTAGCATGGTTAAAGAACTGAGTTTCAAAGAGAAGTTTACAATAGATTTTGAGAATTAGACAGGTTAGACGGGTCGGGCATCCAATCCAAAGTGCATTTCATGTTCATTGAAGTCAGCATATTCCTCCAGATAAGTCCTTTCGTATTCTTCCCCTGAAAGGGACGCTTCTCGATTAAGTTGTAATGCTTATTAGTTCACCTACTTTTTTTTCTTTCCTTCTTTCGTGCTATTATTTTCTAGTCCCTTTCAGTTTAACTTTGTCAAATCAAAGCAAAGAAAAGGCCACAAAATTGGTTACAGTTTCACTGTTATAAGAAGCAAAAATTTCTGGGCATAAACAGTATGGGCAAGGCCATAAAGCCGACTTTGATATTCCTTGTCAAGCAAAAGGCTTAAAAGACTTAGCAATGTTTCAAGGGCAACAAAAGTTACTCATCAAAAGTTATTTTGGGAAAAAAATTTGTTTGCATCATAGACACAAATGGTGTTTGGCGCAAAATAGTTAGGTGTTGATGTTGAAAAAAAAAGATCTTCAGAAAATAAAGTCAGAATCTCCCGACAATTTGTACGATAATCGACATGGTCGGTTTTTTTTTTCCTAACAAGAGCAATGGACGCAAGGTCAAGTCGTCCAAGAAGTCAGGGCCACAAACTGACCACCATTTTAAAACTAACGAATCTTTCTTTGTTTAGAACAAAAATAGATTCGTTTAGTAAAATAGTTCGTAGAAGACGAACACCACCAAGTGAAGTTTTCAAATCCATGATTTCCTTCCAATATGCATGTAAGCATGTTATTTTAGTTTCATTATAGGGGATCAACACCCTATCTTCGACACAGGGTATTACATCCCCTTGTTGCATTATTTTCTACATAGGGTACGACATCTCCTAGTAGTATTTTAGAGTGCCACGAGCCTCATTTTATTGCCAACACAGGGTACTACATCCCCTACCTGCATTATTTTCTACATAGGGTGCGACATCCCCTAGTAGAATTTCAGAGTGTCACGAGCCTTATTTTATTTCCAACACAGGATACTACATCCGCTGACTGCATTATTTTTTACATAAGGTACGACATTCCCTAGTAGCATTTCAAAGTGCCAATAGCCTCATTTTATTGCCAAAACAGGGTACTACATCTCCTAGCTGCATTATTTTCTACATTGGGTACGGCATCCCCTAGTAGCATTTCAGTGTGCCACGAGCCTCATTTTATTTCCAACACATGGTACTACATCCCCTGGTTTCCTTACTTCTTATTGCAAACATAGGGTACGACATCCCCTAGTTGCATTTTAGAGTTTCGCGAGCCTCATCTTATTGTCGACACTTGGTACTACATCTCTTGGTCGCATTACTTTCTACCTACATAGGATACTACATCCCCTAGTAGATGCCACGAGCCTCATCTTATCGTCAACACAGGGTACTGCACCCCTGGTTGCCTCCTTCCTGCTAACACATGGTATAACATTCCCTATTATTAAAAAAATATTTTTAAATTCTTTATTATGCAATAGCAATGATAGTTTAATGTGTTTTCAATAACTCACAAAAATTTCTTAGTGCAAACTTGGGCAGGAAATTTTTGTTCGTTTTGTTTGTTTGTGTTGGCTTGTAGGTTTTTCTGCAAAGCACAGAATTGATGTGCAAAAAATAAGATTTTAATTCTTTCTAGAGAAAGTGAAACGTTTGATCTCAATACCAGCCGCAACCAGCTTTGGCGTAATGCATGCAGAGACATATGGTCAAGATCTTTCTTCCCATAATCGAATCAAGAAAAAAAAAGAATATTTCATTGTCTGTTGCATCGTGAGCATCAAGTTTCAATGCAAAGTCACTGGAAGAAGTAAATCAAGAATCTAGACAAGACTACAGATGTCATTTAGATAGGAATTTGTAACTCTTAGATTTCAAGAGTATGTAATTTTCTTTCCATTTTGATGTAATAGTAGGAATTGCGGATCGGAACCTTGATGGAACCTTAGAGGACTCTCCATCTAAGTATACTCCATTTCTCTTCTTTCTACTTGAACTATACGTGACATGATTCCCTCATAACGCGGAATATGTAGGCTGCCTAAAATCAAGGCTCAGTCCACTTTTTTCTTTTATCTTGTTTTCCTTTTCAAATGATAGTGAATTCAAAAATCAGTCACCTTTTTCATTTTTCTTTACCTGAAATTCTTCATGTTTCCAAGCAAAGAGAGGTATGCTGCGAACAACTAATTTTTGACCACACACAAATTTGATATTATTTTAGTATAAATATTTCTTTTTAGGTCTAATGTTGATAATTTAAACTTTTTCATTCTCTTAATAGGTTTATTATAAAAAAAACTACAAAAAAATATTCACATACTTAGAGTAAAATTTTTATTTCTATTTGTAAAGAGAAGAAGAAAATTAAAAAAAAAATATTTGGTTTCATTTATTTAGAATTTTAATAAGTAGTTTAAGTTTTTCTTTTTAGTACTATTTAAAGTACATGTAAATAGGTAATTTTCTTATATTATAAGAAATGTTGGTTAATCTCCTTATATTTTTAAGTTTAATTAATCTTTTAAAATAAAAAATAAATAATATAATAAAAAACGGATAAATCTTGAAAGATTCAAAAAATTTATCCTAACTACTCACCATGATATTCTAAACCCCGTTGTCCTACTCCAACTCTAACTCTAACTCATTTGCACATGATCACATACCATCCACATTCTCTTTATAAAGGAGATATATATCACACAAAAAAAAAAGTACGTAAGAAAAAGAAGGAAGCAAAAAGGAAGAATAAAAAAGATAAAAAAGAAGAAAAAGGAACGGAGAACAAAGAAAAGAGAAGGGAAAAAGAAGAAAGAGGAAAAGAACAAAGAGGAGTGAGAAGAACGAAAAGAAAAGAGTAAAAATAGTGCAAGTAAGAAAGAAAGAGAGTTTGGAGCCAGAGTTCGAGATTGTGTTTGCGGTTCCGAGTTCGAGATTGTAGAAAAGTTAGCATTACTAACTTTAGAAATTAGTAGATTGTGACTGTGATTTAAATGTAAAAAAATTCCCCAAAAGGTAATATTCAAATTTTTTATCATCGACATGAAGTATAGTTTTGTTGGTTCCGATTAATTTTGGCGTCATCTTTTTATTTCCATTTCTATATCTTTGAGTTGTCATTCAGTATTTTTTTTCTCGAACTAGAGTAAATTGAATATTGTTTGGGTGTCTCATGGCCTAAACTAATATTTTCATTGATAGTTAAATTTAACTCTTTCAGGAATCATGTTATTCCATGTAAGTTAGATAACTTATTTTACATAGTTTTTTGAAAAAAAAATTGTTTATATAATATTAGTGTACTGCAGATTACATGAATCTGGTTAGGACCCCATTAGTTAAAAAGAATAAAGTTAGTTTAAAGTTAGATTTTCTTGTTGTTTTTAACGTAAACATCATTCCAATTTATCATTTAGTGGGTCAGTGCCAATGGATATATAATGATTCATATTTTTACGTGTTCTTGTTTGATTATTTTGTGATTGTTTGTCATATCTCTTGATTTTAAGTATTGTCCATGTTTGAATATTCATATCATTCTGTTTTTGTGCCCAAATAAATTTAAGATTATTAATTTTTATTTTAGTTAAATAAGCATGTGTGTGATGATTAAAAGGTCAGTTGAATATTATGTTTTCAATTTTTACTTTATTTTTACTTTTAGGTTTCATGTGCATACTTACTAATTTGAGTTACAAAAATGATTATTTTTCATTGTTACTGTTTGTGCAAGAATTTTATTTAAATAGTTTTTATTAAAGCTTCTTTTATTTAGTCATATTTTTTGTTAAATAATGTCATTTTAATCAGTTCATTAATTTGATAACAATAAAACAAAAAGAGTGATAAATTTATTAGGTAGCAAGATGAATCACAAACTAATTGAGGACTTGTTTCACTAAGTAAAATAATAGTAAAAATGTACAAATATATGTATCGAAAAGAGACAAAATAATTAGAATACTCTAAATACACTGGAAAAACTTTAAATGTGCTTTCAATATTAGCCCATGTATTCATTACCGAACCTTAAATTGTTATGCTTACGTAATAAAAGGGTCATGTGTGCATTCCCGTGTCTCGATACCTTTAGGCTTATAATAATTATATTTTAACCATGTGTACATTCCGTACCTTGGTTTTACATCTAGCTTCAAAGAAAGAATACCTAGTGTGCGTGACGCATCTAGGATGGAGCAATTAATAAAAAATATAATAAATTAAGTAAAAAGGCAATAGACAAGCCATAAGCAATAAAATGAAATAATAGTCAAGAATTGATTTATGCTAAACATTAGTCAATAAAGCGATCGTACTAGAACCACGGGACTCGAGGAGTGCCTTATACATTTTCCTCGGTAAACTGAATTCCTTACTCAGTCTTCTATTTTCGTAGACATAAATAAGAGTCAAACCTTCCTTTTGAAAGGGATTCAAATAAAAGGTGACATGGAATACTAAAACTCAATTCCAAGTGGCGACTCTAAATAATAAATGATCTCTTTTTAAAACGTCACTTCAATTGGAAAAACTCTTCTATCTCAACCACGTAACAGAATTGGTTAGAACAAAAAAGAGGTGTGACAATAATTATTCCAATTACTAGTAGATGCACGACATATAATAGATATAATATGATTCTATCTATGCTTTAAATTTATTTGATAAAATAAAATAAATAAATTATGCTAAAAAATATTATTGATAAATTTATTTGATAACTATATGATATATATCATTTGATTTTGTATATATTTGTTATATTTTTGTATACTACAATAAATAATAAAGTAACAACTAATATTTCTTAAAATAATATGACATATGATATCATAAGATTATAAGAGTACTATTCTGTCAAATTATCTGTGCACCGCGTGGGTTGTAACACTAGTATATATTAAAAAGAAAAAAATTATATATTAAAAAAGTAAAAGAAAAATGACAAAGATTGATAATGTAGAGGGTAAAATAAATATTGCCCACATAATTGCAAAATTTAGTTAAATAATTTTCTAAGTGTAGTATTCAATCATAATTATAGTTAAGTAATTTTTCTTATTTTGAAAATTACACTATAAGAAGAATGTACAAAACTATGAGAGGGACTTATTGGAAGGTGGCCTGGAGGAAGCTTGTATGTAAAAACTTAGCGGTATCAAAATGGATATTCATATTATTGATGACAACTCATGGCAAATTGCATACAAGAGACAAGTTGGTGAGATGGGCTGTACCTGACAGTCTAAGTTATTCATTCTGTATTATCGAGAATGAAAGTATCGATCATCTATTTTTAAATATGCTCGAGTGGAAAATATTTAGGAAAGAGTCCTGAGATGGCAAGGAATGCATAGACAGGCAATGGAGTGGTATGAAGAACCAAGTTGAGCATCTATATATGTAAGGAGTAAAAATGCATCAGTTGAAATTTATAAGATTTACTTTACAGGTCCCCTATGTGTGAGTATGGGGAGGGGGTGTTTTCGCTGCCTGATGGAGGCAGAAGGGAGGGCCACCAGAGCTATCTGTGTCAAGTGTTTCGATTGAAAGAGGAAGGGAGACAACTCAAATGCCAACACAGAAATAGAAAGACTCGTGCTTCAAAATAAAATTGTGTGTATATTTTGTATGGCAGGAAAGGAACCTAAGGAGTTTTCAGAACAAACAAAGAGATGAAGGAGTAATTGTGAAATAAATTATTCAAGAAGTGGTTTACAGAGCAAGTTTGAAGCTAAGATTGACAAAAATAATAGAACAACTTAATTTCTATCCTTGAAAGATGTATATCTAGAGGTATTTGTAGTTTCCAGATGGGCGGAGGAGTAGGTTGCTTATGTTGGAAAATTGGGACTATGTCCAATTTTAATTTCTAATTTCCTTCGTTTTGAGTTGTATATTTCTTTTTGGTAATAAAATACTTTATTTACCAAAAAAAAGAAGAAATTTATTACAAATAGAAAATAATAATTATATTAAGTAATTTTGAATAGTTGGGTGACTACTTAAGTAATTACGAGGTCACGAGGGTATGTAAGTTGAAAGTATGGGGGGGGGGGGGGGAGAATTGTTGTCTGATTAGTTGACTAATATGACTACTAGTTTATTAATCCACGAGACAGAAATGAATAAAAATAGTAAAAAGCAATAGTAAGACATACACGATATATACTGATTCGGTATCATTGTGATACTTACATGCAGCTTCCTTGGGTCACAAGGGTTCCCTAAGATCTTTGAATAAATTTACAAGATTGATGGTATCTTTGTGTTTACCATCAACATATAGAATCAGTGATTGAGTTCTAATCAAGTGACACAACTTTCTTTTGTACTCTAGATCTCTCTATCTTTTAAGATACTGATAACTTTGAATTACAGTATTTGAATTAAGAAGTAGACGTATTTGGAATACTCTTTTTGTAGTTGCGTAATCTTCCTCTTAAGAGAGCTTCCTTTTTATGTTAGAGAAAAGAGACGTTAATTCTTTATTGGAAATGGGAGGCATAAGATCTTTGATTAAGGGATTTGACCCAAAAGATACCTCTTTGAATCTTGCTCTTTGACTGACCCAGATTTGAATATGACCTTTCATGTTTCGGCTGATTTCAAGGAGAGATTTAGTGAGCGTATTCTTCAAAACTTGATTGATCAAGATTTGGTAATATGAGTTCCACTGATTGAGCCAAAATGCTTCTTGATTGGCCATTAATGATTGTAACTGAATCTTCGTTCACTCCTTGGGTTGAGCTGTATCTTAATGATCATTAATACAGTAACTAATTCTTCCTTCTTTCTTCATTTTGAATCCAGTAGAAATCTTGCGAATTATCTTCATTCTTTCCTTTTTTGTTTTACCTGAAAATATAATAGAAGGTAATATTGTCATCATTGAAAGTTAACCTTAAATCCTATCAATCTCTCCTTTTTTGATGATGGCAATCAAGAGGGAGTAAACCAGATTTAAAGAATCTTAAGATATTTCCCTTTAGGAGTTGCTCCTCCTGAGCTAGTGCTTCCCGTGAGTTGAGTTGTTTCTATGTTTTGAAAGTTGTGGAAAGTTATGCTCGTGTCTTCACCTAAGTATTTACTCCAAGTTTTCTCCCCCTTTGACATCAATCAAAAAAGGGAAAAAGAATAACACAGAGCATATATAATAAATATACTAAAGGGGCTAAAGCAGCAGAGCCTTCGGCAGAGGCTTAAGTTAGTACACACCCAAAATTAATAGTCTAAAAACCATAAAAAAGAAACATAAGTTGTTTGTCACAAAACGGCAAGAGATAATTAATGACGTCCCTGAAAGTATTTGAGGGTGTTGATCACTTTAGTGTAGAAAGAGTCATATGAGTCAACATATTTGACGAGCTTGTCCATTTTTTCAGTCACGTAATTGAAAGCCCTTGTTCCCTGTCTCCTTATAGCCCCTATGTCTGTTTGTAGCTTTACTACATCTATACCTTTCTCCTTAGTGACTTCTCTGATTTTATCTGCCTGTTCTTTCATTTCCACCAGCAGCAGCTTGACTTCATCAAGTTGTAGTTGAATGTGTGGAAGACTCGGGGAGGCAATCGATTGAGGGAATGGTTGATCAACTGGAATATCTATAGGAGCTGGAGCACTTTCAACCTTGGCCCTTTTAACCCACCCATTTTCACCCAATGTGTAACCCATCATAGAGAAAATTATTTTATCGTAGGTACCAGAGATGTTCTTGGGGGAAAAGGATGCTAAATTAACCTTCATAACTTCCAGAATGTGAGAGTGAAGAATGCAATAGGGAAGACGAGTGGCAGACGAGGAGATATCCCTGATACTCTCATGCATATATTGACGGATCCATACAAACTAATTAAGGCACTTGTTGTTGGCCAGACAGTAGAGGACAAAGACATCTCGAGTGGACAATGAACTTAGGGACCCTGACTTGGGAAGTAAAGTAGTGGCAATCATGTGGGCCAAAACTCGGTGTTCAAATTTCAGATTTTTGGGGCCAATGTTAAGAAGATTATCAGACAAAAATGTTATTGTTTCTTCAAATGACACATCAAAATATTTGGGCCAAAAATTTTGGCATCATACCCACTAAATTTGGCAGAAAAGATCTTCTCAAATTGGCAGGAGTCTAACATAATTCTAGTACCTAAGACAATATGTGAGGCCCCGTGAAAAAATTTCCACTCAAAACCCGAGTCTCGTAGTTCTAAGTTAGGGTCAGGTGGTAGAAATTCATAAAAATTCTTCGTAGCGAGCAAGCTCACCACGGTTCAGACCTTTTGAGTTGATCATTGCATTAAGAAGTTAAGAAAGTGTAATTTTGCGATCGATAATGCGGTCGCATATCAAGTATGCAGACCGCATTTCTACTGCATAGTGAGTTAGTGCGTTGGCAAAATTCGAAGCCAACTATGCGGTCAATTATGCGATCATATAACCAAAATGCGGACCGCATAGTCGTCACATAGTTTCTTTAGGATTTTGTGAAGGCAGTTCTACGGTGCTTTTTGTGGTCGCAGAACGTGAATGCGGACCGTATTTCTGCTGCAAACCTAGTTAATATGTCCTATTTTTTGGGAGCATTTTGCGGTCCATTCTGCCGACCGCAGATCTGACTAGGGGCTCTTATTTTCTAATTTTTAAATCCAACCCCACTCCACTAAAAATGCCCCGATAGACAACTTTTTGTTACTTTGAAACATATATATATATATATATATATATATATATATATATATATATATATATATATATATATATATAGAGAGAGAGAGAGAGAGAGAGAGAGAGAGAGAGAGAGAGAGAGAGAGAGAGAGAGAGAGAGAGAGAGAGAGAGAGAGTTTTAGAGTGAGAATGAGTGATCTTCATCAATCTCTCTTTAAATCCTTGCCCAAATCCTTGAAGATTGTCAATTGAAGCTACTAGGTCTTCAACCTAAGAGGTATGAACTGCACCCTTCTCAATAATTTCAAAATTTCAGCTAAAATAAGTAATTCACAAATGGGTACATGGGTATAAGGCTTGTAATCTTGCATGCATAAGAGACAATGGGATATGGGGAGGATGAGAACTAAAAAGACAACAATTGGGGTATAATGTTGAAGAAATTTCCTTTAAAAAGGAGCCTAAGATCACAATGCACCTTTAGTGTTTGATAAAATTCTCAAACAAGTACTATTTCATGGTATTAACGTCCCTTTTGCCAGGGGCGCTACATTTTTAAATAAATGTAGGTGGCCCATTACAGATAGTGCCGATCGCGCATAGCTGATTATCTTCTTCTCAAGTATTGGTGAGCCCCTTTCTCCTTCAACGGGTTATATTATGTATGTTTTGTTGTTGCGGGCTTCCACTTTTAAGGTATATTTGGGGCCTTGTCGCTGGCATGGTCATACTTATCTTTTGTATCCTTAGAGGCTCCGTAGACACATGTATGTGTTTTGTATGGGTATTTGAGGAGTCAATGAGCTATGTTGAAATTCTAAGCTTATGTAGCCTATAAATTGTAACTCCATGGGAACCTTGGAAACTAGCTTATCTACGATTTAATGTTGTGCTTTTAAATGAACTAACAATGTAGTACGTACTATCATTCCCCTTCTAAATAAATGAATGAAAGCATGGTTTTTTTAATTCATGTCGAGTTGGGTAGGAAGTGTCTGATAAGGCTTGCTCAGTTGGGTTCACTCGATTGAGAGTCGGTCGCGCCTCCCGAGGTTAGGGCGTGACACCATAAATACTAAGTCATCCTTATCATTCACAAACAGATTTTCATAAAACATTCGCACATGTTCTTCATATACAGAATTTCCAAGAGTGTCAAACACAGGGGAAAGATGTTGGAAATCAAAAATTTCAGTCACATCACAACGAAGACTTTACATGAGAGAGAGACTTACACATCGTCCATAAGCCATGGATTTGGACTTATAGAACTCAAACCTTGCCTTTTCGCTGGGACCATAGAAGGCCAGCTTGTCTTCTGGACCGAAATCCAAGCATTCTACCTTGCCCTTTTTGCATGCAGCCTTTTTGAGGGTTTACTCCGTGGGTCAACTTTCGGCCTTTTTTTGGCTAATGAGTTGATCATCAGATAAAGAATTGTTTTCCTTATCAGTATTGAGTAGGTCTGAATCAGTAGATGATTCTACATCTACCATTCCTTATGTGTTAAGGGGGTTTTGAAACCTAAGGCTTCTTCTGGTTGCAGAGGAAGGGTTTTTTTGGCCATGGAGAAATCGAATGGGTGTTTATTAAGGAATGAGGAAGGTGTTTTGGGAAGATAGAGGTTTTTATCAAGGATTTGAGAACAGTGAAGAGGCGTTTTGGTTATCGGAAGGGTCAAATACAGAAGGAAGTGATGCTTTGGAATGACTAAACGTAATAATTACACATAAAACTTGTGTACAACAGCTTCCAATAGCTAGGTATTCTGCTTCAATTGTTTAAAGAGCAACAAAATTTTGTTTCTTGCTCTGCCAAGATACTAAGGCAGTTCTTAGTAATTGACATGTTCCACTGGTACTTTTCCTGTCGGTTTTGTCTCCTAAAAAATCAGCATTTGAAAAACCTCTTAAAGAAAAGTTGTTAGATTGGTCATACCAAAATCCGAATTCAATAGTACCAATTAGATATCTAATAATACGTTTGACAACAGTCAATTGTGATTCCTTAGGAGCTGACTCAAATCTAGCACATATACATACACTAAATATAATATCTGGTCGACTAGCAGTTAAATAAAGTAGAGATCCAATCATTACTATATACAAGGTTTCATCAACCATCTTTCCATTGCTGTCATCATGTAGCACGGTAGTTGGACTCATAGGAGTACCAATAGCCTTAGCATTTTCCCTTCCAAACTCTTTGATAAACTCCTTGGTGTATTTTGATTGGCTGATAAGATTCCTTTAGAGGACTGCTTGATTTGAAGTCCAAGGAAGAAGGTTAGTTCTCCCATCATGCTCATCTCAAATTCACCTTTCATGAAAAGAGCAAATTCTTCACAAAGGGCGGTGTTAGGATTTCCAAAAATAATATCACCAGCGTAAATTTGAGTAATGAGATTACCAAAATTTGATTGCTTAATAAAAAGAGTTGTATCTATGTTACCTTGGTTGAAACCTTGACTCAAAAGAAAAGAACTTAACCTTTCATATCAAGCTTGCAGAGCTTGTTTGAGACCGTACAGGGCTTTAGTAAGCTTGTATACATGGTTTCGAAGAGTAGCATATGCAAATCCAGAAGGCTGCTTTATATGTATACTTCTTTAGATATAAAACCATTTAAGAACACACTTTTGACATCCATCTAATACAGTTTGAATCCTTTGTGGGCGGATAAGCCAAGTAAAATTCTGATAGATTCAAGTCTTGCCACAGGTGCAAAAGTTTCATCATAGTCGATTCCTTCTTATTGAGAATAATCTTGAGCCGCTAGTCTTGCTTTTTTTTTTCGAACGACTTGGCCTGATTCATTTAGTTTGTTTCTTAACATCCATTTAGTTCTAACAATAGAGGAGTTTTGGGGTTTAGGAACTAATCCCAAACTTTGTTTTTCTCAAACTCATCTAATTCTTTTTTCATAGCGTTTATCCAATGAGAATATTTTATAGCTTCATCAATCTTCTTGGGCTCAATTTGAGAGATGAGAGCTATATGAGACTTGTTCTTTTGTGATCTTTTGGTAGTTATTCCTTCCTGTGGATTTCCAATAATGAATTTGTAACGATATCCTGATTCGTTCCTCCATTCATTTAGAGTATTCCTAGAAGCTATGTTACTCGACTGATCCAGTTGAGATAAGTCATGATTTTCAGTTGGTTGATTCTGTTTATTAGCTGACTCAGTTTGATGATCTTTTCCTACAACAATAGATTTTGGAGCACACGAAATTTCCTCATCTTCAGAAACATGTTCATTGCTTGAGTAGGGGTTAGCATCAATAAAATAATATGAATAGATTCTTCAATGCATAAGGTTCTTTTATTGTAAACTCTGTAAGCTCTACCAGAGGGAGAGTAACTAATAAATATACCTTCATTTCTTTTCATATTAAACTTTCCCCGATAATCTTTAACATTGTTATGGACAAAACATTTGCATCCGAAAGGATGGAAGTAGGTGATGTTTGGTTTCTTACCATTGCATAGTTCATAGGGAGTCTTTTTGAGAATAAGACGAATGAGGCATCTCTTAATAATACGACACACTGTACTTAAAGCTTCAGCCCAGAAGTGGTGAGGTAACGATTTTTCCACTATCATCGTTCTTGCCATATCCTGCAAGGTTCTATTTTTTCGTTCAACTACACCATTATGCTGAAAACATCTATGTGAAAGGAAATGAGAGATTCCTTGATCATTGTAGAAATTTTCAAATGCTCTGCTTTCAAACTCTCCTCTATGATTACTTCGGATTGAAGAGATGTAGTAACTTTTCTTACGTAGAACCTTCTTATAAAAGACTTCAAAATTCTTTAATGCAACATCTTTATGACTAAGAAATATAACCCATGTAAATATAGAAAAACCATCTATAATAACAAAAGCATATTTCTAACCTCCAATACTAGCAGTTCAAGTGGGGCCAAATAGATCCATGTGCAGTAGTTGAAGAGGTTTAGATGTAGATACAATGTGTTTAACTTTGAAAGAGGATTGAGCGTTTTTTCCTAATTGACATGCATCATAATATGATCTTTTGAAAAATCTAATTTTGAAAGACCAAGGACAAGTCATGTTTTGAAAGTTGTTTTAATGGTGTGCATGCTTGCGTGCCCAAGTTTCCTATGCCGAACCCAAGGATTTTCAATTATAGAAGAAAAACAAATTTGATCCCCAAAGTTTTCAAGGTTTTTGATAATATAGACATTTCTGTCCCTATCGCTAGATAAGATGATATTACATGATTCGTCTTCTATGATCCAGCCATATTTCTTAAAACAAACCTCATAATCACTGTTACATAGTTGTCTGTTGCTGAGAAGATTGTACCCGAATTTATCCACTAAGTAAACTTCATCCACGTCACACGGAGAGCTTAACAGAACCTTTCCAACACCTATAATATTTCCTTTGGATTTGTCACCAAATGTAACTGTTCCTCATCTAGATTGCTGACTGATTTGAACAGTTATTTGTCACCCGTCATATGTCTGGAATGCGCACTGTCGAAATAATATTTTCCTTTTTGGTTCTTCTTGCCGTGTTCCTGCAAAACAAGATTACTTATTTTTAGGCACCTAAGTCTGCTTGGGTCCTGAATGGTAAGATCTATTTGTTTGATTTCAAGATTTTGGTCCCCAAATCACCTCCTGTTGTTTTTGAACCTGCAATGATTTGAGGTGTGACCTCTTTTGCCATAGTAGGTGCAAGGTGAGATGTTGGCGTTTCTAGAATTATTCTCAGCTCTAATTCTGTCCCTGCAATTGTTAGTGCTATGCCTATTTTTACTACAAAAGGAGCATGCTATTTTATTTCTAATAGTAACATTTTGAATTGAACTAGAACTTGAAGATTTTTGTAGACCATTCAATTGAAGCTTGAGTTCGTTTACTTCTTCTTGAAGTATATCACGTTCAACTTTGAATATTTCTAATTTCTGGGCTCATTCCTTCTTTGCTCTTTTGACTTTTCTGAGTTCATTTACCACTCTTTCAATATTTGCGAGCAATATCAACAAATTCTTGAAATTCATAATAAGATGGACATAAAAGAGTGCGTACCTCACTAGTTCCTTCATCCAACGATGAATAGCGTCTTCTTGAATCATCATCTTCTTCTTCTTCATTCCTGTCTACCATTAGTGCAACTTTATCTATTTCTTCATTTTCACTATGATCCATAAAACACATATTTGCAATTTACTCATGATCAGATCCCCCCTGATCTCTTCATGCTCCAAAAGCTTTCTTCTTTTGCACGTTCCTGCTAAGTTTCCTTTTTTAATCAGGACAGTCAGCTTGGAAATGTCCGAGTTTTCCACATTCGTAACACCTTCCATCATTTTTATCTGTTTCATTGCTTGTTCTTCCTTTCCTAAAATTAAACTTACCTCTTTTGTAGTTTTTGTTCCTTCTTATCAAGTCACAACTTGCAAGAGCATTGCAATATTTTCATTTTGTTCTCCTCCTTCTACTTCATCTTCATTTTCAGGTTCATCCAAGATTTCCTTGAAAGCAATGGTTTCCTTTTTCTCTTGAATTTTTCTATCAAGATGAGTTTTCTCAAAAGCGATCAAATCACCTCTGAGTTTATCATATGAGATTTTTTTCATGTCTTGACATTCTAAGGTGGTAGCTTTTTGTTGCCAAATTATACGTAGACTTTTGAGGATCTTTTAACCTGTTCGGCACTTTTAATGGGTCTTCCAAATGATTTGAGGTCTCCAAGGATTTTGCAAAATCTGGAAAATATTTCTTCAACAGATTCTCCATCCTTCATTTGAAATAGTTTATATTCCTTAACCAGGAGATTTATTCTAGTCTCTTTACTTTATTGGTTCCTTAATAAGTAACTTCTAGTTTATCTCACTTTTCTTTGCAGTTTCACAACTGAATATTTTTTCATATTCTTCTCCACTGAAAGCATTGTACAATAGATTTTTTTCTTTTGCATTCACAATGATGACAACGACTTGTTCATTATTGTAATCGTCCAAATCCAGACCGTTGCTATGATGATTTCACCATCAACATTCTTGTCGGAGAAATTGAAAGATTTCCCTTTTAATCACACGCCATACTTTGTATTGTATGATATGCTGTATGTTTTCATGCGAACCTTCCAATGTGAAAAATGCTGACCATTAAAGTAAGGAGGTCACAAGAGTTTCCTTAAGATCTTTGAATAAATTTACACGATTGATGGTATCTTTGTATTTACCATTAACATATAGCATCAACAATTGAGTTTTAATCAAGTGACACAACTTTATTTTGTACTTTAGATCTCTCTATCTTTTAAGACACTAATAACTTCGAATTATAGTGTTTGAACTAAGAAGTAGATAGATTTAGAATACTCATTTTGTAGGTGCATTATCTTCCTCTTCAGAGACCTTCCTTTTTATATCAGAGAAAAGAGCCGTTAATTCCTTATTGGAAACGGGAGGTATAAGACCTTTGATTAACTGATATGACCCAAGAGATGCTCTTTAAATCTTGCTCTTTGACTTGCCCATATTTAAATTTGACCGTTCATATTTCAGCTGATTTCAAGGAGAGATTTAGTGAGTACTTTTCGAAACTAGATTGATTAAGATTTGATAATCTGAGTTCAATTGATTGAGTCAAAATACTTCTTGATTGGCCATTAATAATTGTAACTGAATCTTCGTTCACTCCTTAGGTCGAGCTGTATCTTAATATCATTAATACCGTAACTATTTCTTTCTTCTTTCTTCATTTTGAATCCAACAGCACTCTTACTAATTAATTATCTTCATTCTTTTCTTTTTTGTTTCACCTGAAAATATAGATAATATTGTCTATCATTAAAACTTAACCTTATAACCTATCATAAGCAACCGAGACTCTAGTTGAGAATATATTGATCGCCATTATGAATATTCTAGTTCTAGCTAAACACCAACTTCTTACTGTGTTGCACATGATATTGCTCACATACGAAGTCTTATTTGTTTTATCTTTCTTATTGAATTGAATAATAATAGTTTATTAATTTATCTATTTGTATGTAGAATTTTACTAATTTATTTAGTTTCACGGTTGGATATTTTTCTATATCCCTTATAAATTACTCCAACATAATAACGTTGCTCTCCCTTCTATTTGTGTTTTTTCCCTCTCTTTTTCGTGTGTGTATCTGTGCGCGTTTGATATGTCGATCTAAAGCTTCTGTCTTCCTTTGGTCCCAACATAAAGTCACTATGTTTTTCCTTTATTAGTCAATAACATTTGCTTGGGGGAAAAAGGTAAATAAAATTTGCTTTTAATGGTGATGAACTTTAGCTATGAATTTTGACAAACATGCCCATTATTCTCGGTACAAAACGTATGTGCACTAGATGTTTGCACTTTATATCAAATTATATTAATTTATTATGATTAAGTATTAAATCAAAATAAAAAAATATAAATAATTATGATTTAGTGATACTAATATTTTTAAAAATATATATTATATATTCATTAATTTGATATAAATATTTGATTAGGTAAGTATTTCTTCTTATCCTATGGAACATCAAATTAGGCGTGAAGTGATAAAGCTTAGTTTCTTCCTTTTTCCTTTTTGCTTTGTAATTACGTACTTTTTCCGTATTTTCTTACCATATTTCCTATTTAAAAGAAAAGATTTATTTTCATAAAAGTGTTGCTTTTGGACAGGCATATGAGATCTGTTGTATTTAGTCTTTTTTATTTAAGTCTAAGATTCTTTTATGCTGCCAAACCGAATATTACATACTAGTAGGCCATTAGGTCACGGAGATTTATATGATTACATTTAGCTCTTTTGACCCACAAAGTGATATTATCACGGAGTTTATGTGGGCTTATTATATATGTTTGATTTCTAATTAAACTATAAGAATGTTTTTTTTTCCCTCCTTATCTACTTTCTTATTGGATTTCCAATTTTTTTTTCTCTTAACCTTAGCTAGCACTTTGGTTATGGTTCACTCAGCAAAACTGTAAAAATTAATTTATTTTAAGAATTTTTTTAAAAGTATTTTTAGCGTAAAATAATTTGTCTTTAGCTATTTAATTTAAAAATCACTTCTAAATAGTAATTGGTGTTTGGTCAAACTTTAAAAAATTACTTTTACGTGTATTTTTCTCAAAAATGCTTCTTCAAAAAGTATTTTTGGAGAAAAACTACTTTTTTCTCTTCCTCCAAACTGTTTTTCCGTCCAAAAGCTTGGCCAAACACCTCATTTTTGGCCAAAAATGATCTTGGCAAAAAAAGGGACTTTTACCTTCCTATACCTTATCTAAAACCTTATTACCAAAAAGTGTGCATAGTTTTCTATTCACAGTTATTCTACAAATATTATATCATTATTAACTACCAATTATTAGGAGCTGATTCCTTCCTAATTAGGTGCACTACAAATCTGGAACTAAATATTCTTCCAGATATTCCTATTTAGGCGCGCTACAATTATGAAAGTAAATATTCTTCCAAATATTTCATTAAATAAGGAATCATTATAGCATTAAAATTTTAGATATCTAAGCAAATATCTTTACATTTCCTATGCAAGCAAATATTTCTGCATTTTCTACTTCATCTAACGAAGAAACAAATCCCACAAAATAAAGAAACTAAGCAAATATCTCTATATTTTCTACTTTACCTAATCTTTCTGCTTATAGTCTCACTTAAACTTGTAGTTGAACATACCGTTATATTTTTTTTTCATGAAAAATAATAAGTTGACAAATCTAATAGTTGATGTCACCTAGGTAGTATTTTTCAAACTCGACAAAGTAGTTGATATCGCTTTCTAACATATTTCCCTTGGTCTATACTGTTAGGAACCGTGAACAACGCTAGAGGGGGGGTGAATAGCGTTTTACAGGAATTATGCGGAATTAAAAATCCTGTTGCAGGAATATAAAAATACTGCAGGAATTTAACAAGTGCAGGAAAGTAAAGGAGGCAGAGATGTATACTGGTTTACCACACCTTGTGGCTAGTCCAGTCCCCGAGAGACTCTCTCGAGATTTCCACTAACAACCCTGTCGAGCTTGCGGGTGCTCAACAAACCTTTACACTTGAGACTTGAATCGAACAAGTCTCAAACACCTGCTTGAGGATACCTCACCTCAAGACTTCCCTGTTAAGCTTCTGGGTGCCTAACGAACCTTTACAACTTGAGAACTTGATACAACACAAGCCTCAAACAACCTGCTTAAGGACACCTATCCCTAAGACTTCCCAAGAAGAAATACACTAATCCCTCTTGCTACAAGTGCTCACAAAGAAACACTCTCTTAATCACTTTACAATAACTCTCTCAATAGAGTGGATTATGAGTACAAATGATATAGCTCAAGAACACAACAACTTGATCAATAATTTTGGCTCTCAAAATAATGTTTATGATATGAAGATGAAGATCAAAAATGTGATATAATCTTTTCAATGATTTGGCTCAGTTGTGTTAATTGTAAAAACGTTTCAGAGAAGGTTTTATAGAGATAAAAGAGTTCATGACCGTTGCCTTAATGTAAAACACAATTCTCTGAAATAAGCATATGACAATCGATTGTTTCCTCAAGACAATCGATTGTGTCAAATATTTCAAAAACATTTCTGACACATTTTGAATAATGCAGATTGAGTATTAAATGTATACCAACCAAATCTGGACTTTAAATAACGGAAATAATTTTCCCTTCCAAAAATCGATTGTTGGATGCCACAATCGATTGTGGCTCACTTAGTCAAAATATATCTGTCAAGACATTTGAAAATGGTGGATTTTGTTGTCAAAAAGTCAACAAACGAATCTGTAAAATAGGGAGTGATTTACTGAACACTTAATGAGTCTTTGACTATATTAAAACAATTTTTAAAAGATTTTTCAACCACCAAATCTTGACTTTAAAAATTGTTTTTGAAAGACTGCCACTCCAAGAATCGATTGTTAAAAAGTGACAATCGATTGTTCTTCATATTTGAAGATTTTGAAAACTTACTGCCTGAAGCCAATTATTTTAAGGCTAAGTAAAAAATACCTTGACAATCGATTGTGAATAGTGACAATCGATTGTGAGCTCAAAAATGATTTTCAAGAAACTTACTGCCTCAAGGCAATTATTTTGAAGCTAAGTAAAAAACCACTTGACAATCGATTGTGGTCATAGACAATCGATTGTTAAACTCAAATTTCACAAGAGTTTAAAAATCATTTTGGCAAATATGCAACTTATTTCTTTAAAACTTAATGATGCATGATTTTATAAAAATCATTTTAGGTGAGAGCCAATATTAGAAATAAGTCGTTGAGTCAAGATTACAATTTAAAGACGACTCAACAGTTGATTGCATTTGCTAGTCTTGAACGCGTACTGTCCATCTTGTACTTGGACTGTTATTGTTCCATCACCGATGTTTGTCTCAATATTTGGCATTTATCAAAACCTACATGAATCAACACACGTTAGTTCGAGAACGTGTTTCCAACAATTTCCCCCTTTTTGATAATGGCAAACATGTATCGGGATATGCATATTAATAACAGTTCAACACAGTTCAAGATATATATTCATATGTTTAACAGTTCAAGATGTTCCCCCTAAATATAAGATTCCCCCTAAATGTATGCAACATCATAAAGAGTCATAAACATGCAATCATGTAAGTATGCATATACCTTATTCTTCCCCCAATGTAATAGATATGCATATACCCTTTCTCTTCCCCCTTTTGACATTAGCAAAAAGGAAGAAAAAGGTGAGGATCACAAGTTTCACAACTTCCCCCTTTTTGACATAAGTGAAAGGTGGTTAGAGAAGAATATAATTCTCTTTTATGACAAGTTGTATAACTTCCCTTTATTGACAAAAATAACAAGATAAATTCATATAAGAGTAATTGGAGAAATATTTCAAGTAAAAACATATTTCATTAGATAAAAATATTACATAAGCCAAAAAAAATGATAGAAATACAACATAATACAAGAAAATATTTAATTCTCATCATCATCATCTTTGTCCATATTGTCCGGCGGTGCCTCAAATGGGATAAGAGTACCGTATTGATAGTTGACGTGGTCAAAATATCCTTGGACATAGCGGGTCAAGGTATCAACTTTTGACTCGATACGGGTAAGATGATTTAAAATGTCCGTATTTGGATCTTGATTTTGAGGAGGATTTTGAGGAGGATGTGGAGGAGGTTGATTGTCATGATCGCCACCACTGTGAAATGAAGATTCGGAAATTTCCCAGTGTTTGGTTCGATTTTTAAGTGGACCATTTGTCGTGATCAATCCGGCGGCTTCAAGAAGATGCATGATAAGAAGAGCATACGGAAGATGCTTATCATCGCTAGTAGCATCAAGCATGTGAAGCTTGATTAATTTGCAATAATTTAATTTAGCTCCGGTAGCGATAGCATGTAAGAGTGTACAATCTTCTTGAGAAATAGTGGTGTGGCTACTTTTTCGGGGCTTAAGAACTCGGGTGATGAAATAAAATATCAACCGATAGTTAGGATCCATTCCTGTGATAGTAGGACGACGGGAAGACAATCTTGGATTTTAAGAAGTGAGCCCAATTTGACGAAGGAAAGTGGTTTCATCAAATAAGGCTCCGGCCTCTCCAACGTATTGGTGAATGTCGTCACCATCATTTGGAAGCTTGACAATAGCATTGATATATTCATCAGAGACAATATTTTTGTCACCGTTGATAAAGGTGACAAGATCGCCATCGTCATTTTGATGAAGGTTAGAATAAAATGCCCGAATTAGAGTGGTGTTGATGAAATCATAGGAAAGGAGTAGGAAATCAAGAAGTTGATTTTCTTGAAGTAAATTTGCAGCTAGACCATAGTTTTGAAGATACCTCATAGTAGAAAAGTGAGGAGGATGAAAATCACATTTTTCAAATTTTGTGAGAAAGCGATTCAACATGTTTTCGCTTTTGAAGAACAAAACAGTACCATCTTGATATGGATAGTACCCGGAAGGAGGAGGAGCAGAGGTGGAAGCACCTTGCTTGCCGGAACGAATTCTTCTTGACATATTGATAAGAAAACTTAAATTTTGCAAAGAGGCTTTTAAGAGAATTTGAAGCTTTGAACTATGGATTGTGATGATGAATATGAAGAAACCATCTCCTATTTATAGAGAGGGAGAAAGGAAATCAATTAAGTCTGAAATGAATATGAAGAAACCATCTCCTATTTATAGAGAGGGAGAAAGAAAATCAATTAAGTCTGAAATGAACTCAAAAACGGTCATATGAGTAGCCATTTGACAATCGATTGTGTATTTGAGACAATCGATTGTTGTATAGTAATCTGCCCTTTTTGACTGACAAAGCTGACAATCGATTAAAGACAAACAGCAGGACTCAGAACGGTAAGAATTTTGAAATTGAACCGTTGGACAATCGATTGTTAAGAAATGACAATCGATTGTTGACTGTTTTGATAGTTTCTGTAAAATTGACAAGAAACAGAAACTTCACAGAAATTTAGAAAAACACGGACAATCGATTGTGGCCTATAACAATCGATTGTGACTGAGGCCAAAAACGTTTTTAGTCCTGAAAATTGATTATGGAAATATGCCAATCAATTTTGAATGTATGATAATCAATTTTGGAAGTATGACAATTGATTATATATGAGACAAAGCCAACAACATAAGGTAGAAGATAATGATTTTTCAGAATTATAAAAACGCTTTTAAGAAAACATTTTATAAAAGATAATTACATATAATCAATACCAATTGTTATAAATACCAATTGTTACTGATTGTTATGAATATACAACATTAATAAACCAATTGTTATGAGACAAAAAAAACTTAACACACTTTGATACACACAATCAAATATGCATTTTATTGAGACATCACAAGTATATTCCCCCTATCTATGAGGATATCTCTGCAAAAATGCAATATGCAACATGGATATATGCATTTGATCAACGTAGAGTCAAGATCTCCGAGTTCACTAAGAATACGGAAGAACAACTCTTAATCTGAAGGCTTAATGAAGATGTCATTTGATTGAATACTTAATTTCGAAACCGCCTTCGAGAACGTGATCTATTTTAACATGGACATGATGTATAACAATACTTATAACAACTCTTAATTTCGACAAAGATGCACACTTATCGTATCAATACTTGCAAAATGTTATATCAATTCTACTAGCAATAGGGTAGAGAAAGGAACGATCATACCCGGTTTGTCTTGATGTCACCCTCCATTGTTGACATCTCAAGTTGCTAGTTATCGAATAATGTACTTCAAACAAGCATATTAGCAGCTCCAAAATAATTTTATCAAAAATATTCTTGACATATCAAAAATGTTATTACCAACAACATAAGGATTATCAATACACAAATATTTTCAGATACGAAATTTAAAACATAATAATATCAACATTTTAGAATAATATTATCAATAGAATTTGTGCAATCAATTCTTTCCAAAACAAATTCCTCTTCAAGTAAGGCAAAATAGAATGTAGTGACATTCCTACTTACTTGAATAAATCACCTAAACATTTCTTCTCTTAGCAAGAAGATTGTATTAAGGCTAATTCCTTTTACCATATTCACAAAAGAATAGGAAGGATATTGAGGAATATATAATACAAAGATTGCTACAAATTTATCAATTATATCAACAAAACATATTCCAAAAATACTAATTGTTATTTTGAAAAGCATTTATCAAAACATATATCAAAACATAATTTAAAAACACTTTGTTGTTTGTAAAGATTACCAAGACATGATTCAACTAAACATGATTCTAGTGGATACTCATTCAATACAAGAATCAACATTTGTCAAAACATGGATCAAACATTTAATAGTGATACTGGTAATAAGAAGAGCAGATTTTCAGCAATCATTCAATAAGTATAGTCAACAGGAAATCTCACATATTGATTCTTGCAATTAAAAGCACATCAACATTTTTCAAATGTGAGAATCAAGATAACAAACAACAGCTGCCACATAACAATAACAAATCTGTCAACAATAATCATTTGCACAATTCGGTTATATCAAAATGAATGGCTAACCGAAATTCCACTTGATGCATTTAGGTGTCGTGCTTGGTGCATCCATTACAATTTTGTAGTCTTCAAGCACACCTGCAAAAATGAAATACCTACGGAGAGGTCTTTGGTACCCAAACCATTTTGGGTCCTTGGGGGTTAGGCAAATAATAATTATGACTAGAAGATAAATCCCTATACTTCGCAAAACACACGGGTGCTATATGTCCAACACGATTGCAATAATGGCATACAACGTTTTGATTGTGCCTATGTCTAGGTAGAGCCAAGTACGTTCTAGGTGATCTATGGTCATTCCTAGATGTGTTGACGATCCTAGAGTCATTTCTAGGTTGTCTAGTGTAATTCATCCTAGACTTGTTCACAAAAATCCTAGAATCGTTTCTAGGTGATCTAAAGTTATTAACTCTAGACTCATTATACCAATTCCTAGAATTGTATCTAGGCGGTCTAAAATTATTAATTCTCGACTTATTAAAGAACCTAGTTTCGTTTCTAGGTTGTCTAAACTCATTCTTAGAAAGCTGCCTAAGATTATTGTTACTAGGCTTGTTTTCAAAGATCCTAGATTCGTGTTTAGGTGTTCTAACGACATTGGTTCTAGGCTTATTCGCGTACATCCTAGCATAGTGTCTAGGTGGTGCAGTAAAGTTTCTAACAATTTTCTTGTTTTTACGCCGTCTATTGTTTTTCTTCGGCATTTTCTTTTTGATTTTATTAACAGCCTTAGAAACATTTACACTACGTGTTTCTAACGTTTTCCTAAGCTCTGCGTTTTCAGATTGCAGAGAAGCATACGAAGAGCATTTAGAACAACAATCACTATAAGAAGCTTCATGCATGGTTTTGATCACATTTTTAAGATCAATGCTATCATTTTGTAAAAACCGATTTTCTTCTACAAGATTCTCTTTATCACGAGACAGATTTTCAAACTCTTTCTGTTTCAAAGAAAGTTGATTTTCAAATTCTTTTTCTTTTAACAAAAGTTGATCTTCAAAATCCTTTTCTTTTAATGAAAAATTTTTCTTCAGTTCTTTCAAAGATTTTGAAACATTTACAAATTCACCAAACAGTTCTTCATATGCATCTTGTAATTGTTCAAACGAGTGAGAATTAGACGTACTTACCTCTTCTTCTCCGTTGGCCATGAAACATCGTGCATTTCGTTCATCACACGAACTGCTTGTTTCTTGAGGAGTATATATGTCCTCGAGTTTATCCCACATCTCTTTTGCAGTTTTGCAGTGGGAGATTTTTCGACAATCTTCTTGATTTACAGCCCTGCACAGCAAATTTATTGCCTTGGTGTTGTATTCACTCACCTTGGCTTCTCTATATTTTATGGTTTGCCAAATACGGAAGTCGTTTGCTCGGATGAACACTCTCATCCGTTCCTTCCAGACTGTATAGTTACTGCCATCAAATTTCGGAGGTGAATATATGGAGTCACCTACGCTCATTGATCCTGCATTCAACATTCTTGACAAAAATACAGATCTTTCTCTCAACCGGTTAAGGCTTACAGAGAGTTAGGCTCTGATACCAATTGTTAGGAACCGTGAACAACGCTAGAGGGGGGGTGAATAGCGTTTTACAGGAATTATGCGGAATTAAAAATCCTGTTGCAGGAATATAAAAATACTGCAGGAATTTAACAAGTGCAGGAAAGTAAAGGAGGCAGAGATGTATACTGGTTTACCACACCTTGTGGCTAGTCCAGTCCCCGAGAGACTCTCTCGAGATTTCCACTAACAACCCTGTCGAGCTTGCGGGTGCTCAACAAACCTTTACACTTGAGACTTGAATCGAACAAGTCTCAAACACCTGCTTGAGGACACCTCACCTCAAGACTTCCCTGTTAAGCTTCTGGGTGCCTAACGAACCTTTACAACTTGAGAACTTGATACAACACAAGCCTCAAACAACCTGCTTAAGGACACCTATCCCTAAGACTTCCCAAGAAGAAATACACTAATCCCTCTTGCTACAAGTGCTCACAAAGAAACACTCTCTTAATCACTTTACAATAACTCTCTCAATAGAGTGGATTATGAGTACAAATGATATAGCTCAAGAACACAACAACTTGATCAATAATTTTGGCTCTCAAAATAATGTTTATGATATGAAGATGAAGATCAAAAATGTGATATAATCTTTTCAATGATTTGGCTCAGTTGTGTTAATTGTAAAAACGTTTCAGAGAAGGTTTTATAGAGATAAAAGAGTTCATGACCGTTGCCTTAATGTAAAACACAATTCTCTGAAATAAGCATATGACAATCGATTGTTTCCTCAAGACAATCGATTGTGTCAAATATTTCAAAAACATTTCTGACACATTTTGAATAATGCAGATTGAGTATTAAATGTATACCAACCAAATCTGGACTTTAAATAACGGAAATAATTTTCCCTTCCAAAAATCGATTGTTGGATGCCACAATCGATTGTGGCTCACTTAGTCAAAATATATCTGTCAAGACATTTGAAAATGGTGGATTTTGTTGTCAAAAAGTCAACAAACGAATCTGTAAAATAGGGAGTGATTTACTGAACACTTAATGAGTCTTTGACTATATTAAAACAATTTTTAAAAGATTTTTCAACCACCAAATCTTGACTTTAAAAATTGTTTTTGAAAGACTGCCACTCCAAGAATCGATTGTTAAAAAGTGACAATCGATTGTTCTTCATATTTGAAGATTTTGAAAACTTACTGCCTGAAGCCAATTATTTTAAGGCTAAGTAAAAAATACCTTGACAATCGATTGTGAATAGTGACAATCGATTGTGAGCTCAAAAATGATTTTCAAGAAACTTACTGCCTCAAGGCAATTATTTTGAAGCTAAGTAAAAAACCACTTGACAATCGATTGTGGTCATAGACAATCGATTGTTAAACTCAAATTTCACAAGAGTTTAAAAATTATTTTGGCAAATATGCAACTTATTTCTTTAAAACTTAATGATGCATGATTTTATAAAAATCATTTTAGGTGAGAGCCAATATTAGAAATAAGTCGTTGAGTCAAGATTACAATTTAAAGACGACTCAACAGTTGATTGCATTTGCTAGTCTTGAACGCGTACTGTCCATCTTGTACTTGGACTGTTATTGTTCCATCACCGATGTTTGTCTCAATGTTTGGCATTTATCAAAACCTACATGAATCAACACACGTTAGTTCGAGAACGTGTTTCCAACATATACTATAATAAATCTTTAAGATTATGTCTAGTCGAAAATCCCCAATTAAACTACAATTGAAATGGAAATTGGGATATTAAAAATCAATATACCCGATTTGTAAATATTTTATAGACGAATTTGTAGATTATTTGTATTATGATTGTAGATGCTTTATTTTTTATTTTCACAAATCAAAAAAATGACTAAAACTTCTATAAATCTTGCAAAAATGCAATTATGTCAAAACTTCAATTAAACTACAATCAAATAGGAATTGGGATATTAAAATTTAATGTACCCAATTTGTAGATATTTTACAGATAAATTGTAGAATATTTATATTCTGATTGTAGATGCTTTATTTTCTGTTTTCACAAATCAAAAACTACTAAAACGACTAAACTTCTACAAATCATTTGTAAAAAATATAATTATATCGAAAATGCCAATTATGTTACAATTGAAATAGAAATTGAGAAATTAAAATTTAATGTACCCAGTTTGTAGATATTTTGAAGATAAATTGTAGATTATTGTATTCTGATTGTAGATGCATTGTTTTCTGTTTTCACAAATCCAAAACGACTAAAATTTCTAGAAAATCTTCTGCAAAAAATGCAATTATGTCAAAATTGCCAATTATGCTTTAATTGAAATGTGAATTGGGATATTGAAATTCAATGTACCCAGTTTGTAGAAATTTTATAGATAAATTGTAGAGTTTTCGTATTGTGATTGTGGATGTATTGTTTTCTGTTTTCACAAATTCAAAATGACTAAAACTTCTAAAAAATCCTCTGCAAAAAAATACAATTATGTCGAAAATATCAATTAAGCTAAAATTGAATGGAAATTGATTTTTGATTTTATTCTTGAGTCCCAATTTTTCATTGAAACCAAAACAACATAAAAATACTGAAGGAAACAGAGAAGAAAAAAATGTCAACAAATTGGGATATTAAAAACGCAAATTTGTGAAAAAAAGGGAAAAGAACAATTTCACATAGGGAATCTGCAAGGCGATCTAGGATGAAGAAATAAAATCTCGTGCAAGAGTTGATAAAGGAAGTTAGTAAATTACAACCCGCCAACAGAACTATTGTGGTTAAAATTGAAGAGACTACAGAGAGGTTGATATTTTGCATTGCTCAGAATAATGTGTTGAGGGAACAGAAAATATAGTTAACAGATAGGTTAAAATCTCTGAACGATTTGATTAATCATAATCGTTTGGGAGAGAAAAACGTGGGAGGGGTATGATATACGATACTTTGAATTAAGGAAGAATATATGCTGCATTAATTATATTCTTAAAAAAAATTTATGATATAAAATTAATAATTTGGTATACTAAATGTAATTATGTCAAATCTTAAATATTGAAAGTAATAAAATTTTTTATATAGTATAAGATATAAAAATCTCAAAAGAAAAAATACTTTTGAGCTTGGCCAAACAGGCGTCGAAGTTCATACTTGGAAGATAATTAGTAGGGACCATTATTCACATGCCTAAAGTTATTTTAGGGCAATTTATTTTCTAGTCTTGAAAGAGAAGACAATACCCATCAAATCATCCATCATTAACATTCCATGTCCAGAATGAAGGCAAGATTATGGCGCATATCAATTTGTTGGAGTTAGTCATGAGTAGTAATCGGAAATCAAATTCAGGCTATTTACGATAATTTTAGTTCAAAACTTATTAAGAAAGAAAGAGTGGTATGACGGATACGAACATGATTCAAAATAAAACTCATAACTCAAGATTCGGATCTGATCGCAGTGTTGGTTATTCTGTGCACACAATATCCTCTATTTGTTTCCTTGGCTGGAGACAAAGGGGATTTTGTCACATACTCTTGAAGTTAACTTTTGTCATAGTTTAAAATCTCCTTAGGGCATCTCCATCATTACTTTAAATCTTGTACCAAATTTAAATTTAATATAAAAAATAGTATTTTATAGCTCTAATTCAATATAATTTTTTGTACTATTATAATGTATGAATAATGTTTTGGTGCAACAGTATTCATCACTCTATATTTAATTTAATATTTTTTTTTTAGACTTTCAATTTATCATATATTGTGTATATAATTAACTTTTATATTAAGATCTTTATAATTTTAATTTTTTTTTGGTAATTAAATTTTTGTATTAATCACCAAAGGTATTTCTTTACAAAACCATAGTTCTGCTACACACAGCTGACTCTCACCAACAAGGACTTAGCTAACATCTACATTTACTATACCTATATTTCTAATTACAGTAGAGAATGCTGAAGCTGTAGGCTAACTTTAGGGGGACTCCTAACATGACATGTATATGCAATATTTCTAAGTAATTGTCCACTAGAACAAGAAACATTCTTAAATAGCCTTGAATTTCTATCTAACCAGATGTTATAGAACATTTCAGCAGTGATCATTTTGATAATGTGAGCTCGACTAGTCTTCCCTTTAGCTTTGGCTATGATCCACTGAATGTACTGCTCCCAGTTTTGATAGTTAGCCTGAGTTACTCCAATCCATAGCAATGTTTGATGTCTCAGTAAGGTGGCAAAGGGACAAGAGAAAAAGAGGTGATCTCTGGTCTCCATGTCTTGTTGGCATAATGCACAGGTGCTGTCCAACACTTAGATTCCACTGTCCCAATCTGTCCTTAGTAGGTAACCTATCCTGTAATATCAGCCAAAGGTTGAAGACTGCCTTGGGTCTGGCATAGTTTTGGATGGTTAGATTTTTCCACAAAACTCTAGGCAGTTGTCCAATCTGTTGTAGATACAGCATCTTTATAGAACACATTGATTGGTGCATCAACTGGGATTGCTGCAATGTAACAGTAGCCTCAATAATCTTCCTGACCATCCAAATGGCTTGGTTAGGAATGACTATAGAATGTAGTTGCTGCTGTTTTATGTAGACAGAATGAATCCATTTAACCCATAGCACATCCTTCATGTGGGACAAATCCCACCCAAGTTTGGCAATTGCAGCTCTGTTCCATATTAGTAGATTCATAACTTTTAAGCCTCTAGCAGATTTAGGCAGACATACCTTATCCCAAGCTATATATGCTTTCTTTGATATACTGGCTGATCCTGTCCAAACAAAAGATCTACATACTGCTTCTAGCATCTTTAGAATTTTTGAAGGGATAAGGAAGAGTTGAGCCCCGTAGGCCTGTATGCCAAATATGACTGACTGCACCAATTGTACTCTGCCTGCATAGGACAATTTCCTAGCAGTCCAGGATGTGATCCTGGTAGTAACCTTATCCATCAATGGTTGCCATTGTAACAAAGACATTTTCTTGGTAGATAGAGGAACTCCCAAGTATTTGAAAGGTAGTTCCCCATATACATAGCCAAGATGATCTACAATTTGTTGCTGTATATCAGAAGGAACACCACCAAAGTAGACAGAACTTTTGCTTAGATTAGCTGTCATCCCAGAAGCTTCAGTGAAATGAGAGAAGTACTTAAACATGGTTGCTACAGACTGAAGTTCTCCTTTGACAAACAACAAAAGGTCATCTACAAAGCTAAGATGGGTAATGCCTAGTCTTTTACAGCCAGGATGGAATAAGAAACCTGAATCCTTCTTTAGTTCAACAAGGGCTCTACTAAGGTATTCCATCACTATAGCAAACAGAAAGGGGGAAATTGGATCACCCTGCCTCAAGCCTATAGCTGCTTGGAAGGGTTATGTAGTTTCCCCATTCACCATGACTGTATAGCTCACTGTTTGGACACATTCCATGATCCACCTGATAAACCTGCCTGGGAAATTTAAGGATTCCATCACTTGTTGTAAGAAGATCCATTCAACAGAATCATATGCCTTCTGTAAATCTATTTTAATCATGCATCTAGGGGACACATGGGCTCTTGCATAATGTTTAATCAGTTCATGTGCTAGGATAACATTGTCAGCAATCCTCCTGCCTGGGCATCATAGATGATACTGGCCATGCAAATCTGTAATCTGTTGGCCAATATCTTAGAGACTATTTTATATAAGACTGAACAACAAGCTATTGGACGAAATTCCTTGACTGATTGTGGATTAGTAACTTTAGGTATCAAGGTGAGGGAGGCACAATTAACTGGTTTATACATTCTACTGGAGTGGATGAAATCCATAACAGCCCTGGTGATCTGATTGCCAGTGAGACACCAGGTCTGCTTGAAAAAAGTAGCATTGTATCCATCAATGCCTGGTGCTTTGTGATCACCTATGGCTTTTAGGCTATCTAGAATATCATCAGTAGTAATATCAGCAGCTAACTGTTGTTTCTGGCTGTGTGTGAGCTTAGGACCATTATCCATATATGACCTGTTAATTGCTGGTAGAGAGGCAGCTGATGTTCCTATCAAAGATTTATAGAAGTTCTTGATCTCATCTCTAATGTCATCTGGATTGGTAAGTCTGGTACCTCCTGCTGTAACCAGTTCTGTTATATTTTTGTACTGGTTCCTTTCTTTCAGTACATCATTAAAATACTTATTATTTGAGTCTCCCAGTTGAATCCATCTGGCTCTGGACTTCTGTTGTAGAATACTCTCTTCTATCATTGACCATTTCTCCAGCTTCAATACCAATTCCCTTTCTTTAGTCTGCAAATCATCAGTATAGTGCAGCCTCATCTGGTTCTGAATGTCCTTTAATTCCTCCCTGCTAGACTCAATTTTCTGAGTAATGTTCTTAAACTCTCTAACATTTAGAGATTTTAGAACAGATTCGAGTGCCTTGAGGTTGTTCCACACCTTTGAGAGTACCTTGGGTAGTATTCCTCCAATTCTCCTTGATAATATGTTGGAAATCCTTGTGATTAGCCCATGCATTGTAGAATCTGAAGGGGGCCTTCCTGATAATAATATCTTCATTCATAGTAAGCACCATTGGATTATGATCAGAGATTAGGGGGGGGGGGGGGCATACACAGTTTGTACATGACTCCATTTAAATATTTAATCATCCAGTCATAATTACCAAATATTCTATCCAATCTACTACAAACTCTATCATTACCAATTTGTTTGTTGGTCCATGTGACGAAGTCCCCTTTCCAAGGAAGTTCTGATTATTCAGCCAATTGAATACACTGAGTGAAATCCAGAATTTCAGCTTGTTTAACTTGGTTACATGATTGTCTGTCATTGACTATAATTTTAATTTTATATCCTATTTTTTGATATATTAGTTTTTGTATATATTATATTTATATAAAATTATAAGTTAATTTTTTATTATTATAATTGTATAAAATAAAATATAACCATTATTTAAAAACAAAAAATACAAATGTAAGATATCTCATGTTTCTAAAATTAAAAAGTGAAAGCTAAAATTTTAAAAAGAAAATTATAACAATACATAAAAATGATTATATAAGTAGTAGTAGATGAAGATCACCGACTTGAACAATTTTTAACTTGACACAAAAAAATTAAGGATAAAAATGCTCATTTCGCACTTCGTAATGCATTAATCGAGTATTTATGTGAGAATAAAGGCAAAACTTAAATATTTATGTGGTACTTAAATTAAATTTGACTATAATTTAATATTTATTTAATTATCTTTTATCAATAATTTTACTTTTTGTTAATTTATCCTTTAGAATAATTTTGTAATGAACCATTATATAAGTGGTGAATGTGAATTATATATAATGAATATGGAAAAAAGGAAAAAGATAGTATTAGTTTGAAGAAAATATAAAATTAAAAATAAATGGAAGATAATAATATAATATAGAAGAGAGAGAAGATTTAGTGTAAAAAATAATATAATAGTTGAAGTAAATTTAATATTATACTATTTTAATATGAAATTTAGTACAAAAAATAGTACTAATGTTGGAGATGACCTTAATTCTAAAGTTCCGCACGCAAACTTCTAAAAAATATCCAGAAATAGTTACCGTAGGTGTAACTCAATTGTTGTGCTAGAAATTGGTATTTTGGGGCATCGTCACGTTGAATTAACTTATTTTGTGACCTCCAGTGTAACTTAATTGCCACGGGCTAAATTCTATATCCTAATAATCAAGAATTAACGTATATATTTTAAGATACAGAGGTGAAGAAAAGCATTTCTATTAGCTCATACTTTGTTATAAAAACATTTTTGAGTGTGTTTGTATATGTACCATAAAAGTTTCTAACTAAGCATATAAAATTTGAGGCAAAACCAATAGATGCATCCACACTCCCAATAGAGTCTATATATCAACCGGCCATGTTTATGAGGATTTATATGAACCCAACGAGAATAATTGTTTTACCAACTTAGGTTTATTGGAGGTGTTACACAAAAGGAGAAAAAAGAATGAAACGTTAACGAGAGGTTTCAGCTTCGAGCATTAAATATGCAATCGTCTTTGTTAGGAAATAATATATTTTTAATATTGAATTTTTTTATCCAAAGATGAGTGTAGAAGCTAACGGGATAATTATGGTTAATTGAGCTCCTCATATCAAAGAAAAAATCTTTCAAAAATAAAATCAAGAAAAAACTAAAAGCGATGTAAATAAGATCCAGAAGTCATTCTACTACTTTTCCTCCAATATCTCTTTTTAGCTTTAATCGGTTAAGTAGCCGATGAGAATTCGGATTTAATTGTACTTTAATATAAATAAAAAAAAGGGCATAAAGCAATTGCAAGATCATAAATGGTCCATAGATATTTAGATAACTTAGGTAGCACATTATGCTTAGTCGATCCCACGTTAGGACATTGTGGCTGAATCATTTAGGAAGAACCAAGTGTCCATTTGTTGGGTTACAATAGCAAGTGCTGCACATGTACTACATTTTTGACAAACGTTGTTGTTTCTTGTAGATCCAGATCTCTTTTTTCCTTTAGCCATATATATAGTTCTGCATAGCCAAATCGCCATTTTTTGTTCCTTCGACATACAATAACAATAATCCAGTATAATCGTATTTAATAAGATTTAGAGAGGATAATGTGTACGCAGATCTTACCCCTATTCTTGAATAAAGAGGGTGTTTCCAAATAAATCCCCCATATCCTTTCCTCCAATAACTTTCCACCTTGTTCTTAAGAAGACTCGAACTCACAACTTCTCGATTGAAAGTAAGGGTTGCTTACCATTAGAGCAACCCCTCTTTCGACATACAAAACTGCTTAAAAAAAGCAGCCGTTGCCTTGTGGTGTAGCGTGATATCTATAGCCACGTGTCTACCTAGATTTGTACTTCAAATTTTATTTTCTAAGCAAGCAAAATTAGAGGACCCTCTTTATTTTTATTTTTTTATTTTTTACAAAAATATAGATGTCATTAGGAGCTATTAGGCACAAATCCGTCATTCTAACTCATTAAAAGATCAAATCAATTCCACTATGATACAAAAGGATTAGTTGCAGAGCTGGTGAGTTTATTCCTATGAAGAAAAGAGAAGAAATTTGAAAGTTGACCAACCGAACTAACTACTCCTAAAATCATCATCTATAAATTCAACGTAAGCAGAATTATTATAGTGACCTCCAATCATTGATTTGTTTTCTTCTAATCTATAGTTAGTATTTGTTGTGTCAACGTAATTTCAGTAGCATAAAAATAAGTAAGTATTATATTATATTATTTTTTAGCTTTTACTTGTAAATATCAACCCAATCAAAGTTATTTTTCAACGAAAGAGATTTTTATTTACTACTCCACTATTTAAGTAGATCGGAGATATTTTTCATAATTGGGGAAGTAATTTTTCTTTTGTAATCTTTATTTTTCTAAGAAATTAATGGTCGAGTAACTAAAACGAGAAACAAAATTTGAGAAATAACTAGCAAGAAAGTAAATTTATTCAATTACACAGTAACAATATCAAAAGTGTAAAACTGCAACATATTGTAGTTTCTTGGCGGTGTAACGATAAAAAAGTTTTCAGCGAAAAAAAAAAGAAAAGAAACAACAACAAGAGTTAATAAAGCAAAAGGACCCAAAATATAAAAGGAGAAAAAAAAGCAAGAGAGAGGTGGCGCGTGAATTAACGTTGATATTGGAAGAGCGTAGGGAAAAGGGAAAAGACAAAAAAACTAATTAAGGAAGGATTAAGAGGTTAATTAGAGAGGCAAAGGTGAATGGTGAAGTGTGCATAACGAGGAAACATGTCGCCTTGATTAGCGCAAAAGGTGGTTTTGGGGGCTGGCCAAAAGTCGTTTAGTATCTTATTGACGGCGAGTAGCTAAATGGTCTTTTCAAAGTATTTTTCTGTGGAAAATATTTGACCATCTGTCCCCCATTTGCATCCAAATATCTTTCTAATGCTTAATTTGGGGGCTGTCTCACTTATAATGGATGATTAATAGGTTTATGTTTTATGCATCAATAACATAAAAATATTTACATAAATAAGTCATATGAAAGTGAACATAAATACTTGTTTATGATAAATAATAATTAATTACTATAATAATAATAATAATAATAATAATAAATAATATATTTGGTGTAATTTCACGTATAAGTTCTGAAGAAAATAAGGAAGGATGTGTATCCAAACTTTACTTGTTAAGGTAGAAAATCTATTTTTAATAAATTATCGGCTCAGGGAAAGCAAAATAACAATATAGTCAATAAATGGTAATTAATTACTGATATATTATTTTATGTACATAACTTCAAATAGGTAATAAAATTTCCTTGATTACTTAAATAATTATCGATATATTACTATAAGTTATACTATATTGATGGTGTAAAATTGCTTGCTTAACTACCACAGGTATGTTTGGCTTTTATTGTCATGGACTTAAACCCTTGGAAGTCAGCATAGATGCTTGCTCCCTCTCTTAAACAACTCAATATTGTATACGATAAAATTAGGTGTCCCAATTTAGGAAGTTCGAGACGTCACGCCGAGGGCTAAAGTTTGATAAAGATCAAGTTCGGGCTTGAAGGTAGGATAAGAGGTTTAAAGACTTAAGTGTTCGAGGAACATCCGAGAATAGTATAATTGACTTCGAGATAGTGTCTTTACGACTTTGTTACAAAAAAATAATATTTTTGCCATGTTCTCAAGATTATAGTGTAAATTTGAAAATTGATTTATACGACTTAGTGCAGAGGCATATTAGGTAGTTATACAGTTGTCACAATGAGATTCTTTATTGTAAATAGAAATGTACCTTATTTAGACTCCCCTCCTACATAAAGTGGACCCCAATCATTTGATAACATCGTCTAATCATTAACAAAGAATATACTGGGTTACTTTTTCCTCATTGTTCATCAGAATTATCTTTTAGTTTTACTTTTCTTGCTTTATCGTTCTAGCATGTCCCGAGGTCACTAGGCTCGAGGTCAAAACTGACATATCTATTGGTTTTATCTTACTTATTTTCTTTATCTGTACTTCATATTTCTTGATTATTAATTGATATTGAACTAAATTACTGTAAATATTGAGATTAATCGATGAAATCACAGAGAAATTAGAGAGAGAAAGTAGAGAGAAGGGAGAGAGTTTTTGAGAAAACCGAAGAGTCGGTTATTGGGAAAAGAGAGAAAAGATCAGAGTGTAGAAGTTTCCACCTACCCCTATACAAATATAACAAAATATCAACCAATCCGGACCGGGTCGAGTACTGGGTCAAATGACCCGGGCTCAGATATGACCCAATAAGCTCATGAGTATTGGAGGCCCAACACATGAGCCCAAAGTGTTATCATCACTGCCCATTATATTATACACTCTATATACATCTAATATACCAAACCAATATACAATTACATAACTATTGAAATGGCTTAGAAGCCATGTAGTCTTACACCACCTTCAACTTGGATAGCAGCGGATGTAGAGCAGAGCCAGTTAAAGGCTTGGTGAGCAAATCAGCCAGCTGCCGAGAAGTAGAGACATGGAACAACCTGATGAAACCTGAATTGACCTGATCACGCACAAAGTGACAGTCCACCTCTATATGCTTTGTGCGTTCATGGAAAACAGGATTAGTAGCAATGTGTATGGCAGATTGACTATCACAGTAAAATGAAATAGGAAGAGAAAGAGAAACACCAAGATCAGATAACAAGCGAGATAACCAAGAAAGCTCAGCCACAAGTTTGCTTAAAGCCCGATACTCAGCCTCAGCAGATGACAAAGACACAACAGGTTGTTTCTTAGATTTCCAGCTTATCAAAGAGCCACCCAGAAGAACAGAAAATCCAGTAACAGACCTTCGGGTATCAGGGCAAGCAGCCCAATCACTGTCAGAATAACCACTCAAAGAAAAATCATCATTGGCAGAGTAGAAGAGACCCATAGAGGCAGTGCCTTTAAGATATCGTAACACATGTAGAGCAACATTCATATGAGGTATTCTGGGACATTTGAGAAACTGACTTAAATGTTGTACAGCAAAGCATATATCAGGTCTGGTATGTGTCAAAAATAAAAGCTTACCCACCAAACTCCTAAAATGATCAGGAGAGGGTAATGGGTCACCACAATCAGCAAGAAGTTTGGCATTTATATCTAAAGGGCAAACAACAGAAGAAACACCAGAACAGTCAAACTGATGCAATAGGTCAGAAATATATTTCTGCTGATTGAGGATCATTCCACCAGGAACATGAGACATCTGAATCCCCAAGAAATAATGCAAGGACCCAAGGTCCTTGATTTTAAAGTGATCATCAAGAAACAGTTTCAGAGCAGAGATTTCATCATTGTCTTCACCAGTGATAATAATATCATCCACATACACTGCCAGAATGACTAAAGATCCAGACTTGCCTTTGATGAATAAAGAGTAATCATTTAAAGAGTGTTTATATCCTCTGAGAGAAAGAGCATGAGACAACTTGGCATACCATTGTCTGGAAGCCTGTCTCAGCCCATAAAGATATTTTTTAAGTTTGCAAACCGGAGGAGAGGAAACAGAATCAGAAACAGAAGTAGATACAGTCAAACCAGGAGGCAATTTCATATACACCTCCTCATCCAAATCACCATGTAAAAAGGCATTATTGACATCCAATTGAAATAACTTCCAATTTCTTTTCACAGCAACAGCAATCAAACATTTAACAGTACACATTTTGACCATAGGAGAAAAAGTTTCTGTGAAATCAACCCCTTCAACCTGAGTATCTCCCCTAATCACAAGCCTGGCCTTATACCTTTCAATGGAACCATCAGCCTTGTACTTTATTTTATAAACCCACTTACAACCAATTGGCTTCTTACCAGGAGGAAGATGGACAACATCCCATGTTTGGTTGGTGTCCAAGGCCTCAAATTCCTTTCTCATGGCATCCTGCCAAGCTGGAAATGAAGCTGCCTGAGAGTAATACAGTGGTTCAGATTCCAAGGAGGAAGAGGAAGAACCAGAGAAGGGTGGAAGTTGGCACAGATAGTCGTTAAGATATGATGGAGGATTATGAGTTCTGGTAGATTTTCTGAGGACATGAGTAGAAGAGGAAGAGGGCAGAATGGGAGGAGAAGGTGGAGGGATAGAAGAAGGAGAATCAGGAATAACATCATTTTCTCCAGAAGGTAAGGAGGAAGCAGTAGGTATGAGAGAATCAGGAATAACATCATCTTCTCCAGAAGGAATATGAGGGAATGGGGGGACAGAGGGTGAAAGAACAGAAGAAGAAGATTTAAAAGGAAAAACTGATTCATGAAAGACAACATCCCTGGAGACCAAACAATGTTTGGAGTTAAGATCATACAATTTGTATCCCTTTTTGCCAAAAGGATAGCTTAAGAAAACACAAGGGATAGCTCTAGGCTTCAATTTGTCCCTTTGAGGGATTGGTACAGTGGCATAAGCAAGACATCCAAAAGCCCTTAAATGAAGAAAAGTAGGGGGTTTCCCATACAACAATTCATGAGGAGATTTATTATGTAAGAGTTTGGTAGGTAATCTATTAATCAGATATGTAGCAGTGAGTAAACAATCCCCCCAGAAAGAAGTAGGCAGCCCAGACTGAAAAAGTAAAGCCCTACAAGTCTCAAGAAGGGTTCTGTGTTTCCTTTCAACAACTCCATTTTGTTGAGGAGTGTGGGAACAAGATGTTTGGTGAAGGATGCCTTGGTTGCTAAAATAGGAAATACCTTCATTACTAGAACCCAACTCCAATGCATTATCACTTCTAACAGTTTGGACCACAGTATGAAACTGGGTCTTAACCATAGAGATGAAGGACTTAAGCATTGAAAAGGCATTGCCTTTAGAACCCAACAGATGAGTCCATGTTGCTCTTGAAAAGTCATCAACTATTGTGAGAAAGTATCTACATCCAGAGGAAGTTGGAGTGTGATAAAGTCCCCAGGTGTCAACATGAATCAGTTGGAATGGTTTAGAGGATTTAATGGAACTGTCAGGGAAAGAAAGTCTAGTTTGTCTAGCCATAGGACAAACAGAACAAGGGAAAGGTTGTTTAGAAGCAAAAGGGAATGATAAACCAGAAATACACTTCATATGAGCAAAGGGAATATGACCAAGTCTCAGGTGCCAAATGTAATTCATATCATGATTCAAATCATTATTACAATTGAGACTAGTTACATGTAAGGAAGATGAAACAGCTTTATTATCAGACAAAAGTGTATCATTACAAGTAATAGGCATAGAAGACAAAACACTACACTTGCTAGTACTACATGAAGTAGAAGCAGAACAAACAGAACTTGTTGAAGAAGGGAAAGATGAAGGAGGGACCCATATCAGCTTATACAAGCCATCAGATTGATTACCAAGATCCAGTGGCTTCTTCAGAGAAGGGCCCTGTAACATTTGGAGGAAACAGGAATGTTCAGAAAATAGGACTATGCAATGTAATTCCTTCACCAACTTATGAACAGAAATTAAGTTGTGTGTGAAAGAAGGAATCAGCAGTACATTATGAAGAACAATATAAGAAGTCAATTGAAAAGAACCAATGCAAGTTACTTTTACTTTGTAACCATTAGGACGGGTCACAAGATAAGGAAAAGATAAAGGTGTAAGATTAAAAAGTAGTTGTTTGTTATAGGTCATATGATTAGATGCACCAGAATCAATTATCCAGGACACAGAATTAATACTAGTAAGCATGCAGACTTTGGAATCAGAAACTGGGCTCTCAGTTAGCATAGTACCAGCAAAATTGACAGCACACATGGGAGAAGGGTTTGGAGCAGTGGAACCCCCTAGCTGGGAATGTTGTAAAAGATTCATCAGTTGATCATAATGCTGACTGCTCAACCCAGGTATCACAGAAGACTGACCATCTGTTTTGGAAACAGATTCATGGTTGGCAGTAGGATTCCCTTGAGGAACAGATAAATGACCATCAGAATTTGAAGTAATAGCATTAGCAGCACCAGATTTCCTCCTTTTGAAAGTTGTATGTTGTGGATACCCATGAAGTTTGAAACATTTATCAATTAAATGCCCAGACTTCTTACAGTATCTACAGAACAACGACCCTCTACCTTGATCAAAGTTGACTCTTTGTTTGAAAGAAGAAAAAGTATTAGGCATTTTAGCCTTATTAGAGTCAACTGGCTTCCTGTTAGAGTAGGCATTAAAAGAGACAGAATCCGGATTAAAATGAGAGGGAGACTGAATATGCCTTTGTTTCTCATCATTCAGGAGGATATTATACACATTGTCAAGGTTTGGAGGGGGCTGCATCATCAGAATATTGCTCCTTACCCCCATGTAAGTGTCATTGAGGCCCATTAAGAACTGAAACACTTTAGAATCATCATTTTCCTTTACAATACCTTCCTTTGCAGCACACACACATCTTTGACCATGGTTCACACACATAGATTCAATTTCATCCCATAAACCTTTATGTCTATTAAAGTACGATGCTATATCAAGGGACCCTTGAGAAGTGTTACACAACTCTCTCTTTAATTCATAAATTTTGGTCCTATTAGCAGTACCATAACGTGCTTGAAGTTGTGACCATATACTTTCAGCAGTATCAAAATAATGGACAGACTCACCAATCGCAGGAGAAATAGAAGCAGTTAACCATGAAATTACCATACTATTACACCTGTCCCATAATCTCTGTTGAGCAGCATTAGTAGCTGGTCGAGGACAAGTTCCATCTATAAAGCCAATTTTATTTTTAGCAGTCAAAGCAACAATCATTTTTCTTCTCCATCCCCCAAAACCATCACCTGAGAAGGGTGTAGGGACGAGAGATACCCCGGAACATCGGAGGAGTATAGAAATAAGGGACTCGAAGAGTCCAAAAGACCAGAGTTGGTGGTGCTAGTATTGGTGTTAGCAGCCATGATGTATCAACAAGGAAGAACAAAATCAAGGAAGAACAGAATCAGCAACCAGAATGTAACAAATCAATTAGCCACACACAAAGCCAGACACAAAACCAAATATTCAAACATAAAACCAAAATCGATATACACAAACCAGATGCACAATTTTTAAACCAAAGTTACCCTCCTTCTTCGCTACCGGAAGAAGATCGGCCTTCAAATAGCAGTGAAAACCCTAGGTGTGAAACCCTAGGTTCAGACGTCGATTCAGTCACCCGAAAACCGAGAAACGATGTCGGAAATTTACCCAAACACCCACAAGATGAGAATCGGACCACCGGAAGACGGTAAACCAGTGAATCAAAACCACCGAAAACCCTAGATACCGATAACTCACCAGAAATCACCAAAACCGATCAAAACGTTGTCACTTTTGAAGTCTGTCCGATCAAAAACTGAATCATCACAGACCATTCGATCTCAGAAAAATCGTCAAAAATCGTCAAACAAACGTTCAAAAGTGATACCGATATGCGAACAAACATGATCGGATCGTTGTAAGGCTCTGATACCATGTAAATATTGAGATTAATCGATGAAATCACAGAGAAATTAGAGAGAGAAAGTAGAGAGAAGGGAGAGAGTTTTTGAGAGAACCGAAGAGTCGGTTATTGGGAAAAGAGAGAAAAGATCAGAGTGTAGAAGTTTCCACCTACCCCTATACAAATATAACAAAATATCAACCAATCCGGACCGGGTCGAGTACTGGGTCAAATGACCCAGGCTCAGATATGACCCAATAAGCTCATGAGTATTGGAGGCCCAACACATGAGCCCAAAGTGTTATCATCACTGCCCATTATATTATACACTCTATATACATCTAATATACCAAACCAATATACAATTACATAACTATTGAAATGGCTTAGAAGCCATGTAGTCTTGTAATTCAACAATTACATATCTTTAAAACCACAAATCAAATTTAATTGTTACTCGTATTTTCGAGGTAAACACATCTCTTATTTAACAATCTAACTATGGATTGCATGTACCTTCTACAATAACTGGATGATCCCATCATACTGCACACGTATAGGGGGTAAAATTGGGTGGCTGATATATTTACAAATTTTGATTGCACTTTAACAGCTTTGTAGACTTCACTACTTTCACAAATTCGCCAACTTCAGTACAAACGACTTTGGAGGAAGAAAAGTTAGGAATAATTTTTGTTAGACACATTGCAAGTAGTTTGTCACTATCTGAATTTTTTATTTTCGCGAGTCGTGATGGATGCCAATTAATAAGACCCAGCAAGTTAATTCTTAACTGCTTACTTTATTATTCAATTTTTTCTTTTCAACAGTTATAAGGCGATAACATGAAAATAACAGAACTTTAAATAATTAAGCGGAAGTTGATAATTAAATAACTGAAATCTGTATCTATTAGAACTCTTAAACCTCATATACCCCAAAATCTGATGTCACAATATCACAAACTATCTAAGATTGCTACATACAAAGTCTGAAGAAATAACAGTATATCGTTTCTGAATAAAAGGAAACTGAAACAGGAAATAGGGATAGAGGGAGACGCCGGGGCCTGCAAACGCCTGCAGGTCTATTTTGGGTCTCCAGGTGGACTGAAGGAAGTACTCCAACTACTGCCCAAAAGCTGCTTCGGGATCTGCACATAGTGCAAAGTGTAGTATCAGCACAACCGACCCCATGTGTTGGTAAATGCCTAGCCTAACTTCGCAAAGTAGTGACGAGGCTAAGACCAGACATTCCAAATAAATCTGTGCAGTTCAAATATATATATAGCGAAAAAGAAATACAGAGATAACCAGTCAATCTGGTAGGGGAGCATGTTGTGGGGGAGATAACAATCCCAAATAGAAGACATCAAGTAATGAAAGAAATAACATAACTCGGATATCAATAAAGAAGCAGAAATCAACGACTGCACAGTATCAGTCTTCGTAGTTTTACTCTCGTCCTCACCAAAGCAATTATATAATAAAAATATGCACGACACTACACTTCGTGGTTTTACTCTCTTTTCTCACCATATAATCAATATAATCAGCACGGAATGGTACATCATGCGGCATGACATCACCCTTCGTGCTTCATACTCTTTCTTTACAATTATACAGGGTATTACCCTTCGTTCTTTGCACTCTTTCCTCACAAAACAAACAATACACGACATCACCCTTCGTACTTTAATACTCTTCCTCACGTAAACAATAATCACAAATAATAGGGCAAGGGAATATGCAAGATTATAATAGGAATCGCGGCAAGGGAACAACGATTAAGCAATTAAATTCCGGTAAGGGAACAATATCAACAATATCAACATCCCAGCAAGGGAAATAACCAATAAGGCAACAACATCCCGGAAAGGAAATAATTTAATGACTCTTTCTCTTTTCTTCTTTTAATTCACAACTCACTTTATCACTTGAGCCAATGCTCCAAAGGGGTTCAATCAACTCCTTTACTTTCACAATTCATAATGTAGCTTGAGCCAATGCTCCTCAATGTCTAAAGGTCACAATTACTTTCACGAACTTTTCATAACAAATAAAAATCCCCTCTAAAGCATAGATAATACAACGATGTTATGAAAATCATAATATAAGACTCGGACATGCTTGATTTCGACGTATAGATATTACCATGCCTATACGCTGTACAGAATAATTATCACATGGAAAATATGACTCAACTCCTAATCCCTTAAGCTAAGGTTAGACCAAACACTTACCTCGAACTTCCACGACCAACTCAATCCTCAAAAATTATTTTTCCTTTCAAATTCGGATCCAAATCAATTGTATCTATACATAATTGACTCAATAACATCAATAAATGCTCAAAATCCCATTTTAATACTTAATTATAGCTTTCTAATTATTCCTCCCAAAAAAGCAAAAATTGACCTCGGGCCCGCTTGGTCAAAATACGAGGTTCGGACCAAAATCAAATCACCGATTCACCCACGAGCCCAAATATATAATTTATTCCAAAATTAAACCCCCAAATGAGGTTTAAATCACAATTAATCAAAAAGCCCTAACTCTACCAAAATTTCTTATTTTTTCCCCTTAATCTCAGGTTTTAGGCCTAGAAATCTAGTGGTTTTTGATAAAAATGGAAGAAAACAAGTTAAAGATTACTTACCCAAGAGATTATGGTGAGGAAATGCTTCAAAAATTGCCTAAGAGCTTTAGAGAGGAAGAGGTTTATGAAAATTTATGAAAATCCCGTAAGTGTTCTGTTTTTTAGACTTAAAAATAACTGGGCGAAATTACTCAATGCGTTCGCGACATACTCACAGCGTTCGCGATGAGTCAAGCTTGTAGACCTTCGGGTTCGCGTAAGCGGGATCGCCTTCACAGAGAGAAAACTCCTCGAGCCCCCGCGTTCGCGTCCAATTGGGTCGCGTTTGCGTAGAACAAATGCCCCACCCCTTCCTAGGCTCATTTAGCCTTCGCATTCGCGTGGCCAAGACCGCGTTCGCGAAGGGATAACCCCCTAACTCCTCACGTTCGTGACCCATGCTTACGCGTTCCCATAGAAGGAATTTCCTTCATCAAAATTTAACACATCGCTTTCGCGTGGGTCCTCCCACGAACGCGAAGAAGTAAATATCATAAACCCAACAGCTGAAAACGTGTAATTTTTCTTAAGTCTGGAACCTTCCGAAACAAATCTGAAACACACCTGAGCCCTCGGGGCTCCTAACCAAACATAAGTTTTAACTCAATGACATCATACTAACTTATTTATGGGATCAAATCTTTAAAATAACCTCAATAACAATGAGTTAAACCTCAAAATCAATTTTCTCAAAATCAAAGAATTTTCTCAAACTTCTTGAAACATAATTTTTCTATTTAAAGTCCGAATCATGTCAAATGACATTTGTTTTTTGCCAAATTCGACAGAATCATCTTAAATCATATATAAGACCTGTATTGGGTGCGAGAACAAAAAATACGGGCCCGATACCATCATGTTCTAATCAAATTTCATTTCAAATTCCTTTAAACTGTTACGTTCCATGTTTTCGTACGTGAAGTACGTCGTAAGCCAATTAATATAAGCTTAGAAATGAGGTCACTTTTGAAAGTACACAATGTAAGTTTCATATTGTTATCTTGGAGGTTACAAGTCTTTGAGATCATGAATAACAAGTATCAAAAGGGTTGGAAAGCTTAGACGCTAAACGAACAGAAGAAAATAAGTTTCGTTGAAAGTCGACAAATTTGGAATGTTATAACATGTACTTTGGGGTGAGACTAGGGTTTTTAACATGATAAGGAGGTTATTTATGAGTTATTTTAGTCGTATGATATTCATTTTCTATATTTTTAAGGCAAGCAAGTTGTGGAACAAGAGCTGGCAAATGTCATCACAAGTTACATTCGTAATTTTGCTTAAATTTAGGTCAAATGTAGATGCACTTTTATCCCAATATACTTGGAATCAAGGGATGATATATATACCAAAGTGAAGATATATGAGTCTAGTTTCCAACGCATTTAACGGTTTATCCATACGACATCGGAGTAGAGAGATATTCGAGTTTTTGAGAGACCATGCAAGCAGCTCCCAATGGGACCCACTTAGGCGGTGGTTGAGCTACTTCAATTTATAAACGATTTGGATGCCTATTTTTGCTCATTTTTCAACTCAACCTCGTCTCCAAACTTCTCCTAACCCTTCTAAACAGATTCCACAAGGGTTTGAAGTAATTCCAAAGTGATTAAACCATATTTCAACATCAATCCTAGTCCTAGTGAAGAACAACACCTCTTTGAGGTTGTGTTGTCATTAAGCATTGTTGTGGGCTGTATTTGGATGAAATTTCAAGTTGTTTCTGCTTTATATGGTGAGTATAACATCCTACTAATTGTGCTTAAGCTTTCTTGTATGTTGGTTAAGTTGTTAGGATGATAAACTACAAGATAGTACTTGGATTAGCTTAAGTCACTTCTATGGTGTTGTATTGCCATTGAGGGTTATTGTAAGCTGAATATAACTTGGATTTCGACTTGAAATTACTTTAGGAGGTAGGTATATTGTTTTCTTTCATGTGCCTAAGGTTATATTGATGTTGATTATGTTAAATGGATGGAGTAGACATGAACTAGTGAATAATGTTACTAATCGAAGGTAGTTAGAGTTGTGGGTTGTTTCCTTTGTTATAAATATATGGTATAAGGATGGAATCATTGATGAATTACTTAATTATCATGTTAATGATACTTGTAACTTAATGTAAGAAGTCTATGAGGGGTAGATGGTTTATGCGGATTCCAATTGGAGCTTGTGCCTCATCGTGCAGTAGTTGTGACTTATTATTATTATGTGGTGTTTTGTTATTGACATTTGTATGCTGATGGATTTCTCTAGTTGTTGTTGTTGGTATATAGTATTGGTGGAGTCCCTTGTTACAATGGAGATGCTGCCCAAATTTAAGTAAAACGAGCTACTAGCTTAAGTTATAGACTTGGACTTTGCTCAACACTGATTTTGAATCTCCTTATGCTATGATAGATCGAGTTGACTTGTTTGAAGAGACACTTGGAAGGAATTAAGGAATCAACATGTTTAAGGTATGTTAAGGCTTAGCTTCGTCCTTTATTTTAGCACGAATTTTGGGAATTTCTAAGACGTCAAATGTGATATTTTACTATTCTATTGCTAGAAAGACCTTTTTTAGAAGGCATTGGGATCATAGCTGAAGTATTTTCATAACGCTATTAGGTTGGTGTTCCACTCATTCAGTGAAATAGGGTATTCAACATCTATATATGTCATTTTGTCGGCTTTCTTAACTATATGTCTATATATATGAATTCTTATTCGTCTTTGGGTTGTGTAACTAAAAAAACAATAAAGGCATTTAGTATTTGCAATTAGTCTTTTTTCTTGTTAAAGTGTATTTTAAAATCTCTGAAGTGACACGTCGATTTCCAGTAATCTCAAATATAATTTTTATTTAAACTACTAAAACACTTGATTTTTTAAAATACTTCCATTTATTAAATATCATGAAATCAGGTATAAGAACTAAGTGAAGCACATTAAGCTTTTTATGAATATCTTCAGAGTTAAATTATCTTCCTACAAATCGAGTTAAGTTTTCAAGTTTATTCAAAAAAAAGAAGAAGAAAGATATGAGGTTCCACGAGACAATTGTATGCAATACGAGGTGATTATGAGATCATGAGAATAAGAGTACCTATGAGCCAAGATTGGCTAAGTTCTTGTTATGGCATATTATATGCATTCAAAGTTCATATCATTCATGACATATTATGCATGGACTTTGAGCTATAATGGAGGTAAGGGGTCTATTTGCCCGAAAAACTATATATTGTACAGGTGGCCACAGGTTGACAATATGATATCGGTTAGCTACCGGAAGAGACCGCCACTGCTAGCATTTGGTTGGGTATGTCATATATATATATATATATTCACGACATACGATTACACGAGCATACCATGCATATTTGATTATTATGAGGTCGGATGTCGTCTATGGAGGCTATCAGAGTTTCAGTGTCAGGTGGTATCTTTATTAATACTACTTTCTGCCTTACATACCAGTATATTTTTATTCCTACAGATGTCCCGTTGCCTAGGGACATTGCATTTTTGTTTCGTGCGTGCAGGTCCAGGTAGGGAATCTGATCGACCCCTTTGCTAGGGTTTCGAGGTTCAGCTGTGAGTTGGTAAGCTCCACCTCTTCTTGGAGCTTTCATAAGATGGTTTCTTTTGTTGTACAGTTTCGGTATAGTCGGGGCCTTGTCTGGACAATTCTTATGACACTCTTAGAGGCTATTGTGGACATAGTATTCTGGGTTCTTTTTGCAGTTTCCACTCTCCAGCCCATAGGCTTGGCATGTACATATATGTATGTAGGCATGTATGTCTCCAATCGTGGCCTCGTCGGCCAGTTAGTACTTTATTATTTTGACTCGTCTACTTTTAGTTATATGGCTTATTGTTATTCAGGTCATGACTTTAATGGTCCAGGATTAGTATTTCAGATGTTGTGATGCCCGATCAGTTGGGCCCCCAGTTTAGTTAACTAGTATGTTTAGTGGTTAACTCGGTTAAATACAATATCGAGGGCTAGTCGTGCCTCCATTAGTTTGGGGCGTGACATAGACCATTTCAGAGAATAATTTTCTTTAAAACTTTATTTCTCGGGCTTGGGACCTCGGAATTCGGTTCCTGGCATATGCCCAAGTCCCATTTTTTCTACGGACGCTTTGGGACCGTCAAGTCACTGATTCGGTCCATTTACCCAAGACGTTTACCGAAATCAAATTAGTTTATTTAATTGTTAAAAATTTATTATTTTTCACAAATTTACTCATTTAAGATTTCCGACTACGCGTTCGGACTGTGAATGCAAATCATGATGATGCTAAAAGTGATTTTTAAGGCATTGATACATAGAATTCAATTTAATAATAAATGATGACCTTTCGGGTCATCAAATAACTGCTACTGAATGTGTCATGCGTCAACCTGACGCCTCTTTCTCTACCCCCATCTTAGGAATTTAGTTACTTCTAGCTCAACCCCATTCCCCTTTTTTTGTCACGACCCACCACAAGATCGCCCCGTAGTTCCTTTACTCTTGAAGGCCAGCATTGTCCTGTGTCTATGTCAAAGCTAGCTTCTTGTACTACGCACTCGTTATCTTAATATAACTAGTTTCTTTTGGACCCAAAAAATACCTCAGAAAAGAGACATTTTATAGGATATTGTTAGTGTATATAGTAATTTTGTTATAAAATAATAGTGGAGTCCAGTGTTTTACAAAGAAGAATTTAAATTTTCGACTTTTATTTCTTGTGTTAAAAGAAGAATCTTAGAGAAATTGTAAAAACATTTTTTTTTCCAAAAAAAAAGTGCAAAGCAAATAAAAAACTTTATTGTATGGAGGTGATATCCAGAGTTGTAACAATTACAGGGGTATCAAATTACTGAGTCATACAATAAAAGTATGGTAGATGGTGGTTGAAGCGAGGGCGAAGATGATAGTGTCTGTATCCGATAACCAGTTCGGGTTCATGCAAGCTCGTTCAACAATAAAAACGATAAAACTTGTTAGGCGGTTGGTGGATCTGCACAAAGAGAGAAAGAAGGAGCTGCACAAGGTGTTTATTGACCTAGAGAAAGCATATGACAAGGTTCCTAGAGAATTTCTCTAGAGATGTTTGGAGGCAAAAGGTTTGTCGGTCCCTTACATTATCGCGATTAAGGACATGTACGATGGGGCAAAGGCTCGAGTTAGGACAGTAGGAGGCGATTCTGATCATTTTCGATGGAAATGGGATTACACCAAGGTTCTGCCCTCAGTCCGTTTTTGTTCGCCATGGTGCTGGACGCGTTAACACACCATATTCAAAGGGATGTGCCATGATGCATGCTATTCGCCGATGACATATTTCTGATTGATGAGTCGCAAGCCAGTGTTAGTGATAGGTTGGAGGCTTGGAGACAGGTACTTGAGTCTAAGGGTTTCAAGATGAGAAGGACGAAGAAGAAATACCTAGAGTGTAAGTTCAACTCTTAGCTGGGGGAAGTGGACATGGATGTGATGCTTGAATCATAGGTCATCTTAAGTAGAGGCAACATCAAGTACCTTGGGTCGATTATCCAGGAGGATGTGAGATCGATGATGATGTTACACATCGTATTGGTGTAGGATGGATGAAGTAGAGGTTAGCATCTCGAGTCAAGTGTGATAAGAGAGTGCCGCTATTACTCAAAGGTAAGTTCTATAAAGCGGTTGTTAGACCGGCCATGATGTATGGGGCTAAGTGTTAGCCTGTAAAGAACTCACATATCCAGAAGATGAAAGTAGCGGAAATGAGGTTGTGGAGATGGATATGTGGGCACACTAGAATGGATAAGATTAGGAATGATGATATTCGGGAAAATATGCATATGACTCCCATTGATGACAAGATACGGGAAGCGAGACTCAAATGGTTCGGGCATGTTCAGAGGAGAAGCCAGATGCGCCAGTAAGGAGATGTGAGCATTTGGTTGTGGAGGGCACGAGAAGAGGTAGAGGGCAACCTAAGAAGTATTGGGGAGAGGTGATCAAGCAGGATATGACAAGACTTCAAATTTTCGAGGATATGACACTAGGTAGGGAGATCTGGAGGTGGCGTCTTAGGGTTGTAGGTTAGGAGGTAGTTTGAGTCTTTCCTTACTTTATACCATTGCGAGACCAGTCTGGTCGAGTTTTTGTCTATGATAGTTAGTGGCGATGTTGTGTGTTACTATTTCGCTTTTCAGTGCAGGAACTATTTACTAGCTAGTCCTTTGCTTTGTATCTTTCTTTTGAATTTTTTGTTATTCCTGTTTTCCATATGATTTTTTTGCTGATACTAATATTGTTTAATTTTAGTCTTTTTATTTTCTTGAGCCGAAAATCTTTTGGAAACAATCTTTCTACTTATTGAGTTGTTATTATTATTGTTATTGTATAAAAAAGTATTAAAGATGAAGAAAAAGGAAATGATGATTATGATGATGAAAACTTGTGTTCATTGTCTAGTATACTAGCTCTAACGTGGAGCTATTTTTACTTTGCAGATACTCTACTTAATCCCTCTGATCCGCTTTGTGATTGATATTTTCTAGGTTACAAATTATGTGACATAGTTTGATCGACATGAAATTAAAGAAAAAAACGAGAACTTTATAGTGTGCTATTATATTTGTATTATTATAATTTTTTTGAAATTTGTAGTTTTAGATATAATGTCATATTTGGATTCACTTATGGTCACTCAACTATCTTTCAATTTTATTAAAATCACTTAATTATTTTTTGTCACTTAAAAGTAACTATCTTTCAATTTTTTGTCACTCAATTATAATCTGGGGAGGGTAATTATACGCAGACCTTATCCCTACCTTGTGAGGATAGAGAGGTTGTTTCCAATAGATCATCAGCCTAAAAAAGTATAAGCACCACATTAATAAAAATATAGACAAGAAGGGACAATATCAAGAAGTCATATACAAGCAGAATAAAAACAACTAGATAGTAAGGGGATGAAAAATAAATGCCACATAAGCTTAAATGGATCATAGCTACTTTAGATTCAGTTCTCCCTTAATGTAATTTGACCCATAACCTAAACGGTTTCGATTAGAAAATATTGAATTCCACATTAGTTTAAAATAATTATCTTATTTAACAAAATTCTTGCATTTTCTGTTATATAATGCCTATTTATAATTATTCTATGCTAAAACAAATTCTCTAGTTGTATGTCCCATCCGAGTCGTTTTATAACTCTACTGAAATTAAAATACTATTGTATCTAACTCGCATAACATATTAATAATTTTCTAGTGAAGTTAAAATAGTATTGTATCAATCCCACATAACATATCAATGTATCATAAACATACAAGAATAATAATGCTAATAAGAATCTACTTTCACAAACTACCATTCTATTAATTTCAAAATATTGCTTATTAAGCAACACCAACATACAAAATAACCTGCTTAGTAAGCAACACATGTAACTAAAGTGCATAACAAAAATTGTCAATAGACATGCAATTATAAACAATGTATTGCAATGCTTTAAACAAAAGAATGTATATGTACCATAACAATCGCCCAAAAAAATTACAAGACCTAATTTTATTAGGAATATGCATTTTTTCCTGTATTGAAATCCATTTGGATTATGAGTCAAATCACATTAAAGGAGAAATAGATTTAGTGGGTATAATCCATTAGAGGTTATGTGGTATTTCTTTTTGGATTTTTTTCATTAAATTTTATGGCATTTCATATTTATGGTAGGGTTCGAGCCAAAAAATGACTCTTAAGTAACAATAATAAAGTTTAGTTATTTTTAAGTGACAAAAATAGTTAATATCTTTAATGATATTAAAAGATAGTTAAATGATCATCGGTGAAATTAACTCCTTAACATTTACATGACTATAAAATCTTCTAATTAAAGATAAAATATTAAAAATTTATAGTTAATTATTTTTATATTTAAATATAATAATTCTTCTTTGTATGGACTAATAAAAAAAAAGTATTACATAAAGTATAAAAGAGGAAGTACATATTCTTATTTGGAATTTTTACCTCCTATTGCAAAGGTTAACACCTTATTCATTTTAAATAAATACCATTTTTAAAAATTATATTTTGTAGAACCTTTTAATGTTTACAGAAATATTTAATTTTAGTTACCTTTTACGCCTAAATCATTAAATAGGCTATTCAGTTACACTATTTTCTTTCTCTCTCTACTTCAATACATACTATTCTCTTCTCCCAATCCTAAAAAATAAAAATAGCAACGAGGTCGTTCAAGAAGTTGTGATGGAAGTGGGGTTCGATGAGGAAACCTTATTGAGTTATCCTGTTGTATTCAGAAACTAAGCTCAATCACAAGGATTCAACAACTTGTTCAATTTGTTTGGCGGATTACAAGAACAGTGACATGTTAAGGTTATTGCCAGATTATGGGCATTTGTTTCACTTAAAATGTGTAGATCCATAGCTGAGGTTAAATCCAACTTGTCATGTTTGTAGAACTTCTCCATTGCCAACACCACAATCCACTACTCTGGCTAAAGTTGTTCAGGGTTTTGGCTCGATGGATTCGTCGGAAATTATATTTTGTTTTTGAGCAAAGACGATAGAGTTTGGGACTTAGTAATTTGATTTGTTGTTAATATATTTTAATGCATTTTCAATATATCACGTTGTATTTTTATGTATTTTATTGTATTTATTGTCTTTTTTTATTATAGTTCAATGTATCTCGCTGTATTTCATGTATTTTATTGTATTCACTGTTTTTTTAATTGTATTTTAATATATCCCGTCGTATTTTATGTATTTCATTATATTCATTGTCTCGCAATATGCTATGAATGTATTCATATGTTTTTTAATTAATATAATTTATGTATTCAGATGTATTATATAATTTCTCTGAAGAATGCTACATTTTTGGGGTATTTTTCAGTTAAAAATCTTTTTTATAACTCGAAAATACAAAACTTGTGTGTTATAATTAAGTTTTTTGAATTATATTAGGAGTCTATTATATTTATTGTTTTACTTTTCGTTTAAAAACAATGTAGTCCCCTATTTTACGCCATGAATACAATCGAATACAATAATTTGTCCAGCTGTAATCTTATGTTTTACGCCATGAATATAAATACAACAACTGATTAACTGGATTTCCCTGATTCACGCCTATTTTTGTTACTATATTCATGAATACAATAACTTAAATATATCTAATACATTTTATAATAATAAAAATATATTTACACTCCGTAATATAGCAAATAATATTTATAAATAACAAATTATCACTAAAAAATTATATTTTATAAAAATTTCTCCTTCTTATTTCTACTTGATTTTCCCCAAGGTTCCTCTCCTGAAGAGAAAAAGAAAAAAAGCATTCCTGAAAGGAGAAATAGAAAAGGCTTTACAGTCACTGATACTGCCAGCCAGTTGTTGGGCCTAATCCACTCTGAGTCGATGTAAGGTGGGTCCATTTGTATATGGGCCTTAATGTCTGATACGAAGTCCACTAATTCTTCGCTGTCATCCAATTAGTGTGTGCCGTTTCCACTAAGCTGGGACACAATAAAGACTTTAGGAAAGTGTAAATTTCACATAAAGCAGGCCCAATTCGATTTTGGAATTATAATTGAAGCTATATTTACTTTTGCAAAATAATTTACAAGTCTATTTACTTTACGATCAATTTTAAACTTTTTGGGTTTGAAGGTTTAGAAAATTAGTCTGAAATGCAATAAAATTAAGGCAAGTTAAATCTAAAATGTAAAGATTGTACTTAAGATGCACTGAAGGTCAAATAAATTTGAATAGCAATAAATATTTTCTTACACTTAAGGTCAAAGAGATCAAAAGTAAAAAAATTACACATTAGATGTACTTAAGGTCAAATAGGTCTAAAGTGGAACCAATGGTTTCATGTACTTAAGGCCCATAAATCTGAAGTAAAAAATTGTACTTCAGATGTACTTACGGCCAAATAGGTCTGAAGTACAACCAATTGTTTCATGCACTTAAGGCTAATAAATTTGAAGTGAAAAAATTGCACTTCAAATGTACATACGGCCAAATAGATCTGAAGTGCAACCGATACTTCATGCACTTGAGAGAAATATGTTTCAAGTGCAAAAATTATACTTCAGATGCACGTATGGCCAAAAGGTCTGAAGTGTAGCTAACGTTTTCATGCACTTAAGACCAAATAGGCAGAAGTGCAAATTGCCCAGAAACAAAAATTTGTCTTCAAATTTTAACAATTCAGTATACGATTTAAGAATTTGATTTACTCCAAATGAGCTTAAATTTAAAACATAACCTCTAAATATTATCAATAACAAACCCCAATTATTAATTTGTCAAAAATAACAACAAATCTAACAAACTCATTTTGAATTAAGAAAAAGAAACCCTAAACAAGTAAAAAATAAAGGCCCATAGCAGCTCAGCATTGTAAAATATAATAAACTTTCTTAAAATATGTTCACAAACACCATATAAAATTACTGTCACCCGAAGAAGAAGAAGAAGAAAAAAGAGAAAAATATTTGGAGTTGTTCAAATAGTTAATACAAATTAAATAAAAATATAAAAGTGAATATAAGTTAAATAGGGACGATCAAATATAACGTCTCGTATAATTTATACTAAATTTTTATGTTGAAGAATAAATAGGTCTATTCAGTTAATTTAGATAACATCTTGTTTCAAAGTGGTTTTTCATTTTCTGTATTCCTCGTCAAAGCCCTTTTGAGAAAACAAGTTAGAATACTTGTTGAGATGAGTGATTATATGGCTTCCAAACCCAAGCATAAGAGACATAGACTTGTATATTTATTGTATATTTATTGTATGTTTATGGTATACATTGTATATATGGGTGAGTATTGTAGTTGGGCTTTGATGATTATTGTTGTTGGGCTGTGAGTATCTGAGCCCAATTTTATTTTCATCTTGGGCCATCTGACCTGACCCAAGATTATTGTGATGTATATAGACCTGTACAGATTTTTTGTAATCAATCAATTCATTTTCCTTGGCAGACTTTCTCGAGCTTCTGGAGAGTTCTCTCAACTGCTCTCTTTCTCTCTCTTCTTTCTCTCACTATATTCTTCATGTTCTTCAGCTTAATCTTCACGTTTTCATGGTATCAGAGCCAGATGATCTTCGGATCCTTCTCGGTTGCGTGCTATCGATCCCGTTCGAAGCTTTTGCTGAAGTTTTTTATGGTTACCAGTGAGAGATACTATTTGGAGATGTTTCAACGAATGCTGAGCGGATAATCGGAACTTTCCTATTATTCAAGGTTCCGATCTTGTATCAGTGGGTGTTTTGGGTAATTTTCCGGCATCCCTGGCTTTATTCCGACGAGTTCTTCAAATTCTAGGGTTTTTCGATTTTCGGACCTAGAGATTTGATGTTATCCGATGACTTTATCTTCGCTTGATAGACGTTTTGGGTAACTTTCCGACGTCTGTGACCTTATTATGGTGAGTTTCAGAACCTACGGCTTCCGGTGTTAGACCTAAGGTTTTATCTATTGATTGAAGGCCGATCTTCTCCGGTCGTGAAGAAGGAGGGTAACTCTGTCCTTATTTTGAGTATTGTATGCCTTGTATGTGAACTTTGGTTTCGTTAAATTTTGCTTACCGAGACAGTTTTCTTTTCAAACTGGTTCATTAATCATGGCTTCTAATACGAATGCTAGTACCTCCTCAGTGGACTCTACCAGCCCCCTTTTTGTTTACTCCTCAGATGTTCCTGGGGTCTCTCTTTTCCCTACTCCTTTCTCGAGCAGTGGTTATGGGGGTTGGGGGAGGAAAATGATTGTTGCGTTATCTGCTAAAAACAAAATTGGTTTTGTTGATGGCACATGTTCCCGGCCAGTCATTAATGTGACTCAGCAAAGGTTATGGGACATATGCAATAATATGGTGATTTCCTGGTTAACTGCCTCCCTCTCCCCTCAAATTGCTGAAAGTGTGCAGTATTCTGATACTGCACAGAGTATATGGTCCCAACTTCAGGCCAGATATGGCACTGCAAACAGGACCAAAGTTTTTGAATTGAGAAGAGAGCTTTGTCGCACCTCTCAAGGGTCCCTAGATGTAGCTTCATATTTTAATAAACTCAAAGGTCTGTGGGATGAATTAGAATCAATGTGTGACAATCATGGGCAAAGATGTGTTTGTGCTGCCAAAGATGGTATAATACAGGAAAATGATGAAAATAAGGTATTTCAGTTTCTAATGGGCCTTAATGAAGCATACATGGGGGTAAGGAGTAACCTATTGATGATGCAACCACCTCCAACCCTTGACAGTGTCTATAATATAGTCATCAATGATGAGAAGCAGAGACAAGTCCAGTCCCCTTCTCAGTTTCATGCAGACTCTATGTCTTTCAATGTCCACACTAATAGACATTCAGTTGGATTCAATAAGGCCACAGTGCCTAATCCTTCTCCTCCTTTCAGACAAAGAGTCAATTTTGACAAAGCTAGAGGACCTTTATTCTGTAGATACTGCAAAAAATCTGGGCACTTAATTGATAAGTGTTTCAAGATTCATGAGTATCCACAAAGTCCAACATTTAACAAGGGGAGGAGAACTGCTGCTGCTCATCTTACTGCTGGTGTGGATTTCCCTCCTTCTGAAAGACATGTGTCTGTTCCCCAAGGGAATCCTCCTGAAAGCCATCAATCTGTTACAAACATAGATGGCCAGAGTTCTGTGATACTAGGGTTGAGCAGACAACAGTATGATCATTGATGAGCTTATTACAACAGACCCAGTTAGGGACTCCACTGCTCAGACTCCTCCTCCAATGTATGCTGCTAACTTTGCTGGTACTATGCTAACCGAGAGCCCTATTTCTAATTCCAAACTCTGCATGCTTACCCATATTAATTCTGTCACCTGGATCATAGATTTAGGTGCTTCTAATCATATGACACATGATAAACATCTACTCTTTAACATCACACCTTTAACTGTGCCCTATCTTGTCACCCTTCCTAATGGCTATAAAGTGAAAATGTCATGCACAGGTTCTTTGCACTAACTCCATTCATTACCCTTCATAATGTGTTGCTGGTTCCTTCCTTTAAACACAACTTGATTTCTGTCCACAAGTTAGTGAAACAGTTGCATTGTGTTGTTTTGTTCTCTGAAAATTCTTTCTTCCTCCACATGATACAGGACCCTTCTCTGAGGAGGCCTCTGGATCTTGGTAGAGAAGCTGCTGGCTTATATAAACTGGCTTGGATTCCACCTTCCCCTTCTTTCTCTATTGGTTGTTCATCTACTTCTGTATGCTCTGTGTCTGCTTCTCGTAATGATGACATTTTGTCTGATAACAAGGCTGTTACCTTGCCCTCAAATGTACATGGTTCCATTTGTAATGTTGTTACAACTGACATGAATTACATTTGGCATTTAAGGCTTGCCCATACTTCATTTACAAATATGAGACACATTTCTGGTTTGTCTTTTTCCTTTTGCTTCTAAACAACCTTTCCCCTGTTCTGTCTGTCCTATGGCAAGACAGACTAGACTCCAATTTCGTGATAGTTCTATAAGCACCCCCAGACCTTTTCAATTAATTCATGTGGATACTTGGGGGCCTTATCATACTCCTACTTCTTCTGGTTGTAGATATTTCCTTATAATAGTTGATGACTTCTCTAGGGCAACCTGGACACACTTAATGGGATCTAAAAGCAATGCTTTTTCTTTGCTTAAATCATTCCTGTGTTTGGTTTAAACCCAATTTAATGCTGTGGTTCAAGCTGTTAGAAGTGACAATGCTTTAGAATTGGGTTCTAGCATTGAGGGTGTCTCTTTCTTTAGTAGCCAAGGGATTATTCATCAAACCACCTGCCCTCATTCTCCTCAACAGAATGGTGTTGTTGAAAGAAAGCATAGAACCCTCCTTGAAACATGTAGAGCTTTACTTTTCCAATCTGGACTACCTGTGTCTTTCTGGGGGGGACTGTTTGTTGACTGCCACTTACCTCCTTAACAGAATACCATCCAGATTGCTTCACAACAAGTCTCCTAATGAAATTTTGTACGGGAAAGCTCCAACCTATTCTCATTTGAGAGCATTTGGGTGCCTTGCCTATGCTACTGTCCCAATTCCTCAAAGGGACAAATTAAGGCCAAGAGCCATTTCTTGTGCTTTCCTGGGGTATCCCTTTGCCAAAAAGGGTTATAAATTGTATGATCTTGCTTCCAAGAAATATTTTGTTTCCAGGGATGTTATATTCCATGAAACCTGTTTTCCTTTTAAGACTACATCATCCTCTGTTCATCCTTCTCCTTCATCCGTTCCTTTTGTTCCACCTGTAGAACATTCCACCGATCTAGACCCTTCCATACCTATCTCCTCTCCCCTCCTCCTGCCTCTGTTCCAGAACCTCATTCTATTGATCCAGATTCTAATGATCCAGCTCCCACTCCTTCTTTCAATCCTGATAATTCTCCTCCTGCTTTGGCCCCTTCCTCATCTATTCCTGCTCCCAGAAAATCTGAAAGACAACATTATCCTCCTTCTTACCTTAAGGATTGTGTCTGTCAACTTCCTGCCTTTTCTGGAACCTCTTCCTCTTCTTTGGAATCTGAACCTTTTTATTACTCTCAAGCTGCATCTGTTCCAGCATGGCAGGATGCCGTGATAAAGGAGTTTGATGCTTTGGATACAAACCATACTTGGGATGTTGTTCCTCTTCCTCTTGGTAAGAAACCCATTGGCTGCAAATGGGTTTATAAAATCAAATACAAGGCTGATGGGAGTGTTGAAAGGTATAAAGCTAGACTTGTTATTAGAGGTGATACTCAGGTTGAAGGTATTGATTACACTGACACTTTTTCTCCTGTGGTTAAAATGTGCACTGTTAAGTGTCTTATTGCTGTGGCTGTCAAAAATCATTGGAATTTATTTCAACTGGATGTTAATAATGCTTTCTTACATGGTGATTTGGATGAGGAGGTTTATATGAAGCTCCCTCCAGGTTTGACAGTTTCTGCTCCTGCTTCTGCCTCCTCTACCTTTGCTCCCCTTGTTTGCAAATTGAATAAATCCCTGTATAGGCTGAGACAGACATCCAGACAATGGTATGCCAAATTGTCTTCTGCCCTCTATTCCAGAGGTTATAGACACTATTTGAATGATTATTCTCTTTTCATCAAAGGTACACCAGGGTCCCTTGTGATTGTAGCAGTCTATGTGGATGATATTATTCTTACTGGGATGACAATGATAACTATGTGCCCTGAAACTGTTTCTAGATAATCAGTTTAAAATTAAGGACCTAGGGTCTTTGCATTATTTTTTAGGCATAGAGATGTCAGTTGTTCATGGTGGGATGATCCTTAATCAGCATAAATATATCTCTGACCTGCTGCATCAGTTTGACTGTGCCAGTGTCTCTTCTGTTGTTTGTCCTTTCGCCATTAATGCCAAACTTCATGCTGATTCTGGTGACCTTTTATCTTGTCCTGATCAGTAAAGGAGCCTTGTTGGTAAGCTCTTATTTCTGACTCATACTAGGCCTGACATCTGTTTTGCTGTGCAACATCTGAGTCACTTTTTGTAATGTCCCAGACTTCCACATATGACTGCTGCCCTCCATGTGTTAAGATATCTTAAGGGTACCTCCTCTATGGGTCTCTTTTATTCTGACAGCACTGATTTCGCTGTTGTTGGTTATTCTGATAGTGACTGGGCTGTCTGCCCTGATACAAGGAGATCTGTTACTAGGTTTTGTATTGTTCTGGGTGGTTGCCTGATTAGTCGGAAATCTAAGAAGCAACCAGTGGTTTCTTTGTCTTCTGCTGAGGCTGAATATAGGGCCCTGAGTAAGGTTGTTGCAAAATTGTCTTGGCTGTCTCGTTTATTACTTGATCTTGGGGTTTTTATTTCTCTTCCCTTTTCTCTGTTTTGTGATAGTCAGGCTGCTATTCACATAGCTAAGAATCCTGTTTTTCATGAACGGACTAAACACATAGAAGTGGATTGTCATTTTGTTCGCGATCAGCTCCAGAATGGCCTCATCCAGCTGTTTCATGTTTATATTTCTCGTCAACTGGCTGACCTCCTGACCAAGCCTTTGCCTGGCACTATGCTTCATCCTTTGCTGCTCAAGTTGCAGGTGGTTTCCCCCTCCAACTTTAGGGGGGGGGGAGGGATGTTGAGATGAGGGATTATATGGCTTCCAAACCCAAGCATAAGTGACATAGACATGTATATTCATTGTATATTTATTGTATGTTCATGGTATACATTGTATATATGGGTGAGTATTGTAGTTGGGCTGTGATGATTATTGCTGTTGGGCTGTGAGTATCTGAGCCCAATTTTATTTTCATCTTGGGCCGTCTGACCCGACCCAAGATTATTGTGATGTATATAGACCTGTACAGATATTTTGTAATCAATCAATTCATTTTCCTTGGAAGACTTTCTCGAGCTTCTGGAGAGTTCTCTCAACTACTCTCTTTCTCTCTCTTCTTTCGCTCACTATATCCTTCATGTTCTTCAGCTTAATCTTCATGTTTTCAATACTTAAAGCCCATATGGCGGCAGCTTCTTTTGGGATTTTCGAGTGGTGTGAGTATCTCAAGAAGCACAAGTAGCTTAAAATGAACAAAAAATAATACCAATAAATTCTCATTATTTGCCGATTTTTATTTTCTTTTATGTTGTTATTTTAGAGTACATTCTTCGTTTTCAATTTCCATTAAGATATTGCTGTTGGTTGGAGATGAGGTTGGTTTGATCTTTATTTAAATCAAATCAAATTATTTATATTATTTTAAATTAATTCGATTTTGTCGAATTTTTTTGTTACTTGAATAATATATCAATCTTATTTTATTAAAATTTTATAAGTAAATATATATTTAATAAAAATTAAAAAAATTAACAAATATATAATCTATTATAATATTTTTATGAGAGAATTTTTTTAGTAACACATGATAGTTATCTTTTTAGTTGTCCAACAATAAATTTTCGTTGATATACACTTTCAAAGTTAACTGAATTTAATAATTAAACATAAAAACCAATATGATAGCTAACTAATGATATGCTCTATTAAATTTTTAATTATCGAAATACCACTTCAAATCCGAAAAAAGATATGACAATATAATAGATCTTGACACATGAATATGAAAAACAAAGAGATTAACACATTTCAATAACACTTGATAGAGAGTGATCATACAACAGTATATTTAAAGTTAATAAAAATGGAGCACTTCATATTTATTAAATATTACATAACATAAGAGAATCCCAAATATTTTTAGATATTTTTTAAAGAAAATTATATATAAAATCTTTAAAATGTGTATAAAAATTATATATTTATATGTAAGTTTGATTCAAATTTTTTTACTTAATATCAAACCAACTTAAACTAAACCTTATCGAATTTTTAATCGATTTAATTTAACTATTCGGTTTCATGTGATTTTTCGATTTAATTCGTACAACCCTACAACTTGGTGTTAGGTCTATATTCCGGCAATTTTAGCATTTACTAATCGATATAGGTATCAATTATGATTTATTAACCATTAATGTGCCTAAGTTGGGTTCCGTTTTTAGTCATATCAACATACTTTGTCAAAACCTGTATAAAAAGACAGAAAAATGGTTTTGATCGTAGGATATAGTATTAATTTAGGAAACTCACATAAATGTTTCAAATAAATCTTAACTTATTAATCTCTAGCCATTAATTAGAAACTTACCAAAACTAACCAATAAAAATTAAAAAATCAAATAGTAGGGTTCTTTCTCTCAAATAATCACATGCAAAAGTCATCTTCCATATTTTTAAGCGTGATTAGCAACACTAGATACAAGACAGAAAGGAAATTTTATGGACAATGTAGCAAATAAGGTGATGAAATACAAAAATATACACAATATTCAATAAAAATCTAAAAAAGGAACTTTTTCAATGGGTATAATTGAAATTTATTGAAAATATACAGATAAGTCAATATATAAAATTTGAGGAAGATTGGGGGTGATTTGGACTGATTTTGTATCAAAATTCGTAAGTAAATCGAGTTCAAAAAAGTCTTTTGCAACACATGTATCAAACATGTATCACGCATGTATCTCAGGATACATGTATATATGGATATATATGTAATACACAATAGATACAAATATGGTACATATGTGATACAGAGTGTGATACACATATTTTTTTTTCATGTTCAATTTTTACCGAATTTCAATTCAAACCACCTCAAAGCTTCACCAAATTATCCCAAAACAGATATTCAAGATCCTTAAGTTGTGCCCAATCTATTATAATAACACCTACTCAAAACAAAGCAACAATTTGATATTTTTTTACTACAAATAACTAATTGGCTAATTTGGTTAAGATTAATAATATTTTATCAATTGGTAAATTTTTGTAATGAGCTACTCATAAATAGATATAGCTGGTAATTTTCATTGATTTTTTACACAAAAAAGATAGTTTTGCTATAAATATATTATATTATGGATGTTCATTCGTTAATCCGTTGTAAATAAGCTTCCTGAAGAAGCTTATCCATATGAGACTCCGCTATAAATATATTTATCTATTTAGTACTTTATTGGAAATAAGCATCGCGAAGAAGCTTATCCTTTCGAAACGCCGTTATGGATAAACATTACCCTAAGTGAAAGATTATCCATACCTAGTACGATAAGCTTATCCTTTCAGTATTCTCTTGTAGATAAATATTACTACTGATAGAAAACTATCCATACCTAGTACAATAAGCTTATTCTTTCGATACTCCATTATGGATAAATATTACCCTCGGTGAAAGATTATCCATACCTGGTACAATGAGCTTATCCTTTTGGTACTTTGTTTTGGATAAATATTACCTCCAGTAGAAGATTATCTATATCTGGTACAGTAGCAGCTTGCAGTAGCAGCTTACACAACATCTTCCTTTCTTATATAAATAGTGGGGATTTAAATTTCTTATGTACTTAAATTTGAAGTAGAATAACATATCAGTTTTTCTTTATACTTGTCTTTACTTTAAAGTCTTTATTTTATAATATGTTATTAGCATGAGACTCTGCCATCTGAGTCACAAACTTTTTTTCCAATATAATGTCAAATCTTTTTAAACTTGATTTTGTAGCCCTGAATATATTGGGCAAAAGCTACATATCTTGGGTGCTTGATGCTGAAATTCATTTTGATGCTATGGGTTTGACAGACACCACCAAGGATAAAAAATAGGTATTAAATCAAGACCGTGCCAAAGAAATGATATTTATACGCTATCACCTTGATGAGGGCCTAAAAATGGAATATTTCACCATTAAAAATTAGTCATACTATGGAATAATTTGAAAGATAGATTTGACCACCTGAAAATTATCGTTCTTCCACATGTACATTATGATTGGACTCATCTAAGGTTACAAGATTTTAAATCTATAAGTGAGTATAGTTCTGCTACATTCAGAAATATTTCCCAATTGAAATTATGTGGTGATAATATTACTAATCATGATATGTTGGAGAAAATTTCACCATTTTTCACGCCTCAAATATGCTCTTGCAGCAGCAATATCGAGAGATGTGATTTAAAAAGTATTTTGAACTTATTTCACATTTTTATAGCCGAGAAAAATAATGAGCTATTAATGAAAAACCATGAAAGCGGACTTACTGGTTCTTGTCTTCCTTGAAGTGAACGAGACGGACTTCCACCAAGCTAGACGTAGAAGAGGCCGTGGCCCAGTCGTGGTCATGGCCGTGGTCAAAGAAGAACTCTAATATGGTAATAATAATATACCAAAAAATCCTCCTCGCCACCAACAATGGAAAAGGAAGGAACAAAAGTATGAAGGTGCAATCACTAAATGCAAAAAATGCATGATATAGACATGGAGGAAAATGGCACCGATTGCGTACCCGCCATAGGCCAAAGTAATTGGTTGAGCTTTATCAAGCCTCCTTGAAGAAGACAGGGAAAAATACTAAAGAAAATTTTTTTTCTGAAGATTATTTAGACTTCATGTAATTGGATATAGCTGATTACTTTGCACTCCTAGTAGGAGAAACAAGTCATGTAATCGCTGGTGAATATGAATAAATGTAAATATTTTAAACTTCGTTATTTGTAATAGATTGTATGGTTATGTAATTGTTGTACATAAAAAAAGTATGCTTTGATAATGATATTTACTGTAATATATTTTATTTATGTCATTCTGAAAAATATAAATAATCTTCAAATTATGTTTCGATCAAGGAGAATTCATGAAGATATTAGTGGAACAACTCATGCCATATTCAAGGATCAGAAATACTTTCTTTATTTGAATAAGGAAAAAGCAAATATTTTAATAATTTCTGGTAATATAAGTTTGATTGAAGGCTCTGGAAGAGCCATTATATTCTGTTTATGGGAATAAAGCTTATTATAGACAATGCTTGTTCTCCTGCAAATCACGAAAAAACTTGTTGAGTTTTATAGATATCCGCCAAAATAGGTATCATGTTGAGACAATAGATGAAATGAACATGGAATATATTTGTATTACAAAGAATATTTGTGGCTAGAAATGCAATGTAGAAAAGTTAACGACTTTATCTTCTGGCTTATACTATTCAAAAATTAGTACAATTGAATACACTTGTTATACCCTATTTTAACACTGTCAAACTAGAGTATAACATATTGGTAATTCTGAAGGTTTAATTAATTAAAAGAGAGTCGCCACCTAATTATTTTAACGGTAAATTAGGACACCAATTTTAGCTAAATAGTGCTTAAAATTAACTCCATTTTATTGTCTACTTACAACAACAACAACAACTACCCAGTACATTCCCACCAGGTGGGGTCTGGGGAGGGTAATATGTAGACAAGCCTTACCCCTACCCTGAAGGGCAGGGAGGCTGTTTCCAATCGACCCTCGGCTCTCCATTTTATTGTCTACTTAACCATAGAAAATCTAGGTAAGGATTCTAATTATCTTAAAAGAAGGGTAAGGTACCTTATGAGATGCATTAAAAATCGTTAACTGACCAAACTTAGGTTAATTAATTTTATAAATTAAGTAGTAACATGTGTGTGCATTAAAAACATATTTGTTCATTGATTTAGAAAATACCAATACAATAATGCCATGAAGAGAAATGAGTAACTTTAGAATTGTATAAATACATAATAGAGAAAGAAAATTGCTTTCAAGTATTTCAAACTCAAACGAATAAATAGTATGGACTTTAACTCTTATACTCTTGAAAAAAACTTTTCCACATGAACTGATTTAAAGTAACTTAATTTAAAAAAGTGAGCTGAAATGAAAACGCTTGATTGAAATACTTCTTGTCTTTCAACAAAATAGTTAGTTATACTTAAGTGGCATCATTTATGAAGAAAACTCCAACTTAATAATATTGGAAACAAATTTGATGACAAGCTTTCAAAAGTATCACTTTAACAAATTGACCTTACTTGAAAGGGTTTTAGGAGTATAGTAGCTTACTTAGAAAAATAGATACGCCAGTGGCAACTAGATGGAAAATTATTACTGATTTTAAACTTCTTATTCTAACTGCCATATCATGTGAGATAATATTAAGAACAAGATAAAGAACTTAGACGATTAAATCCCAAAAGGTGAGATAAACACCAAAAACACATAAATCAACTGTTGTAAAAGATTAGGTACAATAAATAATAAAACAGAATAAGAACGCCATAGGCTCCCCAAACATTTCGCTTGTTTTCTTATTATTTGGTGCATCTATGAAATATAGTATGTGATGGCTCTATGTTCGGATGGTGGCATATCTTGATTAGGACTCCATATTTTGCTCCAAGTACATATGCAAATAAAGTAAAGAAATAGAATTAGAAAATGGTCTTAGGCCTCATTTGTTTTTTTAAGATTCAGACGTTTGAATCTGAATAGACATCTGAATATCAAGATGTGTATTAAGATTAAGCATTTGAATCTGAATACATATATGAATATATTAAGATGTGTATTAAGATCTGAATAGAAATAATTAAGACTGTTTAATTTTTAACATCTAAATGTATAAAATTTATCTTTATTTGAAAATTAATAAACATAAAATTCAAATTAAATACTAACTAACCTAATATTCTATGAATAAAATATGATAGTTGTTGGTGGTGATGATTAACAGGTCAATGCCGACTAGAGGCGGATGGTTGTTCATGCTAGTAGCTAGTAGTGATTGACAGTGTGGTGGTTGGTGGTGATAGTTAATAATGTCGAGTGATGGTAGTAGATGTGACTTAGAAAGGTGGTGAGTGGGTGGTGGTAAGTTATAATGATGGCCAATGCCGGCTGTGGTTATTGATAGTGATGGGGTAGTCACTTGTTTTAGTTGAGGTGGGGATGAATATTGATTGTGGGTGAAAATGATAGTGGTTGGAGTAGTGGAGATAGCAGATGGTGATGGTCGATAATGGAGGCTATGATTGAGGATGATGGTGGCGTTGTGGTGGTGAAGGTGGTGGTGGGGGGAGGGAGGGTGGGGGTGGTGGTGATGGTGTTGGTTGAGTATGGTGGTGGTAGTTACATGGTGATAGTTCATAATGGTAAGCGGTGGAGACAGTTAATAACGAATATGTGATAGCATCTTAATGAAATTAAGTCTCTGTTAGATCTTAATTATACAGACCTATTCAGACTAATTAAGTGGTTGTGAAGTAAAAAAACAAACACAATTAATGATTAAGATCTCAATAATTAAGATCCAGACTTTAAAAACAAACGTATTTAAAGAGACCAGAGAACAATCTTTATAACAAGAGAACTAAACCATACTAAGATAATTAACAGTCTTGGAATTAGAAACTAAAATTATGCTTTTATATTTTGAAAGCTAAAGATTAAAATGCTCTAAATGACACCCCTTTTGAATACGAACAAGTTGAATGATGAATATGGATCAATATTTCCCTAATTACTACATGAAAGCAGGTGTTTTGACTCTTTCGATCTATCACGCACTCATAAGACCAGTTACTCATTAGAAAATGACACATATAATTTGATCCTAACAGAAGAGGCTGCTTCATAAAGTGGTTTAGAGATTTTTTTTAGATTTTAACAAAAATTCAAACACTTCTTCTCTTTTAACAAAAGCCGCAATAAGTATATTCTGCCAAAGTAAGAGTGAGGAACTAACAAGAAGCTGACAATTCAAAATGTTGATAGCATTCCTCATTATAGCGAACTTATTCCTACGATATAGTATTAATATAAAAGACTTAAAATGTAACCTTCGTGCAATTTTCTTTCCAAACATGAAACTTACAATGATATCCCTCCTTACACAAGTTAGACAATAGCAATTTTTAAGAGTGGAGCAACAGTAACTTTCGATTGACATGATTTCTACATTTTGTGAGCAAAACTTAAAGTTAACTCCTAAAAGAGAAGTGCTATCATTTTGTTTGTTGCAAAATACTTGAAGTGCGTGAAGGATGGTAGACTAAATCTATATTCACGAGTCATGTTAAACAGAATTTTGCCTTGTCAAGCCAAATATTTGATAATTCCTTCGTCATTCATTTAAAGGAAACGACATCTAACGTGCAATATTATCCAAGCAAGTAACTCCAAATCATGATTCCTAGTGAACTTTTAAATTTCAGTGTCACGCTCCGAATTTGGGCCTGGACGTAAAATGATATTCGGTACCTGATTATATGTGACTGAGCGAATCAACTGGCTGACTTATTCAGCATGTGATATCATAACATACTGAATACGGAAGATAAACTAACACATGCTAAAGTCTGAATGATAAAAATTAAAGTACGAAAATACTGATACAATTTCTAACGTATTTGCAGCAATTATAGATTAACATAAAAAACTTGAGACTCTGTCTAACTGTTATTTTAGTCTATGAAGCCTCTATGAAATATTGAAAACACTGACTGTCTGAAAATACTGAGGACAATAAGGTAATGATAATGCCCCGAAATAGCTTTTGATCACCGAATAGCTGGTACGAGAATCCTAGCACCTGGAATCATCAACCTGTAAATTATTACCTGCATCGTGAGATGCAGGCCCCGGGCAAAAGGGATGTCAGTACATTTGAATTGTACTGGTATATAAAGCAACTGAAATGAAGAATTATAAATGTTGAAACTGAAACTAAGCTGATAACTGAGAATTTATAATTGATAACTGAAATGATAACTATTGAAACAAAAACTGAAATGATACCTAATAACTGAATTGATAACTGATAGCTGAAGTGATAGCTGATAACTAATAACTGAACTGAACAAAGGAAGTAAGGATATGCGTGCTCCCTCTTCTGAATGATGAACAACCTATTTTCTGAATATTAAACTGCAGCCTCAGGCCCAGTATATATATATATATATATATATATATATATATATATATATATATATATATATATATATATATATATATATATATATATATATATATATATATATATATATATATATGCACAAATTGCTGCCTCGGACCCAAGTATATGTATACATAACTGTGACCTCAGGTCCAAAATGCATAAAGCATTAACTGCAGCCTTAGGACCAAATACAGTTGTTCAACATTTAAAAATTTAAAAGCAGAAACTGAAATTCATACTGCAATACATGATAGTGAAATACTGAATCACATTGAGTTACATGATACTGGAATACCAGATCATACTGGGTTACATAATATTGACATACTGAATGGGACTGGAATGAGACATAGATTCTTGAACGGATTATGAATACTGAAATTTCAACTGTTTATTACATACTGAGTAATCTATACTAAGACTCCGGGGCATCAAACCCAAGTCTATATTGAATACACGCTGATCTCACAACGTTCAGAATGAAAGTCATGAACGAGTTATGAAACTATAGAACAGAAGTTCTATAATTACTCAAGGAACTAGGCTTAACTATATTTCTGAGGCAATTGGTAACGTCGTAAAATAAACGTAGTATAGGGAGAATCGTTAAAACTTTCAAACATAGAGAGTTAGCCTCACATACCTTAACTTCCTGCTCTTGAACATAATACAATTCCTGCTCTTGAACATAATACAACATTCTCCAACCCTTTCAACTTTAATTTATACCAACACAAGTCAAAGGGATTCCAAATTAGGAACAATAGTTATGTTTTGGTCACTTATGTATTTTATCAAACATTCGGTGGCATAAAGCTTAATAACTCTTATTAATGGTGTCTCTACATCCAATAACCCATTCTTTTGCTCCTAATTAAATTCTAAAGTCTCAAATGATTACAAACAATATTGTTCTTTATCACTCATAAGGTAGTCAATACCCATAACCAATAATAACCAATCAACAACCCAAACCTATCACTGTTCATGCTTTTCTATCAAACCCATCAACTCATATCTCATGAAATATAGTATATAATCATTAAGTCAATGATAGAATCAAATAAAGGGTGAAGATATTACCTTTTTGACGTTCAATCTTCTTGAATTCGAGTTTTAGGGTTTCTCCTCTCAACAATGACGTCCCAATCAAATATCTTGGGTGGTGGAGGGACCCTTGAGGAGTTAGCTTTTTGAGAGTTTTCCTTTCTAGAGCAAGTTTTTATGTTTTGGGGCTTTGAGGGATGAAATAAGGCTAGAAAAATGATTCCCAAGTCGTCCACCGCGGCCCGGTAGGTGCGACCACAGTCCCAACCGCGGTAAATTGCTGGAACACTGCCTCACCACCGCGGTCACGGTAAAACGCGGCAGGACCGTAGTGGTTGTGTACTATTCTGTAAAATGGAAATAAACTTTTGTACAAAGATCCGTTTAGGTTCCACAATATATCGTTGGAAAGCTACTTTAAAGGTATACAACTTTCATGCTTTGAGTTTTCCAAAATGACGTACAAAATTTTCTCTAAAATCTGCTGGAACACAGACATTCTGCAAACCTAGTCGATTTTGTCGAATCTCATGCACATCACTTTCCATCTTAATTTTGAAATAACTATTTTCACACATAATCATCCCAATAGGACTTCATATGTCCGAAATATAACCTTACTACTCCTTTAACTCATTCACACCTAATCCGAATGTGCGGGGTGCTACATTATCTCCCCCTTGTAATCATTCATCCTCGATTGATTGTCCTGACTATTACTTTTGCTAACTCCGGACCTTAAACGGGTCTAGTGCAATCATAAAATTTCAATAACACTTCATACTAAACATAATGAATACATGATTACCAGACTGTTGATATACTATACGACTGCTGCATTGACTGAATATTGGTCCGCCACAGATACGTGAATACTGAACTAACATGGATATTTGAATATTGAAATGGCATGAATATTTGAGAATTGAACTACATCAATATCAGAGTAATAAGTTAGCATGAATATCTCAGTATTGGACTGACATGAGTAGCTGAGTATTAAACTGACTTGAATATCTGAGTATTGAATTGACATGAGTATCTGAGAACTGAATTGACATGAATAACTGAGTACTGAACTGACATGAGTATCTGAGTACTGAACTAGCATGAGTATCTGAGTACTGAACTAACATGAGTATTTGAGTACTGAACTAGCATGAGTATCTAAGTACTAAACTGACATGAGTATTTTAGTGCTGGAAACTTGAATATTATAACATGACAAGTGAAATACGAGTAGTACCACCACTAATTCTGGTGGCAACTCAAACTCATAAGCTTATTGACCGATCCTTTGCAAGATTCTACATAGCCCAATATAGTAGGGACTATGCTTTCCCTTCTTCCCAAATCTCATAATGCCTTTCATAGACGAAACTTTCAGAAACACCCAATCACCAACTTGAATCAACCAATTGGCGATCTACACCTTCTCCCATACAGAGTTTGCACGGTGCCATCTTGGTACTAAAATGGTAGGTGTTATTATTAGCAAGGTCAATGAGAGGTATGTGATCATCCCAATTGCTTTTAACATCAAGGATATATCCTCAACTATTTAAATAAAATGCTCTGCCTGGCCATAAAGTCTATGATATTCTTTTTCATGTCGTTCAACCAATAATCTCCTTGGTCACGATGCATACCTGGGAACCTGGATGGAAAGAATACCTAGAATTATGGGCTTTTAACATGATCTTCCCTCTTTGAGTCCATCTATATCTGGAACACACAACTGTCGTAGTATCTTAATGGACCATCATATCCCCCTTATTCAAACGCCATCGTCTTATCCTTGTGAATCTCCTCTTTCAACTGCAACACATAAGGATCACCAAATTATTTCTCCTTCCCTTCGGCTACTAAGGGGGAACAATTTATATTCTAGACAGCAACTCTACTATCTTTGGAGTATGCAAATTGAACTCCTAGCTGGGGTAAGTGGTGAATTTCTTTCACCAGAGTTCTATTATCTACCTCAATGATAAGTTATACTATACACTTGATTATCTTCTTAATAATCTCCTGAAAACACTTATAGAATTGTTGTAAGCTAAGTCTCCGAAGATTAGAGTCTTGTACAATGGAACTACCCTCGTGATACATATCTGAGCATGATTTTATAGCTTTCTGTGATCACTTTATCATCAATAAATAAGCTCAGTGATCATTCTACTCATTTTGTGTTTCTTACACATGCTAGACATATTCTTTATGGTAATTATACAACTCCCTCATTACCGAACTGATTTTCTTTTTCATATCCATGCTGACTATTTGGGTTTCAAATCTCTAACTGGACTTACTGAAAGTTTTCATATCACCCCTTAGACCAAAGGTCTTATACTCACGGATCCTTCTCTTTTTGCTAGGATCCAAATAACTTTCCTTATTCTCTGCAATTCTTTTCACTCTACATCAATGATGACTTATCTTCCAACATAATTATGAGAAATCTTCCTTACTAGGAAAAACTAAATTATTCACTTAATGAAAAGCATTAGTATTCACAACTATCATACACAATCTTAATAATTTAACTATGTTCACACTGTCAATCCTGGAGAAATCACATTTCGGTAATTCCTAAAGGCTGTTCTTCTATAGTTTGCACTCCCTCTGCCTAGATGATTGTTTTTTCCCCACTTTCACTGTACTTCAGGTTTAACTTAAACTCTTTGGGTTCTAACACACATTTGATATTTCAAATTTTCATCAATTCACTATAGCTGCTTCTTATAGTAACTTACTAACGTGGTACTTCTAGTTCTGATTTCAGTAAATATGAGCGACCTAAAATCGTTCCCTGAAATTCACTATTGGATGCTCTTGGTTCTCATTGCATACATCATATCTCCTAGTCATTTGCATGAGTTGTACGAAATCACATCTTTGGTAATAACAACCGTTTCTGACCCCTTGGTAATTTACCCTTAGGCTCTTTTCTGTCCAAAACTATAGTGACCAATGTTAGGGTCTGGCATCTGAACTATCATCTTCCAACTTGAGGCTAAATTTCCAAAATTACAAGAAATTTTTTTCTGAGGTAAAATACATAAGATTACTATGCACAAACTTATCCTTCAGAGTATACTATTATCTGATAAATCACTTACTGCACCACCCGGCGATTCTTGGGTCTTAATTTGGACCTAAAATATGCGAAGATTTAGGTATAACCAATGTTACTTACATTTTCTTTGAGAGCCCATATACATCACTCACAAGTCACCAAAAATTTTGATAAACTGAAAATTGGATATTTGGTAAACATATAACTGAATACAAGCGTAGTGAATAACCATAAATTTGCTAACTGAAAGATTGTATAACTGGTAACTGCGGTAAACTGATAACCATAAGATATGATAACTGCTTTTGTACTTTCTGATAAGGTTATGCTCTAATCTGTACTACTGTCCCTTGCATCTCACTTTTAGCACTCTCTCAAGTCTCATATTTACCAACATGTACTCCATAATTATACCTCAATGGGCAATTATCCTCTTTAGGATCTTAGGTTTCTCCTGTGCGTCGCTTGGGCATCCAATACCTTTGGAATTTGATAGGAAGAGAAGGTTAACTATTGCTCTATGCTTCATGGCACGATCTAGAGTAGAAAGAGATGAGACAATCCTGAATGTCTTGGTAGTTAACCGTTTATATGAGTGGCCGACACACATATATAAAGGAAACTCCACTAGACACGACTTCATAGACTCCCTAGAACTCTTGAACCTAGTGATCTGATACCAAGATTTATCACGCCTCGAACCTGGGCCTGGGCATAACACAACATTCGATGCTTGACTACATATGACAGCGCGAACCAACTGGCTGGCTGAATCAGCATGTGATATCATAATATACTAAATGCGAAAGATAAACTAACACATGCTGATATACTGAAAGTTTGAATGATAAAAATTGAAGTATGAATATACTGATACAATTTCTAAAACGTATTTTCAGCATCATAGCTTAACATGAAAAACTTGAGACTCTGTCTAACTGTTACACTAGTCTATGAAGCCTCTATGAAATATTGAAAACACTGACTATCTGAAAATAATGAGGACTGTAAGGTAATGATAATGCCCCGAAATAGTTAGGGATCACCAAATAGCTGGTACGAGAATCCTAGCATCCTAAATTGTTAACCTATAAACCATTACCTGCATCATGAGATGCAGGCCCGGGCAAAAGGGATGTCAGTACATTTGAATTCTACTAGTATGTAAAGCAACTGAAAGAAAGAATTATAAATGTTGAAACTAAAACTAAACTGATAACTGAGAATTTATAATTGATAACTGAAATGATAACTATTGAAATAGAAACTAAAATGATAATTGATAACTGAACAAAACAAAGGAAAGTAAGGATATGAGTACACCCTCTTCTGAATGATGAACAACCTATTTATCTGAATATTAAACTGTAGCCTCAGGCCCAACATATATATGCACACAAACTGCAGCCTCGGGCCCAAGTATACGTATACATAACTGCGACCTCAGGTCCAAAATTCATAAAGCATAAACTGCGGCTTCAGGCCCAAAGATGCATAAAGCATAAACTACGGCCTCATGCCCAAAAATGCATAAAGCATTAACTGCGGCCTCAGAACCAAATACAGGGGTTCAACATTCAGGAATTTAAAATAAAAAACTGAGAATCATACTACAATACATGATAGTGAAATACTGAATCACATTGAGTTACATGATACTGGAATACTAGATCATACTAGGTTACATAATACTGAAATACTGAATGCAACTAGACTGAGACATGTATTCTTGAACTGATTATGAATACTGAAGCTTCAACTGTTTATGGCATACTGAGTAATCTATACTAAGACTCCGGGGCATCAAACCCAAGTCTATATTGAATACGCACTGATCTCACAACGTTCAGAATGAAAGTCATGAACGAGTTATGAAACTAGAGAATAGAAGCCCTACAACTATTCAAGGAACTAGGCTTAATTATATTTCTGAGGCAATTGGTAATCTCGTAAAAAAAACGCAATGTATGGAGGGTCATTAAAATTCCTAAACTTAGAGAGTTAGCCTCACATACCTTATCTTCCTGCTCTTGAGCATAATACAAGATTCGCCAACCCTTTCAACTTTAATCTATATTAATACAGGTCAAAGGGATTCCAAATTAGCAACAATAGTCATGTTTTGGTCACTTAGGTATTTTATCAAATACTCGGTGGCATAAAGCTTCATACCCTTATTAGTGGTCTTTCTACACCTAATAACCTATTTTTTGCTCCTAGATAAATTCTAAAGTCTCAAATAGTTATAAACAATATTATTCTTTATCATCATAAGGCAATCAATACCCATAACCAATAATAACCAATCAATAACCCAAACTTATCACTGTTCATGCGTTTTTATCAAACTCATCAACTCATATCTCATAAAATAGAGTATATAATCGTTAATTTTATGATAGAATCAATTAATGGGTGAAGGTATTACCTTTTGACGTTCAATCTTCTTGAATTCGAGTTTTAGGGTTTCTCCTCTCAACAATGGTGTCCCAATTGAATATCTTGGGTGGTGGAGGGACCCTTGAGGAGTTAGGTCTTTGAGAGTTTTCCTTTCTAGAGAAAGTTTTTATATTTTGGGGCTGTGAGAAATGAAATAAGGCTAAAAAATGACTTCGAAAGTCGTCCACCGCGTCCCAGTTGGCGCGGCCGCGATCCCGACCATGGTAAATCTTGGCAGGACCGCAGTTGTTGCATATCACTCTGTATGACGGGCATAACTTTTTGTACAATGCTCCATTTGAGCTCCACAATATATCGTTGGAAAGCTATTTTAAAGCCTACAACTTTCATGCTTTGAGTTTCCAAAATTCCTTACAAATTTACACTAAAATCTGCTGGAATACAGATCTTCTGCAAACTTAGACGATTTTGTCGAATCTCATGAATCTCACGTTCCATCTTGATTTTGAAATAACTATTTCACCCATAATT